>CM029523.1:14475542-15827858 GCA_017140615.1 Eucalyptus cladocalyx | reverse complement strand
ATCATGGGTGGGAAACCGGCGGGCGAATCTTCTCCCTGATTTGGTTTTTAGGGTCCCTACATTGACTAACTCAATGAGACAAACAGATTCGATTTCGCACGAGTCCATAAGAGCTTCGTCATTCAATCCGTCCCATAGTAGAGATACTTGAGAGAAGACGATGCAGAAGATGGCATAACTTGGTTAATTGATTTGACCAGATTGGTTGATGACGAGATTAGATTAGGCCGATTTGTGTTCGTTGTGATAGATGAAAACAAATTATGACAGGCCACTAAGCGGGCGCACGATGATTTTTCCAAGTATCATGACACATGAAAGAGACGCCAGGGACTAAAGTGTATACCTAGGTTTGAAATTTGAATTAGTCTACTAGTAGCTTACTTGACCCCCTATCATAGCTAATTTCGGTGATGTGATCAAATTGGACGCACGTGTTTGGTTCACATCCCATCTTGCCCCGAGATCGTGATAATGCATGATGATGCATGATGTAATTGAAGATGCGAATTTTTTGCATGGGAGTGACTATTTTTGTTAGATACACGTCAGATTGAGAAATGTTATTTTAGAACGAAGGATGAGAAGTAAGACGTGTGTGATTTTCATCGAATATGTTCTTTTTCTAGATTTTAGATTCTGTCGTTTGTAATGTTGACGCTAGCTAAAGAAGCAAAAACGTGTACCAAATAGCTTAGGCTACCTATAATGAGAAAACTCAATTGCCATAGTACTCGCTTGCTCTTTTACCTTTTCTCTCTCTCTTTTTTTTTTTTTTTTTAATTGACGCTCTTGTACTTATGTGCCTAAATATTCATGAATATATACATTCATGTGCTAGGATTAATCAGCTAGTTTTAATGCCGTTGTCGCTTTACGATAAGATTATTCATATATTTGGCTTAACAACATTGTGTGATCTGATCAATTAAATTTGTACCTTATCCATCGTTAAAAGACTTCTTTATCTTCACCTCTAGATCAAATTTCCAAAATTTTTTACTCGAGTACCATGTTCTCCTCTTTCCTTTTTTTTTGGCCAAGGAGTAATATAGATTTTTCAGCAACCTGACTATTCCATGAAAAAGAAGAAAATCATGTGAAAACTGCTTTCACGAGTAAGAGAACATAGAATATAAAAACAAAATTGGCCGCACCTGCAAGGCTGCAACTAATTATAGCACGCTTTCCGTGTAAAGCAAAGATTTCGCTACCGACCCTTTTCACATTCGAATGGACCACCAACGAAATAATAGTCAATGGTAAAAACCCTAAGATCAAAATCACTCGTGTTAATTGTTCACTCTAATTTTTTTTTCTATAGATGCTTGCGACCCCCTTGAGCGTAATCATAGGAATTTCGCATCTGCGATGGAACATTCGATATGAATCGTATCTCTCATTCATCTTGAGCGGATCTCATCGCCCTCGTTCCATTACGATGTTAGTGAAAGTAGAGTCCGAATTATCTCACCAGAGGGTGATATCCTTAGGGGAGGAGGCGGAGGAGAGGAGGGGCGAGAATGGAGGGTGCTTAACTTGCATGGTTCAATCATAACCAAGGGGAAGACAAAGGAAGGACCGACCGGTCAGTAGAAACTTCTATTTATTTAATTTTTTGGTCCCGATTGTGGTAGGTATTAATTATGTGTAAGATTTTATGAGATCTTCGTGGTCCATTTTCTGCTTTGTTGACAGCTACGATAGAGAAAAATGAATGTGTCAGTATCTCTCATCCCCCATGCCCCAGGACCTAGTTCTAGGGTTTAGCTTTAACGAGAAAGACAAAATAATTAATGCGTATGCGTCGCAATTCTTCGTGGACCAAAAGAGAATATATATATGAGATGACGAATATTGTGCTGTTAATTGGGTTAAAAAAATCGCAGAAAAGGTCAGCTTTATTAGTTGGTAGGGATAGGCATAAATACAAACCTTCCACTTTATTTAAAGATACATAAGAACCCACCAAAGTTTAAAATATTTTACAAATAAGTGAATCTATGTGTTAATATATGTATGTTGTAATAGTTTAAAGTACATCCATTTAACACCATAGGATTTGCACCTTCGGTTGGGTCATTTGAGAATTTTTATTTTAAGAATTGAAGGTCGCATATTCGAACTTTGAGTTAGGGCCATCTGTCCAAACCAAAAATGCTTGGATTAATTGGTTCATGAAACTTTAAAGATATTTCATGAGTGTCTAAGGAGTCAGATCTCTACTTTTGTACTCCTACATTATAAATGAAAGTGTTTCGAATTTTAAAGAAGTCAAATCGTGTAAAGTGCTTGTATCTACATTGATAACCAACTAGTGATTTGGGATGTGTTCTATGTACGCGCGTGCTTTGGTCTTATTGCATGCATCTACATTGATAACCGACTAATGATGGTACACACCATAAAGTCTTATCTCCTCCCTTGTGTAGATTAATGGAGCTCCGAGGCCTCATGCTCGAAAATTACAAAGGAGAAGATAAAGTTTGAACTGTAAAAATTAGTGTCTGATGAGCTAAGTCAACGCATTTATAGAGCTCTAATCCAAAAATTTTAAGTCATTAGGTGGGGAAATTGGATGTGTATAGGATCAAGTCACAGCTCGTGAGCAAGAGCCACGGAATACCTTTCAATGCTTTATCCGACGTGCAAGCCGGATTAAAAATGGTAAGTGCAATCGACGAATGAATAATTCAAATCTGGCTCTGTTGGAATGTTGAGAGTTACGATCCAAGTACTTGAAACTACATCGACAAGAGCCCTTTTTGCATGGAGTCGCTTCACGCGGGCGCATGAGTTTTAAGCGGAGTCAATGTCTTTATCGCTTTCTCCTTTTCACGTGTCGGCAATAATAGTAAAAAGCGAAAAAAGAAAAGAAAAGGAGGAGCCTTCCTCGCATGTTGCAACTTTCTTCCGACCAAAAAAAAATAAAAATAAAAAATAAAAAATAAAAAATAAATTGTGTCGGCAAGTTATCCACCGCTTCATCATAGTCGAGAGTAATTATTACCAATATTTCGGTTATTACGTCGTTGTTATATATAAAATATTTGTCTTTTTTCTTTGAAATAATAACATAAGTGATTCTTGAATTTTAGTCAAATGTGTGACGTGATTCATGAATTTTAATTTATTTAATGCGATTTTTAAACTCGAACCTAATTTGTAATTCAATGTGATCCTTGAATATTTTCATAGTAATATTGTCCATAAATTTAAATTATTGGAAGGACAACATTGAACACTTTTATATAGGTTAGAGATTAAATTAAAAATGTACCAAATGTCTACATTGAACAAATTAAAAGTTCAGAGACCACATTATATTTTGAGGTAAAGTTTAGGGACCATATTGAACAAATTAAAAGCCTATGAACCATAGGACTATTTGTGTCATTTTTTTGCCATTTTGCAATGTTTTGTGAAGAAGCCACGAACAAACTTTCAAACCCTCAAATTGTCTCTATCCCCTAAATATAAACCAACCCAATACCATCAAGATGGATGATCATGTCATCAATCGTGATAAAATCGCCCTTCAACTACTTAGTGTATTCTTTTGCACATTTCCTACTAGGAAAATATGGCTTTGAATTGGGTAGAATAATGAAGACGGATTTTTAGAGTACTCAAGTTGGACTTTGAGGCGTGATATCACTTTCATTAAGGATTTATTTGCCCCATAATGTTGCTAATGGTCACCGGCAAATATTCTCAAGGATACAACAAAGTCTCAAATGAGAATACTAGATAGCAATTCTAGTATTTTTCCAGGGTCTCTCTAGGAAACAATTGAAAGGATGGCTGTGGTTTTTTAAAAAATAATGCTCGAAAAGATAAACAATGATCACTCTTGTTTTTTCCAAAAAACTGACATGTATATATAAAACACTCTTAAAACACAGACAACTCTTCATGAAAAATTGCAAAAAATGAACAAACATGTCATTTAGAAAATTGTCCAGATAAACAAAGGCGTCCATTCGGAAGAAGTATCTTTTCCAAAGGTTGTCTTGAAAAGACACAAATAAAATTCGGAATAGTAATTTTTTTAAATAAATAAAATTTCGAAATTTATTATTTATTTCCGAAAATTCTCAAAAACAAAAGGCAACCTTTGAATTGATTAAAATTAATAACATAACCAAAAAATAAAATAAAATAACAAAGGAGTTAGTGCTAATTAAACCGCGGGCGTGCCAAGTGCTAAATGCGCCAAATAATCGCGTAATTATTCGCGCACCCGCACGCGGGTATGGTGGGGGTCTAGCCCTATCCAATCATTCCTTAAAGTACATAAAGAAAATCCCACACTTATTAATTGATTCACTTCCTTCCACTTTTCCTATGCAGGACAAGGAAAGTGTACTTAGTTTGTTTTTACAAACAAACCTCCAACATTTTCAATCGCCTAAACACGCCGTGAACAAACAGAAGGATGTTGGTACGATAAACCCTCTTGGTTCAGTCTCCTTAAACACTGTAGAAAACCCCTATCTAAAAATGTTTGGAATTCATCTAACTCGAGTCCATTACCGCCAAAAGAGCGTAATGCTCGAGGAGAGAATGCTTTGATTCTTCCGTTGGGACGGATCATGCATTCAACTAATTATGCATTAGAATGCTCGAGAAAAACTATTCAGCGGCTCGCCCTCAACGAACATTCTTCGCAAGTAATTGCCCGTGACCATGCACGTATGAGTAATCCCAATCAACCTTTTTTTTCCATCCGTTCCATCGAGATTTAAAGACTCGCTAGTGTGTACGCGACTTTGAAAATGGTGGGTATAGTACACTAATGTCGGGGGTGCAATTACGCGGTTTGAATTTTGGCCACACACAGACGATGTTAATGTAGTGGAGTCAGCTCGAGGGGCAATGCATCGGTGGGCCGTACGAAATACGTGGGGGATGGACCAAAACAGTGAAGTGTTTGTCAATGAATGTCATATGGTATGGACCCCGAGAGTACTTGTTGGGGCATGGAACATGCGTCCGTGCGATGTTGACCTCGCACATGGATCGTAACCTTCGGTAGGTCACTGGCACTCAAATTGCCAAAGTTCATGCAATGCACGAGCGAGATTCTGTCGCCATGAACATCCGTGAGATAATTGAAGATACGAACGCCCGCTTGGACGAAAGTTTAGTGGCCACGATTGGGGGCCAAGTTATGCTCGTGATGTTTCCAACTCCTCTCGCTGCCTTTTTCCTTTTCGTGACATTTTCCTCTTGTCCATCGCGTTATAGCAAATGAACAGGACAAGTGCATCTAAAAGGGAAAATCCGATGAGCAAGTTTAAGGTAGGTAAATTTCTTGCCGAGGCCGACACTTTGCGTTATCTTTTTGTCTTGTGGGATCGGGGAGGTGTCGGTCCATTGGCACGTCAAGCTCAATGATACTAAATGAATGCAATTAGAACGGGGAAAAAAGAAAATAAAAGAAAGAAGAATCCAAATAGAATCACGGGATGTTACTGGCTTGTAACGTTTTGGGCTACCTCCACATGTGCCCTATTTTTAGGCAATTTAATAATATTATGAAAGCAGAATGATATATGTCAATCGGGTACAATAACTTGAAATAATGAAATTGCAAAAGAAGAATAGTTTTCAAATAGGAAAAATTATCAAAAAACTCCTGAATTTATTATACTTATATCGATTCGGTCCTAAATATTTTTAATTTAACCAATTTAGTTCTAAATTTTTTGAAAATGTTTTTGATTAATTTTAGCTGGAAATAGTTGACATTGATGTCAATAGTCTATAAGGCATGAGCGATACTTTGAAATGGATATTTTTTATTCAATTTTCGAGGTTATATATTTCCTTTTCCTTTTCCTTTTTGTCTTTTTTTTTTTAAAAATTTTTCTTTTTCCTCAACTAATTGTCATGCCTTGGTAATTCTCAACAGCCATCAAAGGCAAGGGCTAGTGAGGGTTTGACGTTGTCAAATCTTAAAAAGGTGACCTTGCCAGCCTCGGCCAGCCTTAGGCCAAGCTCAACCTCACTAGGCTTGCCTTTGCTTGGTTGGGCGAGGGCGACCTTCATTGGCCAATAGCAAGGCCTGGCGGCCTGTGGAGGAAGAAGGAAAAAGAAAAGAAAAGAAAAAGGAAAGAAAAGAATAAAAATTAATAAAAATAAGATAAATTTTCACAATAGCATAGGCTATGCCATGTAAAAAGTACGGTATTTATGTTAATAATTTATAGTCAAAATTAATCGGAAAGATTAAAGTGGAAAATCGATAAAAGATTTAGGATTTAATTGGCTAAATTGAAAGATTTAAAATTAAACTAATACAAAAGCAATAAGTCTATGATTTTTTTTTAGTAATTTCTCTATTTCAAAACTAAATGATATGCAAGCTCAGTTTTTTATATGATTCATTGATAACGCGTCACAATCTTTTTTTAATTTTAAGGGGACTTTTTAGATGATCACCTATGGATATCGATTGATATCCTCCCGTTATTTTATTTAAATTTCCATAATTTGTATGCTTGAAAATGGAGGGGAGAAAAGTGTCCCAGACGCAATGCATGGCCAAAACTAGTAATGGAAAACTCTTAGCAAAACATTATGATTTTACAAGACAAAAAATGTCGATGATTTAATACTTTTGAATACATCATGAATTGACCCATCTTGCAGAAACTAAATAATCTGTCTAAGAACCACCAAAATCATGAGCTCCATGCCGTCTCTGTCTCGAAATCAACTGACCTAATTATCAGCACCTAGTACACATAACCTTCCCGAACTCGACATTCCTTTTGCAGACCTTGATGATGACAAATAAAAAAAGTCCTATCGCCATTAAAACAAAAGACCCAGATTTGCTTTTGAGAGACATTCTTTTGTTTAAGAACATCGAGATCAAGAAAATGGGTTTAAGAATGTTTGTAGTGCTGACCACTAAGAGATGGAAGTGTGGATCGAGTACAAGAACCCATGATTGACGTGTGATCGATTCTCTTCTCTTTTCTCTTTTCTTTCTTTATTTTCTTGGGAAAGTTTTATGGGTGGGGGATTGCTTACGTGCTTTCTTAGGGACCATTATTGATTTATGGTCTTGTCTAGTGGGTAGCCAGCTTGAGTGTCCCTTATTGGGGACCATGTGGATCAACATGGTAGCATCAACATGCAGAACTGTTTATAATATTGAGCACATTATAATTATTGCATAGTACGATCCTCATGATTTTTCCGAGTGCTTTGAGCTTTTCCTTTTTCTCATCATTTGTTCTTTAGAAGCTTCATTATCTTGGCAACTCACACCATTGGTGCTGGGGGAGATTGGATGTCGATTTAACTTGGTTCTCTATGCTGGGGATAATAATGACAATGGAAAGCAAAGATAGATAGTACTTTTGAGGATTTGCCCACTAAAGAGCACGATAGATCTAGTGGGAGTGAGGATAAAATTGTAGATTAACTTTATCACACTTTGAGTAGTAAAACATTTTTTTCAATTTCTTTTCACGACAAGGAAATTCCACTTTTGATGAGTAAATTCCGAATCTTTGATTATAGAAAAAATCTGACTAATCTCATGATTACGTGCTCTTTTGAAAATTGTATGATGTGTGACTATTTAAACTCCGTGTCAAACAATACAATCGAGTATTAATTTTTTCAGTCACGTTCATAATCAGTGAATCGATGCTATATTGGGCACTTTATCTTTGTTTGCTCACTATCTATCTTCATGTTGATTAGAGTTAAAGTAGCGATTTCAAGTGTTGGATTTTTTGTGACAAAAGATAAAGTGTTTGATTTTTATTCTTTCTGAAAGTGGGGGTTGTGCAAATTAATCTTTTCCCCACCCCCTCAGTTATTTAATCCGGGGCTTTAAACATAAACTTCCTGGTAGAGAACACTTGATTCCATCACCTGCATACATGATGGCACCTCTCCGTAGCCCAAGTCGCGACTCAATAAACAAACAAAAAGTGGGCGTTCCCTCTTTTAACTTGTACAATCAAGGCCTCACTTCGTGGCCAACACTGCACATGCTTCATATGGAATTAATATAAAGATGTGGAAACCCTAAAAAAGGCAAGTAGAAAGTGTGGCGCACATCGATTCGCTCGAAACTCGGGGAGCAATTACAATCGAATTTTTTTTTTCCCCATTTTTAATGCGTAAAAGGGTACAAAATAAACTCATTGATTAAATATTAAGAGACAGTGATATGGTTGTTTGCACTGCTAGTTTTCTAGTAATTGTGTGCATTCTTGAGAAAATATATAAGTCTTTCTCCCATGTCCTTGTGCAGCATCGTGGGCCATCACTTGCAGTCGAATAAACTTACATATTGATTTATTATTTAATTTCCCCAAAGAATCATTCGTCCAGCATAAAGTTCCCCACTACATGATACGTGTGCATTTGTGGCGCATCAAGTCATAAATTTTTCGGCAGATTAAAGAAAAGTTTGTAAAATAGGTTAACAAACATTGGGCTAATGCCATTTGGATTCAAACAGAAGTTTCTCCAAAAAGGATGTATAAATTTTATAATCAATTGGAAAAATAAGATTTTTTTTTTCATTGCTTATGCGACAATTTTTTCATATGGAGCATGTTTTCTTGCCATGATTCTTGATTCCTCTTCCAAGAACGGCTTTGTGCAGCTCGAGTTATTGTACGGGGACCCCGTGGTGATGTTGTCATCATCCCAGCGCCAGAATTCGATCCGAGACAAGAAGAATCGCACTTGGAATTCATAAAACATTTCGCTCGAAATAGCATTTGCTCTAATTATTAAAGTCTATGGAGGAACATGAAATTTGCTAAAGGGTATCATGTGATATTTTATGCGGATAAACAAAATTTCGACTTATTACTAATGATGGTGAGCGTAACACTGATCTAAAGAACATTTTGGCATGAATTTTTGAACATATAACTTAAATTAACTGCATATTTCCCGAATCAATTGCCACATATATGTTTTTATCAATTTTCCCTTTCCATTTTCTTTTAAAGATCCTGAATCCCGAATAAAAATGCGTATTTTTACGATTCAATTTGATTTGGTGCGTGCATGTCACTGTCCAAACCCCCTTGTATCTCTTCCCACTAAACATTTTTTTCCCTACCTATCGCCTCAATTATTTTGTTCCTTTGTGTTAAAGAAAGACCCCATCGAACATATGAGATATAGATGTGTGTGTGCATAGTATATGTACGTGTAAGCACAACCTAGCATGTTGAAGGCATTGCACGTGCTACTAGTCTGTCACGAACCACAAAAATAGGTACCATCGTTGTTAGAGATATTTCTCTATAATATTTTTCTCTATTAGAGATGGTCATAATATTTCTCTTAATTCTTTATTTTTCTTAGGATTGTGCATATATCTTTTTTTGACAGTGCATATTCTTAATTGATACGTTATCTGAAATAATCATTTAGTAAAACCTATAAATATGTTCATGTATTTTTTATTGTTTAATACATAAATATATATTAAATTTATTATTTTGCTCTTCCACATATTTTGTGCATATTCTCTCATTTCTTTGTCAAATTCGTAGGTTCAATTGCTGATCGAGACTCATTCACTACTTGTTTCGAAAAACAGGCACCACCATCAGGCTCACTGCCGTTAGATGTGATAAAGAAAATCTTTCATGATACAACAATCTTCTGCAATCTATATCAATCCCATGATTTATGTCAATTCTGTCAATTTCGTCAATAGAGTAATCTTTTAAAATCTGTACTGATTCTGTAGATTGCTATCACTGATACTGTAGATTGTTATCTTGATAAAATCTTTAATTGTATTTTCCCACACCGATTGTGTGTGCGATCAAACTCAAATTCATATTCTTTCATTGTATCAGAGCTTCACAAATTTTCTCACTAAAATGTCTTCTTCTACATCCTCCAACACCATTACTGCCGTCATCGCTGCTAACTCTTCATCCTTGTTATCCCCATCCCAACCATTCTTTGCTTTATCAAGTTGTACCGCAACAGCCTCCTACCAAAATTTATACTTTCATTTATGACGTATTTGATGTTTTTAACAGTTTTTATCAAAAGGGTCATTGGGGTACTTGTGGTTGAAATATGTTAGATGCTAAATGAATTTCTTATAGTGTTTGATATGTTTGAATGACCTTTTTATATTACGAATAGTTTCCTTTTGACCAAAATAAAATGTGAAGCTAAATTCCATGCAAAAATTCAACTTCAATTACTGCTTGCCCATGCGTAACCAAAAAATAATATCGGGTCCCAGAGCTCACAGGGCATTCTGAATTTATTTATCTTCATTAGATATTGTGCAATCATGTTGCAAGTAAAAATAAAAATAAAAAACTGGCTCAGTGTATGGGTTAGGCCTGTAAGAAAAGAACTTCCTATCTAAAAAAGATTGGTAAGTATTCTTCATTTCCTTACCAAAAAAAAAGAAGAAAGATTGGTAAGTACATAAATGCTGAATATATGATATGCTAATTAATCTTCATTTCCTTACCAACAAAAAAAAAAATGATTCGTAAGTACATAAATGCTGAATATATGATATGCTAATTACCAAGGCAAGAAAGTAATTACTCCCAAATCCAAATGATTTTATTTTGGTAAAGAAATCCAAATGATTTTATTTTTTTGGTAAAGAAATCCAAATGATTTTATTTTTTTTGGTAAAGAAATCCAAATGATTTATGCTCTCTTCTTTTCCATTTCCCTATTTAAAACCTTCATTTCCATTACTTTCACAGAGTCTTATCCACACGCGCACTCTCAGCTACGAAAGAATTCTCCCCTCTTTTAATTACCTTCTTCTCTTCCATTTTAGATTCTCATCAGACACCCTTTACCCTCTCTCTCTCTCTCTCTCTCTCTCTCTCTCTCTCTGCATCTATATAAATATAGAACTACATCGTCTGGTTTTGTAAAAGTACTCTTTATCTTTCGCTCGGTATTTGCATGGAGTTGTTCCAGGCTTCTGGTCTCACATGTCTGCTCATACCCACCGCCTTCTTCGTCACCTTCGTCCTGCTCCTCCTCCGCGCCTCCGGCCGACGGGGGCGCAGGCTGCCGCCAGGGAACCTGGGACTGCCGGTAATCGGCGAGACGCTGCAGCTCATCGCGGCCTACAAGACGGAGAACCCCGAGCCGTTCATCGACGACCGGGTGCGTCGGTTCGGGGCGGTGTTCGCGACCCACGTGTTCGGGGAGCCGACGGTCTTCTCGGCCGACCCGGAGACGAACCGTTTCATATTGCAGAACGAAGGGAAGCTCTTCGAGTGCAGCTATCCGAGGTCGCTCTGCAATCTTCTCGGGAAGCATTCGTTGCTTCTGATGAAGGGGAGCCTCCACAAGAGGATGCATTCGCTGACCATGAGCTTCGGGAATTCTTCCATTATTAGGGACCACTTGCTGGTGGACATCGACCGGTTGATCCGGCTCAACCTGGAGTCCTGGTCCGACCGGGTCCTCCTTATGGAGGAGGCCAAGAAGGTGAGCCTCGTCTGTGTGTGGTTTTCCAGCTTTTGCATGTCTTAAAAGAGAAGGGGAGAATAAAGGGTTTCTTCTTTTCTTTTCAAAAAGATGGAATCTTCTTTGAGTCGAGGAACTTGGTTTCAACCCGTCCTGGTAATCTGTAGCGTCCCCATATGAGATTTTCTGTCTGGTTCCACCTTAGTTATGATAGTTTAATTTTAGCTTAAGCTATACCATTATTTGTTTATTTATTTATTTATTTAATTTGTCTGCTTCTTCATGTACTTAATCTCGTAGAACTTTGTGGAGCTTTATACGGGGTATAGTATCTTGTCGTCTGGTTGCCGTCAGTAAATTTTTTACTTTTTACTTAAAAATGTTCATCAGCAAACCCCATGCGCAAGGGTGGTTCAGGTTTTCTCTTTAGTTTCAGCCGGTTTCTGTGAACTAGATTTCGTAAGGAACGCCTCACCAGTTTGTGTCGAAAAGGCCGATGCGAAAGCGGCAGATTACCTTTTCTTCCTTTTGAGTTGCAGACACGCGTCACGGTTCAATGGAAATACAATCTTTCGACTTACGAAACGTAGCTTTTCTTCTTTTACCTCTTGATTATCATAAAGGATAGCTGATGACTCAGATTCCATGGTTAATGGTGGTAACCATGTTAGTTCACGTGTGTCGAAGCCCATTTTGGATCTGTCGTTTCTCCTCTTTCTCTCTCTGTCTCTCTGTCTCTCTCTGTCTCTCTTTCCCTTTTAGGTGCCTGCTATGCATATGTTAAACCTGGTCGAGATTTTAGAAGGGAAATTTTGTTGCAGATAACGTTCGAGCTGACGTTGAAGCAGCTGATGAGTTTCGATCCGTGTGACTGGACGGAGAGCTTGAGGAAGGAGTACGTCCTTGTGATTGAAGGGTTCTTCAGTGTTCCTTTGCCCATCTTCTCTACCACCTACCGCAGAGCCATTAAAGTACTCCCTCCCTCCCTCCCTCCCCCTCCCTCTCTCTCTCTCTCTCTCAAGCTTTAATATTGATAAATTCATATTTCTCTCTTAAGCTTTCCGAGAATATTACTGTCCAAGATATATTAAAGAATCTATTGAAAACTACACATTCAATGTCGAAAGCATAAGTTAAATGGTTAAAATCCAGACCAAGGAAAAGGAAGATAAAGAGAGAGAGGGGGCCTAGCTTTAAAGAAAAGAGGAAATCTAGGTTAACTTTTTCTTCGCAATATAAAACAAGAGGAGCGACAAAATTGGACGTAGAAAGGAAGGAAAGGGAGGGGGTAGGGGCATCTTTTATGACCCGACTGCACGTGTGATAGTGACGTTTTCTGCAATGATAGGACATTTTGTCTCGAAATTGGAATTGGAATTTTCTAAAGTTAAATAGCACTTCCGATTGATTGTCATCTAGCAAGTTTGTTAATTCCATCTTCGTCCCTCCTTTAATCAGGTATCTGTATCCATCGGCCGCGACTAATGATTTAATTAATGCCCCATGGTGGGAGCTTTGTCGTTTATATGTTTCGTATCGTTGTTGTTTTAGCCCTTGATTTTGTTATATGATCTTAAAATTTCTTGTCACATAAAGCATCCACCGTTATATGATACGGCAGTAATGTAATCATTTTGAATTGCCTAATGTCCATTCTTGTAAAATTTCATCATTAGATTTCCGTGCATTGAACTAATTATGGGTTAATCGTTCTTAAGGCCAGGACAAAGGTGGCGGAAGCTTTGAGCTTAGTGGTGAGGCAGAGGAGGAAGCAGTGCGAGGCGGGTGCGAGAAAGAACGACATGCTGGGGGCTCTCCTGGACGGGGGCGGTGGCAGTGGCTTCTCCAACGAGCAGATCGTCGACTTCCTGGTGGCGCTGCTTGTCGCCGGCTATGAAACCACCTCCACGATCATGACCCTCGCCGTCAAGTTCCTTACCGAGACGCCCCGCGCCTTGGCCCAGCTTAAGGTATAAAATTAAAACCCCCCCGCACGCTCTAACGTTTCTTAATGAACATTGGCTGTTGTCTAATGATTTGATGACATCGACCACTCATTAGATTAGATATACATGGAAATCCTTTTCATATGGAAAAACCCCCCTCAACTATTTCGACGACAACAGCCGTTCGTTCTTTGTTTTGTATTTTTCTGGGGAAGCGAATAACCATGATTTTCTTCGAGGTCGAAAACGACGTTTTCGTCTTTCGGGATTTCTTGCCCCCCTAGGGCGTGGACCCTAATCGCCATTATCTTTGCGTTGGCCACTTTCGAAGCCTCAATCTCGTTATCTAATCCTCAGCCGTTCACGCTCTACAGGCGTTGTTGCCACAAAGAGAGAGAGAGAGAGAGGAGGAGAGGGAGGGAGGGAGGGAGAGGGAGAGACATACAATGAGGCTATATGGTGTATTTCTCGTCGTGACCCGTCAGACCGATTACGTGTCACTACCCCACGAGGGAGAGTTCAATTATTCCATGAATGAGATCCAGTACGATCCCCCTGCCGATTGGCAATAATGGAGTATATCCCCTCGTCGTCCTCCTGCGCTTCTTTTGCCTTGGCTCCTGCTAGGAAACCCTAAAAAAACGAAGGTCCTACTCATGAGTTTTCACTCCATACTCATATCCTTCCCGAACCATATGTGATATATTTGTCATTTTTGAAGTACTACTACGCCGCTGGCCATGTGATGGTGTCGGGTCCGGGGGTCCGGATATCCTCAAGGTACTTGTTAACGATGATTATAGGATAAATCACTTTGAGTTAGGCTCCCTCGAGGCTCGCGTCTTTGTTCTTTTAAGAGTGGTGGGCAGCATGGGGAAGTGTGATCAGAATGTCTTTTTTTTTTTTTTTTCAATTCATTTTAGTAATGAAGCGGGGTCAAAGGAGGGAGCAGAAAGTAAATCAGGCAGTCAAAGGTACAAAGGGTGAAGTCAAACCGAAAGTGGGGTGAGAGTGGAGGAGGACTGAGTGGGGGGGCGGACAATTCGTCCAACCGAGGCATCATGACGATTATGATTCCTTTTTTTATCTGACCACCGTCAGACCTTCGTCTCGTTCGCCTCCTTTTGACCGGACCGGGGGAGGCCGGTTGGGTCGGGTCGAATGACCAAAACCGCCCGACTAATGGGGTCAGATTTGGAGGGCCATTCGGACATTTCCCGCTTCGGGGACAACGTAGGTGTCACTCGGGTGGGCCCCACGTTTCGGGAAGCGTGCGGGTTGGGTTGGGTTGGGTTGGGTTGGGTTGGCGAGCAGGGGGGGGGGGGGCGTGTTTTGCTGACTCCAAGGAGTAGGGTGAATTCCTGAAAAATTCCTAAAAGGATCGTTTCGGCCTTGGCCTTTTCACGTGATGTTGTTCCCACGTGCATCCTCACGAGTCCCCCTCATCGTTGAATTTCTCCTCCTTTATATGCTCTTTTCTTTTTCTTCATGAAATTATCGGATTAGAGTTTATATTTTATTTTTTTTCACCCCATGGATGATGACAGGAAGAGCACGACAAGATCAGAGCGGGGAAGTATCCTTGCGAGGGCCTGGACTGGAATGACTACAAGTCCATGCCTTTCACCCAATGCGTAAGTCGAAAGGCTAAAGGGTTCGGTAAAAGCACGACGTTTTCGATTAGTTTTCCGAACTTTAAACGCGGTGCAAACGCATGTGTCTTCAGGTTATCAATGAGACGCTGCGAGTTGCGAACATCATCAGCGGGGTATTCCGGCGAGCGATGACGGATGTCAACGTGAAAGGTAAAGGAGGACTTCTCCATTTCATTCCATATGGGTATGGGTAAAGAGGCAGTAAAGCCAATTATAGTTTATCAGTGGGGAAAAGTGATCGGCTCTTGCCATGATCTCTATTCGCGCAGGCTATACGATTCCTAAAGGTTGGAAGGTGTTCGCTTCGTTTCGCGCCGTGCATCTAGATCAAGATCACTTCAAGGAAGCTCGGACTTTTAACCCGTGGAGATGGCAGGTATTGCTCTCTCTCTCTCTGCATTTATGAGTCTCGAAAGATCAATCAATGGTCAATTGACGATCGATAACTATGGATAATATGCAGAGCAATTCTGGCTCACCGACCCCGGGAAACATCTTTACACCTTTCGGCGGAGGGCCTCGACTCTGTCCCGGATACGAGCTAGCTAGAGTAGAGATATCCGTATTCCTTCACCACCTAGTTACTCGCTTCAGGTATTAAATACGGCCCCCCCACTTTGCTTATATTTCTTTTCCCCTCAGGCGAAAACAAACGTTAACAATGGAGAACTCTCTCTTCATTTCGTGTGACAGTTGGGAGCCGGCGGAAGAAGATAAGTTGGTTTTCTTCCCGACGACGCGGACGCAGAAGCGGTATCCCATCTATGTTCGTCGACATGAGGCAACCGGGCAATGTATATAGTAGGGGAGCGAAGCGTCCGAGATGCGAAATGGATGAGGCTAGTGGTTGTAGAATAGAAGATGCAAGGGGGCATTCGATGTGTTGGATCCAATAACAAATCAAGTCACTTATAATATAATATAGCAAGCAGGTCTTGGGATTTATTTCGTTCATTGATCTGGGTCGAACTGGTTCGCGGCTGAGAGCAATAGCAACTATCTACAATGCACATGCACAAAAGAGAGAGACAGACAGAGAAGGGAGCTGTGCTGATTATTCTTGAAGCACAAGCAAACATGAATTTATCGATCCTTCTTTGGTTTTTTTGGCAGAGTAATGAATATCTTATCCATCTACCTTTGTTAGTGCCTGGATATCGCATCCCCTCGAGCCCCTAAAAAATCCCGCTTTCACTTTTATGTTTGCACATGTGGGAAGCTATTATGACATACTCAACCGCACTTAGTCAACTGCATTGATTAAGCATTTAAGTGCGAGAAGATTTCTTTATCTGCAAAATCCGAAGGACAATCAATTTGAATAGAGCGCGAGTTCAGAGAATAATGCAGGGAACAGGGTAAAGGAGAAAACTATGGTCATTGCGTTCCATTGTGAGTTGGTTTTTGTGCAAAAGAACTTTATTCTTCATAGGTTTCTTTTTCTTATAAGACATAGACACGTTGAGATCAACTCATCCAACTATTATTTGCCGTCGAATATAAGAAAAGAAGATCAAGCATGACTTGGACGTGAGTTTGTTTTACTTAATTAGGATGTGGTCCAAAACGTTGACTACTTCTCTCACACTCCTAAACGTTGGTTTATGTGCAAAAACACTTTATTCTTTTATCTGTTTCTTTTTCTTATGAGACATGGACACGATCGAGATCGACTCATATGACCACTGTTTGCCCTTCAATGCAAGAAAAGAAGATCGAGCATTACTTGAACGTGAGTTTGTCTTGCTTACTTAGTATGTGGTCCAAAACGTTGGCTACTTCTGTCACACTCCTAAACTGCAAAATACTTTATTCCTTATCTGTTTCTTTTTCTTATGAGACATGGACACGATCGAGCTCGACTCATCCAACCACTGTTTGCGCTTCAATGCAAGAAAAGAAGATTGAGCATTACTTGAACGTGGGTTTGTCTTGCTTAATTAGAATGTGAGTCCAAGAAGAAAATCTTCGCTTGAACATCGAAAAATCCTCTATTTAAGCAGTGAAATCGTCACTCTCAATTACCCACAGCAAACGCCTCGTGAATCTCTATTGCACGTTGCCATTCGACAAACATGGCGAGCCGATACTTCGCAATAATCTTCATTCTGTGCGCCTTCAGCTCCACTGATGATACAGGTATCAAGTCTCCGTTTTGCCGGCTTCTTTCTCGAACGTCGTGTCGTCTCTTCCGTTTTAATTGAATTTTTTCTTCCTATCAGACGCTGCGTCAGGCCCCTGTCCGTTCCCTCCTGATTGTCGTTGTCGAAGTCCTGCTTGCAGGCCGCCCAACCCAGCCAAGGCTGATGAAGTCAAGACTCCCCGTATCGCAGAGGAGCCTGCAGTTCCCAATTTCTGTCCATTCCCTTCACGTTGTCGTTGTCCGTCTCCTCCTTGCAGGCCGCCGAACCCAGCCAAAGCTGATGAAGTCAAGACTCCCCGTATCGCAGAGGAGCCTGCAGTTCCCAATTCACTCCGTTACGCCCCCTGAGAAGCCTGGCTTGCTAGATTGGGAGTTCTGAGTGTTGAAGGTCTTTTGAGTTCTTTATGTGGATGTTAGCTACTTGTGGGAATCACGTCCAATAAGATTCTGTTGAGAAATCAGCTGTTGAAGTGTGTTCTAAGTTTGCATGTATGGAGTGTGTTCTAAGTTTGCACGTATGAAGTGTGTTCTAAGTTTGCATTTATGAGGTTTTTACTCTTTTTCCTTAGTATTTGATGCGCGAGACATTTTGTTTCGTGTAACCTCGCGAGTGTGATTGTCATATTTAATAAAAAAGTATGTTCGACTCTAGAATTAATTTATGTTGTGGTTGATTGATTCCAATTTGCAAGCATGGGAGCTACTAACGCATGTCAGAACCCAGATACCGCCGATATTGCTCCTCAAGCCAAGTTACAGGATGGTAACAGCAATCTTTTAGACGACAGAAAAATTTGGTCGGTCCTTTTTTCTTCCCTAACTTATAAGCTCATGCTTTCTCCATTATTGTTCTGGTGAGGTTACATCAATCATTTGCGGAGTATGTTGTTCTTCATCACGCATGTTATCTTCTTGCCAACGTTAGGTTAATTCAATTCTTAACCCCCACCCGGTTCACATTCCTCTGACCCAAAGGCGCAAAAGAGGCAAAAAAAGAAAAAGAGAAAGAGATTGATATTTTGTTTTCTCTTGATTAATGTAAGGGACAGATGACACTGTCATGTACTATTGAACTGTTCATGCAAATGCAGATCCGTAGGGATTGGAACTAAATGTACTTCGTCACAGCTTCCTTATGCGCATGCTGTGCCCCCAGAGGATCCGTTAAAATAGCATCCAATTGGCATAGTGCCTCTCTTTGCTTCCTTTCGAAAATACGATCCTTGACTCCACGAGGAGACAAAAGAGTAATAATCTGTCAATTCAGAAAGCAAGGCTGATACCTGCTCCACGCTAAAACATCTAGTTTCGTATTTGATGATTCGTATTTGAGCATGCTGCCTCTTAATGATAATTTCTTTGATGAAGTTGGATCCACTAACACAACACCTTTGAACCCACCATATCGAATCTGAAATGCAGATGGGGTTGAAATTGTAAGACCGCATTTTCTAGCCACTTCCAGAGCAAATTGGTGAGATATTTTCCCAATACCATCAGAGAAAACATATTTAACTCCACCCCTTATAATTTCCACATCTGGTATCCTTTCAACTTCATCTTTCCTGACGTTTAAGAGTTTCCGTTGATGAACTAAAGGACTGACCAAGTCTGGCAGCATATTTTGCCACATTTTTCGTATCTTACGAAAATCCCCCATCCACTTTCTTATATCTGCTGCAGTAAGCCCTTCCATGGAAGCAAACATCCAAAGAGAACTATCCCGTAATTGAATTGATGAAAAGGCAAGAAACTCAAACCTCTTATCGCCAATAACAATTCCATCTCTCAATGTTGAGACTATCCTCTTATAAATTCCGCTTCGCCTTTCTTCATTTGCAGAGTTACATGGAGACAAATTTGTTGAATAAATTTTGTCAAGCTCCTCATCAACAAAAGAAACATGGAGAAAATTATCAATATCTCCAGGATAGTTACGTAGCACCCGATTTGAAACATTCACTTCTAGACCACAGAAATACATCTTAGAAGGAGTTACTTGAGCCCTACGCACATACACCAACCCATCATCTAGAGAAAGAGTGCCGGCTGTAGGTTTATGGTCACTTGGTCAGATCCCAGAAACCGCCGATATTGCTCCTCAAGCCAAGTTACATATGAATTGAAAGTCTCCAGAATGAAGAAATGCGGCAGCATAAAAGCAAAATTCAAAGAATGTGTCATTACCTTCAGATCACCATATGAATTGAAAGTCTCGAGAATGAAGAAATAACACCATACAAGAAAAAGAAAATATCTTTCTGGATTCCTCACTCTGGTGAATATTAGTTGTTATCATGACTTTGTTGAGTACCTATTAAGTTGGGTATTAGGTACGTACTGGATATTTTCTTGCCCCTGGCAGAGACACCCGGCACAGGTAAGAGTCTTGGGACTCTGCAAGGTCCACTTTAGCAGATCCTATCGGCCCTATAAATAGTTAGGAGAATGATCGCTTTCAAAATGAGCAGAAGTGAGAATTTAAGACAATCAAATCTATAACATGCAACGTACGTCATTAATGTTCATGCAATATATCTGCTGCCAGTGACATGCTTGATTTGTAATGTTTCAAAAGCTAACAAATAAAGAACTAGCCAAGAAATCAAATTAACATATCACATAACTGTCAATGTGCTATACGCAATCTATACAACTTAACCGAAGGAAAACCAATTTTCGGCTGCAAAAGAGAAATGATCCAACCAAATTATGCATGAGCATAAAGTGTTATTGCAATAACCTCTGGTCTGAGGAGAGAGATACTCCGGTTGTCCATAAATATGATGTTATTGCCATGAATTTCTCTCTGAAACGTCAGATGGGGTGCAGGTCGGTAGGAAAGATAGGCTCAGTATGGAAGATTGGCTGGCCTTCCTCGGTGCAAGTGCATTACTTGCACCACCATCATCTGGGACCCGGCTAGCTGACTGGGACAATATTGTAGCAATTTCTCAGCAGTTCTTTGCTCTGCAGACTTGTGGGAGGCCTCTCTGCTTTGAGGTATTGCTTTAGAGCGCGTCCAGCAGGTGTATACTCCCGTTCTAGCTCTTGCTCTGGCACCCGTTCCTCTTCGTCACCACTTTGCTTTATGTTTGAAAGGTAAACCAACAAATAATGAAATTATGACGCTATATAAGTGCAAGTCAATGCATGAAAACCTCAGCACCATTGAGATCAGGAACAAATTTGATTTTATTGCTCATAATTTTCTAATGGATCGAATAGCTTAATATACTCAGTGAAAAACTCAAAATACAGACCAGCATCCTACCTTCAAGGATGTCAGCAATTCAAGCTAAAAGCAACATTAGGACAAGATGAAGAGAAAAAATATATCTTTCGACAGGAATTTGAAAGCAAACTCGTGCATGCACAAAAGTTAAGGAGGAAAATGAGCAGTATGTTCAATGCATAAGTCCTCCTTACAAGTGTTTGCAACTGAACTTTCCTTCATTTGTGGAATAATAACAAATTAAAAAAGGAAAGACATTTGCAACTTCATAATTCAAATTTCAACTCCCAGGACCAGAATAAATAAAGAACAATGACAAAGGGATTTATTTAGTTGCCCTTTCCATCAAAGGAGCATGGTTAAAAGTGGATCCATGAAGTTGCTCTTCAGCACAACAGAGAGTTTCTTCAGCATATCAAAGAAATAAATATTAGGTCACCATCATAATCCCTTGGTCAATATTTAACACCATCGGGTGCACTCTTATTCTAAAGTTTCCAGCCCTAATAGCATAAGAGAAGGCAATTCAGATAAAATACCTCGTTGGCCATTTCACTTGGATGTGCTGCCTATGCTTCTCGGTAAGAAACAGCTTTTCTGACATGCTTACCCAACCAAGAGCCGCTTCCTCCTCACTTTGATATTTCTCCCATCTACAAAACACAAGTGACCATAAAAAGCATTAAGAGCAAGAATCTTGAAAGATGGAGGCCCACATTTTCTCCTTACTTATAGTTACAGAACAATCATTCTGATTAAGGATTTATTCCTCCTACCAAAGAAAAGGAGAGAGAATTTGGCAATGCCAAGGTTGTTCTTCACCTAGAAAAGAAACGAGTTATTTTTGCTGCACAAGACTACAAGAGGCAAGAACCATCCTTTGATCAGTATTAGTAGAGAAGCCACTCTAATAGCTACGGAAAACTACTGCTTATGTTGTAACTTCTTTTTTTGTGTGTGTGTGTTTTTTTTTTTTGTTTGTTTGTTTGTTTTTTTTTTTTGCACCGAGGGGGGATGATAGGGACTGCACATTAGGTATTATGGCTTTTGGTCACTAAGGTGCGCATGGCAAAATTTCTAGAACATAAATTGATTTCTCAATTTCTATTTCAGAAACTCGAGAAGTTTCTGATTTCTTTTTCAAATCTATTTTTGGAATAGAAATCTATTCCAGAGATAGAAAAATCAAATTGCATTACCAAATGGATTTCTGTTCCAAACTTGGTCCAGGGAATAGAGAAACAGAGAAACAGAGAAATAGAGAAATAGAGAATTAGAAATTTTATCATGTGCACTCTAAAAGTTATTATATGCTTCATTTAAGAAGTAAAATTATCCAAGAATCCAAACATCTAGGATTTAAGGTTTAGCTTTCAGTACTATTAAATTCTCAAAATGAGCCAGTCACTTTCAAGTTAGAAGTTATGTCTTCTACCAACTTCATTTCTTTAAAGTCAAAGCTAAAGCCAAAAACTCAAACCCACAGCTAAAACCAGAAAGGCAAACTGAAACTCACAGCCACCCCAAACAGGCCTTGACATTTATGTTTGTGATTATTTGACAAAAGTAGTACAATGATAAGTTACTTGCCAAAGGATTTACAATCTAGGAAGCACATACAGTGTGGACAAGCTAAGTTAATCTATAGTCCCTACGTCAATGTTTCTATGGATCTTCTGACATAACATACAAGTTAGCAATATCTTGGACAATAAAACATAATTAATTCCTAGAATTACATGGGACTGTATCCTTAAAGAGAATTTTATTTGCTGCCAGATTTAATACTGCAAGCAGAGAAAGGAATTACATTCTAGGAATGCAAACAGTGTGGATATGTTATCAGTTCCTAAATGAACATTCATCCATAGCTTGTAACTTTACTTAAATTTGATGCGCAAAATCTAAAATTTACTAGCGCTTTTCAAATTCCGAATCAAAAGACGAAGACAAAAGACCATCCCACATAAGTGAATCAAGTAGCATATACACTTGCTCCATATAATGGAGGAGAAACGTAAGAAAATATGACAGCAAATTGATTCAAAAGAAAAGAAAAGAAAAACACAGGGAACTACAGCCTCTCTTACAACACGGAGAACAACAACAATCGGAATTCCAGAACTGACTTTACAGTGGACCACGTCGGTAGAGAAATTGCAGACGACGTCGAGTGTGCTCTCAATTTGCGCCTTCAGGAACCAAGTTGGCGTGAGCTCCGAATTCCTCAACCAGTAGTGCCCGACCATGCGGCTCTTGTCCAGGTTGGCGATTGCGCCCTTCTCCAGCTCCTCCATCACCTCGAACGTAGCCTGGAACCAGGGCTCCATCTCCTCCACAAACTTGTCCGTGAACCCGATATGGCTCACGTTTAGGAAAAGCCCTAGCTCTCGATGCTAGTACAACTAGTCCATGTACCTCCCCCACAGTGAGCGGGAATCCTTCTCCAGCCCGCGCCTCTCCTTCTTTGCTGCGCCGTCCGCCCTGCCCAGGTCCGCTGAGATCTCCCTTGCGACCGAGTGGGCCAGCGTCAGGGACAGCTCGCTGGGGAATGAGATTGAGGCCGTCTCCCTCGGGCCGGAGGCCGACTGCTTCGCAGTGGAGGCCAGCGGCGTCTTCGGCCTGAGGGATGGGGAGGACAAGAAGATGCTAGAGATTGAGGACGCCATCGGTGGCAACGGCACGGAGTTGAAGCTGATAACGAGTTCGTCATCAGATAGGTGAAACATCTGCCTTCTTGATCTAAGCATGTGATGGATATCTGAATTTTTGTTCTACTGCAGAGCACACTTCAGCGGATAAGACTGGCCAAGAAAAATCTCTCTCTAAAGAATCTTCAACGAGAAGTGGAAACAAGAGAAGATGTTGATGGAGAAATCTTTCCAGAATATTTTGAAGCTGACAAAACGTTTCTATCAGTCTAGTCTGGATATTCGCAGACCTTCTGTTTAAAGTCTGAAGACTTTCGATCACCGATCTCAAGACTCAAGACTCAAGACTTAAGACTCAACACTATTCTCATTGACAGTTTTTCTGATCCAGTGACGAAGGAAATCCAGAGCCTAAGTATATGGTTGAGGATTTAATCCTATCCTCTGGAGAAGATCTCTTGGTTGGATAATTATAACGGATTCTTTTATTCGTATCTAGATCAATTGAAGATCCGTTGGTCGACGAAATATTCTTGGAAGGTTCTATTCTTGGAAACCAAGATCCTGATTGTATGGGCGAACAGGATTGATGGGCTATCATCATGTTCCTTTAATAACTCGAATGATCTTCTTAATTGATTCCGTCCAACGGGTAGATTGGATGAATTCCTTTGGTAAGTGCCAACGGGTATGATGGCATAAAGGAGTATAAAAAGGAAGACGTTCTAGTTGTTTGAGTATGTGATCGATAGAGAAATTCCGAGTCGAAGCACCTTGATTATTAGTCGATACATTCTCGAGCGAAATTGTATACACGAGAGAGTGTCTATACTCGGTGATACCTTGACGAGTGTGGTAGATCATCTACATCGAGAAATCAAGGAAGATCAACGCTGTAACATCTCTTTGTTCATAGTGGAATCCAACCAATTGGCTGTCAGTGCAGAAGAGTGGATGTAGGCTTAAATCAAGCCGAACCACTATAAACTGCGTGTTCAATTCTCTCTTTCCTTTACTCGATCTTACGTTGATTATTATTTGTCGCAAATCCTTCAACTGTCTAAGTATTGTGTAACTATCAAGAAAAATCGTTTATATACCTATTCACCCCCTCTAGGTACTCGTACTAGCTATATCAATTGGTATCAGAGCTCGTGTTCTTACTTTATTTGAAGTGTTTTACTTCAGAGTAAAAGATCCATGGCTAGTATGCTAGCACTAGGGCTGGTGGAAGGGCAAAGCAATACCAGACCACCCTACTTTGATGGAAAGGATTAGGGGTGTGCATGGTCCGGGCGGGTAGTTCCTGACCTAGAACGGGAACCGCCCGCTAAGGATCGGTTCCGAAAAATCGGAACCGGGATCCACCCGTTTATTGCATGGATCCACCCGGGAACTGAACTGCCGGTCCGGTCCGGTTCCCGGGTGGATCCATGGAACCGATTTTGATGCCAAAAATTTTGGTTTCGCGAGGACACTTCACTCACTCACCCGACCAGAGCAAGCAAGAAGGTTTTGCGAAGCACGGAGAAAGTGAGAGGAGGGCGCGAGCCTGACCTGCCAAAAAGAGCAAACAAACAAGTCAAGAACTTAAAACCCTTCTCCCCCCCTCCCCTTTCGCCTGCCATCAATGGAGCTAGTGAGTGACAGGCATGAGCAGAGCACGAACTTGCGAGAGATGATGAAGGGGCAAGGAAGGAGGACGAGAGAGGAGAGGGCATTACGAGAGAAGGCCAAGGTGTACTTGTTGAGCCCGTCGGACATGGCCATTTTCGCCACCACCATGCCGCTCGCGATTGAACCAGAACCACCATTATCATCCCCACGAATGGCGCGAACCCCCGGCCCTCTCCTCCATCTCCATCTCTCTCTCTAGCTCTCTAGCTCTTTTCTCGCCGTGGGTGAAATAATTGGAGGACCCCGAGAAGCTTTCCTCCGTTTTACGGGACCGCCATCGATTGGATGATTTTGTTTGACTTTAAAACTAACGGAAGACAAAGATCTCTCCCTCCAACGAAGACAAGTGGCGGAGGAGGAGCAGCGGCGGCGTGGATACTCGGGGATGAATCGAAGACGAAGAGAAGAAACGAGAGAATCGAAGATTGAGGAAGAAACGAGAGAATCGAAGGCCGAGGAAGAAATAGAGAGAGAAGAGACGCGAATAGGGTTTCGCGAATTAGGGCTCCGCGAGTCGTGACTTTTGTTTTGTTTAGTATTTTTTTTTAATTATAAATAGGTACCGGTCCGGTCCGGTGGGCTGGCGGGCGGATCCGCCCACGGAACAGGGAACCGGACCGGTTCCCACCGGTTCTCAACAATTGGACCCGGGAACCAGACCGGTTCCCTCAAGAACCGCCGCATCGGGCGGTCTGGGCGGTTCCCGGGTATTTTGCACACCCCTAGAAAGGATTACAACATCTGGAAGAACAAGATGAAAGCTTTCCTACGATCAAAGGATCCTCTGGAATGGGATGTTGTAGAAAAATGAATTACTTTTACAGCTGCATCAGTCTCTGAAAGAGGAAAATAAATTGTTGAGACCAGCGGAATGACTCAGGAAGAGATAAACAAGAGACAAGCACTCGATGCAAAAGCAATTTACTCTTTATATTGTGCTTTGTCACCAACTGAATATAACATAATATCTTCTTGTGTTACAGCAAAAGAAGTATGGGACAGATTACATATCACCTATGAAGGAACAGATCGAGTGAAGGAGACCGAATTAACATTCTCCTTGGTCAATATGAAGCCTTCAAAATGAAATCGGAGAATCTATAACCGACATGTTTAGTCGTTTTACGAGATATTGTCAATAGTCTTGAGAACCAAGGACAAAAAATTTCTGATCCCATGAAGGTAAACAAGCTACTTGCGTGGACTTTCCAAGGATTGGAATCATATAAAAACTTCAATAAGAGAGACACAAAGAATTATGCCACTATCTCTGTCGACGAGATGATTGGAACTCTTCGCTTATGAAGTGGAACGAATTAATGAAAATGAAGATCCAAGAGGTAAGAAATCCATTGCATTAAAATCAAATGATGATTATGATAATACGATTCGGGAGATGATCTCGGACGATGAGGAGCTTGCTCTCATGATAAGAAGATTCAAAACCGAATAGAAAAGGAAGAATGTTCAACTCAAAGAAACAAAGTTTCCAAAGACAGCAGACCAAGTCTGTTGATGATGAGGAACCAAACAAAGATGTAGTTTGCTTCGAATGCAAAAAAAATGGACACATCAGACCCAACTGTCCTCTTTTAAAGAAGAAAATAGGAAAAGCTGAAAAGTTTCGAAAAGCTCTCAAAGCCGAAACCTAGAGTGATACAGAGTGTGAAGAAAGTGATAAAGAATATGCCAACATATGTCGATGGCACATTCGGACTCGACTCGATTCTAGATCGACTGAATGAATTTGAGGTAAGTGATTTTAAAATTTCTGTCAAAGTCTCTAAATACATTGATGAACTGTGTTTTAGTCTTAAGACTTCTCTCAAAAGAATTTCCGAACTTAAAAAGGAAAACTCAGCTCTAAAACAAAAGGAAAACATTTTAGAAGAAATAGTTAAGAGTTTAGACTTGAATGTTTCTACTCTTAAAGAAAAAGAAGATAATCTTTTGAAAGAAATTGCTTTTTTAAAAAATGACTTATCAAATATTTCAAAGAAATTTTCGATAGGATCCGAAAAACTTGAAAAAGTTCTTTCAGTTCAAAGACCTTATTTCAATAAGTCTGGTCTAGGTATGATAGCAGAAACAATTCCCTTGATTGATTTTCCTAAAGTAAAAGAAAGAATTAAGAAAAGACCGTCGAGAGAGGCTTACAAAAATCATTTCAAGAAAGTTTTTGTAAAGTCTGTAGGTCGAAATGCTCTTAGGTGTTCAAAGTGTAACAGTCAGGATCACTTTGAAAAATAGTGTCCTATGGTTTGGAAACCTATTAAGAAAGTATGGCCTAATAATGTTTATCCTACTAACACCAAAGGACCCAAGAAAATTTGGGTACCAAAGAAAGCTTGAGACTCTCTTTTAAATGCAGGTCTTCGTTAAGAAAAAGGTAAAGTGGTATCTTGACAGCAGATGTTCAAGACACATGACAAGAGACTCAAATTGCTTCATAAAGCTTGTTCAAGTAAATGGTGGAAATGTTTCATTTGGAGGAAACGGCAAAGGAAGCATTGTGGGATTTGGAACTGTGAAAATTGAAAATCTCACAATAAGCAATGTTTCTCTAGTGGAAGGACTCAACTATAACCTTCTCAACATTAGCCAATTATGTGATACTGGTTTCAAGATCTCCTTTCAAGAAGGAATATGCTCTGGAATCAATAAAGACTCTACTCAGTCTTTCATGGGTCGAAGACATGGAAATATCTACCTCTTAGACATGAAACTAAATGAATCACAATGCCTAATCTCTATTCAAGATGAAGCAAGCTTATGGCACAAAAAGCTTAGTCATGTCAACATGAAGCAATTAGCCAAAATCTCATCAAAGCAGCTTGTTCGAGGTCTACCCAAATTACCATACCAAAAGTCCGATCCATGCACACCATGTATTCTGGGAAAGCGAGTAAGAAATTCATTTAAGCCAATAAATCATGTCTCTACTAATCATGTACTACGATTGCTGCATATGGATCTCTTCGGACCAACCGAGAACCCGAGTATTGGAGGTAAGAAATATTGCCTAGTAATTGTGGACGATTACTCCCGCTTTACTTGGGTATATTTCCTTGCAAGTAAGTCGAAACCTTCTCGTATTTTGAAAAATTTGCTAAAAAAGTTCAAAATGAAAAATGATGTGTTATCTCAAGTATAAGAACATATCATGGAGGTGAATTTGAAAATCAAGATTTTACAAAATTGTGTGATGAATCTGGATTTAAGCATGTGTTCTCCTCTCCATATACTCCTCAGCAAAATGGAGTTGTGGAAAGAAAGAATAGATCTCTTCAAGAAATGGCTAGAACTCTTTTAATTGAAAGTAAAATTTCTTCACAATTTTGGGCTGAAGTTGTTTCAACAGCATGCTATATCATCAATAGAGTCTTCCTAAGACCTATTCTAGAGAAAACCCCTTATGAGTTATTCAAAGGTAAGAAACCCATTGTTTCATACTTTCATGTGTTCGGTTGCAAATGCTTTATATTGAAAAATGCAAAAGATCGAGTTGGTAAGTTTGAAGAAAGATCAAATGAAGGCATCTTCCTTGAATATTCTACATCAAGTAAAGCCTACAGAGTCTATAACAAAAAGAGCCAGTCTGTGGAGGAGTCAATGAATGTCAAATTTCAAGACTCTACGCAAGATGAATCCAGTCAGACTCAGTATGAAGAGTCTGAACCTGCTCCGGACCTTCCAAAGCTTACAACTCAAGAAGTATCTCAGACTCTGGAAAACCAGCATCAAGATGTTCATGAAGATTCAAATAAAGAAAGAGATCATAATCTAGATAAATCAACCAGTAACTGGAAGCATAAGTCCATTCATCCCAAAGATCTCATTATCGGCGAAATTAATGAAGGAATTCGCACCAGATCCAAAAGACGTGAAGAGTCTAGTGCTGTGGCTCTCATTTCTGAAATTGAACCAAAAAGCATAAAAGAAGCTTTATCTGATGAAAGCTGGATCGAAGCTATGTAAGAAGAGCTCAAACAGTTCAACATTAATGATGGCTGGGAATTGACATCTAAACCAAAAGGTAAAACTGTTATTGGAGCCAAATGGGTGTTCAGAAACAAGATGAATGAAAAAGGAAAAGTCGTACGAAACAAAGCAAGACTCATGGCCAAATGATATACGCAAGAAGAAGGAATAGACTATGATGAGACTTATGCTCCTGTAGCAAGGTTAGAAGCTATTCAACTATTACTTGCGTTTGCTTGTTATAAAAATTTTAGGTTATTCCAAATGGATGTCAAAAGTGCGTTCCTAAATGGATTTATGCATGAGGAAGTTTATGTGGAACAACCACCTGGGTTTGAAGACCCAAAGAAGCCAGACTTAGTCTTAAGACTGAAAAAGGCCTTGTATGGTTTAAAGCAAGCACCTCGAGCTTAGTACGACATACCAAGTAAGTTCTTATTACAGAATGATTTCGTCAAAGGTAAAGTAGATACTACTTTATTTATCAAAAAGGAAAACACAAGCTTTTTACTTGTTCAAATATATGTGGATGATATTATTTTTGGATCCTCTAATGAAAGTCTATGCAAGAAATTTTCTAAGTCTATGCAAGATGAGTTTGAAATGAGTATGATGGGAGAATTAACATTCTTTCTTGGTCTTCAAGTAAAGCAATTGAAGGAAGGAACTTTCATTTACCAAGAAATATGCTAATGATCTTGTCAAAAGGTTTGGATTGGAAAATTGCAAAAAGACTGATATACTAATGTCAAGTTATTTGAAGATAGACAAAGATGAAGAAGGGAAGAAAGTTGATCAAAAGTTGTACATGAGCATCATTGGTTCACTTCTTTATCTTACTGCTTCTAGACCTGACATTTTGTTGAGTGTTTGCATCTATGCTAGGTTTCAATCAGATCCTAAAGAATCCCATCTCAGTGCTGCAAAAATACGTTGCTTCATCTTCAAGCATCGGTCTTTGGTATCCTAAGAAGGGAGATTTTAATCTTCTGGGATATTCGGACGCAAATCTGGCCGGTTGCAGAGTCGATAGAAAGAGTACTTCAGGAACTTGCCAGTTGCTTGGAAGCAGAACAGTGTCTTGGTTTTCAAGGAAACAAAGCACCGTGGCTCTCTCAACAACAGAAGCAGAGTATGTAGCTCTTGGAAGCTGCTGTTCGCAAATTCTATGGATAAAACAACAGCTACAAGACTTTGGGATTGAAGACTCATGCACAGAGATCAGATGTGACAACACCAGCGCAATCAATCTCACTAAAAATCCAATCCTTCATTCAAGAGCAAAGCATATAGAGATTCGACATCACTTCATTAGAGATCATATTCAAAATGGAGAAATCTCGATTCAATTTGTTGATTCGAAAAGTCAACTAGCGGATATATTCACAAAGCCTTTGGAGAAAAATCAATTCGATTTTATCTGTTCCAGACTCAACATTTTGAAGCTCGAGGAAGTTAAAGTCTAGAGACTCTCCAATCCTCAGACTCTAAACCGTCAGACTCAGACATTCATGGATATAGACTATAAGTTGATATTATATCTAAACTCGAAAAGGTACGATCTTTCATTCAGTTAATTTATAATTTCCGTGAAAAACGGAATCTTGTCTTTTCAAAAGGATTAATTTTGGCAGTTAATGATTTTAAAAAGAGGTGTTCGTACACTTTCCTTGTGCCGATTGAACTTTCTTTTTCAAAACTAAGTTATATATATACAGTTTTCTTTTTTCGCCTAATCTTCAAAACACTAAAAGACATTCTCCTCCCAATCCGATTTCTACTTCGTGTTCATCTTCGAGAAAGTTGTCATCTTTTCTTGGGAAAGCAAGTAAAGGAATCTTTCAACGACAAGGAAGGATGTCTTCTTCGAGGAAGTCTTCAAGAATCACGAACAGGGGACCACAGAGAATGAAGGAGGGACCTACCCATTTCGATCTCACCGAAGAGAAGAATTATCGAGTCAGCAACAGAGCCCGATTCACTCTCCACCACGTCACTCAACGCCATCTACCCCACAAGGTGCGGGTCAACAACTAGAGGAAGAAATAATCGAGGACACAGACCCTGTAAGAGTTCAAAAACCCTCTTTTATTTACAAGCTCTACTGTGCGTTGAAAAGTACTGGGACTCCGTTGAACTATGTGGATGATTTTCTTAAAGATAAGAATTATGTGAATGAGTATATCTTTTTGAAATGAATGGAGGATTTGGGAATTGCTCCCAAAGGAAAGGCTGAGGAAGCACTTGCAAACATTCCAAGTGACCCTCGTATGTCGGGACCAAATTCGATTGATGGGAACGATGATGATAAAATGTTCAGTGATTTTCAACCTAGAATGGGTGTTGTTGCAAGGGTGAAGGGAAAAAGAATGGAGCTGTTTAAATCAAAGGAGCAAGAGAATTTGTTCTTCGGATCTTTGAAACGAGGGGTGATAAACCCTAGGAGTGTTGATTTCGATTTCTTGGATGCCATTAATTTGAACTTAAGGGAGAAGTTCAATATGCTTCAACTGGAATGTTTTTGCACTGATACCACAGATGGTTATGCGCAATTAATAGCGTACTTCTATTCGAATCTTAGATTCTTAGATGCGAATAGAATATCATTCAGTGTTAGAGACCAAGACCATGTGGTGGATGTGGACATGTTGGCGGACATAATTGGAGTTGAACGAGGATGCTATCAACCAATCAAAGTCTCAATTGCTCGTGCCTCATTGGAACTTGTCAAAGATAGAGATACAGAGGGAAGAATCATCTATTCAAGGATGCGCGCCATCTAGGGGTGAGCATGGTCCGGGTTGGTCCGGGCCACCCCCTAACCCTAGGACCAACTCGTACAGTGTCGGTCCTCAATTTTTAGGACCGAGGATCGACCCAATTGAGTTTGGGACCAAGGACCGGACCGACCCAATGGGTTCGGTCCGGTTCCAGGGTCAACCCAGGACCGATCAATAATTTTTTTTGTCTTAATTTTTATACTCCCTAAAAAAGCAAACCCACAAATTCAAATGACACATCCATCGAAAATGCGGCATTATGCAACTAAACTATAAATACCAATACAGATTTAGCAAATTTAAGATGACGCAATAATAGAAATTTCATACCTGCTAACCGCTCATTGAGATATGGGACAAGATGGAAAATTCTTGTAATCATCTATCTTTAATATTCATAACACCATATGCAAAAGTGTTTTCCTACATTTGATCATGTAGAATCCACTCAACCAAAAAATAAATTTCACACCACTTGACTAACATTTGATCATGTAGAGTCCACTCAACTAAAAATGAGCTTCACACCACTTGACTAGCAAATCACCGTAACAACTGCAGTACTACTCTACTCTTCAAAAACTTCTACAAGTTGACACAAATTAAAAAGCAAAGTGCAGGTGAAATTCATTAGTAGAATACAATTAAACCATAAAAAGTTCAAAATACTTAATATAAACCATAAATATATAACTTCACATCTTGTTAATTCACTCGAGCTTCTAAACACCTGAAAACAAAACAAACGACACATAATTAATACTCAACAAAAGTTTTAAATTGAAATTACTATTAGTGCTATTGATAGAACATGTCAATATAATATAATATAACAGACATTTTACTTAGATTTGAATATATAAAAGAATTATATATAATATACAGGGTTGGTCCAGGGTTGGACCGACCCAAAACTCTTAGGACTGAGGGCCAACCCGCACAGTGTTGGTCCTGGAATTTCAAGACCAAGGACCGACCCAGTCCCCTTGGGAACCGGACCAGACCGGCGGGGTTGGGCGATCCCGGTCGGTCCAGGGTTGACCCTAGACCGCTGCTCACCCTAGCGCCATCAATATAGTGCTTCACAAAATTGTGATCAATTGCATCAGGCCCAAGTCTACATCAAAGACTGATGTGTCCAATTCCGAGGCAAAATTGATGTATGCGATTAACTTAGGGATGAAGTTCTCTCTTCCTCACATCATTTTCTTTCACATGTACAGAGCAATATCGAAGGACAAGGGTCAATTGCCTTACCCAGGTATGGTGACCAAGATCTTCAGACACATGAATATTGAACCGCCACATACGCTTTGTGTTCGACCGTGCGATAAGATGGTGGTAGGTTTGAATATGTTGACGAAGATGCGTCTGAAAGAACTTTCCAAGGCAATGGAGAAATTCAGAGTGAAGACTCCAGTACCGTCTGCTTCAAAGAGAAAAGGGAAGGAGGCCATTGGTGCCCCATCCTCAAAGAGAAGAACTCTCATCTTAGAGGATGAAGATGAGGAGGAAGATCTCACAATCTCTGCCTTGATAAGGACCCGGACGTTCGTACCTCAATCGACGTAACTTCGGAAAGAAACGAGAGAGAAGAAGAGGAGCAAGCCAAGAACAGAGAAGAAGAAGAGCAGCGAGAGAAGGAGAAAGAAGCTGAAGAAGAAGGAGAAGAAGAGAAAGAAAAGTCTGCAGCTGAATCTGGAGAGAAGGGGAATCAAGATATAAAAGAGCATGATCATCACTCTTCCCCATTTGAGGTCCTAGAGACAGGGGGAGTTGGCGAGCAAGAAAGGTCCACACCTCATGCTGCCGATAGTGAAGGTCTAAGACAATCTCCAGCAGATCCAGAAGAGTTTCAGGCTTCTCAATTGCCTGAAGAAGGACACGATACGTCAACACCAAATCTGCAAGATTATACAGAAGCTCCATCGTCTGCATTCACTCCATCCGAGAAAGCCAATGCAAGTACACAGACGGAAAATTCAGCATATTTTCGTCGTATTCTTGATGTTCTTCTGGAAATGCGGGGCCAAATCTATGCTCTGGACTGTGAAATTCAAGCCATGAAGAATGCTGGACAAGCATCTTCGGTTACCCTGGAGGACAAAATGAAAGACCTAGCTCTACAAATTCAAGCCAATGCCAAAGGAGAGGAGGTCGCTCATCTAAGGGAAGACTTGAAGAGGCTAGAAGGCATAGTCCAACGATGGGAGAGTTTCCGGATCGTGCGCATTCCCAAGCAAACCTGACTCTTTTCTCACCTTTTTAATGATGACAAAAAGGGGGAGAAGAAATTTGAACCAATTTGAACTTTAAACTCTGACTTTAAATTTGTTTTTGTGGTTGAATATGTTTGTTTTTGAGTATGACTTGAGTGAACTTGGGTGTGAACTTGAATTTGACTGAACTGGTTGTGGATTTTGATGCTTGACTGTTTGCATTTATATCAAGTGTTGTCATATGATATTACTCATGAAAGACTAACCAATTTTCTGTGGATGCAGAGTCTGGTTGTTTTATTAATCTTTATGAGATAGCCATATTGCTTGAGAAATGTTTTTGCAGGTCAAAATTGTTTAAATCTACAGGAAAGTTTTGTCACCATAAAAAAGGGGGAGATTGTTGGAGAAATATTTCCAGAATATTTTGAAGCTGACAAAACGTTTCTATCAGTCTAGTCTGGATATTCGCAAACCTTCTGTTTAAAGTCTGAAAACTTTCTGATCACCGGACTCAGCACTTAAGACTCAAGATTTAAGACTCAAGACTATTCTCATTGACAGTCTTTCTGATCCAGTGACGAAGGAAATCCAGAGCCTAAGTATATGGTTGAGGATTTAATCCTATCCTCTGGAGAAGATCTCTTGGTTGGATAAATATAACGGATTCTTTTATTCGTATCTAGATCAATTGAAGATCCGTTGGTCGACGAAATATTCTTGGAAGGTTCTATTCTTGAAAACCAAGATCCTGATTGTATGGGCGAACATGATTGATGGGCTATCATCAGGTTCCTTTAATAGCTCGAATGATCTTCTTAATTGATTCCGTCCAACGGGTAGATTGGAGGAATTCCTTTGGTAAGTGCCAACGGGTATGATGGCATAAAGGAGTATAAAAAGGAAGACGTTCTAGTTGTTTGAGTACGTGATCGATAGAGAAATTCTAGAGTCTGAAGCACCTTGATTATTAGTCGATACATTCTGAGCGAAATTGTATACACAGAGAGTGTCTATACTTGGTGATACCTTGACGAGTGTGGTAGATCATCTACACCGAGAAATCAAGGAAGATCAACGCTATAACATCTCTTTGTTCATAGTGGAATCCAGTCAATTGGCTGTCAGTGCAGAAGAGTGGACGTAGGCTTAAATCAAGCCGAACCACTATAAAACGCGTGTTCAATTCTCTCTTTCCTTTACTCAGTCTTACGTTGATTATTATTTGTCGCAAATCTTCAACTGTCTAAGTATTGTGTAATTATCAAGAAAAATCTTTTATATATCTATTCACCCCCCTCTAGGTACTCGTACTAGCTATATCAGATGTATGGTGAGGTGTTGTAACTGTTGTTCAGGAAAAAGGCGGAAGCTTGAGATTCTTCTGAAAAGATCCACTTTTGAGCCTGAAGAATTTGAGTTGTACAGACGATATCAGTTGAAAGTGCACAAGGACAATCCAGACCATGCCACAGGGAGTGTGTACAGGAGTGTGTGGTGGATATCCTTCCTAAATGCTTGTCGAGTACATATTTATATTGGGACCCTGACTTTGCCTTTTTATCTTTGGGAAAATATTCGGCTTTGCAAGAAATATCTTGGGTGAAGGAGAATCAAGTTCACTGCCCCAGTCTTCAGTATTATTACCTTGGCTATTACACTCATTCATGCAGCAAGATGAGATATAAAGCAGCGTATTGGCCATCTGAGCTTCTATGTCCCCTTCGTAACCAGTACGTCCCTCTTGCACTCTCCTTCTTTGGATGAAACTTTATTTCTTGAGGGTCTTCCAAATTGCGAGGAAGTGAACTTTTAAATTCATCATCCCTCCTAGTTCAACTACTTCACACATAATAGTCATTATGTGAGCTCTGTTATTCTTTTACATGTGCAATAAGTACCTGTGCATATTGTCAAAGTTAATGCGCAAGCTAGTTAATGCAAATCTCAGGTGGGTTCCCTTCAATGTTGCAAAGCCTCTGCTAGATAGAAGTAAGTATGTTGTCCTGTCAGATTATAAAGACGAAGATGAAAAGCCATTGCTGCCTCCGGTTTCTGTTCAGGTCAGTGAACATCAGCATGAGGAAAGTGAGCACAAGGACTCAAATGATCGTTTAGTTGGAGATGAAGAAATGTTTGACCTTGATGAGGAAGATTCTGATGTTGAATCAGAAAGTGAAAGCTCTAACGTAGAACACTCTGAAACGGAGGATAGGGAAATTGGTAATACGCTGATAGGATTACGGGGGTCTCGCCTGAGATACAAGGTATAAAGTTCATTGGCAACTCTAAATCTCCTTTCTTATTGGTTGGGAAGCTCCTTTTGCGTCTGTTATTTGACGTTTCACTGTGGAATGTCATTTTGAGTTCCCACTGGCTTTTTGGTTAATATAGAGAGAAGCCAATGGGTTATTGTCTGGACAGTTCTTCAGCTAGTGCCTTGCTTTTCTCTAATTCATGCCACCAATTATTTAGTTGATTTTACCCCTTGCAGAATAAGACTTAGTGTTTTTTTCTTTTAATTAACTGATGGAACTTACATAATTACATAATCTACTTGGTGTCTTGAACAGAGATCCGTCTTGTGAGTTGCCTGTTTACACACTTGATACACCAAATGACTCACTGGTCTACGTCTTCTATGAAGGATCTGCGAGGGCCCCTTGGTCTTGTTCGGTGGAGACGCCTGGAAGCCCAATTGCAGAGGTACGTGAGAGTGGTCGGTTGAGAGTTGTCTGAGCGAATGGTCTATTCACCTGAGGAGGAGGAGGAGGACGATGACACCGGCGGCTTCACCTTCCGGGGATGGCTTTTTCTCGGAGCAGGCACCAGCCGCCCCTCCGGTGTACGCCGCGGCCAGGGAGTTATCGACGGAGGAGGCAGACAGTCCGGTTTTGCCGCCTCTGATGGAGATGCGGCCTGAGGAAGGATTTTCTCTGAGATAGTGGAGGAGGTGAGTCTCGCGATATTGCAGAATTTTGAGTCTTGAAGTTTTTGTTCTTCGGATCATTCTGTCTGGGGAGAGATATCTTGTGGTCACATCAGTGTGGTGGTTTGAAGAGCTTCGTGCTCTGACGAGAAGTGTAGTGTAATGATTAGGTTAAAGGGCAATACTGATGATTCTCGCGCAATGAAAGCGATGCTCTAATCGCTGAGTCAAGTCAGGGAAAATAGACTTCTAGAAAGAGAAAACCGCACTTTTGAGTGAATTGAGTGAGTATAGGGAATTTTTTTTGGCTCTTAGTGCATCTTAGTACTGTTATCATGTAGGATCGCTTCAGATGACCTCGTCGTGGTGCTAATTCTGTGCGAAAAATCATTATCTTTGCAATGCTTCAGGGATTGAATTCGCAAGTTGGGGATTGGAAGGGATCCGGGACAATTGGGACGAGAGAAACCCTCAACACTGATACCCACCTAATGACTAACAGCAGCCTTAGAATTTTCTCACTTCTCGAAAATCCTGTCAACTTTGTCTGATTGTCCCGGGGTTCGCAGAATCTCAAATTCCCATCTTCTTATGAATTTTCACGACCTTCACAACTGAGTCCATGCGATCTTATCTAGATTTTCAAGAGTGATTTTGCTTACCCCAATATATATATATATATTTGGTGGGGGTGGGGGTGGGAGGAGATCACGTGCATTTCGTCGTAGCTCCTATAGAAAAAGCCTTAGCACACAATAACATAAAAATGCCGTGGTGAATGAAATTAATTCTTGCTTGATCTAATATTAACAAACTTGGGCTATTGTAGAAGCCCTCAAGAGGAGAGGGATGGGGATTGAGGGGAGGGGGAACATTGAAATCAAAGCCAATGACTGCTTATTGATCGAAGGACCAAACCACCTTGAAATAACGAGTGGATTGCTTTAATAGCTTTGAAAGTATGATTATTGCATAGCTTCAAAGTTTTTAAAGGATGATAGTGGATATCAGAAATCCAGGACTTCCAATATAATATTACCCAATGATTAGGTACGAATTTAACTACCTATGGTTCAGTTCTGTACATAGACTTTACTAATGAAATGATATAAGGTCTTGCTTTACTTGTAAATCCCTTCAGTGCTGGTGACTGTTAACCTTGGTCAAAGCAAAATTCCTGCTTTTGTTGGGCACTATGTACTTTTTTTTCCCTTGACGTCATATATTATAAGACTCTTGTCATTAAAAATTCGTTGCAATGCAGTTCGATTGGAAGAGAAAGAGAAGATGGAGAAAGAGCTATTGAACCAAATAATTGATGAAGCCGATGAGTATAAAATTGAGTTCTACAGGAAAAAAGGACGAAAACATGTTGAGAACAACAAGACAACCAACAGGGGAAAGGTGAAGGCGAGCCCTTCCAATCTACAATTGCAAACTTAATTCATGATATTTATCTTTTGTTCATACTTGAATTTTTTTTTTTTTTTTTTGGTGATTGTTTCGGTAAAAATTTTCCCCCGGGGGGGGGGGGTCTATATGATTCCGTTTTATCACATGAGTGCATTAAATTGTACTAATTTAATTCATGGAAGTTGTGTCGTTAGTGGAATATTTTATTTTTAAATTTGCAACAGTTAATCAAATCAATTAAAAGAAAAAGAAAATTTGGTCTAATTTCACTAAGTGTTTTAACACAAGTCTCAAACGGAGTCGTCAAGTTGTCGCGACCTAAATTTCGGGTGCACTATCTAAAGTTTAGGCTAATGCACTACTAAGTCTTAAAAAATCCATATCAATTCGCGTATTAGATTCAAGTTTTTTAACATGCAAATGAATTTTATTAGGAGTCGTCAGTAATCAGTTTGGTGTAGGTCAATTAGACGCCTAAGTAAAATAATGAGATAATTATTTTACTCCTACGAATCAGAGACTTTGACGGGATTTAATACCCTTTAAGTACTATTCTTTTTATGTGTAGGCAACATGGATTTATTTTAACTTAAATTTGCGAGAGGGTGATCACACGGTACTCAATCATTATTAAACACTTAATGAATCAAACGAATTGCATCAAAATAAATAAACACAAAGCAAACAATTTTTTGGGTTTTCTTTTATCTCGAATTTAAAACATGCATTTTAACTACATGACCTAATTTTACTAACAAGCTATTTATAATTAAGCGAACCTAACATGCAAACTAACTGACATGCGCCTAATATTTTATATTTTTTTATTAAAATTCGTAACAAAAAGGAAAACTAATTAAACCATTTAAAATGAATATTTTTCTAATTTATTTTAGGGATTAATTTGACTTAAACCCTATCCTATCTTAGAAAATTATTTTTTTAAAGGAAAAATGAAATTATTAAAATGTGCAAACATTATCTAAGACCTATCTATATAAAAAAAAAATCAATCATAATCTATTACAAAATTATCTAAAAATGCAACCCTAAAAATGCAGTCTTAATTTACTAAATCAAAACACTCCGATGCAAGATTTGATTTTTGATTTTTGATTTTTGTGTTTTTCAAGACAAGCAATTATCAAATTACATCTAAACTAATCAAGATATTCATCAAATAAAGGATTAGAATAATCGAAAAAATAATCCGTTGTCGATGGATTAAATTAACAATTATTTTAACCCTAAACATCACAACATATGAGAAAATTCAAATTAATTAAAAATTTGATCCAAAGTCTTACAGGTCAAATTAATAATTATAATGATTTGATAACCAAAATATTATCAAAACACCAAAAAAATTAATATAATTAAAAAATGATCTAACGTCTTACGGATCAAATTAATAATTACAATAATTTTGGAAAAAAATCCTGTGGATAATGCTTACAATATTCATAAAATGAACTGGCATCCAATGTTTCAATTTAAGCAATTACAACTAAACATGATAAAAAAGATAAAAAATAAAAAATAATAAAAATAAACTACCTTGACTTTTTTATTTTATTTTTTTAAAAATGGGGCTGGAATGTGGATGTTGGGCAGCGATGATGCTAGTGCTTGGAGGTGCTGCAAGTGCCGCGGATGGGCGGAGGCGCGGCTTGCTGAATGGCGAGGGCTCGGGATCGCGGTGGCATGGGGCCAGTGTAGGCGCGGGTGAGGAGCGGACGCGCGGTGGTGAGCGGCGCGGAGGCAGTGCGGGCTTCTGGCGCGGGCGTCGGAGGTGATGAGCGGCGACAGCAGGGACGCTCAGGCGGAGGGTAGCGATGATGGCGAGCTGCTCCGGGTGCAGGTGTTTGGGACAGTGGCAGGCAGTGGCGTCGGGCGCTAGGTCACGGGCTACTGGTTGCTGGACGGATCGCGGACAGAGTAGGGGGAGGCGCAGTGGCGAAGCAGCGAGGCAGCAAAGCGAAGTCGCGGACAGAGGCGTTGTGACGGCGGGTCGTCGGGCGAGCGAGGGCGCAACCCAGGTGTGTAGCAGTAACAGCGTGGCGACCAGAGACTCGGGGGCACTGTGTGGGTTGCTACAGCTGGCGGTCAAGGTAGAGCGGTGAGGGCCTTGGGTGCTGTTGCAAGCGTGGTCGTCGGCAATGGGGTTGGGTTGCAGGCGGAGGCGATCTGCTGCGGGCGTCTGTTCAGAGATCGATTGAGGTACAGGCGGAGTGGCGAGGCAGCAGTGGTGTCGTGGCAAGTTGCAGCTGCGGGTGAGACCGGCGTAGCGGTGGTGGAGGAGAGACGACTCGTGGGTCGTCGGCGGAGCAGCGGTGGTTGGCGGAGGCGGTGCTGGCGAGGTCGGGGGGAAGCGAAGCGGCGAGGAAGACGGCCGCCTTCCCTCCTTTCCTCTCTCTCTCTCTCTCTCTCTCTCTCTCTATGTCTCTCTCACGTCACTTCCCCCTCTTTGTTTTCCTGCTTCTTCGACGAAGGAAAAAACGAGAGTTTTTTTTTTTTTTTTTCAGTCCTACTCTAATCCTACTCTAACGCTCACTCTCAGACTTTTGCCCTGTCTCCTTACAGGATGTGGGAGCCGAAAACCCACTATTGAAATGAAATCATCCCCACCTCAATCCTCCCTGAGAAGGTGGGATTTGAACCCCCCACATCCCCCTTCCAAGTTGGAAGGGTAGCCACTGGGGCGAACCCCCGGTGGTTATGAATGAGAGTTGGCCCTCCCCAAAAGAAATTTTCTTTTGAAATTTTCACTCAAAATAAAAGGCCCCTCTCCTTCTCGTACAAATTTTTTTCTAGGCTCTTTTTTTTTTCATGAATTCTCCACCACTGGTCACGAAAATTGTGACTCTTTTTATAGTGATTCCAGACGGCCGCTTTCTATGGTATTTTTCGAGTTTTAATCTTCTGTTGCATTAATTTATGGCTGCAAATCGGAGCGTGATTTCACAATTAGCTCAAATTTACTTCAATTCCTTCCGTTTTATCAAAATTTTTTCCCTATATTCACCTATTTTCTAATTGTTTTCGCCTTTAACAAAATTTGGATGTTCATCAGAATTCCTAATTTCCATGCATAATCAATCGATTGATTCCCCCCCCCTTTTCTCCTTTTATTTGCTATGATGTGGTTTTTATTTTTTATTTCCCTAATTTGCCAAAATTAGGTGTCAACAAAAAAAGAAAAGGTTAGAATATTTTAATATTAAATCACATCATTGCCAAACAAGTTAAATTTTTAGAATAATTAATAGTGTTCGACCAAAAAAAAAAAGAATAATTAATAGTGATGTCATATGATTTTGAGAAGAAATTTATTCAAATATTTTAAAACCCTCTATTTACCTCTCCTGATATACATTTCTATACTTAAATTTTAAGTTAAAATCCATGTTGGCAAGACAGAAAAAAATTGCATGGTAAAGATAACAGGCTTGGCTAATGATCGAAAACCTCACCAAAACAAGTGAGGGAGGAGGCATGAACTTACCTCCCCAATCCAAAGAAAGAAAAAAGGTTCTAGAAAAGTTCGGAAGAAAAGAAGCCAATTGCGAATTTTCTTTCTGGATCTGCTAATGAACATAAAATCCGCAAAGAATTTCGCCAGTGCCTTCACCTACCCGACTATCACAGTTGGGTTAATTGGAAAATCTAAGAAAAAATCCGTATATAGGTCTCGTGCAATTTTGGTGAAATGCAGTTGAGATCTCAACAACCCAAGCTCACGCTTGAATTCAGAAACATGGAACGATTGATGCATAGGTTGTCTCTGTAATTACCTCTGGTTTTCGTACAAATATCATCGCAGGAATGTCACTAATGCATGAGGGTGAGCAATCATTGACAAATTATAAGGCAACACATCGATTTTCTCTGCGTATCTTTTTAGCAACGAGTCTTCGTATACCTCTAGCACCATTGTATGAAGACATAGATAATTCATATGCGGAAGCCAAGATCGTTTATAGACAAACCTCCAGCCATTGTTTGCATTCACGTTCGTCGAATCTCCTGAAAATCAAGAAAGCAATAGGCGCACTCTACTAACCAAATTTCCTCACGTCGATGGTGTATTCTAAATGTGAGGATTTTGTGTTAGACCTTGATCACCCGTCAGAAATGAACGTACGCCCCTATTTATACATTGTCTCCCATCAAGACGAACGGTTGTCAACGAAAAGGCACGAAGCGTGGAAAACTACATGTCGAATAGTCGTAACTTTTAGGAGAAAATTTGGGTATAAATGTGGGATCACAAAAAAATAAATAACATTCTCCCACTTGATCCCATCATTTTCATCATACGAATCATTCAACTAATTCCACGAAAAATTTATGCTTAAAGAAAAGAAACAAAACACATGGATCATGGCAACATGTCCTCTAAGAGTGAGTAATACCTTCCATGTATCACAATGCATCTTATTTCTTTAATATCAGCCTATATGTGACAACATATCTTAATGAATAAACCTCATGTTTATTCCAGAACCAAGGATAAATGTTATTCTCATAAACAACAAAATGTGTACACAAAAATTGAGAATCAACATTACAACTGAATAAGAGTTCCATACAACAAAAATTGTTCATATGTCGACAAATCACATAATGGGACCTATTCCCATACTAGTTACATGATCCTTATACTTCATCGGTGGCATGCCTTTAGTTAAAAGATCAGCTATCATCAATTCAGTGCTAACGTGTTCAATGACCACTTTATTCTCCTTAACACGCTCCCTTATGGCTAAATACTTAATGTCGATATGCTTACTTCGACTGCCACTTTTGGCATTTTTAGCCATAAAAACTGCAGCTGAATTGTCACAATATATTCTTAATGGCCTAGAAATAGAATCAACAATTCTAAGCCCAGCAATGAAACTCTTCAACCATACACCATGCGAGGTAGCCTCAAAACAAGAAACGAACTCAGCCTCCATAGTGGAAGTAGCAGTCAAAGTCTGCTTGGCACTTCTCCATGACACGGCTCCGCCGCCTAACATGAAAATGTATCCGATGTCGATTTTCGTGAATCAATGCAACCCGCGAAGTCTCATCCGAATAACCGATCACTTCCAGTTGTCGATCCGTCTATACATAAGCATATAGTCTTTGGTACCTTGAAGGTATCTCAACACTTTCTTTACAGCTCTCCAGTGGCCTAAACCTGGATTACTCTGATATCTTCCCAACATTCCAACAGCAAAAGTAATGTCAGGTCGAGTGCAAACCTGAGCATACATCAAGCTTCCAACAGTAGAAGCATATGGAATGTTGCACATTTGTTCCCTTTCTAGATCGTTCTTCGGGCATTGGTTCAAATTGAACCTGTCACCCTTCACAATGGGTGCTATACTTGGTGAACAATCTTTCATCCGAAATCTCTCTAGGACCTTATTGATATAGGTTTCTTGAGATAATCCTAAAATTCCTCGAGATCTATCTCTATGGATCTTAATGCCAATGACATAAGATGCCTCACCCATATCCTTCATGTCAAAACTCCTAGAGAGGAATTGTTTCACCTCATGTAGCAACCCCTTATCATTGGTTGCAAGTAGTATATCATCCACATACAGCACAATGAAACAAATTTTGCTCCCACTAACCTTCCGGTATATACATTGATCCATGACATTCTCTATAAAACCAAATGAATAGATAACATCATGAAACCTTAAGTACCATTGGCGGGATGCTTGTTTCAAGCCATATATAGATTTCTTAAGCTTGCACACCAAATGCTCACCTTTACTAGAGGAGAATCCTTAAGGTTGTTTCATGTAAACCTCCTCCTCTAGTTCTCCATTGAGGAACGCTGTTTTCACATCCATCTGATGTAATTCCATATCAAAATGGGCAACCAATGCCAAAACAATACGAAGAGAATCTTTCTTAGATACGGAGAAAAGTCTCAAGATAATCGATTCCTTCCTTTTGAGTGAATCCTTTAGCAACAAGTCTAGCTTTATATCTTTCAATGTTACCCAATGAATCTTTCTTAGTTTTGAAGACCCATTTACAACCAATAGCCTTCGCACTATCAGGTAACTCAACCAAATCCCAGACTTTGTTAGATGCCATAGAACTCATCTCTTCCTTCATGGCATTGTACCAAAAATTGGATTTATCACTATCCATGGCTTGTGAAAACGTTTTGGGATCATTCTCAGCTCCAATATTGTATTCAGACTCTTGTAAATACACAATATAATCACTAGGAATAGCCGATTTCTTTATTCTAGTAGATCTTCTCAATGTTGGATCAACATTCTCTTGAGGAGCATGTTGCTCAACTGGTTGTTCAACAGCTTCTGGTAATTGCTGCACAACTGGATCTACTGGATCAATATCAGCAGGTTGTGGAACTTCAACAATTGATTGTTCAATAGCCGGTTGAACTGAAGGGGCATTATGAGCAACAACCAATCTTAAACTTGAGGTGGAAAGTTGAGTGTCTGAATGATCTTTCTTAGGAACATGATCCCTTGGTCGATCACTCCCACTGATCAAGTCATTTTCAAGAAATTTAGCATTTCTTGATTCCACAATCCTAGTGGTATGAGATGGACAATAAAACCTATATCCCTTGGACCTTTCGGCATATCCAATGAAATACCCACTTATGGTCCTCGGGTCCAACTTCTTTTCTTGTGGATTATAAATTCTTACTTCAGACGGGCATCCCCAAACGCGCACATGATGCAAACTCGGTTTCCAACCCTTAAATAACTCAAAAGGTGTCTTTGGGACAGCCTTGGTCGGAACTCGGTTTAATATGTACACTGCCGTCTTAAGTGCTTCAGTCCATAAGAATTTAGGAAGTTTGGAGCTACTAAGTATACTACGCACCATGTCTAATAAGGTCCGATTTCTTCTTTCCACTACGCCATTTTGGTCCGGAGAACCAAGCATAGTATATTGGGCAACTATCCCATGCTCTTGAAGAAATCTTGCAAATGGACAGGTGCTTGTCCATCTTCAATGTATCTACCATAGAATTCTCCATCTCTATCTGATCTCACGATCTTAATTTGCTTATTGCATTGTTTCTCTACTTCCGCCTTAAATACTTTAAAGGCATCTAATGCTTCATATTTATTTTGAATCAAGTAGAGATACATATAACGTGAATAATCATCTATAAAGGAGATGAAGTATTTTTGACCACATGAGTCCATATCCGGACTACAAATATCTGTATGTATGATTTCTAATATTTCTGTACTCCTCTTGGCACCTTTCTTTGACTTGTTAGTCTGCTTTCCCTTTATGCAGTCCACACAAGTATCACAATCAGTAAAATCTAATGTACTAAGTACTCCATCATTTACTAATCGCTTAATTCTTTCTATGGAGATATATCCCAATCTCCGACAACATAGAAGAATGTTCTTTCACAACATGATCGTAAATTTAAATGATAAACAAAAGTTTGAATCTGAAAAGTTAAAAGAGTATCCCAAAGGTCAAGTCTTGATTAATTCTAAAACAAAACCACTATTGAGAACAGTCTATATGTCATCATGCATCTTGTTTCCCGAAGATGCTTTGTTCAGGCAAACCCCCGCAAGGAATTCAAAATATGGATTGTAGATCTTCAATCCACCAAGTGTTGTGACTTAATTATATTAGATTCATAACAAACACAAGAGATTGGATTACCTTTTCTTCTCGAAAATTTGACACAATCCTTCCTTATATGCCCCTTCGTCTATAGAAGAAACAATTCTTTCTTAATGTCACCATTTTACCTTTTCCCTTATTCTTGCCATAGCCCTTATTCTTTCGTTGTGTTGCCAAATGAGCACTTTCTCCCAATTCCATAACACAGTAAATAAATAAATTGGCTGTATCTAAAAATTGAAAATCATCATCAAATACCTAGTCTCATGCATATTCTAATCACAAAATAGAGTGCATCTACAACAGCATAAACATTTTCTTTTAAACAGTTATTGCCATCGTATGTTAAGATGCAGCATGACACATCATTCAATGAAAATTGAGTTGCTGTATCTAGAAAATCATCACCAACTACCTAGTCTCATGCATATTCTAATCACAAAATAGAGTGCATCTACAACAGCATAAACATTTTCTTTTATACAGTTATTGCCATTGGACAAGGTTTGTTCCTTGGTTTAGCATGGGTATCTACCAAAATCATCACCAACTACCTAGTCTCATGCCTATTCAAGATCAAAAAGCATAAACTTTTCCGGACAAGGTTTGTTCCTTGGTTTAGCATGGGTATCTACCACGGCCTATTCAAGATCAAAAACTTTTCCGGCCGGTTGATTCGAGAAGAATGGGCATGAATTTTGATTGCATAGAACATGCTTTGGAAAAAATGGGTCATCTAAAAGATTGCTGTTACCTATTGGTGGGGCTTGGGGAGGCGACGGCAGGAGACAACGGCATGGCGTCCGCATTCAGGAGAAGGGATGTTTCGCAGAGGAAAGAGAGAGAGCGAGCAGAGCAACCTTTGCTTGCGGAGAGGGAGGCCAAAACGTGAGTAGGGGGTTGTTGGCAGAGGAAAGAGATAGTTGACCAAGAGCCTCTACGATCAGATCTGCAACGGAAATGCCACTAACATTCACAGCGGGTAGGAAAACAATGGTTATTGTCGATACAGTGGGAACAGTAAGAGCGACAAGAGTTATTACCCACATTAGATGTTCAATAGCTAGGATGATAGCTTCTTCCCCCAAAAGCAAGAGGGGGAGTACTCAAGCAGTGGCAGCATTCATAGCAAATGAAATAGCTTCCTATTATTTTACAAGAACCATGGAGCGAAGGTCGCGAGAGGGAGGCAAAGGGGCGTTGGCATCGGTGTCGGCATCGATGTCAGGGGCAAAGGTGGAGGCAGAAGCGTCAGGGGCGAAGGTAGAGGTGGTGTTGGTGTCGGAGTCGGAGTCGGGGGTGACGGAGGCAACCGGCAGAGGGGCGTTGGCGTTGCGGTTCATTGGAAGAGAGGTGCGACTTTGAGGAGGAGAGAGAGAGAGAGAGAGTAGATTGGAAGTCGTGAGAGGAAGGCAGGGGCATCGGTGTCGGCGTCAGCGTCGGGTTCGGGGGCATAGGCGGAGGCGGAGGCGGAGGTGGAGGTGTCGGAGTTAGGGGCAATGGAGGCAACCTGTGAAGGCGGAGGCGGAGGTAGAGGTAAAGGAGCGTCGATGTCGTATGGAGGAGCGTTAGCAGCGTTGACGTCAAGGTGGGGGGAGATGGAAGCAACTAGCGGAGGAGGGAGAGCAGAGGAGGGGGAAGAGCATATGGAAGCAATATGCAATTTTTGTTCTCACCGCAACGGAACGGAGAATAGGGAGAGAGAGAGAGAGAGAGAGAGGAGGGAGATGGTCTGCAGAGGTAGAGGAGAGAGAGAGAGCATCAGAGTGTGTAGAGAGGTGGGCCGGGCAACAAGAGAGAGAGAGCAGAGGAGGGGGAAGAGCACATTTTGAATCACCGACCCCATTTACATGTGGCTCCATGTGTCGATTTTTCTATGGCGATATATTTCGCCTACATTATAAACTCCCATTTTGACATATTGGGGTTGCACGCTATAATTGGTGAACATGATGTTGGAAGTTTTCTACAATATGAGCTTACATTAATTAATTAATTTTTTATTTTAAATAATTGAATTATTTATTAAACTCTAGAGTGATTTTATTGAATTGGGTATTGGTATTTATTAATAACGGGCTTAGTTGAGTAGCAAAGTGTAGGCAATTGAGGGGCCTAATTGACACGCTATTAATTATGATTTGTTAGATCTCTCTCTAGTTTATAAAAGGGTAAGTTATACCTATTAGTTGCTTGAATCCCATTGAAAGATGATATACTAAAATATATTATAGAGATGAAGATCTGGCCTTCCAATATATCTCATAATATTAGAGATCTATTTTTCTTCAAATGAAGTAATGGCTTAAACATACATGCTTTAATTCCGTTGTATTTATTAATCTCGGTATTTTACAATCATATATGGATTTGATTCTTCTTGATTGATTAGTTGTTTATGTTAATAATCTTCTACATGTGGTATTAGAGCAAATCATATATGATTGTAGAACCCATTTTTTTTTTTTATATGGAAAAATTCAAAATTTTCCTATTTGAGCCAAATATGGGCATTATTTTTGTGTGTGGATTTTTTGCTTGATTGATCCTGAAACCATAGGGCTTTTTTTTTACATGTCGAGATCTTTCCAACCATATATAATTTGTACAATTTCGTTAAGAATTGTGAGAGAATTTCAAATTTGAAATTCTAGGGTTTATACATGAAAAAGTTCTAGAATTTTCAAATTATTTGCAATTGATTGAGTAAATTGTTGCATGGATATTGTTATATATATGTTTTAGCATTCTTTTGTTGTATTAAAGTAAGTTTTTAGGGCTTAAATTTAAGAAATTCGAAATTCGGCCATGGGAGGTTTGAATCTGAAACTTTGAAGCTTGTATGTGGACAATTTACTCACTTTGTTCTTCGTTTAATTCAATCTAGTTAATTATATTAATGTTATATGCAAGATCCATGAAAAATTTCATCAAAAATCATGTTAATTTGTGTTTTTGGAGCTTCAGGTCAAAACTAGGTCGTGCGACCCGGTTTGAAGCAAATTCATGACCTGTTTTGAGGTTGAAGAAGACCTCCAGCCGGGCTGGGGCAATGGATGGGCGTAAGCCCATCCTCTCTCTCTCTCTCTCTCTCTCTCTCTCTCTCTCTCTTAATGCACAGAACCTTGTTTTTAATATCGGTCTGGGCTCACGCCCAGGACCTTTCTTTTCTTGGTTCATGGGCGTGAGCCCAAAACCAAAAATGGGAACAAATTGGATCATGGGCAAAATAAAAATAAAATAGCCCAATTCATGGGCCATGTGAAGGTTGGGGCCTACGGTCTGATCTAGGCTTCTCACGGGTCAAGGCTCGTGGGTGGGTCTGAAATATTAAAATAATAAAATAATTTAAAATTTTTTTGTGGCAGAAAATGTTATTTGATAAATGTAATATGATCTTGGAAAGCACATGTTGTAAATTGGTTCATATTGTTTGATGAATTTTGGGCATAAATTTTTGGAGTTCCTTATTGATAAAAATTAGTATATACAATTACTTGTCCAAATGGGGTTATTGTGTATGTTAATTTGGAAATAGCATGAAGATTACTTCTCAAATTTAAAAGATGATGATGTATAATTGAAAAATATTTATCTACCAAAAGGAGATAAATGTTTTGAAAATTATATGTAATTCCCCTTTATATTGATATTACGGAGATGTATGATTTAAATGATTTGTCTACCTAAAGAGGATGGATTCTTGACAATTATATATAATTATCCTTATTGTTTCATAAACTTCATGCTACGGAAAATAATAGTGCATTGTACACTATGTCCAAATGGAAGTTTATAATGTACTAATTATTTTTATTGAATTGTTTATTGCCCATAATTGATCTTATTGCATTATGTGTGACAAATAGTTACTTTTTCTGTAAATAACAATAATGCCACAGTTGAAATGTTAATTGGATAAAATATTATATTGTTAAAGACTTGGTAAAAAATGGAGACATTGTGATTGAGAATATCAGAACTAAGTCCATGTTGGCTGATCTTTCATCCAAAGGCTTACGACCTATTTTATTCAAAGAACATGTAAATAATATGTGTGTTTTAGATTCTTTTGATTTCTTTGTTAGTGGGAGATATATAATTTGTATTTCTAAATATTATAGTTATATGCAAATTGATAATGCTTTTATGATGTCTATTAAAGCATTTATTTTCAATTATTGTTATTGTTGATTTTATTGTTATTATTTCTCTTATTGACTGAGAAATTGAAGTACAAAATTGTGACAGCCTGAATTTTCAGAAATTATTTTCGATGAAATAAATCGGGCTTTTTATCGACGCACAAAAAGTGCAATTCTCTGAGTTGATCACTCACGAAATAACTGGACTATTTGGGGAAGCAATTAAGGAATCTAAATGCAATAAACTTGAGAATTCGACTAGGAATCGATTGCTCGACCATGTTGATCTGCAATGGTCATTATGATACTGTTAGAATCAATAAGAGATTAGAAATATGTCGATTTTGTTGGAGAAATCTTCGTGAAGTGTTTTGAAGATGATAAAACGTTTCCATCAGTCTAGTCTAAAGATTTGCAGACTCTACTATTTAAAGTCTGAAGACCTCCGGACTGCCAGACTCAAGACTCAAAGTCTATCCTCATTGACAGTTTCTAATCCGTTGAAGAAAGGCTATCCAGAACTCGGTGTTTCGTTGAGGATTTGACTTTATCAACTGGAGAAGATCTCTTGGCTGGATATGACATAACATAATCCTTTATTTGAATCAAGATTAATTAAGGATCTGATGATTGGCGAAGTATACTTGGAAGGTTCTACTTATGGAAACTGAGATCTTGATTGTATGGGCAAACATGATTGATGGATTATCGATATGTTCCTTAAATAGGTCGAATGATCTTTCTAATTGATTCCATCCAACGGGTAGATTGGAGGAATTCCTTTGGTAAGTGCCAACGGGTATGATGGCATAAATGAGTATAAAAGGAAGACGTTCCAGTTGTTCGAGTGTGTGCATGATAGAAGAATTCCAAAGTCTGAAGCTCCTTGTTCTTAGTCAATTCATTTGCTGAACAAAATCTTGTACGCGAAAGAGAGTCTATATTCGTGAGAAACCTTGATGAAGTGTGGTAGAATATCTACACCGTGGAATCAAGGGAGAACATTGCTGTAAAATCTCTTTTGTTCATAGTGGAATCCAGCCGGTGGGCTGTCAGTGCGGAAGAGTGGACGTAGGCTTGAGATAAACCTTGTGTTCATTTCTCTTCCCTACTCTCTACTTTAGTTTGATCATAATTCGTCTTGTTAACCAAAGGAGAACTTCCTTTCTATTGTCTGCTTAGTATTGCTCTCCTATCTTGAGAAATTATTTTTGTCACCTATTCACCCCCTTTAGGTGCTTATACTAGCTATCTTAATTGGTATCAGAGCCAGTGTACTCACTTTGTTTGAAGTGTTTTATTTCAGAGTTAAAGATCCATGGCTAGTATGTTAGCTCCAGGGCTGGTAGAAGGGCAAAGTAATACCAGACCGCCTTACTTTGATGGAAAGGAATACAACATATGAAAAAACAAAATGAAGGCGTTTCTAAGATCAAAGGATCCTCTGGAATGGGACGTTGTAGAAAATGGAATCATTCCTAAAGCTACACCTGTCTTAGAGAGAGGAAAATAAGCTGTTGAGTCTAGTGAAATGACTCAGGAAGAGATAATCAAGAGACAAGCTCTTGATGCAAAAGCAATTTATTCTTTATATTGTGCTTTGTCACCTACTAAATATAACAAAATATCTTTTTGTGTTACAGCAAAAGAAGTTTGGGATGGATTACTATTACCTATGAAGGAATAGATCGAGTGAAAGAGACCAGAATCAACATTCTCCTCGGTTAATACGAAGTCTTCAAAATGAAATCGGGAGAATCTATAACTGACATGTTTAGTTGTTTTACAGAAATCGTGAATGATCTTGAAAATCAAGGTCAACCAATTTTTGATCCCATGAAGGTAAATAAGCTACTGCGTGGACTCTCCAAAGATTGGAATAACATAAAGACCTCAATAAGAGAGACACAGAGAATCATGCCACTATCTGTTGATGAGTTGGTTAAGATTCTTTAGTATTATGAAGTGGAGCGAATCAATGAAGACGAAGATCCTAAAGGTAAGAAATCCATTGCATTAAAATCCAATGATGATTCTGATGTTACAGATTCTGAAGACAATATGGATAATGAGGAGCTTGCTCTCATGATAAGAAGATTCAGAAAGCTGAACAGAAAAGAAAGAAGATTCAATCCAAAAAAACAGAGTTTTCAAAAGCAACAGACTAAGTCTGTTGAGGATGATGAATCAAACAAAGATGTAGTCTGCTTTGAATGTAAGAAAAATGGACACATTAGACCCAACTGTCCTCTTTTGAGGAAAAAGAAAGGAAAAGCTGAAAAGTATCAAAATGCTCTTAAAGCAGAAACCTGGAGTGATACAGAGTGTGAAGAAAGTGATGATGATTATGCCAATATATATTTAATGGCACAATCGGATTCGGATTTAAACTCCGAGACAGACTCAGATTCATACAGTGAATTTGAGGTGAGTAACTTCAAAATCCCTATCAAAGTTTCTAAATACATTGATGAGTTGTGTTTTAACCTTAAGACTTCTCTTAAAAGGATTTCCGAACTTAAAAAGGAAAACACTGCACTAAAACAACAGGAAAATGTTTTAAAAGAAAGGGTGAAATGTTTAGACATGAATGTTTCTACTCTCAAAGAAAGTGAAGACAATCTTTCGAAAGAAAATGCATTTTTAAAAAATGACATATCAAATGTTTCCAAAAGATTTTCTATAGGATCTGAGAAACTTGAGAAAATTCTTTCAGTACAAAGACCTTATTTCAATAAATCTAGTTTGGGAATGACAGCAGAAACCATTCATTTAATTGATTTTCCTAAAGTAAAGGAAAGAATTAAGCAAAGACCCACAAGAAATGCTTCCAAAAATCATTTCAAAAAGGTTTTTGTAAAACCAGTAGGTCGTAATGCTCTAAGATGTTCAAAATGCAACAATGCATATCATTTTGAAAAAGAATGTCCTATGGTTTGGAATCCTGTTAAGAAAGAATGGGCAAAAACCGCATATCATACTAACAATAATGGACTTAAGAAAATATGGGTACCAAAGAAAGTTCGAGTCTCTTTTTAAATGCAGGTCATTATCAAGAAAAAAGGTAATATGGTATCTGGATAGTAGATGCTCAAGATATATGACAGGTGATTCAAATTGCTTTATAAAGCTCGTTCAAGTAAATTGTGGAAAAGTTTCATTTGGAGGAAACAACAAAGGAAAAATTGTGGGATTTGGAGCTGTAAAGATTGGAAATCTCACAATAAGCAATGTTTCTTTAGAGGAAGGACTCAACTACAATCTGCTGAGTATCAGTCAGCTATGTGATACCGGTTTCAAAATCAACTTTCAAGAGGGAATATGTTCAGGAACTAGTAAAGATTCTACTCAGTCATTCATGGGTCGAAGACATGGAAATATCTACCTCTTGGATGTGAAACTTGATGAATCGCAATGTCTGATCTCAATTCAAGATGAAGCGAACTTATGGCACAGAAAGCTTGGGCACATCAATATGAAGCAGATAGCCAAAATTTCAGCAAAGAAGCTTGTTCGTGGTCTACCCAATCTATCATATGAAAAGTCTGATCTATGTACACCATGCATATTGGGAAAACATATAAGAAATTCATTTAAACCAATAAATCAAGTTTCCACTAACCGTGTACTGCAGCTTCTGCATATGGATCTCTTTTGACCAATCAGAACATAGAGCATTGGAGGTAAGAAATATTGCCTAGTAATTGTGGATGACTACTCACGATTTACTTGGGTATATTTCCTGGCAAGTAAGTCTGAAACCTTTTCTTACTTTGAAAATTTTGTTAAAAAGGTTCAAAATGAAAAATGGTATGTTATTTCAAGAATAACAACAGACCATGGAGGTGAATTTGAAAATCAAGATTTTACAAAATTCTGTGATGAAAATCTGGTTTTCAGCATGTGTTCTCCTCTCCATATACTCCAGAGCAAAACGGAGTTGTGAAAAGAAAGAATAGGTCATTTCAAGAAATAGCTAGAACTCTTTTAATTGAAAGTAACATCTCTTCACGATTTTGGGCTGAAGCAGTTTCTACAGCATGTTATATTATTAATAGAGTTTTTCTAAGGCATATTCTTGAAAAAACCTCCTATGAGTTATTCAAAGAAAAGAAGTCTATTATTTCATATTTTCATGTGTTTGGATGCAAATGCTTTATATTGAAAAATGCAAATGATCGAGTTGGCAAATTTGAAGAAAAGTTAGATGAAGGCATCTTCCTTGGATATTCAACCTTAAGCAAAGCCTACAGAGTTTACAACAAGAAGACTCAATCTGTGGAGGAATCAATGAATGTCAAATTCCAAGATTCTATGAAAAATGTATCTATTCAAACTCATCTTGAAGAATCCGAACTTGCTCTAGACTCTATAAAGTCTAAATTTCAAGAAACAGCTCAGACTTCTAAAGACCAGCAACAAATGATTGTTGAAGATTCAAATGAAGAAAGTGATTATCAACCTGACAAATCAACCAGCAACTGGAAGCATAAGTCCAGTCATTCCAAAGATCTCATTATTGGCAACATTAATGAAGGAATTCGCACAAGATCCAAAAGGCGCGAAGAATCTAGTGCTGTGGCTCTTGTCTCTGAAATAAACCCAAAAGCATAGAAGAAGCTTTATTTGATGAAAGCTGGATTGAAGCTATGCAAGAAAAACTCAGGCAATTCAGCATTAATGATGTATATGAGTTGACTCCTAAACCTAAAGGTAAATCTATTATTGGAGCTAAATGAGTTTTCAGGAACAAGATGGACGAGAAAGGAAAGGTCGTAAGAAACAAAGCAAGACTCGTGGCTAAGGGATATACGCAAGAAGAAGGGATAGACTATGACGAGACTTACGCACCAATAGTAAGGTTATAAGCAATTCGATTATTACTTGCTTTTGCTTGTTATAAGAATTTCAGGTTATTCCAAATGGACGTTAAAAGCGTTTTCTTGAATGGATTCATTCATGAGGAAGTCTATGTGGAACAACCACCTGGGTTTGAAGACCCAAGGAAACCAGACTCAGTATTTAGACTGAAAAAGGCCTTATATGGTTTAAAACAAGCACCTCGAGCTTGGTACGACATGCTGAGTAAGTTTTTAATTCAAAACAAATTTGTAAAAGGTAAAGTAGACACTACTCCGTTTATCAAAAGAGAAAACAAAGGTTTTCTGCTTGTTCATATATATGTTGATGATATTATTTTTGGATCTTTTAATGAAAGTTTGTGCAAGAAATTCTCTAAGTCTATGCAGGATGAATTTGAAATGAGCATGATGGGTGAGCTAACCTTCTTTCTTGGACTTCAAGTGAAACAACTAAAGGAAGGGACTTTTGTTCATCAAGAAAAATATGCTAATGATATTGTAAAAAAGTTTGGACTGGAGAATTGCAAAAAGACTGACATACCAATGTCAAGTTCTTTGAAGATAGACAAAGATGAAGGAGGAAAGAAAGTTGACCATAAGCTATATAGGAGTATCATTGGTTCACTTCTTTATCTTACTGCTTCTAGACTTGACATTTTGTTTAGTGTCTGCATTTGTGCTAGATTTCAAGCAGACCCTAAAGAATCTCATCTAAGTGCTGTAAAGCGTATTATCAAATACATTGCTTCAACCTCAAGTCTTGGTCTTTGGTATCTTAAAAATGGAGACTTTACTCTTCTTGGATACTCAGACGCAGATCTAGTCGGTTGCAGAGTTGATAGAAAGAGCACCTCGGGTACCTGTCAACTACTTGGAAGCAGGACATTGTCTTGGTTTTCAAGGAAGCAAAATACAGTAGCTATTTCTACAGCAGAAGCAGAATATGTAGCTCTTGGAAGTTGTTGTTCACAAATTCTGTGGATAAAACAACAGCTAAGAGACTTTGGAATTGAAGATTCATGCATGGAGATTAACCGTGATAACACCAGCGCAATCAATCTGACCAAGAATCCAATTCTTCACTCAAGAGCAAAGCATATAGAGATTCGACATCACTTCCCTAGAGATCATGTTCAGAATGGAGAAGTTTCGATTCAGTTTGTTGACTCAAAAAATCAACCGACGGATATATTTACAAAGCCTTTGGAGAAGAATCTATTTGAAGTTATTCGTTCCAGACTCAACATCTTGAAGTTTGAAGAAGTTAAAATCTAGAGACTCTCAGACTCAGACAAACAAATTTTTTGACTATAAGTTATTTTATTCTTTCTCAGAATAAATCTCGAAAAGGTACGATCATCTGTCCTTAATTGATTTTTTTTTTGCTATTATTCCATGATTATCGCAATATTTCAAAAATTAAGTTAATCTTAAATGGCAGTTATTTAATTTTTGAAAAAGACAGTTATTTTTAAAAAAGGCATATTTTTACTTTCTTTTATGACGCTTGGTATGCCTCTCTTTGACTGTCCTATATACAATCGGTTCCTCTTCGTTTTACTCCAAAAACCCTAAAAAGCATCAATCTTCAACTTGTGTCTTCTTCTCTTGTTTAATCTTCGAAAAGTTATCATCTTTCTTGGGAAAAACAAGTTTGGAATCTTCTGAAGACTTTGAAAGATGTCGTCTCAAAGGAAGTCTTCGAGAATCGCAAGCAGGGAACCGCAGAAAATGAGTGAGGGGCCTACTCACTTTGATCTCATCGAGGAAGAAGAGTCTCCCGATCGGCGGCGAGCCCACAACATTCTCAGCAGGGTCATTCTCCACCATCTAACCCACAGAATGTTGGTCATCGAGAAGAGGAAGAAATCATTGAAGGTGTAGATCCTGTAAGAATCCAAAAGCCCTCTTTTATTTATAAGCTTTATCGTGCTTTAAAGAGGACCGGTACTCCATTGAACTACATCGATGAGTTTCTCTATGACAAAGGGTATGGTAATGAGTACATTTTTTTTTTTTAAAAATATGGAGTGTTTGGGAATTTCCCCTAAGAGGTTGGCAGAAGAAACCCTTGCAAACATCCCAAGTGATCCGCGTGTTGGAGGAGTGAATCAACCAGACGGAAATGATGATGACAAGTTGTACAGTCAATTTCAACCGAGAATGTGTGTTGTAGCAAGTATTCGGAGCAAAAGGACAAAGTTGTTTCGTTCAGAGGAACACAAGCATCTCTACACTAAGTTGTTGAAGCGTGGGGTGATAAACCCTAGGAGTGTAGATTTTGATTTCCTTGACTCTGTGAACGTCAATTTGAAGGAAAAATTCAGTCTTTTTCAACTTGAGCAGTTTTGTTCTGATCTAACAGAAGCCTATGTTGAACTCACTGCATACTTCTATTTGAATCTCAGTTTCCTGGATGCGAATAGATTTTCTTTTAGTGTCCGAGATCAGGATTTCCTACTCAAGGATGCGTGCGTTCAACATTTTGCTTCACAAGATTGTGATTAGTTGCCTCAGGCCAAAGTCTACTTCAAAAACTGATGTTTCAAATTCAGAGGCAAAGTTGATGTATGCCATCAATGCTGGGAAATTTTTTTCTCTTCCTCACACTATCTTGTTCCACATGTATAGAGTAGTGGTGAAGGACAGGGGTCAACTTCCTTATCCAATCTTGTGCCGAAGTTATTCAAACATTTGAATGTTCAGCCTTCATGAATTCTTTGTGTTCGATCTTGTGATCACATGGTGGTAGGACTGAAAATGGTGTCTAAAATGCGTATGAAGGAACTTAACAAGGCGTTGGAGAAATTCAAGGAGACAACCCTTGCCAAACCTCATCAAATCTCTTCTGCAGCAAAAAGAAAAGGGAAGGAGCCCATGGTTGCTTCATCCAAGAAAAGAAGAGCTCTCATCGTTGAGGATGAAGATGATGAGGATGACATCACCATTTCTGCTATGGCATTGAAGAACTTGAGTCGTTCTGTTCCATAATCAACGGAACATCAAGAGAAAGACTCAGAACATAGGACTGGAGAACGAGAAGATTTGGAAGCAGATGAGAAAGAAGCAGAGGAGAAAGAAACAAAGGAGAGAGAGAAGAAGAAGAAAGAGATGCTGAGGAGGAAAGAATTGAAGCAGAAGAAGAAGAGGAGAAATGGGAGAAAGGAGATCAAGAGGAAGGAGAGCATGAGGAACACTCTTCTCCACCTGAAGGCATAGAAACAGGGGGAGACCGAGATAAAAGAGATATGTCCTCATATCCTGCTACCTGTGAAGGAGTCAGTCGCTCTTCAGCAGATCCAAAGGACATTTATGCCTCTCAATTTCCTGAGGAGGGACATGATGTTTCATCGCCCAATCTGCGTAACTATGCTGATTTGCCATCGTCTGCCTTTACTCCATCTGATCGTGCAGAAGCCAGTACGTAGACTGATAATTTAGCAGATTTTCGCAGAATTTTTGATGTTCTCTTGGAAATGCGGGGTCAGATATATGCTCTGGGATGCGAAGTTCAGAATTTGCATAATGCATGTCAAGCTTCTTCAGCTTCTTTGAATGATCAGATCCAAGCCCTTGCTTTTCAGATTCAAGCAAATGCTAAGGGTGAAGATGTAGCTCAACTAAAGGAAGACTTGAGAAAGCTGGAAGGCATCGTCGAGTCAATGGGAGATTTCTAGCTTGTTCGTGTTCCCAAGCAATCTTGACTCTATCTCAACCTTTTTTATGATGACAAAAAGGGGGAGAGATGCGAGATTTGAAAACTTTGAACTTAAACTTGTTAAACTTTTAGTTTGTTTTGATGTTTGACTTGACTTGACTTGTGTCTGGATGTGGACTGAATTTGGGATTTGGATTTGACTGCTTATATTAAGTACTATTGATATCTTATGAATGGCTTTACTCTCATGTAAGACTAACCTATTTTCTGTGGTTACAGATTCTAGTGTTATCATTAAGTCATTAATATTTATAAGATATCCATATTTGCTTGAGTAATGTTTTGCAGGTCAAAGTTATTCAAATCTGCAGGAAAGTTTTGTCACAATAAAAAAATGGGGAGATTGTTGGAAAAATCTTTGTGAAGTGTTTTGAAGCTGACAAAACGTTTACATCAGTCTAGTTTGAAGATTTGCAGACTCTACTATTTAAAGTCTGAAGACCTCCGAACTGCCAGACTCAAGACTCAAAGTCTATCCTCATTGACAGTTTCTAATCCGTTGAAGAAAGGCTATCAAGAACTGGGTGTTTCGTTAAGGATTTGACCTTATCAATTGGAGAAGATCTCTTGGCTGGATATGACATAACATAATCCTTTATTCGAATCAAGATTGATTAAGGATCCGATGATTTGCGAAGTATACTTGGAATGTTCTACTTATGGAAACCGAGATCCTAATTGTATTGGCGAACATGATTGATGGGCTATCGACATGTTCCTTAAATAGCTCGAATGATCTTTCTAATTGATTCCGTCCAACGGGTAGATTGGAGGAATTCTTTTGGTAAGTGCCAACGGGTATGATGGCATAAAAGAGTATAAAAGGAAGACATTCCAGTTGTTCGAGTGTGTGCACGATAGAAGAATTCCAAAGTCTGAAGCTCCTTGTTCTTAGTCAATTCATTTGCTGAGCGAAATCTTGTACGTGAAAGAGAGTCTATATTCGTGAGAAACCTTGATGAAGTGTGGTAGAATATCTACACTGTGGAATCAAGGGAGAACATTGCTGTAAAATCTCTTTTGTTCATAGTGGAATCCAGCCGGTGGGCTGTCAGTGCGGAAGAGTGGACGTAGGCTTGAGATAAGCCGAACCACTATAAACCTTGTGTTCATTTCTCTTCCCTACTCTCTACTTTAGTTTGATCATAATTCGTTTTGTTAACCAAAGGAGAACTTCCTTTCTATTGTCTGCTTAGTATTGCTCTCTTATCTCGAGAAATTATTTTTGTCACATATTCACCCCCCTCTAGGTGTTTATACTAGCTATCTCAGATTTGATTGAGATACGTGATCAAAATATGAGTGATTTCACTTTATTGTAAAATTCTCATCGATCGGCACTAAATTGATTTTTGTCATTTTGAGTACCCTGTGTTTGTAATCGAAATCTTGAGATTTTACGATAACCAAGAGTCACCAATGTGTTGGAGATGTACATTGTGACTCGAGATAAATTGATCACTAGTCAATTGCACCAAAAATTCCTAAAAGTTACCCGGTAGACTAGGTTACGCTAAAAGCACGCCGAAGTGAAATTAACCGTTAATTTGAACCCGATTTTAGAAATTGAAAGTTTTGTGGTGTCACAATCTATTTTACGAACGTCGACTCATCCTTCGAAGATTTTTTCAGAAATTCCAGGATTTTTACGGAAAACCGTTTCGGACGTTGCAGAAAATTAACGAAAATTTGGATAGGCCAAATTAAAGGAAATTTGGACTTCCAAGTCGAAACTTTGAGTGTTGGGGACTTACGGAGAATTGTTCGGGATTTTTCTTCACTGAATTTGGACCTCGATTTGGGTAATTGAGTGAAGAAATTGATCCTAAAATTGAGAAATTCGAAATTAGGCAAGGGCTTCAATTTTTGGCTTCAATTTAGATTGTTTTGGTAAAAACTTGGCTAGAAAGTATTTGGGGAAACGTGAAATTAATCAAAGGGCTAAGGTTTATTGACTTTTATTCCTATTCTTTCCAATCTCACACATCTCTCCCTCATCCACTCTCAATTTTCGCACACCACCGTCTTTCTCACTACCCCTTCTGCCTCCATTTCCTGCTTTGCTTTTTCTTTCTTTCTGTTTTCCCCTGCGAAGTTGCCGTCCAAGCCCCCACGCGTCCGAGTCTCCTCCAAGCTCGGTCAACCCAACGCCGTGAAGCCCCCATAGAAGACCACGCCATCCCACTCGAATTCTGTAGCTTCACCCTTTCATGTTCTTTTTCTTGCCGCGCCCACATCATCATCATCATCCCTCATCTTCATCATCTATCATTCACCCCATCTCTCCACTACTTGCTGTCCCCCGCTGGTCAACAAACCAGCACCGAGGATTGATCGAAGACCACCACCTTCGGTTTTGCTCCACCGAAGCAGATTCGTGGCCGCGTCTCCTTCGTGCACGACTCCATCCACGAAGTATCCCATGCGGTCTTTTCTTCAACCCGCTCGTTTCGTTCAGCAGCCTGTCTTCAGCGTCCATAAGCCCAGCGTCTTCAACATCCATGAAGCCAGCTTGTTCTCGGCCTAGTTGTAGTCTTCAAGCCCAGCAATTTGAAGCCCAAGAAACCAGTGAAGCCAAGCCCAATTCAGCAGCCCAAGCCCGTGAAGGCAGCCCACTTCAAGCCCAGTCCAATTCAAAAGCAAATCTCAGGTTGGGCTGAGATTTGTTGGGCCCGTTTTAGGCCCGGTCCAAGTTTGTTGACGCCGCCGAAAATTTGGATTTCGGCCACTGTCGCGCCGTCGTCGCAGTGAACTGGTTTCCACAATAAATTGGTGAGTTTATGCACTAAACTCTTCTTAGTAGGCTAATGACGTCTAAGTGGTGTTTAGTTTAATTTAATTAGGAATTAGGTGGTTAGTTAGATTAAATTATAGATTTAATTATTCAATTATGCATGTTAGGTGGTTAGACTAGATTAAGTGAGGCCTAGATAAATTGCGTTACTTATCTAAAAGGGTTTAGGAATTTTCTAGGTCCATATCAGTACTTAATTTAGTGATTTTGGCCTAGGTTAGTATTTTTAGAATTTCAATTGATTTATTTAATTAATTGTAGTAACTATTTAATTATTAAATAATTTTCCGAAAATTAGGCTGATATAGTCGCTGATCGAAATTTCGTGCTGATTGTAATGATGTGATTAATTCTGCAATCAAGTATTAGATTGTGAAAATTGAGTGCTTATTGGAAATTGGGTCAATTATTCCAAAATTTGTGTATTTTGACATTTCTCCTGAAAATTTTGGGTGTCGAGTTTTAAACACCGAAATGGTTTTATATACCATATGAACTAGTGAGATTTTGAAAAGAAAGGATATTAGTTTTTGGGATGAATTGACTGTGTACCCACACACGGCGCTTTTCATAGGTATTTCTAATACGAAAAAAATAGGCAAGGTTCACCATTTTAATAAATATATTCGAGTGTAATGCACGGTGCCTTGGGCCATGTTTGAGTAATCGTGTGTTGGTTAGAAGAACTTGTCCGAGCTATTAAGCTAGACTTTACCTTTATATGGGATGCCCTACCAATGGATGCCGGTCGCAGTAGATTCTGGATCGATGCTCATTTATGGAATGCCGTTGACATAGTGATGATACCGTGCTTAATGGAGTAAGACAATGCCTGACAATGCCAGATGACCGCTGAACAGAAAGTAGAATGTACTATATGCCGAGAGTAAAACTAGGAACGCATGGTTGATTGAGTGTGGCATTCCTATTGTTGGAGCTTAAATGTTGCTCATATTTGTATGGCTGTCTGTGATATAACTTGCATTAACCTGTAGGGTAGATTTGTATGGCTGTCTATGCCAAATGCGTGATTGTGTGGTTAAGGCGCCTTTGGGCATATTACCCTCCTAATCGGGGTTTAGAACGTGGACTCGCTGAAACATTGTTTAACTTATTATTGTATAACCATTTTCAGGTCCTTAGAATGTGGTCGTGGACCAAAGCCCTGGAGTCTGTGAAGGTGGAGTCAGGAGGATCGACGGATGTGCCCTATTAGTATGTTGTAGGACAGCCTGTCACTTCCCATCCTCGGGCACGCACCCATCCCTCACCTTGGTTGATTAAATAGCAACATCCTAGGACATGTCGCTAACCCGTTCTTTTTAATACGTATGCAAAAACATATAAAATCCCCAAACAATAAAGCAATGGGATAGGAAAGTAAGATAAAATTTCGAACTTTAAAAAACAACCACACTTATATATTGCAAACCAGTGCACATATATATGAGGCGGACTACTAAGTCGAATTCAACTTGTCGTGACCTAATTTTTCGGGTTCTCCACCACCTAAAACTAGGTTAATGCATTACTAAGTTTTTAAGCTTAGCTCGGGCTCTCCCAAGCCCATACCAATTCGTGACTTAAAGTTTTAACATGCAAAAGATTATTATTTAGGAGTCGCCACTAATTGGTTTAGGGTAGGTTGCTTAGACACCTAAGTAAAATAAATGGAGCATTATTTTACTCATACGAACCAGAGACTAAGGGTACGGGGACTTGGTTACACTAGACTATCCTAGTGCCATTTCGGTACCATTTCTTTATTTAATTTAATTTTTTTTTGTAGGCAGCTTAAATTGATTTTTAATTTACTTTCCTAACATGTGAGGCGATCATGCGGGAGTGCATATCACCAATTTAACACTCAAGAAAGCAATTAAATAATGCAAAACCTACCTCAAAGCCACAAAAACATCTGCGTTGTTAAATCAGAATTCACATCAGCAGTCCTAAATATGATTTCTAATTAACACGCCATCACTCAATTTTTGTTTTCACTTTATTTAATGAGAATCATGCGATGCATGCTAATAATCTAATATGACATGGCAACATGACCTAAACTATATGACATGAAGAAATGCAATAATTAAATGCAATCTAAATGATCTAATTCTAATGACATGCAATGCGATGCAATGACATACAAAATTATTTAAACTAAAATGACATGCAGCATACAATTTAGTATGCGAATTATATGTCATGCGACATTTATTAAATGACTTAGTCTAATGACGAGGAAGTTCTAATTAAATGAACCTAATAAAAAACTAAATGATGTGCATTTGATATTTCTATTTTTAAAAATGCAAAAATGATCTAGCTAGATTAAAATTCTATCTAATTTAAACTAAGAATTAAGTCACATTAAATCCTAATTTAAACTAAGATATTATCTTAGTTTAACATGCAATTTCTCTAAAAAGATGATCTAAATTTAAAATGAAACATGCCATTCTAACCTAATATGCTCAATGATTTTTTTTTTTTTTTTGGGTGATTTTCTTTATGAAAATTCAAAATTAAAATTAATACATAATTAAACATGCAATCCAAATAACAAACTAACAACCTAAATGAATGCATTTTTTTTGTTTTTTTTATATTTTTTAAATTCGGAATAAAATCCCTATTCTAGATATGCAAGATAATAAGAAATATTCCAAAACAAACTGAATCCTAATTCAAATATTTTTTGGATATTTTTTAGTGGTTTTCCAAAAGAAGCAATTATCAAATAAACCTTAAATCTAAACAAACAAGATATTCAACAAATAAAAGATTAAAATAAGTGAAAAAATAACCTGTTATCTCACAGGTCAAATTAACGATTACTTTTAACCCGTAACATCACGACAAGAAATCAAAATAATTAAAAATCTAATCCGAAATCTTACGGATTAAATTAATAATTATATTGATTCAACAATTAATATGCTATCAACAAACCCCAAGAATTAATATAATAAAAAAATGACCCGACATCTTACGGGTCAAATTAATAATTACAATAATTTCAGGGATAACTCCTGTGAGTAATGCCTACAATATCCATAACCTAAAAGTCACCTCACAATATTCAAACTTAAACAATAATAATAAAACTAACTAAAAGTAAAGTAAAATAATATAAAACAAGAAAAATAAAAATAAAAGAAAAATAAACAACCTAAGGAAAATGGAGGGGCAGCCAATTCGTCGACATCGGGCAGGGATTTTGGGTTGCCGGCGTTCGGGTTACGCGAGGTGAGTTGCCGGTGCGGCCGGACGTCGGGGGAGCGAGCGGGTCTGGTCCCCCCGGGCTTCGGAAAAGCGCGGCGGGTCGGATTGAGCGGCGCGGAAGCGAAGAGAGAGCTGTGCGGAGCGGGGCCTGCGGAGCGGGGCCCGGCGGAGGCGGCATCGGGCTTCGGACGAGGCTGGTGTGACTGATCAGGGTGGAGATGCCTGACGGCAAAGATGTCACTCAAACATGTGGGGGCTCGGATTTGGGCTTGGCGTCGCGGGTCAGCAGCAAGCTAAGGGCGAGATCGGCGCTCCGGTGCGGTAGATCGGGCTCCAAGCGGATGCGGGGACTGAGCAGAGGGAAGTGATGGTGCGGTGCGGTGTCCAGTGAGCTTGCGGGTATAGAGGTGCGATGGTGTCGGTTGCTGCAAAGGTGCGGATCGGGTGGCACTTCGGCGCGGTGGCGAGCGAGCAGGAGGTCGCGGGTCACAGTGGGCTGCAATAGAGGACAAATCGGCTCGGCGGTACGACTGATTTGAGGCTCCGATGGCGTTGCGATTTTGGGGCATGGGCAGTACTCAGAGCAAGGCACACAAGTCGGCACGGCTGGGTTGCAGTGCGGCAAGGCGGTAGCTCCATCAGACTGGTGAGAGGCAAATCGGCGTTGGGCGGTCGCGGACAACCAGCGGAGCGGCGATGACTTGCGGTTCAACCGCCGTCGGTGGTGGAGACGCGGTAGGCGTGACAACGAGCAGAACAGGAGCCGCAGCAACGTCGGAAGGGGAACGGGCAATGGCCGGCACGACGCGAGACTACCAACGCGAAGAAGACGACAATGTTCTTGTTGTTTTCTTTGTATTTTTTCTTTCTTTGCTGATTGACGTCTTCTCACAGTCTCCTTTCTCTGCTCACCTTTACTTTTCTGCAGAAACTTCACTTTTCTTTTTTCACTTTTTACTTTTTTTCCTCTTTCCTTTCGACGAAGAGAAACCTAGAAAAAGTCCCCCTCGATTGATCTCCGTACGCATCCTTTTATAGGTGAAACAAAACATGATCTTTTTTGTTAATATTTTCATCTCACGCATATTGCTTAAAACCTCTTGATCACAAAAATCCTTATCTCAAAAATATTCTCCCCCGATTTCATCATCTATTGATAAAGATAAGATTACAATGCGATTTTTTTAATTTCCAAAAATCATCATAATATCGCATCAAATCTTAATTTTTCACAAGATAATTAATTAAGCAATGACGGGCTTGGGTTAATTTTCTCCTTTCGTGGGCCTAGCCCGGCTTGCCGAATTAGAGCTCAGAAATATTAATTTGAACCCATCCACCACCGGTCCTAAAAATAAAATGCAAATTAAAATAAAATGCACCTAAATCTATATGCTATGCAATTAATATATATATTTTAGGGATAAAATTAAATCCTAATTTTTAATGCGATAAATGACTAAATGGGCCGTCAAAATTTAGGTGTCAATAGCTGCCCCTCTTTGAAGGTGAGCTCGAAGAGGTTGCTTTCAAAGACAAATTGAAACCTAAATTTTGACCATGCACATGCACTGAATGATTTTTTTTTTTTAAATGAATCCCATTTTAAAATGCAATTTATATGACGCATGGAAATGCTAATGCAGATGATAAAGGAACCTACCTGGAATGACTTACCTTCAAGGATGGTAGAGTGATTCAAGATAGTTGGTGTTACATGTTCAGGACCCGTACCTTTCTACGGTCGCTTAAAATAGTAGCATAGATCATCTGACCAGGACCTGAACCTTTCTTTGGTCGCCTTAATCAGATTGAATCTGGAGAAAAATCTTTGGGGACAACTCCATCGAGTATCGATTAAAAGGGACTCTGCGCTATGAAAGCATGCCAAGTCAATATAAATGGACATCGGGTTACAAAAGCATGCCGAGTTGATAAAGAGGGACTTTGGGCTACGAAAGCACGCCAGGTCAATATAAAGGGACATCGGGCTACAAAAGCATGCCGAGTCGATAAAGAGGGACTCTGGACTACGAAAGCACGCCGGGTCAATATAAAGGGATATCGGGCTACAAAAGCACGCTGAGTCGATAAAGAGGGACTCTGGGCTACGAAAGCACGCCATGTCAATATAAAGGGACATCGTGCTACAAAAGCATGCCGAGTCGATAAAGAGGGACTCTGGACTACGAAAGCACGCCGGGTCAATATAAAGGGATATCGGGCTACAAAAGCACGCTGAGTCGATAAAGAGGGACTCTGGGCTGCGAAAGCACGCCAGGTCAATATAAAGGGACTTTGGGCTATGAAAGCACACCAGGTCAATATAAGGATACCGGGTTACGGAAGTACGCTGGGTCAATAAAGAGGACACCGGGCTACGAAAGCACGCCGGGTCAATAAAGAGGGACTCTGCGCTATGAAAGCACATTAGGTCAATATAACTGGACAGCTTGACCAAGTCAAGTGTCGATGCACTTGAGAGAGAATACCTACACAATGATAGGTATTTTAGAGTATGGTAGAGATATACTTACCTGGTGATATCTCTAATTCTTGGGCATATGTCTTTTGGTAGTTAGATATCCTGTGGAAGTCTTTCATCTCATGGTGGAGGTTTCTCATCTCCTAATATCATGAAACATTCTGAAAGGAACTTGAATTACCTGTCAGACATGATTTAGAGCAAAAACTGATATGCATTCATCAAAGAGATAGACAATCTAAGCTACTCTAGAATGCACATTTCAAAATTCAGTGAAGTTTTTATCAACTCAATAAGGGTTTATGCATAATGACCTTTGTATCACCCAAATTTTTACTGGAGAGAATTATCATTCAAAACAATCTTCACTCATGACATGGATTTCTTAAGAATACTAAATGAGAGACTTTCGGTTAGAAAGAACTTTCACTCACTCTCATTTAGAATGTCTATTTTATGCGAATCACTCAATTTCATCATATCGATATGGGTCCGAGTATTCTCGCAAGCGGTATGATCTTACCAATCTGAGAGATCTTTAATAGGGACCATAATGGGGGCTTGGTCAACGGCTTAACAAATGGACTCTTTGAGTCAAGGCTATTGAATGATCAATCTTGTAATCATCTCTAGGTTTACAAGTCAAGAACCCTGCAAAATGAAAAAGAAATAATCTTGCTCGCACTTCTTTGAGCGATGCTTATAAACATATGAACTCCTACATTAATTCAAATGGCATAATCTGAAGAGACTTTGTAAGGGACGTAACGTAGGTTGGGTTCATGGGTTGAGAAATGAAAGGATCATTAGGCTCAAAATGTATGTAAAATGTGAGAGTTGATGATCATCTTGGCATTGGCACTAGTTTTCTTTTTCACCATCGGGGATTGTCTTCATGAAGTGCCCCATTGATTATAAAAACTCAGCATTTGAGTTCTTTGACTATTGCTTCATTGTGATTCAATTCTTGTAATTGATAGTCACCTATCTTGACTCTTTTTTTTCATCTATGGGCATTGGCCTTACTTTTACCAGGCACACCGCTTTTTCATGCCCCTAGTTCTATTTTGAATTCAATTCTTGCGCACAATGCATGCGTCAAGCAATTACACTTTGAATGTCACTTGAACTTTCAAAGGTCCTCATCTGCCTTTTGCCTTGCCTCAGTGTGGGGGATGATCACCAATTGGGTTTAAAGAAATGAAATTGTAGGCTCAAGTGGGCTATGCAAATGATATAAGTGTATGGGATAAAGAAAGAAATGCTCTTCATCATCCTAAGGCACTTAAATTAACACATGAATTCAATGTAATAGCATGACTTGAAGAATTGATGCAAGTGAGAGCAAGAAAATTTCAATTCATTTTCCTCACCTCATGAGGTCCTTGACCTCAGTTCCTTCCTGCAAATTAGTGTATATATCAAATATACACGATCACATCACATCAATCATATCGAATCGTCGATCAATCGATTTAGTCGTTTACATATCATCTTGACCCCTTTCTTGATCGGTTCATCTCATACTATCTATAAGTCTGTTCATATCAGGACTGCTCACTACTAAGCTGATAAATAGATAGTATAACTCGCTTCTGAGATGATCGGGTATACTGCTTTCTGCTAAGCTGCCATATCACCCTTAAGGCTGATATAGTATAACGTCAATGCTCAATCTAAGCTGATAAGATATATTGTTCTTTGCTAAGCTGTCATATCGCCCATAGGCTAATATAGTATACCGACATTGCTCTCTACTAAGCTGACAAGGTATACTGCATCCTGCTAAGCTGCCATATTAGAGCCTGTAGGTTAATAGAGTATACCGACATATTCAACCAAAACTAATAAGGTATATTGTTCTCTGCTAAGCTGACATATCGTCTGTAGGTTGATATAGTATACTAGTATACCTGCTGTCTGCTAAGATGACATATCGCCCATGAAATGATATAGTATACCATTTCAATCATACAATCAATGTCATCTTTTTATCATTCTCGATAAAAATAGCCGTATGTGGGTACATGGTTGGCCTTAGCCAAAATATCATAATTTCACATTTTGAACAACCCACTAGTTTCAGCAGTCCATTAGATATTTTTGGTGTTGTAAACCGATGCCTGGTAATTTTTCCATTAATTACCAAAATTAATTAATTTAGGAATAAAATTTTAAAATCATAATTAATTCAATTTAGCACAAATCAACGCTCAAATAAATAAATGGACAGCACCATAATAATCAGCATAAAATTTCAGTCGTCGGCTATCCTAACCTAATTTCTGGAAAAAAATAAATAATTAAATAATTACGGAAATTATTAAATAAATACAATAAATCCAATTTAGGCCCGTAATGCCTAATTGGAAGTCAAGACAAGCTCGAAATTTTTTTGAGACTCGTTCAATAAATACTAGGACCTATTTCCTTGTTAAGTACACTAATCATTTGCTTAACATGCAACAATAAGTTTCTAATTTATTTACTATAATCTAATCTATCCACCTAATTGCACTTAATTAAATATAATTAACTCATAAGCATCATTAGCATACTAATAAGGGATTAGTGAGTAAAACTCGCCCGTTTAACAATCCGTTCGGATCGAAACATTAGGAACGAAGTGAGGGTCACTTTTCTCCAAAGCGGGCCTAGGATCCGAGGATCACAAACACCTCAAAATGGGCCTAAAGATGCTGTGAAACCCACTTTTCTGCTTGCTGAATGGGACTACAAAACAAAAGAAAACAAGTTAGCTTGGTGCGAGAATGGCAATGGTGGATCGGTGGAGGACTTTGGCGGCTTAGAGGGCGGTCCACGGCGGTTGAACAAGCTTTGGCAGTGGCTCATTGTGGCACCCCTCGACGGCTCCCGATCCGATTAGGGTCACCACAGTTCGCTTACCTTTCACTTTCCGTATTAACATATTACTCTGATACCATTTCAATTGCAGCGGGTCCATACAACTTGGGGGTTTACATTTTTTTTTTTTTCGATCGGTCCCTTGCGCAATTTATATGCGGAAGCACATCCAACAACTCCCTTCCCTATATTCAGAAAATGATGCACACTAACTAAACATTTTATATAAGTTAAAACCGAACACGTTTATTTACATAGAGCAGATGGACATCTTTAGTCGGTACATCAAAATGCCGTAGTTTTCTATACTCGGCTACACTTCAAAAGATGACCGACATCTCTTCCCACAATCGTATGCTTAAGGTCCATCAACCCGTGTCGGCGTCCAAAGGTTCCCTCCTTTGCTATCCTTCTCCTCGCGGTTATATCCAACCGCTCAAACCATCTACTAATCTGAAATGTTGGTCCCCAAAAGGGGTGAGTACAACCACTCAGCAGGTAGGAAAATCCAATAACAACTCAATGCATCAGGCAAATCATACATGCATTGCAGGTGTTACTTACCTTGAAGCCATGCGCATACTATCATGCATCATCATATCAATTTATAACACATATATGTGTATCATCATCGTATTATACATGTCATCATCATCATGACATCATTCCATCACACATATCATCATCATCATGACATTATCATTACACATGTCATATCATGGGTGATCATCATTATTTCATCACATATCATCATCATGTCATATCATGGGTCATATCATCATCATCATGCATATCATCATGCATATCATCATCATCATCATCATCATGCATATCATCATCATCATCATCATCATCATCATCATCATCATCATCATCATCATCATCATCATCATGCATATCATCATGCATGTCATCATCATCATCATCATCATGCATATCATATCATGGGTGATCATCATTATTTCACATCACATATCATCATCATCATCATCATCATCATGCATATCATCATCATCATCATCATCATCATGCATATCATCATGCATATCATCTCATGGTTTAATTTCCACTTTTAGCTTTCAATTTGATCACCACATCACTCATTCCTCAAATCATCAATTTCATCATCCCATCGGGCAAAGACCTCTGAGGCTTCCGGCATTCAGCCTCCCAGGCAACCGGGCATTCGGCCCCCACATTCCGGGCATCTCGCATCCCAACTGGCATCACGAGGCATTCCCTTCGGGCAGAAACCTCCGACAGGGCTTCCGGCATTTACACTCCCTGGCCGGGCATCCCGCATCCCAATCCTGGCATCGCGAGGTATTCCTTTCGGGCAAAGACCTCCGACAAGGCTTCCGGAATTATGTACCGACATACCACCAAGCCTCACCTCGAATTACGTACCGTATACCACCGGGCATCCCGACACTCCCTAGGAATCTCCGGAATCACGCCACTAGGCCACCGGGCATCATCATCCACCACAACCACTTCCTCATTTACCATCATCCATGTTTACCAGTATTTTAATCTCATTTTAACATGGCACATGGCATGATATCAAACAAATCATACTAGGCATGACATTCACACATGCATTGATTCAATGTCATACATATGTCAAGACTTTATCACATATGCATCTCAATTCAATGTCATATACTTACCAAGACTTTATCACATATGCAACTCAATTCAATATCATACACACATCAAGGCTTTATCACACATGCAACATGAATTAATGGAATCTATGGCCAATGAGATAATCCATTTCATTTATTTATTTTTTTAATAACTATAAATTCCCAAAATTATCAAAATTCAAGAAATTATTAAACCAACCCATAGGATGATAATTACTTGCAAAATTCATGGCCAAATTGAATTTTTACAAAATCTCATAATTTTCCCAAAACATCCTATGCTTCTCGGATGAAACCAGAATGCATGATTTCCGAATAAATTCAATTAAAATATCCATATGGCCTTCAAAAATTATAAAATTTTACTGGATTATAGCCAAGAAATTTTCGTACAAATTTCATGAAGAACTCCAAGCCAGATTACTTATAGATTATTTTATTCAGCCTCACGAAGCTTCTGGATCCGTTACCGCATCGTCCAGTGCCTCCATCTCCGAAATATTAAGATTTCACCCACCTATTCTCTTTCGTTTTCTCTGAAATTTTGATATGTTATGTGTCAAGGTGTCCTTTACAATTTTCATGAAGAGATCTAGGTCAAATAACCAGATTATAGTCATCATTTAGGTCCTTGAAGTCTCGGGTGTCTCGGAACACATCACCAGAATCATTGTCTTCAAGATCTAGTCGATTTACCAAGCTATACTTGTTCTTTTCACTTCAAATTTGAGTATGTTGTATTTTAAGATGTTCCCTACAACTTTCATGAAGAAACTGAAGTAAGATTCTCAACAAAAACCAACATGCAACCATGAATCCAGCAAAAGGTCAGTGAAAACTCTCCAGATCTGAGGTCTCCGTAAGACATCGAAGCCAAAATCGGACTCCAAATACACATGCAAGCTCAAACAAGTTACTGACTCACACGATCCGAGCAAGAACAGTCACACTCTTCACACACAACTCATCCATGCTTCGGTTTTTCTCATCTAACATCCAAAAATTCGACATGCAAACAACATACAAGCATGCAAGAGAAGCTAAAGGATTCCCACTTGCCTCTAGACCACACGAACGGCGGCACAAGGCGGCGAGCACGGCGGTCGGACGGTGACGGTTCCTTCCTCTCTCGGCTGCACCCTCTTCCTCTCTCTCTCGCATGGTTCTCTCTCTCTCTCCCTTTCTCTCTTGGCCGAATGGCTAACCAGCCATTCTCTCTCATTTCCTTCCCTTTTATATTGCATGTATCCCCTCTTTGCATGGGGGACAAGTGTTCTCATGAGGAGAACAAGTGGCAAAAAGGAGAGAACAAGTGTTGGAGGACATGCAAGGTTAATGGGCCTTCTTCTTGGGCCTATCTTGGGCCAGCAAATGGGCTGGTCGACAGCCCCTCCTTGGCTCCAATGGGCCGACCATTTGACCCTCCAAAATCCATACTCTTGGGCCTAAGGCCCAACCTAATTAAACCCACAATTTCCCTTTCAATTATTCATCTTTAATTCTTTCTTTTAAGAATTTAATTACTAAATTCCACATGGCCAAAATCTTGAAATCATAATTCCATAAATTCCAATTTATAAAACACATGGCCAATGATAGGATTTTCTTTCCTATCACATAATTATCCCTCAAAAGCTTGGCCATATATCTTATTGCAAATTATGGATTAAATGGCCATAACTTGATGGTACTTCCATCACCTATTCATAGAATTTAATATAGCTAGAGGTCGTTAAGAATTTTGGGATGCCACAATTCTCCCCTCCTTAGAGAATTTCGTCCTTGAAATTAGACATGTCCTATGTCTCTTGAAATAAGTGATGGTACCTTTCCCTCATCTCATTTTCACTCTCCCATGTGACTTCCTCCACATCATGATATCGCCATAATATCTTAACCAATGGAATTCTCTTGGTCCTGAGAATTTGGTCCTTTCGATCCAATATCAACACAGGCTCTTCGATATACCTCACTTTCTCATCCACTTTGATAGCTTCATGATCGAGTATGTGTCCTAGATCGGGCTGATACTTCCTCTAAAGTTAAGGATGCAAGCTCTTAACATATCTTAATTTATCTCAACAGTTTTAAAACAATAACCACATCTGAAATTTCTTTTGAATGCTTGAGAATCTTCCTTCATGAAATCAAACAATACAAACCGAGGTTTTCAAAAGCATTCAACGACAACAGCAAGCTTTGAAATCATATGTCATTTCCATGTCAAAACGTTTTCAAATCACCAATGTGGAAAATCCTTTGAGTTCTTGAAAATTCCACCTCATGATATCAAATAATGTAAAATAGGGATTTCAAAGACACAACAATATAACATTACTAGTCTTTGAAAATAGGTAAATCCCATATAGTTGAAACAATTCACAAAATCAAAGCATGATACCAATTCCATAAAATCCATGATCACGTTTAAATTTCAAATGCTTTTCGAGATCCACGTGTAAAGCCTTGAGTCTTACTTGCATCATGGCACGAAATAAAATACTTTATCAAAACCCTTAGTAAAATTTAAATCGATACGTTGGCAAAATTCCATTCTCAATCCCAACTCCGATGGGTTGGAACATTTTCTATAAAAAGTTCAGAATTCTTTGTATGGTGTCACAGTACTCATAAATTTTGACGAAATTCAAAAGATTTTCTAAAACAACTCACAATCAAAATCTGATTCTCGGTTGAAGTTCAAAACTTGGAATGTACAGGTGATAATTTTCTCCAAAAACCATAAGCATTTCTTTGAAGTATTAAAAATCATAGTTCAACGAATCGATAATATTGGTCCCATCGTAAAGATTTTTGAAACTAAAAACTTGAAATACCAAAATCCTAAGCCTTTCTTGAAATACCGAAATCAACGCATCGGCGAGTCATCAAACTCAGTCCCGACCTTAAGATTTTCAAAGTAATTTACATGTAAAATCTTAGAGCTTTGAAAACATCCAAACTCAAGTGTTTCCAATCTAATTGCACTACATCAGACAACAATGGCAATGCATTATATAGGTTAGTAGACTTTCATTTGCTGGCATGTTAAACGCTAGGAAACGTGTTTAGCTAAGTCCGCCTTTGTGCTATCCCACCAAAACTATTGGTGTAATCTCTATACCTTTGTCACCACCAATTCAAGCCTAGAACCATCAAAATCAGCACCACTAATAACTCATCTGGTTCAGTCCAACAAAGACATTCACTATGCATTCACTACAACATAGATTCAAGCCTAAAATATAGCATCATTTCTTCGATTCAAATATCTATAGTCCACCAAGACTTATTCAATTCAAAGATCGACAATCCACCAAAATAAAACTTGTCTAGTTTCCACCGAATATATCTCATATCTCATCCTAAATGATCATCACTTAGACTAATCTTTCATCAAATCCACAACTTGAACTTCCACCAATTCACCTTGGAAAGATTATAACCACAATTGATCATCCACTAATTCCACCAAACCTTTTTCAAACTGAGATCATCACCTAAAATTAAAAGTTGACTACCATCGATCAAACCTATTATTCTGACATATAAACCACAAATAATTTCATGTCTCATATGACCACTCAAACTCATGACTTCCAAGATCAATCTATACATACTAAATACCTCCATGTAACGCATCAAGACTTCCAATGAAATCCTCGAATAGAAAGTCACTACTTAGCTCAAATGATCATAACTTAATCCTCAAATTCATAATTCACTCTTCATAATTCACTTCTTAAGCCTTGCTTGCAACACTACGCTTAGATGCTACGCATGCTCTTTAGGTCCTTTAGAATATATCAGGATATCATCAAATGAAGACAATCACAATTTGATCCAAATAAGGCTTAAGTATCGTACTCATTAAATCCATGAATGCAGTTAAGGCATTTGTCAATCCAAATAGCATAACTAGGAACTCATAGTGTCCATAGCGAGTCCTAAACACGGTCTTAGGAATGTCTTCTTTCTTAATCCTTAACTAGTATCCTGATCTCAAGTCAATTAAAAACCAAACTTCCTTGCAGTTGGTCGAATACGTCATCAATTACATGATTCAATTGCCTATTATCAAAGCACAACTATATCAACCATCCTTCTTTCTCACAACAAGAGTTCTACAAGCTTAACCATGCTTCCGCTGCGCCACTCTAATAAAATTATCCCAGAAACACTACCTTTCCAGTTCAGTTCATAGTTCGATTCATTCCTGCCCCCTTTTGTCATCCTAGAAGCTTGCTAGGAGCTGCTCCTTGTTCAGGTCCTCTGACCTCGGCGTCCACTTTCCGCCCTCATCAAACCGGGACGTTACAGGTACACCAGCTTTCGCCTGGTTTGAACCCAAACTACACATCTACTGGAGGGTCTCGTTTCAATAGGGATTAACTTATAGAGATATTTTACGTTTTGGCCTATCCCATACTAGGCCTCATGGTTTCATCCTTAGCACACGGGCAAGTACTATTTTAGGAGATCATTCATCCTAGTCCATTGCTTACGGAGCTAGTCCATTCTTACGATGACATCAAAGTCATACATATCTATCACTATCAAGTCCATTTCCAGATCTCATTCCACTAGGGTTATGTCACACATCTCACATACTAACGTAGATAACAACACATCTTTCAGTGATGTAGAAAATACAAAGAGGCATATCTAGAGATTCGGTTCCTACTACTCACAATCATTTATATTTTCTCAGACACAATGGATGCGTGCCACTTATATCAAATAACACATATACCTTCTTATCCCTCTATCGAAATCGTACCTGAGATAACACTTTTGGAAGCTCCCGCTTCCTCTTGAGTGACCGCATACACCCTTCCTTGTGGTGGTGGCCTCTGTGGATTCCTTGGTGGATTTGGTTCAATAGTACTTTGTTGTACCTGTCGCACCGAGCTAACATTCGGCTGCAACCTCTTTTGTGGACAGTCTTTCTTAAAGTGTCCTATTTGCCCACATCCATTACATCTCAGTTGGCTATTACAAGGTCATGGCCCATGTTGTCTACCACATCTCTGGCAAAAATTACCCTGGTAGGGTGCTCTCCCTAAAATCGGGCCATTCCAAGCTCTTTTAAAATTTCCAAAGTAGTCTTTTTCTTAGATTCCCAGGTCGGACCTTGACCAGGATAGGGTCTCTTACCCCTTCGAACATCATTAAAGGTCATCTGCCTCTTAGGTTCTAGTTACTCTCTTACTAACTCTTGCTCCACCAACTGTGCCCTCTCATAAATCTCGTTATAATCCCTTATATTCAAAGGCACCAGTTGTTTCCTAATATCAGTCCTTAATCATTTCAGGAATCTCTTAGCCTTTTCCTCTCGATCCTCAACCAACCTAGGAGCATACCTAGACAATTCAGAAAATTTTGCCTCATATTGGTCTACTGTCATCTCCCTTTGTTCTAATTGAACAAATTCAGTGATCTTTCTATCCTTGGCACAATCAAAGAAATGCTTCCTATTGAAAGCCCTAACAAACTCATCCCATTTCATATCAGTACTTGGTGGAAAGATTGTATCCCTCGAAGCTCTCCACCAAAACTTTGCATTTCCCTCCAGCTGGTACTCTGCCAAAACTATTTTCTCAGCATCACTACAGTCCAACAACCGGAAAATTCGTTCCATTCCATCAATCCAATGTTCCGCCTCCTCAGGACTTCCCATTCCACTAAACTTAAGTGGTTTCAACTTTAGGAATTGTTCCACCAATCCTTGAGGGCGACGTTCCATTCCAGGTTGTTGCTGCACTTGTCTATCCATTAGATTTCCAATATTGGCCAATGCCTGCAGGATATCTTCCATCCGGGGTTCAGCCCTCGATGGATGAGCACTTCCAGCTCGTACCATGACTTTCCTGTAATTTCCAAGCATTGCCTCAGGAATAATCTGAGACTTATTGTCTCCTATTCAAAGCAATTACTACTACTACATAAGTAACATATGCATGTTACTGGTACCTAAAGACAACTCAAGATAAACTACTAGGGATCTACGAGTGAATACTCATCACCCGTTATTCAATTATTTCGTTTTATATCCTATGGTGTGCATTTTTCTATCCTCATTTCCATCTGAGGCACCTTATCACTCCAAATAAACCATAGCTCTGATACCAAAACAGGGATGTGGCACCCCTCGACGGCCCCCGATCCGATTAGGGTCACCACAGTTCGCTTACCTTTCACTTTCCGTATTAACATATTACTCTGATACCATTTCAATTGCAGCGGGTCCACACAACTTGGGGGTTTACATTTTTTTTTTTTTTTTTCGATCGGTCCTTTGCACAATTTATATGCGGAAGCACATCCAACAACTCCCTTCCCTATATTCAAAAAACGATGCACACTAACTAAACATTTTATATAAGTTAAAACCGAACACGTTTATTTACATAGAGCAAATGGACATCTTTAGTCGGTACATCAAAATGCCGTAGTTTTCTATACTCGGCTACACTTCAAAAGATGACCGACATCTCTTCCCACAATCGTATGCTTAAGGTCCATCAACTAGTGTTCGTGTCCAAAGGTTCCCTCCTTTGCTATCCTTCTTCTCGCGGTCATATCCAACTGCTCAAACCATCTACTAATCTGAAATGTTGGTCCCCAAAAGGGGTGAGTACAACCACTCAGCAGGTAGGGAAATCCAATAACAACTCAATGCATCAGGCAAATCATACATGCATTGTAGGCGTTACTTACCTTGAAGTCATGCGCATACTATCATGCATCATCATATCAATTTATAACACATATATGTGTATCATCATCGTATTATACATGTCATCATCATCATGACATCATTCCATCACGCATATCATCATCATCATCATGACATTATCACATTACACATGTCATATCATGGGTGATCATCATTATTTCACATCACATATCATCATCATCATCATCATCATCATCATGCATATCATCATGCATATCATATCATCATCATCATCATCATCATCATCATCATGCATATCATCATGCATGTCATCATCATCATCATCATGCAAATCATCTCATGGTTTAATTTCCACTTTTAGCTTTCAATTTGATCACCACATCACCCATTCCTCAAATCATCAATTTCATCATCCCCTCGGGCAAAGACCTCTGAGGCTTCCGGCATTCAACCTCCCAGGCCACCGAGCATCCGGCCCCCCACATTCCGGGCATCTCGCATCCCAACTGGCATCACGAGGCATTCCCTTCGGGCATAAACCTCCGACAGGGCTTCTGGCATTTACACTCCCTGGCCGGGCATCTCGCATCCCAATCCTGGCATCGCGAGGTATTCCTTTCGGGCAAAGACCTCCGACAAGGCTTCCGGAATTATGTACCGACATACCACCAGGCCTCCCCTGGAATTACGTACCGTATATCACCGGGCATCCCGACACTCCCGGGGAATCTCCGGAATCACGCCACTAGGCCACCGGGCATCATCATCCACCACAACCACTTCCTCATTTACCATCATCCATGTTTACCAGTATTTTAATCTCATTTTAACATGGCACATGGCATGATATCAAACAAATCATACTAGGCATGACATTCACACATGCATTGATTCAATGCCATACATATGCCAAGACTTTATCACATATGCATCTCAATTCAATGTCATATACTTACCAAGACTTTATCACATATGCAACTCAATTCAATATCATACACACATCAAGGCTTTATCACACATGCAACATGAATTAATGGAATCTATGGCCAATGAGATAATCCATTTCATTTATTTATTTATATATTTATTATTTTTTTAATAACTATAAATTCCCAAAATTATCAAAATTCAAGAAATTATTAAACAAACTCATAGGATGATAATTACTTGCAAAATTCATGGCCAAATTGAATTTTTACAAAATCTCATAATTTTCCCAAAACATCCTATGCTTCTCGGATGAAACCAGAATGCATGATTTCCGAATAAATTCAATTAAAATATCCATATGGCCTCCAAAAATTATAAATTTTACTGGATTATAGCCAAGAAATTTTCGTACAAATTTCATGAAGAACTCCAAGCCAGATTACTTATAGATTATTTTATTCAGCCTCACGAAGCTTCTGGATCCATTACCGCATCGTCCAGTGCCCCCATCTCCGAAATACTATGATTTCACCCATCTATTATCTTTAGTTTTTTCTGAAATTTATATATGTTATGTGTCAAGGTGTCCTTTACAAGTTTCATGAAGAGATCTAGGTCAAATAACCAGATTATAGTCATCATTTAGGTCCTTGAAGTCTCGGGTGTCTCGGAACACATGACCAGAATCATCGCCTTCAAGATCTAGTCGATTTACCAAGCTATACTTGTTCTTTTCTCTTCAAATTTGAGTATGTTGTAGTTTAAGATGTTCCCTACAACTTTTATGAAGAAACAAAAGTAATATTCTCAACAAAATTCAACATGCAACCATGAATCCAGCAAAAGGTCAGTGAAAACTCTCCAGATCTGAGGTCTCCGTAAGATGAGACTTTAACTCCTCAAATCTCCATCAGTTTCCACGAAATTTCAGTATGTTATAGTACAAGATGTTAGCTACAACTTGCATGAAGATATCGAAGCCAAAATCGGACTCCAAACACACATGCAAGCTCAAACAAGTTACTGACTCACACGATCCGAGCAAGAATAGTCACACTCTTCACACACAACTCATCCATGCTTCGGTTTTTCTCATCTAACATCCAAAAATTCGACATGCAAACAACATACAAGCATGCAAGAGAAGCTAAAGGACTCCCACTTGCCTCTAGACCACACGAACGGCGGCACAAGGCAGCGAGCACGGCGGTCGGACGGCGACGGCTCCTTCCTCTCTCAGCCTCCCTCTCTCGGCCGCACCCTCTTCCTCTCTCTCTCGCACGGTTCTCTCTCTCTCTCTCCCTTTCTCTCTTGGCCGAATTGCTAACCAGCCATTCTCTCTCATTTCCTTCCCTTTTATATTGCATGTATCCCCTCTTTGCATGGGGGACAAATGTTCTCATGAGGAGAACAAGTGGCAAAAAGGAGAGAACAAGTGTTGGAGGACATGCAAGGTTAATGGGCCTTCTTCTTGGGCCTATCTTGGGCCAGCAAATGGGCTGGTCGACAGCCCCTCCTTGGCTCCAATGGGCTGACCATTTGACCCTCCAAAATCCATACTCTTGGGCCTAAGGCCCAACCTAATTAAACCCACAATTTCCCTTTCAATTATTCATCTTTAATTCTTTCTTTTAAGAATTTAATTACTAAATTCCACATGGCCAAAATCTTGAAATCATAATTCCATAAATTCCAATTTATAAAACACATGGCCAATGATAGGATTTTCTTTCCTATCACATAATTATCCCTCAAAAGCTTGGCCATATATCTTATTGCAAATTATGGATTAAATGGCCATAACTTGATGGTACTTCCATCACCTATTCATAGAATTTAATATAGCTAGAGGTCGTTAAGAATTTTGGGATGCCACACTCATGGTGCTGGACAGAGGCAGACAAGATTGCTGAATGGTGAAAGAGGGCGAGAGGGGTGGACGGTGCGGGCGGTGGCGTGCATGAATGGCAACGGCGGCATGCGGCGTGGAGGGCCTGTTGTCCGGCGGTTGCTGCTCTTCCTCTGGCTTGTGCTAGACGCCGAAATGGAGAGGAAATGAGGAAGGAAAATTGGTCAGCAGCCTTGGAGAGTAAGCAAGGGATGGAGGGGGCCACCATGGCCATTTTTTTCCAAAGTTTTGTCCCCTTTGAGCTTGTCCAGCAAGCCAAGATCCTATGGTTGCCATTCAACCACCAAAGCACACCTTTACAACATTGAATTGGTTCAATTTAGGCCAAGGGGGCATACGAATTTGATACAAATTCCTCTCAATTGGACATTTACCAGTTCTCAAATCAACTCAATTTGGCCTCGATAAATTCTGTTATTGAGTAAATACTCAAATTAGTATTTTTCCTCACCAATTGATTCATCTTGCATCCCCATTACACGATCAAAAACAATTCTTGACTTTTTTTGAACAAAAACGATCATATGCCGACTTTTTTTCAAAAAAGTCTCGGGTTTCAGAAAAAAATCTTTTGAGACTGAGTCGATGTTCATAGAATTTATTGTGACATGAAAGAATCTTCAATTTCTAAAGTCGGACTTGAATTCACGGTTAATTTCCACTCAGCGCGTTTTTAGCGTGACCTAAGCTACCGAGTTGTTTTCAGATATTTTTAGTACAAATGACCTGTGGTCGATTTTCTTCGAGCCACAATAAACCCACTCGACACGTTGGCGAATCTCGATTGTCATAGAAATATCGAGGATTCAAATACATACAAAGGGTATCAAAACGACAGAAGAATCAGTCTAAAGTCGGTCGACAAGAATTTTCCAATTTAGTGTTGTCACCCACGATTAGCCACATATCTCAGTCGAACAGACCTCTCTCCGATCTCTAATCAATTTATATCTGTGTCGTAATGATTTCGACAGATAAGCATAATTGAGTAACCGATCCCTAGTCGAATTCTCAAGTCTATTTCATTAAAATTCCTCAATGGCTTCTTCGGATAGTGTAGTTATCTCAAGAGTGATTAGCTCTGAGAATAGTTCTATAGGCGCGTCAATGAAATGCTTGATTTATTTAGTAGAAAACATGACTGAAAATTTGGGATGTGACGCAGCCTCTTTTGAGAGTCGACCTTTTTGTAGGCTTTCGACTAAACTCATTTTGTGCCTCGAATCTCATTGTTTATAAAAGTGTGCTTTTGTGAATTGATGTCATGCTTTTCTATCTCGAGATGGTTACTGTTAGAGGATTTATTTTCGCTTTCGCGTGTGTAATAAACCGACAAGGGTCGGCGACTCATCCTAGGAAGTCGCAAATTTTATCGACCATAAAGGGATGGGCACGCGCTCGAAGATCGGGGCGTGACAAAAACAATATCTTTAAACAAATTTTAGTTTAAAGACGATTGGATGTCACTGATTATGAGATCTCATGTTAGATTGTGACATAGTCATACAATTTCATATTGTTTAGAAATTGCACTAATGCAGTTTCATGTCGTGAGAAATTGCATTGATGACCGATAAGAAATAGTGTATATTTTGATTACATATTGGCATTATTTCTTATTACACTACTAGGCCCATGATCCATGAAAATATAATACTTATTATATGTGATTATGGAAGGTCATATGTTATGGTATGTTCTTAACGTATTGATTTCCATAGTCCTATACTGAAGTTATATAGGATTAGATTGGTTTCAAGATGCCGTTATTGGAATATTGTTTTTAAAGTTGTGGCCACATAGAATAAATTTTTCAGTTATTAAAACCGATAGTGTCATTTTCAATATAAAATCTTTTTCAAAATAAAAATAAGTTAATTAATATAGCCCAAATGGGAGAATGTTGGAAGTTTTTTTATAATATGAGCTTACATTAATTAATTAATTTTTTATTTTAAATAATCGGATTAATGAATATTCCAATATTTGTTAAACTCCAGAGTGATCTTATTGAATTGTGTATTGGTATATATTAATAACGGGCCTAGTTAAGCAGCAAAGTATAGGTAATTGTGGTTAACCGAAGCTTGTAATGTGAATGGCTTAATTGACACGTTATTGATTAGGATTTACTAGATCCCCTCTTTAGCCTATAAATGGTAGGTTATACCTATCAATTGCTTGAATCCCATTGAAAGCTGTTATACTGAAATAGGTTATAGAAAGGAAGATCTGGCATTCCAATAGATCTCAGTCATATATAAATCTGATTTTTGATTGATTAGTTGTTTATGTAAATAATTTTCTACACACGAGACTCAGTTATCTGGTGAGAAGAGGCAAAGAGTAGCCATAGCAAGAGTGATTCTTAAAGATCCTCGTATTTTGCTCCCGGATGAAGCCACAAGTGCACTCGACATGGAATCCAAGAGGATAGTCCAAGAGGATAGTCCAAGAGGCCCTGGATAGGAAGATGGGCAACCGCACAACTGTCATTGTTGCCCACCGTATGGGCACTGTTATTAATGCAGTTATGGTCGCGTTATTCATCGTGGAAAAATGGTGGAGAAAGGTAGGTCACAATCTAACTTGAATTAAACAATGTAACTGCGAATCTAGTGAAGCAACTATTATTCCTAGCATGTACAAATATATTGTGACTATTGATGCCTCTCTAAAACGGTCCAGGTTCACACTTTGAACTGCTCAAAGCTCCAAGTGGTGCATATTCTCAACTAATAAGCTTGCAGGAGTGAACTGGGAATCTGAACAAGCGCTAGATGCCTCAAACAATTCAGAGATCACTAAATATAACACAGTCCTATAGAGTGTTGGATTATAATGTCTTAGTGTTGCTGTTTTCTGTTCTGTTTTTACTTTGTTTTACTCTGTTTTTTTTTTAATTTATTAAAAAACAGCCTAGTTCATTTAGTTATGCATTTAGTGTTTTTTTTTTGTTATTTTCTAGGAAGTTAATAGCACGTTTGTGTGCAGTTATGTGTTGCACGTACGTGAACAGTTTTTGCTTTGTATTTAGTGGTTGTACTCGATAGTTTTTTTTTTCTTAAGCACAAGACGTATGCAAGTTTGTGTTCTGTTTTTTCTTTGTGCTTCTCTTCCTCATTCGAAATCTATAGCTTTTGGTTTTCTGTTTCTTGTTTACTGTTTTGATCAGTAACAACAGTGGTATTAGAGCATGAATGATCACGAGGGACTGTGAAGTGAAGCAAGTATTGAAGTGTAAAGAAGTTAAAGGGTGATGGAGATAGGGTCGAGTGGTTTCTCTGCGATGGCTTCTCCAGTATTTACTGGAGAGAATTATCAAGCATGGATTGTTAAGATGACAGCATTTTTGGAGGGTCATGATTTGTGGGAAGCTGTGGAGGATGATTATGAAGTTGCTCCACTTCCAAATAATCCGACAATGAATCAAATCAAACTTCATAAAGAGAGAACCACAAGAAAAGCCAAGGCAAAATCTTGACTGTATGCTGCTATCTCGCTTACCATATTTACCAGAATTATGAAGTGTGATTTTGCAAAGGCCATATGAGACTTCTTGAAGGAAGAATATGAAGGAGATGAGAAGATAAGAGGTATGAAGGTGCTGAATCTCTTGAGAGAATTTGAGAGACAACAGATGAAAGAGTCTGAGTCAGTGAAGGAATACTCTGATAGGCTAGTGGGGATAGCTGATAAAATCAAAGTTTTGGGGACTGACTTGAAGGATGATAGGCTTGTTCAGAAGATCTTGGAATCTCTTCCAGAGAAGTTCGAAGCCACCATAGCGTCTCTGGAAAATACAAGAGACTTACCTGATATAAAGCTTGCAGAATTGTTGAATGCTTTGTAGGCATAGGAGCACAGAAGACTTATGAGAAGAGAAGAGTTTGTAGAGGGTGCGCTGCAAGCTAAAGTGAAGTCAAATGATGGAGGAAAAGGGAAGAAATGGATTCAGTTTAGAGAAAATGCTGGTGACTCCAAGTTTGTAGCAAAAGAAGGAAATTCTGGTGGGTCTAGCAAATGGAAGATGAACAAAAAGCATTGTCAATACTGTGGTGGAACTAATCATCAGTTTTTTAAATGTTGGAGAAAGCCTGATGCTAGATGCAGAAGATGTCACAAGTTGGGTCACATGGAAGCCATCTGCAAAGAAAAAAATTACATGCAAGCAGGAAAAGCACAAGTAGCAATGAATGAAACTGAGGAAGAGCATTTGTTTGTAGCTTCTTTTTTGAATGTTACATTGGGAATGATGCATGGCTGGTGGATAGTGGTACCAATCATATGACCGGCAATTCGAAGCTGTTTAGGAGTCTAGACAGGTCAGTCAGGTCCAAAGTCACAATTGGCAACAAATAGTATATCGAAGTGCAAGGAAAGGGTACAGTGGCTATTGAAGGAAATTAGGAGATGAAGCTGATCAGTGATGTTCTTTTTGTGCCAAATATTGATCATAATCTGTTAAGTGTTGGTCAATTAGTTGAGAAGGGCTATAAAGTGAAGTTTGAAAGGAAGGAATGTCTTATTAATAATGCAGATAGCAAAGAAGTGCTAAGAATCCTAATGAAGGACAAGAGTTTCATGTTCAAGCCACAAGAGATGCAACAAATGGCTTTAAAGTGTAAAGAAGAAAATGCAGAGATATGGCATAAAAGACTTGGGCATGTTCACAGGAATACCATGTCGTTTATGCAAAGAAATAGCTTGGCAGATGACTTGCCAAGTTTGGAGGAGGAATTTCCACAATGCAGAACTTGTCTTCTTGGCAAGCAAGCCAGATTTCCTTTCAAAGGAGGAGGCTGGAGAGCATGTGAGAAGCTGCAATTAGTCCACACGGATCTATGTGGACCTATGTCTGAGTCTTCTCTCAATGGTAGCAGGTATTTCATTACCTTCACTGATGATATGACTATGATGAGTTGGATTTATTTTCTGCAAGCCAAGTCTGAAGTTGCTGATGTGTTTGTGAAGTTTAAAGCCTTAGTTGAGAATCAGAGTGGAAAGAAAATTAAAATGCTCAGGTCTGATAATGGTTTTGAGTATACTGCTTACAAGTTTAAGTTGAATTGTGAGCAAGCAAGAATTGTGCAGCAGTTCACACTCCATATTCACCTCAACAGAATGGGGTCAGTGAGAGGAAAAATAGAAGCATTATGGAGATGGCCAGATGTATGATACAGGAGAAGATGTTGCCTAAGAAGTTCTGGGCTGAAACAGCTAATACTGCAGTGTTCCTATTGAACAGATTGCCCACAAAGGCCTTAGAGGTCAACACCTTTTGAAGTCTGGTATGGTGTTAAACCTTATGTGAAAAATGTGAAGGTTTTTGGGTGTTTGTGTTATACTCATGTTCCTCAGGTCAAGAGGGACAAGTTGGATAAAAGAGCTGAGCTTGGAATCTTCATTGGGTACAGTCTCCAATCAAAGGCTTACAGGATTTTTCACCCTATGACAGGAAAGGTGAATGCAAGTAGAGATGTTGTTTTTCTAGAGGAAGATGAGTGGAATTGGATGGAAGGAAAGAGTGCAGAACATCAACAGTTCGAAAAACAACCTGCAACATATGTAGAAGTTGATGAAGTTATAGATGGATTGGAAAACAGTGTGGATGATTTACTAGTGAGAGGCACAAGGCCACTTTGCTGAAATCTATTAAAGAAGCAATGTGGCAATGCTCGAACCATCTAACTTTGTGAAGCTAAGGAGGATTAGAGGCGGATTGCAGCAATATAGGAGGAGATTGCAATGATCCAGAAAAACCACACATGAGAGCTTGTTGACAGACCGTCTGATAAGAATGTGATTGGGGTTAAGTGGATGTTTAGAACAAAACTTAATCTTGATGGTTCTGTCAATAAACACAAAGCTAGACTGGTGGTGAAAGGCTATACACAAATATGGGGAGTAGACTATTCTGAAACATTTTCTCCTGTTGCACGACTTGATACAATAAGGTTACTATTAGCTATTGCAGCAGAGAAGGGGTGGCTTATATTTTAGTTAGATGTCAAGTCTGCATTTCTGAATGGAGAACTTGAGGATGAGATTTTTGTTGAACAACCTGAATGTTTCAGTATCAAAGGGCAAGAAGAGAGTGTATACAGGTTGAAGAAAGCTCTATATGAACTGAAGCAGGCTCCAAGAGCTTGGTATGGGAAGATAGATCGATATTTGCAGGATTTTGGCTTCGTAAAAAGCTTAAGTGAGTTCACTCTTTTATGTCAAGAAGGTGAATTAAAGTGTTGTAATTTTGTCACTTTATGTAGATGATCTATTAGTGATGGGGAATGATATGGAATTGATAGAGAATGTGAAGCAAAATATATTTGCAGTTTTTGAGATGTCAAACTTGGGAAAGATGGCTTATTTTTTGGATCTGGAAGTCAAACAGGCTTCATATGAGATCTTCATCTGTTAGAAAAAATACATGAAGGAAATTCTAAAGAAGTTTCAGATGGAAGATTGTCGAAGTGTAATCACTCCCATGGCTGCTAAAGAGAAGCTGCAGAAGAATGATGGAACATATGCAATAGATGCTTCTATGTATAGAAGTCTGATTGGGTGTCTCATGTATCTTACAGCAACTAAACTAGATATTCTTTTTGCTGTGAGTGTTTTATCCAGGTTTATGAGTAGTCCTAATCAGTTACATTTGATTGCAGCAAAAAGGGTATTAAGATATCTCAAAGGAACATTGTTCTTTGGTGTGAAGTTTAAGAAATGTCAGAAGTTTAATTTACAAGGATTTTCTGATAGTGACTGGGCTGGTTCAGTGGATGACATGAAAAGTACGCCTGGGTATTATTTTAGTCTTGGTTCTGCTTGTTTCTCTTGGTGTTCCAAAAAGCAAGAGATTGTAGCTCAGTTCACAGCAGATGGTGAGTTTATAGCAGCTACTGCAGCTGCAAATCAAGCTTTGTGTTTGAAAAAGATAATGAAGGATCTGTGGTTGAATTCTAGTGATTGCATTGAAATTAATGTGGATAATCAGGCCGCTTTAGCAATATCTCATAATCTAGTTTTTCATGGCAAAACTAAGCATTTCAAGGTTAAGTTCTTCTTTCTACATGAGGTGCAACAAAATGGTGAAGTTTAAGCTGGTTTATTGTAGATCTGAAGATCAACTTGCAGACATGTTCACAAAACCACTTCAAGTTGGAAGATTTGAAGTATTAAGAAAGAAAATTGGAGTATGCAGCAGCAACTGATCCAAGGAGGAGTTTGTTGGATTATAATGTCTCAATGCTGCTATTTTCTGTTCTGTTTTTACTCTGTTTTATTCTGTTTTTTTTTTTTATTATTAAAAAACAGCCAAGTTCATTTAGTTATGCATTTAGGGTTTTTTTTTGTTATTTTCTAGGAAGTTAATAGCACATTTGTGTGCAGTTATATGTTGCACGTACGTGAGCAGTTTTTGCTTTGTATTTAGTGGTTGTACTTGACAGTTTTTTTTCTTAAGCACAAGACGTATGCAAGGTTGTGTTCTGTTTTTTCTTTGTGCTTCTCTTCCTCATTCGAAATCTATAGCTTCTGGTTTTCTGTTTCTTGTTTACTGTTTTGATCAGTAACAACACAGAGGATGTCATACAAACAATCCATTAGTCGGGGATCACCTATAGGAAATAGCACATGACCCAAACAAGTCAGAGATCAATGAATATAACCGGCATTCCAGTCAAAGGATGTTGTCCAAACGATTTATTAGTTAGGGAAATAGCAGCCACTTGCTCTCAGTCTCCTTTGGGACCGTGGCTGGACCAAAATCCCCTGCTTCTCCAGGGAGCTCAGAAAAAGCGCCAAAGGTCTCACTGCGCTGTCTTGCTTGTCTCAACAAACCAGATGTTCCTGTCTTGCTATTTGGAACTGTTGCTGCAGTTGCTAATGGCGTGACATTTCCGATTTTAGGCATACTTACATCCAGTGTTTTCAAGACATTCTATGAACCATTGCGTGAACTTAGAAAGGATTCTAAGTTTTGCACACTGCTGTTTCTGGTCCTTGGCATCGCATCATTCATGGCATATTCAGCTCTCACATACTTATTCTCCATGGCTGGTTGAAAGTTATTTGAGAGAATCAGACTAACGTTCCGAAAAGTTGGTCCACATGGAGGTTGGCTAGTTTGATGAACTTGATCACTCAAGCAGTGTGCCATTGGGGCAAGGCTCTCAGCAGGTGCCGCATTAGTGCGAGCCCCAGTCAGAGATGCATTAGTTCAGATTGTTCAGAACATTGCATCAGCAGTTGCTGGTTTGATCATTGCTTTTGCTGCAAGCTGGCAACTAGCACTGATCATCCTTGTCTTAATCCCTCTAGTTGGTGTCAATGGATATGCTCAAGTGAAGTCCATGACAGATTCGGTGCAGATGCAAAGGTAAGCATTTTTACAGTTTTCTTTTCTTTTACTGCTCACTAATAAAATAGCTTGAGAGGTCCTTATATATTCCCAATTAATAATTTTGAGTCCCAGGTTCAAAGAATTAAAAACAGAGAGGCCATCTTCGAAATTTCTGATTCACATTCTATGTAATCTTCAATGGCATAAAAAGGCTCTGCCATGGTTTCTGTTATCTTGAACATAATCTCAATTATCGTGATGTATTAATCTATGTGTTTGCAGATGATACGAGGAAGCAACCCAAGTAGCTATTGATGCGGTTGGAAGTATAAGGACCGTTGCTTCTTTCTGTGGCGAAGAGAAGATGATGCAGCTTTACAAGAAGAAATGTGAAGGCCCCATGAGGACAGATTTTGACAAGGACTGATCAGTGGAATTGGGTTCGGCATGTCCATCTTCCTGCTGTTGTGTGTATGCAACAAGTTTCTATGCTGGAGCTCTATTCATTCAGGACAGCACAACAATATTTTCAGATGTCTTCACGGTACGACGGATTTTCTTTAAATGCCACATAGTGTTTTCTTGGGAATTTCTTGGAATTATGATTGCCTTTTCCTTATTTGGCTGGAGGATTGCTGTTGAAACTGGTTTCTGTTAACGGCTCTGAGATTTTTCTTGGCAGGTTTTTTTCTTTTTTTGCTCTGACCGTGGCAGCCAGTGCAATTTCACAATCAAGTTCCTTCACTGCCGATTCCACCAAAGCCAAAGGGGTTAGTGCTTCCATTTTAGCAATAATAGACCACAAATCCAAGATAGACACAAGTGAAGAGTCAGGGACAAAATTAGACAATGTGAAGGGAGTGATTGAGCTTCGCCATGTCAGCTTCAAATATCCCTCTAGGCCAGAAGTTCAAATCTCAGCTTGGCCATTCACTCTGGAAAGGTAAAACTTCGGACCTTATCTGATGCCTAACTTTAAATATGACTTCCTCAACTGAGCATTGAATGACAAGAACAACACCTAGTGTTTGGATCACTTGAACATGAGGAACAGAAGTTTGACAATTATGCGATTGTTCCGCTCAGACTTTTGCTTTGGTCAGAGAAAGTGGGAGTGGAAAATTGACAGTGATAGTGCTGCTGCAATGCTTTTGTGATACTGATTCTGATCACATTACACTCGACGGAGTGGATATTCAGTAGCTGTAACTCAAGTGCTTGAGGCAGTAAATGGCTCTGGTCAGCCAAGAAACAGTCTTATTCAACCAGACAATTTGTGCCAACACAGCTTATGGAAAGGATGGAGATGCAACCGAGCAAGAAATACTCGCCGCATCAGAATTAGCAAACACCCACAAGTTCATTAGTGGACTGCAACAGGTAAGACAGCCGTTACTTATTCCGTGTACTTGACTTATATTTGCTTTCAAATGGGCTTATCTTATTTTTTCTGTATGAAATTAATGTCCGGGGATATGCTACTATGGTAGGGGTCTGTTGTCGAGTGGTCAAAAGCAACGAGTGGCTATTGCTCGCCCTTTAGTTTAAAGTACTAAAATGTTTCCGCTTGACGAGGCTATGACTGTGCTGAATATGGAATCTGAGAAGGTGGTTCAAGTGTTGGACTGTGTCAGGTGAACCAAACTACACTTGTGGTGGCTCATAGGTTGTCCACAATCAAGAATGTGGACGTGGTCGTGGCAATTGAAAATGGAGTCATCGTCGATAAAGGAAAGCATGAGATTTTGATCAACGTTAAGGATGGTCTCTATGCATCCTTAGTTGCCCTACACACCAGTAGCAGTCCCGCGTAGCTCATTAGGCTTAAAGTTCGTTGAGACTCTTATACAACTAGATGTCGTATGTAAGTGTACTGCTACGACAAGCCGATGCTAAAAGACATGGAAATGCCTTACGCTCAATGCTGCTTTCACTGGTTAGCTCCTTCTATGTTTTCTCGTGTAAGCGGAAATTAGTTTTGGAACCTCTGGTTTGTCAGCTTTACACACGACAAGAACCACCATTTGACTCCAAAAATTTTCCAACTGCGGGTGGATGCAAAGTTGTCACGCATAACGGTTTCTAATCTATGGTTTTCGACTCCTAAAAATAAATATATGTCGCCAAATCCAAGTGTAGTTACGTGGTTAGGCAAAACCATGCTCCGGCATCGGAAGCGAGACGAACTTTATTTAATATGAAGTCTTGAAAAGTGCGAAGGATACAAACGCCAGAACCCTACCTATCTAGGTTATGGAAATTGACTCCACGCATGGCCACTTTGAACAGTACACAATCTAGAAGCCTATAATTTGCAGGAGACAGTTAATTCCATTGCTCATCTTGCTCGTTAAGGTTGAGATGGTTCCTCGGTCAATGGACAAACCAGCGCAACCACCAAGAAGAAACTTGCAGGGCACTTCCGAAGCAGACGGGGAGAGATGGGAAGACAGATACACGAGCACAATTTTAAAACTTTGCTCGTTGAGTACACCGAACAAGCAACGACTGTCCAACCCATTCCATTCCACTAATTCCAAAACTTTGGTCATTGCGCAATTTTAAAACTTCACGCAATTTTATAACCATGATCATTTGTGCTCCATTGGTAGTATAGTCAAGATTAGTACTACCAGAAAAAAATCAAATTACTCAAAAGATAAGTGGGTCAGTCACTAAGATATGAATTTCACGTCTTGTGAAAGATTTAATCAACAGTTAACTGCGCTTGTACAGTTCTTTTGAGTCTAGCTGGCTTTGATACATCGCTTGTATTCTACAGAATAATTATATGCAACACAAAAGAAGCCTGTAATATCAATCCACGGAATGTAGACCCAAATCGAAAGCCAGCAGAGACAGGTATAGATCATGAAAACACCTCCAGAGCAAAATGACAACGCATCTCTCCCTTTGAGATTTTGAACTGTCACGTTCGTCGCCGAGATGCTTCCTGAGCGATTCTAGCAGAGAAATCGCACTACTGCTTCTCCTTGCTGCTTATAGCTTTTTCGACGGGATTGACCTCTTTCGAGTTGTCGCTGTTGAGGAGGGAAAGTTTCTCGAGGGATGATTTTAGTTGAGAGATCTGGTTGTCTTGAACAAGGGACTTCTTCTTTGATGTCTCCTATTTCTTTGTTGATTGAGTTTACCTTTGTAGCCGCGCAGATATAGGATCTATAGATGAATGCAAAGCGTCCAACTCCACTCCTGCAAAATGGTCTGCATTACCGCAAAAAAAGGTGATTCATAAAAACAAGGGGTTCGAATCAACTCAACAGGTATAATTGCAGACAACCAACTAGTAACCACGACATACTGGTATCAAATGAAACTGAGAAGTGAGCAATTTATCTCTTTGATCTCAGCAAATATAATAGTTGATGACTTGGGATTAACTATTTAAGCAGCTGTAAAGATAGCTCTTTGGTTTAAAGTCAATATATTTCTTACCTTCACAAAAAAAAAAGAAAAAAAGATATTGATTACCAGGCTCGGACTTGAAGTCTCGCTCAGCTCTAGAGAGTGGTTTCTTGTGAGCTACATGTGGCTTCCTTAAACATTTTAAATGTTCATCCAGAATCTCGTGCTGCTGGACTGCATGATCTATCCTTTCACCCAACATTGCCTGCTTTCTCTCAACTTTCAAAAGCCTCTTCTGTGCCTCAACTAAACGAGCATGCTGGTCATCAATTATTTGCTTTAGCTGCGGGGCATGATGCTTAAGCTCAAAGTAAACCTGGAAGATAAGATTTACATAATCATCAGTGACTTTATCTTCCTACCAATGAGCTAGCGACTAAAAGCCTCTCTTGTGCCTCAACTTTATGAGGGATCCAAAAATAAACATATGACATTTGGCTGGTAAACCAAATGAAACCAACCAGGGGAGAAATCCTGAAAAATTAAGGTTGGAGCGGAGCTTCAAAAATTTCTTTAGAGAAACATTAGGCAGTCACGCATCAATAATGGAATAGGGTTTCGGGAGGCTATCAAATAGGGTTTATAGCAGACAAGCTAGATGACTTTTATGGTACGACATTTAGTGGAAAAACTGACTTCAAATGCGAATGTCTATAACTTTGCACAAAGTTAAAAGAGTTCAATAAGTCATCAAGTCTAGATTGACTTTCACATTTTGACTTTTGCTTAATCTTGACCTTTGACTTTTTTCAACTTGAAACATTTGAAACTTCCAAAACATAAGACCATTGACATGTCAATCCATGCATAGCTTTTTCATAACATTTCGATATTTGGACAATATTTGAAATTTGGCAGGAAATTTTTAGCTTATGTTTAGTGCTAACAAGCTCGTTATATATAAAATCATATCCTTAATTACATTACAGATGAAGTCAAAAAATAGAACTACAGTAAAAAGTCACAACAACCAAAAATGGGCCCCTAGGAAAGAGAAGAAGAGGAGCATGCCAACCTACTTAATGAATCGCCAAAGGTATTAACCCACAATTCTCTTTCCTAGAATTAAAGAACATGTCCTTACCTTGGGTCCATGTTCCACAAAATTGTCATGGGAAATCTTAAAGTACTGATGAAGGATCGACTGGCCTTCAATAGAATCAGCAGCAACAGATCGCAGATTCGATGGAGTCTGTGGAACAATAACCACTCTAGGACCATTAATAAGTTATTTGCCGACCATAGCAGGAGTTTCAATCTCCTTCGACTTTTTCAGTCTGATATCTTTCTTCTCTGTATTAACACTAACAGGAAGCAAGACATCCCAAGTGACCGGAAGTAACTCCAACAATCCGTGAATAAGTTATGGAATGGACAACGTTTTGCTTAGAAGTACAGAGGAACATGGACATTGGCTCGGATGCATGCGAAGGAGTGAATCGATGTCTCGCTGCTGAGCTGGCGATGACCGCGTTGGAGAGCATCTGTAATTGGACACGTTCGGCACGGGGGGGTGGGAATGAGAATGTGGGATTACGGGCTGGTCATGTTTCAGAGGTTCGGTCGAGTGGAGGAAATGAATACCGCATGGTACAATGTCTTAGGCAGGGGGAGGCTACCCATCCTTATTTAACAGCGGATCTCTGTCTCCTTCGCTCTCTCTCTCTCTCTCTCTCTCTCTCTGTGCGCGACTGCGACGAACCTTGAGAACTATTTTTGGTGGTTTCTGTGGAATAAGGGAATTTCCTTTTTAATTTGTTTTTCACATGTTAGTAGTCTATTGAGCAGTACTCCTATTCTATGGGGCTGTTGCTGCACATGTTAAGTTAGTGGGTTGTGGGTAGTTACTTGTTGGTATAAAGCCTATATAAAGGCTATGGTGTTTTAGTTTTTTAAATATTTAAGCAGACAGCTCTTCTTCCTTTCTGTGTGTCTCTTATTTTTATATTTCAACGATGGTTTCAGAGCCAGGTTATGAGGAAAAGTGTGTGTTTGAGTATTGTAAAAAGGTGAGAACCCAAACAGAGCTTTTTGCAGCAAGCACTTTCGTTTGCAGCAGTAAAAAAAGAGTCTTGCAGCAGGCTGTTTTTCATTTGTAGTAGCAGTAGCTTGCTTCAATAGCAATTCTATTTTTGGAGCAGCAGTAACGGCCTCACAAACATTCATACAACCGGCTATTCCACACTTTGATGGTCACTACGATCATTAGAGCATGCTAATGAAGAATTTTCTCACGTGGAAGGAGTATTGGGATGTTGTTACCTCATGAGTTGTTGAACCTAAAGAAGGAGTTGTGTCAACAACAGCACAAAGAACAACTTTGGATGTATCAAAATTGAAGGATCTCAAGGACAAAAACTACATTTTCCAAGCAATTGATAGATCCATTTTGGAGACAATTCTTTGCAAAGATACCTCCAAGCAAATATGAGATTCCATGAAGAGGAGGGAAAAGTATACTAAAAGTGCCAAAAGTTGTGTACGACGCTCATTTTGATGTCAAAATTTTCCGTTGGATCACTTAAATGCCAAATTGGAGAAAAAACGATCATTTTGGCGCCATTGGCGAAAGATTTCGGCCAAATTAATTATGTAGCTTTTATATTTAAAAAGAAGAAGTTGTGGTGGCTTTTAAATGACGTCGTTTTCCATCATTCTTAAGAAACAATGTCGTTTTGCCGTCATATGTGGATAACCTCACAAAAACAATGCCGTATAGCTTATATGGGGACTGAAATTAGGGTTCTTTGTCCGATCTTCGCCCAACACCAATTGTCATCGCTCGGCCACTGTCGCTTGGTTACTATCGTAGTTGCTCGACCAGGTGAGTGAGGAGAGGCTAAGGTTGTTGCTTAGGCAAGAAGTGGCGGGAAGAATAGTAGGCGAGGATGGAGAAGGAGGAGGAAGAAGGGGGGTCGAAGGTGCCACTGCTGGTGTCGCTGTTGATGCCACTATTGATGCTGTTGTTGGTGCTACTACTAGTATTGTTCTTTAGGGAAGAAGACGAGGAGGAAGCCTATGTCTTATCTCTCTGTCTCTTTGCCTCTCTGTCTCTCTGTCTCAATTTGGGGATTTAGGGTTTTTACTTGGAGGAAAGACGTCAAACGGCATTGTTTTGTTGTTTGGATGCTGAATGTACTCTTTGACAAGCCACATCCAAAATTAATAAAAAAATGTTACGTCGGATTTCCGGCCAATGAGATCAACATTGGCACTTAAATGATCTTTTTTTTTTCAAATTTCTTGGCATTTAAGTGATTCAAAATAAACTTTTGGCACCAAAGTGAACGCTATACACAATTTTTAACACTTCTATACTTATCCCTGAAGATGGAGTAACAAGGCTCAGCAAGAGCAAAGAGGCAACAGCTTTAAACACTTTGTTCAGAATTTGAAATGCTACAAATGAAGTCAGGAGAGACAATCACAAATTTCTTCTCTCGGATAATGGCAATTGTCAATAAGATGTTGATTCATGGTGACAAGATGGAGGATGTCACCGTCATTGAAAAGATTCTTCAATCTTTAACACCAAAGTTCAACTTTGTTGTTTTTCCATGGAAGATGCCAAGGATATTGAAGTCCATTGATGAGTTGCAAGAATCCTTGTTAGTTTATGAACAAACACTCCTACAGTGAGAGACAAGAGAGAAAGCTTTGAAGGCCTCAATTGGAGATAATTCTTTATCAGCAACAAGCACGAATAAAGGAAGAGGCAAAGGAAGAGAGAACAATAATCGCAATAGTTTCAATTTCGATCAAAAGCCTGAAAGCCATTCCTATCATGATCCTCAACGGAGAGGAAGAGGTTGTGGAGGAGGACATTCAATTGGTTTTAGGCCAAGGTTAGTAGATAAATCCAAAGTGGAGTGTTTTAGATGCCACAAGTATGGGCATTACAAATCCGAATGTCGAACTAATTTGAATAGACAAAGTGTGGAAAGAATTAACTTTGCAGAAAAAAGAAGAAGTGTCTCTTTTGGTGGTGTGCTATGAGAAAGAAGAAACTCAATCAAACATGTGGTATCTCGACACTGGTTGTAGCAACCACACATACCACATGTGTGTAGACAAGAAGATGTTTTTGTGACATCCGAAATTCGACCGTTTCGATAAAGTGAAATGGACATTTCGTCGACGTCTTGGGTCCTTTTTCTCTCGAAATGATCACTCACGAGTTAACTAACCTATTGAGTGAAGCCGTTAAGGGACGTATCTGCAGTAAAATCCCTAAAAGTTACTCAATTTGTTGGATTAGACTAAAATCACGTCTGATCGATTTTTAACCACGAAATTGAACTTGATTTCGGGAATCGAATTTTAAGCGTGTTATAATTCTTATTTTTAAGACATTGTCTCATCGTTCGTCAATTTATTGACGAGTCCGAAATTTCAAGAAAGAAATTATCGAAAGAAAAATTGAAGCCGAAAAGAAATAAAAAGAGAAAGAGAAAAGAAAAGAAAAAATAAGAATAAGGCTATTTCTTTTTCTCTCTCTCCCTCTCTCTTCTTTTCTCTCTTTTTCTTTCTCTCTTCTCTCTCCTCTCCCCTCCCCTTCGTGCGGACAGCTCTCTTTCCCCCCACCGACTCTCTCTCTCTCTCTTCTTTGACTGGTCAAGCCTCATCTACTTCTCTCTCTCTCTCTCTCTCTCTCTCTCTCTCAACTCTCCCTCTCCTTCCCCTGTTCGCTCGGCACCCAGCGAACCAGAAGCAGAAAACGGCACGAAGACAGGAGCCTCTCGCGCTCCGCCATCCGCGCGCCGCTCACGCCTGGCTGTCCACCGCTCACCATTCATCTTCGTCTCTCCCTTGCGTCCCTCAGCCACCGCCGCTCGCCCTCTTTCTCCCCCTCGGCCTATTGCCCAACGTCCCAGCAGATCTGGAAGGACGCCGGAGTAGAAGCTGCAGCTCGCCGTCGCCGCCGCACGCCGCTGGGCCACCGTTTGCACCAACCGCACGATGCCGCGTGTTTAGCCGCCGCCCTTCGCGCCCAGGCGTCCCTCCCCCGCGCGATCCAGCCCCTGCTCCGCCCTTGCCCAGCTCGTCCAGCCACCTCCGGCTGCTGACTAGCTCCATCTCCGGCCACCGTTCGGACCACCGGAGCTCCCCTCGCCCTCCACCGGCCTCCCTTCGCCGTCCTAGCCGCCGGGTCAGCCTCGGCCAGGCCAAACCAGCAACCCACGAAGTAGGTATCCAGCTGGTTCGTGGGCCGTTTTGGGCCGTTTCCGGGCCCCGAACTCGAGCCGTGCTTTGGGAAGAATTGTTCTTCGCGTCGCCCCCGTCGGATTGATCCGATTTGCGCAATTTGGTGAGTAATCTCGCTAATCTCAGATTAGTTAGCTAATTATGCTTAAGGTTGGTTTAGTTTTAATTAATTATGTTTAGGTTGTTAGATTAGAATAAATTAGCAATTATTAGTCAATTGTGATGCGAATTAAATAAATTGATTGCGCAATTAGCAAGTAGACGTGGTCTACTAATTATTGGAAGCATCTCGGGAATTTTCCGACCCCTAATCGGGCTTCAATTTGGCTATTCGGCCCTAAGTGGGATTTTTGGCATTTAAATATTATTTTTCGGAATTAAATTAATTAATTAATTATTTTTCGAAAATTCAACTTGGATGGCCAGTGACCGGAATATTATGCTGATGACTGTGGTGAAGTCCGTTTATTTAATCGGGCTTTATTTTGAGCTAAATTGAATTTTTAATATTAATTATTTAATTTTAGAAATTAATTAATTAATTATTTATTTTTCGAAAATTCAACTGGGATGGCCCGTGATCGGAAATTTATGCTGATGACTGTGGTGTAGTCCGTTTATTTAATGGGCCTTATTTTGAGCTAAACGGAATTTTTAATATTTAATAGTTAATTTTCGAAATTAATTAATTAATTAATTAATTTTCAGAAATTAAGATTGAGATAGTCGACGACCAAAATCTCATGCTGATTGTTGTGGCGTAGTCCGTTTATTTATTTGAGCTTTGAATTGTGCCAAATTGATTTAATTGTGGATATTTAGGATATGTTCCTAAATTGATTATTTGGGTAAATTGAGTACGAATTAAGGTTGTGGATAATTACTTTAGAAATGGAATGAATCATCATGAAAGGCACGTGGCTCGGAGAATAGTACATCATCTCGGAGAATGCACGTGGCTCGGTGATTTGGTATATCGCCTCGGAGAATGCACGTGGCTCGATGATTAGTACGTCACCTTGGAGAATGCACGGGGCTTGATGATTAGATATGTCACCTCGGAGAATGCACATGGCTCGGTGACGAAGTATGTTGCCTTGGAGAATGCATGTGGCTTAGTGATTGGTTTTATCAGTTAGGAACGAATAGCAATTTATTATCAGCTTTGGGTGAGCATATGGTATACTATATCGGCCTTCGGGCGATATGTCAGCTTTGGGTGAGCAGTATACTGGTATACTATATCGACCTACGGGCGATATGTCAGCTTTGGGTGAGCAGTATACCTTATTATCAGCTTTGGGCGAGCTATGTTATCTATTTATCAACTTTGAGTGAGCAGTCCTGATTTGATAGGACTTTATAGATAGTATTGAATATGCTGACCGAGCATGGGTCGTGATAACATATAATCAACTAGGTCGATTGATCATTGCTTTGATTTGATGTCGTGAATTGATTGACTGATTGGAAATGACCAAGAGTGGTCTTGTTGGCATGTAATCGACTAGGTCGATTTGATCGATAGTTCGATATGTGATTTGATTGATTGTGCATTGAGATATTTGAAGTATATGTATATAACCTTGAATTGCAGGTTGAGACTGATGCCAAGGTACATCTTCTGCCCTGTGCGTGTATAAGCAGCTTATAGTATAATGGTTTACTAATTGTCCTTAGTGGGGTAGAACTTGCTGAGACGTAGTCTCATCCTAGTTTGGGGAAAAACATTTCAGGACCCCGATGAGGAGCTAAGGAGGAGGAGTCTGGGAAGGAAATCTCGGAGGTGAAACTTAAGGAGAAGGACTTTTTGAAAGAAGAGGATATTACTGAGAGGGGCCTTGAGTACGGCCCGAATGGCTGAGAGTTTATCTTATTTTGAGATCTCCTTTTTGATGTGATTAAAGTTTAGAGTAAAAAGTTGTATAGTGCTTTGGTTTGTGTTTTGTATAAAAGTTTGGTTATAAATTTTAATATGAAAAATATGGCCCTGCTTTTCTATCCCTTCGTTTTATTATCTGGGGATTTTAACTGCTTCCGCATGTGCTTGATAAATGAAAGGGTCGGCGATACATTGTTATGGGATATCGCATTATAAAATCGACCAAGGTAAAAGGATGTGTGCGTGTCCGAGGATCGGGGCGTGACATTTTTCGATCTAGATGAATTGTACCACAACACCGTGAAGTTTGAAGATAATTTTATTGTGTTTGTATGGGGAAAGGAACAGTGACAATTCATCCAAAAGGGACATCAGTATAGACCATCTCAAATGTACTATATGTCTTTGAATTGAAGACTAATATGCTAAGTGTTGGTCAATTGCAAGAGAAGGGATATAAAATCTCTACCAAAAGTGGGATTTCCATAATCCAAGATGAGAAATTGGGTTTAATTGCCCAAGTCAAAATGACGAGCAATCGGATGTTTCCACTATATCTCCACAATACTACAAATTCATGTTTCTCTGCAAGATTGAAGGAGGTAGCTTGGCACACTAGGCAGTTGAGTTCTCCTCTTAGTACACCAAGGATCCTGGATCCGACGGACTCGGGTCCATCACCAAACCACCAGGAGGATCTGCAGTGCCTTTCCCAAAAACAACCTCCAACACAAATCGAGGTACCTTAGATTCCAGTATGGGGCCTATCTCTGTCTATTCCACTCTCGATAGTACCATGATCGGTAATGATGGGGCACCTAGTGGGATAGACCCTTATCAACCCAGACCACGGATTGCATGAGTGTGTATTCCCATCCCCTAGGGTCCTTATGCATCGGAATATAAGTTACCCGTTCCCTGATTTGCTTCGGTCTTCCAAAATGCTCGGAGGAGCTGCCATCTAAGAACCTAAAAATTGTTATGCCACAACGAGGTGAGACGATGTCCCAATAAGTTTACCCCCTAAGACCCAACTAGGATGGAAATACGCCCCAAGGGCTGCCTAAGCACAAATACGAGTTAGATGACTTACTTTGGCCTCAATCCCTTCCTACAAGTCAACACAATTCATAAATTTATTGAATCACATTATCACATCAAATCATCACAACAAATCAAATTATCGATCAATCGACTCAGTCGATTCCATGTTAGCAAGACCATCACACAATCAATCAAATTAATACTATCTATAAGTCCGATCTTATCCAAGACTGCTCACCGAAAGCTGAAAATAAATAGTATATCTCACTCAAAGCTGATAATATAGTATATTGCTTACCCAAAGCTGACATATTAGAGCCCTTAGGCCGATATAGTATACTAATAATGCTCATCAAAAGCTGACAAAGTATACTGCTCATCCAAAGCTGACATATCAAGGTCCGTAGACTGATATAATATACCCCTAATACTCACCCAAAGCTGATAAAATATATTACTAACCCAAAACTTATATATCACAGCCCATAGATTGATATAATATACTTGTTCTCACCAATTGAGAATGCTTCAATTTTTATCATTTCTGATAAAAATACTTGTGTGTGGGTACACACAATCAGCCTTAGCCAAACTACAATATTTTCTTTTTTTTTATAAGTCCCACTATTTAATATGGTCCACAAAAATATTTTTGGCGCTGTAAACCTATGCCTAATTATTTTCCAATCAATTATTGAAAATAATAAATTTTGGGATAAATACCCCAAAATCACAAATCACACTCAATTTGCACAAAATAGCAGTCAAATAAATAAATCAATCACACCACTGCAATCAACACAAAATTTCGGTCACTTATTTCGGTCTAATTTTCGAAAAATAATAATTAATAAAATAATTATGGAAATAATTAATAAATTCAATTAAATAGAACTTAGGCCCATAAAGCCTAATTAAAAGCCAAGATAGGTTCGGAAAAATCATGAACCTCACTAAATAAATACTACGTCATAATTACTTGCTAATTGCACTAATTTAACCACCTAACATGCATTAAAGATTAACTAATTCACTAATCCATTCTAATTAACTACCTAATCCCTAGCTTAGCCTAAACTAAACAATCCTTAAGTGTCGTTAACTCACTAAGCAGGGATTAGTGAGTTAAATTCACTTGATTGACGATTTGCTCGGATCAAAATGACGGGGACATGACAAGGATCATTAACAAACTCCAAAGCCGGTGCATCTTTCGAGGTCCAGAAGGCCACAAAAATGGGCCAAACAATGGCTAGAAAACCCAGGCTGTTCGATTCTGGTTAGGGCCAAGAGAGGCTAGACTAGTCGGCTTGAAGTAGTGAGGATGGACAACGGGGGCTGCAGCAGCTTGGATAGGCGTGCAAATGGGCAGAAGGGTGGCTCCAACGGCCACGACGGTGACATGCGGCTACCTAGCAACTCTGGGCAACTGCGAGCAAGGGCGGAACGAGCAGCTGAAGGCCTAGGACTGGCAGGACGGTTGCGATAGCGTGCGGGCGAACGAGCGGCTGTGATGGACGAACAGTGGCTCCAAGTGATCGGACGGGCAGAGAAGGGCGAGCTGCTCGGTTTTTGGGTTTGTTGGAGTTCGAACATCAAGGAGAAAGAGAGGGGGAGTTGACCGTGAGGAGGAAGGAGAAGGAGAGGGGACCAACTAGATTGGGGGGGACCATCTTGGTCTCTCTCTCATCTCTTTGTCCCCTAGGCTGGTCCCACTTTGCTTGCTGTACTCCACAATTGATTCCTAGCCACCAACTCCCCTTCTAGAAGCCTTGAAGAGGTCTAAAAGTTGGGTTTATGGGGGCATACGAATTTGTACCCATTTGGCCCATATTGGACTTCAATTCTCCCTTGAATCAATTCGATTTGGCTTCTATAAATTCTCATATCAAATTCTCGATCAAATTGGTATTTTTCCTCACTAATTAAACCTACTTGCACAATCAAAAATGGTCCTCTGAATTTTCCAGTCGAAAATGGCCTTATCTCGACTTTTCGCTAAAAATCTCGATTTACGAAAAATCTTCGGAGATTGAGTTGACATTCCTAAAATGACTTGTAACATGACAAAACTTTCAATTTATGAAATCGCATTCAAATTCACGGTTAATTTCAATTTGGCGCAATTTTAGCGTAAGTTAATCTACCGGGTAGCTTTCATAAATTTTTAGTGCAAATAACCCGTGATCAATTTTCTTCGAACTACAATGAATCTCTTCGACACAATGGCGACTCTCGGTGGTCGTGAAAATCTCGAGATTTCAAATATGGACACATGATACTAAAACAACTAAAAAAATCGGTCTAGTGCTGATCGATGAGAATTTTGCAATTTAGTGGAATCACCCACATCTAACCGCACATCTTAGTCAAACTGACTTATCTTTGATCCCTAGTCGATCTTTCATTTCTTCGCAAATGAGCATGGTCGAGTAGCCGATTCTTGGTCGAATCTCAAGTCTATTGCATTAAAATATCTTAATGACTTCCTTAGTCTAATTATCTCATAAGTGATCAGCTTTGAGAATAGCACTATCGACACATCGATGAAATGTCCAATTTATTCAATTTAAAAAATGATTGAAAATCTAGGATGTCACTGGAGTCAAATGTGTTTTTCTGGACAGTAGTGATCAATCAAAAGCCTATAAGTTTTATGATCCTATAACCAAGAAAATCATCATCAACCATGAATTTGAAGAAGAACAAACCCAGTCGTGGGGTGAGCAAGGTGTTTGTAAGCGAGTTCCAATGAATTTTGAAGATGAAGATGAAGATGAGTTGGTGTAGCAACCCCATGATATCCTAGAATTTCAGTTCTGCTTTCAATTGAATAAATCATACATTTTATCGACGTGCCTATAGTGCTATTCTCAGAGCTAATCACTTGTGAGATAACTAAACTATCTGGGGAAGTCATTAAGAGATTTTAAGACAAATAGACTTAAGGATTCGACTAGGAATCGGCTACTTGACCGTGCTCATCTGTCAAGATCATTATGGCACAGTTAAAAATCGATTAGAAATCAAAGATATATCGGTTTGATCAAGATATGTGGTTAAACATGGATGATCCCACTAAATTACAAAATTCTCATCGATTGGCACTAGATTGATTTTTCTGTCGTTTTGGTACCCTGTGTCCATATTTGAATTCGCGAAATTTTCACGACCACCAAAAGTTGCCAATGTGTCGAAGGGATTCATTGTGAATCAAAGAAAATTGGCCACGGGTCATTTGCACTAAAAAGTTTTGAAAGCTATCCGGTAGCCAATGTTATGTTAAAATTGCACCAAATTGAAATTAACCGTGAATTTGAATCCGATTTCAAAAATTAAAAGTTCTGTCATGTCACAGGTCATTTTAGGAACGTTGACTCAGCTTCCGAAAATTTTTCTGCAAACCAAGACTTTTTGGGAAAAAATCGTCATAGGATCGTTTTTGTCCAGAAAATGTCAGGGACCTTTTTGGTCATGCAATTGGGATGCAAGTAGGATCAATTGGTGAGGAAAAATGCCAATTTGATTGAAGGTTTGACAATTGAATTTATAGAGGCTGATTGGTGTTGATCCAAAGAGGAATTAAGGTCCAATTGAGGGGAAATTCTTGCAAATTCGTAGCCCCCCACCACTCATGACTTATGGATCCTTTCAAGGCTTCTAGAAGGGGCATATTGGGCTAAAAACTTGCTGTGGACACCAGCTGGGTTTGGTGGAACCCTCAAGGGAGACAAAAGAGATAGAAATGAGCCAAGTGGTCCCTTTGCCTCTTCCTCCCTCTCTCCTTTACCCTATCGTCAGCTAGCCCCTTTCTTCTTCTCCATTTTCCTGTTTGAAGTCTAGAAAACACAAAGAAGACCGAGCAGGAAGCCAGCAACTTGCCAAGACCCACTGATGCCATTTACTGCTCGCCGGAGCCACTCGCGACGCCATCGCTGGCCCGCGTATGTCCCTTCGCCTCTGCACCGTCTAGCCACATCGTCTCTGCTCGTCCCCGCCTCCAGCAGGCTGCCGAGGATGCTTGGGCTGCCATAGACCATTGCCGGAGCTTCCACCACCATCGCCTAGACCGGTTCAGCCCATCTCAGCCCACCTCAGTCCGTCTCCACTTCAACCGGGACACCAGCCATCCATTTCAGCCTTCAACCAGCACCGAACAGAGACAAAACCGAGTGGGTCTTGTGGTTGTTGTCTTAGCCTGTTTTGGTGCTTTCTAGACCTGGGTTGGCAAGCCCGCTTTGGAGATAGTTGATCATTGCCTTGTTCCTATCAATTTGATCCGAGCGGATCAATTAACAAGTGAGTTTAATTCACTAATCCTTGCTTAGTAGGTTAATGGCGTTTAAGGGTTGATTAGTTTAAGTTAAGTATGGATTATGTGGATAGTTAGATTAGATTAGCAATTTTATTAATTGCGATTGCATATTAGGTGATTAGAGTAGTGTAGTTAGAGCCTAGACAAGCTCTAGTATTTATCTAGAGTAGTTCGAAAATTTTCTAGACTCGTCTCGGCTTCCAATTAGGTTTTACGGGCCTCAGTTGCTATTTATTGCATTTAATAATTATTTTCCGTAATTATTTAATGAATTATTTATTTTCCAGAAATTAGACTGGGATAGTTAATAACCGAAATTTCATGCTGATTGTAGTGGTACTTTCTATTTATTTAATTGAGTACTAGATTATGCAATTTGAGTGTGAGTGGTGATTATGGGTCATTATTTCAAAAATGGACAACTTTGGTAATTGATTGGAAAATAGCCGCATGAGATTGTGAGTTAGATTAAGAAAACCGTTGAAGTATGGTTATGCCCATTGGACCATGATTTACCACCGAACTTGGAATCGGTTTTGCTTGTGGGGCCGTAATTACCACTAAATCTAGATTATGTTTGTGGGGCCGTGATTACCATTAAATCTAGATTATGCCTGTGGGGCCGTGAATACCACTAAATCTAGATTATGCATGTGGAGCCATGATTATCACTAAATCTAGATTATGCTTGTGGGGTTGTGATTGCCACTAAATCTAGATTATGCCTGTGGGGTCGTGATTACCACTTAACCTAAATTGAAGGATAGAAATGGATGAAGAAATTGCAGCTACTGAGAGGAATAACATTTGGGAGTTGACAGATTTCCAATAGGACACAAGTCAAGTGGGTGTATAAAACAAAATTGAACAAGCATAGCGAAGTTGACAGTTTGCTTGGTGGCAAAAGGCTACAAGCAAGAATCTGGAGTGCACTACAAAAGTATCTGCACCTATAGCAAAACTTTGACACAATCAGATTGGTGATTGCACTAGTAGCACGTAATTCATGGCCTATCTTCCAATTGGAAGTGAAGTCAACATTCTTGCATGGTGACCTCCAAGAAAATGTATTTGTTGATCAACTTTTTGGTTCTATGAAGCTTGGTAGCGACCATAAAGTTTATAGATTGAAAAAGGCACTATATGAGTTAAAACAAGCTCCTGAGCTTGGTATAGTCGCATTGATGCCTATTTTTTAAAGGAAGGATTTGGAAAATGTCCATATGAGCATGTACTCTTTATTAAAATTGGTGATGATGGAAAGTTGCTTCTTGTATGCTTATATGTGGATGATCTTATTTTTATTAGGAATGATAGTGCCATGTTTGACAAATTTAAGAAGTCTATGATGGAAGAATTTGAATTGACTAATCTTGGATTGATGCATTATTTTCTGGGTATATAAGTGATTCAATATGTAACTGGAATCTTTATGTCTCGGAAGAAGTATGTTCAAGAGACGTTGGGTAGGTTTTAAATGAAAAATGCAATCTTGTGACTACTCCAACTGAATTTGGATTGAAGCTCTTGAAGGATCCTGATGGAAGCAAGGTGAAAGGCACTTTCTACAAGCAAATTGTTGGAAGCCTAATGTATTTAATGGGGACAAGACCAAATACCATGCATGCCGTGAGCCTTATAAGTAGGTAAATGGAGCACCGGATAGAGTTACATTTGCAAGCTACAAAAAGGATTATTTGCTATTTGCAAGGAAGTAAAAATTGTGGGCAGTTTTATAAAAAAGGGGAAAAAGTTAGATTTGTTTGGATTTACAGATAGCAATTATGCTGGAGATGTTGATGATAGAAGAAGTACTTCAAGGTATGTCTACTTGGTTTGGGGGTAGTTTCATGGTCTTTAGAGAAGCAATCAATTGTCACTTTATCAACAACCAAAGTAGAATTTGTAGCTACAGCTTCATGTGCCTGTCAAGCCATATGGTTACGGAATATTCTTGGAAAGCTTTAGTTCAAACATCAAGAAGCAATTGCAATCTATTGTGACAACGGCTTAGCCATCAAACTCTCCAAAAATCCGGTTCTACATGGGAGGAGCAAGCATAGAGATGTGAAGTATCACTGCTTGAGGGATCTTACAAATGATGAAGTAATTGAGCTAGTTTTCTGCAGAAGTGAAGATCAAGTGGCCGATATATTCACCAAGCCTCTAAAGTTGCCCACGTTTCAAAAGCTGAGAAAGTTCATTGGTGTCTGCTTGTTGGATATTCCAAAAGGTCCCTTAAGCTGAATGTTTGCAACATCAGTTTAAGCGAGGGAATGTTTAATGAATCAATTTTCTCTTTAATTTGTTTTTCACATGTTAGTAGTCTGTTGAGCAGTACTCCTAATCTATGGGGTCATTGCTGCACATGTTAAGTTAGTGGGCTGTGGATAGTTACTTGTTGGTGTCAGTCTTTATAAACATTTATGCAGACAGCTCTTCTTCCTTTGTGTGTGTTTCTCCTTCTTATGTTTCAACAACTTCAGTTGTGCTCGCACGAATGGTCTGAATCTCACAATCACAAGTGTTGGCTCCCTCTGAACCATCGACATTGACGTTGATCTTTTAGCGAGCCCCTGTCGGGCGGTTTCCAGATCTGAGGTAAGTTCCGGCCTTGAGTCCTTTTGTTTCCCAAAATTTTTTCACTCCATCATACCATGTTCTCGTGCAGAGCCGTGGCGTTTTTGAAGAGGAGCTTCGGATCTGGTTTTTTCTCTTATGAAAGACGATGCGGTTCCTCGATTTCCAGATATACCACAAAAATTCCTGGCCACAGTTCAAAAGAGGGATGAATGCAGGATTTTCCTTTAATTTGCTCGGCCATTTTCAATTCTGGAGTGTCGTCTTCTCTTGGGTGACATGGACCTCATGATGCCAGGTTGGGTGCGAGGGGTTCGGGTGCGGAGTGTTGTCTCCATTAACCACTTCCCAATAATCCAAATGCACATCCTGATAGACACGGCACCTCTGGTGTCGTGGGATGGTCGGCTGGTGGTTTTCAGCATGGTAGTCCCGATTTGAAGTGGGTTTTTGTTGCAATTTTGTTTTGACAGCATGTCCGCCTGCCACGACGACTATCCTATAGCTTGCTTTCTGGGTCATTGGCAAATAGTGACCTGTTTCTGTGCCTTGGCTTCTTTTGTTCCCGAATTAGTATGAATCTGCTGTTGATTCCTAAGCTCAATAATGATAATCCTGCGTTTGTTGTTCTCTTTCTAAGCTTGTTTGAGTCATTTCTAAGATGTTAATGAGTTGTGCGGTTTGGGTTTTTGCATGACAGGATTGGGCACATGCATAGGGTGGAATCGCCTGGCGTAGATGCTTGAATGAGTTGATGTGTTTATTTGGGGTTGGATTCTTCATGCGCGGTTTTGCCAAAAACTTGCATCTACATTGAACTTGTAGCGGTGCGCGTTTGTGTTTGTGTGCTTGTGCATGTAGAGCGGTTTGGAGCCTCTGTGTCTACTATATCGCATAGGGCAGGAAAATGGAGAACGATCCGTTTGTTTAGAGTGGTCCTATTCCTTTTAGTTTTTTTTTATAATGTTTAATGATTTTGATATCTCAGTTCACCCTTCTCCCAAGAAAATAGACGAAGCACACAACTCTGGTCTTTATTCTCAATGCTATTAGCATTATTCAAGGCAATGTCATTCCCTTGTGACATATGTTAGTATTTTCCACAAGCACGAAGATCGGCATGATATGTGGCTATCCATTTTCTTATAATCTCAACCTCGGTTTTCCGCTGCTTGACCAACCATTTAGGATCTTTTTTTGTAGCTGGCATTATGTCCAAACAATGAGAACCTGCAAGCAAGAAATTATTTTCACGGCATTAATTTCAGTATCACAATCCGCTTCCATAAATCTAAAGATGGAAAGATAATCCATTCCATTTGACTTTGGTTCGACACGAGTGGAGTCAACACATACCTTTAGCTGTGTAGACCGCAACGACAGATTTTGAAATACTCTTCAAAATCCTACAATTGATAATATGGAAGAACTATTTTGAAATCTTATCCAAATCAGTAATGTTTTCATGAAAATTTAGAGGTTTTGATGCTATACGTACCCTCCATAGCTAAAAGGATCTTGAAGCCCATTGGAGAAAATAATATTACTAGCGAACCTGTGCAAAACAAGTTTTATGTCCTGCAATTTTCCATAGTCAGGGAAGAAATGAAAGGGTGACATATGTTGTTTGGTGTGTGTAAGAAAATTAAAAGAGTATCATATATATGTGCTTTTATTTTGTGACTGTACTTGACCACCGTAATAAGTAGAGACCCAGTGTTGCCGAGGTGCGATGCCGAAGTCTCTCTTGCAGCGAGTCACAAATTTATCTAGGCCAGAGGGAGCTGGTTGAAACATAGTATTGTTGGTGATGCTCCAAAGGGCTGCAATCTCGGTACATGTCTGCAAACTCAAACAACCTCCATTTGCTTAGTTCGATACATAATTCGAGTCAATTTCAACTGGTAGTAGTAAGCTACCAGTTGAAATTGATGTCCGATTATAGTGTGTACCTGCCAATGCCAACCCAATTCAGTTTGAGATGGAGGTGTAGGAGGTGGGTTGATGTAACAGGTCGAATTTCGGTCGGAAGCCGCTAGGCCTGCGAAAATCTTCCTGAGAGTGTCATTTCTTGGAGAAGCTCCATTAATGGCATTGCATATCACTTCCACTGGACGTCTGAATGGATCATTGTACTTGGCAGCACCTACATAGACTGATTTTAAGTACTCCTTGAGCTGTGAAGAACTTTCCAGTGGTCTAACAAAAGATAAAAGATAGGCAAAATTAGATGTATATTCGCGTCTAAAGCATATCCATCAATATTTTTTAAAAAAAAAAATTAATATCAGAGCTTAAAACCATTGTATCATGTTAGAATCATTCCCTTTGTCTAGTGAAAGTTCGTGCTATTATGGAATAAATTGTTAATGTGAAAAAGGCTTTTCACACGCGGACTTATCCGCCCTAAATTTGATGCTAAGTGAGGGAGTTGATACCTGAAATTCTCAAATCAAGAATGGGTAGACCGATTGTGCAAAGGTTCACTTCACTGTCAATGTATGCTATAACTTTCCAATTAGACATGTCTAACAACTTCTCATCTTCTAAAAATTACTTATCCTACGGAACATTCTGAGAAGTCTCTAAAATACAATATGGTGTATGATCCCAATTCCATCATCCATGCACCTGCAAGTTTTGAAAGTTTTGCTCAATTTTGCGAGACCATGAGGCTCAGAAGCGACTCTATCAATTTCCTCCCAGGATCTTCTAATGGTTTGGTGGCAAGAAAAACTAGCTTCCTGAAAAATTAACCAAACAATTATTCAAGTTATCGATTTGATTAATGAAAATGCATGCTAAAGGAAAAAGGTATAATTCCAGCAATTAAGATTACCAAAAAATCTTTTGCAACTCCTGGATAGAATGTATCCTGAGGCATGATGTCGGGAAAGGCGAGAATTGGAGCAGATGATGCCAATGCCCCGAGCGCCACATGAGGGTACTTCAATCGAAGCCATGCAGCTAGCACTGAAAATCAAACGTATGAAGATTGAAATACCTACTTATAAGCAATATGTAGAATATATGGTGTTGGTCTATTCCTGGTAAACCTGACGGTAGGCACTTTCTTCAATGCAGTTCAGGGCAAGCTATATCAAACTCGATATGGATTGTCGTTGTCAATATGACTAGTGCTCTTTAGGAAAAGTTCTATCCATGATATGTTCAAGAACAAGGACTTTTGGCAGATTATGTTTGTTTATTACATCTTACTATAATCAATGGGAATCGTACATTAGAATACGTAGTGGGCTATTTTCTTCAATTCAATGTAAAGCAGTAGTCATATTGCTGACAAGTGAAAATGTATTCACTTACTTCCCCCGTATGATCCTCCACTGACAATTATTGGAGAATGTTTGGCATTCAATTTCTGTTTCAAATATAAAAGGATCTCTGCGTAATCGGCAAGAGCTTGCGCCGAGTTGAAATATCCGCTAGTATTAGCGTCTTTTAGTGCTTTATCGAGTGTCCACCCATATGGAATTGATTCACCATAAAACCGATGCTGCAAGATTTCAAATTTATGTTTGTAAGTTGCGTGAATGTGTACATATGCACGGCACACATAAGGGAAAAAGAAGGTACTATTAGGCAAATTTTATAGGGCATGTAATTACCTCTATATAGACCAAAAGCGCTTTAAACTCAGCCGCGTTATCCGTCATGAACCCAACATCGGTTGTGGCGCTGTCAATGGCCAGTTCATCACCGAGAAAAGCGAAGATCGGGGCACTTGCATTTGCGCCACCCCAGTATTTGGAATTGATAATATATCTTTGTTTGAAAGTAGTGTAACTTTCCGGCCTGTAATTAAAATGATCGAGGGTTTGGTTGTAAAAGAAAGTCTGGAAGTCTTTTGACGAGATGGAAGTTCGAACTGCCCATGTAGGATCTTGAATAAACGTTCGGTGGAATACGCCCAGCTTCGGAATATAGTAACCATCTAAGTTCTTCTTGGTAGCAGCACAAGCTGCGAAAAGCATTAGAATGATCAAAATGCTATAAAGTGACGAAGACATGTTAGGGTGTGTGGTTATTGCTTAGGCTAAAGCAGGCACGCAGAGAGGAGGATCCTCGGGATGTTTTTTGGCTTCAACCAGTTCACATTTATACAGAGAAGCCCGCGATCCCATTTTGTACTACTATTTTCTATGCCAAATCACATTAAAACTAGTAAATTGTATCTTGGATTTGAGCATGTGTACAAGACCTGATTCGATTGGAGGATGTGAATAGGTTTGTTAAACCAAGTATAATGGGGAAAAAAGGAATCTGAATAGATCACTACCTTATTTGGATTAAATTTTCTTTTCTTGAAGGCCACACTAATTCACGTCACGATTTCTTTCCCGTTAGGGGAAAGTGTCCTAGTTTGCCGAAGAATTACTACCTTATTTGTATTATATTTTCTTTCCTTGCAGGCCATAGTAATTCGCGTGACGATTTCTTTCCTGTTGGAGAAAACTATCCTAGGTTGCCGCACTAAAGAATTAACTTCTCGGCTGGACGGTGCATATCTTTATTTATCTGTGAGTCCAGTCAACAAGAGTTATATTTGAAATGAAGAAAAATAAAGATAACTTTTTTGTAAGGTACAGAGAATTTAGCCTTTTGTTCTTATCTAATATTGAAATGGCCTTCTTGAATCAATTCATCATCGATATTTTTTGTAATAGCAATTCAACATATTATTGTTTCAAAGCAAGAAGATTGGCATATATTCAATTATCCGTAATTCGATATTTTGCTACAACACCGACCGGTCTGAATCTGTCGGTGGCTTTGGTTATAAATCCAAGCAAGAAGAAAGTGTAAAACACATAATTAGTCACGAGAGTATAGTTTGAGTTTGAAGCCGTGAACAAACCTAATCAAAGTAGAAAATTCAAATCTAAATAGGGCTTCTGGTTTGATGCCCAAACAATCAAGAAATTACAAAATTACTTTCCACTTTGGAGTTAGATTCCTAATTTGAGTAGATTCCCTTCTATTGATTTCATTTGAGTGATTTGTGAGTATGTGAGACGAGCCACAAAACAACAAATAAAGTGGCCTAGTTATGTATCTTCCTTTGTATAGATAGTGGCAATACTATCTAAATTATTTTTCAGGACCCTAAGATTGAAAAAGAGATCAAATTGTCAAGCAATGATTAAGTAATGTGGAATTTTACTCTTTGGATGGATTGTACGGTGAGAAGCATTTGAGGTTTTATACCCTCCATTACTATAAGGATCTCGATGTCCATTTGAGAAAATAGTGCTTGCCAATGAATTAGCTCTATACCTACGACCAAAAATATATATAGTTAGAGAATGACGATGGTATGGTTTACTTCAAATTCTATGCAAAAAAACTAATTTAATCTACTGATAGCAATAAGAGCCAAATATATATTTTTCAAGTCACTGAAAATCATACATGCCATCGAAGTAGGTTGTGACCTAATGTAGGCGAGACGTCACCACCATATTAGTAGTCGCATTCATTAGTGAATCTGCTAAAGATGAAAGGCACCGGTTAGAACATAGGATTGTTTGTGTTGCCCATAGGGAATACTATTTTATTGTAGCTCTACAAAGAAATCCCCCTTCTAGATCAATAGAAGTGTAAGTTTTCTTAGATGCTACCAAATTTTACAAGGAAGTTTTCAAGAAGGGGATTGTGCAATTTTGTTGACACCTAAATTTTGGCTTCACATTTAGTCATTTATTGCATAAGAAAATTAGGGATCCAAACTGATCTCTAAGCATTGCTCTTGGTAATCCATTAGCTTCCTCTGGGAAGGTCGCGATAAAATTTACAACAAAGTTTTCCAACATAAGTACAACACAAATGGCAAAACTTGATATGAGTGAATAGTGCTAAAAGTTATGAAAAGTACACATGACTGCCACTTTTTCTAAAATTGAGACATCTAAGTTTCAAGTCTAGCAACCCTAATCGAAAATCCTATGTGGCAATTTTTTTATTAACATAACTCACTTATGTGGCTCGTCTGAGTGCTAAGTCATCAAAGAAGAGCCCAAACAACATTGTTTTGTCGCTTTTTTGAATTTTAGTATTAATATTAATAAAATTAAATATATTTGTTAAAGAAAAAAAAAAAGAATGAAGATTGTAGAAGGGGAGGACTCAGCCCTTGCTATCGTCTCCTCATTATCACTAGGCCCTAGCCAAAAGTTGGTGACCTCGATCGATCGGTAGCAATGGCCTAGCCTAGCCAATGGTGGCCCTTGGCCCGGCTGCCCATGCTGGTGACCCTCACCCCAAAATTGAGTGATGGCTTGCAAGCCCTTGTTGATGATTGGCCAAGATTGTAGACCTTCGTTAGGGCTCGGTGACATCGGCTGACTCTTTTCCATCTTTGTTGGCTAGTCTCGGCGAAGGTGGGGATCAATGGTGAGGGCGAAGCCTTCAACTTCTACAATCTTCATCTTCTTCCTTTTTTTTTTTAAATTGTGTCATGCCCCGATCCTCTAGTGCGCGACCATCCCAACTTGGTCGATTAAATAGCGACGTCCCAAGACGCATCATCGACCTTTTTATTTTAATACGCATGCGGAAGCATATAAATAATCCCTGGACAATTAACAATGGATAAGAAAGTATGACCAAATTTCGAACCTTTAAAAACAACCACACTTATATGCAAATAACCAAAGTTATATATATAATACAAACATAAACTTCAGGTCCTACAAAAACCAGTTTAAGAAACATAGTTTGCATACATGAGTGGGGTTTCAATCCTCCTTTGGATCCTCCTCCAGGTTTTCCTCCTCCTCAACGATCTCTCCTTCTTCCATGCTCTAGCTGGAGTCCATTGCTGAGCACTCCGGAGAGTTAGGATCATCACTAAGCTTGGGATCCTTTGCATTCATCACCAATCCACCCTTAGGATCTGCTGTCCCTTTTCCCGAACGCAACCTCCAAAATGTACAGATGTACATCAAATTTGACACAAGACCCACCCCTCGTCCATCATTATAATGGCGATACCACGACCGGTATTTATGAGGTACCTTATAGGGTGCACCCACATCAACCCAAACGGTGGATTTCACTAGTACATATTCTAATCCTTCGGGGTGGTGGTATATCGGAATGTGATAACCTATTTTTGTGATTTCCTCCGGTATACTAAAATGCTCGGGAGGAGCTAGAAGTATTGCTATCTATGGACCTAAAATGTTGTCCCACAATGGGGTGAGACTATGTCTACGCGAGTTCTACCCCCTAAGACTCGATTAGGAAGAAAATATGCTCGAAGGGCTGCTTAAGTACATCACGGGTCAAAGGATTTACCTTGGCTTCAACTCCATCCTGCAAATCAATAACATTTACAAATGCCTCAAATCACATTAACCAATCAATTCATAACATCAGATCAAATCATTGATCAATCGACCTAGTCAATTACATGTTATCACGACCTCCCTCCGGTCAGCCAAATCAATACTATCTAATAAGTCCAATCATGTCAGGACTGCTCACTCTAAATTGATATATAGATAGTATAGCTTGCACTAAGCTAATTTATAGTGTACTGCTCTCGCTAAGCTGACATATCGAACCATTGGGTTGAAATGGTATACCACCCCAACCATTTAATCAATTCATCATTTTTATCATACCTGATAAAAATAGATGTGTGTGGGTACACGGTCGGCCTTAACCAAAATATAATAATTTCACTTTCGAACTTCCAACCATTTTTCATTAGTCCCAAAATAGATTTTTGGCGCTATAAGCCAATGCCCGGTAATTTTCCAATCAATTACCAAAATTAAACAAATTTAGGAATAATTTCGTAATTTCACAATTCACTCACAATCAGCACAAATTAGAACTCAATTAAATAAACAAATCACATCATTGTAATCATTATAGAATTTCGGTCGTCGATTATCTCAGCCTAATTTTCAGAAAATAAATAAATAAATAATTACATAAATTAATAAATAAATGCAATAAATACAACTTAGGCTTAGAAAAGCCTAATTGGAAGCCGAGATGAGTTTGGAAAATTTCCGAACCACTCTAGTTAAATACTAGAGCTTGTCTAGGTTCTAATTGCACTAACTATCCACATAACATGTATCGATAATTAATTGAATTCACTAATCTAATCTAACTAACACCCTAATCCATGCTTAACCTAAACTAGTCAACACTTAAGCTTCATTAACCTACTAAGCGAGGATTAATGAATTAAAGTCACTTGCTCAACTATCCGGTTGGTGCAAATCGACGGGGACGCGATGTGGCTCACTTCTCTCCAAAGCGGACCTAGCTTTGGGGTCAAGAACGTCCTCAAAATAGGCCAAACCCTTGACTGGAAACCCACTCCTTTTGCTTTTGTTTTGGGCTGAAACAGAGGGAAACAAGCTTGATTTAAGGCAACAACAGGCTGAGGAAGGTTGAAGGGTCCAAACCAAGTTCAAGTGGGGACTCACGGTGATGAAACGGCGGCTAGGTAGCACCCATTGAGCTCAGCAAAGCACGAGACATCAGCTGGGATGGTGAGAGACGTGAATGAGGGGTCGGGGACGCACGGGGCAGTGATGGCGCGCTAGGACGGTGAACGGTGGTCCGACGGTGGCGAGCAATCTCGGTGGCGTGTTAGCTAGTTGCTCAGCTTCTCCTCTAGATTTTCTAGTATTCGCACAATACAATGGAGAGGGTGGAAGAGGCGGTCGACGGTGGATGAGGGAGAGTAGGAGAGATGCGGGACAAGGGGGCCACCAAACTTTTTTCTTCCACAACTTGGTCCCCTTGACCAATCCTCCTCCACAACTGTCTTCCTAAGCTGAGAATCAACCACTAAGGCTTCATTTGGAACCCTTGAATTGGTTCAAAAGCCCTACATGGTGGGGGGCTACGAATTTGCAAGGTTTTCCCTCTAATTGGACACTTATTATTGCTTAAATCAATTTGATTTGGCCTCTCAAAATCAACTAACACCTCAACGATCAAATTGGTATTTTTCCTTACCAATTGATCCTACTTGCTTTCCAATTTTGCAATAAAAAATGATTCTTGACATTTTCTAGACAAAACGGCCCTATCTCGACTTTTTCCCAAAAAATCTCAATTTGCAGAAAAATCTTCGGAGGCTAAGTCAACATTCTTAGAATGATTTGTGACATGATAGAACTTTTAAGTTATGAAATTGGATTCAAATTTGCTGTTAATTTCACCCTGAGGCGTTTTTAGTGTGACCTAGGCTACCGGGTAGCTTTCAAAAACTTTTAGTGCAAATGACCCATGGTCGATTTTCTTCGAGCCATAATAAACCCACTCGACACATTGGCGACTCTTGATTGTTGTGAAAATCTTGAGGATTCAGTTATGGACACAAGATACCAAAACGATAGAAAAATCAATCTAGTGTCGATCAACAAGAATTTTCTAATTTAGTGGAGTCACCCACGTTTAGCCACACATCTTAGTCGAACCGACCTACCTCTGATCTCTAATTGATTTTTAACTGTACCGTAATGGCCTCTGAAGATAAGCACGGTCGAAAAGCTGATTTTTGGTCAAATTCTTAAGTCTATTGCATTAAAATCCCTTAATTGTTTCCTCAAATAGTCTAGTTATCTCGAGAGTGATTAGCTTTGAAAACAGCCCTATCGGCGCGTCGATAAAATACCCAATTTATTCAATGAAAAATAGGATTAAAAATCTGGGATGTCACTTAAATAATCAATTTTACTCAAATTTTAGCACTTAAGTGTACATTTCCTAACTTTTGGCACTCAACTGTCCCTCTGTGCCAAATTTTAGCACTTCAGGGGTTTGGGCCTTGAAGTTTTCCAATTTCTATTATCGGCGAGATGCCTAAGTTGCAAGATTTGAGCTTGGATCTAATTCTAGTTATCGGCGTGGAGCCTCCACCTAGCCCTAATCTAAAATAGACGGTATTATTATCGGGACTTGATCTCTCTACCACCCAGCCCTCTGAGAAAGGAAAGGAGAGGTTGGATTTAAAGGTATTTGACCACGCAAGCTTTCTCATGGTTCTCATCCACAGAGGTGTCATCACCTCGCCTCCTAAACGAACCTCTTGTAAGTTCACTTGATTGCAGTCGTGAGCTCTCCCAAGCTCATATCCCATGTGATAGCGAAAGGTGTCGTGACTCTACCTTGACGTTGCGGCACATTTTGATTGACGATTTTAAGGTCGAAAGGAAAATGGATGTAAATGTGAGTTTAAAGGTACCTTTAGATCATAATAGCCTTCTCAAGATGTACATCTATCAAAGATGCCAACACCTCATCTTTATCAGTTTCACCATGTTAAATCACAACCATTCCCCTCACGACGGATTTATTTATGCGATCTATTTGTTTAAGACAACCTAGATCTAAGATGAGAGTCGCTACTTAGCCTCAATTTTTGGGGTTGGTTAGAGAACCCAATCGAGAGTCGAGAGTAATTCCTCGATTTCTACGCATCTAGATATCTAAGTTCGGAGATTTGTGTTATGCTAATATTTTTAGGGATAAGTGTTCTAGAAGTCCTATAACTTGTCACGAAAATGCATTTCAATCCTAAAACTTGCAAAAAGTGCATTTAAGTCCTAAAACTTGTCAAATTGTTTCAAACGAGTCCTCAAATCGACGCCGTTAGCATTTTCTGTTAAAAATGCTAACGTGGCATTTTAAATAATTTTTTATTTTCCATATGGATTTTTTAATTATTTTTTATTCATTTAAAAATATAGATTTAAAAACTAAAAAAATAAATTTATTCATTTTATCTTATTTTCACCAAAAAGTTAAAATATTTATTAAAAAAAAAAACAGCAACTCCTCTCCGCCGCCGCCGCCCATCGCCGGAGGGGCCGGGTGAGGGCCGGCCCGGCGGGTGGCGGGCCTTGCTGGCCCCAGGCGAGGGCCGGCGACCGTTGCCCGCCCTGGGCAAGGCCTCGTCAACCCTCACTCGGGCCGGCAAGGATCGCCGGATCCGGGCAAGCCTCGCCGGCCTCGAGCGAGGGCGACGAGGCCTTGCCTAAGGCGGCGACGGTTGCCGGCCCCCACGTGAGGGCCAGCGACAACTCGCCCGGGGGGCAACGGCCGCCAGCCCCCCATGAGGGTCGGCGACCATTGCCCCCCCCCCCCCCGCGAGGCCTCGTCGGCGAGGCGAGGCCTCGTCGGCCCTCGCTCGGGGCTAGCGAGGGCCGACGAGGCGTTGCCCGGGCGGCGATGGTCATCGGCCCTCACCTGGGGCCGGCGAGGCTCGGCCAACCCCACCCAGGTCCGGCAACCATTGCCTAGCCCCTCCGGCGATGGGCGGCGCGACGACAGCGGTGGTAGAGGGGGAGATGAGCGGCGATTTTTTTTTTTTAACAATTTTAAAAATAAAATTTTTAACTTTTCTTTTTAGTTTTTGTTGAAAATAAGATAAGAATAAATTTATTTTTTTAGTTTTTAAATCAATTTTTTAAAAAAATGGATAAAAATTAATTAAAAAATACACCTGGAAAATAAAAATTATTTAAAATGCCACGTCAACATTTTTAATGGAAAATGCTAATGGCGTCAATTTTAGGACTCGTTTGAAACAATTTGACTCATGAAATAACTAGACCAATTAGGGAAGTCATTAAGGATTTTAAGGCAAATAGATTTAAATATTCAACCAAGAATCGGCTGCTCGACTGTGCTCATCTACCAAAATCATTACGGCACAATTAAAAATCAGTTAGAGATCAAAGATAAGTCGGTTCGACTGAGATGCATGGTTAAACATGGGTGATCTTACAAAATTGCAAAATTATCATCAATCGTCACTAGTTTGATTTTTTTGCTGTTTTGATACCCTGTGTCCGTATTTGAAATATTGAGATTTTCACGATCACCAAGAGTCGCCAATGTATTGAAATAATTCATTATAGTTTGAAGAAAATCGGCCATGGGTCATTTGCACTAAAAAGTTATGAAAGCTACCCGATAGCTTAAATCACGCTAAAAACGCATCGTAGTGAAATTAACTATGAATTTGAATTCGATTTCAGAAATTGAAAATTTTGTTATGTCACAAGTCATTTTAGGAATATCGACTCAGCCTTCGAAGATTTTTCAATAAACCGAGACTTTTTGAGAAAAAGTCGTGATAGGTCGTTTTTGTCTAGAAAAATTAAGGAACCGCTTTTGATCACTAAATTGGGAGGCAAGTGGGGTCAATTGATGAGGAAAAATACCAATTGGATCAATGAGATGTTGATTGATTTTATAGAGGCTAGATTGTGTTGAATTAAGAGGGAATTTGTGTCCAATTGAGAGAGAAATCCATGAAATTTGTAGCTCCCCCTTACCTAGGACTTTTGGACCATTTCAAAGGTTGTGAAGTGAGCTTTGGTGGCTGATTGTGGTCCATGGAAGCCAGCTATGGCTGAGGATTGGTCAAGGGGACCATTTGAGAGAAAATAAGGCTTGGTGGCCCCCATTTGTCCCCTTATCCATTCCTCTCTCGCTCAAGCTAGCCGGCCACATCCATTTCCCCTCATCCTTGCCATTTTCAAACACCACAGCAGCTAAAGAAGAGCCAGCAAAGCTAGGCCTTGCCGCCAAACTGTTTATCGTCACCGTTCATCACTCGACGCAACCACTGCCTGTCGTGCCACTGCCTGTCGTGCCTCAGCCATGTCTAGCGGCATTGCTTCGCCTCCTTCTCGCCTGTTCCGACATCCCAGGAGTTGTCTCGAGCAACTTAGGCCACCATGAGCGGCCTCGAACTGCCATCAAAGCTCGGAACTGCCCCTCCGAGCCATTGCTGCCTCCGCCGATCCACCACTACCCTTGCCTCACCGAACCGGCCTTTGTTTTCCTCTTTTGCAGCCCAAAATAGAGAGCAAATTAGTGGGTTTCTAGCATGAGTCTTGGCTTGTTTTGAGGTTGTTCTCGACCCTGAAACCTAGGCCCGCTTTGGAGAAGATTGTCCCCCACGGCATTCCCGCGAATTTGAATCGATCGGATTGCGAAACGAGTTTAACTCACTAATCCTTACTTAGTAGGTTAATTATGTTTAGGGTTGATTAGTTTATGCTAAGATATATTAGGTAGTTAGATTAGATTAGTGAATTTAATTAATTATCGATGCATGTTAGGTAGAGAGTTAGTGCAATTAGAGCTTAAACAAGCTCTAGTATTTAACTAGAGTGGTTTGGAAATTTTTCGAGCTCATCTCGGCTTCCAATTAGGCATTACCGGGCCTAAGTTGATTCACTGCCATTTATTAATTATTTTCCATAATTATTTAATTATTTAATTACTTTCCGAAAATTAAACCGGGATGGTTGGTAACTGAAATTTTGTGCTGGTTGCAATGGTGCTTTCTGTTTATTTAATTGAGTACCTGTTTTGTAAAAATTGAGTGTGATTATTGAATATGGGGAAAAATCCCAAAATTGAGAAACATTGGTATTTGATGGGAAAATGATCGTGAGAGGTTGTGAGTTAAACCTAGAAAGCTGCCGAAGTATAGCTGTGCTAGTTGGGTCAAGATTCACCACCGAATTTGGAATCGGTTGTGCCCATTAGGGCCATGATTTGCCACCCGATAGAGGTCGTGCCCATCGGGCCGTGATTTGCCACATGATAGAGGACGTGCCCATCAAGCCATGATTTGCCACCTAATAGAGGTCGTGTCCATTAGGCCGTGATGTGACATCCCGGGGTATCATGTACTAAGCGCAAGTGGAATAACAATTATTATCATAATCTTGTCAAACTTGTGAATTCCATTTATAGGTTTCACCATTGAAGGTTAGCATGTATAACATGGATTATTTAAAATCTAAAGTTTATACTATGAAGTTATCCTACAAACACTCTACCAATTATTAATATTGGCCAATTCATTCATGCACATAGACAAGATCACGATAAGCTTCATTTCTTCTTATCATTATCAGGGCTTACAAAATATATCAACTTGGACTTTTTCCATGTTCATCACCTATATATATACAACATATACATAACAAAAGTAAGGCGTAACAAAAGTCAAGGATAAAGGGTGAGGGTGTCTACTCCACGAGTTCCAACACAAGCCCGCGTCTAACAAAAAAAACAAAAGACAATCAGCTTCTACATGATCAGAGGCATCTAGGCGCCATCCGTCCCAGCTCCAGGTCCTCTTGCACCAAAGGGTAAAAGGCCGAATATCTCCCCTTCATGGTTGATAAACCATGCAACGAACTTCATCGGTATCAAGTCAACTCTACCATTATCCATCCATAAAGTAGCCTCATACTTGGATAAAGTCATGTCAATGTCGGAATCATACACGTCATGAAGAGAAACATCGAGGCGTACTACCGCCCCGTATCAAGCTACTGGCGGCATATCCATGCTATCAATCTGATAAATGTAAGGTATGAGCAACAACTTTGCCTAGTAAAGAATGATAAAACTCTAACTTAAACAATCCACAACCATCAATATTACAAGAGAATTATGACCAAACGATTTAAGATACTAAGGTAGGATTGTCACAAGCATAAACAATTGGATATTAACACATCATGTATGTAATCACCTTATGTGCATCCATTTCTATGCTTACATTTCTCGAGCTCAATCTCATATCAAGATGCAATGCAACAATAATTGATGAACTTACTCACCAAGTATAATTATATTTAGTGTGCATATGATCCACCATCGATCAGTTACTAATTGGAACTCTACCGGCCTGATCGAGTCACTTCCGGAAGTTACCTTATCCGGACTTCCACAATATTTCTATTATGGGCATCTCACTCCAAGGCATCCCGGCATCACTCAACCGAGGTCCTCTCAAGACCACTCAGCATGGGGCATCTCATTCCAAGGCATCCCAATATCACACAATTAAGGCATCCTTGATCACACACAAGGGCATCTCACTTCGAGGCATCCTGGTATCTCTCTACCGAGGCATCCAAGACCACTCAACATGGGCATCCCAAAATTCCGGGGGCATCACCGGTATCTCTATACTGATGGGTTCATTCACTCACTTAAGCACACGTTTCACACCACCACACATTTAATTAATGCATTTACCGTTTGCAAAAGAAAAAGACTCTTTATTCTTACCTTTACTAAAAAAAAGAAGAAAAAGACTCCAAGGTATCTAACTATATATCTAACTCTCATGAACCTAGCACACATGCGTGTCCAAATTATAAGATAAAACCCATTATGACATATCACATACCATGCCGAACAAATATTTACCCCATAATCAAGCACTATGCACTGCACTCATTGCACACGCATGAGTGCAGTGAGTCTAATTTTCAAATAAGATATATACACTTATATCTCAAATAAGATGTGAGACTTACTTTTACACAACTAACATCTATTAGGAGGTTACTAGACTCTATGTGTGTCATACAAGTCTAATATAAAAGATACAACATCTAGTATATGTTCTCGGGTCCAGACAGTTTACTAGCTAAACGTACAGTTTCGGTTTCGGACACAAAAGGTATATCAATTCTTGTTGAAATATTACCAAATTTTAGTATGTTATATTTGAGACATAGATTGACATTTTCTGAGAAGAAACTTAAGTCTAATTTTCACTTTATTAAGAGTAAAAATCGCCATAATCTTTACTAGTACCCTGTACCAACGTCCAGATTCTTTATCTACAAAGAAAATTTTTTTACTAGTCAATTCTTATCCATTTAATCTCAAATTTTGACAAGCTATTCCTTAAGATGTGTTCTACAACTTTCATTAAGGATTCGAAATCAAATTCTAACTAGATAATTACAGAAAATTCGTATAATCAGTAAAGATCATACCGTTTCTCATAAAAACAGTTTACTGGTTTTACCAAATTCACTTCTATCTCTATGTTTTTATAATCATATGGTTATAACTAAGTATCTAATTCAATCTAATGGATGTTCTATCATGTAGAATGATTCCTTTCTTATTTCATCAACATACGTAAAGAAAATAACACAAAACAGAAGACTCCCTAATCGTATTCTCCTAGAACAGAATAGGAACAGACGATTTTTCTCACTTCTAGCTCAAACTATTTATTTCTCTACAAGTCTCTTCTTCAACACTTCAATACTTAATCACAGCAACTAAAAGTACTTTCAGCAAGCTTTTCTTTAACAAATAGCCCATCCATAGCTCGGCTCGAAGTATAATTGCATCCATGAGTTCACTCATCGCAATATACACCACATCCATCCACTCGGCAACCATTTCATCACTTCACTTGGCAAAGACAGCATACTCATACTTGGATTTTGAAACATGCAAGACTCAAAGGTAACATGCAATGGCTTCTACCTTCAATCCAACACTTACTAAGCTTAGATTAATCACAAAACAACAACTACAAATCAAATCCTTCACTGTTTGGTTAGATCTGCAAGCTTTCTTGACGAAGAATGGATAACTTTCAGCTACTAAACAACACAAAGATGCTTCAAGATCAACACCAAAATTTCGCATGCAAGAAGGAGAAATCGCTGGTTTGTTGCTGGTTCTTCACTGCTCGACCGAGAGAAAAACAAGAAGAAGAAGAAGATGGGTTTCTCGGTTTTTGAAGAGAGAGAGAGGGTTTCGAAATTTTTGAGGGCAAATAGATTTACAAGGCTAATCCCTACGCTAGACTAATGATGAGATCTTGCTAATGATTATGTCTCTTGAGTTTGCTTGTCTCGGTTTGTGGGAATCGAAACCGTGGGCAATGAAGAAAAACAAAGAGAGAAGAGAGAGAAGTGTTGTGGCCTCCAAGTTTGATCTCTTTCGCCAATTGTCATTCAAAATCAATTAGTCTCTAATCCATGTCGTTAGTCAGTTCATTAGTTTCTAATGTTTTTCACTTAATTCCCTTTCGATTCCATTAGTTTTTCAATTCTATTATAATCATATAAAGTTATGAAATTATATGACATATTAACTACTTAGTGTTAGCCTATAGAGAATTCATCACAAGAAATGCTAAAGTTAGAAATTGATATTAACATTACAATCACTAATCAAATTATCACAACTATAATCTATAAAATAAAATCACTCAGGCCTAAATATTCGTCTTTGGCCCAACAAGCTTAATCTATAACAATCCGGCCCACTAAACTAAATTTACCAGTCTAACAATTCTAAATCTTGGCCTGCTATAAGTTAAGCCCAAATCCATAATCTTTCATTCAACTTTTTAAGTCCAATTTGTGTGGCCCACTTACTTCTCAAGCCCACACATTTCTCACGATCCATCGGGTTCACTTTCTGGCCCAATCTAATTAATCTAAGTTCCTAATGATCTAATTACACTAATGAAGGTCAGTGAAATTTGGGATGTCACACGTGATCTGACACCTAATAAAAGTTATGCCCATTGGGCCCTAATTACCACATAAAATAGGTTGTGTCCTTGGGACCGCGAATTGAGATTGAATAGTTGAAATGACCGAAGAGTGGTCCTATTGACATGTAATCAACTGAGTCAATTAATCATTAAATCAATCTGATTGATTGGATGATATGATTGTCAATACATGTTATTCGAACTGACTTGCATGAAGGAACTGAGGCCAAGGTAAGTCTTCTGACTCGTGGTTGTGCTTAGGTAGCTCCTATGGCGTATTTTCTTCCTAATCGGGTCTTGGGGGGTAGAACTCGACGCCCGAATCTAGGCCGCTGGAGGTCGAGACGTCGTCTTACTCTGTTGTGGGATAACATTTCAAGCCTGTAGATGGCAACCCCACCAGACCATTTTGGACAACCTAAAAAATTCATAGAGACGAGCTACCACATTCCGATACATGGACACCTTGAGGGCCTTGAGTATGTGCTGGTGAAATCCATAGTTTGGGTTGATGCGGGGCCATCGATATCGATCATGGTATCGCCATTATCATAATGGCCAGAGGGTGGGCCCTATATCAAAAAGTGAGGTACCTCTGTGAATTTTGGAGGTTACTTTTGGAAAAGGTACAGCAGACCCTGGGGGTGGATCAGTGGAGGATGCGAAGGATCCCAATCTTAACGACCCAGATTCTTTAATGTACTCGACAGAAGACTCCAATGAGGACGAAGATGTGGAGCAAGAGGAGTTTGAGGATGATGGGTAGTTAGAGTGATTTGAAAAACCCCACCCCCTATTTGTTAAACCTTATGTGTTTGAATACACAAAATTTGGTTTGACTTGTATTATATATGACTGATTGTGTTATGTATATATAAGTGTGGTTAGTGTGGTTTGAAATTTTATAACCCTACTTTCTTATCTCATTATTTTATTGTCTAGGGATTTATATCCGCTTCCACACGCGTATTTAAAATCAAATGGGTTGGCGATGAGTCATGAGACGTTGCTGTTTAATCAACCAATAGAGATGGGCGCGTGTCTAAGGATCGGGGCGTGACAAGGATGCTAATCTAAATCTAATCTAAGAATTATAGCTGCGTACATACAATGTAAAGAAACAATTATGCATGTCAAAACAATCAAAAGCACGACATAAGGTCAAGATCAATCAATCAAGTGAAATAGGGTTTAAAATTAACCAAATTTGGGCCTTGGGGTCGGTCTTTGCAGTTCATGCATAGATTCCTCTAAACACCTTCATTTTATAACTTATAGCAATTATTGATCACTTGTGTTCTCGCATGACCAATAACGCTTGTGAGTCTCTAAAAGGGCGTTCTAAGTGATTTCTTATAATATTTCCTCGATGTCATGCATCACACCTAACATACATCTAGAATTCACATGCACGAGCATGAATTAAATTCACAAACAAACATTTCAGACCTTTTTTCTCAATCAATCAATCAAGTGAGTGAATTGTCGGTGGGTCACTTATTATTAAGACATGAACCAATCACAAACACAAGCACTTCTAATAAATGACGTGATTACATGCACGAGGCATATGTGATGTTTCGAAAATGGGTTTGAAATCATCAGTAAAGTTTTTAAGACAAAGTGATGACTCAACTACAGGACACATTTAATAGCAAATGCTAGCTTGGGGCTTACATAAATATACTCACAGACATCACAAACATGTTAAATATTGTCCAAACCATAACCATTGCAACGTCAAATCAAAGTTTAAAAAGATTTGAAGATATTTTGGACTAAGGAATATCTAGGCTATGGAACGCATTTAATTGTCAAAGCTGCCCGAAACTTGCATAAATGCACTCACATGCATTGTAGACATTTTAAATATGGTCCAAACCATGATTTTTCCTAAATCAAATCGAGTATTAAAAATAATTTTTAAATGTTTGGTTTTTGGAAACACCACATGTATCAAAGCGGTTTCAAGATGCGATTCAAAAATTCAATTAATTGAAAACCATTTGACAACAAAGTTTAAAGGATTTGAAATCAATTTCATGAAGATGTCATGTACTAATACCAAACACATACTAGCCTAAAAGGTCCAGCTAAATGATCACAACCAAAGGCTTATAAAAGGAATTTTCAGACCAAACATAGCAAATCAACAAAATTGGATGGTACCCATTGATAATCTAGCTATAAAAAAATTACCTAACATGCATAATATGATATTAAATAACTTTTGCAAAGAAATTTTCTCTAAAAGAGCTAAGCATGATTTTATTAAAATCAAATAATGAGCAACAATGCATCAGGAAATTGCCAAATCAGCACGACACCAGGTCATTGCGACCAAGATTTATCCTACCAAGTGAAGTCTAAAATTCATGAAACTTTACAACACAAATGAAAGGGTAACAAACAAACTTTATTGAGGGACCAACTCAAGAATTCATATTGAAAAATTGGTGCAAAATTGGCAAAAGTCTGTCTAAACAGGGATAAAAATGGGGTTCCGAATTAAATCTTAGGTCAGAACTCTGATCTAACTTAGGAAAAATGGAAAATGTACCTAATGATGAGCAATTTGCATGAAATTAATGGCATTAGAAAGGTCTAGTGTGCTTTACGATTTTCTAGAAAGGCTTGAGTCCAATCAAGGTCAACTCAGTGCTCTAAAGTTGAGGTTCGCGAAAGTGTGCAAGATAGCCATTAAAAAAAAAAAAAACTAGAATACAAATATGCATTATTAAGTCATAAAATCATTCATGCAATGCACAAATGGCATGGAAGTCACACACAACCTAGAATTAGATGCAACAAGTGATTAGGGTAAATATCTAATACTAAGTCGTCATGCGAAAATGACACATAGAATGCATAATGCTAAGCGTTTTCTGTTCAGACATCAAAGCCTAATTACAAACACACAAATCGTGATGAAAATGGCAAAATATGTATGCATTATTAAACAACCTAGTTGCAACAACACCTATATATGTTTACACATATGATTGATGTGAAAATATGTATGCATCAACCTAGTTGCAACATTCGTTTACCATATGATTGATGTGACCGAAATTTCGATAAAATGAAATGTGCATTTTGTCGACGTGCCTATGGTCATTTTTCTCTGAGCTGATCACTCATGAGTTAGCTAACCTATTGGGTGAAGCCGTTAAGGGATATAACCGCGGTAAAATCCCTAAAAGCTACCTAATTGGTTGGATTGGACTAAAATCGCGTCCGATCGATTTTAATCATGAAATTTAATTCGGTTTTGGGAATCGAATATTCGGGCGTGTCACAATTCATTTTTAGGACCGTCTCATCGTCTATCAATTTATTGCCGAATCCGAAATTTCAAGAAAGAAATTATTGGAGGAAAAATCGAAGAACAAAAGAAAATAGAAAAGGAAAGGGAAAGAGAAAAAGAAAAATAAGAATAATGTTATTATTTTAATTCTTTTTCTCTTTCTCTCTCTCTCTCTCTCTCTTCTCTCTCCTCTCCCCTCCCCTTCGTGCGGACACTCACCCCCCACCGAACACTGCCCCCTTATCAAATTCAACTTTGCTTCTCCCTCTCTCTCTTTACTTTTGACTAGTCAAAAAGGTTCTTATCTCTCCTCTCTCTTCTCTCTTCTCCCCCACGAGACCGAAAGCCCCCCCATTCTTCTTGTTTCTTGCTTGTGGAAAACCAGAAGCGAAGCAGAAGTCAAACCAAAGACGGCAGAGACGGAGCAACTCGCCGGACCGCCGTCTGCTCTACCGCCCGCCACTGTCCCGCTGTTCACGTGTGCGCCCCCACCGAGCTGCCGTCCGACCCTCCCCTCATGCCAGTCCAGCGCCGTTCAGCTTCCATCTGCCTCTGTCCGAGCTTGTTCCAACCTCCGTGAGGGGCTGAGCAGACCGCTGGAGCCACCGTGTAGCCTCGTCGGACCGCCCCCTACCTTCCCGACCCCTTGCCGCCCCCAACTCTCTCTCTTTCTCTCTGTTTTGCAGCCGAACTAGCAAATCCCGCGAGTGGGTTTCCAGCCGGTTCGTGGTTGGTTTTGGGCCATTTCCGGGCCCCGAACCCGAGGCCCGCTTTGGAGTTTGTTGTTCCTCGCGTTGTCGCCTTCGGATTGATCTGATTTTCGCGCGATTTGGTGAGTAATCTCACTAATCCAGGATTAGTTGGCTAATTATGCTTAAGCTTGGTTTGGTATTAATTAATTATGTTTACGTTGTTAGATTAGAATAAATTAGCAATTATTAGTCAATTGTAATGCGATTTAGATAAATTGATTGCGCAATTAGCAAGTAGACGTGGTCTACTAATTATTGGAAGTGCTTTGGGATTTTTCCCGACCCTTAGTGGGCTCCCAATTAGGCTTTTCGGGCCTAAGTGGAATTTTTAGTATTTAAATATTAATTTTCGGAATTAAATTAAATAATTATTTATTTTCCGAAAATTCAACTGAGATGGTCTGGAATCAAAATTTTACGCTGATGACCATGGTGAAGTTCGTTTATTTAATTGGGCTTTATTTTGAGCTAAATTGAATTTTTAATAATTATTAATTAATTTTCGAAATTAATTAATTAATTAATTATTTTTCGGAAATTAAGATTTTGATGGCTGACGACCGAAATCTCGTGCTGATCGTTGTGGCGTAGTCCGTTTATTTATTTGAGCTCCACATTGTATGGAATTGAATAAATTGTGATATTTTAGGGATTTACCCTAAATTGATTGAAATTGATTGAGATTGAATTGTTGATTGGTAAATGGCCAAGTATGTTATTCAGCATTTATAATGCTTTGTTGAGTTGATTTAATTATGTGATTGAGAAATCTTGGTCATGGGTTGTCGGTTTTGAAAGTAGATTGGTAATCACTTCAAGGAGGACACGTGGGCTCGGTGAATTGGAATATCACCTGGAGAATGCATGTGAATTCAGTGGTTGAATATGTCACCTTGGCGAAAAGGTCGCCTGAGAGAATGCACATGGCTCGGAGACTCGGTATGTCATTCTGGAGAATGCACGTGGCTCGGTGACAGAGTTTGGCATCTAAAAGGGCACGTGGGCTCGGTGAATTGATGCATCACTTTAGTGAGATAGCACCTAAGAGAATGCACGTGGGCCCAGGCATCTAAATGGGCACGTGGGCTCGGTGAATTGATGCATCACTTTGGTGAGATAGCACCTAAGAGAATGCACATGGGCCCAGGCATCTAAATGGGCACGTGGGCTCGGTGAATTGATGCATCACTTTGGTGAGATAGCACCTAAGAGAATGCACGTGGGCCCGCGCATCGTAAAAAGGGCACGTGGCTCGGTGAATTGATGTATCACTTTGGCGAAGAGGTCATCTTAGAGAATGCACGTGGGCCCAAGGTTCGAGGCACGTGAACTCGGAGACCTGTAATGTCATCCTGGAGAATGCACGTGGCCTAGCTTTTAAATATCCCACAGTGGGGATTGATTTGTATGACATGTAATTGACTGGTTCGATTTCTGTTGAGTAAATGAGTGTCTATTGTGAATTGTACTAACTTGTAGGTGGAATCTGAGGCCAAGGTAAGTCATCTGCCCTGTGCGTGATTAGGCAGCCTTTAGTATAATGGTTTGCTAATCGGGCTTAGTGGGGTAGAACTCGCTGAGACATAGTTTCATCCCGGTTTGGGGAAATCATTTGAGGACCCCGCTAAGGAGCTGAGGAGGAGGAGTCCGAGAAGGAGAACTCGGAGGTAAATCTTGAAGAGAATGATTTTTGGAGGAAGAAGATAATCCTAAGGGGGCCTTGAGTACGGCCTGGATGGATTGAGATTCTATCTTCTTTTGAGATCTCTATTTTGATGTGAATAAAGATAGAGTATAGAGTTGTGAAGTGCTTTGGTTTGTATTATGTATAAAAGTTTGGTTATAAGTTTCAATATGAAAAACATGGTTCTGCTTTTTTATCCCATCGTTTTGTTGTCTGGAGATTTTAACTGCTTCCGCATGTGCTTAAGAAATGAAAGGGTCAGCGATCCATAGTCCTGGGATATCGCATTATAAAATCGACCAAGTGAGACGGATGTGTGCGTGCCCGAGGATTAGGGCGTGACATCCAATTTAAGTGGTATTAGAGCAAAGTTCAGGATTTGAGTGATAAAGAGCGTTGACCATAGGATAGTTAGTAGGAAAGGCCTTTAAATTCATGCTGGTTCATATCTGTGTTAGCTGAATGCTAGAATTGTTTGTTGTGTGTGGATTGCTCACCTTCTAATCCAGTGTGGGTTTGGAAGTCGGGTTTGAGTGTAAAGACTGAACCATGAGCAAGTAGGAGCTGGGAACTCCTAGTAAGAGGACAATGTCCTCTGTGACTCGAGATAAAGCACCGGCAAAGGTCGGTACTCGAGATGGTTGTGGCAAAGTGTCGGCTCTGGCCAGCTTGAGCGTAAGAGTACCACTGCAGGTTGGTACTAGTGTAGCAGCGTCAAATGATCCTAAGTTCGATAGGATCGTTCTGATGCTAGTGTTCCTTGGGAACTGGATGAGCCAGCAAGCTCAGGATCAAGCCGTTGTTGTTGTCGCTATCATTACCGCTGTTGTCACTTCACCTATTGAGATCCAGAGTGGAGATGTGATCCGGGAGCGAGTCATTGCATTCGAGCCGAGGTATAGATCTAGTTCAGGCAGAAATGAAAATCGGTTAGGGAAAAAACCGAGGTCGAGATAAAAGTATTCTATTCCGCTCACAAGGAAGAGTGGGATAGTCAAGTTAGCACCGAGTCAAATAGATCAGGTTGTTCCAGACGTGATAATAGAGATCAATCTTATGTCCTTCCTAAGACGCGAAATTGTTTGGAGTATAGCCAACAAGGATATCTAGTCGGGAGTGGTCCTAGCAGACTGATGGGGCAACCAGAAAGAGTGTGTGCTGTCACGTGGTAGGAGATAGAAGACTTACCTGATATGTCACGCCTCGAACCCCGAGCGCGCGCACATCCCACTGCGGTCGATCAAATGTGATATTCCTAGGTAGTGTCGCCGACCCCATTCATTTATTAATGGACAAGCGGAACGTATTATAAAACCCCTGACACTAAAATACGGGATAGAAAAGTAGGAAGCAAAACCACAACATAACACTTTCATAATTCAACAGAATTACAAACAGAGGTCTACGGTCAAAAGTCTACAAAAGACCGGCTCTTAAAAAGGAATTGTCCTATGACCTACAAGTCGGACACGTTCTCCAATCTTATGACTTCACCTCTGCAACTTCTCAAGGCCAACCAAAGCTATCTGGTCGCTCCGTCCACCAGGGACCTGAAATTTTAATCCCACAACCGGGATGAGACGATGTCTCAGCAAGTTCAACCCCCTAAACCCCTATTAGAAAGAAAATACGCCCCGGGTGGCCTAGCCACATCACACAGAAGACTTACCTTGTATTAGCCTTCATCTGCAGGTTAACACAATTTATATAATTCAACCACGTGCAATTATGATAACCAAACAACCATGGCACAATCACATCATCAGAACAATTCAATCACTTGGATCGTCTCAGCGATCAATTGACTTGGCCGATTACATGTCATTCTAGCAAATCAATCATTGCTCTCAATTATAGCCCTATAGGAAGGTTTAATAACTAGTGGCAATCACGGCCCCACTCGGCACGACCTTTAATTAGGTGGTCCATCACAGCCTCACTGGGCACGACCTCTCATAGGTGGTCCATCACGGCCTCACTGAGCACGACCTCTAATAGGTGGTCAATCACGGCCCCATTAGGCACGACCTCTCTTAGGTGGTTCATCACGGCCCTATTAGGCACGACCTCTCATAGGTAGTTCATCACGGCCCTACTAGGCACGACCTCCAATAGGTGGTTAATCACGGCCTCACTGGGCACGACCTCTAATAGGTGGTTAATCACGGCCAATCTCCCATCAATTTCAACACTTGGATTTTATAAAGAATCCCTATCTATCGCAATCACACTCAATTTGCCACAATTAATCATCAAACTCAAATTCTACATGCATAACGGCGATTAGCACGAAATTCTAAGAGAACAAGGTCCCGACAAAATTTTCGGAATTTAATAAATAATTAAATTTATTCCGAAAATTAATTAAATAATAATATCCATATTTTCGTCATCCACACCCAATTTATAATATCCAACCATCAATTTCAAAATTCGAACGCATAGCAGCGATCGCACGAAATTCCGAGCAATCGGGGTCAAAAATAGTTTTTTCGTTTTTCTTTTTTTTTATAAATAATATTTTAATAATTTCGGATTATAAAATAATATTATATTTTCCAGAATTTCGAAGCACTTAAATAATTCAAAACTAAAATCCTTTTATGTCACATTAAGGCTTAACTTTAAATAACTTCTTTTAACCTTTAATTTAGACACACTTTAACATAAACCAACCTCTTAATCCAATTTATAATTAAATACACTAATCCACCAACATAAACTTACTTAATTTAAACTAAGCACACTTAGAGCATCATTAACACTCTAATCAAGATTTAGTGAGTTAAACTCACTGGATTAGCGAGCCAAGCGAACCAAAACGATGGGGACGCCGAGGAGAACAACTTTCCTCAAAGCGGGCTGAGCATCCGGGCTCGGGAAGGCGGCCAAAACGGGCCAAACGTCCGCTGCATACCCATTTTTCCAGCCACTGCTTTGGGGTTGGAGGAGGCGGATCCGGGCTTGATCGAGCGGAGGAGCGGTGGAGGAGAGGGGCGGCAGCTCGGGCGGAGCTCCGGTAAGGTCGACGGTGGCTGGAGGTGGCCGAACCGTGGCCTATGCTGGCCAAAACGGAGCTGGACAGCAGCTCCGGAACTGGGCGAGAAAGGAAACGAAGATGAGCGGAGTAGCGGTGGGGCGATGGCGTGAAGCACAGCGGCGAACGGCGGAGGGCAACAGCGTCGCGCACGGCGCGGGTTGCTTCGGCGCCCATCCCAGATCTTGGATCTCGAGCAGCAAACGGAGATGGAGAGAAGAGAGGGCTTCGACTACGGTTGAAAAGGGAGAGGGAGACAGTTGCACGGCCGGCGAGCAACTTGGCGGCGGCGACGACGAGCTCCGGCGACGAGCGACGGCGGCGAACGACGTGCGAGCTGCTGGCCGAGCTCCTCCCTGCATCGCACGGTTCAAACATGGAGGAAGAAGATGAAGATGAAGAGAGAGAGAGGGATGGGACCATTCCCTTTTCTTTTCCTTTTTTTTCTTTAATCCCACAAATGGCCCACCATGACCTCATGCATGACATCACACTCCACTATCTCCCACAACCTTATTCCAATGGGTCCATTTTATTTTTCCGCCGGGCATAAAATCTTGTGCATCATATTCTTCAATTACAATCAATCCACTTCCAATTGAGTCCAAATTGAAGTCCATAAAATTCATCCAATGTCACCACACTTCAATTCACCTAATTACTTGACCATAGACCATCTTGAGTCCCAAAAGCACAACCAAAAGCGGGCCTACCAATTTTCCAAACCAAATTAACCATACCTTGATTATTTTGCCGAAAAACTCGGCTTGCATGAAAAAAATCATCCAAAGATGAGTCCATACTCCTAAAATGATTTGTGACACACCCAGACTTTCAATTTGTGAATTCGATCTCAATTCCACGGTTAATTTCACTTTGGCACGATACTAGCACGGCCCAACCTACCGGATAGCCTTTAGAAATTTTCATGCATTTGACCTGTGGTTGATCATCTCAAGCCACAATGTACATCTTTGAAACATTGGCGACTTTCGATTGTTGGGGTAATCTCAAGGTTTCAAATACGAACACAGGGTACCCAATCAACAGAAAAGTCGGTCTAGTGTCGATCGACAAGAATTGTGCGATCTAGTGGAATCATCCACACCTTATCACATGCCTTTGTCGAGTTGACCTATTTCCGGTCTCTAATTGATTTTTAATTGTGCCGCAATGACCCTTGCAGATTAGCTCGGTCAAAAGATCGCTTCATGGTCAAATTCTCGAGTCTGATGCATTAGAAATTTCTTAATGGCTTCACCCGATAGACTAGTTTTCACATGAGTGGCCGACTCAAGGAAAAGAACTATATGCGTGCCAACGAAATGCCCGTCTCAAATTGTTGAAAATAGAATTAGAAAAATTGGGATGTCACATGATATGTGTCAGAATTGTAGAATGAAGCATGTATAAATCCAGTGTCCGAGTATGACTAGAACATGTTGTGATGATGACTAGCATGGCTACCAGGCAAAGGATTGTCAGTGGAAGTCTAAGGTAGCATAGACATCGCTACTGTGGCCAGAACGCCACTAGGATGGCGAAAGGAATGAGAGTGAAATTGATCTTGCATCGATTAGAGAAAGAATGTGTTGGAGGTGATCTTATCAGAGCATCGCATCATAGTTTTGTGCCGAATTGGTAGAACTTAAATTGTTGAAGTAAAAGTGAAAGAGAGAGAATCACTACCAATAGTTGTGCTTGACTAGTTGTTGAGGTGTGAGTTTGATGCCACATGAATAGTGTGAGTTCATAGAGCATCTTGTGATAAGGAATCATGGTCATGGAATAATCCAGTTTAGTCTATTAGTTGCGAAAATGTTGAGATTATTAAGAGTCGAAAAGAATCTTCGATTTCATTAATCTCATTGGCTAAAGACAATTCGTTTGTTAGATAGAGGTTGCCAAGATTGATTTGACAGTTGTGTGGATGTGTCAGTTGAGAAATAGAATGAGAAGAAGGTGGCCATGATACAGAAAATTTCTAAGATGGTTCCAAAGGGATTGATTGGGATACCACCAGAAAGAGAGATTGAATTTGTGATCGAGCTAGCACCAGGGACAGAACCAATCTCGAAGGCACCTTATCGAATGGCGTTATCTAAGTTGAAGGAACTGAAGGTACAGATGCAAGAGTTACTGGATAAATGATTTATTCGTCCTAGTGCATCACCTTGGGGAGCATCAGTTTTGTTTGTGAGAAGAAGAAAGATGATTTATTGCGAGTGTGCATCGACTATCGTCAACTCAATTAGGTGAAGATCAAAGACAAGTGTTCTTTGCCAAAGATCAATGAATGGTGTGACTTGACATCAAGAGTGTCGATGTTTTCAAGGATCAACTTAAGAACAAGATGTCGTTAGTTATGAACCAAGAAGGAGGTTGTACGAAAGATAGCTGTTCGTACTTGATATAGTCTTTACGAGAGTATTGTAAGATCGTTTGGCCTGGTGAACACTCCAATTGCTGTCATGGATTTGACAAACAGAGTGTTCAAGGAATATCTAGATTAGTTTGTAATCGTGTTCATTGATGACATCTTAGTCTATTCAAGAAGTGATGAAGAGCATGAAAATCATTTGAGAATAGTACTCCAGATCTTAAGAACTCATCAGTTGTATGCTAAGTTTAGCAAATGCGAGTTTTGGCTGACTCGTGTTGCGTTCTTAGGTCATGTGATTTTCAGAGAAGGAATCTCCGTTGACCCGAGCAAGATAGAAGCCGTGATCAAGTGGCCGAGACCGACATCGGTGATAGAGATCAGAAGTATCCTGGGATTAGCAGGTTATTATAGATGATTTGTGGAAGGGTTCTCATCAATAGTGTCGCCTCTAACAAAGCTCCTGGAGAAAGAAGAGAAATTTGTATGATCATATAAGTGCGAGCGCAGTTTCCAAGAGCTAAAGGAAAAGCTGACTACCGCACCTATGCTGACGATTCCATCTCGCCCGGGAGGATGCGAGATCTATAGTGATGCGTCATTCAGGGGATTGGGTTGCGTGCTGATGCAACATGGCAGAGTTATTGCATATGCTTCCCGGCAGTTGAGACCTCATGAATTGAATTATCCGACGCATGACTTAGAACTCGCAGCCATCATATTTGCGTTAAAGATTTGGAGGCATTACTTGTGCGGAGAGAAGTTTCAGATCTTCACGGACCATCAAAGTCTCAAGTATTTATTCTCTCAGAAAGAGTTGAACATGAGACAACGTCGATGGATAGAATTGCCAAAGGATTACGACTGTGATATTCTATATCACCCGAGAAAGGCGAACAAGGTCGCCGATGCATTAAGTCGAAAGTCTTCAATAGTGCAAATCTTGGTTAAGGAGTGGAACTTAATCGAGAGAGCTCGGGATTCGGAATTCAAATTTGAGGTAAGCCACCTCTCGAGTCTTATGGCCACCCTCAAAATTGAGTCGGATGTCCAGGTCAGAATCAAGCAACTCCAACTGACAGACCCAGATGTACAGAGAATTCTTCAAGAGGATACCAATAAAAGAAAGGTTGATTTTCAAGTTTCTGATGATGGGACTCTAAAATTCCAAGGACGTTTGGTTGTACCTAACAATTTTGAACTTAGAGAAGAAATTTTATCTGAAACACATCGTAGCAATTACAGCGTTCGTCTTGAAAGCACTAAGATGTATCAAAATTTACGTCAACACTACTAGTGGTCAGGTATGAAGGCGGACATCGCCAAGCATGTGGCCAAGTGTTTGACTTGTCAACTATTTAAGCCCAGCATTGCAAGCTGGGAGGATTTCTGCAACCACTCGCGATCCCAGAGTGGAAATGGGAGCATATTACAATGGACTTCGTGACTGCACTACCAAGGAGTCATAGGGGGAATGATTCGATTTGGGTAGTAGTCGATAGGCTGACAAAGTTGGCTCACTTCATCGCAGTTCGAAAGGACCTCAATCTAGATAGGCACGCAGACCTGTATGTGCGTCAAGTGGTTCGAATGCATGGAATGCCGGTTACGATAACATCCAATAGAGACCCGAGGTTTACTGCTGCTTTTTGGAAGAGCTTGCAGAGTGCTTTAGGTACAAGGCTTCAGTACAGTATGGCATATCATCCTTAGACGGATGGCCAGTCGGAAAGGACAATTCAGACTCTTGAAGACATGCTGAGAGCGTGTGTATTAGACTTCAAAAGAAGTTGGGAGGATCAGCTTCATCTGGTGGAATTCGCCTACAACAACAGTTATTAGCAGAGCATCAAGATGGCTCCTTTTGAAGCGTTGTATGGCAGAGCATGCAGAACTCCAGTCTGTTGGGATGAAGTCGGGGAAAGGAAAATCACAGGCCCAGAGTTGGTTCAACAGTCAGTAGATGCCATGGCAGTAATCAAAGACATATTAAAGACCGTGCAGAGCAGGCAGAAAAGTTATGCAGATAAGCGTCGAAGGTCTTTGGAATTCCAAGTTGGTAATCACGTTTTTCTGAAAGTGTCACCAATGAGGGGAACTTCGTGCTTTGGTAAGAAAGGCAAGCTTAGTCCGAGGTACGTAGATCCATTTGGGATTCTTAAAAGAATCGGAAACCTAGCGTATCGTCTTGCGTTGCCGCCAAGGTTGGCGCAAGTGCATGACGTCTTTCACGTGTCAATGTTAAAGAAGTTCAAGTCTGACCCGACCCACGTGCTCAATTTCGAGGAATTGGACGTCGATGACCGGTTCAGATTGTCGATCGTAAAGAGCAAGTTCTGCGTACAAAGACCATTCTGTTGATCAAAGTGGTCTGGCAACACCACGGTACTGAAGGAGCGACTTGGGAGACTGAAGAGTCGATGAGAGAACTGTACCCCCACCTTTTTGAGCAAAGTGTATAATGGTTTAAATTTCGAGGACGAAATTTTTATAAGAGGGGAAGAGTTGTGACATCCTGAAATTCGACCCCGTTTCGATAAAATGAAATATGCATTTTGTCGACGTGCCTATGGTCCTTTTTCTCTAAGCTGATCACTCACGAGTTAGCTAATCTATTGGGTGAAGCCGTTAAGGGATATAATTGCGGTAAAATCCCTAAAAGCTACCTAATTGGTTGGATTGGACTAAAATCGCGTCCGATCGATTTTAATCATGAAACTTAATTCGGTTTTGGGAATCGAATATTCGGGCGTGTCACAATTCATTTTTAGGACCGTCTCATCGTCTATCAATTTATTGCCGAATCCGAAATTTCAAAAAGAAATTATCGGAGGAAAAATCGAAGACCAAAAGAAAATAGAAAAGGAAAGGGAAAGAGAAAAAGAAAAATAAGAATAATGTTATTATTTTAATTCTTTTTCTCTCTCTCTCCCTCTCTCTCTCTCTCTCTCTCTCTCTCTCTCTCTCTCTCTCTCTCTTCTCTCTCCTCTCCCCTCCCCTTCGTGCGGACACTCACCCCCCACCGAACACTGCCCCCTTATCAAATTCAACTTTGCTTCTCTCTCTCTCTCTTTACTTTTGACTAGTCAAAAAGGTTCTTATCTCTCCTCTCTCTTCTCTCTTCTCCCCCACGAGACCGAAAGCCCCCATTCTTCTTGTTTCTTGCTTGTGGAAAACCGAAGCGAAGCGAAGTCGAACCAAAAACGGCGAGACGGAGCAACTCGCCGAACCGTCGTCTGCTCTACTACCTGCCACTGTCCCGTTGTTCATGCGTGCGCCCCCACCGAGCTGCCGTCTGTCCCTCCCCTCATGCCAGTCCAGCGCCGTCCAGCTTCCATCTGCCTCTGTCCGAGCTCGTTCCAGCCTCCGTGAGGGCCGAGCGGTGCACCGGAGCCGCCGTGTAGCCTCGTCGGACCGCCACCTACCTTCCCGACCCCTTGCCGGCCCCAACTCTCTCTCTCTTTCTCTCTATTTTGTAGCCGAACCAGCAAACCCGCGAGTGGGTTTCCAGCTGGTTCGTGGTTGGTTTTGGGTCGTTTCCGAGCCCCGAACCCAAGGCCCGCTTTGGAGTTTGTTGTTCCTCGTGTCACCGCCGTCGGATTGATCCGATTTGCGTGCGATTTGGTGAGTAATCTCACTAATCCAGGATTAGTTGGATAATTATGCTTAAGGTTGGTTTAGTTTTAATTAATTATGTTTAGGTTGTTAGATTAGAATAAATTAGCAATTATTAGTCAATTGTAATGCGATTTAGAGAAATTGATTGCGCAATTAGCAAGTAGACGTGGTCTACTAATTATTGGAAGTGCCTTGGGATTTTTACCGACCCTTAGTGGGCTCCAATTAGGCTTTTCGGGTCTAAGTGGAATTTTTAGTATTTAAATATTAATTTTCGGAATTAAATTAAATAATTATTTATTTTCCGAAAATTCAACTGAGATGGTCTGGAATCGAAATTTTATGCTGATGACCGTGGTGAAGTTCGTTTATTTAATTGGGCTTTATTTTGAGCTAAATTGATTTTTTAATAATTATTAATTAATTTTCGAAATTAATTAATTAATTAATTATTTTTCGGAAATTAAGATTTTGATGGCTGAAGACTGAAATCTTGTGCTGATCGTCGTGGCGCAGTTCATTTATTTATTTGAGCTCCACGTTGTATGGAATTGAATAAATTGTGATATTTTAGGGATTTACCCTAAATTGATTGAAATTGATTGAGATTGAATTGTTGATTGGTAAGAGGGACGGATGCATTAACGTGGGTGCCATCAATAGCACCAATGCAACCTGTGATTTTATGAAAGTATAGCTAGACAATACTATCAGCTATATATATTTTAATAATGTAAAATTGATATAAAATTATACCTTGAAGTAACGTCCGTGGTTAGGATCGATAAGAATCTCTTCTGGAATAATATCAAAAGAAGGCGGCTTGATAATCTCTTTTGATAATTCGAGAAGTGCCTTTAATACCAGAGTAAAAAACTTACTGATTGTTTGTCCCGAACGTTGAAATCTCTCACACAAATCTCTATTAGAGCTCTTGTGACCAACCATAAATAAGAAAATCCCAACCTGTTCATCTACCCTTACATATCGAGTATCTTTCAGCCAGCCTCTTTCCTTCATTAGATCACATAGGTTAAGAAAAACATGTCTCTCTACCCTGAATGCTTCATAAATCCTATCTGAATGTCCATAAACAATTTCTCTAACCCATTCGGCTCCTGATAATTTACTGTCCCTAATAGGCTCCCTTGTATGCAAAGACATGTTCGAAATAACGTAAGTTAACCATGCTATTATTATGTCAATATCAGTCTCATCCAAATACCATCCAACCGCTGCTACCTCTCCATTAGACACACTATTTGATTCATCTTCCATAGTACCTATGCCCACACAAATACAATAAAATCAATATATATATATATGTACAAAAACGAAAAAAAAAAGGAAACCAATAACGTAAGTAATAGATACGTAAGTAATAGAGTGAAAGCAAACCAAATATAAAAGTTCAACACAATCCATAATATTCAAACCACAACAGAAATGCAAAAGTCTCAACATTAATATATTCAACAACAAAATAACAACCAATATAAAAAAACATAGTCTAATAAAACTCCATGCAATCCATGATACATTCCATAACATCCACTAAAGACATCGGAGAAGTCCATGTCTCATTTCACTTGGGGTTTTGATAAAAGCCTCCCCTCCACGTGGCATTAACGCAGGCTCGTTCCACAGCTTTGTTGTAAAGATCCGGCTCCAACGTAGGCATGGCAAGTAGGATATCAATCACAACAGATACGGAGAATGTGACTTGTGAGTTGACAGAACCACTCACAGATTGATTAGCCCTACTGTTGATCATCTCCTGTAAGGCTTTGCAGGTGCTATCAATACCAAATGATTGACTCCTCCTTCTCCTCTTACTATTTGGAGTTTTATCCATCCTATGTTTGTCATGAACTGGAGAAGGAGTTATCTCAGAAATAAAAACTTCCTCATCAATATGGTGTTCATTAAAGTTCGTCGGTCCATCGTCTGCATCATCACCACCAATGTCAAGTTCATCCGACATCACCAAATCTTCAGCATTTCCCTACTGCATACTCCCCAGTAGCATATGTATCACCAAAAACAGTACACAAGTCGGGATATTGAGGAAACCCATCCTTCTTGAATTTTGCCCATTCAATATTATTCTGCAATTTTCACAATGAAATGGCCAAGTATGTTATTCAGCATTTATAATGCTTTGTTGAGTTGATTTAATTATTTGATTGAGAAATTGTTGGGCATGGGTTGTCGGTATTGAAAGTAGATTGGTAATCACTTCAAGGAGGACACGTGGGCTCGGTGAATTGGAATATCACCTGGAGAATGCACGTGAATTCAATGGTTGAATATGTCACCTTGGCGAAAAGGTCGCTTGAGAGAATGCACATGGCTCGGAGACTTGGTATGTCATTCTGGAGAATGCACGTGGCTCGGTGACAGAGTTTGGCATCTAAAAGGGCACGTGGGCTCGGTGAATTGATGCATCACTTTAGTGAGATAGCACCTAAGAGAATGCACGTGGGCTCAGGCATCTAAATGGGCACGTGGGCTCAGGCATCTAAATGGGCACGTGGGCTCGGTGAATTGATGCATCACTTTGGTGAGATAGCACCTAAGAGAATGCACATGGGCCCAGGCATCTAAATGGGCACGTGGGCTCGGTGAATTGATGCATCACTTTGGTGAGATAGCACCTAAGAGAATGCACGTGGGCCCATGCATCTAAAAGGGCACGTGGGCTCGGTGAATTGATGCATCACTTTGGTGAGATAGCACCTAAGAGAATGCACGTGGGCCCGAGCATCGTAAAAAGGGCACGTGGCTCGGTGACTTGATGTATCACTTTGGCGAAGAGGTCGCCTTAGAGAATGTACGTGGGCCCAAGGTTCGAGGCACGTGAACTCGGAGACCTGGAATGTCGTCTGGAGAATGCACGTGGTCTAGCTTTTAAATATCCCACAGTGGGGATTGATTTGTATGACATGTAATCGACCGGTTCGATTTGTGTTGAGTAAATGAGTGTCTATTGTGAATTGTACTGACTTGCAGGTGGAATCTGAGGCCAAGGTAAGTCCTCTGCCCTGTGCGTGATTAGGCAGCCTTTAGTATAATGGTTTACTAATCGGGCTTAGTGGGGATAGAACTCGCTGAGACATAGTCTCATCCCGGTTTGGGGAAATCATTTGAGGACCCCGCTGAGTAGCTGAGGAGGAGGAGTCCGAGAAGGAGAACTCGGAGGTAAATCTTGAGGAGAATGATTTTTGGAGGAAGAAGATAATCCTAAGGGGGCCTTGAGTACGGCCTGGATGGATTGAGATTCTATCTTCTTTTGAGATCTCTATTTTGATGTGAATAAATATAGAGTATAGAGTTGTGAAGTGCTTTGGTTTGTATTATGTATAAAAGTTTGGTTATAAGTTTCAATATGAAAAATATGGCCCTGCTTTTCTATCCCATCATTTTGTTGTCTGGGGATTTTAACTGCTTCCACATGTGTTTAAGAAATGAAAGGGTCGACGATACATAGTCCTAGGATATCGCATTATAAAATCGACCAAGTGAGACAGATGTGTGCGTGCCCGAGGATCGGGGTGTGACAATTGACATACCGAATGGCGACAAAATCATGCATCGACATAAAGCACACACATGTATTTCAATATACATGAAGATCCTAAGGTTAAACAAGCTCATCTACATGCTCAATTTTGCCTAAATGTGCCTTGGATTAGTGCAGGGTAGACTGATATACACTCAGATTAATGTGGTTTTGACCTAACAAAACTTGTCCAAAAAATCAAAAAAAAGAAAAAAGTATAAGATGTTTTGAAGACAGTTTGGAACAAGTTTCACGAGACAACCTTATCAAAAATCAATCACAAAAGTCACCACAAAAACAGCAAAGTCTTAAGGTGGACAAAGAATAGAACCTAAGATGCACTAAAAAATTCTACATAATAGAACAGATTATGAGGTGTTTTTTCAGGGTCAAATGTTGGACATTCGAGCCATACGACCTATCAAATTGAAGGTCTCAGAATGCACATTCTAAGTTCTAAGTCTAGAAGGTTTCGAGTTGAAATAATGCTATCTAAGGCCTTGTTTTAGGTCAAACAGCAAGCCTATCACAGACATTCGAAAATTGCAGATTTAAATCTAAATCAACCATTCAACCACATATCGTCATCAATCCACATTCAACCTCAACAAATCAATGATCGAACATGTTAATAATGGATCTAAGCATTTAATAATGTCTTAAATGCGAATATTAGCCCTAGCTAGCTATTCTAACCTCGCTCCATCGGATTTAGGCTTAGAATATCAAACTTTTATGCGATTTCTTTGGTTTTTTAATGCAATCGGACGAATTGATCATCGCCAAAGTTCAATTGAGCTTCCAAGGGATAGATTGAGATAGCAACAGGTCGCCTCAAGGATCGGCTAGACGTTAGTTTGTAGCAATAGCAAGAACCAATCCAAGCTTTGATCGGTTTGGGACCACTAATGCTAAATCGAACCGCCGGCACTACTCTGGTGACCGATCGGCCAAGCTCTGACCACAATCTAGTCAAGGACGGGCCTCGGAACGGATTGGAAGTAGCTAACCTACTTCCAGATAGCGACTAGCTGGTCCTCAAGACCGATGGAGAAAAGAGGTCACCAGGAAGGATCCGATGATCGAACATCCAAACACCGACCATGAAGAGTCGAGAACACTTTGAGGATGAGATCATACTAGATCCGGTGGCAGCTGAATTGCTGTCGGAGGTCAGATCAAGCGGTGGAACATGCCGATCCAAATCGGCATAATTAGTTATATATTCATCTATAAGGCATATCCATTAATATTGTTTACTGCTCACTAAATGAAATAGCTTGAGAGGTCTTTATATATTCCCAATTCCTAATTTTGAGTCCTAGGTTCAAAGAATTGAAAACAGAAAGGCCATCTTCGAAATTTCTGATTCACATTCCATGTAATCTTCAATGGCATAAAAAGGTTCTGCCTCGGTTTCTGTTATCTTGCAAATAATCTCAATTATCCATGACCATATTAATCAATATGTTTGCAGATGACACGAGGAAGCAAGCCAAGTAGCTATTGACGCGATTGGAAGTATAAGGACCATTGCTTCTTTCTATGCTGAAGAGAAGATGATGCAGCTTTACGAGAAGAAATGTGAAGGCCCCATGAGGACAGATTTCAACAAGGACTGATCAGCGGAATTGGGTTCGGCATGTCCATCTTCCTGCTGTTCTGTGTGTATGCAACAAGTTTATGCCAGAGCTCGACTCACTCAGGATGGCAAAACAACACTTTCAGATGTCTTCGGGGTACAAAGGATTTTCTTTGAATGCTAGATAGTGATTCTATCAGAGAACGTGCACAACTGCTTCTCCTTGCTGCTTATAGCTTTTTGGACGAGTTTGACCTTTTTCAAGCCGTTGCTGTTGACGAGGGAAAGTTTCTCGTGGACGATTTTAGTTGATAGGTCTGGTTGTCTTGAACAAGCGACTTCTTCCTTGATGTATATGCTCTTTCTTTATTAATTGAGTGTACCTACGTAGCCAGGCAGATATAGAATCTATAGATGAATGCAAAGCGTCCAACTTCACTCCTGCAAAATGGTCTGCATAACCGCAAAAAATGTGACTTATAAAAACAAGGGGATCGAATCAACTGAACAGGTATAATTGCAAGCAACCAACTAGTAACCATGACATACTGGGATCAAATGAAACTGAGAAGTGAGTAATTCATCTCTTTGATCTCAGCAAATAAAACAGTTGATGACTCGAGATTAAAGATTTAAGAAGCTGTACAGATAGTGATTACCAAGCTCGGACTTGAAGTCTCGCTCAGCTCTAGAGAGTGGTTTCTTGTGAGCTACAGGTAGCTTCCTTAAACATTTTCTACGTTCATCCAGAATCTCATGCTGCTGGATTGCATGATCTACCCTTTCATCCAACACTGCCTGCTTTCTCTCAACTTTCAAAAGCCTCTCCTCTGCCTCAACTAAACGGGCATGCTGGTCAGCAATTATTCTCTTTAGCTGAGGGGCATGATACTTAAGCTCAAAGTACACCTAGAACATAAGATTTACGTAATCGTCAGTGACTTGATCTTTCTGCCAATGAGCTAGCGAATAAAAGCCTCTCCCGTGCCTCAACTTTATGAGGGATCCAAAAGAAATATACGACATTAGGTTGGTAAACCAAATGAAGCCAACCAGGGAAGTATCCTGAAAAATAAGGATGGAGCGGAGCTTCAAAGAGTTCTTTTGGAAAACATTAGGTAGTCACGCACCCATATGCACACGAGCACAAAGGAAACGAGTTTTGGGAGGCTTACAAATAGGGTTTCTGCCATACAAGCTGGATGACTTTTATGGTACGACATTTAGTGGAAAAACTAACTTCAAATGTGAATGTCTATAACTTTGCACAAAATTAAAAGAGTTCAATAAGTCTTCATGTCTAGATTGACTTTTACATTTTTCCTTTTGCTTAATCTAAATCTTATTGTGCACGAGCTTTGACTTTTTTCAACTCGAAACCTTTGAAACTTTTAAAACATAAAGCCATTGACATGTCAATTTGTGTATAACTATTTAATAAATTTCTAATATTTAGACAATATTTGAATTTTGGCAAGAAAATTTCTTGGCTATGTTTTTCTTGGCTATGTTTAGTGCTAAACTAACAAGCTCGTTATATATGAAAACAGATCCTTAATTCCAATACAGATAAAGTCAAAAGATAGTAACTATAGTTAAAAGCCACAACTAACCCAAAACGTGCCCTAGGAAAGAGAAGGAAAGGAGCATGCCAACCTACTTAATGAAACGCCAAAGGTCCAATTAACCCACAATTCTCTTTCGTAGAATTAAAGAATATGTCCTTACCTTACGTGCATATTCCACATAATTCTCATGGAAAATCTTAAAGGCCGCGTTTGGTAGTTAGGATACAATTTATCATGTTTTGTATTTGATACCTGCTTAAGACAAGATAAATAAGGAAATAAGGGCGATATAGATTGGATAAAATTATCTCATGGGGAGATAGGATAAGGTAGATATGATTTCAAGTATTTATAATGGGAAAGTTATTTTTCTCGCATGACAGACTTTTTAAATTAACAAAATTAGCATTATATCTCAATCTATATAATATTTGAATTCTAATATAAAAAATTCAAAATAACTAAATAACTAAATTTTTTTTTATTTATATATATATTCGAATTTAATTATATTTATAAAATAATTTTAATATGTAAATTAAAATATATATTTATATTTATTATATAATTTAGGGATTTTAGTATTTTAGATATATTAATACAATTTACTATTTAATAAAATTTTATTAGAGAGCGGTGTGAAGGGAAAAAATAAAAAAAGAAATTAATTAATAAAAGAGAGGAAAATAAAATAAAGTAAGTAAGAGCGACCCGAGAGGTATTATTTTTATCGAAGGACAATTTTTTTAAAATAAAAAAATTAAAATATATCTCAATATAAATAATATTTGATTCTAATATAAGAATTTCAAAATATTAAAAAATAACAATTCAGTTATTTTAATTTAATCTTATTTTTATTTTTATATAGTAAAAATTTAATAATTTTTTATAAAATAATTTCAATATATAAATATAAATATACATATATTATATATTTTAAGTATTTTAGTGTTTTGGTTATATTAGTATAGTCTACTGTTTAATAAAATTTATTAGAGAATGATGGGAGGGGAAAAAATAAAAAAAGAAATTAATTAATAAAAGAGAGGAAAATAAAATAAAAAATAAAAAAATAAAGTAAGTAAGAGTGCCGTGAGAGATTTTTACCATCTCCATTTGCAAAATGTTTGGTTCATTTTTACTAATGTGTCATTTATACTAAATAATGTACATGATATGATGTGATTATATTTGACTTTATTACTATAATCACTAAATAGTGGATAGGATATATAAAAAATTCATGGATTTCATATCATATCCTATCAGTCTTACAATTTTCTATAGTGAGTGAAGAAACGAAAGGGTGTCATATGTTGTTTGGTGTGTGTGTAAGAAAATTAAAAGAGTATCATACATATGTGATTTTCTTTTTTGTGACCATACTTGACCACCGTAATAATTAGAGACCCAATGTTGCCGAGATGCGATGCCGAAGTCTCTCTTGCAGCGTTTCACAAATTTATCTAGGCCAGAGGGAGCTGGTTGAAACATAGTATTGTTGGTGATGCTCCAAAGGGATGCAATCTCGCTACTTGTCTGCAAACCCAAACAACCTCCATTTGCTTAGTTCAATACAAAATTGGAGTCAATTTCAACCGGTAGTAGTAAGCTACAATCCGTCCATGATATCCGACTATAGTGTGTACCTGCCAATGCCAACCCAAGTCCATTTGAGATAGAGGTGTAGGAGGCGGATTGATGTAGCAGGTCGAAAGGATCACAGTTTCTCCGCTCAGCGAAAGAAAACAGCAAACCAATGCCACAGAGGACTTCAACATACAAACGCATGGATTAATTTGAAAAAGCCCGCAAGACAAAACGATAATAGAAGGACCTTGGAGGGAGAAGCAGCGCGAACAGAAATTGGCTCGGGTTCTCCAAGCCAAACAGATATCCGATGGAGGAACTGCTTCTCATTTGTCGTATGGTCTAGGATGTATTAGGTGCTGTTTCTGAAAAATTCCAAAGATGATCATTTTGGTGTCTGCCTTTTATGCAATGCGTAATTCCAAGGGCATTCTCGCGGCCATGGGTTTGGCAAAAGCATGACGCTTTTATTAGCTTTCCGAACTTTAACACTGTGCTTTGCATGTGTTTTCAGGTTATCAATGAGACTCTGTGGGTTGCAAACATCATTAGAAAGGTATTCAGGCGGGTGATGACGGATGTCAACATGAAAGGTAAATGAGAATTTTCTTGATTTGATTCCATGTGGGTATGGGCCGATCGATCTAATTCATGCGGGCTAAACGATTCCCAAAGTATGGGAAGTATTCACTTCGTTTCGCACCGTGCATCTAGATCAGGATCACTTCTAGGAAGCTCGAACTTTTAACCCATGGAGATGGCAGGCATTATTCTGTCCTTCTCTCTATTCCTGCGAATCTTGGTTCGACCTTGAAGAATATGATCTATCTTCAATTGACTGATCAATAACAATGAATTATATGCAGAGCAATTCCGACTTACCGTGTCACGCCCCAAACCCCAAGCGCGCAAATATTCCTCGATGGTTGACTGAAAATGTGACATCTTAGGACGCGTTACCAACCCAATCTTCTTCTTTTTTTATCTTTCAATTAAGCACATGCGGAAATGAATTAAATACAACACCTAGTCAATCACCAAAAATAGGGATAATAAAAACAAGGAACAATTTCCTTACTAACTATTGACTTTAGGAAGTCTATTAATTGCAAGCCTCTCAATGGCCACTTCCTATTGGTCCTCTCGACAACCTTCAGGGATTAGGGTCACCCTAAACTTCACTAACAGCAAAGTCAGCCAAAAGGTGTCGCATCTTGCGCCCACCACATCCGCACTTAGCAGATCTCCACTCTACGGCCCTAAAAAAAGGTTAACCCACAACAAGGTGAAATAAAAATCTCAGCGAGTCAAAACCTTAAGCCCTGGTTAGGATGCAAATTCACCTTGAAAGCAGTCCTAAGCACACACCATACAGAACTTACCTCACCTCGGTGCATACCTACACATTAGCTCAACATATATACCATCATCAGTGCAACAAGCGCAGTTTAATAACCGAAACATATCATTTCAATCACATGGGTCCCAATTATAAGGCCAAACCATTATGACACATCTCATACCATGCCACACAATTTTATCCCATAATCAGACGCAACTATCACAACCATTCAGGCGTGTTCCAGTTATTTACGACTCATTGGCCACATCCAACTCAACAATCGATGGTCATCTAGCATAACTGGGTGTTGTCTCGCTCCATCGAACACAGCAATGTCTATATCTAGATAACATTCCATAAAGGAGCATCAGCACAACCTCCATTGCAACCAACATCCATTGACATGGGGCATTCGAACTTAATCAAGCATCGTCCCGTGTGAACGTATCAAGAAGGGTTCTGATAGTGACCACACGCACATCCATACTCGGTCAAGAACATCGTGTTTTATACTCAAATACTTCAATTTCAAATAATGGACTTGGCCAATTTTCTCCGTAATAAAAGTCATCCCAATAAAATAATCGTGCATGGTCACACATTTAAATCGAACCAGTAAGCATGGTACATTCTCATTTCAAAATTCCACGATTTTATATACTATATAAAATTTTGACGTCAAAAACCGACACCCGGTATTTTCTAATTAAATACCATAAAACAATTTTTGCAATAACAATTCACAACGACACTCAAGCACTCAATTACACAATAAGTAATCAATTCCACACATAAACGCATCCACGACGATCAGCGTAAAATTCTACAAAATGGATATTCTGTCACAATTTACGCTAATTAAAATTAATTAATTAAATCTTGATTAAATAAATAAATTGCGATTAATTAAACCGAACCACTTAATCAACCTAACAATGCTGGCACTTCATCAATCAAGTCAACCTTATCCTCCCTCATATAGTCCTGAACACCAAAAATCCAGTTTTAAAATTCACTTGACAACCCATTTTTTTTTGTTCAAATTTTCTGAAATAAATTCGTACGGGGTCCCGTTTTTTAAATTAACCTATCAAACATTGCACGCATCTCGTATAAAACCTCCTCATTTTATTGAGCACATAAAACTTGGCGTCCAAACCCGACACCATATTTCTTTTCTAATTTCTTTTCCAACCACCCTTTTTTGAAAGCAAACCTTAATAACCCTCCTTTTTTTTTTTTGTTCAAAACGTTTAGAAATAAATTCATAGGTGCTCACGTACTCAAATTAATCCGTCAAAATTTGCACACACCTAGTTTAAAACCTCATTGTTTTATTAGGCAAATAAGTTTTGGTGTCCAGACCCGACACCTCATTTACTTTCTATTTAATAGTCCATAAGGTCACTTTTTGCAATAATAATAAACCACCAACATAGAACAACCATTCACATATTATCACTCATAAGTTTTAAGCATGTCAAAAGTCAACCACATCACCAAATATGCATTGCCAAACAAGCACAACATCAAGAATAATCACAAAACCATTACAGGTCCTAACCGGCAGAAACCAGTCCACTCGCATGTCTCCAAATTTAAATCCAAAAACCTAACCAAACAAGCTCAGACAATTCTCAAATTGGAATATGTTATAAAGGACACTTAAAAGAACATTTTTTATAAAGACACCTTGACCTATTAAATCGTTCAAACCGTTACAAAAACTATGTTCGTTTCCAGAAATTACGTTTTCTAAAACCAATCTGGTTTGAGATCTGAAACTCATCCATTTGCTTTGAAATTTGAATATGTTAAACTACAAGATGTGATGAAAAAAAAATTGTGAAGAAACTCTTTCAAATATCAAATCCTAAGAGTTGATAAAAATCTTTTGAACACGAATGGGTCACTGTTTTCCGCATAATCCGAGATTCTATTTTGCAAATAATGAAGCTGAAATCTCATTCTTTTAAATCCCTAAAATCTTGAGTAAAATATATGTTATAGTTGAAGATATCTAGAACATTTTTCAAAAATGAAGTAACCTCAAAATTGTAGCACATTTTTCTCCACAAAAATGGCAAGCAGCGTGCATTCAGCAAACTAATCTGGGAGAAATCCACTAAACCAAGCTAAATCACCCTCATTAATACTAATCCAACCAACTAGATCAATAATAATCCATCTTAAGGCTAATCTAACCAAATTAGATTAACACTCATTCATCTAAAGGCTAATATCACTTAATACTAATTTAACTAAGCTAATTGGCCCTTATATAACCCTCTAAGCGCAATTAACAACTTAATCAAAGATTAGGAAGTTAACTCACCGGAATTCAATGGTGGCGGGCTCACGGCGACAGCAACGTGAAGGTGGTGAAGACTTGAGACTACTGCATCTCCAATGGAGCTCAAACGGCGGAGGAAAACGACCCTACAGGCCTTCAGCCAAGGCAGGTTCGGTTCTGAGCTGCTGGCCGCTGTTCGGCAAGCTGGACGGGGGTGCTGAACGACTGGACGCAGGGCTGGCGTTCGGTGGAGGCGTGCGGTAAAGGAGCTGCTGGTCGGCTGCTTGGTGGACTGGACGAGCTGCTGGGCTATGGGCGGTGAAGATGGTGTTGCGGTAGAATTAGATGGGAGCAGCTGGCATGAAGGCTGGTGTGGAGACGTGAAGTGCGAGTTCAGAGAGGAATGCAGGAAGGAACAGGGTAAAGGAGAAAGACTATGGTCATTGCTTTCCATCGGGTAGTATTGTCTAGATTAGTTCTAGTAGGAAAAATCACATCGCTCAAAAGATAGATGGGGTCACGCTTAGACCTTGCTAAAAATATGAATTTCATATCTTATGATAGATTCATCTACACTTAACCGCGCTGGTACTAGCGGCCCGGAGCATAGGCCATGTAGATACCTAAAGAGCAAAATGAGATGCATCTCTCCCTTTGAGATTTCGAATTGTCATGTGGGTCGTCGAGACACTTCCAAGTGATTTTAGCAGAGAACACGTGCTATTGCTTCTCCCTGCTTCTTATTGCTTCTTCGACAAGTTTGACCTTCTTCAAGTTGTCGCTGTTGACAAGGGAAAGTTTCTCAAGGGAGCATTTCAGTTGAGAGATCTGGTTGTCTTGAACGAGACTTCTTCCTCGATGTCTGCTCTTTCATTATCGATCGAGTGTACCTTCATAGCCGGGCAGATATAGAATGTAAAGATGAATGCAAAGCGTCCAACTCAGTCCCGCAAAATGGTCTGCATGACCGCAAAAAATGCGATTCGTAACTACAAGGGCTTCGAATCAACTCAACAGGTACAATTGCAGACAACCGACTAGTGACCGTGACATATTGGTAGCAAATGGAACTGAGATTTGTGCAATTTATCTCTTTGATCTCAGCCAACAATACAATTGATGACTTGGAATTAAACTCACTAGATGCACGCCTGTCTTTTGCTATGGCATCCAAGTTTAGTAGTTTAAACCGGCATTCAATCTTCGAGCCATGCCCGTCCCATTTTTTCTTCTCAAACTTTAGATTTAATAAAGAAAATGAAGTCAGGTCACGCGTTTTATTGCTATTTATTCTTGTTCTTGCTTCTGCATTCATACGATGACAAGCATAAATTGGCTTTGCCGTGTTCTTCATAAAAAACAAATGCCCTCTCCAATAGAATGCCCTAAACAAATTACTTATTACATGGCTATGCTCAATTTTCTGCAGAGAGTCCTAATTGTCTTGACGTAAACGTCCATTCAGTTAATCCCACATGTTACGAAACGCACCTATTTATCATTTGTATTTTTAAGTGATGCTTGGCTACTTTGATCACACTTCTAAATAAACCTTATTTCTAGACTCATCAAGATTCTAGTTACGGGCACGGAGTTGGTATATGTGCAAAAATACATAATTCTCTATCTGTTTCTTTTTCTAACGAGACATAAAAACTGTTGAGATCAACTCAGCCAACCATTGTTTGCCCTTAAATACAAGAAAAGAAGATCGAGCACGACTTGAGTGTGAATTTATCTTACTTAATTAGGATGTAAGTCCAAAATGTTGCTGAATTCTGGACTGACATGAAACGTAAATGCATACTGAATGAAAGCATTGGGCTCTGTGATTCCTCGTCGAGTTGCGTTAATAAAGAACTCTTTAATTGCAAGCAAATAAACCTCTTACTAGAGCAATGAGAAATCCTCTATTTAAGTAGCAATAATTGCTCTTAATCACCCACAGCCCCACCACGGCAAGCATTTTGTGAATCTCTATCGTGTGTTGTCATTCGATAATCATGGTGAGCCATTACTTTGTCATCATCTTCACAGCGTGCGCCTTGTACTCCATCGGTGGTACAAGTATCAAGGCACTCCACCATGCTAGCTCGCTCTCTCCCGATTCAATTAGGAAGATCATTCGAGTTATTTAAGGAACATGTCGATAGCCCATCAATCATGTCCGCCCATACAATCAAGATCTCGGTTTTTATAAGTAGAACCTTCCAAGTATACTTCACCAATCATCGGATCCTTAATCAATCTTGATTTGAATAAAGGATTCCGTTATGTCATATCCAGCCAAGAGATCTTTGTCATTCGATAAGGTCAAATCCTTAACGAAACATCTAGTCCTGGATAGACCTTCTTTGACAAACTAGAAATTGTCAATGAGAATAGACTTTGAGTCTTAAGTCTGGCAGTCCGGAGGTTTTCAGACTTTAAATAGTAGAGTCTGCAAATCTTCAGATGGAAACATTTTGTCAGCTTCAAAACACTTCACGAAGATTTCTCCAACAATCTCTGTTCATGCAGGGAGGATACCTAAAGGGTGGGAAGCATTCACTTCGTTTCACACCATGCATCTAGATCAAGATCGCTTCGTGGAAGCTCGAGCTTTTAACCCGTAGAGATGGCAGGTATTGCCCTGTCCTTCTCTCTGCTACTGCGGATCTTGGTTCGACCTTGAAAAAAATGATCTATCTTCAATTGACTGATCGATAACTATGAATTATATGCAGAGCAATTCTGGCTCGCCAACCCCTGGAAACATCTTTACGCCATTCGAAGGACGGCCTTGACTCTGTCCCGCATGGGAGCTAGCTAGAGTAGAGACATCCGTATTCCTTCACCAACTAGTTACTCGCTTCAGGTACTAAATACGGCACCCCTCTTTGCCTACATTTCTTTTCCCCTCAAGCGAAAATGAAGGTTAACGATGGCAAACTCACTCTTCATTTCGCGTGACAGTTGGGTGCCAGCGGAAGAAGATAAGTTATTTTCTTCCCGACAACGTGATTGCAGAAGCCGTACCCCCTTCTATGTTCGTCGATGCGACGCGTTGGGGCAATGTACATAGTGGGGAGCAAAACTGTCCTGGGTGCGAATGGGCGAAGCTAGTGGTTTAGAATAGAAGATGTAAGGGGGGATACAATTTTTTGGATCCGATAAAAATCAAGTCACTTATAATGTAACATAGCAAGCAACTCTTGAGATTATTTCGTTCATTCGATCTGGCTCGCCGCTGAGAGCAATAGCCACTATTTACAATGCACGTGCATTTGGGGGGAGGGGGGGAGGGGGGAGGGAGAGGGAGAGAGGAGTTGTGGTGATGATTCTTGAAGCACTAGCAAACATGAATATCAACCCTTCTTTCTTTTTTTGGTGGAGTAATGAATATCTTATCTATCTACCCTCGTTAGTGCCTGGATTTTGCCCTAAAAATCCTACTTCCGCTTTTATGTTGCCACATGTGAGAAGCAAATATGACTTTATTCAACCAAACTCGGTCGACTGCATCGATCAAGCATTTAAGCCCCGGAGAGATTTCTTTATTTCCAAAATCCCAAAGACAATCAATCTGAATGGAATATGCACGCAGAGAAGAATGCAGGAAGGAACGGGGGTAAAGGACAAAGATTATGGCCAGTGCTCTCCATCGCGTAGTTTTGTCTTGATTAGTTCTATTAGGAAAAATCAAATTGCTCAAAAGATAGACGGGTCACGCTTAGACCTCACTAAAAATATGAATTTCATATCCCATGGAAGAATCATCTACAGTTAACTGCGCTTTTACTAGCGGCCTAGGGCATAGGCCATGTAGACACCTACAGAGCAAGATGAGGGGCATCACTCCCTTTGAGATTTCGAATTGTCATGTGGGTCGCCGAGATGCTTCCAAGCAATTCTAGCAAAGAACACACGCTACTGCTTCTCCTTGCTGCTTATTGCTTCTTCGGTGAGTTTGACCGTCTTCGAGTTGTCGCTGTTGACAAGGGAAAGTTTCTCGAGGGAGGATCTCAGTCGAGAGATGTGGTTGTCTTGAATGAGAGAATTCTTGTTCGATGTCTGCTCTTTCATTATCGATCGAGTATACCTTCATAGCTAGACAGATATAGAATGTATAGATGAATGCAAAGTGTCCAACTCCACTCCCGCAAAATGGTCTGCATAACTGCAAAAATATCCAACATAGCAAAACAATGCTGCATTCGAGTATTTGGAAGAAGTGTTAAATTTAAGTTTGCCCTCCAATGAGGTGAACTTTACAGATGATTCTTATGGGAAAAATAATTTAGCAACTTTAGTTCCAGGGGACAAGGTACATAGCTAGGGCCATTAGATCAATTAACAATTGGCAAGCTGTTTGCAATGTCAGAAGCTGGGTTGGAAGCTAAAGATTACATTGCCTTAAAGCGGGATATTAAAAGCGTGTGCATCTTGTAGTTAAATAGAGATGTGAAGCCTATTTTTAATAGACTTACTTTATTTTATCTCAGATAATGTTCGGACCAGATTTAGGACAATACCTAAAGTTCGTGCTTTTTTTTTTTTAGACAAAATAAAGTTCGGGCCAAATTAGGGATAACACCTAAAGTTCGTGCTTTTTTTTTTAGACAAAATAAAGTTCGGGTCAAATTTGGGACAACACCTAAAGTTTGTGCTTTTTTTTTTTTTTTTATAGAATTGACCCCAAAAATGTGATTCATAAATACAAAAGGCTACAAATCAACTCAATAGGTATAATTGCAGATAACCAACTAGTGACCATGACATATTGGTAGCAAATGGAACTGAGATTTGAGCAATTTATCTCTGTGATCTCAACCAACAATACAATTGATGACTCGGAATTAAACTTGATAGGGCTAGTATGAGTATCTAGAGGGGCGTGAATAGGTGATCAAAGAAATTTTTATGAATCTTTAAAAAAAATTAATTTTTAAGCGTAACAAGCTAAAGGTGTAAAGAACTAAAAGCAGAAGTATGAAGTTGCAATTTAAAAGTAAGGAGATAAGGGAAAGAGAATTGAGACACAAAGTTTATAGCGGTTCGGCTTAGACCAAGCCTATGTCACCGGCTGGATTCCACTATGAATCAAAAGAGATTTTACAGTCTCACGTCCTTGATTTCACATTATAGAGACTCTACTACACTTCCTCATAATTTTACAAGTATTTAATTTATCTTTTGAATACAAGAAAAGCTCAACAATTGAAATAATGAAGAACTAGGAGCTTCAGGCTTTGGAATTTTTCTTTCAGCAACACACTCGAATAACTTGAGCATCCTCCTTATATACTCTTTCATGCCTTCATAACCGTTGGCACCTTCCAAAGGAGTTCTTCCAATCAACCCGTTGGACAGAATCAATTAGGAAAATCTCGAGTTATTTAAGGAATGTAATGATAGCCCATCAATCATGCTCGCTTATACAATCAGGATCTAGATTTCCATAAGTAGAACATTCCAAGTATACTTCGTCAATCAACGGATCTAACATACTCGAATTAATTTCAATACGAATAATAGATCTCGAGGTGCAATCTCTAGTTGTGAGATCTTCTTCAACCGCACGAACCAAATCTTTAAAGATATACTTGCATTTGGATAAGTCTTCTTCAATGGATAATACTTTCCTTCGTCGGTCTGGAAACTGTCAATGAGAGCAGACTTTAAATCTTGAGTTTGGAGGTCTTTAGACTTTGACGATAGAGTCTGCAAGTCTTTAGACTAGACTGATGGAAACATTTTGTCAACTTCAAAACAGATAAGGAAGTTTTCTCCAACAAAACTAACTAGATGCATGCCAGTCTTTTGCTATGGCATCCAAGGTTAGTAGTTTAAGATGACATTTAGTCTTCGAGCAATGCCTGTCCTATGTTTTCTTCTCCAACTTTAGATTTAACAAAGAAAAGGAAGTGACATAATGAATATGGCTAGGCTCCATTTTCCGCAGAGATTTCTAATTGTCTTGATGTAAACTTCCATTCGATTAATTCTAGATATTACCAAATGTACCAATCATCATCTGTAATATTAAGTGATGCTTGGCTACTGGTCACTCTTAAATGCATGTTATCTCTAGCCTCATCAAGAATTCTTAATATGGATGTATGATTTGGTTTATGTGCAAAAATGCTTTATTCTTTATATGTTTCTTTTTCTTATGAGACATAGATGCCATTGAGATCAACTCATTCAACCATTGTTTGCCCTTGAATACAAGAAAAGAAGATCAAGCACGACTTGAACGTGAGTTTGTCTTACTTAATTAGGATGTGCATCCAAAATATTATTGAATTCTGGACAGGCATCAAATGTCATTGTGCACTTAATAAAAGTGTTGGGTCTCTATTGATAGGGCTAGTAAGGACACATAGAGGGGAGTGAATAGGTGTTCTAGTAAGTTTATGCTAGACTTTTAACAAGTTAACTCATCTTTCGAGAATAACAAATTGTATATGTAAAAGATTATAAGCAGTTAGATAAAGCTATGAATTAAAGCAAGGAGTATAGGAAAAGAGAATTGAAATATAGGGTTTATAGTAGTTCAGCTTAGACCAAGCCTACATCCACTCTCCCACACTGACAGCCTACTGGCTGAATTTCACTATGAACCAAAAAAGATTTTTACAATCTTACGTCTTTGATTCCATAGTGTAGAAACTACACTTCCTCAAGATTTCACAAGTGTTTAATCTCTCTTTTGAGTACAACTTAAGCTCAACAATTGAGAAAGCAAAGAACTAAGAGTTTCAGACATTGGAATTTTTCTTTCACGCACACACTCAAACAACTTGAGCGGCTTCCTAATATACTTCTTCATGCATCTATATCCGTTTGCACTTTCCAAAGGAGTTATTTCAATCTACACATTGGACAGCATCAATCAAGGAGATCTCGAGTTGTTTAAGGAATATAATGATAGCCCACCAATCCTACTCGCCCATACAATTAGGATATAGGTTTCCATAAGTAGAACCTTCCAAGTATACTTTGCCTTTCAAAAGATCTTGATTATCCAAATTGATTCCAATAAGAATAATTGATCACAATGTGTTATCTCCAAAAGTAAGATTTTCTTCAAACCGTACGAATCAAATCCTTAAAGATAAACTCGCATTTGGATAAGTCTTCTCTTCGTTGGTCAAGAAACTGCTAGTGTGGGTTGACTTTGAGTCTTGAGTCTTGCAGTCTTTAGACTTTGACGATAGAGTTTGGAGTTCATCAGACTTTAATAATTGAGTCTTGAAGTTTTCGGATTAAACTGATGGAAACGTTTTGTTAGCTTCAAAATAGATAAAAAAAACTTTTCTCCAACAATCTCCCCCATTTTTTATGGTAACAAAACTTTCCTGCATATTTGAATGCTTCTGATCTACAAAACAAAAGTTAAGCAGAACAAGATATCTCATAAAAGGTGAGTAGATTAGGACAAGAATAGTAATGATTCTACAACCATAGAAAACACAGTGGTCTTGCAAAATAATTATCCGTCCATTATCATTGTCACAGCCTAAGTTACTGTAAGCATCAAAAGATCAAATCAAATAGTCAAAAATTCCAATCCACAACCAAACAAAAGATAAGTCCAAACCAATAGTCAAATCGCACAAACTTTCTCCCATTTTTGTCAACAAAGAAAAAGTGGAGAACATAAAAAGAATTTGGATAAAATTAAGGTTGCTTGGGGATGCGAACAAATTGGAAATCCCCCATAGACTTGACAGTCTCCTTCAGCTTCCTCAGATCCTCCTTCGGTTGGTCTAAATCCTCACCTTTTGCATTTGCTTGAACTTGAAGATTAAGGGCTTGTACTTGGTGGTGCAAAGAAACTGAAGTGGCTTTATGAGCATTCTACATGGTCTGAAATTCACATCCCAACCCATAAATCTGAGCTTTAATCTCTAGAAGAAGCTTGAGCTTGATATAGCTAGTATAAGTACCTAGAGGGGGGTGAATAGGTATATAAAAGATTTTTCTCGATAATTGCACAATACTAGACAGTTGATAGATTTGAGACAAACAATAATCAAAGTAAGACTGAGAGAAGGGAAGAGAAGATTGAACATGCGGTTTATAGTGGTTCAGCTTATTTCAAGCCTACGTCCGCTCTTCTGCACTAACAGCCTATTGGCTGGATTCCACTATGAACAAAGAGATGTTACAGCGTTGATCTTCCTTGATTCTTCGATGTAGATGATCTACCACACTCGCTCAAGGTCTCACTAAGTATAGACACTCTCTGTGTATACAATTTCTCTTAGAATGTATCGACTAATAATCAAGGTGCTTCAAACTCTGGAATTTCTCTATCGATCATGCACTAAAGCAACTAGAACGTCTTCCTTTTATACTCCTTTATGCCATCATACCCGTTGGCACTTACCAAAGGAATTCCTCCAATCTACCCGTTGGACGGAATCAATTAAGAAGATCATTCGAGCTATTAAAGGAACCTGACGATAGCCCATCAATCATGTTCGCCCATACAATCAAGATCTTGGTTTCCAAGAATAGAACCTTCCAAGAATATTTCGTCGACCATCGGATCTTCTAGATTACGAATAAAAGAATCCGTTATTTTTATCCAGCCAAGAGATCTTCTCTAGAGAATAGGACTAAATCATCAACCAAATACTTCGGCTTTGGATTGCCTTTGTCACTGGATTAGAAAAACTGTCAATGAGAATAGTCTTGAGTCTTGAGTCTTGAGTGCCGAGTCTCGGTGATCGAAAGTCTTCGACTCTAAATAAGGTCTACAAATATCCAGACTAGACTGATAGAAACGTTTTGTTAGCTTCAAAATATTCTGGAAAGATTTCTCCAACAATCTCCCCATTTTTGATGATCTGTAGATTTGAACAACTTTGACCTGCAAAAACATTTCTCAAGCAATATGGCTATCTCATAAAGATTAATAAAACAATCGATCGCATCCACAGAAAATTGGTTAGTCTTTCATGAGTAATACCATACAACAACACTTGATATAAATGCAAACAAATAAGTATCAAAATCTACACCCAAGTCACCAATTTCAAATTCATACCCAAGTTCACTCAAGTCATACTCAAAAACAAACATTCAAACACTCAAAAGAAATTTAAAGTCAAAGTTTAGAGAGTTCAAATTTGCAATTCTCCCCCTTTTTGTCATCATTAAAAAAGGTGAGAAAAGAGTCAGGTCTGCTTGGGAATGCGCACGATATGGAAATCTCCCATCGATCGGACGATGCCTTCCAAATCTTCAAGTCTTCCCTTAGATGAGCTACCTCTTCTCCTTTGGCATTGGCTTGAATTTGAAGAGCGAGGTCTTTCATTTTATCCTCCAGGGTAACCGAAGATGCTTGTCCAGCATTCTTCATGACTTGAATTTCACAGTCCAGAGCATAGATTTGACCCCGCATTTCCAGAAGAACATCAAGGATACGACGAAAATCTGCTGTATTGTCCGTTTGTGTGCTCGCATTTGCTTTCTCGGATGGAGTGAATGCAGACGATGGAGCTTCTGTATAATCTTGCAGATTTGGTGTTGACGTATCATGTCCTTCTTCGGGCATTTAAGAAGCTTGAAAATCTTCTGGATCTGCTGGTGAGCGTCTTACACCTTCACTATTGACAGCATGTGGTGTAGTCCTTCCTTGCTCGCCATCTCCCCCTGTCTCTAGGACCTTAAATGGGGAAGAGTGATGGTTAGGCTCCTCAGCATCTAGATTCCCCTTCTCTCCAGCTTCATCTGCAGACTTTTCTTTCTTTACTTCTCATTCTTCTTCAGCTTCTTTCTCTTTCTCTTGCTGCTCCTCTGCTTCTCTATTCTTTGTTTGCTCCTCTTCTTCTCTCTGTTCTCTTTCCTCTGCTTCTTTCCCTTTCTTCTAATGTTCCGTTGATTCAGGTACAAAACGTCTAGTCCTTATCAGTGCAGAGATAGTGAGATCTCCCTCTTCATCTTCATCCTCCAAGATGAGAGTTCTTTTCTTTTTGGATGGGGCACCAATGAGCTCCTTCCTTCTCTCTTGAAGCATAGGTACCGGAGTCTTCACTCAACTTCTCCATTGCCTTAGAAAGTTCTTTCGCACGTTATTTTTGTCAGCATTTTAAAACCTACCACCATTTTTTCGCATGGTAGAACACAAAGAGTATGTAGAGGTTCAATATTCAAGTGTTTGAAGATCTTGGTCACCAGACCTGAGTAAGGCAATTGGCCCTTGTCCTTTGCCATTGCTCTGTACATGTGAAAGAGAATGGTGTGAAGGAGAGAGAGAACTTCTTCCCCGAGTTGATTGCGTACATCAATTTTGCCTTGGAATTAGACACGCGCCTTGGATGTAGACTTCGGCCCGATACAAACTTGATCATAATTTTGTGAAGCAAGATGTTGATGGCACGCATCCTTGAATAGGTAATTCTTCCCTCTGTATCCCTATATTTGACAAGCACCAATGAGGCACGAGCAATTGAAACTTTGATTGGTTGATAGCGTCCTCGTTCAACTCCAATTATGTCAGCCAACATGTCCACATCTATCACCAAAGATTATCTAGCTAGATTAGGATTCTATTCAATTTGTATTAGGAATTAGGTTAAGCTGAATTCTAATTTAAACTAGAATCGTATCTTAACCAAGTAATCTCTAACCTAAAATGCAATATATCTAAAAGGTTCTATCTAAATAAAATTAAACATGCAATCAACCTAATATGCAATGACGTACCAATGATGCCCTAATTCTACATGATACATGCATGATTTTTTTTTTGTATTTTTCTTTGTAAAATTCAAAAGTTAAAATTGCCAAATAATTAAACGTGCCATTTAAATTAAAGAAAACTAACATCCTAAATGAACGCATTTTTAAAATTTTTAATTTTTTAACAAATTCGAAATAAAATCCCTATTCTAAATATGCAAGATAACAATAGAAATTCTAAAACCAAGCTAATCCTAATTCAAACATTTTTTGGATTTTTTATTTAACAAAATAAAATTCATTCAACCAAATAAGATCGATATCCACAAATCGACGAATTATATCTCACGCATGAAATCGGATTGGCCAATTTTTAAATAAATCGCGAATCAAATTTCGGGCTAGAGATCGGATTGGTGATTTTTCAAGCGATTGTGATTGCGAGTCGGATTTCAGGCGCGAAAATCGAACTGTCAATCTCAAATTTCAGAAGCAATTTCATGTCGGAATCTCAATTGTACATTAGGAATAATTCTACTAACAAAATCAAATAAAATAAAAAAACAAATAAAAAAGACTACCTAATTTAATTTTCCTCCTTTTTTTTTTTTTACTTTTTGTTGCTCTTTCACCCACGATTCGGCAACTTCGTGGTGGGTCACCATCAGTCAGGCAAGGGCGTCGCGATCGGAGCTCCGGCGAGGGGCGACAGCCAGTGTGCAAGCGGACTAGCTCAGCAGTGGTCCGGCAAAGGAGTAGGTCGTCACGGGCATTACTGGCAACAGACGTGCGAGCAGGAGCGGAGCAGAATAGATGGGCTCAAGCGGCAAGACATCGAGTGAGCAGGGGCAGCCGATCCTGGCATCGTGATCTGCAGCAGTGGTGCAGAGCAAATGGGCTCGCGATTTGGTGAGCGAAGGCGTCGGCGAGCAGCTCCGGTGCGGCAGATAAGGGTGAAGATCGACTGAGGTGCGAAGGGCTTCGTCATGCTAGTGGAGCAAATCGGCGAGGCAGTAGTAGTTTCGCGGGGTGACGAGGCTGGAGTGCGGATCGCAGGTCGTTGGGCGCCGAGTGCTGTAGCGGCGCCACTCGGGGAAGCTTGGAGTAGCGTGTAGGGCGTCACTTGGAGAGCAGGGGGCTGCTGCTACGTTGATCGAAGGAGGAGGCTGGCGGAGGCTATTGTTGCAGCGGGTAGATCTGGAGCAGCGGCAGCCAAAGCGGGGGTAGCAGACCGGTGGCGTGGCAGCATCGTGGCTGGGTCACAGTAGCATAAGTGGAGCCGGCTAGGTGAGAGCAGATGCGGGCGGAGAGAGTTGAGGAAGTCGATGAACAGTAAACATCCAATCGCCCCTCCTTTTTTGCCGCTTCTGCTTTTTCCTTTTCCCCCAAAGAACCGAAGGCTTCTTTTTCTTTCTTCTTTTCTTTTTATTCCTCTTGACCTTGAAAAGAAAACCCTAAACTCTAACGTTTCTCTCTGAAAAATTTCCCCCTTGATATGGCCGAATGTCTCAATTGCGTGGCCTCCTCCCCCAAACCCTACACATTTAATCTATTTATAGGCCACGAGTTAGGCTTTTAATTTTTCCGAATCCGCATCCACGAAAATTCCTTTTTCCAAATGCAATATTTGCTTTTGATATGATTTAGGATTGCAAGAGGATTCTTCTAAAATTTGAAATCTCGTACAAATAAATCCGTAAAATCTTTTCGAGGATACGAGCTTGGGCAAATTTACTCCCTTCGTGGGCTTAGTCCAATTCACCAAACTAAAGTTATGAACCACCAATTTGAACCCGTTTGTCACTAGCCCAATGTAAATGCAAATTAAAATAAATGCACATAAAATTATATGCTATGCAATTAATTAATTAACTAATTTTTTTTTAGGGATTAAAATTAATCCATAATTTTTTAATGCAATAAATGATTAAACGGGTCGCTAAAATTTAGGTGTTAACAGAACTACTCAGAAATTTGGATCAGACCATAAAGATGCTAAAAAATGCCATGATAGTAACATCTTTAACTTAGCCAAGTTGCATTTCTCAAAAGATCCCACCAGGCTAGAGAAAAAAGACGTGTTTAGAAAGACATTGAGAGAATTTGCTTATGCACACACTTTACTTTAAGGGATTCTGCCCAAAACATTACATCATCTTTGCCTTTTATGGGCATTAAGAGGTCACAAAAAACAAAGATCAAGCTCACGAGTCTTAAAACACAAAAAGGCTCTAGGATTCCTAATCGAGAATTATTCTAGATGATATGAACAGTGATTTCTCTAAACTATTGTTCAATCGCTTGCATTTCGTAACAATTGGTATCAAAGCTAGGGTTGGCTAAGTAAGAATTGATAGATTGATTGGAACAATTTGGTTTATGGAAGATACGGATTAAAGATTATCTCTATCAAATGAAACTGCACTTGCCCTTATCTAGGAAAAAGTCAGAGATGATGAAACAAGCTAATTGGGAATTGATAGATAGACTAGCCATAGGTGTTACTCAGTGATATTAGCTTGTAATTTCGCATTTAAAATCATGAAGGAGAAGACTATTGTTGTTTGATGAAGGCCCTATTGGATATATACGAGAAGCCATATGTGATCAATAAGATCTATTTGATGCAATGTCTATTTAACTTGAAGATGAGTATAGGTGCATCGGTTACAGATCATATTAATGAATTCAATGTGATTGTCAATTAATTGAGTTTAGTTGATGTTGACTTTGAAGATGAGATGTGTGTTTTGATTCTAAATCCCTATTGCTTGATAGTTGAAATACTACTATTATTGCTATTAGTAATTCTTTTAGGTCAACAAGCTTGACGTTTGATGGGGTTTAAGATTTAATTATGAGTGACGACATCCATAGAAGAGAATTTGGCCACCATATTTTTGCTGCTTTAGAAGGTGAAATTAGAGGAAGAACTAGTGCACATGTTAGCAGTAGCAGTATATGATGTAGTTAGTCTAGGACAAGTGGTGTTGTTTGTTGGAGTTATGGCAAGATGGGGCATTTTAGAAGGAATTGCATGAGCTGAAGAATAAGAAGGGCAAATAAATTACAGTTGATTATGCAGATGATGTTGTAGTTGCGATTGAAGGTAATTCTGATGATGCCAATTTTGTCTTGTCTATCACTAATTATTCATTGTTTGATGGATGGTTGTTTTTTTCATGCTACACCAAATAAAAACTGGTTTACTACTTTTCAATGTATGGAAAGTAGTAAAGTGTAGTTGTGGAACAACATTAAATGCGATGTTGTTAGTGTTGGCAATATTATAATTAGAATACATTATGGCATTGTAAGGACATTGACTGGAGTGAGGCATGTTCTAGAATTGAAGAAGAATTGATTTTAATTTCCTTGAGTGCCTTAAATTTAGGTGGGTCTCGATATATATAATGAAAGGAATCAAGCATAGTGGCCTATATGAATTTCAAGGTGAGATGGTGATAGATTTCACATCGAAGACATCGGGTGCATTTGTTCAAGAGTCTGAATTGTGACATATGTCTTTAGGACACGTTAGCAAGAGAAGCTTGAAAATTTTAAGTGAAAGAAATATGTTATGTGGTTATATTACTAATGAACTAATTATATACAGGTGTTATAATTTAGATCAACGAGAGAAAGTGCAATTCAGTATGACTATTAGATAAACCATGGAAACATTTGTAGGTTGTCGCGGTCTCCTTCGAAAAAGAGTGTTAGATTTATCCTAATAATTATTGATGACTACTCAATGAAGACATGGGTGTTTGTGGTTAAGCACGAGTTTAATGCTATTGTTAGAATCAGGTAGTTGAGAGCTGTGATTGAAAAGGAGACTGATAAAATGATGCAGCAAGTGCGGATAGACAATGGCATGGAGTTTTGCTCAAAATTGTTAAAATGAATTATGCGTGAAGGAAAACATAGTGAAACATGATACTATTGTTAATGAACCACAACATGTTACAAAATTGATAAGCAAAACACTACTAAAGATGGCCATAAAATACTTTCTAATATTGGTATGACTAAGATATTCCTTACAGATGCGCTTAGTATGGCGAGTTATTTGATAAATAGGTCCCCATTGACTACGATTGGATGTTGGACTCCTGAAGAAGTGTGGTCATGTAACATTATCGATTATTCTATTTTTAGAATGTTTGGTTACTCATGTTATATTTGAGCAAGTTATGGTAAGCTCGATGAAATGATAAGAAAGTGTATGGTGTTAGATTATGCACAAGGTGAGTGGGGCTATCATTTTTGGTACCCGGCAATAAATTCACCTGTTATCATTAGAGAAGTTACATTTGACGAGTTTGAAGTACTTTTGGCTAGGAATAATTTTAGCAATGTTCATACATATTTGAATAGTGTTTAGCTAGAGATGGAGTTGTAATTAGAAACTCCTGAGGTGGCGAGTACTGACATGGTAATCGACACAGATGATGCTTATAAAGAGGTGGAGCATATAGAACTAACAGTTGCTGTAATGGTGTAATTACTAATAGTAACAAAATACGTGTTCGATCTCCTGATATGTATGCATGCAACAATGGTTTTGTTTTATCTATGATTGAGGAGGTTGTGTCAGAAAACATTTGTGGAGTAGTTAAAGCTGTATGTGAAGTTGGTGTTCTGATAAGGTCCTCGGTTATGGTGAAGTTAGTAAGGTTTGGACTTGAATAAAATCTATGGCGGTTGAGCCCATGGGGTGTTATGGAAGAGTAGCATAGAGTTCAATTTTTTTGCAAAATGATTGTGACTTGGCTCAAACATCAAGTCAATGTAGAAATTATTTAAATATTTCTCGAATTTAACTCCATGAATGAAACGTGACTCAAGATAAATTATTATTATTTTGTAAACGCTTAAATATATGTTCTAAAATTCAAATTCTTTATTTCGGGTGTTAAAGGATCCACGTTGGACAAGGATTCCGAGATAAACTAGAGAAAGGAAATATACGGACATCAATATTATCAATAAGCGTTGGAGCTGTTGGGCTGAATTGGAAAGTCAATCTGCGATGTTGAATTCGACTTTGACTCGGTCAATGTCAGAGAGAGGGATAAGAAGAAATTAAAGATAAGGAAATCTTTCCCTGCAGAAGTCGGTTGGGAGATTTTTTTTTATATCTTTATATATTCTTGGATTTTAGTTTAAGCCGTTGTTGCTCAAAGTGCGGATCTTTGTGCCGTACGTGTCCAGGAAAACAAAGAAGGGCGTTATTCAAGCGGATGCTTGGCGTTGGTTTTGTTTATGAATTACATCAAAAACGATTTAGTGTTCAAGTCGATTAAATTTTGTGAGTTTAAGATTTGTTAATTTTTTTTTTTTTTTTTTGTAAAATTAAGAGATTATTTTGTGAGAAATTATGAAGCTAAACATTACGTGGGTTATTTGGTGTAATTAGAGCCTACAAAGTATTGTATTTGAGTAACTCGAGTATGGTTGTAAGCTCCATGTGTCACTTGATTTATAGTGAACTTCGTTAGTGTTATCCCGTGGACATAGGGAACCAGGTAAATTTGGTATTTCATATATTTTCTTGTTATGAATCCATTCGCATCACCTAGCCACAACCTTTGTGCTTCATTTAGATGTTTCTCTCATCGCCTTGTTTATGTTTATGCTAAGGTGGAGTCACCCATCTCAATACGCTCAACACGTTCAATTTTCTTACAGAGTAATGACCGGAAGAGGGATTAACAAAAGCTAAAAAGGAAAACTGTGGACAGCACTTGACCGAGTCTCCTCTTCACTGACCACACACTTCCCACTGTTTCAAAATCCCCAACCTCGTGTGTCATTGCGTTAGTGAATTGCATGGTGTTTGTGTTGGCCGAATCCTCTTCAGCAGCCAAGCGTCTTCTTGTTTTTGACCCCGTGTGTTGCGTGTTTCCTAGTGTCATTTGTCTGAACGTGTACTCTTGCTGTAATTTAGTTTGAACTGTGGGCTCTAATCAAGTGAGGATTGGTCATCACGTTTAATTTTATTACATATAATTTACATGTCGCATTGTTTAAAGAAATCCTTCATGACATATCGTACAAATTCATCAGATTTCGTAGTTGCATATTAGGAGAACAGTCACCAAAATCTCATGGTAAACTCAATTTGGTATCCTGCATTTAGGAAAATTTGCATTATTCAGTTTAGAGTAGTCAGGTGTTTAGTTTTGGGTCAAGCTCAAGAGGGATCATGTCTCGGGGCTCATGACATGGTGGTGAATGTTTTTTGCTTGCCTCGTATCGGGTTTCTTTCTGCAGTTTTATTCTTTCATACCCTTTTTGATGCGTGACTCTGATTTATTCATATAGTCTCTGTGTTGTGATTCATTTCCCTAGAGAGATGGGTCGGTCACACGCTCAAGGATCATATTGAACATAAAAATATCACATGGACACTTAATGGACAATAACTTTAGGACACATAATTGGATAAAATACCCACATGTGACACTTATTAACAATCAATCAAGTTATACCGAAATGGCATTAGTTAGATAACTAGTATAATCAAGTTCCTGGATTTAGATCTCAAGTTGCATAAGAAGTGAGATACCATCTCATATTTTACTTGGTTTCCAACTAGCTAGGGGTAAGCGTAGTCAGGGTTGGGTTAGTCTAGCACCTAACCGACAGATCAACTTGCATAGTAAAAAGACAAACATACCATTTCAACAATGCGATGCTAAGCAACCAAATTATGAACATTAATACATATTAGATATCAACAAGATAAGGTAACAATATAAATTTACACTTGTTAGAAGTAACAAACTGTAAAAACGAACATTCGAGGTGAGGAAAAAAGGCAAGCAACAAGGTAAGTGAACAAAGGTGATCAGCCATGCGAGTAGGCAAGTGAGGTCAAGGCTGGCGAGGCTCACTCAAGAGGGCTCACTCAAAACCTTTAGGTTGTGCCATGTATAGTTCTTCATCTAAGTCACTATGTAAAAACGCTGTTTTTACGTCTAACTACTCAAGATAAAGATCCTCCACTGCAACTATACTTAGCAAAACTCTAATTGATGTCATTTTCACTACAGGTGAAAATATCTCGGAATAGCCGATCCCTTCTTTTTGAGAAAAGCCCTTAACTATAAGTCTCGCCTTGCATCTAATACTACCATCTGCTTTATTCTTAATCCTGTACACCCATTTGTTTAATAAAGCTTTTTTACCTATGGGCAACTTGGTCAACTCCCAAGTTTTGTTCTGAAGTAACAAGCTTATCTCGTCTTTCATAGCACACTCCCACTGCAAGTGAGACATGTTTGCCTTTGCCTCATCGTAAGTCTCTGGTTCTCCCGAATCTGTATATAAGACATGGCTCAGAATAGTATTAGCTGATGGATCAAAAATTACCTTTGGCTTTCTCACACGTGTAGACCTTCTCAAGATAGGTACTTCAGGGTCGTTCGTTTGCTCTGAATCACTGCATTCTTCTTGAACTACCTCTTTACTGATAATAGGCTCATCTTGAACCTCTCTTTCAGGTGCACTTTGATCTACTGGAAACATCTTCACGAGCATTGTGTCTAATTCAACATATTCTGGTTGTATTACCTTCTCATGCTCTGTCTCTGTCTGACGATCCTTGTACATCTTTTCTTCATGGAATACCACATTGCGACTACAGATAACTTTGTTATTCTCATAATCCCAAAGCCTATAGCCATACTCGTCGCCACCGTATCCGATAAACACGCACTTCTAGGACTTAGCATTAAGCTTTTTCTTATCCTCCCTATCAATTAAACCATATACAATATAACAAAACACCTTTAGATGTGAATAATTAATCTTCTTACCTGACCACCGCTCTTGTGGTATTTCTCCATCCAACGCACTAGATGGACTTCTGTTGATAAGATAAACAGCTGCATCAAATGTGGCAGCCCATAAGTGTAGCGGGAGACTTGCGTGTAGTCTCATGCATCTCGCACATTATAGAATAGTCCTATTCATCCTTTCAACTACACCGTTCTCTTGAGGAGTTCTAGGAACAGTCTTTAACCCATGTATGCCCTCTCGACTCAAATATTCTGCAAATTCTTTACTCATGTATTCACCACCATTATCATATTTCAGAGCTTTAATCTGATAATCTATCTCTTTTTCTACCATGGTCTTCCACATTCTGAACATCCCAAATACTTCTGACTTTTCTCTAAGAGCATAGACCCAAGTCTTCCTTGTTCCATCATCAATGAAGGTGACAAAATATCTCTTACCACCATAAGAGAGTTCCTGAGCAGGTCCCTATACATCAGTATGAACCAACTCTAGCTTCTAGCCTTTATTTTGTTGCCCATTCAATTGAAAACTAACAACCTTCTGTTTTCCATAAATGCAACTCTCACAAAAATCTAACTCAACTTTTTGCAAACCTGGGAGTAATTTTCTCGAGTGTAACTACTTTACACCTTTTTCACAAAGATGTCCCAAACGATAATGCCAAAGAGTAGATAAATTACCTGTAGTCATTGTAGTTGCAACCATATCACTGATATTGTCTCCTTGGAGAATGTAAAGTTTTCCCGCACGCTTTCCCTTTGTTGCTACTCTTGCCCCTGAGGCTATCTTCCACTCTCTGCAGCCAAAAGTTATTACCAAACCTTTTCGGTCAAGTTTACTGGTTAAAATCAGATTTTTCTTTAATTCCGGAATATGCCTAGTTTCACGCAAAACTAGACGTCTTCCACCTGAGATGTTCGCAGTCACGGTTCCTTTCCCAACAATTGGACACATGTGGCCATTTCTCACAACCACTTGTCCAAAATCTCCACTGGCATAATCATCAAATATGTCTCTTTGCGAGGTGCAATGAAAAAAAGCGCCATAATCAATAAGCCATTTATATGTTGTCAAGTCAAACCCTGCAAACAAACACACGTTATCTAGTAAAGATTCATCGCTAACCATATTAGCTCCTTGATTCTCATCTTGCTGCTTCTTTTTGTAGGCTTCACACTTAAACCTCCAGTGTCCGGTTTTTTGACAAAACCAACACTCATCTTTTGCAACCTGTCTATTAGCCCTTGATTGTGATCTGCCACAACCGCTGAAATTTCCTCTACTTTTATTTCTTCCACAGTTCTCCACTCCAAGTGCCGTTGAAGATGTAGATGCAGAAAAATTATCTCCACCTAAGACTTTCCTTTGCATCTCTTCATCCATGATACTACTCACGGCATCATCAAGAGTTAAATCATCCTTCATGGTGCTTGAAATTCCATGCACTGCGGTATTGTAGCTTTCTGGAAGAGAACATAAAAATAATAAAGCTTGAAGCTTCATGTCTAAATTTATGCCTGCAGATTCTAATTGACTCGTGACCTGCGTGAAACTATTAATATGCTCTGCCACAGAACCTCTATCAAATTACTTCATATTAACCAGTTTCTTCAGCAAAAATACATGATTTGATGTGGACGGCTTCTCAAAAATATTCGTTAGAATATCCATGACTTCTTTTGCAGTTTTTGCTTTTGCGATGTGGTACCCTGTCTTTTTCGTCAACCCTAGACGAATCGCACCTAATGCCTTTCGATCAAGAATTTTCCATCCAGATTCTGCTGTTGGATCCACTTCCGCCATCTCGGGTTTCCAACCCTCAAGTGGTACATAGAGATCTTTTTGATAAAGATAATCATCTATTTGTAGTTTCCACCATCCGAAATCCTCTCCATTGAACTTATCGATTCTAATTTTATCTTCTACTATCTTGTTTGCTTTCAATCGAACGTCACCGAAAACCCTCAATGTTCTCGATTAGCCAACCCAGGCTCTGATACCAGTTGTTACGAAATTGCACGTCGATTCCAGAAAAATAACGCTCGCAAACAATTCACCAGACAGAATATAGTAATAAAAGAACAAAATCAGATGAACACACCAGAAAATTTGTTATCGAAGTTCACCCAAACCTGGGCTACGTCTCTGTGCAGAGGCACTATGCGAATCTACTAAACTTCAGAGAAAGTTGGAATACAACGATGATCTTCTCTCAAGATCATAGCACAAAGAGATTGAGAACACTCATCAAGAAAAAACTCACTTTTTTCTTCTCTCTTTTTCTTGCCTCTCTATTTCCTTTTTTAGCGTCTTGACGGCTAGGGTTTTTGCCATCGGTAATATAAAGGTATCACTTTTAACCTAAAAGGAAATCTAATAGAAAAGACAAAAAAAGCCCCTAAAAACAAATATTTTGCTTTATCTATAACACTACCACAACAGAACTAAAGCCTCTTTGCTTACAGCCATTTTTGCACAAGTGCTTTTCAATTAGAGAAAGGAAAGTCTAATTAAGTGTTGGTGCACACTCTCGAATCACAACCCTGAACTAGCCTGGTTCAAGCATATCTCTTTCTCTTTCTGTTTAGAAGATATACACATCTCTGGCAACCTGAATTAAAAATCTTTTCCAGAAATTAAAATTTCAGATGCGAATGAGAGTCACAACTGTAGAAAGCATTTTATTCTTTTCCTTTTAGTGATATTCTCACTTTGATTGATGATCTTATTTTGATCCAAGACATGTAATTTAACTGGTCCTCATGAAGGAAATTTTTTAAAGGGTTTGCAACAAATGGAATACAAATTCCAAAGAAAAGGTGGAAGACGCAAACCAGGTGAACAAAGTCAATCAGCACCAAAAAAAAAAAAAAAAAAAAAAAAAAAACGACAGCAACGACAGAGAAGGATAGAACCCTATGTTTGGTGGCAGCGTCATTGGCTTTTCCCGTGGAGGGCATCTTCACAAGTTGATGTCTCCATGCCATTGAGATCTACACGTACACACAAAAAGAATTGAAGGACAAGAGGATTGATCAGTATGCTGCCAAGAATTCTCTCACTAAAAGAAGGAAGCATAAAATAAAATTCCATTCTAGTCAAGAATCCAAATTAAAACAAGAACCTTTGGTATCAGATTCTGTGCTGCTTCCGACGGAGAAGGGTCAGAAACATGCCAAGTGGAGGTTTTATGAGGGTCACGAAGAGACGCATCCGTAAACCTATTATTGAGGAAAAGATTCGTGGGTATAGAGAATCAAGCTAAAACCTGCATCGCTAGCTTGGCCTTTCGGACCCAAATAGTACCATTATTTTGCAAGATTTGTCAATTAACCCTTTTTTCACCACTCATATCTAGCGTCGGCACATTCAAGCAGTTCTGGCAAAGAATTAAATACTGGGTAAACTCTGGTCATAAAGGACCTCATTTAATCATTTAATTCAGGACTTTATCCCAAGAAATCAGCCGATATAGTACATTGCCAAGCTGGGTTTCAGTCCACGAAATGCATTGCAATTTAAAAATTGCACAAGGCATCACACTTTTTTTCTGAAATACTTTTAAAGCCCAGGAATATTGATTTCAACCCAAGTTGCCTTAAGGAAAAATGTAACAGGATAATGCTGATAAATACCTGATCAATAGCCATTTATCAATATCGTTTCCTATCTTTTCGGCAGTCTTTCCTGCTCAGTTCAGTGAAAAATACACACCTAAAAGCCTAGTGCTTATAAAAAGAATATTTCTAATATGAGGAGCTTAATCACTTATCAGAGTGATAAGGCTGAAAAGTGATTAAGCTCATTACATGCTTATGAAAAAAAGGACAAATTAAATAGAGAAGATTTGTACGACGCAAGTTGACTTAAGGAGGTCCTCCTAAGATACAGGTGGCCTTTGGAATCTGATCTCATATTCAGCTCCATTCCCTATAAAGCAGACATGAATGCAAGAACAAAATGAAGCATTGGACTTAAGTAGGAGAAGAAGAAGAGAGGCTAACACGAAGAGAAGAGTCTCATTTGGTAGCCAAGGATGACTTGCCTGCTCCGACTCGATCTATTCACCTGAGTTGAGTATTTGAGTAGTTCGTGCTGGTTTCAGGCAGTCTCCTTGGCTAATCAGAAAGTCTCTTATCTTTCGTGTTAGGCTTCTTCTTCCTTCTAAATCAACTACTCCTAGAAGATACAAAATAGTTGGTTCTTTTTATTCGTCAAATCACACACTGAGAGGCATTGGAATGTTTTTGTGAGGAAGAGAGGCCTTACATGACATGATGAGTCTTGTTTGTTAGCCAAGGATGACTTGCCTACATCTTGCAAGAGAGCTTTGATTAGGGAGCTGTTCTCATCGATAGACGCTCACAACTGTAGGGTGACAAGGCAGGTCATCCTGGCTTACCTAACGTGCTCTTTATGTTCATGTTAGGCCTTCTCTTCTTCTTTGAGGCGCCTACTTTCTTGGGCCACAGGTGTATTGGAAGTCAGCACAAGAAGGTTTGTCAAAGTCGTGAATAGCTTATATTAACATGTAACGCCGAAAAAAGGAGAAATGAAAATTAATTTTTCCGGTTTTGCTAGTGGGAGAAACAACACTCTATTGCTCGGGTTCCATTATTAAAACCATCTTTCGAGGGATACTTCAACGCATGGGTACGTGCACGTGATAAATGTGTCGAGAACGTGTGGTTCAATGCACTTTCTATGATACATGCAAATCAACAGTATTTCACCGAGGAGTTGAAACATCGAATCACCCTCTAAGTGCTGTATACTCCCCCATTTTGGATTACAGTTGCCAACCATTTATGATGCCAGTTCCTGAAGTTCTCACCAAGATTGATACCTTGCTTTTACATAACATCAACATTGGCCTAGGTTTCACTTCCTATCATGTCTATGCCCTTTATTTTAATTATTCCATCATAAGAAGAGACGTTCGACTTGGGCATAATCTAAATGTTGACAAATATATAAGAACCCTTATTGTATCACCTGTAGTTTTGAAATTAGGCGGTTAAGAATATCCCGCTTATTCAGAATGATAAAGGGGCTCAACTCCATATATATGCCAGAATTGCTAAAGCTTTTGACACTTATAATAACCGAAAATTAAGAAAATGCCAAACATCATTCATTTTTAACCCAATAATCACTTACAAACTCATTTTAGCATCTTGCTAAAGGTTTTTGTGATCTGGATTTCAGTTATTTTTTAGTGTTTGGTACGAGTGCGAGACTTCAGGATTTGGGATGGATATCTCTGGTAAGTAGATGCCATTTTCATGAATAGGGATACAAGGATAATTTATGTAAAATTGAAAGATGATCTCCACTAAAGGTAAGATTCACGTTTTTTTTTTTTTAATTTGGTAAAAGTAAGCAAAGGTAAGATTCATGTTTGTATTTAGTATTTTCATAATTAGAGTGCATAAGTGGTTATCAGATGAAATGTTTGCTTCCTTACCCAGAATCTACATTCATTCTAGGTTAATGTGAAGGATGTAAGTTACTTGTTTAGGTGTTGAATCGTTTTATATGGTTGAGCTGCTGATCATTCTGGGACATTAGTCCATGACCGTACTAGATTGAAGCAACTATCATCAATGTGAGGAGACTTGCGAATTGATTTATAAGAGCACTGTCGCCCATCAAACTGAACCCCCTCCTTCCCCCAAAAATGCTCATCAAACTGAGCAAGGGCTAAACTAGCGTCAAATAAGTTGAGTATAGTATTATACTTTGTATTGTTTACAAAATCCATTCTTGGTGTAAAATGTGTCACCAATCCACATTTTCTAATACATTTGCCATGGCTTTCCAAGGCGAAAAATTGAGTTAATCAGACATTGTGTGAAAAAAAACTGTGCATATTCAAAATTATGTTAATCCATGGACGACTTTAGAAACCTTAATATAAGTTCATATATTTCTACAGAAAATATCACATCTCCTACTTGTATTTTCCAGATTAGCATATGCTGAAAGATATCAAATTGTTGCAGAACTGCATAGATACTTGAAATTATTACCATATATTCTTCTGCAAGTGAACTTGACAATCAAGCAATTTTTTTTCCATTTGAAAAGGTCAACTAGTTAATAATGTGTATAATAAAGAGGTGCCCGATGGTCCAATATAAAATGGGAAAATTACTTTAAAAAATTTAAACCTACTATATTTGTGCTAATTCCGTCATAAAAATTTTAATTTGGCTAATTTAGTCATAAACCTTTTGATAATTCATCATTATAATATATATCGTCAATTTAGCTAAAAATTAATGATGTGGATATCGGCCATTCTACATGGCATAGCCAACGTTGACATGGAAAGTTTTTAAATTTTTATTATCTTTTCTTTCTATTTTTTTTTTTTTTAGGGCCGCATCCCATCTTTGGCCAGCAAGGACCCATAGTTCTCACTCAGAGCTAGGCAAGGGTCACATGCGAGCACAATGAACCCTTGCTAGCCGTTGGTGAGGGGTCGTGGCCCTTATTAATAAGAATTCTGAAAAATACAAAAAAAATAAAATTAGAAACTTTACCAAAAAAAAAAATCATAACTTAAAAAAAAAAAAAATCATATCAATGTCGGCTATGCCACCTTGGAGGCTAGTATTCACATTATCAATTTTCAATTAAAATTCACCACATATGAACTTTATTGCTAAATTATTAAAAGTTTAGAATTAAATTGGCTAAATTGAGAGATTTAGGATTGGATCGGCACACGTGTAATATGTTTATGATTTTTTTTATGATTTTCCCAATATAAAACAACTACCACCTCTTGCACAGTCTAGTAAGCTTCAATATCATTATGTTCTGTTCTCTCTTATCTTTCAATATATGGTAGATATAATGTAACATATTCTGACACTTACACTGGATTAAAAGAGCATATTCATCTCCAAATTCACCATATGCCTTTTCAAAGTACCCTAACAAGCAATGCAAGTGAGCCTTTACTAGTTTTCCTTTCATTTCTTCAATAAGATTGAAGAAGAAAAAAAATGAAAAATAAAAAATAGAACTCTCATGTACTATGTACACTCTTCAACTATATTTCATGTTTTCACTAACTCCTCAAATAGAGGTCACCAAAAATATCATTTAAATGTAATCCTTTCTAGGATTACTGAATCATTTACTCTTAATGCACCTAAGACACAATTTATAAGATTTATATATTAAATAAATATTTTAGGCACATCCAATAGTAACACTAAGATGAAGATCCACTCCCTCATATTCCTTGGTGCTCCTTAAGATCACTGAGGTAAATCTACTTTCCATAAAATACAGACACTTTCCAATAGCCAATAGATCAAAAGCCTTTCTTTTGGAGTCCACGGGTGCCACCCCAATCCAGTAACTTTTCATCTTGAAAAAACTACCTCTAGCTGCCGAAGGGCATGGATTGTTCCGAGATGAAATTAAAAATGCTTTCTAGATACTGATTGGAAAATAAATATTTTTTTCTTTTTTTGTAAAATATGGAGTCTGCCTATTCCTCGAAAATATCCGACTTTCTCTTCATCTATAGTATATTTTTTATGCTCATATATACTAGCTAAGATTCAGTTCTTAAAAGCTCAAACTTTCCCCTCTGAACAAGACGCACATTAGGGGTAAGCATACTTCTAGGGTAGAACCTAGAACCGGAAAACCGGACTAGTGGAAACTTATTCGATTCTAGGTTCCAAGATAAATAAGGTAGATTTCAGGTTTCAAAAATTAAAGAACCCATTTTGAATGGTAGGTTCTAGGTTATAGGTAAATGGAACCTAAAACCTAAACCCATAATAAGTTTTTGTGTTTTTCTAAGTCTATGTCTTTACCCGATTCTACGGTTTTCTATGACGTCCAATAATGAGTATATTATATGGAACCACTAATTTGAACTTACATTTTATGCTTAAGATTTTTACTTTGTTAATGTTTTATATTCTTCGTGTGTCTAAATATAAGTTGTCGTCAATGGTTTAGCCGTAAGTGGCAGTCATTAAAGGTGATAATTCCTTACAATTGTTAGATTAATAATACAAGTGGAGCCTAGGTAGACCATAAAACCTATGATAGGATAGATTCCAGGTTCCAAAGTGTGCAGAGTAAATTCCAAATTCCAAATTCCAAAAAAAGAATAAGTGCATTAAAAGTCCTAAAACTTATCATGAAAATGGAATTTAGTCCTAAAACTTTTAAAAAGTGCAATTAAGTTCTAAAACTTGTCACGAAAGTTCAATCAAGTCCTAAAACTTTCAAAAGGTTCAATAAAATCCTAAAACTTGTCTCGAAAATGCAACTGAGTCCTAAATTTTTCAAAAAGTGCAATCAATGGAAGAACTTAGATTGAACCACTTTAACAAATTTTAGGACTTGATTACATTTTTTGAAAGCTTTAAGACTTAATTGCACTTTGTGACAAGTTTTAGGACTTAATTGCATTTTTTGAAGGTTTTAGGACTTAATTGTATTTTAATGACAAATTTTAGGATTTCCAATGCACTTATCCCTTCCAAAAAATGATGAACCTATTTCAATGGATAAGTTCTAAGTTCCGCGTAGAATTTGTACGGAGTCTAGAATTGCTCACCACCTAACGCACATACCCCTTTTTCGGTATGCCCAGTGAGCCAAGTAGGAAGCTGGTGCCATAATTGGTGAGGCAATAGCTTACCAAAGAGACTTATAGGAAGAAATGAAAAGCCAAAACTATACACTTATAAAATTGCATAATTGAAAGAGGAGAGCGGGATTAAGGCAAGCGCGCTCAAGCGATGGGGAGAAAAAAGGTGGAAACTGAGACTACATTTGCCTTGTGTTAGCTCAGGCATGTTTACCCATGCTTATCAGAGGTCGCTAGTGTAATTTCAGTTGAAACCTTGCTTGAAAAAAATAAATGGACTGTTACTCGAAAATGGCTTCTTCACCTTAACTTTCGGCTACAACTGGTGAATTCATTTTGACAATGCCGGCAGTGACAATGCTGATGATATTTGGATGAATGGCGGGGACAGCCATTGGGAATGTGGGTCGTTAAAGGGAGGAGTGGATGGGTTGGGACGGCCTTTGCAACAGAGTGACCAAGCTCTGCAACCACGCGTTGGTTTCCGATGATATCTCGTATCTGGCCTTCTTCAGCTACTCGACTCTTACCATCACATCCACTGACAAGCTCTCGTCTTATCGCCTTAAGTGACTGGAAAAAGTTTCAACGAAGTCACAGGTTTTATCTGTCTTTTGTAGGGAATTGAAATATTGACTCTCGGTTTCTTCTTCTGCTGATCTTTTTCGTCTTCCACAAGAGACCACAGCATGGTTTGCCTTCTTCAAAGATGTATGAATATTTTTAATATTCTGAACATGTCTTTTACACATTTAGTGTCCATAATATTGTGGGTTAGGTGATGTTGATGAGATCTGCCTGTATTTACTCTAGTAACTTTCAACTGTCAAGTGTATTCTTGAAAGGTCTTTTGCAAGAGAGATTTTTGTGGGAACATTAAGTCTATTGTTCACATGTATAATTATTCTTGTGCACCGGTATGTAGTATGTCTTGTGTCCTCACACCAGAAAATTAAACGGTTTAGTTATGGCCCTTGCAATTCAAAGAAGGATTATTCTATCCAAAATTCACTGAAAATTTACTTCTAGAAAGGGTTTTAACAAATCACCATGTGTCCATCTATAATTCATTTGCAAATGGAATGGATAAATCAATTTAGTCAATTATAGACATATAGATCGTACTGTTCAGGCAATGGTCATGGAAACAAATCTTTTCACTTGGCGATGGACGGTATGAAACCTATAAATGGAATATCAGTTCCAAAGAAAAGGTGCAAGATGAAAGCTAAGCGAACAAAGTCAATCAGCACCAAAAAAGAAAGAAAGAAAGAATCCTATGTTCGGTGGCAGGGTCAATGACTTTTCCTTCCGAGGGCATCTATCACAAGTTGATGTCTCCATGCTATTGAGATCTGTGCGTACACGCAAAAAGATTTGAAGGATAAGAGAATTGTTCAGTATGCTTGCCAAGAATTCTCTCACTAGAAGAAGGAAGCATAAAAAAAATAAAATATAAAATAAAATATTTCAACTCTAGTCAAGAGCCCAAATTCCAAACAACCTTCCGTATCAGATATTGTGCTGCTTCTGATGGAGAAAGGTCAGAAACATTCCAATTGGAGGTACTGCGAGGTCAGGAAGAGACACCCGTAGACCCATTCTTGGGGATAAGAGTTGTGGGTATAGGGAATCAAATTATCTCTGAATTCAAGCTAAGACATGCATGGCACTTTTGACCCAAATAGGACCATTATATTGCAAGATTTGTCAATTATATATTTTTCACCGCTCATATCTAGCATCGGCACATTCCAGCAGTTCTAGTAAAGAAGTAAATACCTAGGCTCCGTTCGTTTTGTGGAAAAATAATTTCTAGGAAAACGTGTGACATCCCGATTTTCCGATTTTATTTTCAATAAATTGAGACGGCATTTCAAGACGCATATAGTTCTTTTTCTCGAGTGGCCACTCATGTGAAAACTAGTCTATCGGGTGAAGCCGTTAAGAGTTTCTAATGCATCCGACTCGAGAATTTGACCGAGCGACCTTTCGACCGAGCTAATGTCTGCAAGGTCATTACGACACAAATAAAAATCGATTAAAGACCGGAGATAGGTCGACTCGGAAGAGGCATGTGATTGAGTGTGGGTGATTCCACCGGATTGCATAATTCTTGTCGATCGACACTTTGGACCGACTTTTCTATCGATTAGGTGACTAATGTTCGTATTTGAAACCTTGGGATTACCCCGACAACCGAAAGTCGCCAATGTTTCAAAGATGTACATTGTGGCTTGAGATGATCAACCACAGGTCGAATGCATGAAAATTTCTAAAGGCTACCCGTAGGTTGGGCCGCCAAGATCGTGCCAAAGTGAAATTAACCGTGGAATTGAGATCGAATTCAGAAATTGGAAGTCTGGATGTGTCACAAATCATTTTAGGAACATTGATTAATCTTCGAAGATTTTTCATGCAAGCCGAGCTTTTCAGCAAAATAATCAAGAAATAGCTAAATTGGCTCGAGAAATCGAAAGAGGCCGCTTTTGGTCGCGCTTTTGGGACACGAGTTGATTTTATAGACAAGTGAAGATGTGAACTGAAGTGTGGTGGCGATCAATTTATTTTATGACTTCATTTGATTCAATTGGAAGAGAATCAAGTGGAATTGAAGAATTGGTTGTCTAAAGATTGACTTTTAATTAAAAAATAAAATGGGCCCGTTGGAAGAGGTTGTAGAGGATTGGGTGAGTGGAGTGTGATGTCACCCATGGCGCTGTGGTGGGGCCAATTTGTTGAATTAAAGAAAAGGGAAAAAGGAAAAGAAAAGTGCCCATTCTTCTCTCTCCTCCCTCTCTTCTTCCTCCTCCCGTGCGATTCCTCCATGGGCGTTTTCTTCTTCTCCTTCGGACGTCACCGGAAGCCAGCAACCGTCGCAGCTGCAGCCGGACCCGTCACCGCCTCACGCCGCCGCACGCCGTCCTCGCCGGTCCGCTCGCGTCCCCGCTCCGCCCGCGCTCGCCCGCGCTTGGCCGGCATCCCGAGCTGCTGTTCAGCTCGTGCAAGAGCTACCGGAGCTCGTCCCCGCCGCCGTGAACCGCCGTCGACCTCCGCCTTAGCCCGCCGGAGCTTCGCCTTGCCTCCGCCGCCCTTGGCCGCCCAAACCGGCGCCGGATTTGCTCCTCTCGGCCCCGATCAGCAACCCAGAAAATGGGTATGGCAGCCCCTTCGTGGGCCGTTTTGGCCGCCTTCCCGAGCTCGGATGCTCGGCCCGCTTTGAGGAAAGTTGTTCTCCCTCGGCGTCCCCGTCGTTTTGGTCCGCTCGGCTCGCTAATCCGGTGAGTTTACTCACTAAACCTCGCTTAGAGGGTTAATTACGCTTTAGGTTTAGGTGTGCTTAGTTTATGTTAATTGTGATTATGTGGTTAGTTTAATTGATTTAAGTGTGGATTATATTAATGTGTTTAATTAGCTTAAAGTGAGTTTAACTTAAGGCTAAATGAAGGTTTATATTAATATAAGCCTTGATGTGACATAAATGAATTTACTTTTGATTTATTTAAATATTTCGAAATTATGTAATAATTTAATAATATATCATTATTCGAAATTATTAAAATATTATTATTTAATTATTTTCGGAATAAATTTAATTATTTATTAAATTCCGAAAAATTTTATTTTAAATTAAATTTCGATTTGCGGCTTTACTTCACAGTTCGATTTTGAAATCGATGGTCGGATATTATAAACTGAATGTGGATTATAAAAATACGAATATTATTATCTAATTAATTTTCGGAATAAATTTAATTATTTAATAAATTCTGAAAATTATTTGGGAACCTTATTCTCTCAGAATTTCGTGCTTGATCGTTCTTTGTCTTAGTAGAATTTGAAATTGATGATTGGTTGTGATGAATGGAGTGTGATTGCGATTTATAGGGATTCTTTATGAAATCCTAAGTGTAGAAATTGATGGGAGATTGGCCGTGATTGACCACCTATTAGAGGTCGTGCGTCCGATGAGGCCGTGAAATACCACCTAGGAAAGGTCGTGCCCGATGAGGCCGCGATAAACCACCTATGAGAGGTCGTGTTACGGTGAGGAGGCCGTGATATGCCACCTATTAGAGGTCGCGCCAATGGGGCCGTGAATTGCCACTGTTAAAGGTCGCGCGAGTGGGGCCGTGATGCCACTGATTCAAATTTGCCGAGTAGGGCCGTAGTTGAGAGCAATGATTGATTTGCTAGAATGACATGTAATCGGCCGAGTCGATTGATCGCTGAGACGATCCAAGTGGTTGAATTGTTCTGATGGTGTGATTGTGCCATGGTTGTTTGGTTACCATAATTGTACGTGGTTGAATTATATAAACTGTGCTAACCTGCAGATGAAGACTATTGCGAGGTAAGTCTTCTGTGTGATGTGGCTAGGCCACCTGGGGCGTATTTTCTTTCTAATAGGGGTTTAGGGGGTTGAACTTGCTGAGACGTTGTCTCAGTGGTTATTGAATAACCATTTCAGGTCCCTGGTGGACGGAGCGGCCGGATAGCTTCGGTTGGCCTTGAGGAGTTGGAGAGGTGAAGTCATAAGAATTGAAGATCGTGTCTGACTTGTGGGTCGTAGGACGCTTCTATTTTAAGAGCCGGTCTTTTGTAGATTGTTGGCCATAGACCTCTGTTTGTAATTCTGTTGAATTATGAAAGTGTTATGTTGTGATTTTGTTTCCTGCTTTTCTATCCCGTATGTATTGTCAGGGGTTTTATAATACGTTCCGCTTGCGCATTAATAAATGAATGGGGTCGGTGATACTACCTGGGAATGTCGCATTTGATCGACCGCAGTGGGATGTGCGCGTGCTCGGGGTTCGGGGCGTGACAAAACGTTTTCCGAATTTCGCGGCGTTCGTTTCACGAAAAATGAATTCCTTTAGGAAAATGTTTTTCATCAAAGGAAAAAAGTATTCTAAATTAGAGGAAAATGTTTTTTACTTTTAAAACTTGATCTCTCTTATCACACACCTCTATAAATCCTCATTTCCTCCTCCCTTTTCTTCTTCTTCTTTTCTTTTTTTATTCAAATTATTTTTTAATTTTCCTTTTCTTTTTTAATTCGATTTATTTTTAACTTCCTTTTTCATTCTATTTCTTTACTATTTCTTTTCTTTTTTTCTTTTTTTTTTCTTTTCTTTGTTTTCCGTCTTCTTCATTCTTGGCTAGTCATCAACCATTGCTAGGTGAACCTCGAGATCGTCAATCTCAAGCTCGCGCCCTGCACTCTTACTTATCATTTTCTTTATTTACTCTATCCTGCAGTTATACATTACTCAAGCAAAAAACTCTAAATGCTTTGCTTTTTTTTTTTACTTTTATTTATTAGAACACAAAAAACGCAGGGCGAGAATAAGCCACTCAATTGGAAGATTCTCATTAGGGCTATACATGTTTTGCTTATTTTCTCTTTTGCTTATTTTTTAAAATCCGTACGAACATTTTTTTTTTAATAGATGAGCGTTTGGCGACAATGAGGGAACAAAGATATGAAGCAAATTTACCTGGATTTAAAAACAAGTTCATATTTGATGAATTTATAGGTCAGTAAATAATGTTTGCCTAAGCGGTGAAGTCTTAGAAAATATTTTCCGAAACATTTTAAGGTTTTAACCAAACACTAGAAAATTATTGCCATTTTCCTAAAAAATGATTTATGGAAAAATATTTTCCAAAAATAGCTCATTTTCCTTGAAACAAACTGACCCTTAGTGCAAACTCTGGTCATAAAGGACCTAATTTAATAATTTAATTTAGGATTTTATGCCTAGAAATCATCTGATATTTTTCATTGCAAAGCTGGGTTTTGGTCCATGAAATGCTTTGCAATTCAAAAATCGCACGAGGCAGCACTTTTTTTATTGAAATGCAACCAAAGCCTAGGAATATTGACTTCAACCCAAGTTGCCTCAAGGAAAAGATAAGAAGATGATGCTGATAAATACCGGCTAAAGTAAACCCAAGCCAAAACTCCAAAATCTTGGCATGAAGGACACTTAAGTGTCAAAAATTTAGAAAGTGACACTTAAATGTCAAAATCAGAACAAAATTGATTACTTAAGTGCCACTCTAGCAAAAAAATCCGGTCAAAATGCCGACGTGGCGATTTTCCAACGAAGGAAGTGCAAAACGATGCCGTTTTGCACATTGACGTGGCTAGACAATATAAAAACGACATCATTTTGGTGTTGACGTGGTAAAAAATTTAATATAAAATTAATTAAATTTAATTTAAAACTAAACTTATTAAAAACATTTAAAAATAAAATAAAATATTAAAAAACTAAAATTTTTAAATTAAAAAAAAAAGGGAGGGGGGTGGTGGGAGGCGGCCGAGGGGTGAGCCCTCATCACTGCCGCTAGAAGGGCCGACCCTTAGCCGCCCCCCCCCCTTTTAATTTAATATTTTTAGTTTTTTTAATATTTTTATTTTATTTGTAAATGCTTTAAATAAGTTTAATTTTAAATTTAAGTTAATTAATTTTTATATTAATTTTTTTTTTCACTTCAGTGTGCAAAACAGCGTTGTTTTGCACTTCTTTCGCCATGAAATCGCCACGTCGGCATTTTAGTTAGATTTTGGCCGAAGTGGCACTTAAGTGATCCATTTTGCTCCGATTTTAGTACTTAAGTGTCCATCCGTGCCAAGTTTTGGCACTTTAGATGTCCGTACCTCGATAAATACCTCATTAATAGCCATCCATTGATATCTTCTCCTATCTTTTCCACAAGCCTTTTTGCTCAGTTCGGTGAACATTACGCAACCGTACGCCCTGCGCTTGTAAAAAGAATATATTCTAATAGGGGGAGCTTAATCATCGTGGACAGTGATAAGAATTATTACTTGCTTATGAAAAAAGGAACAAGTTAAATTTAGAAGATTTGTATGTGACAAATTGACTTAAGGAGGTCCTCCTAAAACATAGGCGGGGTTTGGAATCTAGGACCTAAAACATAGGCGGGGTTTGGAATCTGATCTCATATTCGCTTCCATTCACTATAAAAGAGACATGAGTGCAAGCCAAAAACTTGAAGCAGTGGGCCCAGGTAGGAGAAGAAGAAGAGAGGCTAACATGAAGACAGGGGTCTCATTTGGTAGTCAAGGATGACTTGCCTGCTCCGAACTCAATCAATTTGATCTGAATTGAGTGTTCGAGTCGTTCATGCCAGTTTCGGGGCAGTCTCCTTGGTTAGTCAGAAAGGCTTTTATCTTTCATGTTGGGCTTCTTCTTCCTTCTAAAAGCAACTACTCTTAGAAGATACAAAAGTCGTCTATTCTTTTTATTTATCAAATCACACACCAAGAGGCATGGGAATGTTTTTGTGAGGAAGAGAGGCCTTACATGACATGACGAGTCTTGTTTGTTTGCCAAGGATGACTTGCCTGCTTCTTACAAGAGTGCATCAATTAGAGTTGCTGTTCTCGTCGATCGATGCGTACGGTTGCAAGGTGACGAGGCAGGTCATCCTGGCTTATTTGACGTGCTCTTCATGTTCATGTTAGACCTTCTCTTCTTCTTTGAGGCACCTACCTTTCTTGGGCTACAGGTGTAATGGCAGTTAGCACAAGGTCTCTCAAAGTTGTGAATGGCGTATATAAACATGAAACGCTGACATGGAAAGGAGAAATGAAAATTAGATTTTCGTGGTTTTGCTATTTGGAGAAAGAACACTATTGCACCGGTTTCATTATCGAAACGATCTTTCAAGGAATACTTCAGCGCATGGCTACTTGTAGGTGATGAATACGTTGAGAATGTGTGGCTCAATGCACTTTCTATGATTCATGTAAATCGATAGTATTACCGAGGAGTCAGAGCATCCGATCACTCTCCGAGTGCTCTTTACTCTCCCATTTTAAATTAGAGTCGACAACCATTTATAATACCAGTTCTCGAGGTTCTCACCAAGATTGATACCTTGCTTTTACATAATATCAACGTTGGCTTAGGTTTCACTTGCTATCATGTCTACGCTTTTTTTAAATAATTCCATAGTAAGAAGGGACTTCCAACTTGGGCATGATCCAAATGTTGACAAATATATAAGAACCCTCATTGTATCCCGTGTAGTTTTCAAATATAAGATTGTTTAGAATAACCTATTTATATAGAATGGTAAAGGGGCCTAACTCCGATATATATGCTAGAATTGCTAAAGTTTTTTAAACTTATAATAATAGAAAATTGGGAAAATACCACAATATTATTTGTTTTTAATTTAATGATAACTTACAAACTCATTTTAGCATCTTGCTCAAGATTTTTCGCAATATGGATTTTGGTTAATTTTTGGTGTTTTGTACGAGGGTAAGACTTTAGGATTTGGGGATGGATATCTCTGTTAAGGGCAAAAGTACGCTTCAAGTGCCAAAAGTTGGCACAAATTGACACTTAAATGCCAAAAGTTACGAAAGTGACACTTAAGTGCTAAATCAAAGAGAAATTGATCACTTAAGTGCCACTCTAGCCAAAATCTTGCCAAAATGCTGACGTGCGCAATTTCCGGCGAAGTAAGTGCAAAACGATGTCGTTTTGCACGCTAACGTGGCCAAATAATACAAAAATAATGTCATTTTGGTGCTGACGTGGTAATAAATTAATATAACAATTAATTAAATTTAATTTTAAACCAAATTTACTTAAAACATTTAAAAATACAAATATAAAAAAAAAAAAATGGGGTAGGTGGCCCTCGGCCGCCGCCGCCGCCGCTCCCCCATCGCCGCGGAATGGCCAATGATAGAGGGGGAGGGTCGACCGAGGTCGCCAAGCCCTAGCCGGGGCAAGGGTCACAACCCTCACCTAGATCCAACGAGGGTCATCGCCCTCGCCCGCCGAGCCAAGGGCTGCCATCCACTAGGGGTCGCCTCAGTAGGCGATGGCCCTTGGCCCGGTCGAGTGAGGGCCATCGACCCTCGCCAAATTTGGGAGAGGGCCACAACCCTCACCCCAGATTTGGGGCAAGGGCTTGCAGCCCTTACCGCCAGTCGACCAGGGTCGCCGGCCCCTGGCCAGGGCCCGGCCACCCCGGCCGACTCTCCCCGCTCCATCACTAGCCCTTCCCGATGGCAGTAGGGAGGTGACGGCTCACCCGCCTCCCTTTTTTTTTCTTTTTTTAGTTTAAATTTTTAATATTTTTATTTTTATTTTTAAATATTTTAAATAAATTTAATGTATTTAATTTTATATTAATTTTTTACAATATCAGCACCAAAACGACGTCGTTTTGCACTTACTTCACTAGAAAATCGCCACATCAGCATTTTTGCTAGATTGGTACATAAGTGATTCATTTTGCTCCGATTTTAGCACTTAAGTGTCACTTTTTGTAATTTTTGGCACTTAAGTGTCCCTTTGTGCCAACTTTTGGCACTCTAGGGGACCCGGTGTCCTCTGTTAAGTAGATGTCACTTTAATGAATAGGGATGGAAGGACAATTTACATAAAAGTGAAAAAAAAATTTCCACTAAAGGGAAGACTAATGTATGTATTTAGTATTTTCATAAGTAGAGGTATATAAGTGGTTTATCAGGTGAAATGTTTGACTCCTTACCTAGAATTTGCATTCATTAATTGGTCTCTCCAAGTGTTGAGTAAATCCTTGGGAAAAGCTTGGACAGTCAAAATCCCCACAAATGGCAGGAATTCATACTTTTTTACTAATCATAATCAAGAAATGTTACCTTTGGAAGCGCATAGTAAAAGCCTAATATCTTCACCTTGAGCTGAAGTCCTAATCCATCAATATATTTAGTTAGACCTGCTTGCACTCAAAAATTTCAGCCAATAAGTTATGAGTAAATTTAGGTCTAATTAGATATTTTGATGAGCTTAAACCTGAGCTCTTACTTGGCAATCTCCTCTAATGAAAGTATCAGACTTTGTTGACGCCTAAATTTTGACTATTTTACTTATTTGTTCATCATATAAAAATATCAAAATTACATTAAGCATTTCATAACATTGCATTTAGGTAACATAACATTTAGGACCAAACTTATCTTTAAAAAAAATTCAAAAATAAAAGAGAAAATAAAAAATAATAATAATTCGGTTGTGGAGGGAGATTTTGAAAGATTTTAGATTTTGAATAATTGAGTATTTTTTCTTGTTGAGCATATCCCCTCTATTTGGAGGATGATTGTCAATGGTTAAGTGAATTGTCTTGGAAAATCTTCAAAAAATATTTATATTTTAAATAATGGAGCATTATTCTTGTTGACCGCATCCCCTCTTTTCAAAATATGATCGTCGGTGGATATGCAATTATCGGGAAAAGTACCCAAAAAAATCTAAACCTATTACATTGATACCAATTCAGTCCTAAACTTTTCAATTTGACCAATTTAGTCCTAAACCTTTTTAAATTTGTACCAATTCAACCCATTCGGCTAATTTTGGTCGACCAACACTGACGTGGACGTGACCGATGGCCGGACGCTGAAGTGACAATTCTTTTATTTTTTTTATTATTTATTTATTTTTATTGATTTTTCCTTTTCTTTTCTCCCTTCTTCCTCCTTGGACTGTTCCAACAGTGGCCACTGAGGCTCGCCAACCACTAGGCGAGGGCCATGAAGCCCTCCCCTGCCACCGACGAGGGTCATGGCCCTTGCACCAGCCTCTCCCAAGGCCGTCAGCAAGGCAACTTCACTTGGATCTGGGCAAGGCCAACCTCGCCTTGGCCTTGCCATAGGCAAAAGGACCTCGCCCACAGCTAGCAAGGTCATGGCGACCATCGCTAGGGCGAAGGCGAGGGCTTCCGGCCGAAGGCTTGCCGGCCACCGAGCGAGGGCCGCTAAGCCCTCACTAGTCACCGGCGAGAGTCACGGCCCTCACTTGGCCTCGCCCAAGGCCACGGGTGTTGACACCTAATTTTTTGCCTAAATTATTGCATATAGATTAATTAATTTTTTTAAAAAAAGGAGATTAAAAAAAAAAATTAAAAAAAAAAAAAAAAGTTGTGGCCAATGATCTAAATGTGACTAGCCAAGCCCATGAGGTCAGATTGGAATTAAAATGGCAAATTGGGGCAAAAATGCAATTTCCAAAAGTTGAGGGACCAATTCGCAATTTTTGCAAAATTTCACCCGAGCCCTTAAATCATCATCTTTCCCCCAATTAAGTTGAAATTGAACTCGGGCCAAGTCTAATTAAAGGAATTGGGCAAAAATGACCAAATTACATTGAATTGGACATTTTCGGGCAAGAAAATGGCCAACTTTGAGGGACTCTCTTGCAAAATTGGGTGGAGAAAATTACGAAAAATGGTCAAGATCTTAAACTACTATACATGAGGTTGCTAATTGATTAGAAACCGCAGCCAAATTGATGGATTAAAGCACACAAACTAGCTACCAAAACCCAGCCCACGGTTAGGTCTTAATTCGGAGCTGATAAGTAGGCATATTGGTGGCCCCACCATATCTCACTCAGCCGCCCATATAGCTTGATATTTGCACGTGATGGAAGACCATATATAGTAGTGAAAGTGGACGGAAATTGGCCAAGGATAAGCTCCTGACAGCACCGGAAAATCGCAGCAAAACCTGCACACTCAACAGCTGCAGAATTAAAAAAATTGGCTAAGTCAGGAGAGTGGGTGGACTAGCTCAGTTGGCAGGCTTGCTAGGGGGCCAAAAAGCTGACCAAAAATCCCTCAATTCATGGGATAAGATCACGGAAGCAAGGTCTTTCAAGGGATGAAAAGAAAGAGACGAGAGAGAGAGGAGGGAGCTCGGAATCGTACCCCAAACACACCTTCAGAAGCAACTCCAGAAGAGAGAAACCCAGAAATTCCAGACCGACCTAGAGAGAGAAAAGCGAGATTTTCACACACCTACGGCCAAAATTAGTCAAAACCTTCAACTAGAGAGTGAAAATTCATTCAAAGATATTTCCAACCATAGGTCGCATGTCCCAAATGGAGATCGGGAAGGCCTCCTAAAGCCCCCCGAAACAGTGCCCTCCTAGCTGGCCTGCTTGGTCACGAGTGAGGAAGAGCAAGTGCTTTTGAGAAACTTGAGAGACAAATGAGGAAAGCCATGACTTACAAGCCAAACTATAATACATATAGTTTGGGTTGATTTGAACTTGGCCAACAAGGAAGGTTTGGAAGTCTAATTTTGGAAGTCAACGAAAAGCTTCGTTGTCACTTTGTCTTCTGCAGATCTCACTTTCAGCTTGAAGGAACCAACTTCCACGTGCTTCCAGAGGACAATTTCGTGGTTTCCTTGGCCAAGAGTCACTTGAAAAAGAAACTAGGAAGCAAGGTAAGCATCCTAGATGTATTTTGTTCGAGTTTGAATATGTTTTGATCATGAAAATCGAGAAGGAAACTAGTCCGAATAACTGATTTCTGAAGCTAAATTTTTTCTAAGTGTTTAAAACCTCTTCAATGCCCCTACATGCTTGACTTGTTACTCCCCTTTGCATGGGAGTACAAATGATGCATAGAACAACCCGGTTTAGTCTTTAAATCTCCTTGTGAACCATGAAACCATCTATAAGATGAGCCAAAAACCACATTGAGACATGGTTGGCCCGCATAGATCATGCATGAATGCTTCTTGGAGAGTTCATTTTGATGCGTTCGGTTGATCGTTTTCGGTGATGTTTGTTGCATTTGAAAGTAAGTGTTACCTATTTTCATCTAGATGGAGTAATATTTCATAAAGATATGGCATGTGATGATTGTCGGAGCTTCAATTTGAGCATTTGGCATGGCTGTTTGACTTGGGTTCATCACTAGTTTTGCAAAACAGCTCCAACCCGCATGTTGGAGGCCGTTTTCAGTTCGGTTTTTGTATGTTTTAGGCTGTGATTTCTAGTTAAACTTGCTCCTTGCATGTGGTAGTATAATCTTGATACTTTACCTCCGCATGAGATTGCTTATGGGTCGAGATTGAAGGCCACGAACATGGCTCGACGAAAACATTTTGAGGTGATTTGATGCAAGCCAAGTATTCGATAATATGTTGGAACCAAGTTTCAACCTTGAAACGGTCGATTTAAGCTCTATTATTGTAATATTTATGTGCTGTGTTGTTCAATGTTAACGTATATCGGTTTAGGAAATTATTATTATTATTATTTAAAAAAATCAAAAAAATCAAAAAAATAAAAAAAAATTCAAAAAAAATATATAAGTGATAAATGGCATCAAATTAAGGAAAAATGACATATATGAAATTTTATTAATTTTATAAGGTCATTTTTCCTAATTTAATGCCATTTTGATATTTTATAATCATTTTTTGCAAATACTCTATTTTCCATAGATTCAAATTATTTAGAGTAGTTTCGTGTATTTAGGGTAATATCATGCATATTTAAATTCTCATTTCGCTCATGGGGGTCCTGTCCCGGGGCATGATAACAAGGCCATGTAATATTATTTGCCCGACTTGTATCGGGTCTCTCTTTCCGCATTACTTTCAAGTCCTTTCAATTTCTTGGATGTTTATTTACCGCACCGCTTTTCAATAATTTAAGTGTAAATTTATTTTCTAAATTATGTTAGGATAAAAAACCTACAAAAAAACATTTGCATGGACACTTAGTGGTTTCATAAAAATTATAATTGGTAATCAAGATTGTGTGGCCATTTAGATAAACAACCTTCCAAGTTAGTGGTACCGCAAGGGCGCTAATAGAAACATTGGTGTAAACAAGTCCCCGTTCCTAGAAATCTCTGGTTGCGTAAGAATCGAGACAACACTCCCGTGTCTCGATTGGTTTCTAGCCGACCCCAATAGGCTAGTGGCGACTCTTAGAATTACATAGGTTGTTAAGAACTAAAAAACGAATCTAACGTCGCGCGAGGTATGGGCTTGGGAGAGCCCACGCCTAATCTAGGGCCATTGGTGCACCTCTTTAGGCAAATACCCCTAAACCTTCTTTTTTTTCCCCGGATGAAAAAAAAGTGGTCGTGACGACGGGTGAGGCGACTTCACCCAAATCTGGGCAAGGCCAGCCTCCCCTTGGCCTTGCCACAGGCGAAGGTGGCCTCACCCGCGGCCGGCGAGGCCAACGCGACCCTCACCAAGCCTTGCCGTGGGCGAGGCTAGCCTCGCCTAGATCTAGGCAAGGCCGAGCAACAGCCGCGACCCTTGTCGGCCACCACAAGGACGGTCCAAAGAGGAAGGAGGGATAAAAGAAAAGGAAAAATTAATAAAAAAAATTAATAAAAAAATTCGAAAAAAAATCATAAAAATTGCCACTTCAGCGTCCAGCCACCAACCAACGTCCACATCAGTGCCGGCTAACCAAAATTGGCCGGATGGACTGAATTAATACCAATATTAAAGTTTTAAGATTTAATTAGTCCAATTGAAAAGTTTATGACTAAATTGGTATTAATGCAATAGGTTTAGAACTTTTTTTGTACTTTTCCCTGCAATTATCTTAGAAAATCTTCACTCACAAAACAAACTTTTTTTTTTCTCAATAAATAGAGAGTGCAAAGCTTCGTATCAAGGGGGGAAAGGGGCAAGAGTTCTTGAGGTTCCATTTAAGTGTTGAAAGAGAAAAAGGTGATAGAAATTGGCAAAGTGCTCATGAGTGACATGGAGGGAGGAAAGGGAGAAGGAAGAGAAAAATTATAGGGGAAAGTTTCTTGAGAGAGTACTTGTGAGAGAGAAAAGTCATGGAGAAATTTTATTTTCTTCTATGACTTGCTGTCAGTAGCTATCTCACTATGATTGTCATTGCGTCTGTGTTACAATCGCACGCTATTCCGAAATCGTTTCCCACATGGTGGGATACTAGCGCTCGACGTCCCTGTTTGCTATTCGGTTTCAGTCCTCCAGCGAACTACTACACCGTCAACATCATGACGATGAAGTTTGCTGCTCCTTGTAATGATCCAATCCCATTGACGCCAGTAGTTTTCCTCCAAGACACTTGCTGCTTCCCGACGAGTTCTTAGTCAAGCATCACTCTCTTTCATCAGAATATGTCCAGCAAGTCCAGTATTGAAGGGTCAACTCCAGGAGACATTCCAGTAGCAATCGCATCCCCAATGAAGCCTCCAATACGTTTCAGCCAACATCCAGTCAACATGGTGTGTTGATTCTTTTATGTGTAGGTTTTTGGTGCATTGGCTAGACCCCAAAGTGGTGTAATCATTGCTATATTACCAACTTTCGATCACCGAGTACTCATCAAGCATCGGTGAAGGCTTTGTCATACACTCCATTCGTCGATTTGCAAGCTTCGCTGCCGCCCTCGTAAAAGCTGTGAGCTAAATTAGGTAATCTCCTTAGACTAAATTCAGTTCAAGTATTCGGTTTCCTAGCTTGTGATATATATCAATTCTAACTTGATTTGCTTTGATACATTTGACATTATTCGATTAGGAAGCTTGTCGCATTAAATCATAATAATCAAGAATATTGAACCACGAGACGTCATATCAGATTTTTGATTATTTTGATTTTCCATGGAAAATTTATGGTTTGTGATGCGTAATTGATTCACGTTAAGATAATATGTCATTAAATTGTCCTGGTGAATTTTCAATAGGACATATGCTTCAATGCGTCATTTGATATTTAATCATTACATACACATCGCATATCATGCATCATATGTCATATCTAGAACTTAGGTCCATAAATATTTCATGTTTAAAGCAACACATTTTGATTTTTAAAATTCATATGGAATTAGAATAATTTTCCTTCAATAAAAAAAATTGAAAAAAAAAATGTTATTGAGGTCATATAGATTTCATAATATGCATGCCATATATTGCGCATTAGTTAATGAGTCACACATTTTAGGTTCAATGTCTTAGTACCCCTCATGCAATCTAACCATAATTAATAATCGAGTTTTCATGCATCATTCAATTTAGTTAAGGAAAAAAAATTTGCATTGCATCATCAAGTCACTTTCTTTTCAATAAAAATTATTAAGTCATGTTAGTTTTTATCTATTTAGAAGGGAACACAAAGGTCATTAGCTTGGTTAATTAATAGGGTTAATTCATAATTAATCCTATTTCATGTCATTGTTATTTCATGTAGGTTGCATATTAAAATAATTAAAAAACGATCTAAATTGCATTATTTTAAAGAGAAAAAACATAAAAAGAACATGCATACACATAAAATTACCATGTCATTCATTATGTAGCACATGCATATTTAGGATCACGTAAATCATATTACACATATGTTTTGATGGTTCAAGTTATGTCATATGAATTGCATCTCCCATGTCATTAGAACAAAAATCACACATATTAAATTTAGATTAAGATTGCACATAATTAATATTTTTAAAAAATAAGGTGTCATATCATTTAGAAATCATGTTTAGGGCATGCATTTTTAATCAACATTTTGTAAGTTTTTTTTAGAGAACAAACCTTAATCTAGAATAATCATATCTCTAGACCTATTGAATCTCTTGTTCGCAAAAGTAAAGTATTCTCCCATACTTTACTTAGGTTTCTAATCCACCTTAATCAATTAGTGGCGGCTCCAAATTGGGTAAAATTGCATGTTTAAATGGATTAATTTTTTAGTGTCAAGTTGCGATTGGCAGGACTTGGGAGGATTCGTGTTAAGTCTTCAAACTTAGTAATCCATTAGCTTTCCCATGGGTAATTCACCTTTGGGAAGGTCACAACAGACTTCTTCAGTGTAGTCCCAACAAATAGTGTTAGAACCAATGGTAAATTGATGGTTCTCAATCTATTATGATGTTTGGTAAATATCTAAAACAGGAAAAATTCCTTTAAGCAACGCAGTTTCCAAACAATGGATGTTATGTGCATCAACATGGTCCCAATGGCAACCTTCATTGTTTGGTCTAGAGAAAGTGATTAGGGATGAAGGTGGGAGTTGATTTAAGTTGAGATATGTTGATGAAGAAGGACACCTGAATTTTGGGGGAGTAAACCTAATACTAAGCTCATACATGAGGAGGCTATTGTTGAGGTGCACATGTGAGTTGTATTAAGTCCCACATCGAAAAGTTGATGCATATGGAACAATTAATATACCTTAGTTGGCCCATTACTCATTAGTTCAAGTTTTAAAGTGAATGTGGGTTTAACTAAATATACTAACGGGCTCAGAATTTGATTTCCTCTTAGCAATCTCCCTAGTGAAGGTATAAGCAATGGTTGGTCCTTCCCAAAGAATGATTCATCAATCCCAATCTCATCATTCTCTCCCTTCGCTTGACCGAGCCATCTCATTGTCGTTTATCCTCAATGTGAGGGAACTTGCAAATTGAGTAAGAACCCCCCCCCCTCCAACCCCCACCCAAAAATGTTCATCAAACTGGGCGAGGGTTGAATCGTGGAACAAGTTGAGTAGAGTACTCTATTCTGTGTTGTATACAAAATCCATTTTTGGTGTAAAATTTGTCAACCAAGCCACATTTCTTAATACATTCATTATGAGCGTCCCTAGGCAAAAAAAAAATTGAGTCAATTAGACGTGTGAAAAAAGATTGTGCATATTCAAATTTATATTAATCCAATGGCAATTTTAGAAACCTTAATACAAGGTTTATATATTTTTATAGAAAATATCACATGATATCATCCCCCACTTGTATTTTCTCGATTAGCATATGCTCAAAGATATCGAAATATTGTAGAATTGCTTATATACCTGAGATTATTACCATATATTCTTCAAGTGATATTGATAATCAAGAAATTTTTTGTCATGTGTAAAGTTCAACTAGTTAATAATTGGTATAATGATGCACACTATGTGCCCAATGACCCAATTCAAAACAACTAGCATCTCTTACACACTCAAATAAGATTTAGTAATAAGTGCACTAAAAGTCCTAAAACTTATCATGAAAGTACAGTTGAATTATAAAACTCTCAAAAAGTATAATCAAGTTCGAAAACTTAGTACAAAGTACAATCGACTTCTTAAACTTATGAAAAATGCAATTAAGTCTTAAAGCTTTCAAAAAGTGCAATTAACAAAAGGACTTGACTAGACCAATTTAATAAGTTTTAGACTTAATGCACTTTTTGAAAATTTTTAGACTCAATTGCACTTTCGTAATAAGTTTTAAGACTTTCAATGCACTTATCCCTAAAATTCTAATTCTTTTATTCTGTTCTCTCTTATCTTTTCTGGTATCGTAGGTGTGATGAGTAACATATTATGATTCTTACATTGGATAGATTGTACATATTCTTCTCCAATTTTTCTTTTTTTGTTGACAAATATTCATCTCCAATTCACCCTATACCTTTTCAAAGTCCCCAAACATGCAATGCAAGTGAGCCTTTACTAGTTTTCCTTTCATTTCTCCAGTAAGATTGAAAATGAAATTTAGATTGAAAAAAATGACATGATTATCAAAGAATGTCACTGCTAATCCAACTTAAGGTGGATCGTATGCCCTTTATGCATATTGCTTAATCAAGTTGGGGGATCCAACATCCTTTGAATTTTAAGCGATTTGTTCGTCATGGCCTAAAATGAAAGTACTATAGCAATCAACTATTCAAGCGATCTATGTTTTGTCAACTCTAAAAATCAATCCTTAAATGCTCTCTACTATCTCCAAAGTATTATCAGTCAACATAATAACCTCAAGAAAATTTTGTCAAGCACCATCAAGTTCTTTCTTGTTTTCTGACACTCAATACGAATCTTAAGATATCCACAAAATTTGATATCGTAACATCTACTAAAGCATAAGTCTAATTCCTCAAATTGTCATTAGCCATCGATTAGTCCTCCAAGATTCCCTTATAGTCGAAGATCATCAATTCATCCGCTTAAAATTTGTGTAAGTCAACTCTCATGTAATCTATGTCGCGCCTCTTTTTTTTTTCGGCGCCCGCAATCGGGTACGGGCGCAGTGGAGGCTAATTGCTCGGCTGAATTTAGTTATGCCCGGACTCTCCCAAGTCCACCAATTCACGACTTTAATAGTCTAAGTTTTTAACCTATAAATCAATTTTTAAAATGGAGTCGCCACTAATAGATTTGGGGTGGATTGATTAGAAACCCAAGCGAAGTATCGGGAGAAATACTCACTCTTGCGCAACAAGATAAATTAGGATCGGGACTTGATTACACTAGTTAATCATTAATGCCCTTCCAATACCTAATCTTGTTTAAACCTTGAGTCTTTTTCTAATTTTTTTGGACATAAAATGGAATTTTTTTTTTGGTATTTTTAGAAAATACAAGTCTTTTTTTTGCTTTTTATGAATTTTTTGGTTTTTTCCTGAATTTTTGGCTTTTTTTGGATTTTTATCATTTTTTATTATTTTTCGATTTTTTGGAAATTAAAATATTTTTTAAAATTTTTCGAAAATAAATTATTTATTATTTATTATTTATTATTTATTTAAAATATTATTTAAAATAAAATTTAAAAAAAGCCGACCCAAGTCGGCCAGCGTTGCGGGCCCGACTCGGATTTTTTTGTTCTTTTTTTATAATTGAAACGGCGTCGTGGCCAAGCGTTTGGAGACACCCGGCCCGGCCCGACGACCCCGACCCGACAAATCGCTCCCCCCGGCGAAACCCTACCCGACCTGGCTCTAGCACCCGACAGGTCCTCCAGCTGCCCCCAAATCGCGAACCTTACCCGATTTTCCGGGTCCGAATCTGCTTCGCGACCCAGAATATCGCAATCCCTAGGGTTTGCGAATCCGCCACGACGAGGACGGAAACTAAGGCGTTACGGCGGCGGCGACGGCTGGGCGGCGACAGCAACGACGATGGCGACTACGACGACGGTGACGGCGACGAAATGGGGTTGCGATGAATGGCAAGGACGACGGCGACAGGCTTTTTTTTTTTACCTTTTCTTGAACGGAGGCAATGACGGCGATGGCAGGGGTCGATTTACGACGGCGGTAGCCACGGCGAGCAACGATGAAGCTAGAAGGCTTGATCTGCGACGATGAAGACCACGGTGAACAACAACGACGACGGCGAGTCCTGGGCGCGGGGCTCAACTACGGTGACAGCGAGACGGCAGGATTTGGCACATCAGCGGCATCGAGGGGTGGGACGGTGTTAATGCCGCAGAGGGGCTCGATCACCCCAGATCTGCAACGCAACTCTCGGCCGAAACTTCCTTAGCCTTGGTTCTCTCTCACTCCAGCCAGATCTGAGCCTCCATCGGCCAGATGTGACCTCCTCGGACTCGCTCGTCGCTAGCCTCCCCCAAAGTCTCTCAGTGGGACGTCGGCTGAGCTCGCGACCCAATTTCTCTCTCGCTTATTCTTCGATTCCTCCCATGAAGTCTCTCAGTGGGAAGATCTCGGAGCTCGCCCTCCCCATTCTTTGACGAAGGTGGTGCCCTTTTATAGGCAAGGGGATCCGGTCGGCGGAGGAGCTCAGCCGCCAGTCTTTGGCTTGCTGACCGAACCCCCGACGGCCAAATGGGTGTCCCATCCAATGCCAGCTGCTCCCTGCACATCCCTATCCGACGCCAACTGCCCCCCTGCTCCACGTGTGCTACTCCCTTCCTCCCTTATTAGGCCGTCGTCGCGTGTCGTCCTCTTCTCTAGCGCATGCTGCTTATCCGATTAGAGAAGATGACAGCAGGAAGAAGAAGACAAGGGAGAAAGGGCTGGGCTGAGTCAGGTCACGGCTGGGCCTCGCGGACCTGCGCGAAGGAAAAGAAAAGAGGGAGGGGCTGGGCTTTGAAGGCCCAGCCCTTGTGGCTGCTGGCTTCTATTTTTCTTTTTGTTTTTTCCTGTTTTTATTTGGTTTTTGTTGTTTTCTCTTTTTATTATCTATTTATCCGAAAAAAAAAGGCAAAATATATAAATAAAGAAACTCCATAATTAAAAAATGAAATTTAGGCGTCAGCAGCTGCCCTTTTTTGAAGATGAGTTCGTAGAAGTTGCATTTAAAGACAAACTGATACCTAAATTTTATCCATGCACGTGTAGCATATTATATTTTATTTGGGACTTATTATTCTATGCAGAAAAAAAGCAATATAACTTTACATATACTAAGACAGATAAGAAGATACCTATAGTTACTTACCGGGAATGAGTGAGATAGGGTGTGAACCCCGAGTTTAGCAAGTATCAAGGCGTCATTTTACCTGGTGATATGAGGATGTTGCTTTTCCAGGACTTGAACAATTCTTCGGTTGCCTGTTAAAACAATCAATAATTTGTCTAGGACCCAAACCTTTCTTCGGTCGCCTGTTAGAGCAATAAGTGATTGCCTCGGACCCGAACCTTTCTTCGGTCTCCGTGACGGTAAAATGTTTTTCCATGGCCCAAAACATTCTTCGGTCGCCTGTCAAAGCAGTAAGTGGTTTGTCTTGGACCTAAACCTTTCTTTTGTCTCCGTGACAGGAGATGTGCCGACCTTTCTCAGGGCATCTATTTGTGGGTGCCTGATCTGTATCGAGGACACCAGTTGGTACTTGACCTTTCTCGAGAGATGCGCCAACCTTTCTCAAGACATCGATTTGTGGGGGTATTTGACTTCTGTCAAAGACACCAGTAGGAACCCAACCTTTCTCGGGAGGATGTGCCAACCTTTCTCAAGGCATCGATTTGTGGGGTGTCTGACCTCTGTTGAAGACACCAGTAAGAACCCGACTTTTCTTGGGAGGATGCGCCGACCTTTCTCAAGGCATCGATTTGTGGGGTGTCTGACCTCTATCGAAGACACCAGTTAGAACCTGACCTTTCTCGGGAGGATGCACCAACCTTTCTCAGGGCATCAATTTGTGGGGTGTCTGACTTCTGTCCAAGACACCAGTTGGAACCCGACCTTTCTCGAGAGGATGCACCGACCTTTCTCAGGGCATCGATTTGTTGGGGGTGCCTGGACATTCACAAGCATTGAAAAAGTACCTGGATATTCACAAGTACTAACCTGGAGGATATTTGGGCCTTTGCAGGCGTCGAAGGGGTACTTGGATGATTACAAGTACAAACTCTTGGAGGGTGCCTGGATGTTCCCAGACGTTGAAGGAGTACCTGATTGCTTGCAGGTGTCGAAAGAATACTTGGATAATTACAAGTACAAACTCTTGTAGGATACCTAGCGTTTGCAGGTATTGAAGGAGTACCTGATTGCTTGCAGGTGTTGAAAGAGTACTTGGATAATCACACGTACAAACTCTTGAAGGATACCTAGCGTTCGTAGGTATCGAAGAGATACCTGGGATATTCATGAAAGGTCCCTCACCTTTTAATAATTAGGAATATCGAGGACGTACCTCGCATATTCGTGAAGGTCTCTCACCTCCTGGCAATTGGGGCATATCGAGGACGTACCTCGCATATTCATGAAGGTCTCCCACCTCCTGGTAATAGGAATATCGAGGACGTACCTGGGATATTCGTGAAGGTCTCTTACCTCTTGGTAATTGGGAATATCGAAGACATACCTTGGATATTCATGAAGGTCTCTCACCTCCTCGTAATTGGGAATATCAAAGGCGTACTTGAGATATTTGTGAAGGTCTCTCACCTCCTGGTAATGGGGAATATCGAGGGCATACCTAAGATATTTGTGAAGGTCTCTCACCTCCTGGTAAATGTAATTCGGGAATATCAATGGCATACCTGAGATATTTGTGAAGGTCTCTCACCTCCTGGTAAATGGGGAATATCGAGGACATGCCTCGAATATTCATGAATGTCTCTCACCTCCTGGTAATGGGGAATATCAAGGACGTACCTTGGACATTCATGAAGGTCTCTCACCTCCTGGTAATGGGAATATCGAGGACGTACCTTGGATATTCGTGAAAGTCTCTCACCTCCTGGTAATTGAGAATATCGAGGGCGTACCTAAGATATTCATGAAGGTCTCTCACCTCCTGGTAATGGGAATATCGATGACGTACCTTAGATATTCATGAAGGTCTCTCACCTCCTGGTATTATAAACTTGAATGTGGTATGAGGCTTACCTGGATTGCCGCAGGCACTTAAAAGGGGGGGAACACCTAGGTAGCCGCAACTATACAAAGTACTAGAATACTTGGATGAACACAAGTATTTAATGATACGACCTAGACCACTTAGGCTCCAAGTGTCATGATGATTGGTCCAATTGTAAGAAAGCATACCTCAAGTAGTGTCATGAAAAGGGAGTACTGGACAACGGTGGGTACATGACGATATGGGGATACCTAGACAACAATACGTATTCCAAGAGATACTTGGTCAGTCACAAGTATCAATACTTTGGGGACAACTCGAACAGGTCGAGTGTCAAGAAAAGGGAGTATCCGAATGGTGGCCGGTATTCAAAGACCATAGGGATACCTAGACATCAATAGGTATTCAACGATAAAGGGATACTTGGTCAGTCACAAGTATCAATACTCTTAGGACAACTCGAATAGGTCGAGTGTCAGGAAAATGGAGTATCCGAACAGTAGCCGATACTCAAAGACAATAGGGATACCTAGACAGCAGTATGTATTCAACGATAAAGGACGACTCAAATAGGTTGAGTGTTAATAAGAGAGTACCTAGACAGTGGTAAGTACTTTAAGACAAATGGGGATAAAGATATGCTTACCTAGCAATATCTCTGATCTCTAAGAGTATATTTGCCATTTGCACATAATGCACACATGATTGTATATGCTGTAAATTCATGAATTTAAATGGGATTCATGCATGACAACTTTGTCCGTTTTGCATCATCTGGATTCCACTATGGAAGATTTTGAAAGACAACCGTCATTCAGAATGTAGATGTCTTGAGCATGCCAAGTGAGGGACTTTCAGTCTGAAATGACTTTTCGCTCACTCTCATGGAAAATGCTATCCTGACCATTAATACATGATTTATAAGGATCACACTATCTCACTATCATCATGTTAGCAAGGGTCTGAGTATTCTCGCAAACGGTACAACTTTACCGATGTGAGAGGTCTTTGTTGAAACTGTGATGAAGTCTTGGTCAGCGGCTCACCAAAGGGGACCATCAAGGTCAAGGAAGTGCCGCACGATCATCTCCAAGTTTGCAAGTCAAGAATCCTGCGAAAAGAGATAGAGTAATCTTGCTCGTACTTTTTCGAGCGATGCTTATGAAGATATGAAATCCTACGTTAATTGAAGTGCCCCTAGTCTGAAGAGACTTTTACAATGGGAATGTAACGTAGACTTGGCTCACATGTAAGAGGGTGAGAGTTGGTGACTGTCTTGGCATTTGTCACTAGTCTTTCTTGTCAAATGGAGGTTCTATGGACCACAACAATAACTTTTTCTTGGCTGTATTTTTGACTGAGGGCATTGGCCTTGCTTTTACCAGTACACACTTGCTTTTTCATGCCCTTATTTTTTATTCCAGTTCTTCATTTATGGGCACTGACCTTGCTTTTACCAGGTACACTGTTTTTTTATGCCCCTGTTTTTTTTTCATTCTTGTCGTTGGAGAAACTGGCCTAGGCAAGTTCAATCGAAGCACCGTTATTAGACTCTTGAGTCTTCATCTTCAGCCGGTGCTCTAGGCTATGGTAATGACTTTTGCTTTGTCTCAATGTGAGGGTAAATTTACAGACTCACTTGGGCTGTATAAGTGCATACAAGTGCATACAAGTACATAGAGAAAGAATTGCTCTTCGTCATTTTAGGGCACTTAAATTAACGTGAGAGTTCATATGCAATAAGGACACCCGAAGATTGATGCTGCAAGCAAGAAAATTTTGCTCTCTCCGTTCTGCCCCAATGTGGGGTGGTTATTGACGGGGGTATGAGAGAAGCTTCACCAGTGTATGGGGCTCAATGGGGTGAGCGATGGAATGCCTTTCACTATTTTGGTTATCATACCATTTGCAAAAGAACTCTTTACCCTACAGCCATGGAATCTTCTGCACTCATCTCACAAGTGTATAGATGGGGGGGATTGTGTGTAGGATATGGCTTGCCTTTCATCATTCTGACACGCCTCATCCAGCATGCTCGATTAATCTTGTATTCTTCACTTAGCTATCTATTCTAATAATTCTCAATGGAATCAGTGATTTAGACATACAAAATTATCATGCAAAATCCATTTGGAAAAAAGGCATGCAGTATTTTAAATGTGATGGAGTTTGTACTCTCAAAACAAATGAATGGTTTTGGCTCAAAAAGACCTTGTTGGTAGCTTTGAGGGTCAACATAATAGTATTGTTAAGTTTTGAACATCAAAAAGGTTATTCACAAAGGGGTGTCGATGGTTGTTCCTGTTGATTAGGGATATGACACATGAATGATCAGCCAAGGATTGAGAATCTGATCAGGCATCTCTGCTTTTGCCCCTGTAAAAGAGAAGATGTACAAGTAGATCAATTAATCTAGCTAAAATCAAATGTGAGTTGAGGCGTGAAGATTTTCTATCATGTGCTTTGATGATACTTTGTTTGGGAAAGCTTATCAAAGTCTAACATGCCTTTCATTGATTTGTTTTTCGCATCTTTGACGGTTAGGTGATCCTGTCAAAGACAAGAGAGAGCGTGTTAGTCACGAAATTTTTTAGAAGTCAAACAACTGGAAGCGATACAACATTACCCTTCACTGGTTTGCAAACGATTAAGTAGACCTGGAGTACAAGGAGGACATGAAGTCTCGTGTCTTCCACTTCATCAAGTCAATTATTCTCCTTAATTGGCTTATGGATGGCACGTCCCTTTACACGAAATCAAGTGGATTCGATGTAGGTCATTTCCGTATACTAGCTTGGCCAGTATTGATTTGTCAAACCTAACCATTAAGTTTGGTTCTTGAGTTGTGATGCTCCCCTTCCCTAGAGTTTGTCTGTGCTAGCTCTTAAAGATATTTGAATGTCGATGATGGCCTATTTATCTTGGCATAGTTCAATGTTTCCTTCAATTGGCCTTCCTCATTTGTGACCATGTATGCATGATTGCTGGTCATTGATTCATCTTCAATGTCTTCCTTTTGTGGAATTTCTCCTTTTATCTTTAACTATAGCATCATTGGGCAAAAGTCATGTACCTCAAGTTTCTATGAAATCTGAGATAAAAAATCTCAAGCTTTCTGATGGCAATTACTCATTGGAAGAATATGCGTCTGAAGTGAAGATTCTAGATTCCAAAATCATTGTCCAGGGTGTGGGGCTATAGATCACCTTGACTGTTTGGATTTTCTCAATGTTGACAGCAATCACTTTAAAGGAAGAGAAGGAACTTATTCCTTATGTTTATGGGCTTGTTGAAGTTGAAATTGTAACATCTAGCTGTTTGGGTACGTCGTGCGACAAGATAGTCCTTTGGCTTAAGATGGAGCTGGGCAGGAGTGAGGCACATCATTGATGCTTCGATTTCAACTATATGCCCGTACCTATTACGTCTCACCTTTTGTATCCTGTAAATAGAAAAGAGGGGTTGTCATTCTCAATATTATGTTAAGGGAATAAGACTTACCCTTTTTTGAAACGGGACGCTCCTTTCTGTTTGCTCCCGCTTTCTTGAAAATGTGTTCTCGAGTTTGGTCTATTCACACGATGTGCTAGTTTCAAATACCTTTTGTCACACTAAATCAAAGGGGATGATATTCTGAAACATAAAGTGAGAGGGTTAGAAAGACAAACGTGCTTAAATTTATCATCTTGTTTTGACAAAAGCTTTTGGGTGATGAAATATTTTTTATTTTCAAAATACGTCTTTGGGGGAGAAAAAGCATGAGGAAGCCCAACCCTCAGTATTCTCCTTGAATGATATTTTCTTTTCATGGTTGGATAACATCATTGGGCTGGTTTGGAGTACCGCCTCATGCTCTTAAAACAAAATATTAGAACTGTACAATAGAGTACTTGGAATGGAAAATACAACAGTAGCACACTAGACAAGATAAGAAACATGAAATTATAAAAACAAGTAAAACCCATGAAAACTCTTGTGTAAAGGAGTGCTTTGATAGTGTTGGTTTCGAAATCAAGTGTCTTTGAGTTGCTCGCCTCCAGTAGACTCGAAGTATTCGCATGAGAGGACCACTTCATTGAAGCTATAGAAGTGCAACCCATGCAACCAAGAACGATACTTGCGAGGTAAAGCCCCTATGAACAGCTTTATCATTTCTTCTTCGGCCAGTTGAGGGTAAGTTTGCATTATAAAAGCCTCCCACCTCCTTACATATGCTCGGAAATCCTCCATTGATCTTCTTCTGAAGTGAACCAAGTTCTGAAAAGGCACTTTAGTCCCAATCTGGTTTTGATACTAAAGCAGGAATGCAGAAGACAGCTCATTCCAATCTCTTATGAGGTGGATATCTGCTGTGATGAACCATTGTAATGCATACCCCGTAATACTTTCTTGGAAGGCCTAAGTTGTGAATGACATCGGGCCATAGTACCAACTCATTTCAGCATGGAGGTACTGCAAGTGGGCCACGGGTAAGTCGTGCAATTATACTTGCGGAGATTGGGTATCCACATTTCTATGGGGGTCAAGATCCTACGAGGGCAAGAGGAGCCTGGTATGTCTTGGTTAGGCCATTTTCCCACTACATATTCGTTGTAGTTGTGAATTTTTTTGTTTCTGGGAAGTTGGACTCTACCGAAATTACCCCATTGCTTTTTTCTGGGTCAAAATTTCCGAATGAGGATGAAGTATTGGAGCTATCCTCATGGTCAAAGGACGAGCTTAGTAGTCCGTTAGGATTGTAGCGGATAAAGACGTACGTTTCCTCTTCTGACGGGCCTTCATCCCCGGGTGAGAGTAGGAAACAGTTATACGATGAATCGTCAGTTTCATCGAAATAACGCTGAGAGTCCTTGAGATTGTATTCTAGGAATGAGAAGTCTTCAGGGTTGTACTCTAGGGGATGGTAGCCTTCAAAGCTGTATTCTTGGGAATGGTCGAAGCTTTGGTGTGGTGGCTCGTCAGCAGATGCTGAATTGATTTGCTTAGGCTTTCTTTTCTTAGCTTCTGGTCCAGACTTTTTGAGTAAGGCCTTTCATTTTGCCAGCTTGATTAGAGTTTCATTGTCTGATTCACTTTCTAGGTTGATAGGGGTTGGTATTCTTTGGACCCTAGCTTTTGGAGTAAGTTTGGGGAGTTGTCCAGTCCTACCCCGCTCTTGAACAGGCTATGAGTCTATGATTTCGTTCAAAGGCTCTTTGCCTTTCCTATTGGGAAATTTTTCAGTACCAGGATGTTGCTCAGCTAGCCATTTATTATGCAAGGCTTCATTGACACGTTTCTCTCCTATCTCAACAACTAGCGGCTCCTCGTGTTCTGCAATCATTGGCTCCTCGTAGGGCAAGGTGATGTCAGGGGTGATGTCAATATTATACTCTTGGTGAAAAACATGAATTAGTTCCCTCTAAGTTTTAAGGAGACTAATCTTCCTGACAATGTACCATCGTAAGGCAGAGCCAGTCAAGCTCGATTGGTACGATTGAATCATCTTTCAGACCAGGTAGGCTTGCAAGTAGGTCTCTGGGTGGGAGGTATCAGCATACCTTTCGCATTTAGGTGCTTTGAGTTTTTCAGGGATCTCAATGCCGACGTAATTTGACAAGTCCATGGGGTTCTACCCCTGCAGCTAGTTTAACTTTTTCATGATCTTTCCAAACTGTCTATGGTGTTGGTTATTCTCCGGAAAATTCGCGGGTGTCATGATGGTGCTTAAAGCGGCTACGGAGTTGGGTTTGACTTGAGTGGATTCCATTTGCTCTGAGAGTTGTCGAAGGACAATGGACATCTATCCTACGCCGTCTTCAATGTTAATGAGGCGATTTTGTACATCATTCTGATCAGGCCCTATTGCATGAGACCATTCATGGGCGATTGGTGGCCGGCGATTCAGAATTACCTGTTGTTGCGAAAACAATGAATGAGCACGAAAGTAAATAAAGATTGACCCATGACAATGGTCTAACTGCTTTTTATGTATCAAAAGAGGATTTTATAGACCACAGACTTCTAATATCTAAAACTTGAAATTGAAATGACATAATGAAATACTAGATATTAAACAAAAGTCCCTAAACAATTGGACAAAACTTTCACAATATTAACACAAAGGGGCACACGATTGCCAATTTATATGCGACGGGGAGCCTTGCTCTTGCGAGGATGCATGCTTCCTTGAACTGGCTCTGAAATATGTATCCAGTCCATTCCCAAATCCCTTTGCATAAGCTCTGTTTGCTCGTGCTGGCTACTCTCGCTGATTGGGTGAGGGACTGATGGCTTCAGTTTTGTCGGAATACGATGGTTGTGGATGTAGGACTCAGAGGCGTGGTGGGCTTTTTCTTGTCCCTCAAGCCCTTCAGATACCACAATTCTTTTACGATGGCACCTGCTCCATGCTTCTTCGATGATTTCAATCTCGAATGTGTATTCATGACTTTGATAAGTGAAAAGGAGTGGAGGGATCTTCCTTTTGAAAGGCGATGGGATCTCCTGAAGAACTCTATCTTGTCATGCCACCCGATATGGGAAATAAGAAATGGCGCCGGTGAGGCCGAGCAAATGAATTGGATGGCGGCGTTTATAAGCAAAGCGAGCTCTCTTTTCATGGAACCAACCAACACACCATTGGAATGCCTCAGGAGCCGGGTCTCTTAGGAAATTTATCTAATTTAAACAGCTTTGATTGGGAATGTATGGTCCTAGAACTCTAAATTTTTGTAATGGATTTTTGAAATCATTCATTTCAGACGATCGCATAAAGCCTCGAAATTCGCTTAGGTGAAAAAAGAACCAGACTTGTAAAATTTCCGGAGAGACTCGCATGATTTTTTCCGTATTTTCTTTAAAACGATTTAAAGACAAGAATGTTTCAGTTAAAATCATGTTGACATAATTTTGCCCTCTCGAGATCTGATCAACTATGAATGCCATCTTTGGACTTATGACGTTTCTTTGATGGGGAAAAATGATGAACCCAAAAAAGGTCAAGAGGAAAATCTCACTTTTTTGGGTCATAGGCTGATTTTAAAAACAGACATTCATAAATTCTAGTGGGCAGGTATTATGGTTGTTTTCAAGAATTTACCTCATAACATGAACTTCAGTTCTTAAAATTTGCACTAACCCATGCAACAGGATGATGCCTATTGATGGCCTGATAAGCTTATTCTCGAGAGGTATTCCAGTGATTATATTGTATTCTTCCAGAGTTGGGGTAAGCTCAAACCTACCAAATATGAAAGTAGTCGTCTTCGGGCACCAGAAATGTTCCATGGCTTATATGACTTCATGACGAATAGTGATTTGGATCAACGATAGGAGATGACCGACTTTGGCCTTCACGCGCTCTTGGGCAAACTGATCCAATTGACCCCACCATTTGAAGAGCTCCGCCTTGGGAGCAGGAATGAACTAGATATCATCTTTCCCCATCGCATATAAACTAAAACTTGAAAAGCTTATCCTAAATTGCCATGGGCCAATAAAAAGATTGAGTAAAAGTAAAGAAATCACTTTGCTTTTAAATAAAATGACAAGCACAAAGACATGCACATGAGATGTGCGACTCAATTTCTAACTGAGAAGGCTTGTTGAAATTAAAAGGATATCCACCCGTCGCAGTCTCGCATCAATAGTATACCCTCCTAACCTCAGCTAAGAAATTCGGGAAAAAGAAAGGTAACCTCTACATCGCAGTCTCGAGTTCGAGGTCGTATCTTTCTTAACACCATCCTAGAAATCCTATGGCACCCCAGGTGCGGCGGCCGGGTTATGTGTGCCATGTGTAGTGTTAAAACAGTAAAGCACGCACACAACAGTTTATAATCACAAAACATTTTTTATATATATATTTAAAAAAAAAAACTCTAAGCTATTACCATGCACAAAAGAAAAAAACCAAAGTCAGCAAAGCATTTAAACAAAACAAAAATGGCCTAAGTCTTCAAAATCCCCAGCGGAGTCGCCAAACTGTCGCGACCTCTCTTTTTTTTGGCGCCCGCAATCGGGTTCGGGTGTCGGCGGAGGCTAATGGCTCGGTTGAATTTAGTTATGCCCGGACTCTCTCAAGTCCACCAATTCACGACTTTAATAGTCTAAGTTTTTAACCTGTAAATCAATTTTTAAAATGGAGTTGCCACTAATCGATTTGGGGTGGGTTGATTAAAAACCCAAACAAAGTATCGGAAGAAATACTCACTCCTGCATAACCAGAGAAATTAGGATCGGGGACTTGATTACACTAGTTAATCACTAATGCCCTTTCGGTACCTAATCTTGTTTAAACATTGGGGTTCTTTGGATGTTCGAGGGATTTTCCATGCATTTTTAGGAGGACAAATATTTTTTAGTCTTTTTCTAATTTTTTTGGATAAAAATGGAATTTTTTTTTGTTGGTATTTTTAGAAAATACAACTCTTTTTGGCTTTTTATGAGTTTTTTGGCTTTTGCAATTTTTGGCTTTTTTTTGGATTTTTTGCATTGTTTGGAAAATATGAAATATTTTGATTTTTATTTATTTTTTTTGAAAAATATAATATTTTTATCATTTTTTATTATTTTTCGATTTTTTGGAAATTAAAATATTTTTAATATTTTTCGAAATAAATTATATTTTGGAATTTTTTTTGGAAAATAAATTATTTATTATTTAAAATATTATTTAAAAGAAAATTTAAAAAGCCGACTCGGGTTGGATCCGCATTGCGAGCCCAACTCGGATTTTTTTGTCTTTTTTTTTTATAATTGAAACGGCGTCATGGCCGAGCGTTTGGAGACGCCTGGCCCGGCTCGACGACCCCGACCTGACAACTCGTTCCCCTCAGCGAAACCCTACTCGACCCGGCTCCAACACCCGACCCGTCCTCTAGCTGCCCCCAGATCATGAACCCTACCCGATTTTCCGAGTCCGAGATCCGCTTCACGACGTGAAAAATCGCAAACCCTAGGGTTTGCGAATCCGCCGCGCCGAGGAAGGAAACTAAGGCGTTACGGCGGCGACGACGGCTAGGCGGCGACAGCAAGAATGATGGTGACTACGACGACGGCGACGACGATGAAATGGGGTTGCGATGAACGGCAGGGATGATGGTGACGGGCTTTTTTTTTTACCTTTTCTTAAACGGAGGCAATGACGGCGACAGCAGGGGTCGATTTACGATGGCGGCGGCTACGGTGAGCAACGACGAAGCTGGAGGGTTTGATCTGCGACGGTGAAGACCACGGCGGACAACGACGGCGACGGCGAGACCTGGGCCCGGGGCTCAGCTACGGTGACAGCGAGACGGCGGGATTTGGTTCAGCAACGGCATCAGGGGGTGAGACGGTGTCAACGCCGCAAGGGGCTCAGTCACCCCAGATCTGCAACGCAGCTCTCGGCCGGACCTTCCTCGGCCTTGGTTCTCTCTCACTTTGGCCAGATCCGAGCCTCCACTGGCCAAATCTGACCTCCTCAGACTCGCTCGCCGTCGGCCTCCCCCGAAGTCTCTCAATGGGAGGTCGGCTGAGCTCGCAACTCGATTTCTCTCTCGCTTACTCTTTGATTCCTCCCCTGAAGTCTCTCAGTGGGAAGATCTCGGAGCTCGCTCTCCCTGTTCTTCGACGAAGGTGGTGCCCTTTTATAGGCGAGGGATTAGGTCGGACGATGGAGGGGCTCGGCCACCGATCTTTGGCTTGCCAACCGAACCCCCGACGGCCAAACCGGTGTCCCATCCGACGCCAGCTACTCCCCGCACGTCCCCATCCGACGCCAACTGCCCCCTGCTCCACGTGTGCTACTATTCCTCCCTTCTGCTCTGGCGTTGCGCGCGTCCTGTTCTCCGGTGCGTGCTGCTTATCCAATTGGAGAAGACGACATCAGGAAGAAGAAGACAAGGGAGAAGGGGTTAGGCTGAGTCAGGTCGCGGCTGGGCCTCGCGAACCTACGCTAAGGAAAAGAAAAGAGGGAGGGGCTAGGCTTTGAAGGCCAGCCCTTGTGGCTGCTGGCTTCTGTTTTTCTTTTTGTTTTTTCCTGTTTTCATTTGATTTTTGTTGTTTTCTCTTTCTATTATCTATTTATCCGAAAAAAAGAGGCAAAATATATAAATAAAGAAACTCCATAATTAAAAAACGAAATTTAGGCATTAACAATCTATAAAAATTGTCAACTATGTTTCATGGTTTTACAAACTCCTCAAATAGAGGTCATCAAAAACATCATTTAAATATTATCCTTTCTAGGACTACTGAATCATTTGCTCTTAATGCACGTAAGACACAATCTATAAGATTTATAAATCAAAATAGATTTTGTAGGTACATCCAATATTAACAATAAGATGGAGCTCCGCTCCCTCATATTCCTTAGTGCTCTTTAAGAATAGCGAGGAAGAATATCAGATGTTGCTATTCATTCTTCTACGCGGGTAAGCGGTAACTCGTGTACTCACACTAGACAATTAACCGGTTCAACTATGGCACTTGCAATTCAAAGAAGCTATATTCAGTCGAAATTCACAGAAAAAGTACTTTTAGAAAGGGTTTTAAAAAATCATCACGTATCCATCCGTACTTCATCTGCAAATGGCAAGGATAAATCGATCTGATCAATCATTGATGTAAAGATCGTACTGTTCAGGAGACGGTCATGGAAACTAATCTTTTCACTGGGCGACGAACCAGCTAAAAGCCTATCGTGAAATGGTTTTCGATTGCCCTTCTCTCAGCCACAGTCATGGGTTCCAACTTTCTCTAAACATTCACATCTCTTTTGCTGCTACCATAACAGAACTAAAGCCTCTTTGCTTTGACAACCATTTCTGCACCAGTGCTTTTCATAGGAGAAAATGGAGGTCTAATTCAGTATTGATGCACACTCTCAAATCACTAAGCTGAACTAACCCATTTCAAGCATCTCTCTCTCTCTCTTTCTTAAGCTATATACACATGTCTGGCAACTAGAATTCAAAATCTTACCCGAAATGACAATTTCGGAAGGGAATGAGAGTCACAACTGGAGAAAGCATTGAATTTTTTTCCTTTCGGTGATATTCTCACTCTGATTGAGATCTTATTGTCGGTCCACGCCATGTAATTTAACTGGTCCCCGTCGAGGTATTTTTGGGAGGGACTGTAACAAACAAATGGAATATCAATTTCAAAGAAAAGGTGCAGATTGAAGCCAAGTGAACAAAGTCAATAGCACTCAAGGATTAAAAACAAAAAAACAAAGTAAGAAAGAAAGAACCCTATGTTTGGCGGCAGTCATCGACTCTTCCTCAGGAGGGCATCTTTCACAAGTTGATATCTTCCATGACATCGAGATCCGTACGTGCACACAAAAAGAAACGAAGAATCGAAGGATTAAGAGGACTAATTAGTCTGCTTGCCAAGAATTCTCTCACTAAAAGAAGGAAGCATAAAATAAAATTCAACTCAACGCTAGTCAAGAATCCAAAGTCAAAACAAGAGCCTTTGGTATCAGATATTGTGCTGCTTCTGATGGAGAGAGGTCAGAATCATTCCAAGTGGAGGTATCGTGAGGGTCTGGAACAGAGACGCCCATAAACCCATTCTTGAGGATAAGAGTTGTGGGTATAGGAAATTAAATTATCTCTGAATTCAAGCTAAAACCTACATGGCTAGCTTGGCCATCTGGACCCGAATAGTACCATTATTTTGCAAGATTTGTCAATTATGTCTTTTTTCACCACTCATATCTAGTATCGGCTCATTCAAGCGGTTCTGGCAAAGAAGTAAATACTTGGTGCAAAGTCTGGTCATAAAGGACCTCATCAAATTATTTTATTCAGAATTTTATGCCAAGAAATAATATGATATAGTTCATTGCCAAGCTGGTTTTTGGTCCATGAAATGCATTGCAATTTGAAAGTTGCACAAGGCTCACTCTTTTGTGAAATGCAACTAAAGCCCATGAATATTGATTTCAACCCTAGTTGCCTCAAGGAAAATGTCACTCGATGATGCTGATAAATACCAGATTGAGAGACATACATCGATATCTTCTCCTAGGTTTTCGGCAGGCATTTTTGCTCAGTTCAGTGAACATTGCATACTTGTAAGCCTTGCGCTTATAAAAAGAATATATCCTAAGATGGGGAGCTTAATCACTTGAGTGTTATCTAATTTTATAAATTATTAGGGGAAATTTTTTATAAATAATCAATTTAATCGCAAAATTTTATAAATGACCTCTTTAGTACAAAAACTTCTTTAAAATGCCTATTTAAGTGACTCTGGTGAGCCGTATCAATTTTTTTTTTTTTTTTTTTGGCAAATTAATCATTGGAGTCATTGAAATGACCGGTTTTCAAAGTTTGCAGCACATATATAATCGTTTGAAAAATTTCATCTTTAAAATGAGCAACATATAATAGTTGGGGCACTGACGCCGTGTTTTTCCGGCTGCAGTTGGATGGAGACATAAAAATATTTCAAGCTTCATTGACCACATATTAGGTATACAAAGAGAGAATTACATCTTAAGTACAAAAACTTGACATAAGTGGATATATAAGCGTCAAAACTTTCAAAATGTACACTTAAATATTAAAATAGGAGAAGAAACGAATACTTAAGTGCCAACAACAAGAATTTCTAGCTAAACAATTGACATGGCTTTTTCCAGCGAACTTTTTAACTAGTGTGGCAAATCTTATAAAACAAATTATCTATGTGACATTGATGTAGCTAGATAAGCCCAAAATGATGTTGTTTGAGTTGTAATTGGATTTTTTTTAAATATAAATACTAATTAAACTAAATTTAAAAAACTAAATAAAAAAGGGAATCACATCTGGGGCCATGAAGGACCTCCTCATTACTACTCCACTATTGCTAGAAAGGGTTGGCGATGGTGGGCCGAGGGTCAGTTGGAGTTGTCAAGCCTTGACTAGTGGCTGAAATTTGGGGTGAGGGGTCGCGGCCCTTATCCAAATTGGGTGAGGGGTTCGTTGACCCTCTCCCAAAGGGGCCAAGGGTCGCCTCTAGTCGAAAGGCAGGGCGGCACAGCCCCAACCAAGGGAGTGGTTATGTCCAGTATGTCCCCCCTTATTCCCGACATGCTATGGTGCCCCGGGGTGGCTAGGGTAGGGGTGGCGGTGGCGAGGGCCTCCACAGCCCCAAATCTTATTCCCTCTTATTCTTTTTATTTTTTCTTTTTATTTAATTAATATTTATACTAAAAGTAAAATTTGGAGGCAAAACTACATCGTTTGGGACAAGCATGTTTAGTGGACATTCCAACAAGTAACGTTAACACACCCTCAAATTTCTGGCAAGTTTCATTAGAGTTGGCACTTAAGTATCCAATTTTTGAAAAAAGTAGCACTTAAGTGTACCTTTTGGTAGTTTTGGCACTTATATATCCACTCGTATCAAGTTTTGGCACTCGTTATCTTAATTCCGAAGCGACATTTCCCTGTAGAGAAAGTAATGAAAGTCTTCCAAATTCAATGTCCCGCAGCCAATTCTGATGGGAGGCCCCATCATGGGCAATTTGGTCATGCATGACGTCTCTGCAGAACTCGACAAGTAGATTACCTTTTTTTATTGATTAGCCTATAACTTGCGTGCTTGATGCAAGAGATTCTGTACTCTTGAGTGGAAGAATTCATATTCCACTCGTCTTTCTTAATCAGTCCAAATCTAGACTTAGATGTTTTTCCTTTTTGTTCTCCTTTGCAATACAAAAATTCATGGCAAACACGGAAACTGGTCACCAAAACAGAAATTTTATAAACATCTTAAGCATAGCAGCAATCAAACTTGTCTTTCTCTCGTCACCCATTTCTTTATTACCAAGCCCCTCCTTATATATTTGCCACAGTTTTGAAGTCTAAAAACAAAATCTCAGCTTTCAAATGTTAACATCATAACCAAACCTCTCTTGGGCTTCACCAGCATCGTTCCCGAATCCATTCCTGTTGCAGAAACTCTCATGATAGGACAAATGGGTAGTGAAAACAATCAGCTTCACATTTTCTTCTTCCCTCTCATGGCTCCAGGCCATACGATCCCAATGATCGACATGGCCAAACTCTTTGCCATTAGAGGCTGCAAGTCCACCCTCATCACCACCCCCCATGACAAGCCTACCTTCTTGAAATCCATTGTGAAAACCAAGGATTCGGGCTTCAACATCGATGTCGTCACAGTGACATTGCCCTTGAAAGAGGTCGGCTTGCCAGAAGACTGTGACAATCTGAACAAGGTCACTACTGTGGAAATACGCAAGCAACTCATGAGAGCTATCATGATGCTGGACCGACAGCTCGAGCTGCTAATAGAGAAACTTGCCCCTGATTGTCTAATCTCGGACATGTACCTCCCCTGGACAATCGAGATAGCGGCCAAGTACGAAATCCCTAGGCTCGCTTTCCATGGGATGAGTGCCTTTTCCATTGCAGGCGCAGAATGTGTGAGGCTCTATGAGCCTCACAAGAAGGTGTCATGCGATTCAGAGCCCTTCATCATCCCCAACTTCCCTGGTGAAATCACAATGTCCAGGATGCAGTTGCCGGATTTATTCAGGGAAGAGACTGACTTCACCAAGTTCTACAACGAGGTGAAGGAATCGGAGAAGAGGAGCTTTGGAGTCGTCATGAACAGCTTCTACGAGCTTGAGCCGGCTTATGCTGACCATTGCAGGACATTCCTAGGGAGACGATCCTGGTTCATCGGCCCGCTCTCATTGTGCAATAAGGAGACTGAGGACAAGGCACACAGGGGCAACCAAACATCCATTGACCAGCATGAGTGCCTCGAGTGGCTCGACTCAAAGCAACCCAACTCAGTGATCTACATTTGCTTCGGAAGCATGGCAAATTTCAATGCTGCTCAGCTCCACGAGATCGCAGTCGGATTAGAAGCATCAGGTCAACAATTCATCTGGGTGGTGAAGAAGGACCCGAATGTGGAAGAAGGCAAAGAAGAGTGGTTGCCTGATGGGTATGAATCAAGAATCCGAAATAATGGCCTCATCATCAGGGGCTGGGCTCCTCAGGTGCTGATTCTTGATCATGAGGCGATTGGGGGTTTTGTGACACATTGTGGGTGGAACTCGACCCTGGAGGCAGTCACGGCCGGTGTGCCAATGGTGACTTGGCCAGTCGCAGCAGAGCAATTCTTCAACGAGAAGTTCGTGACCCAGGTGCTCAAGATTGGGGTCAACATAGGGGTGAAGCAGTGGGTGAGGTTGTTCGGGGACAGCGTGAAGAGTGAGAGAGTGGAGGAGGCAGTGAAGAGAGTCCTGGTGCGTGAGGAAGCAGAGGAAATGAGAAGGAAGGTGAAAGCACTTGCAGAGACGGCAAAAGGGGCTGTGGAAGAAGGTGGGTCTTCTTGGTCTGATTTGGAAGCTTTGCTTCAAGAGCTCAGACTGCAGAGATCGGCTCACAACAAGATCTGATTGATGACCTGAAGCAATCTATCTTGAATATTTGGTTCTGGAGAATAAAACTGAAGAAATAGAAATCTTCCAATCTCAGATTCTGTTGTGGTTTAGCCTTAGAGAAAAATACTGGAATCGCTGTTTCTTTTCATGGAATTTATTCTAGGAGTTGTGATCATTTCATGTGGAGGATGTGAGTTCATTTCTTTTGAGGTAATAGGAAAAGTATACATGATCTTGAGTTCTTTGGTGCCGAAGAAATTAGAGTTAGTCTAGTAGTTGCAATTCAACAGTAAGATGCCCTGCGTACTTTCCCTTTCCTGATTTTTCTGTCCTCGAGACTCATAAGGTGGAGAGATCTTTGCAACTTCATATTCCATAGATTGTATTTTCACATTACAGACAAAAGATAAAAATAAAGGAAAGACAAGCAAAAGTGAAAAGACAAGAAGAGAATGACAAACTCAACCTATGTTAGTTGTCACCTATGTAGCACCGACATGGACATGCGATATGCGACACGACACGACATGACACACCGACACGTCATTTCTTAAAAATAGAGAATTTTGACACGTTCTGACACGTTATATATTAAATATATTTTTATATATAAATACATAAATAAATAATAATAATAATAGCCTAGAATTAATTTACACGAAAAATATTAAATAATATCATTCATTATTTTAATTTGTTACAATAATACACAAAACTTAGAGGAAAAAAAACATTGTTTAAAGAAAAATGCTGAAATGATATTTTTAAATTTATTTATTTATCATATATAGCATTTTTTATTACTTCTTTCATAGTAAAAGACTTTTAAAAAAAATAAAACAATTCTAAAAAACCAAAACTGAAAATAAAAAAATTGACCCCGTTAGTGTATACTTATAGCAATTTTATTACTTATTTTATTACTTATTTTGTGTATATTTATATTTTGACCCCTCAAGTATTAGAAATTTTTAAAATTGACCCCAAGTGTGTTGGAATCATATGTCAAAATTCTGGACTCGCGTCTCGGAGCGTGTTGGAGAGAGTTGACCACGTGTCAGATTTTTCGACACTCGTTGACCGCATGTCGGAGCGTGTTGGGATGTGTCGGAGCATGTTGGACACGTGTCGGAGTGTCGAACACGACACGAAAGCTTCCAGAGAATGTCCGTGCTACATAGGTTGTCACATATTAATGATATATTTGGCTGTTGCAACACCGATCTTGTGATATGCATACAACTTGGCAACAATTCTAGAGGAGAAGATAGAGAGGTACCAATTCTTTTGGTCCTCAAAGTTATTTTCCTTATACATTGTTGGGTTTGAAGGTTTTTAAACCAAATCGACAAATCAATTTGTCATCGACTAAACTCAACAATTGTTGACATCAAACGTTGTCACAGTGAGAAGCTTAAGGCATGTTATACTCATAGATTAGGTACCCTCAGTATGTTCGAGAAATTTCTGGTGTTTCCTCGCAGATTTGTACCTGAGGATATGTGATTCCAAAATTTCTTACTGCCCTTTTCGTGATAGAAGTTGGAACGAGTTAGCTTATCCCTTCGAGGACCTGTTTTCTCCTGTATTTTGTGGTGCGTTCGTCAATATTTGGTCTTAGACATATATTTCCAAATTAGTATGTTAGGTAGCTTCGTAAAACTCTGCAATCTTCATAGACGAAGCAAAGCATAGACATTGTTGGGGTTTCATGAATCATGTATAAGAAAAATCAACAAAATAAACGCAGCGGAAACAAAGATAAATATTACACATAATTTTCCTTAGGCGTTGTTCGTGCATTTTAATCAAAGATCTAAACATAAAAGGGAGTTAAACGAAATACCTCTCGAAGCGCGCTTTGAAACAAGTCGGTTTGGATGTTCAACAGTACGAGTCCCACAAGCGTCAGACCTCTAGTTCAGACACACCAACAACGAACGTCGAATGAAAAGAGAACTTTTGGATATCCACCACTTCGATCGTGCTAGTAATCACGTGGAAAGAATCCATCGTATTCTTGATGTATAATAGTCACAGCCCGAACGAGATAACGCTCTTCTTTCTAGCGCCTCAAAGACACAAGAACACGCACACACTTTGCTTTCTATTTTCAGCAAAGGATCACTGATTTCTCGCTTGTGTTTCTCTCAAACAAAACCAAAACCACACTAACTCTTTTCTCTGTTTTTCAACAGCCTCTTTAACTCTCATCCCTCATTCATTTTATAATAAAACTGACCGGCAACGGTTGCTCATCGATGGACGATCAGCAACCGTTGTTGATCGTCCATAGCGGATGATCGTGCATGAGCAACCACTCATGCACGATCTTGGCATGGACGATCAGCAACGGTGTTGCTGGTCAGTTTTATTATAAAATGAATGAGGGACGAGAGTTAAATAGGCTGTTGATAAACAGAGAAAAGAGTTAGTGTGGTTTTGGTTTTGTTCGAGAGAAACACAAGCGAGAAATCAGTGATGCTTTGCTGAAAATAGAAAGCAAAGTGTGTGCGTGTTCTTGTGTCTTTGAGGCGCTAGAAAGAAGAGCGTTATCTCGTTCGGGTTGTGACTATTATACATCAAGAATACGACGGATTCTTTCCACGTGATTACTAGCACGATCGAAGTGGTGGATATCCGAAAGTTCTCTTTTCATTCGACGTTCGTTGTTGGTGTGTCTGAACTAGAGGTCTGACGCTTGTGGGACTCGTACTGTTGAACATCCGAACTGACTTGTTTCAAAGCGCGCTTCGAGAGGTATTTCATTTAACTCCCTTTTATGTTTAGATCTTTGATTAAAACGCACGAACAACGCCTAAGGAAAATCATGTGTAATATTTATCTTTGTTTCCACTGCGTTTATTTTGTTGATTTTTCTTATACATGATTCATGAAACCCCAACAGTGGTATCAGAGCCAACCTTAGGCGTTTTCGTGCGTTTAATTGATTTATAGTTCAAATATATTTTTGCGTTCTAATGGCCAATTTATTTTTATTAAGAGAATTGGTTCTCTTGCTCAAATGTGGCCTATAGAAGTTGATTGATTTATGTGATAAATTTAATCAACAAAGCAAAAATTAGAACTAAATCAATTTTGAATCAAAAATCCGTAACTTGTTATACTTGATGTTTATATTTTGCAAATGATATACAGAATTTTATGCATGCCTTCCACAGCTTTAAATTTTGAATTTATGGCTCGTAAGGAATGGTGGTGATCATGGAAAAATCCCTAAATGTTGTGATTGTTGTATGGATAAATGTATGATGATTACAGGTATTCTTTTTGTAGATGTAATTATTAAATGGAGGCTGCGTCCTTCTTTTTATATTTATTTTTACGAAATGTAATTTACGTATAGTGTAGTATTTCAATTATTGATGTAAATACTACAAAAGAGGATGAGCCATTGGAGAAGCCATTAAACCGGTGAGCTCTCTGGGCCCGGTCTTTGAAGAGTTTAAAGATTGAAGAAAAAGTGAAGAGCATGTCCATATTATTAAAACATTAAAATTGCTAAATGGGTCTTTTTGGCTCGAGACCCATTGAACCATAATTCCATGATCACCACATAGGATAGATATTATGTGATATCTATTTATTTGTTGTGTTTATGATATCGTGTATGTTAAATCGGTTAATGTGCAAAGTGAGACCATTAATAACTACCCAAATCTCCTTACAAAGAATATTAAGTCAAAACGGGTTTCGGACTCGTGGCCTTCCATCGTCGTGGTTTGATCCAATATTATAGTGGTTAACTAACCGGTTATGGATACATAGGGGTTAATTACCATTTATAATATTCGACCACTCCATTATGCATATGATGCTGTGGGGTTGGAGCTAAATGATTTCTAATAACTATCAGGTGAGGGAATCATTTGTGTTTTCAATACTTGCATGAGACGATGGGCTAGACTTAACTATGATCATGATGCCAATAACTGTTAGGTGAGGCTTTCACGGTCTAGAGGCCAAAGTTATGATTGGGACTCGCATATGATGCGTTGAACAAGCTAGTTCACTCACTAAGTTCATAGGACACCAATAACTGTTAGGTGAGGTGGACTTTGGACTAGTGGCACTCCAATCCTCACTAGTAATCTTTACCCAACAAAGATTACCGCTTCCCATCTTAAGGAGTATGAGATTCGAAGATAAATTTAGTGGGATGATCTATTTCATTTAAAGACCAAAATGAAATAGTTATTATGAAAAGTACAACGGCTAACAATTTATTTTCTGCAATAGATATATTATTATTCTGAAAAATGGTGACCACAAACCCACTCGTTTCTATACTTGACAAGAATTGTTTGACTGGACCCAATTTCACTGACTGGGTGAGGAATTTGAGAATTGTTCTCAATTCAGAAAAAATTGGGTATGTGCTTGATGAAAAGATGCCAACCTCCTTTCCTGAGGGTGGGACCCAAGAGGAGCGTGTCACTTATGATAAGTGGCGTGACAATGACTTAAAAGTTAGGTCATATATGCTTGCTTCTATAAATAATGAATTACGGAAGAAGTATGAATCTATGGAAGATGCTAGGTCGATCATTTTGCACTTAAAGGAATACTTTGATGAGAATGGTCAAACCTCTAGATATGAGATATCTAAGGCATTGTACCGTATGAGGATGGTTGAAGGATCATCTGTTAATGATCATGCTTTGAAAATGATCTAGCACATTGAAGAATTGGCTAGGCTGAATCTCGTTATGGATAATGAGTTAGCTGTGGATTTGATCCTCCAATCTTTACCCGATTTCTTCTCTGGTTTTGTCCAAAACTTCCACATGCATAAGATGGAGAAAACTCTTGCTGAGTTACATAGCATGCTGGTAGTTTATGAGAAGGAAATGCATAACACGAGGCCAAATGTAGTGGCTATGGCTAAGGCTTCTTCTTCAAAGGGTAAGACTGTTTTAAAGAAGAATAAATGGAAGAGGCCTACCAAACCTATTGTGCAACCAAAACCCATGATTGATAAAGGGAAATGTCATTACTGTGGTGTCAAAGGGCACTGGAGGAGGAACTGTAAGAGGTACCTCGCGAGCTTGAAGGTCAAGCCCAAGAACCGACCTTATGAAGGTATGGTGTCTATGCTTATTGAAACTAATCTTATGGTTAGTGCTGAATCCAGCTCATGGGTTCTAGATTCTGCTGCAACTTCACATATTTGTATGTCTTTGCAGAATCTGGAAATAAGCAGGATGCTAGGGCGAAATGAGATTGTCTTGACGTTTGCCAATGGAGCAAGAGTTGCTGCATTAGTTATAGGGACTTTTTGTTTATGTTTGCCTTCTGGACATGTAATGGTTTTAAAGAACTGTTTGCATTATAAGAATGCTATTAGGAATATCATCTCTATACCTCGTTTGGGTAAAGAGAATTATGAATTTTCTTTTGCTGATGATGTATGTTCTATTTATCATAATAGAATATGTGTTGGTTCTAGCTTATTAATCAACAATCTTTATACCATTACAATGCCTGGTAATGCGATACCAATGTCAATAAGCAAAATAGAATTGATATAAATGCCATAACTAATAAACGCCCTAGAGACTGTCCAAATAAAAAGTATGTTTGGCATCTCCGATTAGGTCATATTGGAGAAGACAGAATTAACAAGTTGAGTAATGATGGATACATTGATCCTTCAAATTTTGAGTCATACTCGACTTGTGAGGCATGTCTTCTAGGAAAAATGACCGAAGCGCCTTTTGTGGGACAAAGTGCGCAAGCTACTGACATATTAGAATTAATACATAGAGATGTATGCGGACCAATTAATGAAACTGCTAGAGGTGGTTATAATTACTTCATTACTTTTACTGATAATCAGTCACGGTATGGTTATTTATACCTCATTAAGTATAAATCTGAATCCTTTGAAAAGTTCAAGGAATTCAAGGCTGAAGTTGAGAAACAAACAGGAAAATGTATTAAGGCTCTTCGATCAGATCAAGGAGGTGAATACCTTAGTACTGAATTCTTGGAATTTCTTAAAGAGAATGGCATTTTATCACAATGGACACCTCCTGGAACTCCAGAACATAATGGTGTATCTGAACGAAGAAATCGTATTTTATTAGATATGGTACGATCTATGATGATTTACACCGATTTGCCAATATCCCTTTGGGGATATGCCCTTGAGACTGTTGTATATATACTGAATAGAGTGCCGTCCAAATCTATTCCAACTACGCCCTATGAGATATGGCATAGTAGGAAACCTAGTCTTAATCATATTAAGATTTGGGGTTGTCCAGCTTTCGTGAAAAAGCTAAAAATGGAAAAATTGGAGGCAAGATCTGAACAATGTCGCTTCATTGGATATCCAAATGAAACTCTTGGATATTATTTCTATTTTCATTCAGACCAAAGAATTTTGGTATGCAAGCACGCTTCTTTTTTGGAGAATTAGTTCATCCAAGAAAGTAGTGCTCGGCGGAAAATAGTCTTACAAGAAGAAAATAATGAAGTATCAAACAACTAAGTTCAGATACCAATCTCTGATTCAGTGGGAGCTTCTGATACACAACCTCTTAGGAGAAGTGCGAGAACGTCTCGCCCACTTGCTCGTTATAGACACTCGGTTGATCATATTGAACCATTATTCATTGTGAATGATAGTGATCAACCCGATGATCCTAAAACCTATGAGGAGGCGATGTTGGATATCGATTCTGGTAAATGGCTAGAAGCCATGAAATCCTAAATGGATTAAATGTATTCCAATGAGGTATGGACCTTGACTGACCTGCCTGATGGTATTGTACCAATTGGCTGTAAATGGATCTTTAAGAGGAAGATGAATGTTGAAGGTCAAATTGGAATTTACAAAGCACGGCTGGTGGCGAAAGGATATCGTCAAAAAGAAGGATTTGATTATGACGAGACTTTCTCACCTGTGGCCATGCTAAAATCCATTCGGATTATGTTGGCTATAGCTGCACACCTTGATTATGAGATATTCCAAATGGATGTCAAAATAGCTTTTATAAATGGTTTTCTTGAAGAGGACATCTATATGGAACAGCCACAAGGTTTTGAATCCAATAGTGAAAAACGGAAGGTGTGTAAGCTTAAGAGATCCATTTATGGACTCAAACAAGCCTCCAAAAGTTGGAACATCCGTTTTGATGAGGTAGTCAAATCGTTTGGCTTCATCAAAAATCCGGATGAACCTTGTGTATACAAGAAGATCAGTGGGAGTGCAATTGCATTTCTAGTTTTGTATGTCGATGATATACTTTTGATTGGAAATGATGTACCAATGATATCATCGATAAAACTATTCTTGTCACAGAAATTTTCCATGAAAGATTTAGGAGAGGCAACCTACATTTTAGGCATCAAGATCTATAGAGATAGATCAAGACGATTGATTGGCCTCTCACAATCTACGTACATAGACAAAGTGTTAACACGGTTTAACATGTAATGTTCCAAGAGAGGATTATTGCCTTTTAGGCAAGGGATCCGTCTTTCTAAGGAGATGTGTCCCAACACTCCTGAAGAAAGAGAGCTGATGGCAAAGATACCATATGCATCCGCTATTGGAAGTATAATGTATGCTATGCTATGTACTAGACCTGATATTGCGCATGCTGTAAGTATTACTAGCAGATATCAGTCTGATCCAAGAGAAGAGCACTGGATAACAGTCAAGAATATTCTTAAGTACTTGCGAAGGACTAAAGATTTATTCTTGATATATGAAGAAGGAGAATTTAAAGTTGTAGCTTATACTGATTCCGATTTTCAATCGGATCCTAATGATTATAAGTCTACGTCTGGGTTTGTCTTCACATTCAATGGTGGTGCAGTTAGTTGGAAAAGCTCCAAACAAAGTATAACTACCGATTCCACCACTGAGGCGGAGTATGTAGCTGCTTCTGAAGTAGCAAAGGAAGCCGCTTGGATGAAAAAGTTTATTTATGAACTTGGAGTCGTTCCTTCAATTGAGCAACCGATCTCATTGTTTTGTGATAACAATGGGGCGATAGCTCAAGCTAAGGAACCAAGATCTCACAAGAAGTCCAAGCACATTGAGAGACGCTTCCATCTCATCAGAGAAATTGTTGGGAGAGGTGATATCGCCTTGCAGAAAATTGCCTCAGCAGAAAATGTGGCAGATCCCTTCACTAATGCCTTACCTCAGTCTTCTTTTGAAAGACATATTGACAAAATGGGTTTGAGGTACCAAACAAGTTGGCTTTAGTGCAAGTGAGAAATTGTTAGATGTATGCCCTAAAGTTGCTATGTAATAGTTACATATTAGGGATTTCAATTGTACTTTCATTATTATTATTTAATTAATGGAAATGATGTATTCATTCATTTGTCCAATTATTTTATATTGATGAATGATTCCATGAGATCATTTGCAACTAGACCTATTCTTGAGACGTCGAGAATATATATGACGGGTTCATAGTTAAACTGAATCTTTAAATCGTTCCCGGTCGATGGATTATTGAATGGATATTAATAATCTTGTTGAGACCAGTGTGTTCTTAATTTCACCATTAAGTATTGGATACTTAAGGGAAAGATGAGTCACATGTCATTGGGTATTATGATGCCTGAGTTAGAACACAGATGTTTGTATTAGACAAATTCACTGAACATGACGCATATGGAACGATTAGCGACATGGAAGCTTTTAGCGTGGTCAATGTCTAATTGTTCATGCTTTGGTCTTGTGTAAATAATCCTTAGACCTGAGGCACAGTGTTAACTTGTGTATCGAACAACTATGGTTCACGGGTGCACATAATGCCAAGTCGTCGATCCATCTTTATACTTGATGGTCATAGTTTGTTCATATACGAAGTTACACGTGTGCGCAATATGGAATCTGTCTCCTTGTTATATGCAAGGTATGATAATGATGTCCTATGCGATCTAATTGTGACACTGCATTGAAATCCTCGGCCGGGGTTGTAACCGAGAATAAATTGTTTATGTCTCGAATAAAATGCATGTCAATTAGATTTGTGCATATGATCGAATTAATGACTTGACAAATATTCCATGGTCTTTGTTTGATCAGGACATAGTAAGACAGAGGATTGAATTACACTGTAGCCAAAGCTGACAGGTTCATTATGTTCTTAAAGTATTCACACTATCTAGGTAGCCATGACATATTACTAGATGTCAATCGTGGCTTGTAGGACCTAAAAGATTAATCGGGACAATTAATTCTTTTGGAAGTACTAATGTGTTAGTATAAGTCTTACTACCAGCTTAGTGATGAACCTAGGGATGTCACACACCATAAAAAATTAGGATGACGTGGAACAAGAGAGAAATATTTTTGCAAATGTGTTTGCAATTACTGCAATCAAATTGAGTCAATTTGAAACTAAATTAAATGAGATTTAATTTAATTTGTATTATAGTCACTAGCCTACTTGCATATGATGCACACGCATGCCCGAAGTGGATATATATTAACATACCAAACAAGTTGGCTTTAGTGCAAGTGGGAGATTGTTAGAAGTATGCCATAAATTAACTAATTAAAAAAAAAAAAAAAGTAAAGCTTCATGCACGAAGCGTAATGGTCAGCGGTTGTTGACCATTATGACCATCATGCTTCGTGCATAATTTAGGGCATACTTCTAACAAACGTAACCGATTTCACATTATCTTTCTGCGAATAATGGCCCAAGGCCACATGATCCCCATCGTGGACATGGCCAAGACCTCCGTGACTCGAGGCGCAGAAATCACCGCCATCACCACCGCTGTCTGGGAGACCCTTTTTTCGAAACAAACCGAACGAATCAATCAATCAGGTTTGGAGTTTGACATCCAACTAAGCTAGAATTGTCACGCCCCGATCCTCAGGCACGCACACATCCGTCTCACTTGATCGATTTTATAATGCGATATCCTAGGACAATGTATCGCCGACCCTTTTGTTTATTAGCACATGCGGAAGCTGTTAAAATCCCCAGACAATAAAACCATGGGATAGAAAAGCAGGGCCATATTTTTCATATTGAAATTTATAACCGAACCTTTATACATGGCATATCTATTCACAATACTATTCATAACACTCTAGTCTCACATTATTCACATTTAGACAGGATTCCTAAAAGATGACAGGATTTGAGTCCTCATCCGATTCGTACTTAGATCATCATCGGGGTTCTCCTCCAGGTACTCCTCTTCGGTTTCTTTCTCCTCAGGCTCCTCATCAGGGTCCTGAAATGTTGTCCCACAACCGGGAAAAGACTACGTCTCAGCAAGTTCTACCCCACTAAGACTCGATTAGGAAACCAATACGCTAACCAGGCTGCCTATACACGCACGGGTCAGAGGACTTACCTTGGCCTCAGATTCCACCTGCATATTAGTACAGTTCAATAGGCACCTAAGCAATTACATCACATATCAATATCTCGATCCATTGACCTAGTCAATTTCATGTCAATTCGACCATTCCCCAGTCGTTTCCCTTATTCAGTCACAAATCATACTCACGACTTCACAAGCATAGCCTACCAAATTTCTTGGCAACAAAGGACACGACCAATCTTTAGGTAGCAAATTACGGCCCAGAGGGCGCAACCTTTAATAGGTGGCAGATTACGGCCTTATCAGGCGCGACCCCTATCGGGTGGTAAATTACGGCCTTAAGAGGCGCGACCTTTAATAGGTGGCAATTTACGGCCTAACGGGCGCGACCGATTCCAAATTCGGTGGCAAAACTCAGCCCCACTGGCACAGCCATACTCACAACCTTTCACAGTCAAATTCTAATTGAATACCAACACTGATCAATCTTGGGATAAATCCCCACATATTCATCAACTCACTCAATTTTCACACGATATTAACGTACCCGATGGATCTCAGCCAAAAGTATATTCAATTTACTCTCACAAACTTCTCCACTTAATAGCCCATCAAAGCATTATTGACGCTAAACAATCGTACTCACCCATCCGCAATTCAATTACTCAATCTTAATCAATTTAGGAATAATTCCTCAAATTGCACAATTTATTCAATTTAGCACAACGTAGAGCTCAAATAAATAAACGGACTGCACCATGACAATCAAGCACGAAATTTCGGTCATTGCGTCATTTATCCTTGCCTAATTTCCGAAAAATAAATAATTAAATAATAAATTTCGAAAATTAATAAATAAATACTAAAAATCCAATTTAGGCCCGTAATGCCTAATTAAAGCCCACTAAGGGTCGGGAAAAATCTCGAGATGCATTCAATAAATAATAGTACGTCTCTACTTGCTAATGACTAAGTCTAACCACCTAACATGCATCATTAAGTCACTAATTTAATTGTTCTAAACTAATATAACCACCTAATTGCATTTAATTAAATCTAATCAACCCTTAAGCAATCATTAGTCTACTAAGCAAGGATTAGTGAGATTACTCACTTGATTAAAAGCGAGGACCGGGACACCGCAACGGCGACGCGACGGCGGCTGAAATCCGAGCTTTCGGCGGCGTCGACGGACACTCGGGCCGGACCTACAAGCCTCGCAAGCCCACAGAAATTTCTGGGCTTAGACTGAACTTGAGCCTCAGCTTGGGCTGACTTGCTTCGCGGGCTTGGGCTGCAAAATTGGGCTGCTGAAGGTTGAGCCAAAAACTGAAGATGGGCTGCACTTGTGGACTTGGCTTCAAATGGGCTGAGGTGGGCTTGCTGCTTTGCTGAAGATGGGCCTCAAATGGATCAATCTTGTGGGCTTGTTGGGCTGGTGAAGGAACTTCGCTGGACTGCTGGGTGCGAATTCATGCGGACTCGTGGACGGCTTCTGGGAAGAAAGCCGAAGCAGCGAAGCTGAGGGCGGCCTGGACGCGTGGATGGGGCAAACGTCGCTGGCGTCCAAGGAGCTGAAGATCGATGGAAGGCGCTGGCAACTTCAAGGAATTTGGTGGAGACTCCGAGCAGAAGGAGACAAGCGAAGGTGGGCTCTGCTGGCTGGAGATTGACCGAAAAAAAACAAGAGATGGTGGGGCAAAACCGGTGGAAGATGCTGGATCCGCGTGGGGCTTCGCTGGCCTACGGATAGGAAAGGAGCTGCAGCAAACGGTGGAGACTTCACTCGGTGGGTCTGCTGGATCAGCAAACCGTCTGAAGAGAGGCAAGATGGACCGAAGTTTCGGTGGATTGGGATTCGGTGGAGTGGCTTCGTGGAGATGGGCGGCTTGCAGGCAGTCAACACTTGGGGCTTCAAGGAGAGTTAGTTGACTGGTGGGGTTCAAAGTGTGGACGTGTGGCAGAGAGAAGAATCCTTGGCGACAAATGATGGTGGAGAGGGGCGATGGCAGCGTGGATTCGAAGGGAACAGAACCGAATGAAAGCAAAAGCCAAAAAAAGAGAAAATGAAAGAGAAGCCGTGGAGGGGAAGTCGGCTAGCTAAGGAGTGAGGGAGAAGGAGAAGCGTGCGTGAGAAGCCAAGGGGAAAGGAGGAGATGAGTCAACAAACTAAGCCATTACATTGAATGACTTGGTCCCACAAGCTCTCAATCTAATCCCTCTTGTCCCCTAATTCTTTCTAGAAGAATAATCCCACAATTAATCAACTTTGAAGCCAAAATTTTTAGCCCTCAACCATAGCTCCGAATTTGACACATTGGAGCTTCAATTTCTCCAATAAAATTCCCAATTTAATGTCAAACTCTGTCGAAGAAAAATGCCATACCATTTCTGAAAGTGTCCATCGCCAAATAACTCATCTTGGAAGCCCAAAATTTCCTTCAAATTGGCCATCCGAATTTCCGCTATTTTCTCGTGACGTCCGTACGATTTTCCGTAAAAATCTCTGAATCTCTGAAAAATCTTCTGAGACTAAGTCGACGTTTCTAGAATAGCTCGTGACACCACAGAACTTTCGATTTCTGAAATCGGGTTCGAATTCACGGTTAATTTCCATTCGACGCGTTTTTAGCGTGATCTAAACTACCAGGTAGCTTTCAGAACTTTTTAGTGCAAATGACCCGTGGTCGATTTTCTTCGAGCCACAATGAACCCACTTGACACATTGGCAACTCTCGATTGTCGTAGAAATCTCAAGAATTCAAATACGGACACAGGGTACCAAAACGATAGAGAATTCAGTCTAGTGTCGGCCGACGAGAATTTTCCAATTTAGTGGTGTCACCCACGATTAGCCACACATCTCTGTCGAACCGACCTATATTTGATCTCTAATCAATTTACGTCTATGCCGTTATGATCTCAACAGATAAACACGGTCGAGTAGCCGATTCCTGGTCGAGTTCTCAAGTCTATTTGCCTTAAAATTCTTAATAGTTTCCCCAGATAGTCTAGTTATCTCTAGAATGATCAGTTCTGAGAACAGCCCTATAGACGCGTCAATAAAATGCCCGATTTATTCGATAGAAAATAAGACCGAAAATTTGGGATGTCACAAGGGTTGCCGGAAGGTTTGGACAATACATATGTAGTCGTATCAAGCCAAAATTAGGTGGAATTGGTGGGTCAATTCTGGGAGGCCTCGTGCTTGCTCCAAGAACCGATCTTGCAGGTTGCATATGAGATAGCTAGAATGAGCACCTAGAGATGGGTGAATAGGTGTAAAAATAGTTTCTCGTGATAAGTGAGCAATACTAAACAGACAATAGAAAGGAAGTTCGCCTTTTGTAACACAACGAATTATGATCAAAGTAAAAGAGAGTAGGGAAGAGAAAATGAACACAGAAATTCTAGTGGTTCGGTTTATTCCAAGCCTATGTCCACTCTTCCGCATTGACAGCCCATCGGCTGGATTTCACTATGAACAAAAGAGTTGTTACAACAAAGCTCTCCTTTGATTCCATAGTGTAGATACTCTACCACACTTCCTCAAGGTTTCTCAAAGATATAGACTCTTTTTTGCGTACAAGATTTCGCTCAACAAATGAATTGACTAAGAACAAAGAGCTTCAGACTTTGGAATTCTTCTATCGTGCACACACTCAAACAACTGGAATGTCTTCTTTATATACTCATTTATGCCATCATACCCGTTAGCACTTACCAAAGGAATTCCTCAAATCTTCTTGTTGGACAGAATTAGTTAGGAAGATCATTCGAGATATTTATGGAACATGACGATAGCCCATAAATCTTGCTCGCCCATACAATCAGGATCTCGGTTTCCATAAGTAGAACCTTCCAAGTATACTTCACCAATCATCGGATCCTCAATCAATCTTGATTCGAGTAAATGATTCCGTTAAGTCATATCCAGCCAAAAGATCTTCTCCAGTCGATAAGGTCAAATCCTTAACGAAATATCCATTCCTGGATAGGCCTTATTCGACGGACTAGAAACTGTCAATGAGAATAGAATTTGAGTCTTGAGTCTAGCAGTCCGAAGGTCTTCAGACTTTAAATAATAGAGTTTGCAAATCTTCAGACTAGACTGATGGAAACGTTTTGTCAGCTTCAAAACACTCAAAGAAGATTTCTCCAACAATCTCCCCATTTTTGATGGTGACAAAACTTTCCTCCAGATTTGGATAAATTTGACCAGTAAAATATTATTCAAGCAAATATGGATATCTCATAAATGGCTTAGTGATAACACTAGAATCTACAACCACAGAAAATAGGTTAGTCTTGTAGATTAGTAAAGATATAAGATATCAATAGTACTTAAGATAAACAAATGTTCAAATAGTCAAACCCAAATCCAGTCCAAATCCCAACAGCCAAAAACAAAAGTCAAGTCAAAAACAAATCAAGAGTTCAAAAAGTTCAAAGTTCAAATCTGCACCACATCTCTCCCCCTTTTTGTCATCATTAAAAAGGTAGATATGAAAAGAGAATGGAATTAAGATTGCTTGGAAACACGAACAAGCTGGAAATCTCCCATTGACTGTACAATGCCTTCCAGCTTTTTCAATTCCTCCTTCAATTGAGCAACATCTTCACCCTTAGCATTTGCTTGAACCTGAAGAGCAAGGGCTTGGATTTGATCATTCAAAGAAGCTGAAGAAGCTTGACATGCATTGTGCAAATTCTGTACTTCGTATCCCAGAGCATATATCTGACCCCGCATCTCTAAGAGAACATCAAGAATTCTGCGAAAGTTTGCTGAATTATCGATGCTCTGCGTCTTGCCGCCCGCACGATCAGACGGAGTAAAGGCAGACGATGACAAATCAGCATAGACACTCAGATTGGGCGATGAAACATCATGTCCCTCCTTAGGAAATTGAGAGGCATAGATGTCCTCTGGATCTGCTGGAGAGCGGCTTACTCCTTCACCGGTAGCAGAGTATGAGTACATTCCTCTTTTCTCATGATCTCCCCCTGTTTCCATGCCTTCAGGTGAAGAAGAGTGTTCCTCATGCTCTGCTCTCACTTGATCTCCTCTCTCCTCTTCTTCTTCTTCTTCAATTCTTTCCTCCTCTACATCTCTTTCTTCTATTTCTCTCTCCTCTGCTTCCAAATTTTCTCTTTCTCCAGTCCTCTGTTCTATCTCATATGTGTCTTTCTCTTGTCGTACCGTTGATTCTAGAACATAATGACTCAGGTTCTTCAATGTCATTGCAGAAATGGTGATGTCATCGTCATCTTCTTCATCCTCAACGATGAGAGCTCTTCTTTTCTTGGATGGGGCAACCATGGGCTCCTTCCCTTTTCTTTTTGCAGCCGAAGAGGTTGATGAGTCTCCTTCCTTTTCTTTTTGCAGCCGAAGAGATTTGATGAGTCTTAACAGGGGTTTTCTCCTTGAATTTCTCCAACGCTTTGTTGAGTTCCTTCAGACGCATTTTAGACACAATTTTCAGTCCCACTACCATTTGATCACAAGTTCTAACACAGAGAATCTGAGGAGGCTGAACATTCAAATGCCCTTGTCCTTCACTACCCGTTTATTTAATCCGTACATGTGGAACATAATAGTGTGAGGAAGAGAGAACTTTTTCCCAGCATTAATGGCATACATCAGCTTTGCCTCTGAGTTGGAAACATCACTCTTTGAAGTAGATTTTGGTTTGAGGCAGTTAATCATAATCTTGTGAAGGAGAATGTTGAACGCACTCATCCTCAAGTAGGAAATATTTCCCTCTGTCCTTGTATCCTTAACAAGTTCCAACGTAGCACGAGCAATAGACACATTGATAGGTTGATATCTCCCTCTTTCAACCCCAATCACATCAGCCAACATATCTACATCCACCATAAAGTCTTGATCTCGGACACTAAAAGAGAATCTACTCGCATCCAAGAAACTGAGATTCGAATAGAAATAAGTAGTGAGTTCAGCATAGCCTTCTATAGATTCATAACAAAATTGTTCAAGTTGAAGAAAACTGAATTTTTCCCGCAAATTAACGTTCACAGAGTCAACAAAATCAAAATCCACACTTCTAGGGTTTATCACCCCACGCTTCAACAACTTAGAGTGTAGATGCTTGTGTTCCTCCGATCGAAACAAGTCTCTCATTTTTCTCTGAATTTTTGCCGCAACACCCATTCTCGGTTTAAACTGATTGTACAACTTGTCATCATCATTCCCATCTAGGATGATTCAGCCCTCCAACACGTGGATCGCTTGGGATATTTGCCATTGCCTCTTCTGCCGACCCAGCAGGGTAATTCCCAACCGTTCCATTGTGCGTAAAAAGAAGGTTTCATTTTTATATCATTTGTCTTTCAGAAATTCATCAATGTAGTTCAAATGAGTTCCACCCCTTTTCAAAGCATGATAAAGCTTGTAGGTAAAAGAGGGCTTAAAATTTCTTACGGGTTCTGCATCTTCGATTAATTCTTCCTCTTCTTGATGAGCAACATCTTGTGGTCTAGATGGAGGAGATGACGCTGCTAAGAATGTTGTGGGCTCTATTGCTGACTAGGAGACTCTTCTTCCTCGGTGAGATCAAAGTGCGTAGGCCCCTCACGCATTTGCTGCGGTCCCCTATTCGCGATCCTCGAAGACTTCCTTTGAGACGACATCTTTCACAGTCTTTGAAAGATTCCAAACTTATTTTTTTCCAAGAAAGATGACAACTTTTCGAAGATTAAACAAGAGAAGAAGACAGAAATGGAAGATCGATGCTTTTTAGAGTTTTTGGAGTAAAACGAAAAGGAACCGACAGTATATAGGACAGTCGAAGAGAGGCATACAAAACGTCGTAAAAGAAAGTGTAAATATGCATTTTAAAGAATAACTGCCTTTTTCAAAAATTAGATAACTGTCATTGCAATAATCATAGAATTTGAAAATAGCAAAAATCAATTTATGGATAGATGATCGTACCTTTTCGAGTTTTAATCTGAGAGAGAATAAAATAACTTACAGTTAAAAATCTTGATTGTCTGAGTCTAAGAGTCTCTACACTTTTACTTCTTCAAACCTCAAGATGTTGAGTCTTGAACGAATAACTTCAAATTGATTTTTCTCCAAAGGCTTTGTAAATATATCCGCCAGTTGATTCTTTGAGTCAACAAATTGAATCGAAACATCTCCATTTTGAACATGATCTCTAATGAAGTGATGTCGAATATGTATATGTTTTGCTCTTGAGTGAAGAATTGGATTCTTGGTGAGATTGATTGCACTGGTGTTGTGACATCCTGAAATTCGACCCTGTTTTCGATAAAGTGAAATGGGCATTTCATCGACGTGCTTATGGTCATTTTTCTCTGAGCTGATCACTCAGGAGTTAACTAACCTATTGGGTGAAGCCGTTAACGAATGTATCTGCAGTAAAATCCCTAAAAGCTACTCAATTGGTTGGATTGGACTAAATTCACGTTTGATTGATTCTAACTATGAAATTTCATTTGGTTTCGGGAATCGAATATTCGAGCATGTCATAATTCATTTTTAGGATCCTGTCTCATCGTCCATCAAATTATTGACGAGCCCGAAATTTCAATAAAGAAATTATCGGAGGAAAAATTGAAGACCAAACTAAAATAGAAAGGGAAAGAGAAAAGAAATAAAATAAGTATAATGTTAATATTTTATTTCTTTCTCTTCCTCTCTCTTCTTTTTCTCTCTTTTCTCTCTCTCCTCTCCCCCTCTCCCCTTCGTGTGAATTGGCCCCCCTTTCCACCGAATAGTGGGCTGTCACCCACTTGTTTTTCCCCTCTCCCATTGACCATTCAAACCCATCTTTTCTCTCTTATCTTCTTCTCTTCTCTTCTTCTCTCTCTCTCTCTCTCTCTCTCTCCTTCGCACGCTCTCTCCTCCCTTCCGCATATTCCAACGAACGAAGACAGAAGAAGAGCAGACATCGCAGCTCGCCGTCGCCACCCGTCCCGCCACCCGCGCTCGCACGCCCCGCGTCCGCCTTCCCTCTCCTCCGCCCAGGCGCCCCTTCCCCGCGCGAGACAGCGCTGTTCGGCCCCTGTTTAGCTCAATTCCGCCCCGTCCAGCCTCCTCCTGCCACCACCCAGCATCGCCAAACCTCCCCGACGTTCCCCTCGCCCTCCACCGGCCTCCCCTCGCCGCCCTAGCCGTTGGACGAGCTTCATCCAGTCAAGAACAATGGCTGGAAAAAATGGGTTTCCAGCACTGTTCAAGGCCCGCTTTGGGCCGTTTCCGAGCCTTGGACCCAAGACCCACTTTGGAGTTTATCGTTCCTCGTGTTGTTCCCGTTGGATTGATCCGATTTGCGTGCGATTCCGGTGAGTAATCTCACTAATCCCGGATTAGTTGGCTAATTATGCTTAAGGTTGGTTTATTTTTAATTAATTATGTTTATGTTGTTAGATTAGAATAAATTAGCAATTATTAGTCAATTGTGCATTTAGCAAGTAGACGTGGTCTACTAATTATTGGAAGTGCCTCGGGATTTTTCCCGACCCTTTGTGGGCTCCAATTAGGCTTTTTGAGCCTAAGTGGAATTTTTAGTATTTAAATATTAATTTTCGGAATTAAATTAAATAATTATTTATTTTCAGAAATTCAACTGAGATGGTTTGGAACTGGAATTTTATGCTGGTGACTGTGGTGAAATCTGTTTATTTAATTGGGCTTAATTTTTTGTTAAATTAAATTTTTAATGATTATTATTTAATTTTCGAAATTATTTAATTATTTATTTATTTTTCGGAAATTAAGATTTTGATGGCCGACGACCGAAATCTCGTGCTAATTGTTGTGGTGCAGTCCGTTATTTATTTGAGCTCCACATTGCATGGAATTAAATAAATTGTGATATTTTAGGGATTTACCCTAAATTGATTGGAATTGATTGAGATTGAATTATCTATTGGTAAATGGCCAAGTATGTTTATTCAGCATTTATAATCCTTTGTTGAGTTGTAAAGTGAGTAGAATTGTGAGACTGAACTAAGAATAATTTTGGCTGAGATCGATCGGGTGAGTACGAGGTATAGACATACATGGTTCGGTGATAAGGAAATCACTGGTGAAAATAGCACCTTAAAGAACGCATGAGTGCTGTCTATTACCTGCATCAGTGTAGACATACGTGGTTCGGTGATAAGAAAATCACTGGTGAAAACGGCGCCTTAAAGAATGCACGAGTGCTGTCTACTATATGCATTATCATGGACATACATGATTGGGTGATTGAGGATATCACTGGAGAAAACGGCGCCTTAAAGAACGCATGAGTGCTGTCCATTGTTTATGTTGGCTCTGTGATGAATATATCACCTTGGCGAAAAAGACACCCGAGAGCATAGTAAAGTGTTCATTGTACGTCACCTTGGCGAATCGACGCCCGAGAGCATTACCGTAGCTCTGTGACTGTGAATGCAAATGGGAGGTTTTATATTGAGAAGTGATTTGACCTGGAAATGGTCCGACTGCCACCTATTAAAGGTCGCGCCTATTAAGGCCGTAATTTGCCACCTGATACAGGTCGCGCCTGATGAGGCCGTAATCTGCCACCTATTAAAGGTCGCACCCATTGGGCCGTAATTTGCTACCTAAAGATAGGTCGTGTCCTTCGGGACTGTAATTTGTTGCTAAGATTTGAAACTGAATAAGGGAAACGACTGGGGAATGGTCGAACTGACATGTAATCGACTAGGTCGATTGATCGATGATTTGATTCGTTATCGTGAATTGACTAATTGAGTGGAAGTGATCTTGAATGATCCAATTGACATGAAATCGACTAGGTCGATTGATCGAGATATCGATCTATGATTGCTTAGGTACCTATTGAACTGTGCTAATATGTAGGTGGAATCTAAGGTCAAGGTAAGTCATCTGCCCTGTGCGCGTTTAGACAGCCTATAATATAATAGTTTACTAATCGAGCCTTAGTGGGGTAGAACTTGCTGAGACATAGTCTCATCCCAGTTTGGGGAAAACATTTCAGGACCCGATGATAAGGAGGAGTCTGAGAAGGAGAACTCAGAGGTGAAATCTGAGGAGAAGGATTTTTGGAAGAAGAAGATAATACCGAGAGAGATCTTGAGTACGACCTAGAGGGATTGAGATTCCATCTTCTTTTGAGATCTCCATTTTGATGTGAATAGAGATAGAGTAAAAAGTTGTGAAGTACTCTGGTTTGTGTTTTGTATAAAAGTTTGGTTATAAGTTTCTATATGAAAAATATGGCCCTGCTTTTCTATCCCATCGATTTATTGTCTGGGGATTTATAACTACTTCCCCATGTGCTTAATATGCGGAAGCAGTTATAAAAGGATGTGTGCGTGCCCGAGGATCGGGGCGTGACAGGTGTTGTCACACTTAATCTCCGTGCATGAATCTTCAATTTTAAAGTCTCTTAGCTATTGTTTTATCCACATAATTTGTGAACAACAACTTCCAAGAGCTACATACTCTACTTATGTTGTAGAAAGAGCTACTGTATTTTGTTTCCTTGAAAACCAAGACACTGTCCTGCTTCCAAGTAGTTGACAGGTACCCAATGTGCTCTTTATATCAACTCTGCATCCGGCTAGGTCTGCGTCTGAATATCCAAGAAGACTAAAGTCTCCCTTTTTAGGATACCAAGACCAAAGTTTGAAGTTGATGCGGTGTATTTGATAATATGCTTTGCAGCACTGAGATGAGATTCTTTAAGGTCTGCTTGAAATCTGGCACAAATGCAAACACTAAACAAAATGTCAGGTCTAGAAGTAGTAAGATAAAGAAATGAACCAATGATCCTCCTGTATAGCTTCTGATCAACTTTCTTTCCTCCTTCATCTTTGTCTATCTTCAAGGAACTTGACATTAGTATATCAGTCTTTTTGCAATTTTTCAATCCAAACTTTTTGACAAGATCATTAGTATATTTATTTTTTATGGATAAAAGTTCATTCCTTCAATTGTTTCACTTGAAGCCCAAGAAAGAAGGTTAGTTTACCCATCATGCTCATTTCAAATTCATCCTGCATAGACTTAAAGAATTTATTGCATAGACTTTCATTAAAGGATCCAAAAATAATATCATTAACATATATTTGAACAAGCAGAAAACTTTTGTTTTCTCTTTTGATAAACAGAGTAGTGTCTACTATTACCAAAAAAAAACAGAGTAGTGTCTACTTTACCTTTGACAAAACCGTTTTGTATTAAAAACTTACTCAGCCTGTCGTACCAAGCTCGAGGTGCTTGCTTTAAACTATATAAAGCATTATTCAGTTTGAATACCGAGTTTGGTTTCCTTGGGTATTCAAACCTAGGTAGTTGTTCCACATAGACTTCCTCATGGATAAATCCATTCAGGAAAGCACTTTTGACGTCCATTTGGAATAACCTGAAATTCTTATAACAAGCAAAAGCAAGTAATAATTTAATTGCTTATAACCTCGCTACTAGTGCGTAAGTCTCATCATAGTCTATCCCTTCTTCTTGCATATATCCCTTGGCCACGAGTCTTGCTTTGTTTCTTACGACATTTCCTTTCTCGTTCATCTTGTTCCTGAAAACCCATTTAGCTCCAATAATAGATTTACCTTTCGGTTTAGGAGTCAATTCCTAGACATCATTAATACTGAATTGCCTGAGCTCTTCTTGCATAGCTTCAATCCAGCTTTCATCAGATAAAGCTTCTTCTATGCTTTTGGGTTCTATTTCAAAAATAAGAGCCACAGCACTAGACTCTTCACGCCTTTTGAATCTTGTGCGAATTCCTTCATTAATGTTGCCAATAATGAGATTTTTGGGATGACTGGACTTATGCTTCTAGTTGCTGGTTGATCTGTCAGATTGTTGATCTTTTTCTCCATTTGAATCTTCAACAATCATTTATTGCTGGTCTTTTGAAGTCTGAGCTGCTTCTTGAGATTTAGACTTTGTATAGTTTGGAGCAGGTTCAGATTCTTCAAGATGAGTCTGAATAGATTCATTTTGCATAGAATCTTGGAATTTGACATTCATTGATTTCTCCACATATTGAGTCTTCTTGTTGTAGACTTTGTAAGCTTTTCTTGTGGTTGAATATCCAAGGAAGATGCCATCGTCTGATTTTTCTTCAAACTTGCCAACTCGATCATTTGCATTTTTCAATATAAAGCATTTACATCCAAACACATGAAAATATGAAACAATATGCTTCTTTTCTTTGAATAACTTATAGGGGGTTTTCTCTAGAATAGGCCTTAGAAAAACTTTATTAATGATATAACATGCTACAGAAACTACTTCAGCCCAAAAACGTGAAGAGATGTTACTTTCAATTAAAAGAGTTCTAGCCATTTCTTGAAGTGATATATTCTTTCTTTCCACAATCCGTTTTGCTCTGGAGTATATAGAGAGGAGAACACATGCTGAAAACCAGATTCATCACAGAATTTTGTAAAATCTTGATTTTCAAATTCACCTCCATGGTCTATTCGTATACTTGAAATAACATATCCTTTCTCATTTTAGACATTTTTAGCAAACTTTTCAAAGTAAGAAAATGTTTCAAACTTACTTGCCAAGAAATATGCCCAAGTGAATCGTGAGTAGTCATCCACAATTACTAGGCAATATTTCTTACCTACAATGCTCTGAGTTCTGGTTGGTCCAAAGAGATCCATATGCAGAAGTTGCAGTACAAATTAGTGGAAACTTGATTTATTGGTTTAAAGGAGTTTCTTACATGTTTTCCCAATACACATGGTGTACATAGATCAGTCTTTTGGTATGATAGATTGGGTAGACCACGAACAAGCTTCTTTGCTGAGATTTTGGCTATTTGCTTCATATTGATGTGCCCAAGTTTTCTGTGCCATAAGTTTGCTTCATCTTGTATTGAGATTAGACATTGGGTTTCATCTGGTTTGACATCCAAGAGGTAGATATTTCCATGTCTTCGACCCATGAATGACTGAGTGAAATCTTTACTAGTTTCTAAACATATTCCCTCTTGAAAGTTGATTTTGAAACCGGTATCGCACAGCTGACTAATACTAAGCAAATTGTAGTTGAGTCCTTCTACTAAGTAAACATTACTGATTGTGAGGCTTCCCATCTTTACAGTTCCGAATCCCACAATTCTTCCTTTGTTGTTTCCTCCAAATGAAACTTTTCCACCATTTACTTGAACAAGCTTTATGAAGCAATTTGAATCTCATGTCATATGTCTTGAGCATCCACTATCTAGATACAATTTTACCTTATTCTTGATAGTGATGTGCATTTAAAAAGAGACTCAAGTTTTCTTTGGTACCCATATTTTCTTGGGTCCATTGGTGTTAGTATAATATATAGTCTTTGTCCATACTTTCTTAACAGGTTTCCAAACCATATGACATTCTTTCTCAAAATGATCTGAACTATTGCACTTAGAACATCTGATAGCATTATGTCCTACTGGTTTTACAAAAACTTTTTGGAAATGATTTTTGTAAGCATCTCTTGTGAGTCTTTGCTTAATTCTTTCATTCACTTTAGGAAAATCAATTAAAGGAACGGTTTCCACAGTCATTCCCAAATCTGATTTATTGAAATAAGGTCTTTGTGCTAAAAGAATTTTCTCAAGTTTCTCAGATCCTATAGAAAATCTTTTGGAAATATTTGATATGTCATTTTTTAAAAATACATCTTCTTTCGAAAGGTTGTCTTCATTTACTTTTAGAGTAGTAACACTCATGTCTAAACATTTAACATTTTCTTTCAAAACATTTTTCTGTTGTTTTAGTGCAAAATTTTCTTTTTTAAGTTTGGAAATCTTTTTAAGAGAAGTTTTGAGACTAAGACACAACTCATCAATATATTTAGAAACTTTAGTAGGGATTTTCAAATTACTCACCTTAAATTCACTGTTTGAATCTGAGTCTATCTCGGAGTTTGAATTCCGAATTCGATTGTGCCATTAGACATATATTGGCATAATCATCATCACTTTTTTCACATTTTGTATCACTCCAAGTTTCTGCTTTGAGAGCCTTTCAATATTTTTCGTCTTTTCCTTTCTTCTTCATTAGAAGGGGACAATTGGGTCTGATGTATCCCTTTTTTCTTACATTCAAAGCAGACTACATCTCTATTAGATTCATCATCTTCAACAGACTTAGTCTGTTGCTTTTGAAAAATCTGTTTCTTTGGATTGAAACTTCTTCCTTTTCTGTTCAGCTTTCTGAATCTTCTTATCATGAGAGTAAGCTCCTCATCATCCATATAGTCTTCAGAATTTGTAACATCAGAATCATCATTGGATTTTAATGCAATGGATTTCTTACCTTTAGAATCTTCGTCTTCATTTATTTGCTCCACTTCATAAGACTGAAGAGTCCCGACCAACTCATTGACAGATAGTGGCATCATTCTTTGTGTCTCCCTTATTGAGGTATTTATGTGATTCTAATCCTTGGAGAGTCCACGCAGTAGCTTGTTTACTTTCATGGGATCAAAATTGGTTGACCTCAATTTTCAAGACCATTCACAATTTCTGTAAAATGACTAAACATGTCAGTTATAGATTCTCCTGATTTCATTTTGAATGTTTCGTATTGACCGAGGAGAATGTTGATTATAGTTTCTTTCACTCGATCAGTTCCTTCATAGGTGATGTGTAATCTATCCCAAACTTCTTTGGCTGTAACATAAGAAGATATTATGTTATATTCAGTAGGTGACAGAGCGCAATATAGAGAATAAATTGTTTTTGCATCAAGAGCTTTTCTTTTGGTTATTTCTTCCTGAGTCATTTCACTAAACTCAACAGCTTTTTTTCCTCTCTATGAGACAGGTGCAACTTTAGGAATGATTCCTTTGTCTACCACATCCCATTTCAGAGGATCCTTTGATCTTAGGAATGTCTTCATCTTATTTTTCCATATGTTGTATTCATTTCCATCAAAGTAAGGCGGTCTGGTATTGCTTTGCCCTTCTACCAGCCCTAGAGCCAACATACTAGCCATGGATCTTTAACTCTGAAGTAAAACACTTCAAATTAAGTGAGTACACAAGCTCTGATACCAATTGAGATAGCTAGAATGAGCACCTAGAGGGGGGTGAATAGGTGTAAAAATAGTTTCTCGTGATAAGTGAGCAATACTAAATAAACAATAGAAAGGAAGTTCGCCTTTTGTTAACACAATGAATTATGATCAAAGTAAAAGAGAGTAGGGAAGAGAAAATGAACACATAAATTATAGTGGTTCAGCTTATTCCAAGCCTACGTCCACTCTTCCGCACTAACAGCCCATCGGCTGGATTTCACTATGAACAAAAGAGTTGTTACAGCAAAGCTCTCCTTTGATTCCATAGTGTAGATACTCTACCACACTTCCTCAAGGTTTCTCAAAGATATAGACTTTCTTTTGTGTACAAGATTTCGCTCAACAAATGAATTGATTAAGAACAAAGAACTTCATACTTTGGAATTCTTCTACCACGCACACACTCAAACAATTGGAAGGTCTTCTTTATATACTCATTTATGCCACCATACCCATTGGCACTTACCAAAGAAATTCTTCCAATCTTCCCGTTGGACATAATTAATTAGGAATATCATTCGAGCTATTTAAGGAACATAACGATAGCCCATCAATCCCGCTCGCCCATACAATCAGGATCTCGGTTTCCATAAGTAGAACCTTCCAAGTATACTTCGCCAATCATCTGATCCTCAATCAATCTTGATTCGAGTAAAGGATTCCGTTATGTCATATCCAGCCAAGAGATCTTCTCCAGTCGATAAGGTCAAATCCTTAAAGAAACATCCAGTCTTGGATAGGCCTTCTTCGACGGACTAGAAACTGTCAATGAGAATAGACTTTGAGTCTTGAGTTTGGCAGTCCGGAGGTCTTCAGACTTTAAATAGTAGAGTCTACAAATTTTCAGACTAGACTGATGGAAATGTTTTGTCAGCTTCAAAACACTCAAAGAAGATTTCTCCAACAGCATATCCTAGAAGAACATTGATTGAATTCTCTAGTAGCAGATGTTATAATATATTTTTATTATTCTAAACGTGACACCAATTTTGTATTTCCCAATTAATTCTGATTTATTGCCTAATTTATTACCCGCGTTTATTACGTGATATTTGACCATCGATAACTTTATTAAAATAGAGTTATTTTACCTATTTTAGGCAACAATTAATGCATTATTTATGAGAAAATATTTGGATTTCCTTTTGATTATTTGAATTTTCCTTGTTTATGCAGAATAATGAGATATGGAGAGGATAAGAAAAAGAATGGCAACTATTAGGAATTCAAATAAAAGCAACAGTGGAAGATGGATATCAAATTTAGGAAATTCCTGATTTTGTTCCCTAATGTTATCTGCAAGCGTTAGGAGATAGATATTTTAGATATCCTATAAATAGGAAAGAGAGAGTAGGTTTTTTGAGATCGTTTTTTCATTCTTCTGAGAGTTTTTCAAGTATTTTGAAGAGAAGACAAAAGTGATGACAGAATTCTTGTTCTTTGATTCAAGATGCTGGGTTTGATTTATATTTTTATTTCTTATTCTACTATATTATAATTTTCTTTTGTTAGGGCTACGATGTAGCCTAACCATGACGATATGAATTTCATGATTTTTATGTTTTACAATTGATTTCATTCATGTGAGTTATATATTATTGCGTTTAATGATTTTGAGTGACTGGCCATCACTTGAATAATCTGATGTGTATGTTTGAGACTAAAAGGTGATAATATGCAATTGCTCATTATAATATATAACCATGCAATTGCTAATTTAAACAATGTAAGGTATTTTCCGGATGGAACGAGGAATTGTTACACTTTGAGACCAGACCAAGGCAAGAATAGAAAATACTTTATTAGGGCATCATTTTTGTATGGGAACTATGATGCGAAGAATCAGGCTCCTTTATTCGACCTATATATTGATGTTAATTATTGGGCCACCGTGTCCTCTGCTGCTGTCGAAGAGATCATTTATGTGCCCAAGGCAGATGACATACGAGTGTGTCTTGTGAAAACTGGCAAGGGAGTGCCCTTTATTTCGGCATTGGAACTAAGAGCTTTGGACGATGACATCTATCCATTAGAATCTGGGTTCTTGCGAGTCCGTGCGCGGATCAACCTGGGACAAACCTCGGTGGCAAATTTGTTCAGGTAATTAATTCATTTTTGAAATACAAATGCATAGTAATCATTAGTAAAGAGAGATTCAGTTTTTCCTCATCGAATTTTGCCATTCTGCAAACTATTGAAGGCGCCAGTCAGCAAGGACGAAAAAGGCAATGAAAAAATCAACAAATTACGGCACATAAAACTGCCAAAATAAACAACAAAGATAGTTGAAGAAAATGATCCTAGGTGTCAAAGATTATAACAATAATCACTAAATGATGACACACAAAAGAAAAAGAAAAGCCATTAGGTTCAAGAAAAAAATAAAATAAAATCATTTGGAATTTTGCACTTATGATCCCAATCAAACTTAGCAGTTCGCATAAAAAACACCTAAGTTACTCCATCATAACAACTTAACTCATCGATGAATCTCTTAAAAAAATTAATACATTTACACATACATTGGTATGAAACAGTATTTATTTTTCGCTTTGCTAATAAAAATTCATTAAATTAATATGAATTACTAATATAATAATGTGAGAATTGCATAACATTACTTATTTATTTTAGGGTAATCATTGTACGCGTATTATCTACAAAATTTGAGAGATATAATTTTTTTTTCTGTGTATAATTTGCATTGCATGGGGGTTTACTATGTATTAATTCTGTATTGTTTAGCTTCTCTCAATTAGCGAAAATATGATAAATATATTTTAAGATATCGCACTCCTTTTTTTTTCCTCCAAAATCTTGTAAAAATTCTTTAAATAGACAATTCTGTAAATTAATAATTTTATTTTATCTCCCAAGTATTTCAAATCTAAATTTAGATCTTTTCTATCTTACAAATAGTCTCATACTTTCTATCCATAAATGTGTTCAATTCCTTTAAATCATGTCGATAATTTCTTTCTATTAATAAAATAATTGTAACGTGTTATGATAAGATGATTTTTCAAAAAATTATATATGATATTTTTTGCATACACGTGACGTGTGCACATTTTTGCTGATAAATATATGATAACAGTGTCCTCCCTAATTGTTGCCTATAAGGTTGCCAGTAGGGATTGATTATGCTTCTTGGAAGGAGTACTTTTGTTGCATTTTCCAACCCAATTTGTTATCTATTTTTATATTCTTGTGACTCTCTCCCTCTCTCTTCGATTTTTCTATTCTAATTGTACCTCTTTTGTATCAAAGAAGTTTTCTACCATAATATTGACACAATATTTTGTATTAAGTCACAAAAATTACGTGTACCAGACAAATGAAAGATTATAGGTCAAAATATCATGTCAACTATTTCATCATCTAAGATGCTCAAAATGATTAATGCTATGTTAACATTGGAATGTCATACTACAAATACATTAATGAGATTTTTTCTTTATGCTTAAATGTGTGTATGTGTGTGTGTATATATATATATATATTATAAGTCTGTACAAGAAGACACACAAAGCACTAATTATGTCTAGTATATGCAGGAACTCGATGTCTATTCATGAAGTGCTTGTAGGACATTTGTCAATGGCTATTAATTATGCTTCGAAAATATGAATATTTCTATTTAAAGTACTTTACTTTCTTGAAATATGTTAATCTTCAATTTTTAAAACATATTGGCGTGCGTTTCTACTAATTTTAGCGGTCTTAACTAGTGCCCAAGACCCTTGTTAATAATATATCTGTAAAACTTGTTGATAATACTTGTAGGCTTGCCCTATTTTTATCCCTTTCTTGGCTCTGATATCTCCTGTCACTTTGAATTAACTATATTATTTCTTACAAGTCCCAATCTTGATTTAAATTATTTTTTTTTCCATTTTTTCTTCTTCTTTTTTCAATTTCTCTAAAAGAAAAATTTATCCACATCCCTTCCAAATAATTTTTTCGCCCTGTCCGCTTCTTCTAGACCCATTAAATTTTACCGTTTCCTTTATGTTTGTCTTTTTAAAAAAAAAAATTCTCCATTATTATAATCTAAGCAAGCACTTATCATATATTAGAGGGAAGAAACGTTATTTTTATCTTCAAATCATTTGCTTTATTTCCCTAGAGTACTCTCATGATTGTGAATTTTTCAACCTTGATTTTTTGTATAAATTTTCTAGAATTTACTTTAAAACTTAAATATTACGGTTGATGTATGCATTATACCAAATTAACTCAAAGCTTATCATCTCACTTGTGCTTAAGTTAATTTTTTAATAATATTTTTCCTAGTACACAAAAAAAAAAGAAATATATAAATAATTCACAAAATAATTAGTCTCAATTAATGCCCATCACTTATCTCAGCTCATGTCAATCAAGGTGACTTGAATTAAAAGCAAGATTTAGCAATAATGAAAGATGGATTGCACTCAAGTAGCTAGGATTGGACTAGACTAGGTTAGGTAGGTCTTCATCCCTCCAAATTGCCACACACTTTCAAATGTTGCCCCTCCCCTAGTTAGTTTCCTATGTTGCCCTTTGGTCCTTAGTCCCATGGAAGGGCATTTTGGTCTCTTCACCAAGATCTCGCACTATTCATGCACTATTCACATCATTTCATGCATTTAATGTCAAGATCTTGTCATTAGAGGACTTGATGGGCTTGAAGGGCCCATGGGCCTCCCTTGGCCGCCCACCCCTTGGACATGTGAGCCTTGGACCGCCCACTTGGGCTCGGGCCCATTGGGTCCCCGTTCATGGCCCGTTTCCACTTTTCCGCACTCGTATGTCCTTGCCAATGAAAAACCGAATTTTTGCCCCTAAATGGCCTTTTTTGATGTCCTCATGGCCTATCAATCCTCAAGACAATCTTGTCCAACGATCGCTTGCCAAAACAATTCCGTTCTAAAAAAATGAGTTAGAACGAGGATGTCACATGCTGTCCGGGGAAGGAATTGCCCATATAGTTTCTTTCCTTAAACCTTTGTAGACTAACTAAAAATGGCAATTGTTGCTGTCTTCTCACTACAATCCTTGACTAACCTGTCAAACGACTTAGTTGTTCAACTACATGCTTTATCTAGATTCAGCTACTATAAGAACCTATATCTTTCAATGGCTATTTAAGTGACCTAATGAACATCACTAGACGTCTTAGGTTATTACATCACCGTCAACCTGATCTTTACAATTTCAACATAAACATCATCAACTGTTGATCTTTTAGGTTGATTGGTGCTATTTGTCATAACAAAACATTTACGAATTTTCTTTTCAATCAATCACACCATGGATAGACATATAAGTGCCAAAACTGAATATATGCCTTATGAAAATTTTCGCACTATCATTTTTTCTGCTTACACTGCAAGTGCCAAAATTTGGCATGGGTGAACACATAGTACCAAAACTAAAAGATACACTTAAGTGCCACTTTAAAAATAAAAAATAAAAAATTAGGACACTTAAGTGCCAACATCGACAATGGTAGCCGAAATCCAATGTGGCTTGTTTTTAATAATATAGTGGTTTGGCTCGTCGGAAGGCTTACTCAAAAATGTTCGTACAAAACATCATTTTAAAAATATTAATTTAAAATAATTTAAAAACCTAAATTATTTTTTTTAAAAAGAGGTCAGTAGCATCTAATGAGGGCCTCCACAGCCCTCACTGAGGCAGTGGCTTCCTCTTCATTTTTTAATTTAGTTTTTCAATTTATTTTAATAATATTTATATTAAAAATTAATTTTGGGGGCTTATTGCATCACATGGACAATTGTTTTTAAAAAAATTGCCACGTGGATAATTTTTTTAAATAGCTGCCATGTCAATAAAAGGAGTTGACAAACAATGCTATGTCAGCAGTTTGCCAAAATTTCTTACTACATTTAGTCTACAAATTTTGTTTTTAATTTATTCTTAATTATATTTTGATCTGTTAGATAAATTTTAGAATTACTCTATTTTTGTATTTAATTGGTTTATTAATCATCGATCTCCATGGGACGATACTTTTTCTCATAATTATATTACTTGTTCGATACGTGCACTTTCATTTAGAATTTTACAAACAAGTTTTTGGTGCTGTTGCTGGGGATCATTTGTTTAATACTAATTAATATTGATACCGGATAATTCTAAGTTTAATCTAGCTTTCATTTTGTTTTATTTTTCAGGGTGTACATCAGTTTATGACACGTAGCCAACAAGGGGAACTTGTTGAACTTGATCCAGAAATTGAGCGTACATTCAAAAGGCGACTAAGAGAACAGAGAAATCATGCTAAGAAGATGGCGGATGGTGATAATGAAAATCCGCTTAGACTCTTAAGAGATTATGATGCGCCAACAGTTCAAGGCACCACATCAAGTTTCAGAAGACCTGCAATTCAAGCAAACAACTTTGAGATTAAGCCGTCACTTATTCAGATGCTTCAACAATCAGTGCAATTCAGTGGGCTACCAAGCGATGATCCAAACGCTCACATAAATGTTTTCTTGAAATCTGTGACGCCATTAAATATAATGGAGTTATAGATGATGCTATTAGATTGAGATAAAGCTAATAGTTGGCTTTCTTCTCTTCCTGCATGATCAATTACTACATTATGATATGGCTCAGAAATTTATTGGTAAGTTCTTTCCACCTGCAAAGTCTACAAAGATGCGTAATGATATTACTAATTTTATGCAAATGGATAATGAATCATTATATGAAGCATGGGAAAGATTCAAAGAATTTCTTAGGAGATGCCCACATCACAGACTACCCGTATGGATGCAGGTACAAACTTTTTATAATGGCTCTAGTACAAATTTTCGTTTTATGATTGATGCAGCTGCAGGGGGGACTTTAAATAATAAAACACCAGAAGAAGCCTACAATCTATTAGAGGAGATGTCGTCAAATAGTTATCAGTGGCCTACCGAGAGATTACTAATGCGAAAAGTTAGCGGAGTTTATGAAGTGGATGCTTTTGCTGCAATTGCTGCACAATTTGAAACACTCAACAAAAAGCTTGATAATATGAGTGTTTCAGCCATGAAAATTCACAATTTGACATGTGATTTTTGTGGTGGAGAACATGTTAGCACAGATTATTAGGTAGGTAATACTTTTAAACAATCTCATGAAAATTCTAACTTTGTTGGGAATTTTAACAAGTCGCAGAATAATCCCTACTCCAACACATATAATCCGAGATGGTGCAATCATCCAAATTTTTCATGGAACAATTAGAATGTGACGAGACCACAATGATTCAAACAATTAGAAGAGACAAAGTCAAATTTGGAAGACATAGTCACCAAACTTGCTAATACAACTCATGACTTCATCAAAAGCACATATGTGAGATTTCAAAACCAAGAGGCTTCAATTAGAAATTTGGAGATGCAAGTGGGTCAATTAGCAAGCATGATGTCAGGAAGGCAACAAGGTTCTTTGCCGAGCAACACAGAGAAAAATCCAATTGAAAACATAAAGGCTATTACCCTGAGAAGTGGTAAACAAGTGGGAGAAGAAGAGATTGTTAGAAACAAAGAAAAGGTGATCAATAAACAATCGAAAGAGACAAGCAAGAGTAAACTTTTTCCAAATAATCCCAAGCCATATGTGCCGCCAATTCCATTCCCTCAGTGACTCCAGCAACACAAAATTGATAAGCAATTTTCTAAAATTCTTGATGTATTTAAAAAATTGCACATTAACATTTCTTTTGCGGATGTTTTAGTGCAAATGCCTAGTTATGCAAAAATTTTGAAGGAGATGTTGGCAAACAAAAGGAAATTGGAGGATTATGAAACTATAAAGTTAAATGAGGAGTGTTCAACTATCCTACAAAACAAATTGCCTCCGAAATTAAAAGATCCAAGGAGTTTTACTATTCCTTGCACTATTGGGGATTCTTACTTTGAAAAAACATTATGTGATTTAGGTGCAAGTATTAATCTGATACCTTATTCTGTTTTCAAGAAATTAGGATTTGGTGAGGTAAAAGCAACCACAATGTCACTTCAACTGGCTGATCAATCAATTAAATATCCGAGAGGTATTGTGGAAGATGTTTTGGTAAAAGTTGACAAATTTATCTTTCTTGCAGATTTCATAATTCTTGACATGGAGGAAGATTTTGAGGTACCATTTATCTTAGGCTGACCTTTTCTAGCAACAGGAAGAGCTCTTATTGATGTACAATAGGGGAAGTTGATCCTTAGAGTTCAAGATGATCTTATTTCATTTAATGTTTTTAAAGCAATGAAATATCCATCTGATGATAATTTTTGTTTTAGAGTCGAGACAATTGACAAGTTAGTGAATAAGGTTTTTCAGGAAAATATTTTTGAATATCCACTTGAAGCATGTCTAATTCAACTAATAGACAAAGATATTCAGAATGAGGAGATAAAGGAATACGCAAATTTCATTAAAGCAATTCCACCATATTCAAGGCAAAAGACAATTAAATTTAAGGAGTTGGGACAACACATTACAAGCCTAAACCATCAATTGAAGAACCTTTAATTCTTGGACTCAAATCCTTACCTTTGCATTTGAAATATGCTTATTTAGATGGAGTTTCTTCTTTACTAATAATTATATCTTCTTCTTTGACAGATTTGATGGAGGAGCAATATAAACCCACTATCCAACCTCAGAGGTGTTTGAAGCCCTACTTGGAAAGGTGGTTACAACAAGCAGAAGACTACCTTTGAACTTCATCCCCCAGATTAGCGACATCTGAGATAGTTTGGCTGAAAACTATAAAGCAATTGCTTCTTGGGAGGCAACCCAAGTATTTTAATTATGTTTTTATTTTTTTTTAAGTTTATGTTTTGCAAAAAAAAAAAAAAAAAGATTAACTTTTCTCTGTTTTATCCAGGTCATCTATGGACTTATCCTACAATCAGGGAATTTTTCTTCTTCCTATTCTATTTTTCGCATTGAGGACATTGCTTCATTCAAGTTTGGGAGAAGACAAATTTTTGGATAATTTTTTATCATTATTGCTTTCCTGGTTGTGAATTTTTATGATTCATAGGAAAATTTAAATTTAATTTAAACTTGCAATTGATGTGTGAGTTAATCTTAATTCTGATTATGTTGATCTACTTACTGAGCACTAAAAGTCCTTACTTTTTGAATTATGTGTAAATTTAGAGAATATTTATGTGAAATATGCGATTTTCTTAGATTTCACCCAAATCTTAGAATTTGTTTGATTTTCTCTTGAGGCAAAATCCTAAGCTAAATTTAACTAAGAAAATGATTTAGGGAGTTTTTGGATCGATTGAGCCTTTCAAACTACCCTGTTTATTTATCCCCAGTCACCCCGTTGTGCCTTAATTACTACCCAATTTTTTATTGGCACCCATATATATTTAGCCTATCCGTTATCAAATTATATCCTTATCCCATGCCCTATGAACACGTTGATTTTCTTTTGGGATAAAAAAAAATTATTTGAGATTGATAGAAATTTGGGAAGAATGATGGAGTAAAAAGAAGAAGAAAAAGTGATTGTAGTGGTTGTTTGGGGGTGTATTGTCAAAAAAAAAATTTGCTTTTATGGTTCCCTATCCAACTTTCAATTGAGTGAGCCTTTTGGATACTCAATGGGTTGGAAATTTTCATGTTATATTAGGAGGGACTTTGGGAGAAACTCTACCATAAAGCAATTCAAAAAAAAAAGGCAAAAGAAAAAAAAAAAGGAATGGTGATATATGATGGCGGAAAAATTATCTTGAAGGAGTGAAATTGGATTGTGACATTGGCTCTAATTAGATCCTAGAAATCAATGTGTTGATAGGTGATTTGAGCTTAAAATTACCGTTATCTCACCTTTAGCCCAGCCTTACATTATAACCCGAGAAAAGTCCTATTGATTGTTGGTTGGATGATTAGCTTACATTAGTGGAGAGAGGAATGAAAAGTAAACCTATGAGATTCGGTCATAATTATTGAGAATTTTTTAGAGGTTACATGTCAATGTGAATTTATCTGGATTGCATATAATTCGAAAAAGATGAGGACTCACACACACACACTTGGATCATATAGTTAGAATTGGTCTTAACTTATAAATCGATTTCAATGTTTGAATAAAATTTGTGTTTTTCTTTGAATTGTGAATTTGAGCAATTATGGAAAGATGTTATGGAGAAAGTTGTTAGGTTGAGTTTGTGTTATGTCTTACTTTTGCTTGAGGACTAGCAAAATGTTAAGTTTGGGGGTTTGATAACTCTATAAAAATAGAGTTATTTTACCTATTTTAGGTAACAATTAATGCATTATTTATGAGAAAATATTTGGATTTCCTTATAATTATTTGAATTTTCCTTGTTTATACAGAATAATGAGATATGGAGAGGATAAAGAAAAGAATGGTAACTATTAGGAATTCAAATAAAAGCAGCAGTGGAAGATGGATATCAAATCAGGAAATTCTTGATTTTGTTCCCTAATGTTATCTACAAGCATTGGGAGATAGATATTTTAGATCTTCTATAAATAGGAAAGAGAGAGAGAGCAGCTAGGGTTTTTTGAGATAGTTTTTTCATTCTTCTAAGAGTTTTTCAAGTATTTTGAAGAGAAGACAAAAGTGGTGACAGAATTCTTGTTCTTTGATTCAAGATGCTGGGTTTGATTTTATTTCTTATTCTACTATGTTATAATTTTCTTTTGTTAGGGCTATGATGTAGCTTAATCATGACGATATGAATTTCATGATTTTTATGTTTTACAATTGATTTCATTCATGTGAGTTATATATTATTGCGTTTAATGATTTTGAGTGATTGGCCACCACTTGAATAATCTGATGTGCATGTTTGAGACTGAAATATGATAATATGTAATTGCTCATTATAATATATAACCATGAATTAAATGTGGATAGAAATATACCACGTTATTTGTGTAGCTTTCGGTGATAAGGTGATCCAAAAGACTCATTGTAAACTATGAATATTCATAGTTTTAATGCACTCATGTTTATTTAAATTCATATAGAGATATAGTGGATTAATAAACTAAGTAGGTTTGCTATACCTAGAGATGGGATAGTAAATAGATTAGAAAATTTCGCTATCAAATGTTTGATATCGTTCTTGTATTCACAACAATCTGAAATTTATATTTAGTGGTTATGGTAAAATCGGATGCTCTAACATATTTATCTTATCGATTTACTGCATTTAGTCTACAAATTTCGTTTTTAATTTATTATTAATTATATTTTGATTTGTTAGATAAATTTTAGAATTACTCTATTTTAGTATTTAATTGGTTTATTAATCATCGATCTCCGTGGGACGATACTTTTTCTCATAATTATATTACTTGTTCGATACGTGCACTTGCGTTTAGAATTTTACGAACAAGTTTTTGAATATGTTACTATAACAATCTTGATGGAAGACTTTGGTAACATAAGAAATAGAATAAAACGTTAGATCGTTTAGTTAAAACCTTATCACTACAGAAAACACACCGTCACGTTTAAGGGGTATTGGCTAGTGGAACATGATGTATAGATCTGGTGATTCCATATTTGTAGATTGATCATGCTCCTTGCATCTATCCAAGGTTTGGGGATTTTCTGTATTTGCAAGTTTTTCAATGGCTGAAGGTATGTCGATCCTTATGTTTCCGCAAATCGATCCCGAATTATGCATATATTTGTTTGAGAATGATAGATTGGGATCATCAGGTTTTATTTAAAATTTAGTCTTATAGTTGGTATCAGAGCTTTGTTTATAATCTCTGTCTTGGTGAAAATTTTGGAATTTTTGTTTATTTACAATGCATTATGTATGGGTAAAATTCGGATCTTTTATGGCTTGGAACGGATTTCAAATTCCAGCCAAATTTGGGTGACCCATCACGCGATAATGGATCTACATGGTCACACCACCATTAGGAAGAAAAACCCTTAAATTTTTCGGGATATTATTGATCGTCGGAGGTTAATCGAGTGATGAAATTTTGGTGATTAGGTTTTAAGGCAGATAATTTTAGGCTTAATTTTGGTCAATATGTTAGTCGTTTTTGCTGGATCTTGAACCTATGGGTTCGTCTCGGCATTTTCTTTGAAACCCATTTATTAATTTGATCGGATATGGGCAATGGAAGAAGACCCAGGCGGCGAAATGAGGGCAGCTCATGGCCAAGGAACGGCAAAATGAGGGCAGCTCGTGGTTTTAGAATTAATGAGCCGATTTAAATGTGATATACACTAGCTACAAAAGGTAATACAAAGAATAGATCTTTGGAGAACGTCAAAACCTACAATGCAAAGAGATCAGACGTTCTGCATCTGAAGAACTTTGGAACCAGTATTAGTAGAAGACATCAGATTTTTGTGTGGTCAAAATTCCAAGAACTTCATAACTGGTGCTACTAGAAGGCGTCAGACATTCATAATCGGAGTCTGAAGAACGTCATAATCATTGCCACAAGGACATCAGACGTTCGTGCTTAGGATCCGAAGAACATCGAACCAAATTTGGAGAACAGTACAAGGATAATATAATTAGCCCATTTATCTCTTCTGTGTGTTTTTATTAAAATGCACAAAAATCCTTTGGAAACACGTGTATAAGCATTCTTACTTATACTGTGATTAGACTTTGATCTTAATTTACTTATATATGCATGCTTGTTTATCAAAACAAATACCAATAGAAAATTCACAAGCTAGTTTTCGAGGGGACAAGTTTCTTTGCTATGTGCACCGGGGAAGTTATTGCACTATATCAATCACTTACCTGATTCAGAAACTTTCCTTTTATGCAACCCACCTAGAAGAATTGTCAAAAAGTTCCTCAACATTTCACACTTTTGTCAATGTTATAAACATTTCAATTTTGCCAATTAAGTCTTAAATCTTTTCATCCTTTGCCATTAAGTTGATTCGACCAATTTTGATCAGAAATTAATAATGTGGCATTGGCTGTCCTATGTAGTATGGCCAGTGCTAATATGGATAATTTTTTAATAATTTTTTCAATTTATTTATTTATTATTGTTTTCCTTCTTCTAGCTGATTGCTAGGTCTCGTGAGGTTAGAGTCTCGCCCGGCCATGGCTAGGCTCAAACTTGCCTAGTGACGGTGAAGTTGGGTTTGTTTGTGTTAGGCAAGCCTTGCCAAAGGTTGATGAGGTCGACCTCATTGACTCTTGCCTCTAGCTAATTATTGGCAATCACTAAGGCCTAGCAATCGTCATCCATCACCAAGGCCCAGCAATCGGCTGGAGGAAGAAGAAGAAGGGAAGAGAAAAAAGGATGATAAATAGATAAAAAATAATTCGTTTTAATTATTAAAAGTTATTTACGTCAGCATTGATTGTGTTATGTTGAACAGCAGTGTCTACATGACCGATTTCAACTAAAATTGGTCAGATGGATTTTATTGGCAAAAGGTAAAAGGTTTTAAAACTTGATTGAAGGTTTATGAAAAAATGGAAACTATTTAAAAAAATTTGGACAATTTTCTTCGCGCAACAAACGCTGGCAACCCATTAATGTAATTCACCTCAGCTTCATTGGGCTCGACCTATCAATTAATTTGAGTAGCCCATCCAATTTCATGGAGAGTTGCCAGATGGGTCCAAAGGCTTAAATATCACAGGCCCAACGTCGCTAATCGCTGTCGTAAGCCGTCTCTCTCACGGCCGCGCGATAGCTCCTCCGTTCTGCTTGTTTCCGAGCCAGAGAGCTCGCAGCGGTCGTTCAAGCTCCGCCGCTCCATGAAAGCAATCTGCAGCAACCATAAATGGAGTTCGATCGAGCTCGGGATTTACCGCTTCAAGCTCTATATCACTTGACTATGACAACGAGAACGAAAGCCGAGTCTTCTCTTCACGATTTCCATGTTTGATTCAGCTAGTAGTACTGATTCTCGGTTTTTTCCTGAATTTCCAGTGGCTTCTTCATTCTCTCGATCGCCTCTGTCCGCCAGCAATCACTGCCGATGGCTGGCGCGCCTCTTCGTCGACCGCTTCGGAAGCGTGTTTTCGGAGTGCTCTGTACTTGTTCGTTTCTCATTCGCCGGCTCAGATCCTGAGCGTCACTGCGCTTAATTAGTTTGCAATTGTCGACTTAAATCAAGATCGATGTGTTGGAGTTTATGGAACATGCATAGGAAAAATTAAATATAAATGCAGCGGAAATAAAAATAAATTCAAACCATTATCTCCAAAGATGTTGTTCATACATTTTAATAAAACATCAAAAGAACAAAGAGAGCTAAACGGATTACCTCTTGTAACGTGCCTAAAATGACTTTGGTTTAGATGTTCTTCAATTCGAGCATTATAAACGTTGGATAAATAGTTCAAACACAATATTAATTGTACGTTGAATGGAAAAAAGAACTCGTGGGTAATCATCATTATAATTGTACCAGATATCTCATGAAAATAATTCTCCACACTCTTGATATTTCAGTCACAGCACCAACGAGAGAGAAAATCTCTTTTTCCCCTCACGTGGTGTAAAATGGATAGCCAGAATTGGAAACTACCCTAATTAGGCCAAATTGGCCAATTGGTCCAGTTCCCGGGAGTGTCAATCTAGTTCTCGATTCTTAAAAGTGGAACCGATATTCAGATGGTTCAGTTCCCAATATCTAGGTGGAACTGGATCAAGCCGACTACATATATATTTTATTTCTTCAAAAGGAATTATAGGACTTAGTTTATTGTTTCCAAGGAAATATGAACATGTAATTAGACAATAAGGTATTTGGATAAAGTATAGAATTTATCTCGAGTTCTAAATTCATTCCTAGTCATGCTTTGAATAATAAAATATCCGGATAGGAAAATAAAAGAAAAAATAAGCAACCGATTCCCAATAGTAAAATCAATTGGTCTGATCCTTGATTCACAATATTGCAAGCCAGTCATCCCGATCCATCCCCTGATTCCATCTTGAAATGGACCGGACCGGAACCAATAATCCAAACTCTCACGTGCGCAAATTACACACTAATTTTTTTTTTGGGTAAATGTTGCTGATCGCATAACATGCTGATCGTGCACGCGTCCACATTGTCGTGTGTAGTGGGCGCTGCACCTGGTCAGCAACGGTCGCTGACCGCGTGCGTGCACCTCCCTTTTTATTTTATTTATTTTATTTTTACAAATAATTATTAAAACATAAGAAGGCGCGACCGGTCTATGGCATTTTGGGCAGATTAATATGTGTCCACTCTGGGCGTGCGTGCGCATCGTATGCACGCACGCTCATGACCAAACAATAAAATTAAATTAAATCTTAATTTTATTTATTTTATTTTTTTTTTTTTGTCAGTCATACTCTATTCCTACTTTACACTCACTCTCAGACTTTTGCCCTGGAAATCAAAACCCACTCCTGAAACTTATTCGTTCCCATCCCACCCTTATGAGAATGTGGGGATTTGAATCCCTCACCTCCCCCTTCCATATTGGAAGGATGGCCACTGGGGCGAATCCCAGTGGTTATTTAATTTTAGTCTGACTCAATTCAATTGTTGTGATTGCAAACATATTTGCAATATTGTCTTTCTCATTTAATGTCATCCCGAATTGGTTATGATGTATAATATCCCTAATTTTATTATTAAGTTGGTGGTAGAACTTTTGTTAATGCATTAATACTTGCAAGAAAATTGATTGCCATGATTGACTTATAGTAATATGTCATGGATATTCAGATAGTGTGAATGTTTTAAGAATATAACGAACCCATTTACCTTTAGTTACAGTGTAATTTAATCCATTTGTTTCACGATGTCCCGATTGAACAAAAACCATGAAATTTGTGTCAATCCACTAATTCATCATATGCACAAACTTAATTGGCATGCATTTTATATGAGGCATAAATAATTCACTCTTGTTTACTACCCTAATTAGAATTTTGATATAGTGTCATAATTAGATCACAAAGGCATCATTATTGTACCTTGCATGTAACAAGGAGATTGATTCCATTTTACACACACGTGTAACTTTATACGTGAACAAATTATGATTATTAAGTATAGAGACAGATCAACAAATCGACAATATGCAAAATTGTGAGCTATAACCATCTAACACACAACTCAATGTTGTACCTCAAGTCTAAGGGTCATTTACACAAGACCAAAGTATGAATAATTAGTCATTAACCATGCTAGAAGCTTCTATGTTGCTAATCGCTTTATGCGTGTCACGTTTAATGAACTTCTCTTGTATAAGTACTTGAGTTTTAACTTGGATATCATTATACCCATTGAATAGTGATTCTTCGTTTAGTTGAGAACACATTGATCTCAACAATATCATTAATATCTACTTAAAAATCAATTGATCAGGAATAGTTTTAAAGGTTCAGTCTATATGTAAACTCATCACACATATTATTAACGTTTCAAGAATAGGTTCAATTACAACTGATTTTATGGAATCATTTATATATATAATTAGATAAATAAAAAATACGTATGTCATTAATTAATTAATAATATTGATAATACAACTTAAATCCCTAGTATGTAATTATTGCATAGTTACTTTAGGGTATACATCCAACACGATGCTCTCCATGAACCTACTGTGCATGCTTAGTCTCAATCTCGTTAGATGTGTGGTGGTCCTACATCAGCATTTAGGTCACCTTGTGATGTTTGTATATGTGATTCTCTGAATTTGCTTTGATTGATACTCTGGATTTGCCTTAATTACCCCAATTTCAGTTCAGATTCATGTTTAACGAAAAGAAAATTCAATGTTTGCAACTTGTTTGATAAAATTCCTACTGGGCGTTAATATTTGTATGCTTTGGATTTGGTCGAGAAGCATTTTTAGTCGATATGTTAATGCTGAGATTTTATGAGATTCTGTGTTTGTATGTAAGACTGAGATTTAGGAAGTGAATAATTTATTCATTGGTTGACTTACTGGTTGATGAATATTTCCGCATCTTTGAAAGAGAAAACGTCCATGATATAGTTCCGAACGTTTTTTCAGTCCTTTCGATGTGTTGATGATCAATCAAGAACGTCTTGCACCATGATTTCATTTCGGAAGTTACCGCTGTAACGTTTAATTCATGCTTTGTTGCCAAACATTCTTTGTTTGTGATGCATTACCATTACCAACTAAGACTAGATGCTATTTTAACGAGAGAATTCGTGTTCTCGTATTTGGCTCAAATGAATGTAAAAGCTCAAAACAATTTGTAAATGAGATTAGCTTACCCTACAATTGGAATAAGACCGTATGATTGTTGTAACTTTAAAATGATTATTTAAGTGTCACAACGATAAATGAAGTGACTTTGGTGACAAAAAGTTTGACATGACTTATATAGTTTTGGTACTAAATTTGTAATATCCTCGATTTTGACCCTTCTTTTGGTCCTAACTAAAAAGCTAAGCTCGATAGGCCAATCTCCTTGAATAGTAAGAGTAAAATGCATTAAATCAGAGTAATGAGTATGAATGCTTAGATGTCCCAAGTAATTAATGAAAGGGAGTGACTCATGGAACAAAAGAATGATGATAAGTGATCTTGGAAGTTAAGTAGGGTGCCACCTCTCCTCTGTAAATTTGTCACATTGAGTTTCATAGGTTTTGACTTCCTAGTTTTTCAAAACAACTGGACCTTTCCTGCTTTCCAATTTTATGGAACTCTTTGTGGTTCAAATTTGGAGAAAATTCCTTCATTAAAGTTGTTCAAAACATTTTGGCCTATAACATACTTAAATTTCATATTTTTCTAAGGTGAAATGGTTAGACAAGGGCTCAATCACTTATCGTTTGAAATCTGCCTGGAGTATTAGAAACAATGACCGGATTGTCTTCTCGATATTTTATAAAATTTTCCCTTTCGAACTTGGACATTATTTTTTCATAAAAGCTTTAGAGACATTTTTTCCTACAACATATTAAAATTTCAAAGTCTTTTGTGAAGATTTGGATTTGGAAATGTGTCTTTCTCTATAACCATTAGATCTGCTTGATTGGCGAATTATTGGGTTGTATTCAGTGATTTTATGCTATTTCCACAACATGAATTCCTCATGTAAAATGTTATTTGAGATCTTTTCTACAACATATTAAAATTTCATAATTTTTCGAGCTCACTTGATAAGGTAATAATACTGATTTCAAAAACTTCTCAAAACTGTTTCTTGCCCTAGGGCAAGAGAGTCACATGCCCAAACTTAGAGGGGAAAGAGCTGCATGCCCAACTTGAAAAGAAACCAATCTAGAGTTTTCTTTTATTAGGATAAGGATGTATTAAATACTTTTGGACTCTAGTTCTTCAACACCAAGTTGAGGTGTCCCCTAAAAGAATATGCCATAATGACACCTAACCTAAAACTTGGAGAGCAAGTATTGATTTCATCATTTCAAAACTTGGGTGGCCCAATAAGAGAATGAACAAATGTGGCCCTGGAGATTAGGTTTACCACATCTTTCTCCATCGCCTTGCCACCTTATTAACCTAGCCTTGCTACCCAAAGAAATACTATTGGTCCATTTGGAAGGGTAATGACGAGAGATTTGCCTATAAATAGGGGCATCCCTCCCATAACCACATCACACCACCCTACTTCTCCCTCACTTACTCTCTTTTTGTCTCTCACACCTCTCTCTCTCTCTCTCTCTCTCTCTCTCTCTCTCTCTCAAACTTGCTCACACATAGCCTCATCGGATGGCCTTCTCTTGGTAAAACCACCTACAGTTCATTGAGATTCATTGAAGGTAAGTAGAATCTCTAACTCTTGGTTAGGGCAATAGCTTACATCATCTAATTTAGTGGTGTACTCGCCTTTGTAAGCCGTGTGTATATTGTAATGTTCTTTTCTATGGTTTGCTCATATTTGCATGCTTGAATGTGTTCACGCCCCGGGACGAGGTTGAGGCTTGCTCGACTTGGAATCGACATTAAGTCGCGATGACCTAAGCCGCGAGGCCTTAGATCAACATTGAAGTGTGCTGGTTTCAAGTCTTGCTTGGTGCAGACATCCTAGTCGTGCAGCTCAAGCCACGAAACAAGACTCATGCCTGGCATGTCATATAACATGATGTTAAGAGTCATGGCACACTGACTTGAATGAGCACGCCTTTGGGCCATGTATGAGTGGTCTAAGAAGAAAAGTAAGAATTAGCTTGTATTATGCACTTTCATGATACACTTAAAGAGGAAAAAGTGCCTATCGCCACATGGTGTTGGCAGTGATGCTTGGTTCATTGAGTAGGATGCCCTGGTCAAGCTAGGATGCTTGGATTTGAGCCTGGATGTCTCGGGTAAGCTAGTCCTAGGATGCCCTAATTGAGCCAGGATGCCTGGGTTGAGCCCGGATCCCTTGGTGAGCTTGCGTCAAGATGCCTCGATTGAGCCAAGATGTCCTGGTTGAGCCAAAAAGCCTAGCAAGAAGCTAAAGCCCTAGTCAAGTCGGGAGGGCCTGGTTGAGCTAGGACGACTATAAATGAATTTTCATGAGTGTTGGTTATGCATAAGTATGATATGTTGATATGTCTCTTGATAAGACAAAGGTAAGTATGCATTGAAGCATGTTATAATGGACGTCTACATGTAGCCGAGGTGTAACAATAAGTTTATCATTGATCTGTTATTAACATTACATTACGAGTGTTGTACCTGTTAGATTTTGATGATGAGATGTCCTCCTAAAAGAGAATTAGGGATTCTACTTACCGAGTCTATGAATCACCCCGTTGTTTTTCAGAATTGTAGGAATGGAGGAATTACAATCTCCATGGAGAAGTTAAGGTTTACCCTAACCCTTTTTAGTATAGAGCATGTAGTGATTGTAAATATAATGGCCAATGACGAAAGGGTTTGTAAATATAACTGATATAATTGTGTATTTGCAAGTGGTTGTTTTCCTAGCTACTTGTTGTCTAAGTGTTGTATGCATGCTTCCACACGTGCTTAATGAAAAGATAAAAAGAAATGGATGGTAATGTGCCTAAGACATGATAAAAATAGCCCTTATAGCTTGAGACCCTGGTGATGGAGTTGGGGTTGTGACAAAATTGACCTCATAAAGTTTCAACACAAAATGATCAGTTTTCAAGATTTCACACAAAAAAATTTGAAAAGTATAGTGCATAATTTATGTACAGAACGTCGTCATGGAATCAATCAATTTTTCACTAGAGAACTTGGAGCTAAATTTTTATAAAATTTCAATCTAACCTTAAACATTTGTAATGACCTCTTTAGTACTAAAACTTTTTGAAAAATCCCATATAAGTGACTCTGGTGAGCTGTGTCAAAATTTCAACAAGTTAACAGTTACTAGAGTCTGTTGTGTGTTTTTATTAGGAGTGTTAGACTGATGAGATTGGCCATATATACGTTTTAAGTTTAGGTCAAAGTCCAGCCTATGTGTGAGGAAGAGTATTAGATTAATGATATTTGGGCAAGAAAAGATAATGTGAAACAATGGTTTATGTGGTTGAGAATGGCCTACTACTGCAGTCGGAACGAGACATGAGTACGTTTCGAGCTATATTGACCACCCATTAACTACCCAATATGACTTTTCCTTGCACAGAAAGAGACGAAATTTCCAATTTGAATGCTCCCCAGTCAATCCCGATGGGTGACCCATTTTGTGCAATATGGTCATGTGTGATGTCTCTCTTTTTAATTTTATGGTTTTCAAAGAATCAAGATTTGTCATAGTATTGCAACGTTCCACAAGTACGTAGACATTGATAGTGTTACCTGTTCGGATGATTGGCTTGTAGACTTGCCACTTGCCACAGTTCCTAAGTATAATGATGTGGATAGGTTCATTCTTTATAACCCCACCTGGAAGTTCTCTCTGCGTGGCGAAGGAACATTCTTGCATGCTTGATGTAAGAGTGTCTCATATTGACTAGAAGACATATATGTTCGACTCATCTATTTGTTATACCCTCCAAATCTAGACTTGGTTTTTTGTTCTCTCTTGTGATCCCGAAATTCTTGGTGTGACGCTCTGATCCTCGAGTGCGTGCCCATCCCTCGGTGGTTGATAAATTTGCGATGTCTCAAGACACATCACCGACCCATTCATTTTAATGCGCATGTAAAAGTGTATGAATAAATCCCCAGAATATACAAAGATGAGATAGAAAAGCAAAACCACAATTTTACAACCACAACACACATTAATACATAGCTGACTAGTTTAATTACAATACTAGTCTAGCCAAACACATTCATCAATCATTTTGTCTCCACAAACTCCGAGGGCATTGAGTCCTTCACCACACCATCAGGAGGGTCAGTTGCATCCTCGTCTAGAGTAGCATCAACTACCACAGCGGGGATTTCAAAACCCCTAAGGGGACCCACTATGAATCCATTGGGTCCATAGCAAAACTGTGCTCTGAATCGATGCAATACCCTATGAGGTAGGTCCTCTTCAACCTAGATGGTGGGCATCACAAGTTTATAGACCCAATGATTTCCGGGATCGAGGTAACTAGAAACCCGCTCGGTAACCCTCATGGGCCAGCTAAAACGTTTTGGAGGAACCGTCATTTAAGGACCAGAAAATGTTAAGCCCACGACGAGGTGGGACAATGTCTCAGCAAGTTCACCCTTTAAACTCCGACTAGGAAAGAAATACGCTTAAAGCAGTCTATGTACACCCAAAACATATGACTTAGCTTGCCTCAATTCCTTTTTGCAAGTCAATACAATTCATAATCTCAACCAATCAACTCAATTCAATTCAAACCATTGATCCATCGATCCACTCAGTCAATCAACTCAATTTGACACAATCGATAAGATCTGAACCATCTATCAATTCAATACTATCTATCAATTAATACCATCTATCAATCATTACCATCTATTAATCAATCGATTCTCTTACTACTCACACAAGCTGAAGTTTAGATAGTAATAGCTCTCACAAGCCGATATATAGATAGACGGTAGATTGCACAAGCTGATATAGATAGATAATAGATCACAAACATTGATATATGGATCGTTGCTCTTATAAGCTAATAAACAATCATTGCTCCCACAAGCTGATAAAGTATACTACTCTCACAAGCTAACATATCAAGCTCATATAGGCTAATGTATAATGCTCTCATAAGCTAACGTGTAATAATGCTCTCACTTACTGACAATTCACCGTGTTAAAAATATGTGATAAAAATAATCATGTGTGGGTACACACTCGGCTTGAATAAAAAATGCAATATCTTTCTTTTAGAAAATTTCACTATTTATATAGTCCACAAAGACATTCTCGGTGTTAAAAACTAACGCTCAGTATTTTCTAATTGAAATACCGAAATTCCACAATTTTGGAATAAATACCCAAAATTACAATTTCCAATCAATTTACACAAATTAGCACTTAATTAAATAAACCAACCATACCGTTGTAATTAGCACGAAATTCCGATCACCGGCTATCCCGATATAATTTCCGGAAAATAATAAATAATTAAATAAATACAAAAAATAATTAAATAAATGCAATTAAATGTCAAAAATAGAAACGTAGGCTAGAAATGCCTAATTAAACACCGAAACTGGCACAAAAAATTCCAAACATATCTAGATAAATAGTACAACTTATCTATTCTATAGGGCCTTGTTTCGTAATCATCCAAATATGGCCAAATTCTGATTTTTTGTTCTAAGAATTAGTTTGGGCTGAGAATTGCATTTGGCAAAATTTTTGTTCCCGATAACAAATTGGGAGTGGAATCAAGAATAAAAAAAAAAAAAAGTTGATTCTTGTTCCGGGAACAAATTTGAGAATCAAAAACCAACTTTTCTTCTTCTTCCCTTTGGCCATCTCTCGACCGTCATCCACCCATGTCCGCCACCGCCCGGCGCCCACTGCCATCACTTGCCGTCCGTTGCAAACCGTCGCCGCCATCGCCGTTGATCTCCGTCTACCGGTTTGGCGAGCTCACCGGAGGCTTGCCAGGCCAAGGCGAGGTCTAGCGAGCTCACTAGAGGCAAGCCCAGCCACCGACGAGGCTCAACCTCCCTAGATTTGGCAAGGCCCCGCGTAGACACCGACGAGGCTCGGTCTCACTAGATCTCGCAAGGCCCGCATAGCCACCGACGAGGCTCGGCCTTGCCAAATCTGGTGACACCAAGCCTCGCCGGGGTTGGGCAAGCCTCGTGATGCCCAACCCTGCTGGTGGCGAGGCTCGCCTAGACTTGCCGATGGCCAGGCAAGCCTTGCCCAACCCTGGCGAGGTCAGCCTGGCCACCGGCAAGGCTCAGCTGAGAGGGCCGGCCTCACTAAGGGCTGGTGATGCTCCGGTGAGGTCGTCGACCCTCGTCTAGCCGGTTGCCGGTCCGGCAACCGGTCACAAAAAGAAGAAGAATAAGAGAAAAAGGAAAAAGGAAAAAGGAAAAGAAAAAAAATGAAAAAAGTAAAAAAATTATTTAAAAATTAAAAGAAATTGATTTGAAATAAAATTAATGAGCACAGTAGCAAATGCAATTATATTACAGAATCAAAATTTTGAGTAGTTACTAAACACGTTATTTTACTTAAAATCAGTTCCTAGGAAAATAATTAAAAAATAATCATTTCTGAGTAGAATTTGTCTCGGGAATAAAATCGTTACCAAACGAGCCTTAATTAAGCCGATTTAACCACCTAACATGCACAAACGAATAATTAAATCACTAATATGTTCTAACTAATCACCTAAACCATACTTAGGCTAAACTAATCAACCCTTAAATATTTTTAACTCCTTAAGCAAAGTTTAGTGAGAAACTCACTGGTTTAGCGATCCGGTGAGTCCATGGCGACAGCAACGTGGAGACGGGTCACAAACTTCCTAGTAGCGAAGCCAAGCGGGGCTTAGAAGAGGTCCGAAATGGGCCTTGAGGCCCAAAGACGCTTGCTGGTCTTCATCTCTAGTTGCAGTGAAATAGGTGACGGGTTAAGTTGGAAATGACAAGGACGAGCGGCGGTGGCTGAAGCGGGTGATAGCGGGTGGCGATGGGCTACTCCAGTGAGCCAAGGGCTTCGACGGTGACCAGAGAGGCTTGTGGGCATGGCTGGGGTCGCGAGACGAAGCAGGAGCAAGCGGACGGGCAGACGGCGTGCGACGGGCTCGCACGAGGGCTTGATGGTGACATGGTGGTCTTGGCGGCTTTGGGCGAGTGTGCGACGGCTAGGGGGAGCTTGGCCGATTTCTCCGCAACTTTGGAGCTTCAAATGCACCGAAAATGGTGAAAGCAAACTCTAAAGAAGAAGAAGACAACTGAAGGGAGAGGAGGGTCTTAATAGGCACAAATATCTCTTATTTGATCATTGCAAGGCCCCCCCACTTGTTTTAGCTCTATCCTCAGCCAATTTGTAGCCCACAATCTTCTCTAGCAAGAAAATGAAGTAGTCCAAATGTTGTACACCAAGGGGCATACGAATTTTGCACCCAATTTCCCTCAAATTGAACCAATTCACCTCCAATTAGACCTAATTTGGAGTTTACAATTACCACTAAGGTGCCCACACTTCAATTCACATTTTTCTTCACCAATCGAACCAACTTGAATCCCAAAAACACAATAAAAAAATGGCTCTTTAATTTTTCCAGTAAAAGATGGCCCTACTTTGAATTTTTTGCCAAAAATCACGGTTTGCAGCAAAATCATTGGAGGATTAGTCGATGTTCCTAAAATGAATCGTGACATGATAGAACATTCAATTTATGAAATCAAGTTCAAATTCGTAGTTAATTTCAATCTAGCGTGATTTTAGCTTGACCTAGCCTATAAGGTAGCTTTTAGAAATTTTTAGTGTAATTGACCCGTGGTTGATTTTTTTTCGAGTCACATTGTACATCTTCGACACATTGGTGACTCTCGGTTGTCGTGAAAATTTCGAGATTTCAAATATGGACACATGGTACCAAAATGACAGAAAAATCGGTCTAGTGTCGATCAATGAGAATTTTGCAATTATGTGGAATCACCCACAATTAGTCACATTGCTCAGTCGAGTTGACCTATCTCCGGTCTCTAATCATTTTTTAACTATGCCATAATGACCTTTGCAAACTGGCACGGTCGAGTAGTCGATTCCTAGTCAAATTTTCAAGTTTATTTCGTTGAAATTCCTTAACGGCTTCACCTGATAAACTAGTTATCTTGTGAGTGATCATCTTAGAGAAAAGAACTATAAGTGCATCGATGAAAAGTCTGATTAATTCAATTAAAAACAGAACTTGAAATTTAGGATGTCACACTTGGCATACTCGGAATCTGGCCAACCATTTAAATAAGGATTTCTACAAGACATCTAAAGCATGGAAGAGATCAAACTTGTCCTTATCTAATCACCCTCTTCTTTATTCCCAAAACCCCTTCCTCATAAATTTGTCCTCGGTTTTGACCAAAAGTTATGACAGACCTTAGCTTTCAAAAGTCAATAGCATCACATCCAAAGCTTTCTTGTGCTTCACCTTCATCATTCCTGAATACATTATCGACAAAGAATAGATGCTTTATGAACGATAGAAGTCTCGTTCTAGCACACTATGCAAACGAATGTAAAAACCCAAGACAATCTATAGATGAGAATAGCTTACCTTGCAAGCAGGATAAAACGGCATTAATGTTATAATTATTATAAGATATTCTATTTGGTAGCAAGACTTTTAAAATTAATATTTAAGTGTCTTAGCAATAAATTAAGTAACTCTAGCAACGAAAAATTTAATGTGACTTGTCAAATAGTTTTGGCACTAAATTAGACTCATAAAGTTTTGTTATCGAAATGATCGGTTTGGAAAATTTCACACAAAATATTTGAAAGTAGTGTGGTGTGTAATTTATGTACTGTAAAACGTCACGGAATCCATCAATTTTTGACCGGAAAACTCGGAGTTAAATTGATTCCCAAATGTTCCCTTCCATTAATCCTCCCAGTTGATCAAAGAGTAGTCCATTTTGACAAGTCTCCTAGCTCCGATCTTCGATCTCAAAATAGAGCAAGGTCAGAGAAGACACGAATGCAAAGTTACGAGAGGTGATGAAAGTTTTACTTACTTTTTTTTTTTTCTTTTTAAGAAACCAAATAAATTTTTGTGATTTTAGATGAAATTATTCGGAGAGAATGTTTCATTCACGATTGTGCTTTTGAGACCTTTGAAACAAATAAAATTAATGGCATAGTTAGAATATTTGTTATGTGATTTTCGCCTTTGGCTCGCTTTGCCCATTTGTCAATTTCTAATTTTTAAATTCTAGAGCAAAATTTCTATTAGTAATCAATATAGTCCCAAAACTTTACCAACGACCACTTTAGTACAAAAATATCTTGAAAGCTCCCATTTAAGTGACTCCAGCAAGTCATGTCAAATTTCTGACAAATTAGGTTCATTAGACTCATTTAAGTGATTGTTTTTTAAAAATCATAACACATAAATAATTGCAAAGTTTTATCATCAAAATAAGCGTTGAACATTAGTAAGGGCATCAATGCCTTGTTTTTCCCGTTACAGTTGGATGGACACATGAATATGTTTCAAGCTTCAGTGACCCCGAATTAGTTATCCAAATTACATTTCCTTGCGCACAAAGTACCGAACTTTCCAAATTGGATGTCCTGTACCCAATTCTGATCGGAGATCCATCTTGCGCAATTGGTTATGGATGACGTCTCTGAAGAACTCGACAAGTAAGTAGATAATTATCTTTTTCATTGATTTGACCTAAAACGTGCAGCTTGACGTAAGAGATGACGTACATATTTAACTCATCTTGCTTAATCACTCCAAATCTAGATTGAGCCTTCTTGTCCTCATTCGCAATCACAAAGTTCCTGACAAACACGATCAGGAAATTTATTAAGCATCTAAAGCATAGAAGAAATAAAACTTCTCTCACTGCCTCCTTTCTTTATTCCCCCCAAACCCCTCCTTATAAATTTGTCCTCGGTTTGTAAGTCTTAAAGAAAACCTTAGCTTTCAAAAGTCAAAAGCATCGCAACCCGAACCATTCTTGTGCTTCACCACCATCATTCACGAATACGTTCCTGTAGCAGAAACTCTCCTGAGAGGCCAAATGGATTGTGAAAGCCATCAGCTTCACATTTTCTTCTTCCCTTTCGTGGCTCCAGGCCACATGATCCCAATGATCGACATGGCCAAACTATTCGCCATTAGAGGCTGCAAGTCCACTCTTATCGCCACGCCCCATGACGAGCCCACCTTCTTGAAATCCATCGCCAAAGCCAAGGATTCGGGCTTCGACATCGATGTCGTCACAGTGACATTGCCCCTGAAAGAGGTCGGCTTGCCAGAAGACTGTGACAATCTGAACAAGGTCACTACGGTGGAAATACGCAAGCAATTCATGAGAGCTATCATGATGCTGGACCAACAGCTCGAGCTGCTGATAGAAAAACTTGCCCCTGATTGTCTAGTCTCGGACATGTTCCTCCCCTGGACAGCTGAGATCGCGGCCAGGTGGGGAATCCCTAGGCTCGTTTTCCACGGATCATGTGCCTTCTCCAGTTCTGGCGCAGGATGTGTGAGGATCTATGAGCCTCATAAGAAGGTGTCACACGATTCGGAGCCCTTCATCATCCCCAACTTCCCTGGAGAAATCACAATGTCCAGGATGCAGTTGCCGGACTTTTACAGGGAAGAGACCGAGTTCACCAAGTTCTTCAACGAGGTAAAGGAATCGGAGAAGAGGAGCTTCGGAGTCGTCATGAACAGCTTCTACGAGCTCGAGCCAGCTTACGCTGACCATTACAGGACATTCCTTGGGAGACGATCCTGGTTCGTTGGCCCGCTCTCATTGTGCAATAAGGAGAGTGAGGACAAAGCACACAGGGGCAACCAAGCATCCATCGACCAGCACGAGTGCCTCAAGTGGCTCGACTCGAGGCAACCCAACTCAGTGATCTACATTTGCTTCGGAAGCATGGCAAATTTCAACGCTGCTCAGTTCCACGAGATCGCAGTTGGACTAGAAGCGTCAGGTCAACAATTCATTTGGGTGGTGAAGAAGGACCCGAATGTGGAAGAAGGCAAAGAAGAGTGGTTGCCTGATGGGTACGAATCAAGAATCCGAAACAAGGGCCTCATCATCAGGGGCTGGGCTCCTCAGGTGCTGATTCTCGATCATGAGGCGATTGGGGGTTTCGTGACACATTGCGGGTGGAACTCCACACTGGAGGCGATCACGGCCGGCGTGCCAATGGTGACTTGGCCGGTAGCGGCAGAGCAATTCTTCAACGAGAAGTTGGTGACCCAGGTGCTCAAGGTCGGGGTCAGCATAGGGGTGAAGCAGTGGGCGAGGTTGTTCGGAAACAGCGTGAAGAGCGAGAGAGTGGAGGATGCAGTGAAGAGAGTCCTGGTGAGTGAGGAAGCAGAGGAAATGAGGAGGAGGGCGAAAGCACTTGCAGAGATGGCAAGAGGGGCTGTGGAAGAAGGGGGATCTTCTTGGTCTGATTTGGGAGCTCTGCTTCAAGAGCTGGGACAGCAGAGATTGGCTCACATCAAGAAGATCTGATTGATGACCTGAAGCAATCAATCTTGAATTTTTGGTTGTGCAGAAATCCTCCATTCTCAGTTTCTGTTGTGGCTTAGCCGTAGAGAAAAATGCTAGATTTGCCGTTTCTTTTCGTGGATTTATTTTACGAGTTGTGATCATTCAATGTGTAGGATAAGCCTTTATTTCTTTTGAGATAAAGGAAAAGTATGCATTGTCTTGAATTCTGTGGTGCCAAAGATATAAAAAGTTGGTGCAAGGTCTTCGGTATGCTTTGTCTCAACCTGGTCAAAAGTGGATGGTTGAATCTGACAACCTATCTTTAGTTTAGCAAGACCTTGGGTGCTGAGCAACCCACGTGGGAGGAAAGATAACTGGTCAAAGCGTGCAGCACTTCATGGACATTTTTGCCCAACTTTCTCTTAGTCCATCGCTCTAGAACTGAGAGTAATGTCGCCGGTTCGGTCGTCAAAGCTCGACTCCTCTACACTCTTTCTTTTAAGTGGGTTTCATTTCTCCCGCACCCTCTGGACTTGTTATGTTATGAAGTACATCTCATGTATCTATCTACATTTCCTTTTGAAATAAAATAATATTTTGCCGACCAAAAAAAAAAAATTGCTCAAGATAGCCCCATCTGGGGCTAGGGACACCTCAGTCTTTTAATATCATGTATAAAGTAGTATGTCTAGAAGAAACATATGTAATGTATCGCTAGAATATATATAAAAGCAATGTGTTTGTATAAAAAATCCCTAGCAATTGTTTGTCTGGGGAAAAAATTAGTACACATTTTCGCATGCAATTAATAATAAGATAAAGGAATAAGTGTAATAGAAGTCTTAAAACTTATAACAAAAATGCAATTGAGTCTTAAAACTTGTAAAAAGTGTAATTAAGTCCTAAAATCCGTCAAATTGATTTAATCGAGTCTTAAAATTAATACTGTCTAACTTTTTAACAAAAAATGCTGACATGATATTTAAAATAAAATTTTATTTTTCATGTGGCTTTTTAAAATTATTTTTATTCAAATTAGATTTAAAAATTAGAAAAGAAAAGCTAAAATTTACTTGAAAATGAAACAGTTCAAAAAAAAGGAAAAAGGAAATGGCCGCCACTTTCGCCGTCACCACTCATCGCCGGAGGGGCTAGCAATGGTTGCCGGCCCTAGGCGGGGGTAGGTGGGGCCTTGCCAACCCCAGGCGAGGGCCAGCAACCCTTGCCAAGCTCGGGTGACGGTGCTCAAATCTAGGGCACGCCGACCCTCGCCTCGGGCCAATGTCGCCTCCGCCTTGGGTGAGCTAGCCCTCATGGGGGTCAGCAACCGTTGCCCCCATGGGTGAGGCCTCTTTAGCCCTCGCGGGGGCTGACGAGGCCTCACCTAGGGCGGGCGTCGATCGCCGACCCCTCGTGAGGGCCAACATGCTCAGATCTGAGCACCCTTGCCCGAGCTTGGCGAGGGTCGCCAACCCTCACTTGGGGCTAGTGAAGGCTGGCCACCCTTGCCCAAGGCAGGCAATGGTCGTTGGCCCCTCCAGCGATGGGCAATGGTGAAGGAAGGGCCTGCCATTTTTTTTTTTTTTTTGAACTATTTTGTTTTCTAAATAAATTTTAACTTTTCTTTTTTAGTTTTCAAATCTAATTTAAATAAAAATAATAATTTAAAAAAGCCACGTGGAAAATAAAAATTCATTTTAAATGCCATGTCCGTGCCACATCAGCATTTTTTGCTAAAAATGTTGACGATGTTAATTTTAGGACTTGATTAAATCAATTTGACAAGTTTTAGGATTTGATTGCACTTTTTACAAGTTTTAGGACTCAATTACATTTTCCTTACAAGTTTTAGGACTTGTATTGCACTTATCCCTAAAATAGAAGAAACATGATGGTGAAAAGCCTGGGACGCCACAACAATAAACCCAATGTGAAGATATTACATGTATGCTTCAAGCTTAAGCCAATGTCCAGCCAAGCGTGAGGAAGAGCAACAGACTAATTATACTTGGGTGAGAAAAGTCGCGCTCTCCCGCTATACGTTAATGAATGTGAAAAGACAAGCAATTGTATTAGAAAAACTATTTGTGGCTGAGAATGGCTCACTACTATACTTGGAAATGAAGTAGCTTGCAAGTATCACATAGAGGAGGTGAATATTTACAAGATCTTGACAAAATATGAAAAATATAATGGGTCAAGATCAAAGTTTACACAATGTACAGATTCTAAAATCGGGTTCAGAATCTATTGTGCAATAGAACAAACTTTGGAAGCAACCAGCAAGTGTGCATTAGACTTTAACAATAAATAATAAGAGTTAACGGTTGACAAAAATTGCACATAGGGTCTATAGTGGTTCGGCTTTGGTCTAGCTTATGTCTACTTTCCCACGTTAATAGCTTACTTGTCATGCCCCGAACCTCGAGCGCGTGCCCATCCCTTGGTGGTCGATAAAATTTGCGACTTCCCAGGACGAGTTGCCGACACTTTCATTTTATTACACATGCGGAAGCGAATAATAAATCCCCTGATAGTAACCATCTTGGGATAGAAAAGTAGGACAACAAATTTACAAACAAAACATGCTTTCATAAATCAACTAAGTCATGTACAAAGTCTATGACCAAGAGACTACAAAAAACTGGCTCTCCAAAAAGAACCGGTCCTAACTGACCTACGCTTCAGATCACCTCAGCACGACTCCAAGTCCAATGTTCTACAGTCCTGAAAATTTAGCCCACCATGGGGTGATATATAAATCTCAATGAGTTCACGCTCTAAATCCCGATTATGAAGGAAATACGCCCAGAGGTGCCCCACACAATCATGCATTTAGCATAGATGACATACCTCACCTAAGTTCCACTCTGCAGGTTAGCACAATTTATACACATTATGTATAGAATCGATGCACACAACAATTGAAATGCAATACTCAACTTAATAAATCACAGGGGTCATGATTATAAGGCCAAATTGTTATGACACATCTCATATCATGTCACACAGTTTGGGGACGGGCTTTCTTAACCAACACATGACCAATCAATCTCGGCTCAAGATACCGTGCATTGCACTCAAATGCCTCAATTAAAATAGTGTTCCTGGCCTATTTTCTTCATAATAAAAACTTATGATGAAAAATAGTCGTGTGTGGGTACTCGGTTAGATTGGACTTGGAAAATTCATAACCTTCTTTTCAAAATCCCACTAGTTTATATAATATATAAAATCATTTTCGGTGTTTAAAACCCGACACCGGATTTTCTGAATAAATATCAAAATTAAAAATTTTGGAATAATTGACCAAATTTCCAATCAATACTCAATTTTCACAATTTAACACTACACTAATTCTAATATTAGTCACTAAGTAGGGTTTAGTGCATAAACTCAATAGGTTAGCAAATACACCGGTTCACGGCCACAACAATGCAACAGCGATCTAAACTCGGACCAACAGCAGCACGGGAGGTTGGTGGCGCGGGTGGTGCGAGTGGTCAACGAAGCACTGGCAGAACAACGCAAACTCTTGGAACGGGGTTTGCGCAAAATGGGAGCAGAATTCGGCGAGGGATGGGAGGCGTCGAGAGAGAAGAAGAAAGGGAGAGAGAGTGAGGCCTTCTGCTTGTTTCGTTCTTTCCGATGGTTGACTGATTCGGTCAACAATCTTCTCCATTTGGTGGCAGCAAGAGGCGAAGACAGCTGGGTGAGAACGCGGCCATCGTTCGGTTCTCCATCGCCAGCGCAAAAGGATTGTTGATGCGTGGCTTCCGCTGGACAGTCCTCTTGGCGCAGCTGTCCCACCGAAAGGAGTTACGTGGTCGTTGCTTGAGTCATCAAAGAGAGGGAAGCGTGGCTGCAGCAACGGAAGTCAACGGTCTTCATTTGCTGCATGGAGGAGGGGCTGTTTAACGTGGCGCATGGTTCCACGTAGCTGCAGAAATTGGAGTCCACCTTCCCATTTTGTTGACTCCTTAATAGACGTATGCATGGGAGATGCATGGCGCCTCTGTGGGCTTCGTTCCGGCGTAGACGTGAGCTGAGAAAGACCTCCGATCCTCCTGTCTTGCACGTACACGTGAGCCTCAGTCTCACGTGTAGTGTTATGTAAGGAAATTTCCGACGAGACTATAAGTTATTCAATGATTGGATCGTCTTGTCGTGACGAAGGCGTGACTATGAGACTATGAGGGTATGTCATAAGATCATCCCGAAATGTGACGTCTCGGTCTAGCGATGGTAATGACGAAACGGTATTCACGAGTGGTTCTAATGATGTAGTCTGACGACAAATATGTTGACCTGGCATGAACCGCTACGTACTCAAGGTGTGGCAAAATCCGGATGTCACATTACTAGCTAGATTCCATTATATAATCAACAAAAAATTATAACTTTAAGTGCAAATACTCAGTAGTAGATCACACTAATTTACTTAATCACTCTTTCTGTATTTCTCTCACAATCACAAACATTTTAGCTCATGAAAAACAAGTATATGATCGAAGTGTGCTCAGACTTTGGAATTTCAGATTTTAGGTCTCATCTCTTTCTTACTTCTCAGTCCCTTAATCTTCTTATATACTCCTTCACTTCCAAGATAGTTGTTGGATAGTCTCTAGGGGATCATCTTTCAATCTACCTATTGGACAGATCTATGTCAAGAAGATTTAGTGGTTGTTGAGTGATAAAACCTGAAACCCTCATTGATTATGGTCGCCCATATAACTAGAGTTTTGGTTTCCATAAGTAGAGCTCTCCATTTAGAAAAAACTTGTCTTCATGATTGATCTTACAATCAATTAGATTGAGTCAATTAAATCTTTCTTGGTGTTAAATCCAAACTAGACCACTAGCCATTATATGTTCTGGATTGGTCTCATTCTAGACTTGTCTCCTTCTAAATTTGTGCCTTGTTTTGAACTAGCTAGTTCTGAACTTTCCTCATTTTGAGCTAGCTAAGATCTGAACCTTGTTAGGATGAGAGTGAGAGTTCTTTATATCTAAAGTAAACTTTATGATTTGTGCTTGAATGAGATGTTTCCATTCTTCGAGTATAACCCCAAAACAATATTCTCCCAGACAATTATTACACTTGAAATATATTGAAGATGTTTGTCAACTTCAAAATCTATTATGAGTTTTTTCAACAATCTCCACATTTTTAATGGTAACAAAACTTCTATGCAGATATTCAGAATATAATGCATAAAACATTAAAGTCTCAGTAGTTTCTCCCTATACTAATTTAACATCAATCTTGTATATCCCCTACATAAAACATCCTGCATATGGAACATTAAGTATCTGCAATGCAAATATTTCTCCCCCTTTTTCTTAGTAGCACAAAAGATACAAACCATATATAATAATTCATCCAAAATAGTTCAAACATTAAGACGATCCAAACACTCCACAACACACTAAAGAGCAAAAATAGACTTATAGTTCAACAGCATAAAAACTTAGATGTTTTGTAAATAAAAAGAAGGTTTTGATCAAGGTTTGGAACGGCTGAAATAAGCTAAAAGTTCTCCAAACTCTGCATAGCCTCCTCAATCTTGGACATGCGTTGACCAAAAACCGTTTCTATTATTGTCATGTTGTGCTTGGCCTTTGGATAGAGCCGTATCTAATGACAGGTTAGAATACATCATTAAAATGAACTCCCTTGATCTGACTATAGCCTTTAACAACTAGACGAGTTTTGAACCTGATGTCTTCAACTCCAAGAATACCTTCATTTCTTTTGAAAACCCATTTACAACCCACAATTTTCTTTTCTTTTGGTAGCTTGACAAACTCCCAATTTTGATTCTTTTCAAGAGATTCCATCTCTTCATTCATAGTAACTAACCACTTTGTTGAATCTTTTGAAGAAATGGCTTTTTTGTAGGTTTTAGACTCACTATACTCTATTAACTCTGCAATTGAAACAACATGAGCAACAAATCTGAGGACCCATATTTCTATGGAGGATTCACCGTCCTTCTTGGTCTATCTCTAGCAATGGAATACTATTCCTCTTCGGGTTCTTCAGACTCAATATTATTAGTAGATGATTGAATTAGTTTTAAAGAAATTACTTCAAGCTCTACTTTCTCTGCAACACTCTCTAGATTTTCATCACAAGAAATAGATGATTATTTCTAAGGATGAAACATAACAAACTCATTAAAAGTAACATCTTTGTTGATAATAATATTAGATAAATTAGCACACCACCAAAGTCTATAATGTTTTACACTAGAAACATAACCAAGAAAGATACATTTTTTTTAACTCTAGGCTATAATTTGCCTTCACTAACATGTGCATATATTGGACATCCAAATACTTTTAGAGAACAATAATTAGTAGGTTTACTTGACCATATATCCTTGGGTGTCTTGCACTCAATAGATGTGCAAGGAGAACGATTTATCAAGCAAGTATTTGTATTGACTATTTCAGCCCAAAACTCCTTGCCGATTAGACAAGAGGCACCCAGTCCTTTCTAATAAGGTTTTGTTCATACATTCTGCTATACCATTATGTTATGGTGTATTCACTATAGTACGATATCTCACAATATCTTCAACTTTGCAAAACTCATTAAACTCACCTCCACAAAATTCCAACTCATTATCTATCTTTTTGCTAGTTTGCTTCTCAATTAATATTTTCCATTGTTCAAATGTAACGAAAACATCACTTTTTTTGTTTTAGAAAATAAATCCAAACTTTCTTGAATATCATCAATGAAAGTAAGTAAATACCTTGAACTAGGGCCTTTCGAAGGCCCTTAGAGATTAGAGTGAATATAATCCAAAGTGCCATTTATTGTGTGAAATCCTCTCTTAAAACTTATCCTTCTTTGTTTTCCAAAGACACAATGCTCATAGAAATCTAGTTTTTCAAATTTCTGATCACACAGAAGACCTCTCTTACTCAACTCCTCCATCCCTCTAATATTTATATGGTCTAATCTCAAATGCCATAATTTAGAGTTATATGATTCTATTATATCAAATGAGACTACAACTTAAAACGTAATTGTAGTTCCTTGCAGCTAATACAAGGTGCCAGTTTTTAGTCCTTTAATTTATAGAAGTGAACCTCTCATAATCTTCATAACTCTACCTTCAGCTGTAAACCTATAACCGTTAGCATAAAGTGTACCCAAAGAGATGAGGTTTTCCTTCAAATCAAGAATGTGTCTAACATTATCCAAAATCCTGATGATGCCGTCATATATCTTAATATCGACAGTCCCAATCCCAACTACTTTGCATGTAGTGTTGTTTCCCCTTAGAATAACTCTAACATTTAATTCTTTGTACGTGGAGAACCAATCACAATTAGGGCACATGTGATATGTATGACCTAAATCAAGAATCCAACTATCATTGAATTTGTCTTTAATAACCAATCTTCATTTTCTTTTTCAATAACACCGGGTTGAGTAGGGTTTTCATTTCCTTCATTCTGTCTGATTTGGTAGTTCTGATTATTCTGCCGATTTGCATTTCCTTAATTTTGTTGATTCATATTATTTTCTCTTTGCTATTTTGCCTTCAGTTTCAAACAATTTATCTTAATATGCCCCTTAGGCTTACAATAGTTGCAAATCAAATTCCTATACTTTGATTTTGATCTAGATCTACCACCATTACTTCTCTCAACAGACCTTCCTCTAGCAACTAAACCAACCCCTTGATCATTACTGTCTTCAAAAGTCAATTTTGTATGTAGTTTTTGCTTATTTAGAAGACTAGTTGTCACTCCCCAAACCTTTTCCCGTATTGTGAATGCAACATCCATGAGAATTAATTTTGCAATGTCTCAAGAGGTGTCACCTTCCCATTGATTTTTATTTTCAATTAAATACATGCAAAAGCCTACAACATCAACACCCAATCAACAAACAATAATGAGATAGCGAGGAAAATACATATGCTAATACACAACTTATATACTGCTTCAATAGATCGGAACATTTAATTCACAAGCTCGCTTGTTCATATTGATATACATTAAAAAAGGACAGGGGGTTAGTTCTAGCTCCTCTGTGAGCGTGACTACAAAAAATGGTTCCATCAAGAGGGTGGCTCCTCATGCCTCGGGCTCTGGATCATAGTCAAGGTCGGAGTCGAAGTCATCCATGGTGCCGTTAAGAGAGTTCACTACCAAGCTGTCAAGATCACTGGGTGGATTTTTGAAACCACAGAGGGGCCCGAAGATCTTCTCATCGCCCTACACGAAACATGCCTAAAAAAAATGGGGGACCAATACCCTAGGCCCTCCTCAACCCACACCGTTGTGGTGTGCCTCTAATACACGATGTCTACCTCTACATTCTCTATATTTAGGATCGCCACCTCCATCTACATAGGCAGACCGTAACGGGTTGGGGGAAGACTTATACCTATGCACCTGAAAAATGCTAAAACAACGACCAATGAGTTGAAAACTCAACAAGAAAGTCACTTAAACTTTGTATAGGCGGATGTCTCATATCGAAATCTTACGAAACATGATGCCAACTTGTTGATGTTAGATCAATAGCAAAGCCTTTGCTTTGCCTTAACTATGCACATGAAGAGAAGTCCTCGACTATCTAAATATCCGCACTATCAAGAATCTAAGAAATATTCTATACCCATAAAATTTCTAAACATGCCAAATGACAACTTCAGCAACATATACATGCTCCTTAAGCCTTAAATAATGATATAAAAATTCATACGTGCCTCCCATAATACAATTAATAGCGTCAAAAATTCTCATGTGTCAAATAATAACTTCTAAAATTTTACCATGGCTTTCAAGTCTCAAATAATGATTTCCAAAATATCCACATGCCTCGCACGTCACAAATAATAGCAAATAAATTATGCATGTGCCTCCCAAGTCATAAATAATGACTATTAAATTATATATGTGCCTCCCACGTCTCAAACAATGTCATACCGAATATGTATGTGACATATTACAACTTTAAATGCATGCATGTAACATTGAAATGCCTCGCATACACTTTTTGCCTTGAGAACTACATAATACTTGTGACATCCTAATTTTCCACTTCTGTTTTCAATTGAGTGAATTGGGGCTTTCATTGACATACCTATAGTGCTAATCTCTGAGTTGATCACTCATGAGATAATTAGACTATCTGAGGAAGCCATTAAGAGATTTTAACGCAACAGATTTGAGAATTTGATCACGGATCGACTGCTCAACTGTGCTCATCTACAGAGATCATTACGACACTATCAAATCAATCGGAGACCAAAGATAGGTTGATTCGATAGAGGTACATGATTAATGTGTGGATGATTCGACCTAATTGCAAAATTTTATTCGAACGATACTAGACTGATTTTTCTATCTTTTCTGTACCCTGTATCTGTATTTAAAACCTTAATATTATCATGACAACCGAAAGTCACCAATATGTCGGAGATGTACAATATGGATCGAAAATAATTGACCACAAGTCAATTGCACTAATTCCTAAAAGCTATCTGGTAGACTAGGTCATGCTAAAATTACGCCAGATTGAAATTAATCGCGAATTTGAACCCAATTTCAGAAATTGAAAGTTATGTCATGTCACAAAATATTTTAGGAACGTCCACTTATCTTCCGAAGAATTTTTGGTGATCCTAAGATTTTTTTGAAAAATTGTTTCGGACAATTCGGAAATGAACAAAAATTCGGTTTAGCCAAATTGAAGGGGTTTTTGGCTTCCAAACCGAGTTATTTGGTGAAGGGGACTTTTAGAAATTGCATGGGCTTTTTCCTTGGCAAATTTGGCCATCGATTTGGGGAATTGGGTGAGGAAATTGAACTTCAATTTAGTGAAATTCGGAGCTAGGCTTGGGGGTGCAACATTTGGTATCAATTTGAATTATTTGTGGATTAAAAGGCAAGAAAGTATTAGGGGGACAAGCAATTAATGCAAGAGATAAAATTATTGACTCCCCCCCGCTTTTTCCAAGTCTTCTCGAGCAAGCTTGAGGTCCCTCCATCTTCGTGCGTCGGTCTTCTCTTTCCCAGGGACCGAAACGAACTACTTTTCTTTCGTTTTCAATTTCCTTCGAAGCTCCATTCCCCCACTCCTTTCTGCTGCTCCACTTCGGTTTGTTGCCCTCTCAGCTGCACGAAATCAAAGCTATCAACTCAGCTAGCTACCATCCCACCGAAGCTGCAGCTCCAAAGTTGCCCCATCTTTCCACGCCCGCCAGCGCCCTCCACCTTTGCTAGTCTCCCTTCACCGAAGTCAAACTCCATTGTTTCCTCTCTCTCCTTCGGTGCTAGCTCATTTTCTGTGTCCAACTTCGTCGAGCAGTCCACGTTCTAGCCCAGCGAATCTTCCCCTGGCGTTGACGTCGCAACTCCATTTCAATGGCCATGAAGACCACCGATCCTCAACTCTTCCGCACTGACCAGTCCATGAACTTCAGCCCACTCACTGTTCAACCCGTCAATTGAGCCCAGCAGCCCCTGCAGAAGCTAGGGCCAAAGCTTAGCCTTAGCAGATGTTTAGTTTAAGTTAATTAGGGATTATGTGGTTAGTTAAATTAGATTAGAGATTTAATTAGTTAATTATGCATGTTAGGTGGTTAGAATAGCATAATTAGAGACTAGATAAGTTGTATTATTTATCTAAATAGGTTCGGGAATTTCTGGGCCCGTTTCAGTATTTAATTAGGCATTTCTAGCCTAAGTTAGCATTTTTTATATTTAAATTGATTATTTAATAATCTTGATAATTATTTAGGTATTAAATATTTTCCGGAAATTAGATTGGGATAGCCGGTGACCGGAATTTCATGCTGATTGTAATTGTGTGATTAATTTATGCAATTGAGTGTTAAATTGTGCAAATTGAGTGCTGATTGGAAATTTGGTCATTTATTCCAAAATTTGTGAATTTCGATGTTTATTCAAAAAATCTTGAGTGTCGAATTTTAACACCGAAAATGGTGTTATATACTATATAAAATAGTGAGATTTTTAAATTGGAGGATCACTTTTTCTGGGTCGAGTTGACCGTGTACCCACACACGACTATTTTCACCGGGTATTTTAATACGAAGAAAATAGGTCAGGATTACTATTTTAATTAAAACATTTGAGTGTAATGTACAGTGTCCTGGGCTAAGATTGAATGGTCATGTGTTGGTTAAAAGAACCCGTCCCCGAATTGAGTCGGATGGACATTACCTTATATGGGTTATCCACTCATTGGGTTTCGGGCTGAGTGTGGCATCATTGATCAGTACATCAAAATGCCGTAGTCTTCTATACTCGGCTATACATCAAAAAATGACTGACATCTCCTCCAACAGTCATATACTTAAAGTCCATCAATCAGTGTTGGCGTCCAAAAGTTCCTTCCTTTGCTATCCTCTTCCCCGCGGTCATATCCAACCACCCGATCCATCTATCGGTGGCAGTGGCAGTAGAGTTATCTTATCTAGTCTAAAATGTTGGTCCCCGAAGAGGTGAGTACAGCCACTCAACAGGTAAATGACCCAATAAACTACTCAATACATCACACAATACAATCATAACAATCATAGCATAACACATGTCATTCATGCATCCATGCATAACTTATCTTGAAGCCATGCATATGTCATCACACCACATGTACATACATCATCATATAACCTTCACCATCATGTCATACATTTACCATCATGCCATAGGTGCACATACATCCATGCACTCACCATCATCATGTCATACATGTACCATCATGCCATAGGTGCACATACATCCATGCACTCACCGTCATCATGTCACATATACCATCATGCCATATGTGCATACACCCATGCACATAATTCAATTTCAATATTTATCTTTCATAAGGATCTCATCATTTTTCTTCCCAAGGATCAATGTTTGCATCCTCATTTATTGCTCGCACCCAATCCTGGTATCGCGAGGAACCTCCAGCACACACCTCCGGGCATCTCGCATCCCAACTAGTATCACGAGGCATTCCCCCCGGGGCACAAACCTCCGGGGCTTCTGGGATTATGTACCGTATACCACCGGGCATCTCGAAACTCCCGAGGACCCTCCGGGCATCTAGCACAAACCTCCGGGCATGTATCATGACACAATCGGGCATCCGGCACCCCCACATTCTGGGCATTCCAACACTCCCGGGGCATCGTTGGCTCACACCTCCGACGGCCTTCTCACTTATCATAGTTCACATTTACAATTATGGCTCAATTTCAACATGGCATATGATGTGATGGCAAACAAGATCATTTTCATCATTTGATTCTTATATGCATTTCCAATCATCATCATACATGCAGTAAGATACAATCACTTATGACAATACCATCCATGGGGTCCATACAACTTAGAATAATCCATACATCATGACTTTTGAGATTTACTAAATTCCAGCTTGCACAATTTCGGAAAACATATAAATTAAATATCCATATGATCTTCAAAAATCATAAAATCAGAACATGTGATAGAAAAGACATAAAGGTAGCAACTCCATGAAGAACACATGCCCAAAAGAACTTCACACAAAAAGATTTAGCTCACACATTCCAGCTTGCAACATTCGGATACAATCAGATTGCGCAGTTCTTGAAATATTTCAATTTAAATATCCAAATGGCCTCCAAAAATTATGAAATTTTACCAGGTGATAGTCAAGACCCTAAGATAGTTTTTTCATGAGACATCCAGGCCAGGTTCGTCCTAGATAATTAACCATGGACGGTCGAAGCCCCTGTTCCTAGTACCGAATAGTCCAGTTTAGCTGTCTCCGAAAAATCACGGTTTCACCTACTTATCTTCCTTCATTTCCTCTGGATTTTTGATATGTTTTGCCTCAAGAGGTCCACTACAACTTTTATTAAGGGATATAGGTGAGATTCTCAACAGATAGTCACTTTATAGTCCACGAAATCGCTGGAGTCCCGTACAATACTTCCAGATCTGCCGTCTTCAAAAGAAAATCGTTTCACTATGATAAACTTGTTAGTTTTACCTCAAATTTGAGTATGTTAGTCTTCAGGATTTTCTATACAACTTTATTGAAGAATTCGAAGTAAAATTCTCAATTGAAAGTGACATGCAACACACAAAACCACCAAGAGGTCAACAAAACAGTTCCAGATCTAGCGTTTTCGTAGAGGGAGGGTTTCACCTCTCAAAGCTCGGCCATTTTGTCTCAAATTATAGTATGTTATACTTTGAGATGTTGTATACAACTTTCGTGAAGAAGTCGAAGCCAAAATCCGACTCAAACCACGCATGCAAGCCTCTATAACGTTCGGGGTCAGGCGGTATACTCGAAAACAGAATGCTATTTTCAAAAACAACACACTCAAGCTTCGGTTTCTCATACCCTAAACGTCCGAGATTCATCACCATTCAAACACACATGCAAGATAAAACATGCAAGAGCAAAATATGGATCCCAACTTGCCTCCAAACTGAGCAAGCACGAGCACACGGCGGACTACGGACGCACGGCGACGGGCGACGGGCAAGCGGGCTTCCTCCTTCGCGCGGCCTCTTCCTCCTCTCTCTCAGTTTCCCTCTCTCACTCGAAAACTCTCTCTCTCTCTCTCTCTCACTCTCTCAAAACCGGCCACTCCCTCTCTCTCTTTCTTTTTGGTTGTTTAAATACTTGCATGCTTCCCTTTTTGCATGGAGGGACACTTGTCCCCAAGAAAGAGACAAGTGTCTCCCTTGTTGAAGACACTTGGAGGAGGCCATGCGGCTCCTCCTCCCCCCTCCATGCGTCGACAGCCCAATGGGTTCATGGGCCGGCCTTTTGGTCCACTTTAAGCTCAACATTCTTGGGCCTAAAGTCCAAACTTAAGTGGCCCAAAATTTTCTTAAATAAGTCCATTTTTTTTTTACTTTTAATAATTAACCTTAAATCCCCACTTATATAAATACTAAATTACAATTTCATATGGCCATAAAACTTGTAGTCACAAATCCATAAATTTCAATTTATAAAACACATGGCCAATGATAGGATTTTCTTTCCTATCAAATAATTATCCATTAAAAGCTTGGCCATAAATCTCATTGCAAATTATGGATCAAATGGCTACAATACATCTTGATGGTACTTCCATCACCTATTCATAGACCTTAATGTATCTGGAGGTTGTCATGAATTTTGGGATGCCACAACAGTAGATTCTGGACCTTTACTCATTCAGAAAAGCAGTCTTTGAGAGATGTAGCCATGCTCAATAGGGAAGAGACGATGCCTGGTTACGTTAGTAGACCGTCGAACTTCAAGTAGGCCGTACCCTAATGGGGTAAAATTAACAATTGGAATGCATGATTGTTGGAGTTTGATGCACCTGATTATGAGACAAAACTGTGTGGCATGGTATGGGACGTGTAATAACGGTTTAGCCTTATAATTGAAACCCTTGTGATTTATTGAGTTGATTGAGGTGTTTCAATTGTTGTGTGCATTGATTTTACACATGGTGTATATGAAATGTGATGATCTGTAGGGTGGATCTAAGACGAGGTGAGTTTCTCTGGTTGTATGATTGTGTGGTTAGGATGCTTCTTGCCGTATTACCCTCTTAATCGAGGTTTAGAGCGTGAACTCATTGAGATTTATATCTCACCCCGTCATGGGACTCAATTCTTTTCAGGACCATTGGGTGGAGGACCCGGAGCAAAGCTAGGGGATTTGAAGTGTAGGTCAGCTAGGATAGTTTCTTTTAAGAGCTGGTCTTTTTTAGATTTGTGGTTGTTGACTTTTGTATATACTCGTATGTATATAAAAGCATGTTTTGTTTGTGAATATGTTGTCCTTCTTTTCTATTCCAAGCTGTTGATGTTAGGGGATTAGTAATTTTCTTCCGCATGTGCATTAAAATGAATGGGCTGGCGATACATCTTGGGAACGTCGCATTTGTATTGACCAAAGAGGGATGTGCGCGTCAAGGATCGAGGTGTGACAATACTCCATAATATTATGTTATCTTAAATCCATTTATTAAACACACATTGTCAAAACCCTTTGGCTCTTCCAAAAACCTCCAAGGCATTGTCCCACCCTATCGGGCACGACATCCAAAATCCATCGAGTATTGTTACAATTAACCATCTCTGCAAACAACATCTGAATTCATTAGGAATTTCTAATGTATTAAGCATCATCCCAAAATCTATCGATGACATTTCCTCATATGACCACATGGATTAAGTACACAATTGGTTCTTATCTTCCTCTTTAGTCAAATGTTTGAGTGCCCAAAAGTGTGCCAAGCGTTGTGTATCTCATGGCCTATCGAAACTACATTGATAAAAATGCCAAGTACAAGATGAGAATATGTGGTTTGACCTGTCATGTTCGAATGCTGGCCTAAGTCCAATCCAGTTCAAAAATGATACGTCTTAATATCATTAAATCAAGAGAGAGATTTGGCCCAGCGTTCTTCCATGCACATCCAAGAACCATCGCCAATCTCATTTCGAAGGCTCGGAGTGTTCTCAAGTGACGACCATGAACTATGGGCATGCATATATTGAGACCGATTTCAAAAAATAGATACAAAACCTTATCATTTATACCAATTAAAATTGCATAGAGTAAACACATTCAATAATAATAATGATTCCTAGTAACTAAACCTAGATTACCACAAACTAACTAACCATATCCAAGAACAACAACTAATCTTCATGATCAAGTATGTACATGGACATAAGCAACCATTTCCACTAACAACAACAAACTGAGCAACCTTGATAATCACAAAATCATTCCTTGCCTACCTCAAATCTCATAACTCAAGCAAACAAATGAGTAAACTATACAAAATTAGTACATGGTTCTATGCTTTCTAAGACAGTTTGATCCTATCTAATAACACAGACAAAATTGACCTAAATCCGAGCTATGTATTACAACCGCCTAGCCAACGTTTAGGGGATCCACTTACCAAAATTGGGACAAGAATGAGAAATAGACGGTGGTGGCTTGCAGCTCAGGGCGATGGCACAGCGGCATGGCATAGCAAATGGCACGACAACGGCGAACGGTGGTGCAGCGAATCAAAAGGGAGAGAGAGGGAGCAGTGTGAGGGAAAGGGAGGGAGAGAGGGGCAGTGAGCTAGGGGAGAGAGAGGAGGAGAAATGAGAAAAAGAACTTGAGGAAGAAGTAAAAAGGGAGAGAGAAATGGGTTTCCTCAGGCTTTAAATGCTAGACTCAATTATTTGTGTTGCAATGGTAGCTTCCCAAACTTGGTAAGAATGACTCTCCACCCTACAAGTGTCAACAAATGAGCTCATCTAGCCAAGCTTGTTCTTCAAGTTCTAAGGACTCAATTATTTACCAGTTCAAAAGCAACTAGTCTGGTTACAAAAACTAGGCTTGTCCATCCTCCAAGTTCCCTACTAATTGGTACCCAACCCCTTCTTGAATGGCCACCAAATCTTGTCTTCTCTCAGTTTAATCTTAAGAAGCTAAATAAGTCACGCCTCTAAGGCTATTGAAGTTTATATCCCTAATTGACACATGATAGTTAGTCAACGTGTCATTAAAAAATAAAAGTCGAGATTAGGGTTATCGATTGTGACGGAGTATGTTTCTCGACAAAAAATGTCATTTTTCATTTTTTTTTCTTTTACTTTGCCTTTTTAAAGTCATTTCCTAATCATTTCCATCAAAAACAAAAAAAAACGTGAATTTAACCTTTTTTGTCAACCCTTTGATAAAAAAATCAACCCCGAGTCAAAAGATGTCTCTTTTTGCCAAAAAAAAAAAAGAAGATGCCAAATAGTTTCATTTTGACTTTAGCCAAGTTAATATTAAAAAAATTCAAAGATATGACACAAAAATTAACTTTTTAGGAAAAGTCAATTAAATTGAAAAAGTAAAAAATCCATAAAACACTTTTAGTCAAACCACAACCAAAAAAATTGAAAAAAAAAAATAAAATAAAAAGTCTACAAAACACTTCATTATAGTGTCAGTTTAACCTTAATGTCGATAATTTTCCAAAAATTGATTAAGAACCTTATTTTCCAAATTTTTCGGTTTTAGGTTCGAAATCCACCAAAGATAAAATTACTTTCATTCTAGTCATAATTAAGTTTAGTTCATTTTACAACATTTAGTCTATAGATGATTTCTCATTCACTTGTTCACTCAATTTCGACAAGAGAAGTGTTAAAAGGTAAATTGCCATTTTTAGCCTTGACTAGGGTGTCTGAATCAATTCTTCATAAGTTGCGAACGAACATTTTCATTTCATTCATTTTCTTGAGATAAGTCCAAATCCAGGGTTCATTATGAGAAATTCGCTCAAAAAATTTCTCATTGGAGGAACTTCACTCTCTTAAATATAGGAAAACCAAGCTATGAAGCTTCAATTGAAGAAATTCAAGTTGATCTATTCAAGACTAAGGTTTAATTTTGTAAATCTAGGTCCAATTTTGATATTAGACCTTGATTCATTTTTGGCATGAGTCGTGATATTAGTTCAAGGTCAATTTGGATACAACTAGTTATCCTAAGCATGGGCAATTAGTCGAATAGAGCTATTGCAATATTAATTGAAATTATCGCAATATTAACTGAATTCAATTTCAACTAATTTTGATTTCGAGTGAGGAATTGCAAAATTGTCCATTTTGGCCTATAATGTTCAATTGTGTGTACCCATGTTGTAGGCCCACTATTTCTCACGATAATCAAGCAATTAGGTCAATAGAAAACCAATTGATTGCATTTACGTGGTTTGATCAGCCTAATCCCATTAGACTTAACCGTTTCTCCTCGAATTAGGTAACTTTTCTTTTCAATTTGGCCATCAAATGACCAAATTGCATAAATTTTTAGCCCATAAAGATTGCTTGGCCAGAACCAGTTGAACCGACCCGACCAGTTGCTAACGAGACAGGCCGGCTCAGCCCCTTGCCAACTGATTCTTGATTGCTAGTGACCACCCATCGACTCTTTGTTGTGTGTGTATCGTCCTCACATCCTTTGATTTTCAAAATTTTGCGAAAATACTCCTGGATTTTGCAAATTTACAAAATCGCCCCTAATTAGACCTTAATCGCAATTTCCGTCGATCGCTAGTGACCACCCATTGCATGCTGACCGACTTGCCACCGTCGATCACCCCCTCTGTGACCTTCCTCAACTACTTCCTGACGTGTCGGAGGTTAGCATTCCCTTCGACAGCCCTTGATTCCCTCCCTCCAAGCTTAATCGTGGCTCAAGGTTCACTAGCGATCGAGCCGCTAATTGAACTGGCGCCTCCTCCTTCTTGATCAGCAGTTTGAGGTGGTTCATGGAAGCCCTGATCACTAGCGATCCTCTCTTTGAGGTATACTCAACATCTAGTGATCGAAGTTAGGTCGAGTAGTCATCTGAAGCCTTTCAATGGTTGGATCTCCTATCGATGCTCCAAATCAGTCTAGAGAGAGGTCTTCCTGTTCCAGCCACTTCAACGGTCCTCGAAGTCCATCCGATAGTCCTCAAAATTTGGATCATGTGTCAAGGGATCAAGTTTCATCCTATCACGTTTGATTTATGCTTATATCTAAAGTTTAGGAGGTTATGAGATGATTTGTGATGAGTTAATGATGATAAATGATGAACTTGAACTTGTTTGATTTGCCTTGATATGCAAAATCGTGTTCTTGTGTTGACTTTCTATTTTGGTTGAAATGAGGCGATAAATGACATTTTCTAGCCTTGAGCTTTTAAAAATGTAATCCAGACTTGACAGGATTCGATTTGATAGGTTACACATCCCGAGCGGACATTGTTTGGTACCTGAATAATGCCTCCATAGTTCATCGATTCTATAGTGATTTTGTGCTTGGTTTGCAGTTCTAACTTTGAGCAAATTATTGTATTGCTATTTTTATACTGATTTTTGTTCTTATATTTTGGAAAAAATTTCTCATATAATTTGCACGAATTGTCATGGTTACATCATAGTCTTTTCCATAATTTTTGGAGTTGATTTGGTGAGGTAAAATCAACAAAAATCGTCCTTAAGTCAGTTTGCCCTACACTAAATCCGACCTATATTTGCTTAGAATTAAGGTCTTAAATGAGTCCATTAGAGTTTGCATCCTTCATGAGAACTATAGTACATACTGTAGGTGTTCTAACTAGGTATCATTTGTGCAAATTGAGCATCGTTTACTATGTTAATCACATGTGTGAAGATGCTTAGGCGCTGCTGTGACTTGTGTTGTTCATCACATGAGTCTGTTTTGTTATTTTTGTGTAGGCTCACGTAAATCAAGGGTTAGATGTCTTATGAAATGTTCAAATGTTCATGATGTTGTTGTATTCCACACATAGGAATTTTCTTGAAATTTGTGCATGACATTGAATTGTCAAGAATCACTCATGTTTTGTGATAGTCATGTTGAATTAGGGGCTGATCACCAGCTTATTAAAACCTCTTTGTTTGGGCCTCTTAAAGGCCAAATCAAGTCTTGATGTCTTCTAAATACTTTGGCTATATTTGGTCATCTGGATTTCTAATCGGGATAGAACTGGATAGGATAGGATATGAAATCTTGTGATTTTTTTTTTTTTATATCATGTCCATTGTTTGGTGAATTACGATATTAAAGTCGAATATATTCACATCATATCATGTATATTTTTTTGATATAAATGATATATCATTATAAATTGACCTAAATGATCATAAACGGAGATGGTGAAAATATCTCATAACACTATTCCCTAATTTATTTTTATTTTATTTTTCCTCTTTTTATATCCTTTTCTTTATTATTTATTTTTTCCCCTTTCATTATTCTTTAATAAAATTTTATCAAATAGTAAACTGTACTAACATACGTAAAATATATAATAAATATAAATATTTAATTCATATATCAAATGTTTATTATAAGATAGAATTAATGTCTAATATATAAATTAAAATAAGATTAATTAAAAATAAATTTCTATTTTTTATTTTTAATTTCTTAAATTAGATTCAAATATTATTTATATTGAAATATAATTTCAATTTTGTTAACTTAATAAGTTTGTTATTCGAGAAAAATATATTTCCTATTATCCTATCCTCCACCTTTATATCTAACTTTTATCATACCTATATCCCCCTTATATCCAACTTTATCCTGTCTTGAGCAAGTACCAAACGTAGGATATGATAAATCATATCATATCCCGAATTTTATCCCAACTGCCAAATACAGCCTTTAAGTACATGTTAAGCTTTGTGTCAATGCATGGCATGACATATTTGAACCACATTTTCTATGTGAAAATGCATGCATTAATTTAGCAAATTGTAACTGAAATTTGTCAAGCATGTTGTTCTTAGCAATGAATTGCCTTTCGATGCTGGTGAATCATGTGGCTTCTTTGCACTTCAATTTAGGGTTAAATGTATTAACCAAACTCTCATCGCATTCAACATTATGTCGTGTGCAAGTTCACATTTTTTGCACATTGTCTAGATGGTCTTATAAACCATTCATGCATCACATTCTAATTTGCTTGTGGCTGATGCGTGCGACTTCATCATTATTATTGTTCGACATGAATTTGACCCCAATTGGACTTGACCCCTCTTAGAATGTCTTAGAGCTCACCTTCATCTTTCCAATGATGTTGATTTTGCCTGATTTGCACATCGTTTGATCCATTTTTCATTTTTTTTTTTTCAATTTAGGTTAGAAATCTGTCCTAACTGAAATTCGGAACTCCTATTTTACCTCTGTTAAGTCTGACCTTTTGTTATTTTTGTGTGATTTTCTCATTAAGGATTTTGAGGTCTGGTCCTTAATGAAGTTTGTTTGTCCTTCTTTTTTCTTCAGTTATAATAAAATTTCATCTTTTTTAGACTTCGTTTTTTAAGTCAAATCTCTGTTGATATGCCATGATACCCTGCTGATTTGCTACATTTTTTATGTGAGGCTCAGCGTTCTTGAATTTTTATGAATTTCTACATAGCTCGCCTTAGAAAACTTTCTTCATAAAATTTGTTCCCCATGATGTTCTTGATGTTTTGTAATTTTCTTGGAACAAATTATCGATGGGTTCCCTTTCAATTGCGTTTTTATTTGTTTGCCTTGTTCCATGATGTTTTGTTGTACTTCTTTGCTGTGATTTTCCTCTATAATTTTTTAGGTCAACTTGCATGCTGAATTTATGTCACTTGTCTCCACAGACTTTGATCCTCATCTTTCGAACTTCATACACAAAAATTCTCAAAAAAATGAAAAGCACTTTACCATGCTTTTCAAACCCTTCGAAAGTCATGACTTTGTTTGAATTTTCCTGTTCTTGTTGTTTTGAAGTTTATTTTAGTTCAAGGATGCTCATGCATAAAATTTCCAAATTCTCATTTTGTCCTTTAGATTCTAAACTTCCAAACTATGCTCTTAGTTTACATTGATGTTGTCTAAACTTTGGAACATATTTAGGTCATCTACAAGGCTCGATCATAGTGCACAAGATGCACCTAACCTACCCTTGATGATTAAATGTGTTCTATAGTTCTATAGTTGTGACACACCTTTACTATGCCATTAGCATTCTTTATCAAATTCACTACCAATTATTCTTCAAATGACTTTTAGGCATCATCTGAATTTTCATAACCTTCAACTTGTTTACCTTTCTAAAACGCCTATGATTATGTTTGGTGTTTTTCAATTGAATAAGTGATCTAGTGTTGACTCACTAAAATTGTCCAATTCATTGAGAACTAAGGGCCAAGAGCCTACCTACGTGTTTATTTTTCACTATTCATGTACCTTTTACATGGATGCATAGGTGCAATACATGATTCCATGGGATATCCTCGTGATCCATTTATAACTTCTCTTAGGAGCTTATAGGCGTTGATTGCCATGCAAGAAGACAAATGGTAATCAATGGTTGTAAGCCATAAAAATGAATTGGGATAGACTTGTCACACCCTGATCCTCCGAGCACGTGCCCATCCCTCCACGCTCAATTAAATAGCAATGTCCCAAGACGCTTTGCCAACCCTTTCGTTTTAATACACATGCAGAAGCGAATAAATAATCCTCATATAACAACATGATGGGATAGAAAAGCAGGGCAATAATTCACAACCAAAACATGTCTTTTATAAATAAATGGGTTTATATACAATACCGAGCTGTTTACAAAAATATCGGCTCAACAAAAGGGAATGGTCCTATGACCCTCTAGTCAGACACGTTTGCCGATTCTTCGGTCTCCACCTTCCCAAACTCCGGGCTTTCGGTCCTCCACGACTGTCATCTAGGGACCTGAAATTGGTATCCCATAATGGGGTGAGACGATGTCTAAGCAAGTTCAACCCCCTAAGACCTGACTAGAAAAAAAATATGCCCCAATGGTTGCCTAAGCACAGATATGAGTTCGAGGACTTACCTTTGTCTCCACTTCTTCCTGCAAGTCAATATAATTCAAATTTCTGGAATCATAGCAACAAATCAATTCAAATCATTAACTCAGATCGAATCATTGATCAATCAATTTAGTCGATTCCATGTCATCAGGATCATCACACGATCATTTCAATTACTCACTCCAACTATTAATTATGGCCCAATGGGCATATCCTACTAAATGTTCAGCGGTGAATTATGGCCCAACGAGCATAGCCTGTTCCAAGTTCAGCGGTAAATTACGGCCCAATGGGCACGGCCTACTTTGGTGGTTGATTATGGCCAAATAGGCATAGCCATACTTTGACAGTTGATTACAGCTCAATAGGCACAGCCTGCTTCGGCGGTTTCTTAACCCAACCCACATCATCATGCACCACATATGTCACCTCATCTCTAAATAGTCAACTTATTATGACTATAACCCATCACATGATTATTTACCCATAGCCAATGACATTGTGTTTGACACTTCAATTCCCCAATTTAAATCATATCTTGGCATATTTTCCTCGTTTTAAGAATACCCGATAAAAATAATCGTATGTAGGTACATGATCGGCCTCAACCAAAAATATAATATCTTTACTTTGTAAAATCCCACTATTTTCAATAGTCCATAAACATATTTTTGGTGCTGTAAACCGAAGCCCGATGATTTTCTAATTAATTACTGAAATTAAATAAAATTTGGGATAAATACCCAAATTCACAAATCACACTCAACCTGCACAAAATAACAGTCAATTAAATAAATAGATCTCATCACTACAATCAGCATAAGATTCCGGTCACTAACTATCCTCGATCTAATTTCCGGAAAATAAATTAATAAATGCCAATAAATACAACTTAGGCTCCTAAAGCCTAATTAAAAGCCAAGATAGATCCGAAAAATTTCCGAACTACTTAAGATAAATACTAGAGCTTGTCTAATCTCTAAGTACACCACTCTAACCACCTAACATGCAATAATAATTAATTAAATTGCTAATCTAATCTAATTATCCACCTAATCCATACTTAGTCTAAACTAATCAACCATTAAACGTCATTAAATTACTAAGCAATGATTAGTGAGTTAAACTCACTTACTTAATGATCCGCTCGGATCAAAAGGATGGGGATGTGGCGAGGGTTGAGAAACTCCAAAGCAGGACCGCCAAACTAGGTCGGGAATGACCTGGAAACGGCCCAAACCGTGGGCTGGAGACCCACTTGACTCTATTCTAGTCAGGGGCTCAAAGAAGCTACTCCGGGGCCAGTTGAGGTAGAGATGAGCAAGGAAGATCGGCAGGGCTACTATGGGTCTCAGCAGGGGCAGGCGGCAGCTCCGGTGACCACCACGATGATGCACGATGTCCGGGTGACCTACTGGACACACAAGATGGGTGAGACGGCATGGCTGGGATGGTGGTGAGGTGCGAAGAGCAAGTGTGCACGCGGGGGCAACGAGCGGTTGCGAGGAGCACAATGGTGGCGTCCGGTGGTTCGACGGGCTGCTCGGTGGCTTGCTGGCTTTCCTCTAGGTTTGCTGGAGTTTGAACAGCAAGGAGAGGAGAGAGGGAGGGGTCGATGGCTTGGGGAAGAGAGTGGGGGAACAAGATCAACTTGGAGGTGGCCATTTGCTGCTATCTTCATCCCCTTTGTCCCCTTGGAGGGCTCCACCACAAACCAGCTAGAATCCTCTAAATTTTCAACCACCAATTCCCTTCTAGAAGCCCTTGAAATGGTATAATTGTTGAGTCCATGAGGATATACGAATTTCATAATGTTTAGCTCAATTCCACTTCAAATCCTCCTTGACTTAACTCAAATCGGCTCCCATAAATTCTGTTATCTAGTCAACAATCAAATTGATATTTTTCCCCACCAATTGATCCTACTTGTATCCCAATTTTGCAATAAAAAAAGGTCCTTTGAATTTCCCGGTCGAAAACGGCCCTATCTCGATTTTTTCCGCCAAAACCTTGGTTTGCAGAAAAATCTTCAAAGACTGAGTTGACGTTCCTAAAATGACTTGTGACATGACAGAACTTTCAATTTTTGAAATTGGATTTAAATTTGCAGTTAATTTCACTCTTGCGCGATTTTAGCGTGAACTAGTCTACCGGGTAACTTTTAAATTTTTAGTACAAATGACTCGTGGTTGATTTTCTTCAAGCCACGATGAACCTCATCAACACTTTGGCAACTCTCGGTTGTTGTGAAAATCTTGAGGATTTAAATACGGACACAAAGTACCAAAATGACAGAATAATCGGTCTAGTGCCGATCGACGAGAATTTTTCAGTTTGGTGGAATCACCCATGTTTAACCACACATTTCAGTAGAAATTGCATAAAATCAACCATCCACACATGATCACTTAATTAGTTTCATCAACCCTAAAAAGTTTAGGAGAAACAACAAACCATTAGGTACTAAAAGGGCGTAAATAGAAATTTTAGCTAACCCATGAGGCTAGTGGCGATCCTATCTTTTATAGGTTGTTCTAAACAACTAGAAAATAAATGAACCCGCCATGAGAGGTATGAGTCTCAACAAGACTAACCGTAGTTTAGCATACCCAATGCAGAAAGTTCCTAATGGATAAAGTGATGCCATTAATGGGGAGCAAAAATTATTGGGAGGCTACTATGATAAAGATACCCCTAATTTCAATATTCACATATGATCTCCTCTTGTGAGGTGTGTTGCTCGTGTGGGTATGAATTATGACACTTTTTGCTGTCACACAAGGTACAAGCTTGTGAGAGCTCTCGACCGTGAATGAGTGAACTCATAATGGTTCATCTTGAAAGATGAGGTGATAACATCTTTTGGGATGCAAGCCTTGAGAAAACTCTCATGGTTAAGTACTCATAAACCCCACCTTTTACTCCCCACTAAAGGGGCCCAAAAAGGGGGTTGGGTTGCGACAAGCACACGTTTCCAATCAATGCACTAATGGACTATCCTTGAAAATTCTAAGGATAGGTTTAAGCCTTACAAGACAACTTGTCCCACAAGATCATTCCATTTAGGCATGTAAGGAGGGGATTCACTGGCTTCCAATTCACTCCCAATTAATCCAAATTCAAGAGGACAAGATATAACTAAAAGGACTATCTAACTATCATTTTAACTGGACAGGAATTTCTTGAGATCACCTACAATCAACATAAGTAATCGGACCATTGGATTTGGCCTTAACGCAACCTATGCTAATTAAATAGCATCAATGGTGCTCAAGTGGCTAGACCTAAACTGAGTTCGACGCTTGTCCAGGGTTCAATGTATGACCTATGTTTGAGCTTGGTTGATCCATGAAGGACCCTTGGTTGTCATGTAATTGTGTAGGATCAATTGATTTGCTTTGGCTTATGGTCGCATGGAATAAATTTAGGGTTGCTCACTGACGATTCAATGACCATGCCAAGTCACCCATGATTGGTATATACTCGAGTTGAATCGATCTATATTTATCCATTGATCAACTCTAGATGGAATGTGATCGTCTATATTGATCCTTATGGTCGTGCAATCTTCTCATGGTCAAATGCTCTAGTTTGACGTAACCTTGATCCTGAGTCACCTCATCCCTAATCGGCTAATTGGCCCATAAACAATCCCTAAAATTGACTCACAACCCATTTTCGTTAATGATGTACCGATCCTTATTCCATTACTTGAACCTAAGATAGGGGTCCGGATTGAGGATGTCACATTAGTCTTGACATCTTTAACACCAATAGTTTCTATACTAACAATCATGGTTTCGCTAAAATTCTTATAAAATGAAGGTAGTAAAACTAACAATAAGATAGCCCGATCCTCATCTTCAACCTTAACATTAATACTTTTTAATTCATAGATAATAGCATTGAATTCAGAAATATGAGATTTAAGAGAAGAACCTTCAGCTATACAAAGAGTGACGAGTCGTTGCTTGAGTCTCAATCGATTGGTGAGGGATTTTGTTAAAAAAAAAAATACTCTCCAATTTATTCCATAAACTAACAACTATTTTCTGATCTAGTACTCCTGTAGAACTTCTTTCGTGAGGCACAATTGAATAGCAAACATGGCTATTTCATCCAATTCTTCCCATGTTTCATCTAAAGTGCTTTTTTGATATTTTTCCTTTTCTGAACATAGTTTTCTTCAAGCCTTGTTGCGTAAGAACTGCCAACACACAAGCTTGCCATAGATTGAAATTGTTGCTCCCATCAAATTTCTCAATATCAAATCTCGTTGTTGAACTTGGAACCATAACTAGAAGATCAAGAAAGAAACCTAAGGCTTAGATATCAGTTTGTTATGGCAAATGTAGAAATCAAAACAAACTTGAAACTTAAAAGAATAAAAGAACACCAAATTTATATGGAAACCCTCGTGAGAAAAATCACCTAGGAAAACAAAATCCACTATAAAATTTCAAGGATTACGAAAGGTGACCCTAAAAAACTAATTACTTGAGAAAAATAATATTTACATTGTCCCCAAGCCCTAATGTTGGCCCAAGCCCACAATGTTCCAGCTTCACCATTTAGTTCACCTTGGGATGTCATTTGCATTAGTGATTCTATGAATTTGCTTTAATTAAGACTCTAGATTTGTCTCAATTACCCCCAATTTTGATTATGATTCATATTTAACCAAGAGAGAGTTTAATGTCTACAACTTGTTCGATAAAATTCTGAGACTACATCAATGAACGTCAAAGTCTAGATTTATTTAAGTTTAATGTCCTCACTAGTTTCATTTGCCTAATTCTATTACATAAGCTGCAGTTAATTTATGGACAAAAGCTCACTTCAAGTGTCATAAGTTGGCACAAAGGAACACTTAAGTGCCACATTTAAAGAAAAGTGGGACACCTAAGTGCCACATCCGGTGAAGCCGGCCGGAAATCATACGTGACAATTAAATATTAATATTTCTCGCTAAGGTGGCTCGCTAAAGAGCTGACTTAGCTCTAATTCACCCAAAATGATGTCGTTTCTATAGTTGGCCAAAATAGAGCCCTTAAATCGGCCAAAACGACGTCGCTTTGGCATAATTTGAATTTTAATATAATATAAAAATTAATTAAATTAAATTTAAAATAAAATAAAATAAAAATAATAATTTATATTTATATAAATAAATAAATAAACGGAAGAGGAGGAGGAGGAGGAAGGTAGCCAACGGCTGAGAATTGAGCCCTCATCGCCACCGTCTCCCTCTCCTTCCCCCCCCTTTTTCCTTGTCCTTCCCCCCTCACCCGGTCGGGCCAAGGCCTACGCCCGCCCACCGGGGGTCGCCTCGGCGGTAGCGGCCCTTGGCCGGGCCGAGCGAGGGTCACAAGCCTCACCCCAGATCGGGGCGAGGGTTCGCGGGCCCTCGCCACCAATCAATCAAGGTCGCCGGCCCCGGCCGGGCCTAGCGACCTCGGCCAACCTCCCCCTCTCGCCGCGCCCCTTGCCGGTGATGGCGGGGAGGTGGCTAATTTTTTTTTAAAATTTTTTAAATATTTTAAATATTTACATTTTTTAATATATGTTTTAAATAAATTAAAATTTTAAGTTTAATTTAATTAATTTTTATATTATGTTTTTACCACGTCGCATCAAAACGACGTTGTTTTGCACTTGTTTTGTCAGAAAATTGACACGTCAGCGTTTTGACTGGATTTGCACTTAAGTGATCAATTTTGCTCTGATTTTGGCACTTAAGTGTCCATTTATGCCAACTTATGGCAATCCAGTGATCTGCGTGTCTTAATTTCTGTATGCCATTATTAGAAGTGAATCTGGTAATTGCTCACTCCAAAGTGTATTTCTGAAGGTTTTGATTCATTACATAATATTTGCATTTATATTAGACAAGCTTGATCTTGAATATTGCTGAATTTGACTGAGAAACATCCGAATGAAATTGGGTTCATCCCGCTAGGCGTTAATGATAGTATGCTTTGGATTTGGCCAATAAGCTTTTTTTTTTTTTTGGTTGAAAATTCTCAGGCTAGCTTTGGAGGGACAAGTATCTTTGCTATAAATAGTTGGATTCGAAGGTATTTTGGCCCAAACTAAATCGACAATTTCGATTTGTCATCTGCTAAAATCACCAATTGTTGACATCAAACTTTGACAGTGAGAAGCTTAAGGCATGTCGTATTCATTGATTAGGTACCTTCGATGTGAAGGAGTCCTCGCAGATGTCTATCTGAGTATATGCGATTCGAAATTCCTTAACCGTCCTTTTCGCAATTGAAAGCTTTATTTAATTAATTAAAGGGCTTAAGGCCCTGTCCGCCCAAGCTGGGCCCAGAAAGCCCGGCCCACGGGAATAAGGCCCGTGGGAAGAGAGGTATAAAAGGGAGAGAGAGAGAGAGAAAAGACGTTGGTTGGATTCATTCTTACGCACGTCTTTTCTCTCCCGCGTTTTCTCTCTCAAAAGAAGAACAAGGCATACGGCTTCTAATTCTTCCCTTCAAGGCTTCATCAAATCGAATTCGACTGATTCTCTTCCTCCATTGGCGTCGGTGTTTAATCTGTGGATAACAAGGTACGCTCGAATCCGTGGTGTGCTTTACGATCGGTGATACGTGTCGTTTTCTTGGGCTGCGCTTCCGCTTGAGTTTAGGGTTTGATTTAGTGTCGAATCCGGGTTTTCGGGATCGATTATTCCCAACATTGGTATCGAGCCCTAGTTCACGTTTTCCCGATCAATTTGATGTGTTTTTGATTGATTTTTCGCAAAAGGGACTTCGGCCGTACGGATCGGGCGACAAATCCCGACACCCGAGACTTCTTCAACCATTTTCATGAGTTTTCGAATGTCAAAACCAAATTTTGAAAGCACTGGGAGAAAGAGGACGTCGAGACGAGTCCGGAGATGCCTCGAGCGCCGCCGGAGACGCCGCACGCGCCCACACGCGCGGGGCGGTAGGCGCTACTTGTGGGCGCGACGCACCCGGCGCTCGATCGCCCGCGCGTGCGGCACACGCGCCGGTCGGCGACCGGCGCGTGCGCGCGCGCGCCGGCCGGCGAACCGGCACGCGCCGGTCCGCGGACCGACGCGTCGACGTCGCATGACGTCACCCAACGGTCGATGGCCGCTGGGGGTGACGTCATCGATGACGTCGCAATGACGTCGGTTGGCCGGGCGGCGACCCGACCCGCGACCCGACCCGGGCGGGCGATGGCACGCGCGCGGCACGTGCCGATGACGTCGCGTGACGTCATCCCGCACACGCACGGCACGTGCCAGCGGTCTGCCCGAACGGTCCGACCGGTCTGTCCGGTCCGACCGGTCCGACGACCGTTGACCGGCGACGACCGTTGACCGTTGACTTGACCGTTGACCGTTGACTTTGACCGTTGACCAAAAAAAAAAAAAAAAGGAGGAAAAGAATGTGTTTCTTTTTCAATTAAGTCTATGTGGATTATATGTAATCCCTTATTTGTTCTGCATTTGTTGCAGGAACAATGCCTCCCCTGAGGTTGCGCACACCTATTCGCGCGCGTGAGCCGACCGAACAAAAGGAAAGGTTGTCTAAGTTGATAGAGCCGATCGATCATCGATGGGAGAGTGGTGACTTAATTGATCACGTCCTTGAAGTCAACGGGAAAATTCAACAGGTCATATGGAATGGTCGTCCTATGTCACAGTCAGAGATGGTGCGATTTTTCATAACCACTCTTCCACCTGAATGGCAAGATGTGTTGAATCGCATATGGGATGTCAACGGAGCTGCTTCCTATAAGAAAATTGTGTTAGATTTTGTAAATGAATATTACTTGTATTGTTACAAGGGAAAAGATCAAGAAATTGAACAAAAGAGGATCTTTCCCGGTTCGTGTGGCTTGACTATGTGTTAGTTGTATTGGGTGATGTATGTTAAGTGTGTTTTGTGGACATATAATGTATTGTTTACTACCCGATTGTCATTGATGTAACAACTGATATGTTAGTTGTATTGATTGAAAGCATTATTGTTTTATTGGAATTCAATTATCTGTTGCTTTCGTTATTGCTTTGTTCTTGTGGGTAATTAGCTATGGGTAGTTATAGAAGTTTTTGTAACTTCATAGAATTGATTTTGCATATGACAATTATATTAATGATAATTTTAAGTTAGGATTTTTGGAGGATGATTGGAAACGTAGTGACCTTTTGATTCGAAGCCTTACTTGAAATTATTCATTAATATGATGGGTCTATGCAAATAGGGATGCATAAATGATAGGCATTAATAATTCGTGCATATTTGTCTGATGTGTTCAGATCAATGGCTTCAGCCACAAAAAGCATAGTTGCTGAGTTGAACAAAGGTGAAAAGCTCACTGGAGACAACTATGAAATTTGGCAAATGAAAATCCAAAGATGTCTTTGGAAGAGCAAGAATCACTAGAGGCTCTTGTCATGACCATGGTAGAACCTGAAGAGGGACCCACTGAACACCACAAAAAGGACAAAGAAGCTTTTCTTGCGTGGAAAAGAGTGAACTCTCTAGCTCGCATCACGTTCTTTGAGCGGCATGGAAAATGACGTCATGCGAGAGTTTCGGCGTTTTGACAACGCCAAGGAAATGTGGGAGGCACTTTGGAAGCTAGGTTTGGTCATACTTCGGTGACTAGACTAAGGCGCTCACTATCGATTTGACTCTTATAAGAAGCCTCATGGTCGACCATGAAGCAACATCTTAGAAAGATGTCAAATATGATAACCGAGCCGAGAGACGCCGGCCATGTCCTCACGGATGAACAACGAGTGCAAGCGATGATTCGTTCCTTGCCTCGAGTTGGGAGCATATGAAGGTGCACCCGACTCACAATGAGAATATCAAAACATTTGAGGATGCAATGCGTCATCTTGAGCTGGAAGAGGACCGCTGTTGGCGGCTAAGCCGGATCTTGATCTATATCATGCAAGTTCTAGCTCAAATGGAGCTTCGTGCTCCAAGCGCAAGCGCCCTAGCTGGTTTGATAAGGGGAAAGGCAAGGAAGAAGCTGGTCCTTCAGGGAAGAAACCCAAATTTGACCAACATGATAGAGGAAAGCGTCCTCACATGAAAAAGCTCGCAAGGGTGAAATGCTACAACTGTGACAAGAAGTGTCACTATGCTCGCGACTGTCGTGAGCCAAAGAAGGTATGCACCCCTTGTACTTTTCAGAACCTTGCCTATGTGTCAAGTTCTGTGTTCTTGACTGAGTCTAATCCTTTGTGGACTGTGGATTCAGGGGCGACGGACCATGTAGCGAAGGATAGAGGATCCTTCGTGGAATTCCGACGAGTACCTACTGGAACTAAGTGGATCTATGTGGGAAACAACTCCGAGAGTCAAGTGAAAGGAATTGGCACATGCCAACTGAATATGCGCGGTGGACGCACTTTGTTCCTTCATGATGTGTTGTATGCTCCGGAGATTCGTCGAATTTAGTGTCGTATTAGTGTTGGTCGATTAGGTTTTTGTATGAACTTCGTAGTAGAGGTGTGAATTTGTTTCTCGAATACAAATTACTATGGTTGTGGCTATTTTCTAAATGGTTTTATTGTATTAGATGTTGATTTTGTTAACGCTAATGTTTGTTATTCCCTTCTCACGTCTCCTAATAAATATGATAATGATGTGAATGTGTGGCATGCTAGACTTGGTCACATTGGCCAACAACATGAATAGACTAGCCAAAGAGGGCTTGTTGGGCAATATTGAAAAAGTCGATTTGCCCGTATGTAAGCATTGCCTAGAAGGGAAAGCAACACGAAAACCATTTGGAAAAGGAAAAATAGCTGAATTTCCTTTGCATTTAATCCATTCTGATGTCTGTGGTCCAATGAATGTGAAAGGAAGGCATGGGGCTGTTTATTTCATCACCTTTATTGATGATTATACTCGATTCGGATATGTCTATTTGATTTCTCATAAGTCTGAAGCAATAAATTGTTTCAAAAGGTTTATGAACTTGGTAGAAAATCAATTAGACAAGAAAATAAAAACATTGAGATCCGATCGAGGTCGAGAATATTTGTCTGATGAGTTCAGAAAGTTATGTGATGAAAAAGGAATAGAAAGACAGTTGTCTATTCCATATACATTTTTCAACAAAATGGTGTTGCGGAGAGAAGGAACAGAACATTATTGGAAATGGTTAGGTCCATAATGGTGCATGCTAACTTACCTATCACTTTTTGAAGTGATGCTTTCTTAACTGCTGCCTATATACTTAACTGTGTGTCTTCCAAATCAATTACTTCCACTCCATATGAGTTATGGACGGGTAGAAAACCGGACTTAAGTTTTCTTAAGCCATAGAGATGTGCTGCCTATACTCATGAGCCCTCTCACAAGTTTGGGAAATTGGGTCCCAGAAAAAAGAATAGTATTTTCATAAGATACTACGAACACTCGAAAGGGTATGTGTTCATTGGTGAGCGGAAAGTGGGAGTGTAACTGAATATGAATCACGAGATGTCACATTCTTAGAGGATGAGTTTCCTAAGAAGGGCGAAATAGGGGAAGATCACTCCCTATTTGAGACTTTGGATCAAGATAATGATATTGGTGGAGTTCATCCAAGTGGGAGCGTAATAGGGAATGATGTGCAAAGTGTACAATCTCCCGTAAGGCGAACAAGTCGCCAAAGTATTCCCCGTCGACGTTTTGACATTGAAGGGGAAACTTTTATGATTGCTCCACAAGATGAGGATGAGCCAAGAAATATCAATGAGGCTCAAGTGCCCTAGTAAAGAAAAAATGGATTCGTGCAATGGAAGAGGAAATGGAGTCAATGGAATCAAACCAAGTCCGGGAACTGGTTGATCTTCCAAAAGGACGCAGAGCTATTGGGAACAAATGGGTTCTCAAAATAAAGCGAAAGGTTGATGGCTCGATTGAAAGGCATAAGGCTCGCCTTGTGGCGAAAGGGGTATAATCAACAGGAAGGAATTGATTATGAAGATACGTTTTCTCCTGTAGTGAGATTTACCTCGATTCGCATTATTCTGGCAATAGTAGCTAGTCTGGATCTTGAGTTACATCAAATGGATGTAAAGACTGCTTTCCTCAATGGAGAATTAGAGGAAGAAATATATATGGAACAACCTACTGGTTTCATAGTGAAAGGCCAAGAAGAAAAAGTATGTCGACTTTTGAGGTCGATATATGGTCTTAAGCAGTCATCAAGACAATGGTATATACGTTTTCATAATGCCATAGTGGCATATGATTTTACAATGATTGATGAGGATCATTGTGTATATATCAAAAGATCCAAGGATCAATTTGTGATCATATCATTATATGTTGATGATATACGATTGTCGGAAGCAATATGGAGTTGGTTAATACTTGTCAAGAGATGGTTGTCTTCTAACTTTGAGATGAAGGATATGGGTGAGGCTGCATACATTCTTGGAGTTAAGATTTCGAGGATCGTTCGAAGAGATCGTTGTCTCTTTCGCAAGAAACCTATATAAATAAGGTTCTTGAACGATTTCGTATGCAAGACTGTAAACCCATAGACACTCCTATTGCAAAAGGTGAAGGATTGAGCCATAGATCATGTCCAGGGACTCCACAAGAGAAGGAACAGATGAAACATGTTCCTTATGCTAGTGCTGTTTGGAAGCTTGATGTACGCTATGATGTGTACAAGACCCGACATATGTTTTGCGGTTGGAATGGTGAGTAGATACCAATCCAACCCGGGTCCAAAGACACCGGAAAGCCGTGAAGAGAATACTAAGGTATCTCGAAGGAACTGCGATTTCAAGTTGAATTATCAAGGAAAGGATCTGCGACTTGAAGGCTATTCGGATGCTTGATTGGGGAGGAGATTTAGATGAAAGGAAATCTACCTGGATTTGCTTTCTTATCGAACAATGGCGCCATATCATGGAGCGGTAAGAAGCAAACGTGTATAGCCTTATCCACGATGGAAGCTGAGTTCGTGGCATTATCAAGCGGCGGTACAAGAAGGAGTTTGGCTTAAGAGATTTTTGGATAATTTAGGTGTTATTGAGAAAGCTGCAAATCCATTATTAGTTAACTGTGATAGCCAAGCGGCTATAGCGTACACCAAAGATCCAAAATATCATGGCAAGACCAAACATATAGATACCAAGTATAACTTTGTAAAAGATATGGTTGCACGAAAAGATGTGAACTTACGAAAGTACATATCTACGCATAGAATGGTAGCAGATCCTATGACAAAGCCAATACCTAGAGATGTGTTTTGTGGTCATGTAAAATCTCTAGGATTGCGTAGAGTCGATGTCTTGAATTGTAATTTCCCCGAATTGTTCACATTTATGAAATCTTGTTTTTTCCATTGATTAATACCTATGAATCTTAGTATGATCTTTATGCATCTTAATGCTCAGTGCATTATTTTAAGTTGAGAAGTATGTCGGACAGATATTAGATTAGCCCACTCACACGGGTAATCGCCTCCGTTTACTATGTGATAAATAGAGATGAGACTGTTTTTAAGCTTATTATCTAAGTGATAATCGAGAGCGCAAGCTTAAAATACGTATGTCGCCTTAACGAGTGTTAAGATGATGACATAATACTAAAGATATCCGAGAGTAAAATACCCCACATATTTTACTTTATCTGCCTATGATGCCGGATGTGAGTTCGATGAATTTTGTGATTGAGTAGATACGTGAACTCGAGTTAGACATTGGGTATGTCGAACTATCATCTGTATGGTATTGAAAGGTGTAGACATACGCTCCATGGGAAAGGAGTTAATACCGTAATACGTATTTCATACTACGTATGCATGAGACGACCAATAAGAGTGGCAAAAAGTTTGATCTCAACTTTTTATGACGTGTGAGACTCTTGAGGAAAAGAGTTCCTCAATTTTGAAGTCCCCTCGGACTCTTGCTTATTCTCAAGATTTCTATTTAGTGTTTGCTATCTTAGTGTGTTGCCAATGGTCATGAGATGATTCGATCTAATGGGGCATTTCTAGAAAAGCAAGTTTGGACTGAAATTGAGAGTTTGAAGGAAAGAGGAAGATCGATTTTTGGAGAATCACATTGTGGTTTTGTATTCACTGGTCGACCAATTATAACTGTCTTTGTGATAATTATAATTGTGAATACAATATATATATCGTGTTTAAAAGAGATCAAGGAGATATAAATGTGATCGATCGATCTAAGATCTTTAACGCATACTAAATCTACTCGAGTGTGACGCCTAATTATGAGCTGCTATATATTCCTAACAGATGTATAAAGAACGCTCTCAAAGTATCTTTGATCGCGGATTATTCACCGGTATGAATGTTAAAGAGAGGTAAAGAGATTACTGTTTGGCCCACCATGTGCGAGTGGGAGATGAAAGCTTTATTTAATTAATTAAAGGGCTTAAGGCCTGTCCTGTCCAAGTTGGGCCCAAAGCCCGGCCCACGGGAATAAGGCCCGTGGGAAGGGAGAGGTATAAAAGGGAGAGAGAGAGAAAACGCGTTGGTTGGATTCATTCTTACGCACGTCTTTTCTCTCCCACGCTCTTTTCTCTCAAAAGAAGAAGAGGCATACGGCTTTCAATTCTTCCCTTCAAGGCTTCATCAAATCGATCGACCGGATTCTCTTCCTCCATTGGCGTCGGTGTTTAATCTGTGGTAACAAGCAGTACGCTCGAATCGTGGTGTCTTTACGATCGGTGATACGTGTCGTTTTCTTGGGCTGCGCTTCCGCTTGAGTTTAGGGGTTTGATTTAGTGTCGAATCCGGGTTTTCGGGGATCAGTTATTCCCAACAGCAATGAAATTCGGAACAAGTTAGCTTACCTTCAAGGACTTGTCTTCTGCTGTATTTTGTGGTGATGGTCGAAGACATATATTTCCAAACAAGCACGTGAGCTAGCTTCGTAAAACTCTGCAATCTGCATTGGCAAAGCGAAGCCCAGATCTTTCTCCCAACCTATTGACAATGAAAGTAACCAACTTCATACTTCAGGAGCTACTAACTTACTACTGCAATGTTTAATTCCTGCATTGTTTCCTAACATCCTTCATGTATTATGGAATACCTTTAACCATATTACAATATATAAATATTAAGCCACATCTTCAATTAACATTCTCAACATTTAAAATAGTTAATGGTGGTCTTACAAATCTCGTACGATATTAGAACGAGAGATTCTGAGTTTAAATCTTTGCAAGCCATAATTTGCCTTTATATTTTCACACTTTAGGTTTAAACCAAGAGTTTGGACTACGCTTGAGAAGGAGTGTTAGACTGATGATATTTCTATGCGTGAGGAAGAGTATTAGACTAATGATATTTGGGCAAGAAAAGAGTCTCTCTCCCTCTGTACGTGGAAGAATGTGAAACAATGGTTTATGTGGCTGAGAATGGCCTACTGCTGCAGTCGGAAGGAGACATGAGTACGTTTCCAGCTCCATTGACCACGCATTAACTACCCAAGATGACTTTTCCTTGCACAGAAACAGACAAAGTTTCCCATTTTGTGCAATATGATCATGGGTGATGTCTCTCTTTTTAATTTTATGGTTTTCAAAGAATCAAGATCTGTCGTAGTATTGCAGTAGTATTGCAGCGTTCCACTAGTAAGTAGACACTGATAGTGTTAGACTGATGTTATTGCCCAAATATTAGACTAATGATATGTGGGCAAGAAAAGAGGGTTTCTGGCTCTGTACGTGGAAGAATGTGAAACAATGGTTTATGTGGCTGAGAATGGCCTACTGCTGCAGTCGGAAGGAGACATGAGTACCTTTCGAGCTCCCATTGACCACGCATTAAGTATCCAAGATGACTTTTCCTTGCACAGAAACAGACGAAATTTCCAATTTGAATGCTCCCTAGTCAATCCTGATGGGGGACCAATTTTGAGCAATACGGTCATGCGTGATGTCTCTCTTTTTAATTTTATGATTTTCAAGGAATCAAGATCTGTCGTAGTATTGCAGCGGTCCACAAGTATGTAGACACTATATTGTTACCTGTTCAAACGATTGGCCTATAGATTTACTGTTAAATTATTATTCGAGTTTGACTGTAATTTGCTAAATATCTTGAAGATCTACAAGAAAAAATAAAATAAAATATGGGCACACGTATAAAAGAGGAAATTCACTTCGGCAGAAGCAAAATTCTTTCTAGGCGGTGGTTTGTTATGTGGTGGGGCCCAAGGTCAAAACACACACGTCTACGCCGAAGAGAGGAAATAAAGGTGGGCCCACTCCAGTACTCCTCTCCTTGGGCACACACCCCCGCATACACACACGAATTTTCCTTCTTCAGGCGTGGGTGAAGCGGTTTAACAAAAGGAACCCTACGTCCGCCGAACCAGAAGCCGCACGTCCAATGTTTCAGAAGCCGCAAGCCGTGAGAAGCTTTGAAGACATACGCGAAGCCGTACATCCTGATTTTGGTGTACGTGAAGCGTTTTGTTTAGAGCTTGAATGCGCGATAATTTTGTGTCGTGAGTTGACTTGTTTATATATATACACTTTGGGTTTGCAGTTAAATTTAAGTGTGGGAAATACTTAAGCATATGAGTAATTATAAACTATGATTCTCCGATTATAATAGATTATTTACTACTGGCTCTCCCCATTGACGTATGTACCAATATTCGGACCAAACCACATAAATTTCCGGTGTCCTTATTTTTCTCGTTTATTTCTCTGGTAATTTCGTGTTGACTTAAATTGCAAGATTATACCGTTTCTGCGTATTATATTCCAGCACTTACCACTTGCCACAGTTCCCAAGTATGATGACGTGGATGGGTTCATTCTGTATAACCTTACCTAGAAGTTCTCTCTACATGGCAAAGGAACATTCTTGCATGCTTGATATAAGAGTGTCTCATATTGACTAGAATGTTAGCTGGGTTCACTCCTATGTTGAGGAAGTCCAATGAGTTGCAAGCCCAAAAATGGCTTGAGCCCATATAATAAGTTATATAAGGAAATAGGGTTTCTCACTATCTATATAAAGAGGTAGCGTGAAAAAAAATAATAGAGAAAAAAGCGAGAAAATTTGGGGTTTTGAAGAATATATCGATTTACATCGTTCTATCGGAGGTCGATTCGTGGTCCGATTGAGCTGAAATTTTGTCAGCATGTTTGTGGCGCAATTTTATCGAATCTGAACGGTTTGATTTTCGTTTGAAGCTCCATACATCAGGTTTTTCATGGATTGATCAAAACCTGCATTTTTGGTCAAATTTATCATTGATCTCTTGTGAAGTTCATGTGTATTGCCAAGAATTATATTCTTGAGGTGTTTGCTGCTATGTACCTCTAGTATTTGCTAGAGAAGAACAATTTTATTGATAGTGAAGATTTTCAGGTGGACTCCGGTCCCGTGGTTTTTTATTTCCTCACATCGATGAGGTTTTCCACGTAAAAAAATCGTCTTGTGTTCGCGTGCTTGGTATTTATTTTACTCTACTATATCGATTCCTATTAGGTTTACACAAGATGGGAGATTATTTTATTCCGTTGCGTTGATTCAATATTGTTCGAATTATTACCGTTCTCCCATCAGAGTGGTATCAGAGCATCAGGTTATTGCTTGATTTTTTTGTCTTTTGTTAAACAATGGAAACGAATATGAGTAGAATGGTTACATTGAATGGTTCGAATTATCATATTTAGAAAGGAAAGATGGAAAATCTTTTATATGTGAAAGATTTTTATTTGCCTGTATTTGCTGAGGAGAATCCAGAGAATAAAACTGATGTTTAATGGTCTATATTTCATCGTCAAGTGTGTGGTTATATCAGGCAGTGGGTAGATGATAATGTTTTGAACCATATTATTGAGGAAACACATGCGCGCGGTTTATGGGATAAGCTCGAACAATTATATGCTCGAAAGACGGGAATAATAAGTTATTTTTGATAAAACAGATGATGGCTACGAGATATCATGATGGTACTCGTTTGACTGATCATTTAAATTCTTTTCAAGGAATTACAAATCAGTTGGCTGCGATGGGAATCAAGTTTGATGATGAGATACAAGCACTGTGGTTGCTTGGTACTTTGCTAGACTCATGGGAGACGTTCCGAACATCTTTGTCTAACTCTGCCTCGGATGGTACGATTACCATGGATTTAGCCAAGAGTAGTATTTTGAATGAAGAGATGAGAAGGAAGACATAGGGATCGTCCTCTTCACATTCTGATGCCTTGGTTGTTGAGAAAAGGGGGAGAAGTGAGTCTCGAGATTCGAGAAATAGAGATAAAAGTCGAGACAAAAGAAAAGGTAAGTATAATAAATTTGCTAATGTTGAGTGCCATTATTGTCATCAGAAGTGACATATTCAGAGGTTTTGTCGCCAGTTAAAAAGGGAGAAACAAAAGGAGAAAGGTAAATAGAAGAAAAGTGATGATGATAGTGATGACAATCGTGTCGCTGCACTTAAAGATGACTTTCTCACTATTTTTTATGGTGATGTGGTGAATTTTGTTTCTCATGAGACCAGTTGGGTAATTGATAGTGGTGCATCCGTTCATGCTACGTCTCGTAGAGATTTCTTTACATCATACAGGTCAGGTGACTTTGGATCTGTGAAGATGGGAAACAATGGACTAGTTCAAGCTATAGGCATCGGTGATGTGTGCCTAGAAACCAGCAATGGCACAAGGTTAGTATTGAATAATTTTAAACATATACCTGATATCCGCTTGAATTTGATTTCTACAGGCAAGTTGGATGATGAGGGGTATTGCAGCATCTTCAGTAATGGTCAATGGAAACTTACCAAAGGTTCTCTTGTTGTGGCTAGAGGTGAAAAATATTCTTCGTTATATATTATGCAGACAAAGTTGTCCACAAACAAAATTAATGCAGTACATAGTGAAGATGCAGCTGAGTTATGGCATAAGAGGCTCAGTCACATCAGTGAGAAGGGTTTGTCAATATTGGCCAAGAAGAAGCTCTTTTTAGGATTGAAAAGTTCAGCGCTAAAGAAGTGTGCTCACTGTTTAGCAGGAAAACAAAACAAAGTTGCATTTAAAAGCTCCCCTCCTTCAAGAAAGTCAGGTATACTAGATTTAGTGCATTATGATGTTTGCGGTCCTATGAAAACAAAATCACTTGGTGGTTTTCTTTATTTTGTTACTTTCATAGATGATTTTTCAAGGAAAATTTGGATTTATACCTTGAAAACTAAAAATCAAGTGTTAGATGCTTTTAAGCAATTTCGGGCTTCGGTTGAGAGAGACGGACCTGGAAAGAAATTGAAATGCATTAGAACTGATAAGGGGAGAGTATATTGGACCTTTTGATGAATATTGCTGACAATAAGGTATTCGACATCAAAAGACACCTCCCAAGACGCCTCAGTTAAATGGCTTAGCTGAGAGAATGAACAGAACATTGATTGAAAGGGTAAGATGCTTACTTTCACAGTCAAAACTACCTGGATCCTTTTGGGGTGAGGCTTTAAGTACAGTTGTGCATATATTAAATCTTACTCCATGCGTTCCTTTAGAGTTTGATGTTCCTAATAGAGTTTGGACAGGCAAAGAAATTTATTATGATTATTTGCGTGTATTTGGGTGCAAAGCATTTGTGCATGTTCCCAAAGATGAGAGGTCTAAACTTGATGTGAAAACACGATGCATATTTATTGGTTATGGACGGGATATGCTTGGCTACAAATTTTATGATCCACTTGAAAAGAAAATTGTAAGAAGCAGAGATATTGTGTTTATGGAAGATCAAACAATAGAGGATATTGAGAAATCGAAGATGATTTCAGCACCACATGTTAGTGATAATCTTGTTGATTTAGATCCAGTTCCTCTTACAAATATCCCTACACAGGTTGATGAAGAGCAGCAGGAAGTCAATGTTCCAAATAACGAACATGTTGAAATAGATAATACTATTCCTGAACTAGAGGCTCAATTAGATGTTTCACTGGATGTTCCAGTCCGGAGATTCATTAGAGACTGACGACCTTCCACCAGGTATTCTAAAGATGAGTATGTATTATTGACTGATGCAGGTGAACCAGAGTGTTATGCAGAAGCAATAGAAGATGAGTACAAAAGCAATTGGTTCGATGCTATGCGAGATGAGATGTAGTCACTTTATGATAATCATACTTTTGACTTGGTGAAGTTACCTAAATGTAAAAGAGCTTTGAAGAACAAGTGGGTATATAGGTTGAAGCAAGATGAACATACTTTACAACCACGGTACAAAGCTAGATTGGTTGTTAAGGGATTCGATTAGAGAAAGGGTATTGATTTTAATTATATATTTTCTCCGGTAGTAAAAATGTCTTCTATCCGTGTGGTATTAGGCTTGGCAGCTAGCCTAGATTTAGAAATTGAGCAAATGGATGTTAAAACAGCCTTCCTACATGGTGACTTGGAGGAAGAGATATACATGGAACAACCTGAGGGTTTCAAAGTGAAAGGGAAAGAGGATTATGTGTGCAAATTGAAGAAAAGTCTCTATGGCCTAAAACAAGCACCGAAACAGTGGTATAAGAAATTTGCGTCAGTTATGACAGAACAAGGCTATAAGAAGACTTCCTTGGATAACTGTGTGTTTGTCCAAAAAATTTCTGATGATGACTTTATTATTTTTTTGCTTTATATTGATGATATGCTGATTGTTGGCAGGAATGCTTCAAGAATTGAGTTATTGAAGAAACAGTTGAGTAAGTTTTTTGCCATGAAAGACTTGGGCTCGGCGAAGCAAATTCTTGGCATTAGAATTACCTGAGACAGAGATGTTAAGAAGTTGTTTTTGTCGCAAGAGAAATATATCGAAAAGATCCTTCAGAAATTTTCATGGACAAGGCTAAAGTGATTAGTACTCCTCTTGCTGCCCACTTTAAGTTAAATATGATGCAAAGTCCTACGACTGATAAAGAGAAGAAAGATATGGAAAGTATTCCATATGCTTCAACTGTAGGAAGCTTAATGTATGCAATGGTACGTACACGCCCAGACTTGGCGCATTCAGTTGGCGTTGTTAGTCGCTATTTATCAAATCCAGGTAGAGAGCACTGGAATGCAGTGAAGTGGATTATGAGGTATCTTCGGGGAACTTCAAATTTGAAACTCGGTTCGGACCGGGAAACTTGAGTTAGTTGGATACACAGATTCCGACTTGGCGGGGAGATATTGATACTCGTAAATCTACTACTGGTTATTTGATTTCTTTTGCTAGTGGAGCTGTGTCATGGAAGTCAAGATTGCAGAAGTGTGTTGCACTTTCTACAACCGAAGCTGAATTTATTGTAGTGACTGAAACTAGTAAAGAGATGCTATGGATGAAGAAGTTCTTAGAAGAACTTGGGTTCAAGCAAAAGAGGTATGTGCTATTTTATGATAATCAAAGCGCAATTCATCTTGGTAATAATTCATCTTTTCATTCTAGATCGAAACACATTGATGTTAGATATCATTGGATAAGGGATGGTCTAGATGAAAAGTTGTTGGAACTTGAGAAAATTCATACGGATCATAATGGCTCCGATATGATGACGAAGACTCTACCAAGAGAAAAGCTTGAACATTACCGTTTGATAGCGGGGATGGTGAATCCTCCACATTGTCGTGAGGGGAGATTTGTTAGGCTGGGTTCACTCCTATGTGGAGGAAGCCGATGAGTTGGCCCAAAAATGGCTTGAGCTATATAATAAGTTATATGAGGAAATAGGGTTTCTCACTATCTATATAAAGAGGTAGACGAGAAAAATGAAATAGTAATAAGAGAAAAAGAAAGCGAGAAAATGCGGGGTTTGGGGCGATATCGATTTACATCAAACCGCCGTCGGAGGTCGATTCGTGGTCCGATTGAGCTGAAATTTTGTCAGCATGTTTGTGGCGCAATTTTATCGAATCTGAACGGTTTGATTTTTGTTTGAAGCTCCATACATCAGGTTTTTTCTGGATTGATCAAAACCTGCATTTTTGGTCAGATTTATCCTTGATCTCTTATGAAGTTCATGTGTATTGCCAAGAATTATGTTTTTGAGGTGTTTGCTGCTATGTACCTCTAGTATTTGCTAGAAAAGAACAATTTTATTGATAGTGAAGATTTTCAGGTGGACTCCGGTCCCGTGGTTTTTTATCTCCTCACATCGAAGATGTTTTCCACGTAAAAAAATCGTCTTGTGTTCGCGTGCTTGGTATTTATTTTACTCTACTATATCGATTTCTATTAGGTTTACACAAGAGGGGAGATTATTTTATTCCGTTGTGTTGATTCGATATTGTTCGAATTATTACCGTTCTCCCATCATAGAAGACATCTATGTTCGACTCATCTATTTCTTATACCCTCCAAATCTAAACTCGGTTTTTTGTTATCTCTTGCGATCCCGAAATTCTTGGCATACTCGGAATCTGGCCAACCATTTAAATCAGGATTTCTACAAGACATCTAAAGCTTGGAAGAGATCAAACTTGTCCTTATTTGATCACCCTCTTCTTTATTCCCAAAACCCCTCCTTATAAATTTGTCCTCGGTTTTAACCAAAACTTATGACAGACCTCAGCTTTCAAAAGTCAACAGCATTACGTCCAAAGCTTACTTATGCTTTACCTTCATCATTCCTGAATACATTATCGACAAAGACCAGATGCTATTTGAACGATAGAAGTCTCGTTCTAGCACTCTATGCAAATGAATTTAAAAACTCAAGACAATCTATCAATGAGAATAGCTTACGTTGCAAGCAGGATAAGACGTTATTAATGTTATAATTATTATAAGATATTCTCTCTGGTACTAAAACTTTTAAAATTATTATTTAAGTGTCATAGTGATAAATTAAGTAACTCTAGTGACGAAAAATTTGACATGACTTATCAAAATATTTGAAAATAGCGCGGTGTGTAATTTATGTACTATAAAACATCACAGAATCCATCAATTTTCCAGTGGAAAACTTGGAGTTAAATTGGTTCCCAAATGTTCCCTTCCATTAATCCTCTCAGTTGATCAAAGAGAAGTAGTCCATTTTGACAAGTCCCCTAGCTCTGATCTTCAGTCTCAAAACAAAGCAAGGTCAGAGAAGACACAAAGGCAAAGTCACGAGAGGTGAACAAAGTTTTACTATTTTTATTTTTTTTTTGAAGAAAGCAAATAGATTTTTGTGATTTTAAATGAAATTATTCGAAGAGAATGTTTCATCCACGATTGTGCTTTTGAGACCTTTGAAACAAATAAAATTAATGGCATCGTTAGAATAGTTGTTATGTGATTTTCGCTTTTGGCTCGCTTTGCCCTTTTGTCAATTTCTAATTTTTAAATTTTAGAGCAAACATTCTATTAGCAATCAATATTGTCCCAAAACTTTATAAACGACCTCGTTAGTACAAAAATATCTTGAAAGCTCCCATTTAAGTGACCCCGGTAAGCCATGTCAAATTTTCTGACAAATTAGAGTCATTAGAGTCATTGAAGTGATTGTTTTTCAAAAATCACAGCACATACAAAATATTCGTTTGTAAAGTTTATTATCAAAATGAGCATTGTACAATAGTTGGGACACTGATGTCGTGTTTTTCCCGCTGCAAATGGATGGACGGACACATGAGTATGTTTCAAGCTTTAGTGACCCCGAATTATTTATCCGAATGACCTTTCCTTGCACACAAAGTACTGAATTGGTCATGCATGACGTCTCTGCAGAACTCGACAAGTAAGTAGATAACTATCTTTTTCGATGATTTGACCTAAAACCTGCATGCTTGACGTAAGGGATGATGTAACCTTAACTACAAGGAATACATATTCCACTCATCTTGCTTATTCACTCCAAATCTAGATTGAGTTTTGTTGTCCTCTTTCGCAATCACAAGTTCCTGACAAACACGATCAGGAATTATATTAAACATCTAAAGCATGGAAGAAATCAAACTTGTCTCTCTTGCCGCCCCCTTTCTTTATTCCCCTCCAAACCCCTCCTTATAAATTTGTCCTCGGTTTGTTAGTCTAAAAACAAACCTCAGCTTTCAAAAGTCAACAGCATCGCAACCTGAACCATTCTTTTGCTTCACCACCATCATTCCCGAATACGTTCCTGTAGCAGAAACTCTCCTGAGAGGCCAAATGGGTAGTGAAAGCCATCAGCTTCACATTTTCTTCTTCCCTTTCATGGCTCCAGGCCACACGATCCCAATGATCGACATGGCCAAACTATTCGCCATTAGAGGCTGCAAGTCCACTCTCATCACCACCCCCCATGACGAGCCCACCTTCTTGAAATCCATCGCGAAAGCCAAGGATTCAGGCTTTGACATCGATGTCGTCATAGTGACATTGCCCCTGAAAGAGGTCGGCTTGCCGGAAGACTGTGACAATCTGAACAAGGTCACTACGGTGGAAATACGCAAGCAATTCATGAGAGCTATCATGATGCTGGACCAACAGCTCGAGCTGCTGATAGAAAAACTTGCCCCTGATTGTCTAGTCTCGGACATGTTCCTCCCATGGACAACCGAGATCGCAGCCAAGTGGGGAATCCCTAGGCTCGTTTTCCACGGGACAAGTGCCTTCTCCATTTCTGGCACAGAATGTGTGAGGATCTATGAGCCTCATAAGAAGGTGTCACACGATTCGGAGCCCTTCATCATCCCCAACTTCCCTGGAGAAATCACAATGTCCAGGATGCAGTTGCCAGACTTTTATAGGGAAGAGACCGAGTTCACCAAGTTCTTCAACGAGGTAAAGGAATCGGAGAAGACGAGCTTTGGAGTTGTCATGAACAGCTTCTACGAGCTCGAGCCAGCTTACGCTGACCATTACAGGACATTCCTTGGGAGACGATCCTGGTTCGTTGGCCCGCTCTCATTGTGCAATAAGGAGAGTGAGGACAAAGCCCACAGGGGCAACCAAGCATCCATCGACCAGCACGAGTGCCTCAAGTGGCTCGACTCGAAGCAACCCAACTCAGTGATATATATTTGCTTCGGAAGCATGGCAAATTTCAATGCTGCTCAACTCCACGAGATCGCAGTTGGACTAGAAGCATCAAATCAACAATTCATTTGGGTGGTGAAGAAGGACCCGAATGTGGAAGAAGGCAAAGAAGAGTGGTTGCCTGATGGGTACGAATCAAGAATCCGAAACAAGGGCCTCATAATCAGGGGCTGGGCTCCTCAGGTGCTGATTCTCGATCATGAGGCGATTGGGGGTTTTGTGACACATTGCGGGTGGAACTCCACACTGGAGGCGATCACGGCCGGCGTGCCGATGGTGACTTGGCCGGTTGCGGCAGAGCAATTCTTCAACGAGAAGTTTGTGACCCAGGTGCTCAAGATAGGGGTCAACATAGGGGTGAAGCAGTGGGTGAGGTTGTTCGGCGACAGCGTGAAGAGCGAGAGAGTGAAGGAGGCAGTGAAGAGAGTCCTGGTGGGTGAGGAAGCAGAGGAAATGAGAAGGAGGGCGAAAGCACTTGCAGAGATGGCAAGAGGGGCTGTGGAAGAACGCGGGTCTTCTTGGTCTGATTTGGGAGCTCTGCTTCAAGAGCTGGGACAGCAGAGATTGGCTCTCAACAAGAAGATCTGATTCTTGACCTGAAGCAATCAATCTTGAATTTTTGGTTGCGTAGAAATCCTCAATCCTCAGCTTCTGTTGTGGTTTAACCGTAGAGAAAGTTACTGGATTTGTTGCTTCTTTCGTGGAATTTATTTTAGGACTTGTGATCATTCAATATGTAGGATGTGACTTATTTCTTTTGAGGTAAAAGGAAATGTATACATTGTCTTGAATTTTGTTGTGACAATGGAAATTAGAGTCAGTGCAAGGTCTTTGGTATGCTTTGTCTCAAACCGATCAAAAGTGGATAGTTGAATCTGACAACCCATCTTTAGTTCAGCAAGAACCTTGATGCTGAGCATCCGACGTGGGAGGAAAGAGAACTAGTCAAAGAGTGCAGCCGTTTGTTGACATTTTTGCCCAACTTTCGCTTAGTCCATCGGTATGGAACTCGGCATAATGCTGCGGATTGGGTCGTCAAAACTCCACTGTGCAGCACTCTTCCTTTAAATGGGTTCTCATTTCTCCGGCTCTCTTTTCTCCTTGTTATGCTCTGAAGCACATCTCATGTGGTCTACATTTTCTTTTTGAAATGAAATTCTTTCACCGACCAAAAAAAAAAAAAAAAAAAAAAATTAAAGTTGGTCTCATAATTGCAATTCAATAGCAAGATGCCCTATTTATTTTCCCTTTTCTGAATTATTTATCCTCGAGACAGAACAAAGTAGAGAGATTTTTGCAACTTCATACTTCGTGGATGGGAAAATTATCTACAAATTTATATGCCTATTACATTTTTACTAATTTAATCATAAATATTTCAAATTTGTCAATTAAATCTTAAATCTTTTTACATTCGCTAGTTGAGTCTATCCGGCTAATTTTAATTGAAAATTGCTGGTGTGGAAGTTGACCATCCTACTTGGCATGTCCCTGGCTGATGTGGATAATTTGTTCGGAATTTTTTTTTGTCTCATAAAAAGCTTCAAAGTTTAGGTCCAGTTTCAAATCTACCCCAAACTTTTCCTTTTTTTTTTTTTTCAAAAGAAACCATAAACTTTAAGTCAAGTCCCAAATTTGTCCCTAATTTTGTTTTTTCTAAAAAAAAGAATTAATATCACAAAAAATCATGTACTAGTAGACATGTAACAAATTTACCCCAAACTAATTTTCTAACCACCTTCCATTAGTTTCTGTTAAATTTGACTATCAAATTGCTAAGTTAAATGACGTGTGTCAATTAATAAATGCACCAATTTGGGGGTTTACCCTCCCTTTGTACAAAAAAAAAAAACTCTTAATATATTCTCAAATCTATCCCGTAGTCAAGTCTCAACTTAAAGTGGGATTTCCACATCGATAATAAATACACATCGGTAAGGTGATGTGGAAAATTATTTCGAAGATGAAACCATTCTAGGATATAAAAAATTAAGAACTACTAACTATGACTTTTGGACAAAGGGCTAATGGTGGCAAATTTAGGAATATAGTAAAAATTGATGATTTTGTTTTTGACAGAAACATTGGGGTAGAATTGGGACTGGACCTAAAGTTTTGAGTTTTTTTTTTTTTTTTTTTTTGAGATAAAAGAAAGGTTTGGATCAGATTTGGGACTAAACCTAAAGTTTGGAATATTTTTTGAGACAAAAAAAAGTTTGGCGTTGATTTAGGACTGGACCTAAAGTTTGGGTTTTTTTATGAGACAAAATAAAGTTCGGGGCAAATTTGAGTTTGGGGTTTTTTTTTTTTTTTGGAATTAGCCCTTTAAAAGCTGTGTGTGTGTTCAATTTCTTCATACTACATCAATATTTTCTTTTCATTAACTAACAATTATAATATTTCATAATATGGAAATTTTGTAAAATCTTTTAACTGTCCCTTTTTTGCATGGATGCATCGCATGTGCACTTTTATAATGTTAATTATGCACTTTTTTATAAATAAAAATCTAATCATGTCTTAATATAATTTTAAAATTGCATTACTCCTATTAATCGAACAATTTTACATGAGTTTTTTTATTGTACTAAATTGATGATTACCACCAGAGGTGAAAAATACAGAAAATCACATGATTTGCACTATACTTATTGTGGTAATACAGTTAAGTAAAATAATTGATTTAGTAAAAAATACGATTAAAAAATGCCTTGTTTGGGTTGGGTTTGACTATAGATTTGTTGAGCTTAAAAAAATAGCCATTTTCTATTTTCTATTATGGGTTCTCGGCTGGTTTGGTCTAGCCTTCATTAACTTCTAATGCAAATCTTAAATAAAAATGTCAAAATGCTTTATGTTTGGAAATTTCGAGGGACGAACTTTCATTCAATGAAATGTAAATACTGTGCATATTAACCATAAAAAGTAGAGGAAATTTACCCTTTGCCTTTAAGATTCCATCCCTTTATACGTGCAACCTCAAGAAGGGCATCTTCCCACCGCTTCAATTCATCGGAGCCAAACTCCTTCTGGTGCTCGGGCATGACTTTTTATACAACTTGGTATTCGCATTATAGAAGATGGAAAGTATTTCTTTCTTCGCCTTAGATGTTGACGTGCATTCTACCGTGTGCAAAATCTCCTGGAGACATCATGAACTATTAGCGTAACCCTTAGAGAAGATAGGTATGTAAATTTGAGACTTGTCAAGTGCTTTCAAAAGCTCGCCACCAATTTTATTTTTTTTCCAAATTTGAGCTCTTCGTTGTCGAAGAAAACGCGGATTCCCGCCTTTCTCAAGCCACTGTAGAGGCAACTGGTGAATCCATTGCGAGTATCCGGTCCCTGGAAGCTCAGAAACACATCGTACTCTTCATTAGATGCATTTTGGGTTCTCAAGTTTGACTCTGATTCCCTCTTTAATGCTTCCTCCTCTTCTCCAGACCAATCGTCTAGTCTCGAGGTTGACTTCGAGCCCCCACTCCCCCTCGAGTTCGTGATACCAAAATTACAGACTTGTAACCTGATCCAGACGTAAGATAAGGAATGTGAATTGCACGAGCAGGCTGAATTGTATTAAACACGTACAGGAGCAAAGTTTTATTATATTGTGCATTATCTGTAAACAAGAGATCGAAAAGAAGTGGAATTAAATTACTTACACTTTTGCTCCAGCCAAAGCGACGATGGTGATTATAGGAGCCTGACCTCCATTGGATCCCCTCTGTGGGCCAATCCTCTCAGCTCTATTCACCCAGAGCGGTTCTCCGTTCTGTAAAGATGGCTAATTGGGACGATTCAGCGAAGGAAGATCGACGCGGTGAAGAGAAGGAGGGCATTCAACGCGGGGAGGATGTTAGGCGACTTTCTGGGAAATATAAGGAAGCCGCCAAAAATCAGAACACGGAGGCACGCGAAGACAGAGAGGGGTCCAAAAAAAGCGGGCAGGGTCAACTTTTATGTCCTGGTGGAAAATTTAAAGCTCAATACGTCAAGATCATGTGCGGTGCACGTGGTCCACCACTAGCATAATTAAAGAACAGGTAATTTAATCATATCCGAACTACCGTCGTCCATCCACAGAGTAGCCTCATACTTCGAAAAGGTTATCTCAACATTAGGATCAAACACATCGTGAAAAGAAACCTCGATATGTGCTATCACCCCGTAACAAGCAATCGGAGGCATGTCCATACTAACAATCTGAACAAAAAAAATAAGGAATAATGCCCAGTAAAAAAATAATAAGACTCTAACCTAGACAATCCATAGCTGCCAAAGAAGACAAGCGAAACACAACCAAGTAACTTATGATACTACGACAGGATTGTCACAAGTAATACTAAATAAATATTGATGCACCACATGAATGATCACTCTATACCCAACATGCTAAATGCACCTATATACCTCATGCTCTAAATCTTTGCCAAGATGTAATCCAACAACAACGGATAAACTCACACGCCAAGTGGAATTTATATTATAGTGTGAATATCAAGTCCACCCTCGATCAATTTACCCACCGAAACGCTGACGAACCGATCGAGTCACTTTCAGAATCCCACATCCACACATCCACAATATTTCTATTATGGGCATCTCACTCCAAGACATCTTAGTATTGCACAACTGAGGCATCCCAAGAACACACATCATGGGGTATCTCACTCCGAGGCATCTCAGTATCCCACAACCGAGGCATCCAAGAACAAACAGCATGGGCATCCCACTCCCTGAGGCATCACCGGTATCTTAGTACCAATGGAAATCTCTTAATGATTCAAGCACACATTTCACACATCACACCTTTGATTAATGTCATCACATCATGCACAAGACCTCAAGAACACACAATTCACTCAAGCATAATCAATAATCAAAACACATCACTCCCATGCGCCAAACATCAAACAAGTCCTTATTATAAAGTAAAACTGTTTTGGCACGTCCCGTACCATGCCTAACAGTTTTGCCCCATAATCAAAGGCAATGCATCGCATTCATTGCAAGCGCATGTCACTCTTGGTAACTATACAATCACTTCACTTCAAATGATGGAAGAGGCATGCTCATGCTTGAACTAACCACTATAATGAGGTCATTAGACTCCATATATGTCATGAAAGTCAAGTACAAAGGACACAACAACTAATGCACATTCTCGGATCAAGGCAGTATATGAGCAATTGTGGGCAGTTTCGAACATGGAGACAGAAAGTATGTCTAATCTTACCTTAATATTACGAAATTTTAGCATGTTATAGAAGAGACATAGATTAACATTTTCTGTGAAGAAACCTAAGTCTATATCTCAATATATTAAGAGCGGTAATTTGCTGTCTTCTTTCTAAAATTCTGCAACATCTTCCAAATTTAGTACCTACAGAAGAAAGACCGTTTCACTACCCGAACATTGACCGTTTGTTCTTAGATTTTGATATGTTATTCCTAAGGATGTGTCCTACAACTTTCATATAGGGTTTGAGGTCCAATTCTATCTAGAAAATTACAAAAAAATTGTAGAATCGCCTAAGGTTTTGCTGTCTTCTAAGGTACAGCTTACTAGTTCAAAGAAAACACTCTCGCCACACTTCTTCTGGTGCTCTGGTTCCCACAGGCTTTTCCTTTTAGGTTAATACCCTGAAAAATCTCAAACTGATAATGAAGTAGGGATTGGTGATATATATCTTGCTTCTATCATTGGGAATGAGGTAATGACAAAGAGATTTGTATAGAGTAAGGCATCACAACTTCATTTGGGTCCACCCAACTTAGTCATTTTTAATATTGCTATCGGAAAGGTCAAGCACCACCAATTTTCTAAGGTGAAATTTTTCCACCTGGAAAGTCATTTGACATGTTTGCCAGGAAAGCCATCTTAGCTCCAAATAAAGATTCTCTAAGTCGCCAAAAAAATCAAACTCTTTCACTCAAAGAAACCTTAGTTTTGGTAGATAAGCTAATTCTTCTCGTGTGACACTATGGCCGTCGAACATCAGGCTTAGCACTTTAACATCTTAATTTTTCTGCATGTGATGGACTCAACATTGAGCATGCAAAATACATTTTACAAAGCTACAACAGAGAGGACACATAAAGCACTGTCAAACAACTTCTCCAATAATTGAGCATACGACATACGGCTTCTAGAACAATGGCATACTCTATTTCCCACATGTAGTTGTTTCTTCCTCTTCTAAATAGACTAATTTTCGAATTTCCATTCCTTACATAAGATATCATATTTTCAGTTTATGTTATCTCATATTCAATTCCTTCTGAGAGAATAAATACTTGAGACTTTGATGGTCAATGAAGATCTGGAATCTTTCTCCACACAAGTAATGTCTCCAAATCTTTAGAGTAAAAATAATTACTGTGATTCTAAGTCATGCATCAGGTAGTTCAGTTCATGAGGTCTTAATTGATAGGACGCGTATGCAACAACTCTACCATGCTGCATCAACATGTAACCTAGTCCTCTCAATGACACATCATTGTAGATCTCGAATCCTCGAGACTCAAATGGTATCGTCAACATTGGTGCGATAATAAGCTTTTTCTTAAGCTCTTGGAAACTATGCTCACACTTGTCTATCCATATGAACTTCTCTTCTTTCTTTAACAGTTGAGTCATAGGCGACGCTAACACTAGAAACCCTTCTACAAACTTTTTGTAATACCCTGTTAAACCGAGAAAACTTCTGATCTTTGTCACCGTGGTTGGTCTTGGCAAACTAATAACTGCTTCGATCTTGGATGGCTCCACGAAGATTCCTTTGCTTGAAATCACATGACCTAGAAATGCAACACGAGTCAACCAAAACTCGCACTTGCTAAATTTAGCATACAGCTCATGATTCCTCAACGTCTACAGTACGAATCTCAAATGCCCTTCATGCTCCTCTGGACTTCTTGAGTACACCAGGATATCATTGATGAATATGATTATGAGTTGATCTAGGTATTCTTTCAACACTTGGTTCATCAGATCCATAAAAGCAACTAGAGCGTTCGTCAATCCAAACTGCATTACAATGAACTCATAATGGTCGTATCGGGTACGAAACACTGACTTAGGTATATCTTTCTTTCTGATCTTCAGCTGACGATATCCTGACTTAGGTATATCTTTCTTTATGATCTTCAGCTGACGATATCCTTGCAACTGATCAAACAAGTCGTCTATCCTCGAAAGTGGATACTTGTTCTTGATCGTCACTTAATTGAGTTGGCGATAGTCGATGTACAAGCGCAATGAACCATCTTTCTTCTTTACGAACATAACTGGTGCTCCCTAAGGTGATGCACTGAGATGTATGAATCCCTTATCCAACAACTCTTACATCTGCACCTTCAGTTCTTTCAATTTTGACAATGCCATTCGATAATAAGCCTTAGATATTGGCTTTGTCCCGGGGGGCTTATTCAATCACAAGTTCTATCTCTTTCTCTAGCGACAGGCCTAATAAATCCTATGAAAACACTTCTAGAAATTCTTGGACTACTGAGATGTCCTCAATCTTTAGTTCTTCAATCTGTCTTATCTTTGACAATCTTCAAGTAACCTTGGTAATCCCCATTTAACATACGGGTTACATTTAAGCAACGAGATTAATGAAATCGAGGGTCTTTCTCGACTCCTAATAAACTCGACACTTCCACATGCTAACGGGTTAAGCCGGGTTACCTCATGACTACAATTCATTACCACAAGATGCTCCATGAGCCCACTCTGTTCGTATATGACGTCAAAGTTATGCCTCAGCAACTAGTCGAGCACGACTTTACTAAGTGGTTCTTCTGCTACAACCTTAACACAACAAATTGAAATTCCACAAACTCAATTCCTAAAACTCTGCTGCACTACTATGATAAAATCATCCTAAAAACATTATTCCTCCGATCGGTGCATGGTTGATTCAACTCCTATCCCTTTTGCCATTTTAGTGGCGTCTTATTTGCTGTAGCAATGTCTATGCTCCTTTCGACTCACATTGATAGTCCCTCACTTGATCACATCTATAGCACATTCCCATTATACCAAGACACTGGATCGATCCATACTTCATTCTACAAACTCGGCACATAATTGGTGAGTCCTCTATCTCCTGTCGGATGACAACATGCACTCTTACTTACATTGGGGTCCGTCCCAAATACCCCATGGTGTGTTCTACGGCGCATTCCCATTGATCTATCCCATTGGCCTTCGAGGACCTTTTTTGGCCAAGTAACCTTGTTGGTCACACTCATAACAAGTACCCATCTTAACAGGACATGGGGCTGATCCACGTTGGCTTAAGTCAGCACGACACACTCCATTATGATTCATTGCTAACTTGACCATCCCACATTTCCAGTTGGACAAAATAGGATACTTTTCTTTGATCATAAGCTCTTTCCCAAACTAGTTTCCATCTTTACTGAATTTGAACTTCGACTCGAATGCAACGGCTTGCTCCCAGATCACATCTCCTTGTTGGAGCTCTACAGGTGTGGCAACAACAACAGTTACAACACTGGCAGCGGTAGTGACAACAGCAACAACGGTGGCTCAGTCCTGAGCTTACTAGCCTAACGAGCCTCCAAGGAACACTAGCACCTGAACTATCCCGTAGAACCTAGGATCACTCAGTGCTGCTACACTAGTACCAACATACGACGGTACTCTTACACTCAAGCTTGCTAAAGTCAACACTCTACCACAACCACCTCAGGTACTAACCTTTGTTGTCGCTTTGCCCCGAGTTAAATAGGCTACAACTTTCTTACTAGAAGTCCTCAGCTCTTGATCACTCATGCTACAAGATCTTTATAGAAACCTATTTTCTAATTCCAATACCATATTGGAATTTGAATGACCCACATAACAAGCTACCAATTAGCTATTACGCACATGCATCAACAATTTAAAAGTGGTTTTTCCTACTAATTATCCCATGACTCATCACACCTTATCACTCCAATCCTTAACTTGGCTTTGATACCACTAAACGGGGATGTCACGCCCGATCCTCAAGCATGTGCCCACCCTCTCTGGTCGATAAAATTTGCGATTTCCTAAGACAAGTCACCGATCCTTTTCGTTTTATTGCACATGAGGAAGCGAAAATAAATCTCCTTACAATAACCATCTCGGGATAGAAAAGCAGGATAATAATTTCATAAACAAACCACACTTTTATATACACACTAAGTCATGTACATGGTCTATGATCAAAAGACTATAAAGACTGGCTTTCCAAAAAGAAGCAGTCCTAACTGACCTACACTTCATATCACCTCCTCTCGGCTCTAGGTCCTCCACTCGACGACCCTAAAAATTTAACCCACAACGGGGTGAGATGTAAATTTCAGCGAGTTCACACTCTAAACCTCGATTATGAGGGAAATACGCCCAGAGGCCTCTTAACCACTCAATCACACAATCACACAATCATAGGGACTTACCTCACCTCAAATCCAACCTACATATCAGTATAGTTTATGTCACAAACAGCCATATAGATATCAGCAACAATTAAGCTCTAACAACTGGAACACCACACTCAATTAATCATGCGTTCCTAGTTTTGCTCTCGACATTGTCAGGCATCGTCTTACCCCATTGAGCATGGTAACGTCTTTCCCAGACAATTCTCCCGAATGAGCATGGTAACGTCTTTCCAAGACAATTCTCCCGAATGAGCATAGGTCCAGAGTCTATTGCGACCTACATCACATTGTCTAAAGGTGTCCCATATAGGGGCAACGTCCAGATTAACAGCTCGGGATGGTTTCTTTTAACCAACACACGACCATACAATTTCGGCCCAGGGCACTGTGCCTTGCACTCAAATATCTCCAGTAAAATGGTGACCCTGGCCTAGTTTCTTTGTATTAGAAATACACGATAAAATAGTCATATGTGGGTACACAGTCAACTCAACCCAAAAAAAGGTGATATCTCCCACTTTAAAATCCTATTGTTTTATATAGTATATAAAACCATTTTTGGTGTTAAAATCCAACACTCGGATTTTTTGAATAAATATTTAAATTCACAAATTTTTGGAATAAATAACCAAAAATCCAATTATGACTCAATTTGTATAATTTAACACTCAATTGCAGAAATTGACCACACCAATGCAATAAGCACGAAATTCCAGTCACCAACTATCCCGTTCTAATTTACGAATAAATAAAGAAATAAATAAATATGGAAATTAATTAAATAAATCAATTTAAATTCTAAAAATGTTAACCTAAGCCAAAATCACTAAATTTCATATTAAAACAGGTCCGGAAAAGTGTCAAACCAATCTAGATAAATACTACTATTTATCTAGCCTTAGCTAAACCATTCTAACCACCTAACATGCATAATTGGATAATTAAATTTCTAATTTAATTTAACTAACCACCTAACTCCTAATTAAATTAAACTAAACACCCCTTGGACGGCATTAGCCTACTAAAAGAGTTTAGTGCATAAAGTCACCGGTTTCAAGTGAAGACCAATTCATCGCGACAACGGCACAACAACAATCGAAATCCAAATTTTTGGTGGCGTCAACGAACTTGGGCCGGGCCTAAACTTGGCCCAACAAATGTCAGCCTAAGCTAAGATATGTTCTAGATTTGGGTTGGACTTCAAGTGGGCCTGTTTTCGGATGGGCTGGAATTCATGTGGGCTGAAGCTTGCAAGAGCGAGCATCTAATTTCGCTGGGCTGATGGGGCTTCAAATGGGCTGATCTTGATGAGCTGGGCCAACTTCTTGGGCTACTAGCACGAAGATGCACTAGAGCTAGGCCATGAAGAAGCAGCTTTGGTGGCTAGGCTACCTTGCTGCCCTCATGCGAATCGGTGGAGGCAGAGGAACTTGAAGATGCGTGGGCTTGCTTGGCAGGAGAGGATGCACAAAAATCAATGTTAATGGAGAAGAGCTTCATTGGTTGACCAAATGAAGGTGGAGACTTGGATGTGGTAGAGGGAAATCGGTTGGGAAATGGGTGTGTGGTAGGGACTGAGCAGAAACTGTTTTGGTGGAGGGGATGACTAGCTTCGGTGGCGTCGATTCAATGGGGGAGCAGCAGTCTTCGACATAAACAAAATAGAAGAAAAAAGGCAGAGGATGAGAGAGATAAATGAAAGCGAAGCAGCACCGTGAAGGAGGAGAGAGGAACAACGTGGAAGAAGCTACACCTAAAGAAATTGAAAAAGAAGCAGCGTCCGTGGACAGCAGCTAGCATTGCTTGGCCAAGCTTTAGCTTAAAGTCCACAAACTTATCTCTTCCATTAATGGCATGTCCCCTCCTAATTCTTTCTTGAAAATCAATTCTCAATTGAGCCCATTTAAATGTCCAAATTGTAGCCCCTTGCCAAAATTCCGAATTTCACTCAATTAGTTTCAATTTCCTCATTCGATTCCCCAATTCAACATCCAAATTTTCCAAATCAAGGTCCAATTTTGATGAAGAAAAATCCCCTACAATTTCTTGCAAGTCCCCAACACCCAAAGGCTTTGCTTCGAAGTCCAAATTTCCTTCAATTTGGCCCATCCGAATTTCTGCTATTTTTTTTAATCGTCCGAATCAATTTTCTGTAAGAATCTTGGAGTCTCCGAAAATTCTTTAGAGGATGAGTCAACGATCCTAAAATAGATTGTGACATAAAAGAACTTTCAATTTCTAAAATCGAGTTCAAATTTGTGGCTAATTTCAATCCAATATGATTTTAAGGTGACCCAACCTACCATGTAGGTTTTAGGAATTTTTAGTACAATTGACTTGTGATCGATTTATCCTGAGTCACAATGTACATCTTCAACTTATTGGTGACTCTCAGTTGTCGTGAAAATCTCGAGGTTTCAAATACGGACACCGGGTACTAAAATGACAGAAAAATTGGTCTCCTGTCGATCGACGAGTATTTTACAATTAGGTGGAATCACGCACACTCTAATCACATATCTTAGTCAAATTGACCTATCTTCGGTCTCTGATTGATTTCGATAGTGTCGTAATGACCCTTGCAGATCGACATGATTGAGTAATCGATTCTTGGTCAAATTCTCAAGTCTATTGCATTAAAATCCCTTAATAACTTCCCTAGGTAGTCTAGTTATCTCATGAGTGATGGCACTATCGACGCGTCGATGAAAGGCTTGATTTATTTAATCAAAAATGAAATTTGAAAATTCAGGCTGTCACAACTTTAACTAGAGAAGTTGTTTTGGTTCTATGGATTTGTTCCCTTCAACCAAAAATTCATACTAGTTGCTCCACATATGTTACTTTCTCGTCTATCTTGATCGTCTCAAAATCCAATTCATGTGTAGGGTCGAGCTCATATTTCCTTAACATGGACACATGGAAAACATCGTGAACATTGGAAAGATCTGGATGGTAATGGCAATCGATAAGCTAAGTCACCAATCTTTTCAAAAATCTTGAACATCCCTATAAACCTTGGACTTAATTTGCCCTTCTTTCCAAATCGTGATATCCTTTTCATTAGTGACACCTTAGAAGTACATGATCGTCAATGTTGAATACTAGTGGCCTTCAGCATTTGTCTACATAACTCTTTTGTGGAATTTGTGCGGTTTTAAGTTGATCTCAAATCGCTTTTACTGCATCTAAAGTGATTCATATTAAGTTTGGGCCTATCAATCTTCTTTCGCCAATTTCATTCTAGCAAGTAGGAGTTATGTAGGCTCTTCCATATAATCCTTCAAATGGGGCCATCCCAATATTTTGTTGAAAACTATTATTATAAGCAAATTCTACTAAATGCAAGTGTTCATCCCAATTGTCTTTAAAGTACATCATGCAACGCATGCTTGTAGCATATCCTCCAAGGTTCGGATAGTTCTTTTTGTTTGACTATTAGTTTGAGGGTGAAAGGCGGTACTACACTGAAGCTTAATCCCTTATGTAGTTTAGAGACTTTGCCAAAAGTTCTCAATGAACCTTGGATCTAGATATAATGTGATAGTTATGGGTACTCCATGTAGTTGAATGATTTGTTGCATATATAATTCTACATACTTTTCCAAGGTAAAGTCTTCTTGCACTACTAGGAAATGAGTAAACTTAATCATACAATCTACTATTGCCCAAATGGAATCATGATTTCTTGATGTCCTTGGCAATCCTTGAAAAAACCCATCGTTACATGCTCCCGCTTCCATTCAGGTATTTTCAATGGCTTCAACAATCCACCCGATTTACGATGTTATGTTTTCACTTATTGACAAGTTAGATATCTTGAGACATGTTTAGCGATATCAACCTTCATTCCATTCGACCAGTAATGTTGACGAAGACTTTGATACATCTTAATACTTCCTAGATGTATACTGTAATTACTTCGGTGAGCTTCAACAAGATTTCATTCCTTGAATCATTATCATTGGGCACACAAAGTCATCCATGAAATCTTAGAGCTCCATCTTCTAACACTTGAAAATATGGCCTTTTTCCTTTTGTAGCTCCTCCTCCAATCTTTGAAATCTCATGATCTGTTTGTTGCAAAGTCTTGATTCTTCGTATAACTTCTGGCTCAATTCTAAAAGTAATTATCACATTGAAAGACTACTCATATTAAATCTAACTTTTGAATCTCGAGTTGTTTCCAGTAAGGTCCATTCTTTGACCATTATGTGCACAACCATTTGAGTAGACTTTCGGCTAAGGGCATCCGTGACGTTGTTTGCTTTGCTGGGATGATACAGGATTTCACAGTCATAATCCTTTAACAATTCTATCCAATGTCTCTACCTCATATTTAGTTCTTTCTCGGAGAATAGGTACTTTATGGTTCTATGCTCTGTATATATTTCAAACTTCTCCCCATATAAATAATGCCTCCAAATCTTCAGTACGAATACAATAGTAACAAGTTTTAAGTCATGAGTTAGATAATTCAATCCATAAGGCTTCAATTGTCTTGATGTGTAAGCAACCACCTTTCTATGTTGCATCAAGACACACCCAAGTCCTTTGTAGAATGTGTCACTATAGATTATGAAACCTCCAGACCCTAATGGTATCATCATGATTAGAGCCGAAGTTAATCTTCTCTTAAGCTCCTCAAAACTTTGTTCGCATTCGTTTGACCATTAAAATTTATATCCTTCCTCATTAATTGAGTTAAAGGAGTTGCAAGGCAAAAGAATCCCTCCACAAACATTCAATAGTGTCCAACTAGACCCAAGAAACTTCAAACTTTTGTCACCGTTGTCGGTCTTGACCAATTTATCACTGATTCAACTTTTGTTGGGTCTACAAATAATCCTTCACCTATTACTACATGCCCTAAAAACACTATACAGTCCAACTAAAACTCACATTTGCTTAAGTTCACATATAACTTGTGTCACAATGTGACATCCTGAAATTTCAATCATGTTTTCAATTAAATAAATTGGTCTTTCATCGACGTGCCTATAATGCTATTCTCTAAATTGATCACTCATGAGATAACTAGACTATTTAGGGAAGTTATTAAGGAATTTTAATGCAATAGACTTGAGAATTTGACCAAGAATTAACCACTCGACCATGCTCATCTGTAGAAATCATTACGACACAGTTAAAAATTGATCAAAGATTAGAGATAGGTCATTTTGATTGAGATAGGTGATCAAAGTTTGGGTGATGCCACAAAATCGCAAAATTCTCGTCAATTGGCACTAGACCGATTTTTCTATCATTTTGGTACCCTATACCCATATTTAAAACCTCCAGATTTTCTCGATTATCGAGAGTCACTAATGTGTTGAAGATATACATTGAGACTCAAAATAAATTGATCATAGGTCAATTGCACCAAAAATTTCTTAAACCAACTCGATAGGCTAGGTCACACTAAAATTGCACCAAATTGAAATTAATCATGAGTTTGAATTCTATTTCAGAAATTGAAAGTTTTGTTATGTCACGAGTCATTTTAGGAACGTTAACTCATCTTCTAAAGATTTTTCTATAAACCAAAATTTTTGGCGAAAAGTTAAAATATGGCCGTTTTTGCCAGGAAAATTCAATGGACCATTTTTTATCACGTTTTTGGGATGCAAGTTGGTTCTATTGGTGAGGAAAAATTTGAATTGAAGTGTAAGCATCTTAGCTGGATTTATGAGGGTCGAATTGATTCGATTCAAGAGGAAATTGAAGTGAATTTGGGGGAAAATGGTTACAAATTCGTAGCCCCTTGGTCCTCAACCCTTTAGACCCCCTTCAATGGCTTCTAAAGGAACTTTTGTGACTGGAAATTTGCTGAGGAAGCCAGCCAACAAGGTGGGACCTCTCCAAGGGGACAAAAGGATATAATTGAAGCCAAGCTGGCCTCCTCCAAGTCTTCAGCCCTTATTCTTCTTCTTCTTTAGCAAGCTTCACTTTCCCCATTTTAGTATGTTTAAAGCTCTCAAAGTATAGAAGAAGCCAAGCAAACCCTCCTCCTGCCGTCGCGACCACCCACCGAGCCTATAGCTATTGCCACTAGCCGTCGCGTGCCCTTAAGCCCAACGCATTGTCCTACCCTTCCCGCAACCCCAATTTGTCCCCTAAGCTCCCCTGGTCGATGTTAGAGCCTCTCGATCACCATCTAGCTCACTAAGGCAGCCACCGTCGCCCCAAATCCCCGCTACAGCCTGTTCGCCAGCCGCCATGGCCATTCCAGCTTGACTCGCCGTCAAAGCAACCCCTTTGGCCCATGATTAGGAACCAAAGCTAGCAAGGATCTATGGGCTTCGAGGCCCATTTGGGACCGTTTTCGAGCCTCGTAGGGTGCCTCGCTTTGGAGTTTATTGCCCATCTCCGTCTTGTTGTCGCCATGAACTCATTAGATTTCAAAACTAGTGACTTTACTCACTAAACTCTACTTATGGAGTTAATTATGCTTAAAGGTTGTTTACTTTAGGCTAATTAGGGATTAGGTGGTTAGTTAGAATGGATTAGCAATTTAATTATTCGTTTATGCATGTTAGATCGTTGGATCTTAATTAGCAAGTAGATAAGTCATATTATTTATCTATATAGGTTTAGAAATTTTCCGGGCCCGTTTCGGTATTTAATTATGCTTTTCTGGCCTAAGTTTGTAATTTTGGAATTTATTTAATTAATTTTAGTAATTATTTATTATTTAATATTTTTCAAAAATTATACCGGGATAGCTAGTGACCGGAATTTCGTGCTGATTGCAATGGTGTGTTTGGTTTATTTATCTAGATGCTAATTTGTGCTATTTGAATGATGTTTCTAATTTTGGGCATTTATTCCAAAATTGGGTAATTTCGGTATTTAATTAGAAAATACCGAGCATCGGTTTATAGCGCCAAAAATGTTTTTGTGGCTATTATATTTAGTGGGATCTTATAAAAGAAAGATATGGTGTTTTGGCTAAGGCCAACCGTATACCCACACGCGATTATTTTATTGAGTATAATACATATTAAGTATCGCATAACTTTGGTGAGCAATATAGATATATAGTAGCTCCAGTGAGCAATATTATATATCTATTATTAGATTTTGGTAAGCTATACTTTCTATCTTCAGCTTAGGGTGAGTAGTTATTGATGTGATCGAATTTTATTGATAGTATTGAATTGGTTGATTGAGAGATGGTATTGATGGTATTGAATCTATTTGATCGATTGATTGATGACTTGATTTGATTTGAATTGAAGTGATTCATTGAATATATGAATCATTTTGACTTGTAGGAAGGAATTGAGGCAAAGGTAAGTCACCAATCTCTTGTGTGCATAGGTAGCCTTTAGGCGTATTTCCTTCCTAGTCGGAGTTTAGATGGTGAACTTGCTGAGACATCGTCTCACCTCGTTGTGGGATAACATTTATAGGTCCTTAGATGGCTATACCTCTTGAGCGTTTTGGTCAACCGAAGAAGGTCAATGAACATCACTCTTAGATTCCCCTCCCTTGGAGCCAAGGAGCCTTGGTATACAAATTCGTGAGATCTATTGTCTGGGTTGATGCGAGTCTATCCCGAAAGGACCCCATCAATTTAGATCGTGGTAATGCTACGGGCGAGATGGACCTAGAGAAGGCCCCCTTCTGAAGTCTGAGTTCCTAGGTCGATGCTGGAGATCGCTTTTGGCAAGGGCACGACTAGCCGTCCTGGTGGTTCAGTGGTAGACCGGAATCTTTCAGATCTAGAGTCCTCAAAGTATCTAGTGGAAGACTTGAATGCTTAGAGAATCTTTCAAATCCAGAGTCCTCGAAGTATTTAGTGGAAGACTCGATCACTTTTGGCAAGGGCATGACTACCCCTTTTTGTAAACTTATTTATATAGACTAGTATTGTATATGACTTAATCCGACATATATATAAGCGTGTTGTGGTTCAAAAAATTTTGTGGCCTTGCTTCTCTATCCCATCTTGTTGTTGTCAGGAGATTTATTTATTCGCTTTCGCGTGCGCATTAAAATGAATGGGTCGGCGATGCATCCTACAACGTCGCAATTTATTCGACCACCAAGGGATAGGTACACGCTCGAGGATCGGGGCGTGACATCCCCGCCCGGAGTGGTATTAGAGCTAGTCAATAGTTGGAGCGATAATGTGCGATAAGTTTATGCGATAGTTAGTAGGAAAGGTCTTTATTTCATGATGGTGCATGTCTGTGATAGTTGGCTGGTAGTTTGTTTATTTGTGATCACTCAGCTTCTAATTTCGTGTGGAATTGGAAAGCAGGTTTCTTTAAAGACCCTGTGACATGAGTGATTAAGAACAGAGGACTCCTAGAAAGAGGACCATAGGACCTACAACTTGGGGTAGGACATCGACGAGGGTCGGTACCCGAGGAAGTCATAGTTGAGCACCAACTCAGGTTAGTGCTAGTGGAGTAGCACCACTTCTTGTTGGTGCTGGGGTAGTAGCCCCTGGTGATCCCAAGTTTGAAGAGATCATGTAGGCGCTTGAAACGATGAGAGATCTGATGGGGCAGTAGGCCCAAAATCAAGTCACCGCCACTGCTGTTGCTGCTCAAGCTACTGCTATTACTACTGTTGCCGCCACTACTAAAGCCGCCGTCGTTGCCACACTTGCCGAAGTTCTAGCTAGGAACGTAGTTGTGGAGAGGGAGAAACCAATCCATAAGTTAGTAGAGTAGTTCCTAAAGCTGAACCCGCCGAAATTCACCGATGCCGGAGACCCAGAGACACCATCACTTTGGATTCAAGACATGAGAGCTTCGCTCTCTATTCCAATGACATTGCACGTGAGTATGATCTTGCCACAAATCGCACTTGACTCATTCTAACTAATGATGACAGCTTCCGCTAGTAGCAGCCCCACTAACTCGAGTTAACTTCAAAACACGCTTCTCGGCTTCCTCAAGCTCCATTTTGAGGCGCTTGATCTTGGTTCGGTGGGTGATCTTCAATGGCACTTCGAGAATCTTCGTGTAGAGGCTCTCCGGGATCTTGTGCCTATGGATGTACTCCTTCGAGGCATAATAAGTCTTCTCTTACCCCTCTAACTCTTCTTCAGGCCATATCGGGTTCCGGGGGTGGCACATACCCACATTGACTTGACCAACGCGAAAGAGTCTTCAGGATCTTGGCATCCGTCAGGGAAGTCTATCCTGAGTGGGTCCTCCTAAATTGCTGGCGGAAACTGCTAAACCTCTTGAAACTGACAGGTGACTCGAGTCGGGTAATACTTGGTGACTCTAGTGATTCCCAACAAAGAAATAGGTCCAATAAGCCCACACACGAACTGCGCTTCTTGAACTTTGAACCATTTGGCATGCCATTAGAAATTCTCAAGTCCAAGGTTGGTCATGAAAACTAACCACTAAGAATAATGATAATCTGGGGCAAACATTTTCCTATCTCTAAACTTCAGGATAAGGTGGCTAGAGTCAAAAATGTTGTTTATGGTCATCAAGCCACCAAACCCCTTAATGTGAGAGAAGAACCAAATTTGCAAGAGTGCAGGAGAAGTATGGAAAGCCTTGTCTTTATTTTCTTTAGAACGAGTAAGGTAAAGAAATGTTTCGGTGAAGATAGCATAAACAAAGCCCTTTCCCATGCATACTTCACGAACTACCCATGCTATGGAAGGGCTAATATCATTTCTACAATGTGGGAATATCACAAACCCAAAGAAAGCTAGTAGGAATATCCTATTTTTTTGGAAAGATGATTGAAAAAGCTCATTTAGAAATGAAAATGGGCAGGCTTTACGATTGGCTTTCAAAACTTTTCTCACATCCTCTCCCTTAACTTTAAGGAATTCAGATAAGGTCAATGCATGTTCAGTTCCTACAAGTGCACCAACTACTTCCGACACTAAGGGCTTTCCAATGGCAATACTGTATTCCTCCAAGGTTGGAGCGAGTTCGTGATCACTGAATGTGAAAGTGCAAGTTGCAAGGCACCAAACATGTGCTAACGCTCGTATGACACCATAATGAGTCTCTATCTCCAAAAGGGGGAGTAATCGTCCGACGTAAGATCACACACAGTCGTGGCTAGTCAAATCCAGTCTATCCCACCACGTGCAGAGCTCGGCTTTTGGGATGGAAATGATGTGAAGCTTGGGTACCCCCATCATATGCCAACCACAAACCTAATTTGTCATGAACTGACCAATAAATAAATAAATAAATAAAGCGAATAAATAAACTGCGCATAAAATAATTCGAAAAACTTACTCTATTCATTGAGTAGCAATACCAATGACATAGACATGCACATGGGTGGAGATTCGATTTCTACACTAGACGGCTCAAAATAGAGTCATAGATCACCGAACTAAACCAACAAGATTGTGGTTAGGTCGTGCTACCCATGACTCTAGCTTTGTCAAAGAACCGACTCGTGTTGCGTGGTTACAGACCGGGGTGGGTACCTTCGATATGAAAAAGGAAATTTCGCGGTAGAGATGGGTGACTTGTACTACACAGTTGTAGTTGGAGTGGTATCCACCTCAACACCATCCTAAGTGATCCTATGCAGCCCAGGTCCGGCAGCAGGTAATATGTGCTATGGTGTAGTGCAATGCAGGGGTCGCAAACATGACAATTTATAAGCAATCAACACTTCATACATAAAAAATAAATCATACATTCCTACACCTCCCTACAAGGTAAAGGTGAGTAAACACTTCCCTTTATACCTTCCATTCTACAAAAACATTTAACACCTTCAATGTTAGGGATGTACCCAAAATCCTCGTTGCCAAACAAAAATATTTTTGAATAAGATTAATTTTGGCCTAAGTCCCTAATGTTTAAAACCAAGTCCCCAGTAGAGACACCAAGCTATCGCGACTTACCCTTAAGGGGAGGGAATGGGTTTAGGGGTATTGCCTAAAGGATGAGCCTAAGGCCCATGATTAGGTGTGGGCTCTTCCAAGCCTATGCCCCATGTGACATTGGGATATTTTTTAGAAATTTTGCACAAAAGGAGTCGTCACTAGCCTATTGGGGTGGGTTAGAAACAAAATGAGGCATGAGACTGTGCCTCACTTCCTACGCAACTAGGGAATCTAGGCTCGATAACTTGATTACAATAATTGACCAATTAGTGCTCTTTCGGTACCTAATATTGTTCATTTTAATAGAAAAGATTTTTGTCAGGCAGTTTGGATTGATTTTACATCTATCCACTAACATGTGAGGTGATCATGTGGGTACGCAATCGTTAAAGTAACAATCATCGCAACTAAGATCCTAATTGCAATAAAATTCAACACGTGCAATTAAACATCCACAAACGTAATTAAATATATAAATTAAACATACCATATAATCAAAATACAAGCAAATATAAGTCTAATTACCGTAAGAATGCAAAATATAAATATTCCTAACAAAACCCTACACTTTTTGGGATTTTCAAAATTTTTTGATTTTTTAAAAATTTTTAAAATATATACATTAATTAACTATTTTCATTTAATGTTTCAATTCTTTTAATTTTATTTTTTTAAATATTTTTTTAAATAATAATTTTTTTGTTCGAATCGGGTCGAGTTGAGTCTGACTCGATTTGACCAAGTTGAGTCCGGTTTGACCCAATCCGGCCCAGTTGGGTTAGGTAGGCCGGGATTGGGCCTTAATTGGTGAGCCCAATCCCCTCCAAAGAAAAAGAATTTCACAGGCCCACACCCCAGATTAATCTAGGCTGTGGGCTATAGAAAGAGAGAGACCAGGTGGGCCAGAAAGATCTAGCCTAGCTCGGTCCGCCCCCTCTGGTCAGCGATGGCATAATCATGAGCAAAGGAGTTGTGACGGCACCCTCCCGGCAATTCGTTGGCCAAAGCGCGATGGCACGGTTCCGGTTGTGCAAAGAGAAGGGGGGTCAGCCTTAACTCCCCCCACGAGGGCAAAGGGCTTCAATAGCAACGACAAAAAGAGGGGTCTAGGGAGCGAGCTCTGGCGATGCTTGCGAGGACTCGTGGCTCCAACCCCTACGGCCCTGATGATGCAGTGCCTAGGAATGTGACCTAGACTAAGTAAACAAGAGAGAGGGAGAGAGAGAGCAATGGAAGGAGAGAGATGCGATCTGTGGCTCCAAATGGTGGGAACAAGGGAAAACTTTGGCTTGGCATTTCATCGAGCAAGTAGCTCGTGCCCATGAATCAAGAGGTTTTAGATCCAACCAAGACCCGAGACAGCAGCAGCAATGACTAGCAAGCAACTAACAGTAAATGGAGACTTAAGGGGAACCTACGAAGGCTAGAGCTCGCCCAAAACGGATAGAATGAGCTCTGGCCAACTCGACCTCAAAAATTACACACCATATGTTCAACAAGATACTAACCTAAGTTCAATAGGAATGGCGGCTCTGAGACGCATCGGCGGCGGCATTCACTCGAAGACGCGTCGGTGGCAGCAGCGACCGATTCTCCTTCCTCCTCCTCTTTCCTTTTTCTTTCGCTCTTTGTTTCACCCCTTCTTTCTCCTCCATGTCAATTTTTTTTTTTTTTTGCGTTGGGTTTTTTTCTTCTTTTTCTTCGCTTTTCGATCATTCAACTCACACGCGTGCCCTCAACTAACCAACCCGCGGACTCTACTAGTTTGCTCTGACCTGAAGATCGCGCCGCTCACCTGCCCCCCATGCGGATCATGCTGTCCCCTGCCACCACTCCTCCTTCCTTTAGCATATGCTTTATGCTTTTTCTTCGCAGGTTCCCTATGCAGAAAATGTGGCATCCTAAAATTTCATAACAATCCCTAGATACACTATGGCCCATGACTAGGTGACGGAAGCACCGTCTGACTATATTATAGTCATTAGATCAATGGATTACAATTAAGCAAGGGCCGAGCATTGAATGGACTATTGTTTTGTTGGGAATGTATCATATGCTCATGTGTGACCAAGGTTGTACTAAAAGATAGATTGATAAGAAATTTTCTATACTTGGTCATGTACCTTATGAATCGAATTACCCTTGATTAATGTTGTAATATTATATGGCCATGCAAGTATTTGTAATTATGTATACATGAGTGGGGATTATGGTGGAACATTAGGAGCAAATGTGGGCTAGACACTTAGGGATAATAAAATCCGTAACCCAACCGACCCAAAACACCCAAGACAGCCCACATTTCCTCTTCATTTAGTAGCATGATTAGTCAAATTAACAAGCGATTATTGACCAAGGCTTGGCCAAATGAGGCCACATCCATGCATGCAATTGAACAAGTGGCAAATGGACTCCTCATGAGAAGACACGGATGCATGAAGTGTCGCCGTCTCTTGCTGCCACCAAAGATTGTACATGCAAATCTCATGATTACTAGTTAATTAAGAAAACAAAAGAAAGAGAAGGGGGCGGAGTGAACGAGAGAGTGATCGAGAGAGAGTGACCAAGAGAAAAAGAGAGTCTGAGAGAAAGATAGTGTTCATGAGGGTGCATTGGTGAGGGAAAGGAGGAGATCATCCCCACCATGAGCATGCCTGCTGCCACCGTCAACGCCACCTAGCTTCGCCGTCGACTGAGCCGCGCCCGAAGTCCGCAAGTTGCCATTTTGCTTGTTGTGCTTACATTAGACTTAAGGGTAAGTGAAAGTCCATTGATCTACATTATGTTGTGCTGTGGTTGTCTAGTGAAGTGTAATAGATTTGGAGATGCTTTAATTTTGATGCTGGATGCTGGAATTTGAAAGAATAGAAGTAGTTCCGTAGGACTAGCAAATTGTTTCATGGAAAAACAGCTTGACCTTTGGCGACTCTGTAAATTTTATGCAATTATCCAGTTGAAATTGGACTTTGTGTCCTTCATTAAAGTTGTAGATAACATCTTGAGGAGTAACATAATAAAATTTGAGAAGAAACGGACAAGTATTTTACCTGGAAGCTGTCATAGAGGGTTAGGGAGAGTTATAGTGATTATAGCTCTTGATCTACAATGAATTTGACTTAGAGTTCTTCATAAAAATTTTACCTATAGGTCTTATCTATAACAAAAAAAAATTCAAAATATTCTGAGTTCATTTAAGGGTTATACCGAAATTGTTATTGAAACTGTGTAATAGTGATGTTTGAAGTTTTATGGATGTGATGCACGGACCATTGCGATTCATGCGAAATTTTCTTGACTTGATGGTCTTCATAAAACCTTTTTCCCTAGATCCATTTTATAACATATTAAATTTTTGGAATTTATCAAGATCGTTTACTGATTTTCCAGAATTTCAATTAGTGGAGTGCATTCTGTTTTGTTCAAAAAATGTTTTATTTTAAGACCAATTGATTTGCTCTATGAGTTGTGATGTCTTGGGTTGTTATTTATACAATGGATGCGGTGACATTTAGCATATCATATGACATCAAAAATTGATGAGGCTTTATAAACTCATTGAAGCTTTTCACATTATTGCATCAAATGTCATTTTCAAAGTGAGACATATATGTATATATCATGATGTTGATGATACCATCGGACGGCTGAGTCGACGATACCCCGGGAGTGTTGGGATGCCCATAGGGTCGAGTGAGTTGACGCCGATTGGATGCCCGGAGGTGTGTGCTAGAGGTCCTTGGGAGTTTTGAGATGCCCGGTTGTAAGTATTGTACGTAAATCCAGATGGAAGGGACAACCATTTTCATAGCGAACCCTGGATGTGCCTCGTGATGCTAGGTGGAGTGCGAGATGCCCAGAGGTGTGTGCCAGAGGTCTCGCGATACCAGGTTGGATGTGAAAGCCCGGAGGGATGCAAACACTAGTCCCTGGGAAAATGAGATTCTTTCGAATATTAAAATGGGAAATAAATTATGTGCATGTGTGTGCATATGGCACGGTACATGAATTGTCTATGAATTTTGAGTTGGTAATATTTGGCATTAAAAATGTGGTTATCAGGGTATGGAATAATATTTATGGATATATATGCATGATTGCATAGATGATATGTGCATTTCACATGAAATCTTGGTTGTCTTGCTTGTTGCATTGTGTAGTTTAATGGATCTTTTACTGCTAAGTGGTTGTACTCACCCCGTTTGAGGACTAACATTTCAGACTAGAAAGAAAATGCCTTTGCTACCTCCGACTCCTGGTACATTTTATGGGCTCTTGATTGACCTGCAGTGGGAGATGTCAGAGCACCATCATCTTGGAGTGCATGGATTGGTGTTCAAACGTGTGAGGATTTTGCTGACCTTTGATATAGGCCATTTTGCCGGCCTAGTTCATCAAGAGTTCACTTCGGTTCTCGTCCGACTGGATGGCCACTTGCTGAGGTTGCTGCCACCACCATCAACCGATGGACCAGATTGGATTTGATCGTGGGTCGAGACAGTAGATGACACATTTTGGATCGCCGACACTGAATGATGGACCAATATACATGACTGCTATGGAGTCTGGTACTTTTGGATATAGCCGAGCTTAGAAAAGTCTTGGCCTTTTGATGTACCGACTCATGATGTCCATCAAGTTATGTAAATAAAAATGTTCGGCTCTAACTTATATAAAATGTGTAGTTGGTGTGCATTGCATTATTTCGTTTGAGTATGGGATAGGGAGATTTTGAATATGCTTCCGCTATATAAGTTGCGCAGGGACCAGGAAAGAAAATAGGAACCCCTAGAGTTATAAGTTATATTAAAATATATGGTATCGGGGTAGTAATTAGCTAGGAGGTAGTGACTGTGGTGACCCTAATGGATAGGGGGCATTAGGGGGTGCCACGAAACGGCTAAGGGAGAAGACAACAGTACGGGCTAGGTCGGAGGGAAGAAGAGGGCAGGGTCACACAAAGGGGAAAAGAAACATAAAAAGGAAAAAGGAGGGGTTGGGCTCGGCCGACATGGGGAGAAATAAGAGGAAGAGGGGCAGGCCGGGCCAAGGCCGATCCGACGACCCGAACCCCCACGGCTTTTTTATTTATTTAGGAAAATTAATTATTAAAATTTTTGATTTTGATTTTTGATTATTGCTTTTTGATTTGTATATATATATATACTTTTTGAAAGATAAAAATTAGGTGTCAACAAAGTGAAAGCAATAAAATATTTCTTAATCTATTACTCCATAATTTTCAACCATTCTTGACAGGGTTATTTTGGAAATGCTCCCTATTTGGCTCAAAGTGGCTTGTAAGGGATATCAACAGTGTTTGAGATTGAGAAATGAAATGCCTTTATCATCTCAAATAAGGTATTCACTATGAATGAACCCTATGCCATAAGACATGGTTCTTTTCTCTCAATTCTCTCAAAGAGTGTATAAGGACGTGTTTGGTAAAGAGGTTGCCTCTCATCATTTTAGGCATTGCCACTTGGCATATTTAACAATCCTTTTCAGGTTTTCCAAACCACACTTTGGTTAAATTCAACTCCATGGGAAATGAAAATGTAATGAAATTTTGTTTGAAAAGACATTTTTCCTTGACCCTACTGGGGAGACTTTTGGAAATAAGGTTGAATAAAATTTGTGGAAAGAACAAGCTTTGCTCAGCACAGGGATTCATTTCTAGAGTTCTAGCTATACTTCGGAGTTCTAACCGATTCTTTTGGCATTCTAAGGGACAGAGCCACTTCTAAGTCCTAAAGAAGATGGGCAATTTTTTAAAAGTTTTGCATTTCTGAAATGAATCTCTTGTGGACAGATAGAATCTTCGTTAGACATCCTACAAAATGAACAAACATGCAGATGCAATATGTATGCGTGAACTGCATAATGCAAACATCTTGAAGTGGCTCAAAGGCCTTTCACTTTATTCATGGATAATACTTCTTGACAGCATCAACATTTATAGGTCTTGGCAATTCTTGACCATCCATTTCTACAAGAATTTAGTGCTCTACCAGGTAGCACTTTTCTTACAATATATTGACCTTCATAGTTTGGAGTAAACTTCCCACAAGGATCTGGAATGATAGGTAAGACCTTTCTCAAGACAAGATCGTTAATCTCGAAATGTCTTGGCCTAACCTTGCGGTTGAACGACCTAGCTACTCTTTTTTGATAGCTTTGTCCATGGCATAAGGCTTTTACCCTCTTTTCATCAATCATATTGAATTGTTCAAATCTTGTTGAACCCATTCAACTTTAGAGAGCTGGATTTGAGAAAGTACCCTCAGTGAAGGCATTTCCACTTCCACGGGTAATATAGCCTCCATCCCATAAACTAATGAGAATGGTGTGGCCCAGTTGAAGTGCGAATTGAAGTTTGGTAAGCAAGCAAAGCATATGGTAACCGATCATGCTAATCACGATAATTTTCCGTTGTTTTTGCTAAAATCTTCTTGATGTTCTTATTTGTTGCTTCCACAACTCCATTCATTTGTGGATGGTAAGGTGAAGAATTCAAATGGCAAATGTGGAATTCTCCAAGTAATTCATCCACCACATTGTTGTTCAAGTTTGATCCATTGTCTGTGATGATCACTTCGAGAACTCCATATCGAGCGATGATATCATGACGGATAAACTTTGCCATGCTCTTTGCAGTAACATGGGCATAAGACTTGGCATTGGTGACAGCACCTCACATGCTAAATGCAATTAGCTTCCATGGTCAACCAATAGTAACCGAGCCTCATGATTTTTCTAGTCAAGAGATGACTGTTCATATGAGGGCCATATTCTACTTCATGTATTTCTTTCATGAAGAGTTTAGCTTCTTGTGCATCCACGCATTTTAGTGAAGCTGAATTGAAAGATCTTTTATAAAGGGCTCCTCCACTGAGGAAGAATTTTGGATGCCAACTTCATCAAGTATTTGTTATCATTGGCTTGACTCCCTTAGGGAAATTTTCCTTCTCGAAGGTAATTCATGATGTCATAATACCAGGGTTGACCATCAAGTTCTTCTTCAATCATCAAGCAATAAGTAGGCTTTTTCAAAACGTCGATTTGCAAAGGATCAACGCTCAAACCATCAGTCACTTGCAACATTGAAGATAAAGTTGCCAAGGCATTAGCAAACTAATTTTGTGATCTCGGCAAATAATCAAAAGAGATTTTGTTAAATTCCTTGACCAAGTCTTTGAGGTATTTGTGGTAAGGAATCAACTTTACATCCTACATTTGCCATTTACTTTCCGTTTGGAGAATAATGAGTGTAGAATCACCGTAAACTTGAAGCTTTCTGACTTTCATATCAATGGCTAATTGCAAACCAAGGATGCAAGCTTCATATTTAGAAATATTGTGGGTACAAGGGAATACCAACTTTGTAGCTACTAGATAATGTTGACCTTCTGGAGATATTAAAATTGCCCCAATGCCAGAACTAGAAAGGTTAACTACACCATCAAAATACATGGTCCACTTGTCAGGTGAGATCAAATAAATCCATTCATCGATTTCATCCCAATCATTAGATTTCTCGGGATTTTCAGCTAATATATCGAATATGGCTCGCCCTTTGATGTACTTTTGTGCCATGCTTTGAATATCAAACTCAGAGAGTAATATTTGCCATTTCGCCTTCCAACCAATGTAGGCTTCTCCAAAAGATATTTGATCAGGTCATTCTCAGTCATCAGAAGCATGCAGTGATGAAGAGTGTATTGCCTTAGTTGGTGTATGTGGCATCCTAGAATTTCATGACAACCTCTAGATGTGCTATGAGCCATGGATAGGTGATGAAAGTACCATCAAATTATGTTGTAGCCATTTGATCATGATTTGCAATAAGTTTAAGGCCAAGCTTTTAATGGATAATTATTTGACAAAAAATTTCCATTCTTGGCCATGTGATTTATAGGCTGGAATTTATTAAATTATGTTGCAAGTTTTAGGGTTTTATAAAATTCAATTAGATATTTATATGAGTGGGGGGTTTAGAGTATATTATTAAAAGAGGAAGTGGACCAAAATTCTTAGGCCAAGACCAGCCCACAAGACCCCACCATTTGGGCATTTAGGCTTGGCCCGTGAAGCCCAAAGGAGGAGGGGTTGCCATCGATCGGAAGGAGGGAGAGCCTGACCCAAGGAAGGCCCATCAGCTTTCATGTCAAAATAAACAAGTGGCAAGAGAAGCTTGCCATGTGTTCTTCCTCTAGAGCCAAGTGGCATTAGCCATGCAAAATCAAATGATTGCAAATCATTGAGGGGGAAAGGAAAGAGAAGGGGCGGATTGAGATAGAGGGTTACCGAGAGAGAGAGAGAGAGAGAGAGAGAGAGAGAGAGAGAGAGAGATAGAGAGTGAAATCGAGAGAGGGAGACGTCGTGCGAGAGGAAGAGAAGGAGAGAAAGAGAGAAAGGAAGAGGGAGGCCATGCGTGCTGCCGAGTTGCCGCCGTTGAGCCGCCTTGCCCTACCGTGTGCTTGTTGTGTTTTTGCTTGGATTAGAGGCAAGTAGAGTCCATTGATCTACCATTTGCTTGCTGTGTTTTGTGTGTGATGAATGGTGAAGTTCGGATGTGGATGAAGTGTGAAATTTTGAAGTTCTAGGAGCTATGTTCAAATCTAGTATTCTATTTCTGGAAAAACAGTCCGACCTTCCAAGATTTCGTGAGTTGCATGCAATGTTCTAGTTGGAATTTGACTTCGACTTCTTGATGAAAGTTGTAAAGGACTTCTTGGAGAATAACATAGCAAATTTGAGAGGAAACGAACAAGTATAGGTCGGTGAAACCATTTTTCTTTGATGAAGCTAGATCTGGAAACTGTTATGATGATCTATTGTGATTCTGTGAATTTCGTGCAAGTATCCAGTCCGAATTTAATCTTGTGTTCTGGATAAGAGTTGTAGACAACATCTTGAGGAATAACATACTAAAATTTGAGGAGAAATGGACAATTATTTCTCGGTGAAATGATTTTCTTTGAAATGGTTAGGTCTGGAAATCGTTACTGAGGATTATGAAACATATGACGACTATAGCTTTTGATCTATCACGAATCTGACGTCGATATATTCACTAAAATTTTACCTCTATATCTCAGCTATGACATATTAAAATCTCAGAATTTTCGAAGTTCATTTAATGCTTTATTCGAAATTATTTCCGAAACTGTGCAAAAGTGGTGCTGGAATTTCTTTTGCTGAGATGTGTGGATCTATGTGATTGATGTGGAACTTTCTTGACATGGCATTCTTCATGAAATATCTTCCCCTGGATCTTGTTTATACTGTGTTAAATTTTCAGAATTTATTGAGATTTTTTACTAGCTTTTCCAGAATTTTTATTAAAGAAGTACATTCTACTTTATCCAAAATTTGTTGTATTTTCAAGAATAAATGGACTGCTCTACGAAATATGATGTCTTGAGTGGTTATATATGATGCATATATGGTGATGTTTGGCATATCACGTGACATCAAAAGATGGTTTCAACCTTTGTTATTGTTGCATCAAATGGCATGATGAAAATGAGACATATGATATTTATATATTGTGATAATAACGAGACCGTCAGAGGTGTGAGCCGAGGATGCCTCGGGAGTTTCGAGATGCTCGGAGGTTTGTGCTGGAGGTCCTCGAGAGTTTCGGGATGCCCGGAGGTTTGTGCCGGAAGCCTTGGAGGTTTGTGCTGGGGGGATTCCTCGTGATGCTAGTTGGGATGCGAGATGCCTGGAGGTTTGTGCCAGATGTCTGGAGGTTTTTGCTGGAGGCTCCTTGCGACGCTAGGTTGGGTGCAATCGATAAATTGAGGATGCAAACATTGGCCCCTAGAAGAAAAACAATGAGATCCTTGTGAAAGATAAATATTGAAATTAAATCATGTGCATGGGTATATGCATATGGCATGATGCATGATCTACTTATGAAAGTGAATTGATGTTATTTGACATTAAGAATGTGATCATGAAGACTTGAATGGATCTCGTGGGGATGTATACATGATTGTATGAATGATGTGAATCATGCGGATGTATGTGCATATGGCATGAAATGAACCTCATGGAAATACAAGTATGACTACATGGTGATATGTGCACGATCGCATGGTGATGTATGCTCGATAGCATGGATGATATGTTCTTTACTCGTGATATCTTGATTGTTTTGCCTAATGCATTGTGTAGTTTGATGGATCTTTACTGTTAAATGGTTGTACTCACCCTTTTGGGGACCAACATTTCAGATTGAGCTATGCCTCTAGCACCTATCATGCGTGGTACGTATTATGGATTACCATTTGATGTCGAGGTCGAGTGCACGGAGCACCCTTGTTTCGGCGTTCATGGTTTGGTGTTTATCCGCCTCCGTGTTTTGGTCGTGTACGATGTGGGCTTGCTTGATGGCCCTATAGTACAAGAGTTTTTGTCTGTCCATGTTCGCTAAAATGGGAGGATGATGGGGATGCTGCCGCTGCCACCGACCAATGCAACAGGATGGGTGTGATAGGAGCGTGTGACTAGTGGAGGTTGCCACTTTTTGGGATGGCCGACACTAGTTGATGGATAGATGTACATGTTTGATGTATAGTTGAGTTCTTTTTTAGCTTAGCCGAGCTTAGTTTTAGTCTTGGCTCTTTTGGCATACCGACTTGTGAAATCCATCTTAGTATGTAAATAAAAGTGATCCAGCCCTTAGATGCATATATATATATATATATATATATATGAAAGTTTGTAGTTGGTGTGTATTGCATTGTATCGTTTGGTTGTGTATGGGTTAGGGAGATGATAAGTATGCTTCCGTTATATGATTTGCGTTGGGACCGATTGAGATGGTCTGAACCCCGAGGATTTATGGACCCGCTGCAATAGAAATTGTATCAAAGTGGAATGTTATTAGGACAAGTAAAAAGGTAAGTAGGTAATAGGACTGTGGCGACCCTAGCGGATCGGGGGCTATGTCAAGGGGTGCCACAGTGTAAAACCCAAATCAAGGCTACACGGGTCTTTTCTACTTTAGGATATCGAATCTTGCTAGTAGTAAACTTCTTACTGAGGTAATATATGGCATGCTCTATTCCATCCCCTGCTCCTTTTTGTGCTAACATCACTCCTAAAGACTCTTCGTGAATGGTGAGATACAAGATCAAAGGCACACCTTGGATAGGTTGTACGAGTACAGCAGATTGCAAAAGATATCGCTTAAGTTCTTCAAATGATTTCTAACATTCTTCATCCCAATTGACCTCGGCATTCATTTTTAACAGCTTAAAGAATGGCTTAGCGGTTTCTGACAATTGAGATATAAATCTTGCAACATAATTCAATTTTCCCAGTAAGCTTCGAACTTCCTTAACAATAAAATGAGGTTTCAAGTCACATATGGCCTTTGCCTTAGAGAGATCGATCTCGATACCCTTATTACTAACCATAAATCCAACAAGCTTCCCAGACTTTGCTCTAAATATCACGCCCTGATCCTCAAGCACACACACATCCCTTACCTTGGTCGATTTTAAATGCAATATTCTAGGACTACGTATCACCGACCATTTCCTTTTCATAAGCACATGCAGAAGCAATTATAAATCCCCCGACAGTAAAGCAATGGTATAGAAAAGCAAGGCCAAATTTTTTCATAATGCAATTCACAACCTTACTTTTATACATAGCATAACCCATAGTATTTTACCATACTATTTACAAAGGTCTGATCTCACACCTATCTACAAGAACATAAGGTTCACACAAAATGGGATGGGTCTCAGTCCTCATCCGGGTCGTACTTAAGATCCTTCTTTGCATCATCTTCTTTTTCAAAATCTTCCTCCTCCTCAAGTTTCACATTAGGGTTCTCCTCAGATTCCTACTCCTCAAGCTCCTCATGAAGGTCCTGAAATGGTTATACAATAACCATTGAGACCACGTCTTAGCGAGTTCTACCCCTTAAGGCTCAATTAGTAAACCAATACGCTATCCGAGCTGCCTATGCACACACGGGTCAGAGGACTTACCTTGGTCTCAGATTCCACTTGAAATTAGCACAGTTCAAATAGGCACACAATCATAATATCATGGATCGGAACATCGATCAAATCGACTTAGTCGATTACATGTTAGTTGGACCATTCACCGATCATTTCCATTCAATCAATCAATTCACAACATTAAATCAAAGCAATGATCAATCGACCTAGTTGATTACATGTTAGTCGAATCATCTCTTGGTAACTCCTAACCATACTATATAATTTCCAGTATAATACCTAGTCACAAAACCACGTATTTTCCCTCAGGCGCCGATTTCACCGAGACAATGTACCAATCACCCATCCCATATATTTTATAAGGCGTTGTTTTCCCCAAAGTGATGTACAATAAACACTTTATGTGCATGCTCTCGAGTGTCATTTTCGGCAAGGTGATATATTTAATCAAGAAGCCAATATAAACAATTTACGTGCATTCTCTTTCAAGCATTACAATTACTTTCAGTCACACGGGCATGATACTCGACACACAAAAATACGATCACACAGGCACAATCTATGCCACACAAGCACGTTCTACATCACACAGACATAATCAATTATTGCCACACAAGCATGATATATATTCAACAATTTACTTGTAATCTCTAAGGCATCCTATATGCCAAAGCGATATAACAATCGCCAAGCCATGCGACACACCATTTCTTCTCATCTTTTATCATACCCAATAAAATATCGTGCGTGGGCATACAGTTGGCCTTAGCCAAAATATAATATTTTCCTTTTCCATAACTCCCACATTTTCTATAGTCCACTAAAAATATTTTTGACATTATCAATCGATGCCTGGTTATTTTTCAATTAATAACCAACATTAATTAATTCAGGAATAATTACCAAATTCACAGATAATTCAATTCCGCACAAAATGAAGCTCAATTAAATAAATGGACTATGCCACGACAATCAGCATAAAAAGTCCGGTAGTCGGCTATCCCTGCCTAATTTCCGGAAATAAATAATTTCAAAAATTAATAAATAATTACTAAAATTCCAATTTAGGCCCATAATGCCTAATTGGACATTAGAATGGATCGGGAAAAATTCCAAGATGCATTCAATAAATAGAAGTACGTATCTACTTGCTAATTACACTAATCAATCACCAAACATCCATCATTAAGTCACTAATTAAATTACTCTAACCTAATCTAACCACCTAATTTCCCTTAATTAAATATAATCAACTCTTAAGCATCATTAACAAACTAAGTAAGGATTAGTGAGCAAAACTCACTTGTGCAAAGCGAAGACTGGAACACCGCGACGGCGATGCGATGACAGCTGAATTCCAAATTTTCGAGGGTGTTGACGGGCATACGGACTGGGCTCAAAGGCCTTGCAAGCCTATAGAAAATTCTGGCCTTAGACTTGGGCTAGGGCGTCAAAATCACAGGCTTGGACTGCTAAATTCTTGGGTCAATGTTGGGCTAAACTTCAAGACTGAAAATAGGTTGTAACTTAAATGGACCAAGCCGAAGCAGGCCTCAAAAACTAGGCTGTTGGACTGAAGTTCACTTTGGCCGAAGACATGCACTACTAGAGAAGACCGAAGCTGCTGGATGTGGGCCAATCACTGGGCCGCAAACGCGTTGGACTTATTGGGCCGAGATGCACGCGGGCAACTTCGTGGCTTCGGTGAACGATGCTGGGTCAAAAGCCCAGCTGCTGTTTGACTCGCTTCGTGCTGTGAAGGAGAGAAGACGCGTGGATTGAAGCAGGCGATCGAAGGCAACTACACTCGATGGACGATGGAGCAAATGATCGTGGATGTGGCTTCGGTTGCTACACTCGATGGTCAACTAGGGAGAGGGGGAGCTCAATTGTTGATCGAAGATGGTGGGCTTCGCTGGCAGCAAGGCTTCGTGGAGTTGGAGCCGAGCGAAAAAAGACACGGTAGTAGCTTGTAGGGAAATTAGCTTCGTGTGAGTGGCAGCAAGGAGCGGAGAGAGAACTCGGTGGATGGAGAGGTCAATGATGGGGGGCTTTGTGCATGGGTTGTTGATCGGAGGAGTGTGCTGGCGATAAGAGTTGGTGGAGTTACTTCGGCGTGGCAGGAAGGTGGAGAAATTATGTGGTCTTCAACGGGCTGCTGCAATTGGTGGAAGATGCGTTGTTCTTCTTCGCTGATGATTGATCGAGCTTGGTGATGCGAACTTGCTAGCAACGAGAATTTTGTGGGGAGGGGCAGTCGCTTGGTTTCTTCAAAGATCAAAATGGAAGCAGAATGGAGAGGGCTCGACGGATTGAAAGCACGAAGAAAGAGGGCGGCGATCCTGGCGTGCTTGGGAAGCCTCGGAGGAAGAAGTCAAAGAGGGTTATCCTTCTAATTGAATGCATTGTCTCCCCTCTAATACTTTCCACAATTTAAATCCCATCAATTTATTAAATTGATGCCATAATTCCAATCAATAAACTGGCCTCTAATTTTACTTAATAGAACTTCAATTTGCTCTCCAATTTCCCCAAATCGAGGTCCAAATTTCAATGAGGAAAAAGCCTGCATAATTTCTACAAGTCTCCTTCACCAAATAGCTCAATTTGCAAGTCAAAAATCCCTTCAATTCGCCTATCCAAATTTCCGTTAATTTTTCATGACATCCAAAATGATTTTCCGTAAAAAAACTTGGGATCTTTGAAAATTCTACGGAGGATGAGTTAACGTTCCTAATATAGATCGTGACACAACAGTACTTACAATTTCTAAAGTCGGACTTGAATTCGCGGTTAATTTCACTTAGACGCATTTTTAGCGTGACCTAAGCTATTGGATAATTTTTAGAGATTTTTTGTGCAAATGACCAGTGGTCGATTTTTTTCGAGCCACAATGAACCCACTTGACACATTGGCAACTCTCAGCGGTTGTGAAAATCTCAAGATTTCAATTACAGGCACAAGGTACCTAAAACGACAAAAAAATCGGTCTAGTGTCATGCCCCGATCGTCAGGCACATGCACATTCCTTACCTTGGTCGATTTTAAATGCGATATCCCAGGATTACGTATTGCCGACCCTTTCCTTTTCTTAAGCACATGCGGAAGCAACTATAAATCCCTAGATAGTAAAGCAATGGGATAGAAAAGCATGGCCATAATTTTTCATAATGCAATTCACAACCTTACATTTATACATAGCACAACCCATAGTATTTTACCATACCATTCACCAAGGTCTAATCTCACTCCTATCTTCAAGAACACAAGGTTCACACAAAACGGGATGGGATCTTAGTCCTCATCCGGGTCATACTCAAGATCCTTCTTTGCATCATCTTCTTTTTCAAAATCTTCCTCCTCCTCAAGTTTCACATCAGGGTACTCCTCATATTCCTCTTAGGCTCCTCTTCAAGGTCCTCAAAGGGTTATACAAATAACAATTGAGACCACATCTCAGCGAGTTCTACCCCCTAAGACTCGATTAGTAAACTAATACGCTATCCGGGCTACCTATGCACACACGGGTTAGAGAACTTATCTTGGCCTCAGATTCCACTTGCAAATTAGCACAATTCAAATAGGCACCCAAACATAATATTACGAATCGAAACATCGATCAACTCGACTTAGTCGATTACACGTCAGTCGGACCATTCACCAGTCATTTCCATTCAATCAATCAATTCACAACATCAAATCAAAGCAATGATTAATCGACCTAATCGATTACATGTTAATCGGATCATCTCTTGGTAACTCCCAACCATACTATACAATTTCCAGCATAATACCTACTCACCGAACCACATATTTTCCCTCGAGCGCCAATTTCGCCAAGACAATGTACTAATCACCCATCCCACATATTTTCTAAGGCGCCGTTTTCGCAAAGGTGATGTATAATAAACACTTTATGTGTATGCTATCAGGTGTCATTTTCGCCCGGGTGATATATTTAATCACAGAGCCAATATAAACAATTTACGTGCATTCTCTTTCAAGTATTCCAATTACTTTCAGCCACACAGGCACGATACTCGACACACAGAAATATGAACACATAGGCACAATCTACACCACATAGGCATGTTCTACGCCACACAGGCACAATTAATTATCATCACACAAGCATGATCAATTATCACCACACAGGCATGATATATATTCAACAATTTACGTGCATTCTCTAAGGCATCCTATATGCCAAAGCGATATAGTAATCGCCGACCATGCCACACAACATTTCTTCTCATCTTTTATCATACTCAATAAAATATTGTGCGTGGGCACACAGTTGGCCTTAGCCAAAATATAATATTTTCATTTCCAAAACTCCCACATTTTTTGTAGTCCACTAAAAAAAATTTCGCAATATCAATCGATACTAAGTTATCTTTCAATTCATAACCAACATTAATTAATTCAGGAATAATTCCCAAATTCATAGATAATTCAATTTTACACAAAATAAAGCTCAATTAAATAAACGGACTACGCCATGAAAATCAACATAAAATTCCAGTTGTCTACTATCCCTACGTAATTTCTGAAAAATAAATAATTTTGAAAATTAATAAATAAATTGGAAAAGTCTAATTTAGGCCCGTACTGCTTAATTGGACGCTAGAACAGATCGGGAAAAATCCCGAGATGCATTTAATAAATAGAAGTATCTCTCTACTTGCTAGTTACACTAATCAATCACATAACATGCATCATTAAGTCACTAATTAAATTACTATAAACTAATCTAACCACCTAATTGCACTTAATAAAATATAATCAACCCTTAAACATCATTAGCAAACTAAGTAAGGGTTAGTGAGGAAAACTTACTTGTGCAAAGCAAAGATTGGAACACCGCGACCGAATTTTGAATTTTCAGCGGTGTCGACAAGCACACGAACCGGGCCCAAGGGACTTGCAAGCCCACATAAAATTATGGGCTTAGACTTGGGCTTGGGCCTCAAAATCGCAAGCTTGGACTTCTGAATTCTTGGGCCAATGTTGGGCTAAACTTCAAGACTGAAAATGGGTTGTAACTTAAATGGACCAAGCTAAAGCGGGCCTAAGAAACTGGGCTGCTAGACTGAAGTTCACTTATGCCGAAGACATGCGTTGCTGGAGAAGATCGAAGCTACTGGATGTGGGCCAATTACTGGGCTGCAAAGGCGTTGGAATTGCTAGGCCGAGATGCACGCGAGCAGCTTCGTGGCTTCGGTGGATGATGCTGGGTCAACAACCCAGCTGTTGTTTGACTCACTTCGTGCTATGAAGGAGAAAAGACGCGTGGATTGAAGTAGGAGGTCGAATGCAGTTGCATTTGGTGGATGATGGAGCAGATGATCGTGGACGTGGCTTCGGTCGCTGCACTCGATGGTCAACTAGGGAGAGGGGGACCTCGATTGTTGATCGAAGATGGTGGGCTTCGCTATCAGCAAGGCTTCGTGGAGTTGGGGCTGAGTGAAAAAAGACACGGCAGCAGCTTGTAGGGAAATCAGCTTCGTGTGAGTGGCAGCAAGGAACGGAGAGAGAACTCGGTGGATGGAGAGGTGTGACATCCCAAATTTCACCAATCTTCATTAGTGTAATTAGATCATTAGGAACTTATATTAATTAGATTGGGCCAGAAAGTGAACCCGATGGATTGTGAGAAATGTGTGGGCTTGAGAAGTAATTGGGCCACATGAATTGGACTTGAGAAGTCTAATGAAAGATTATGGGTTGGGCTTAGCTTATCACAGGCCAAGATTTAGAATTATTAGACTGGTAAATTTAGTTTAGTGGGCTAGAGTTGTTATAGATTAAGCATGTTGGGTCAAAGATGAATATTTAGCCCCGAGTGATTTTATTTTATAGGTTATAGTTATGATAATTTGATTAGTGATTGTAATGTTCATATCAATTTCTAACTTTAGCATTTTTGTGATGAATTCTCTATAGACTAACACTAAGTAGTTAATATGCCATATAATTTCCTAACTTTATATGATTATAATAGAATTGAAATCTAATGGAATCGAAAGGGAATTATGTGAAAAATATTAGAAACTAATGAACCGACTAACGACACGGATTGGAGACTAATTGAATATGAGTGACAAATGGGAAAAGACATCAAACTTGGAGGCCATGACACTTCTCTCTCTTTTCTCTTCGTTTTTCCTCACCCATGGTTTCAATTCCCACAAACCGAAAACAATAAAAAAGGAACATATTCATTAGCAAAATCTCATCATTAGTCTAGCTTAGGGATTAGCCTTATAGATCTATTTCCCCTCATAAATTTCGAAACCATCTCTCTCTCCTCAAGAATCGAGAAACCCATCTTCTTCTTCTCTATTTCTCTCGGTCGAACAGCAAGGAAACCAGTAGCCACAACCAGCGATTTCTCCTTCTTGCATGCAAGTTTTGGTGCTAATTTTTGAAGAATCTTTGAGCTATCTAATAGCTGAACAAGGTAAGGAAAGATATAACTCTAAGTTGAAAGTTATCCAATGTTCATCAAGAAAGCTTGCGATCTAACCAAACAGTGAAGGATTTGATTTGTAGTTGTTGTTTTGTGATTAATCTAAGCTTAGTAAGTGTTAGATTGAAGGTAGAAGCCATTGCATGTTACTTTTGAGTCTTGCATGTTTCAAAATCCAAGTGTGAGTATGTTGTCTTTGTTGAGTGAAGTGATGAAATGATTGCCGAGTGGATGGATGTGGTGTATATTGTGATGAGTGAACATGGAAAGAGTCCAGGTTGATAAATTTTGTAGGCCCTGATGATGAGCAAAAGAAATGAAGCTTCTTGTGATCTTGTTTATGTGCATGAATGAATTGGCCAATACTTAAATTGAAGATAGAGTGATAGCAGGATAACCTCATAATATAAACTTGAGATTTTAAATAATCCATGTTATACATGCTAACCTTCAATGGTAAACACTATATATTATCTAAAGGAGGTTACAAGTTAGGAAGATGATAATAATAATTATAATTCCGCTTGCTTTTAGTATGTGACGCCCTGGGACGTCACAACCGCTCTTTTTGGTATCAGAGCATAGGATTACCTAGAGTGATAAGGTGCGGTAGTGACTATGCATTAGGATAATGATATTTTCTTTGTAAGGAACAAGTAACTTATGTTACTCATAGGGTATCAGTAACAATTGTTGCAGTTGTTACTCATTAGTTTTGTAAGGAGACTCAGTTGGCTAATGAGTAGTGACCGATGTGTAGAAACCAGGAACCATCAGGATGAGTAGAAATGGATGAAGAATGGCCATGGATCCCCGTGTGGAAAGAATTTTGGAAGCACTTGCTAATGCAAGAACCTTATTTGGAAAGGCAAGCCCAACAACAGGTAGGAGGTGATCATAGAATGCAAGGCTTAGTGGAACAATTTTTGAAACTAAAACCCTCTAGATTTGCTGGATTAGGAGATCCTGTAGAAGCATAATTGTGGATATATGAGATGGAAAAGATATTTGCATTGCTAAATTGTACTGATGCAGAGAAAGTATCTTTAGTAGAATATCAACTTCAATGAAATGTTGATTATTACTGGAAAGCAACGAAAGGAACAATATTCCCTGAAGGTGTAGATGTGACTTGGACTGGATTTGTAGGAGTTTTCTATAGTAAGTATTTTTTAGACTGCGCAAGGGATAAAAAGGTAATGGAATTTATGCAGTTAACCCAAAATAACTTGATTGTAGATCAGTATGAAGCAAGATTTGCTAAACTCTCTAGATTTGCTCCTAGATTAATAGAATATCTAGAGGATAAGGCTAAGAGATTCTTGAATGGGTTAAGGCCTGATATAAGAGGACGATTGGTGCCTTTGAATTTGAAGGATTATAGTGAGTTGTATGAAAGGGCACAGCTAGTGGAAAGAGATTTGATGTCAAGAGACTAAACATCGGCATATCAGGTAAGACCACAATCTCAAGGAGACTCATCGAATTTTCGTTATAATAAAAGATCTCATCAAGTTGGAAAGCGACCATTTGTGCGAAACAAGAAGAATAAGATTGAGAATCCTAGAAAAGTGTGGAATAATCAACCAATGGGACGATCGTAGTATGGTAAGAATGAGTGTCGCCAGTGTGGTAGATCACATGGATTTGGACCATGTTATGGAACAAATGTTTGTTTTAAATGTAGACAGTCAGGGCATTATATTAGAGATTGTCCTCAGAAAAGAATGCAGCCACGACCACAATAGAATTCAGGTAGACCATTACCACCAAGAAATAACCAACGACCACCAGCTCAAGGAAGAATTTATGCGATTACTCAGGACGAGGCTGAAGGATCTCAAACGGTAATTACAGCTATCGTTACCCTATTTAATCATAATGTTTATGCTTTGTTCAACACGGGAGCAACTCATTCCTTTGTATATGCTCAATTTGCGACTGAATAAGATGGAACCTGAATTGTTAGAAGTATCTCTTAGTGTCTCTACTCCATTAAAGGATGTCATTTTATCTACTTCAATGTGTAGAGATAGTGGAATCCTTATAGGTGGACAAAACTTGTTAGCTAATCTGATGGTGTTAGTTATGTATGACTTTGATGTAATTATGGGAATGGATTGGTTGCATAGACACCAAGCTAGTGTGGATTGTTATAGGAAGATGATTCGATTTGACCCACCAAATAGGCCAAGTTTTGAATTTTATGATGGAAAGACAACCCCCTCTATACCTCTTATTACTGCACTAGAAGCCCACAGACTTCTTAGGAATGGTTGTTAAGGGTATTTGGCATATGCAAGTGAACAAACTAAGAAGGAGGTACAACTTGAGGATATCCCTGTAGTACAAGAATTTTCTGATGTATTTCCCAAGGAATTGATAGGATTACCCACGGAGCAAGAGGTTGAATTTACTATTGAATTGGCACCTGTTACAAAACCCATATCGAAAGCTCCTTATAGGATGGCACTGACGGAATTAAAGGAATCGAAGGTACAATTACAAGAATTATTGGACAAAGGATTTATTAGACCAAGCTTTTTTCCGTGGGGTGCACCAGTGTTATTTGTTAGAAAGAAAGATGGATCATTACACCTTTGTATTGATTATAGGCTATTGAATCAAGTGACAATTAAAAATAAGTACCCATTACCAAGGATTGATGATCTATTTGATCAATTGCGAGGAGCATCAGTTTTATCAAAGATTGACTTAAGATCAGGATATCACCAATTACGAATAAGAAAGGAGGGTATTCCTAAAATAGCTTTTCGAACTAGATATGGACACTATGAATTTTTGGTTGTCATTTGGATTGACGAATGCCCTAGCAGCTTTTATGGACCTTATGAACAAAGTATTTAAGCCTTTTCTAGACCAATTTGTGATAGTCTTTATAAATGATATTTTGGTGTATTCAAAGGGACAAGATGAGCATGAAGAACGTTTAAGGATTGTTTGCAAACTCTTAGAGAACACAAACTGTATGCCAAATTTAGTCAATGTGAATTTTGGCTGGACCAAGTGACATTTTTAGGACATGTGGTGACCGGTGAAGGAATATCGGTGAACCCAGTTCAAGTTGAGGCTGTGATTAATTGGCCTAGACCATCGAGAGTGATAGAAATACGAAGTTTTCTAGGTTTAGCTAGATATTACCAAAGATTTGTAGATGGATTTTGTTGAATTGCAGGACCATTAACACAATTGACTTGGAAGAATTCAAAATTTGATTGGTCAAAGGAATGTGAGCAAAGTTTCCAAGAACTTAAGAGGAGATTGACAACGGCACCATTGTTAACAATACCCATAGGATCTGGAGGTTTTGTGGTATATAGTAATGCTTCTCATAAAGGATTAGGTTGTGTTCTTATGCAACACTTGAAAGTTATAGCATATGCGTCGAGACAATTGAAACCACATGAATTGAATTACCCTACTCATGACTTAAAGCTAGCTACTATTGTTTTTGCTTTAAAGATTTGGAGGCACCATCTTTATGGAGAAAGATTTGAAATTTTTACGGATCACAAGAGTTTAAAGTACATATTCTCTCAGAAGGAATTGAACATGAGGCAAAGGAGATGGATAGAATTACTTAAGGACTATGACTGTGAAATTTTGTATCACTCAGGAAAAGCTAACAGAGTGGCAGATGCACTTAGTAGGAACTTGGTGATGAGAGTAGCCAATATGATGGTTAAAGAATGGAATCTATTGGAAGCAATTTCAAATTCTGAATTCAAGGTTGAGGTGAGTGAATCTGTAGGTATGATAGCTACATTGAGAGTTGAACCTGAAGTTATATAGCGCATTAAGACCTTACAACAGTCAGATCCTGAAATATTGAAAATCCGAGATAAAGCTCTGAAAGGAAAGAAGTTGGATTTTCAAATCTCGAATGATGGGATAGTTAAATTTCATGGACGTTTTTGTGTGCCTAGTAATGATGAATTGAAGAGAGAAATTCTAACTAAAGCTCATCGTAGTAGTTATAGTATTCACCCAGGAAGTACAAAGATGTATAGGAACCTTCGTCAATATTTTTGATGGAACATAATGAAGACTGATATTGCTAAGTATGTCGCAAGATGTCTGACATGTCAACAGGTGAAAGCTGAACATCAAAAGCCTACACGATTACTAAAACCATTGGAAATTCCAGAATGGAAGTAGGAACATATAACCATAGACTTTGTACAAGGACTTCAAGTGGACATGACTCAATCTGGATAATAGCAGACCGATTAACAAAGTTAGCACACTTTTTAGCTATAATAGTAGACTATTCACTAGAGAAGTATGCCACATTGTATGTTAGACAGATAGTACGACTACATGGTGTTCCTATGACCATAACATCAGATCGAGATTTGCGACTTACGTCAAATTTTTGGAAAAAGTCTTCAACTTGCCTTAGGAATTAAACTCCAATATAGTACTGCCTTTCATCCACAGACAAATGGACAATCAGAGAGGACTATACAAACATTGGAAGATATGCTGAGAGCCTGTGTCATTGATTTCAAAGGAAATTGTGATGAGAAATTACATTTAGTGGAATTTTCTTATAATAATAGTTTTCAGCAAAGCATTGGTATGGCTCCATTTGAAGCTCTATATGATAGGAACTGTAGAACCTCTATTTGCTGGAATGAAGTTGGAGAGCATAAGCTGACAGGACCGGAAATAGTTTAAATTACTTTGGAAGCAGTAAAAGACTATACGAGAATGACTCGGGAAGCATTGGTATGGCTCCATTTGGGCCGAAGGTGATGGCTTCGCTGGGCTTGAAATTTAATTGCTGGAATTGGGCTTGCCAAGTGGGCTGGAAATTGCAAGCTGATGGGCCAAAGAACAATCACGTGGGCTATTGCAGCTGGAGTTAACGGGCTGAAGATGGGCTTCAAGGGCGGGGACTGTTGCTAGAATTTCTGTGGAAGTGTTGGCGTGGAGCTGCTTCGCTAGCGTTGGACTCGCTGACCAAATGAAGCTGGCTTGCATGAAGAAGCCGTTGGGTTGAAGCTGCTGCTGTCGATAGGTGGTGCTGCGGCGGTGACTGGATGCGGCAGCGGGACGTCGAGCTGCTTCGTGAGTGGACTAGCACGCGGCAGAAGAGACAAACCGAAGTGGAGATGGGCTGTCTTTGGTGAGTGGGCTTCGTGGCAGAGGAGGGCGGCTCACTGGCGTGAAGATGGGGTCAACAATGAAGCTTCGTGAAGAGGAATGTTGACCGAAGAAGTGCGCTGGTGGAGACGTGAACTGGAGGCGGTGGTGAGTCGCGGATGTGGAGGGGAACTGAGCGTGCTGTTCGTCCAGAAGAAAAGATGAAGCAGCTCGTCCTTTGCTGAAGCACAAACCGTGAAGAAGATGGGCGATTGAAGTCTTCGAAGGGAACGAAAGCAGGCAATTTCGGTGGAGTTTTGACCGAGCAAAACAAGAACTGAAATGTTGGAGAAGAAGGAGCATTCGGTGGGCTTCCCTAGACGTGCAACCAAGTGGATGTTTGCGGTCAAGGATGGCTTTGTTAATTGCTGAGGTTGACCGAATTAGGGGGAGAGGGGAAACAAAAGATGGTGGGAAGTGGCGTGAGGCTTCACTGACATGCGAAGGAATGGAAAATGAAAGGAAATAAGAGACAGAAGCAGCTGAGGTCCTCAGTAAAGTAAAAGCACAAAGAAGATAAGGACCGACGGCCACTTGCTTGAGAAGATTGAGGGAGAGAGGGATTAAAGTCAAAAATCTATCTTCTCTATTGAATGCTTTGTCCCCTATATTACTTTCTTGAATAGATAATGCACAATTAATCCAAATTGAAGTCTCATTTTTCAACCCCATGCCTTATTCCGAATTTCACCAAACTAGCCTCAATTCCTCACTCAAATCTCCAAATCGAGGTCCAATTTCAACAAAGATAAATTCCATACAATTTTCTGCAAGTGCCCAACACCTAAAGACTTGGTTTGAAAGTCAAAATTTCCTTCAATTTGGCCAATCCGAATTTCCATTAATTTTCCACGTCCGAACCAATTTTCTATAAACATCTCGGAATCTCTGAAAAATCTTCTGAGACCTAGTCAACGTTCCTAAAATAGCTCGTGACACCATAAAACTTTCAATTTATGAAATCAGGTTCGAATTCACGGTTAATTTCCACTCGACGCGTTTTTAGCGTGACCTAGACTACCGGGTAACTTTCAGAACTTTTCAGTGCAAATGACCCGTTGTCGATTTTCTTCGAGCCACAATGAACCCACTTGACTCAATGATGACTCTCGATTGTCGTGAAAATCTTGAGAATTCAAATATGGACACTAGGTACCAAAACGATAAGAAAATCAATCTAGTGTTGGTCAACGAGAATTTTCCAATTTAGTGGCGTCACCCACGATTAGCCACACATCTCAGTCGAACCAACCTATCTCTAATCTCGAATCGACTTATATCTGTGCCATAATGACCTCTAAAGACAAACATGGTCAAGTAGCCAATTTTTGGTCGAATGCTTAAGTCTATTTTCCTTAAAATTTTAATGGTTTCCCCAAATAGTCTAGTTATCTCTAGAATGATCAATTTTGAGAACAGCCCTATAGATGTGTCAATGAAATGCCCGATTTATTCAATAGAAAACATGACTGAAAATCTAGGATGTCACAGTGTTTTCCTAACATGTCCATGCGTTTCTTTTTATATTTTCGAGATCATTTGTCCTAAACTAAATGATCATGCGTGGTTGGTCATTTCCATTATATTCTATTTCTAGAAAAACAAGAAAAGAAAACAATCAATTAGATTGAAATTGCAAGACAGTAAGTAAACAATCAAGGAAAGAAGTAAATCTATCATGCAATTTTAAAAAATATATAAGAGAAACACAATTGAAAAAGATGAGAGAAAGAGAGAAAACCCGCAATTCGTTAGGTTTTATACAACAAATGGAACCTGAGACATATGTCAGGAAAACGAATAGTACATGATAATGGTCGAAATTGACATTGACCTCCACCATCTTCACGCTTTCTCCATCTTCAAGGTTCTAATCTAAACCTAATCTAAGAAACTTATAACTAAGTGCATACATTGGAAAGAGACAAGCATACACATCAAAACAATAAAAATAAAAAATAATAAGACATCATGTCAAGATCAATCGTTTAAAAAGAAGTATAATACGAAAATCAAGTTTGGGGCCTCCAAGTAGGCCTTTGTTTTTCACACAAAGGTCCCATTAAGACACCTACCCAATCTATTTTTTGTGACTTATAGCAATTATTGACCAATTGTATTCTCGCATGACCATTAACACTACTAAGTCTCTTAATCAAGTGATCTATATGATCCCAGGGTTTTCCCTCGTTGTCATGCATCGACCCTACCATTCATCTAAAAATCACATGCATTGAAAAAAAAAAAACGTAAATATGCATGCAGGTCAATTAAACCTTGTTTCTCAATCAATCAAGCAAGAAATTGAACCGTCAGTGGGTCACTTATTACCAAGGGCATGTGTCAATCACAAACACAAGCAATTTCTAATGCATGATGGGATGATATGTATGAAGGGTACACGTGATTTTTTTTTTATTTTAAAAAAAAAACATATCTCAAAATCAATCATGAAAAATTTTGAAACAAGGTGATGTCTCAGCTATGAAAGACATTTAATTGCCAAGACTAACCCGGGCCTTGCATCAAAAGTCACAAGCGTCGCAGGCATTTTGAATACAATTCAAACAGCAACTTTCCATTGTCAAACCAAGATTTTCCCTTATGCCAAATTGAGTTTTGGAAAATAACCTTTTTTTGGAATTGTTTTTGAGAAACATCACATGTACCAAAACATTTTTTGAAAGATGCAATTTGAAAAGGACGGTTGTTTAACAAAAAAGATCAAAGAATTTAAAACAATTTTCATGAAGATGGCATGTCCTAATTTCACACACAAACTAACCTAAAAGATATAGTTAAACAATCACAATCGTGTTCATATCAGGAAATTTCAGAACAAACGTGCAAGGACAGAAAAATTGAGTAACACCCATTGACAATCTAGCTATGGAAAAATTTCCTAACATGCATTACATAATGACAAACAACTTTTGTGCAAAACGTTTTCTTGAACGAGCTATACATGAATTTACAAAAATCAGACAAGAAGCAACCTCACATCAGAAATTTGTCAAAACAACAGGAGATTTAACTAATGTCACAAGAATTTGTCCTATCATAACATGTCTAAAAATCATCAAAGTTATACAGAAGATAGCCAACATGATGAAAAACAAGTTTCATTCAGAAGCGAAGTTCAGATTCCAAATAGAAAAAATGGAACAAAAATATCAAAGGTTTGTCCAAACAGGGGTTAAAACAGGGGTCCGAATTTGATTCATTATTCAGATTGTAATCTGACTTTGAAAAAAATGGAAAAGTAGTCCAAATGATGAGCATTAAGGTTAAAGGAGAGATCTGAGCATTATTTATAGAGTTTCCAACCACGTTCTCTCATTACAGGTAGGGCTCAACTTGATCCACACTAACCAGACCCATATTAAACTGATTAAGAAACATTCTATCTCACCTTAGACCAATCTCGTAAAATAGAAAATTATGATATTAGTTAATGTAACATATACTAGGAAAACTCTTACAATTAAATTAGGTAAATCAACTATCTTTAAGAGTTGCCAATCCAACTCTACCAACGATTCAAATTTTCCCAACTGTGTATGGAGCTCCTTTTCTTTTATTGCAAAGCACACTTGTAAATCTTGACGAATTATCTTAACTAACCCTCTAATAAAGCATGGGAGTTCACTGCTATACTCGTTCATACATATTAGTTAACCTTGTAAATAATGCACACTCGTAAACCAATTTCATTAACACATGAAATATCTAGATCCTCCAAACAATAGAATCAGAATGGAGTTGGCAAGAATTTCATTACATTGATAGCAAACACATTCACTTGACAACCGACGAAAAGAAGGCTTCAAGAGTCAACATCTAGCAATTTCCTTGCCTGATAAACCTCTTCAATAACCGATTGGAGTACTTCTTCGTAGCTGCAGCAATGCACAATTGAAAGACAGCTCATTTTAGTTGGACAGACAGAAGTTTAAAGGTTTTCAAAATGATGGATAAGGACACCACAATGCTACACTTTCGCATGGCGTTTACTTGAGTGCCATAACTTTTTTCTCAACCACATAAGTTTCATAACTTGTAAAAAAATTTGCTTGACTACTATTATCTTCAATTAATCATCCAATTTCTTTTAAAAAAAGTTCACACAGGCACCGGAAAATACGATGTGGCATAGCATTTATGGTGAACATTTTTTAAAAAGTTATAGCACTTAAATAATCAGTTGAAAAGTTGTATGGCACTCAAATAATCGGAAAGAAAGTTCTAACATTCAAGTAAGCACTATATATAAGTATGGTATTTAAGTGAGCGTTGTACAAAAATTACAGCACTTGTGGTGCTCTTTTCCCTTAAAATGATGATCTAACCATTGATTTGATTTCTCAAACACCTGTAACCTGAAGATCTTTAACTTCGGAAAAGATATATATGTGTGAGTGTGCGCGGGGCTGTAACAGTATGCAATTTTGTTCTATTCGACCATAGAGTTCCTCCAGGTACTACAGACAAGAAGGATCCGCTTCTTATTCTACAAGATTGAATTTGCTTGAGTGGACAATTTGTATGCAAAAGGGTTGCATTCCGGTAACTTTGAAACTCTCGGTGTTGGGAAAGTTCAATTGAATGACTTATTTACCTCATGATTTAGTGGCGAAATAGCAGATTTACCTGTTGTTTTTCAAGACGAAACCCCTCAATGCTGCGACCTTAATGAGGGCCTCTTTCCATGACTTCACTTCATCGTGGTCGAAGTTCACCTGGTGCTTGTCTAGGTCACTTTTGTATAAATCAGTTTTGAGCTTAACATCATCAATCTCCACATCATAGAAAATGGGGAGGATTCTTCTTTTCCCCTTTGATTCTGACGTGCATTTTACCATGTAAGCAAGTATGCGGAGACACCAATGACCAGAAACATAGTTCCTAGAGAAGATGGGTATGTAGATATTAGAGTTAGCGAGGAACTCTTGAATCGTTTCCTCAGTCTCTTCATTGGACCTCAAGTCATCATTATCACTATAAACAGACATTTGATTCCAAAGCAACCGAGAGTGAAGATAACTGACAATACTATGATGAGTGTCTGGTCCCTTAAAACTCAGGAACACATCGGTTATAGGCAATCTGTGGCAAAGCCAAGTCGATCTTGGGATATTCAACAATCTTTTCAAGATAGTGCGGCCACGACTACCAAACACCCAGCTTTCTAAGCCCTCGATGCCCTCAATGGATCTTAAATTCGGACAAGCTTCTAGCTCTAGATGTTGTAGCTTACCCAACTTGGATAAATTGGGTAACTTTCCTATTAAATCGCAACTGGAAAGGAGGAGGTACTGCAAAGTTTCCAGTTCCGACAAACCTTGAATCTCAACTGGCCTATTCAAGCCATTTAGTTCCAAGTGCTCCAGACTCCTCAAAAGTGACAGACCTGGTATTTCCTCAAGGGATTCACATCTTGTTATGTTCAGTTCCCTCAGATGTGTTAGACCTGGATTGACCGGCAGGTGTGATATTGGACATTCAATTAAATGCAGAACTCTCAAATTCAATAAGTTGGAAAATTGTGGCAGCGGACTAATACTTTTGAGTTTCAAGTGCGACAAATGAGATGGAAGCTGATAGCACGGTTGCTCCCTCATCAAAGCTGCTTTAAGTTTTGAGTCATAGTCCTGCCTAGTAGAGTGATATCTAATTCTCAAATTGCTGAATCTATATAATTCCAGATGTCCTAAATCGGTGATGCTTGAGGGGTGAGGGACAAGAGAGAAGTCCATAGCTTGAACCGCAAGGAATTTCAAACTTGATGGAAGAGACGGCACTTGTTGAAGGTCAATTGAACCCACTTCAAGATTTTGGAGATGGAGATGACTTATCTCTGGAGGCAGTCTAGAAACACTAGTAAATGCTAAGTTCAATGTCTTCAAATGAAATAGCTTCCCAATTTCCTCCAAGTTCTTATCTGTCAGATCCCAAGATTTGTAGCCATCTAAAACTTCAAGCATCTCCAATCCTCCAATAGTATGGGGAAACTCCTTTATCTTCGTTCTACTTATTGTCAACACCTTTAGTTTCTTTAAGTTTCCGATCGGATCGGGTAGCTCAACTATGCCTGAGTTTGATATATCCAACTCTTCCAACAATTTTAATTCTCCAATTGAGCTTGGAAGTTCCTTTATCCCCACGCACTCACGTAAAGTTACGCGTGTAAGATTCATTGCCCCCCCAATTGAGTCTGGAATTCGGCAAATTTTGGGGTGCAGGCTTAATCTGAGACTCAATAAAGATTTCAAGTTGCCAAATCTCTCCGGAAGCTTCAAGGGTTGAAAATTTTCAGGCATGATGATATGCTTCAAAGATTGTAGAGAACTGACTTCTTCAGGCAACTCCCGAAGAGAACCACACCCTTTGACATTCAAAGTCTCTAGGAGTTGAAGCTTAGAAATGGAGGGGTGAATTGTGATTAAGTTGGAACACCGAGCAAGTATTAACGTCTCCAAAGACGTGAAATTAGAGAAGTCAGGTGCCCTCGTCAACTTTGTGCAATCCGTTAAATCCAAAATTTTTAATTTTTTAGTCATCTGTAGGAAAAGAAAATGTGGAGTTAAAAAGAATGAAACACATCAATCATCCTATATCTTTTACAGAGTAAATATTCTCATTTTTATAACTCAATATACTCTCTCATTTACTTGCAATTGGCGCAACTAGGTCGCTTCTAACACTTCCTTTGGAGAAAACGGAATAATCTTCCGTTCATGGTAAGCATGTACAATCAATGTAATTGAAAATTATTTCCTTTTTTATAAATTTACTACTCGTGTCTAAACCTTAGCGGTGGAATAGTAAGTTAGTACTAAAATTCATAATCTACTAGAGATTTGTAGTGATAAAACAGTTTGTTTGCAGAATATCACTGCTGCTCGACACCACTAGTAAACTATATAAGCAATTAATTCATATTTTCTACAAAATAAAAACTAGCTCATTTGTACAAAAACGAAAGGCTGTTTATATTCTACTAGGGCAAGCCTGGTAAATCAATCATGTCGTTAGTCTTTTTCTGACTCGCAAGCTTAAGTACTTGTAAAATCAAAATAAATCTAACAATTTACTGCGATTTTATAGTACACGGATAGTTTTTCTGTCCAAAAGTTGCAATTGTTAACCAATACTACTAGTAAAATATGTAAGCAATCCATAATCTACCAGCGAACGATAGTTCGTAGTCTAAAAGAGTACTTCAACTTGATTAATCAATTAATATATTTGTATGTTACTGAAAGATAAAACTTGGTACTCGGTAAAATCGAAGCAAAGGCCACTATTTACTAACCATTTACCATGGAAAATAGTACTTTGTTTGTTAAAGTATCTACGCAAATCATAATCTACTATTATATGAAGGGTTTCACTTGTAATATTCAAAAACAATTGGTATTCCGCTTTTAGATTTGATGATGGTAAAATCGTTATTTTGTTGATAATTTATTGAACTAAAAATTTGCCAGTCAGTTCTTACTTATCAACAAGATTTCGAACTTACCATCTATCATTCAAATTTTACAATGAACAAACAAGTTTTCGTTTCAGTATTGAATTAATAGAAATCTGCTTGCAAATTGCCATTGAAGTTTAAATCTTCCCATGTTTTAAGACCGTTACACATAAAACTATATTTCGAGTCTATCAACTATACGAGAATTGGGCACTTCTGTATATCCCTCACTCGTGCATCTTCATGGTGTAGAGTCATAATTAAGTTACAACAAGGAAAATTGTAAAGCATCATAAAAGAAACTTACGATGTCACAATAATCCATCGTGATCGAGTTTTAAAAGTGTGAAGGAAAAGATATGCAGAGTACATGGTTGTACCCAAGGAAGACCAAAGTCTAGGAGAGACTCGTGGAATTTGACCACAGCACATGGGGGTAGACACATATATGCAAAAGAAGAGATAGCACTGGCTTTGACATAAAATTAAAAAATTCAACCAAAAAATTTAAGATGATAAATTGAAAGAGACAGAATGAATATAAGAGTATATAGGACCCGTTGGAAAAGAGACTTCAACAAGCCATAAAGCATCCAAACTCCAAACTCCAAAGTACGTAAATCTTTGAATTCCTCAAACCAAGGCGATACTGGCTGCTTGAATAATACTATGGACCGGTGAGCACAGCTAACGATTCTTGCTAGCACCGATTTTACGCTTATCATATTTTTCTGTGCCTCGATTACTAAAGCAGTCTGTAATGAATGGACGAAATATAGTAAAACAATGATGTTCCGCTCCTAATATCATTTGCTGGGATGATATGCTGATGCCATGTGATTCTATAGTTTCCTCTCATTCTCTTTTCAAATGTGTTTAGTTGTTAGTAGTCGACTCTAGAAGTTAGACTACCACAGAAAATTTTAGATCAAGGCAGAACGCCACCTGTGTACCATGCTTGAATAATCTGTAAACATGGAAAGAAGGTGAACAGAGCAAGATATATTGTACCTGCATTTGACTCCATCCACCCCAGTCATCTTCGATATTGCTCCTTGAAAGGTCTAGCACAATCAAATTAGGAAATTGAAAACTCTTCACATAAAATTCCTTATGCATAATTTCCCAAGAAAACCATCTTACCTCCAAAAGAAGGTTCTCGAAGTTGCCCAAAATATCGATGCCTTTCATTCGAAAGAACCTTAGATTTGGTAGAGCAACTAATTCTTTAGATTCAATGCTACGGCTGCAGCCATCGGAAGTCAGGCTTAGTGCTACCACATCTTCATTTCTCTGCACATGACAAACTCGATATTGAGCATGCAACATACGATTTACAGAGCTACAACAGAGAGGGCTCAAAAGCATGGCCAAACAATTTCTGTGGTGGTTGAACTCGCCACATGCGCTTTCTCGAACTATGGCATACTCTTTTTCTCAACAAGTGGTTGTTTCCTCCTCTTCTGCATCAACTAATTTTCGCGTATGAAGGAATCAAATTTTCGATTTCTACTTTTCAGGAAATATAATTCAACATATTAATTAAAATTCTTCTTCATTTATTCTAAAAAAATCGGAGTGAAAATAATCTAAATATTTCTTGATAAAGCAAGTTTTTTTCATTTCACCTGGATCACACCTAAACTGTTCTTAGTTTTTCAAAAATTCACTGGTACTAAGAAAATAAAGCAAACCTTCAGGCAATCTCTTTTGGCTCCCCTTCGAACTTTGAGACCCTTGACCGAAGGTTTGACAGAAGATGTGACCCCGACAAGACAAAAGCGACGGAAAATGAAGCTAGGATGCATATTTTAATCAAATTGCTGCTTTAAATGGGAAAGGAAAATTCAAATAAATCAAACATATGCAGTTCCCGTTTACCTTTTCTATTTCCAGTAGTTTCAGGGCATCCTCACGAATCCACACCCTACAAAACTTGCGAGGATATATTTGAAGAATAATGTACCTTCCAAAGTCTCGAACTTGATCATGCATCCAAATTCTATTATGTCGAACTTGATCATGCATCCAAAATCTATCCTCTTTAAATTTGATAAGGGACCTTTGAGAGAGAACCCTCATTGCAATGCTGGGAAAGTATCCACAATCCTTCCACATGATAATCGGATATGTTTTGTCAGTATTGAAGAAAAAGCAGGCAATATCCAAAAATATTTCTTGGTGCTTATCCTCTAATCTTTCATAACTTATCATTAATGTATCTTGGACATCCTTAAAAGGACCTTTCTTTAACTTTTGTAGTGTCTCGTCCCATACTTCTCTTTTATCTGAATGCTCCAAATCTTTACCCCAGTCAAAAAGATTGGACCCTATCACCGTGACGGCCAAGGGAAGCATGCCCACTGTACGAACAATTTCTGTTGAAAGAGCATCATATTCTTCTGGAGTGGAGTCACTTCTAAATGCATGCTTACAAAACAAATGAAGTGCTAAATCAAATCTCATTTCACAAACTTCATAACGGAAAATACCTTCAGGTTGGTTGAGGGCATCTTTACTAGATACACCCACTTGAGCCATCAGGACGCTTTCGTCTCTAGTTGTGATAATGATTCTGCTACCAGAACAAAACCAATCAGATTTTCCAGCTAAATTTTCGAGTTGCTCTTTCTTGTCTAGATCATCAAGTACAATAAGTACTTCTTTATTGCTCAATGCTTTTTTTATCATCTTGATTCCACAATCAACATCTTTAATTTGGTTAGCAATCCCATGACCTGCCAAATCTGATAAGAGCTTTTTTTGCAATTCTAGAAGACCACCATGAGATTGTGATGATGCTCGAACGTCTTCAAGGAAACTATAGCGTTCAAAGTGGGATAATAATTTGTTGAACACGACTTTAGCAAGAGTTGTTTTTCCAACACCACCCATACCATGGATACCAACGAAACGTACACCATTAGACCCAACATCCAACAATTTCATTATGTCTTCCACCCGAGCGCTATCTTCAACCCAATGTCCAGTCACAATCATGTGTCTTGAATTAAGCTTACGGGAAACCTCTTCTACAATCAATTCAATTTGCTCTCCTTGGCTGCAGCAAAGCATGAAAATTTCGTTTCAGTCAAAGACATGATAGACTATAGGCCTCCAGGGAACATGTAGATACATAACTCTACGCATGGAAATTATGCATTATAATTAGTTGAATAGGAAATTTTCAGGTGCAGGTTGGGTTTGACACAATTTTCTACGGGTTTGAGAAAACATTTTTCATCCACACCTCATTACCTTTTGTAGGTTCTTGAGCACAATCTTTGTCAGGATTCCATTAACTTCTAAATCTAATGCCACATCGATATAGTTTGAAATTTTGGACACACAAAGTTTCTTCCAAAGAAAAAGTGCAGGAAAATTCCCCTCTATAAGAGCCTTCTTTCAGTCCATTAGGGCCAAACTTCTTTTTGCGCATGGAGATGCTTTTCACACACACAACGTTTAAAAGAGGGCCAATTCAAAAAAAAAAAAAAACCCCAAACTTTAGGTCAAATTTCAAAATTGCCCTGAACTTTTTTGTCTTATATAAAACCCCAAACTTTAGGTCCAGTCCTAAATCTAACCTAAAATTTTTTTTTGTCTCAGAAAAAACCTCAAACTTTAGGTCTAATCCTAAATCTACCCCAAACTTTTCTTTTGTCTTAGAAAAACTCAAAACTTTAGATCCAATTCCAAAGCCACCCTAAATTTTTTTGTCATAAAGAAAATCATCAATTTTTATTATATTCCTAAATTCCTATTAGCCCTCTATCCAAAAGTTGTGGTTATTAGTTCTTTATTTTTTAAATCCTAGAAAAAATTTATTTTGGAAATAATTTTCCATGTCGCCTTGTTGATGTGTATTTATTATCGATGTGAAAATGCCACTTTATATTGGGACAAGACCACTTGATAGATTTAAGAATATACTAAAAGTTGATCTTTTTATACACAAACAGAAGGTAAAATCCCAAATCGATACACCCATCAATTGCTATGTGTCATTTAATTCAACAATTTAATAGTAAAATTTAATGAAAACTAACGGAGGGTGGTCAAAAAATTAATTTGCAGTAAATTTATTACATGTCTACCAATTCAAGATTTTTTGTGATATTAACTCTTTTTTTTAGAAAAAAAGAAAATTTGGGGCAATGCTTAGGGTTTTTTTTGAGAAAAGTGAAAGTTTGGGGCATATTTGATACTAGACCTAAAGTTTGGGATTTTTTATGAGATAGAAAAAAGGTTTGGAAAGATTCGAAACCGAACCTAAAGTTTGGGATTTATTTTGGAATTTGGCCTAAATTACATATCAAGATTTAACAGTTGTGAAAATTTAATGGGTTTCAAGCCAAAAAAGTGTAAAACTTGTTCAAGGCAAGACTATATATATGCTAAGGTTCATGAGAGCACAAAACTCTAAATTCACGGTATCATTGTCCTCTGATATGATGTGTCCACTTTTTCCCTTGTCCTTTTTGTTTTTTCCTTCCTTTCTCTTTTTCCAAAGGGAATCATAAGAAGGTAAGATTAGTTGTCGGTGATTTCATTGATACGTCACAATCACAACGTGCAATAAAAGAGATAGGACGAGTAGGGTGGAGCTGGGTCCCGCGAGTATTCACAAAGACCTAGCTACTCAGGTTCACATTTGTGAAGGCATACTGTCGTAAGGTTGATGGAAGAGGCAGGATGATAATTAGCACATGATCGACATGGCATAAAGCAACTTCACTAAATCATAGTTAATATTAACCATCACTGTGTTCTTTTGTTTTTGTTTTTTCGGCACCATGTCTTTCCGCCTCCTCTATAGGGCCAATTCCCAAAAAATAAAAAATAAAAACTCCAAATTTTAGATCCATTTTCAAATATGTCCGGAATTTTTTTTTGTCTCATAAAAAAATTCAAAGTTTAATCCAGTTTCAAATCTACTCCAAACTTTTCGTTTTTTTTCAGAAGAAACCCTAAACTTTAAGTCAAGTCCCAAATTTGTCCCTAATTTTGTTTTGTCTTAAAAAAAAAGAGTTAATATCACAAAAAATCCCGTACTAGTAGACATGTAACAAATTTACCCCAAACTAATTTTCTAACCACCTTCCATCAATTTCTGTTAAATTTTACTATCAAATTGCTAAGTTAAATGATGCGTGTCAATTAATAAATGTACCAATTTGGGGTTTTACCCTCCGTTTGTACAAAAAAAAAAAAAAAAAAAAAAAACTCTTAATATATTCTCAAATCTATCATGTAGTCTAGTCTCAACTTAAAGTGGCATTTCCACATCAATAATAAATACACATTGGTAAGGCGACGTGGAAAATTATTTCCAAGATGAAACCATTCTAGGATATAAAAAATTAAGAACTAATAATTGTGACTTTTGGACAGAGGGATAATGGTGGCAAATTTAGGAATATAGTAAAAATTGATGATTTTCTTTTTGACAAAAATATAGGGGCATAATTGGGACTAGACCTAAAGTTTTTAGTTTTTTTTTTTTTTTTTTTTGAGATAAAAGAAAGGTTGGGACTAAACCTAAAGTTTGGAATATTTTCTGAGACGAAAAAAAAGTTTGGAGCTGATCTAGGACTAGACCTAAAGTTCGGGTTTTTTTATGAGACAAAAAAAAGTTCGGGGCAAATTTGAGATTGGACATAGAGTTTGGGTTTTTTTTTTTGGAATTAGCCCTTTAAAAGATGTGTGTGTGTTCAATTTCTTCATACTACGTCAATATTTTCCTTTCATTAAATAATAATTATAATACTTCATAATATGGAAATTTTGTAAAATATTTTAACTGTCCCTTTTTTGCATGGATGCATCGTATGTGCGCTTTTATAATGTTAATTATGCACTTTTTATAAATAAAAAATCTAATCATGTCTTGGTATAATTTTAAAATTGCATTACTCCTATTAATCGAACAATTTTACATGAGTTTTTTTATTGTACAAAATTGATGATTACCACCAGAGGTGAAAAATACGGAAAATCACATGATTTGTACTATACTTATTGTGGTAATACAGTTAAGTAAAATAATTGATTTAGTGAAAAATACGATTAAAAAAAAATGCCTTGTTTGGGTTGGGTTTGACTTGATTTGTTGAGCTTAAAAAAAATAGCCATTTTCTATTTTCTATTATGGGTTCTCGGCTGTTTTGGTCTAGCTTTCATTAACTTCTAATGCAAATCTTAAATAAAAATGTCAAAATGCTTTATGTTTGGAAATTTCGAGGGACGAACTTTCATTCAATGAAATGTAAATACTGTGCATATTAACCATAAAAAGTAGAGGAAATTTACCTTTTGCCTTTAAGATTCCATCCCTTTATACGTGCAACCTCAAGAAGGGCACCTTCCCACCGCTTCAATTCATCGGAGCCAAACTTCTTCTGGTGCTCGGGCATGGCTTTTTTATACAACTTGATTTTGAGCTTAACATCATCAATATTCACGTCATAGAAGATGGGAAGTATTTCTTTCTTCCCCTTAGATGTTGACGTGCATTCTACCATGTGCGCAATCTCCTGGAGACACCATGAACTATTAGCGTAACCCTTAGAGAAGATAGGTATGTAAATTTGAGACTTGTTAAGTGCTTTCAAAAGCTCGCCACCAATTTTTTTTCCGAATCTGAGTTCTTCGTTGTCGAAGAAAACGCGGATTCCCGCATTTCTCAAGCTACTGTTGAGGCAACTGGTGAATCCATTGCGAGTATCCAGTCCCCGGAAGCTCAGGAACACATCGTACTCTTCGTTAGATGCATTTTGGGTTCTCAAGTTTGACTCTGAGTCCCTCCTTAAGGCCTCCTCCTCTTCTCCAGACCAATCGTCCAGTCTCGAGGTTGACTTCGAACCCCTACTCCTCGAGTTCGTGATACCAAAATTACAGACTTGTAACCTGATCCAGACGTAAGATAAGGAATGTGAATTGCACAAGCAGGCTGAATTGTATTAAACATGTACAGGAGCAAAGTTTTATTATATTGTGCATTATCTGTAAACAAGAGATCGAAAAGAAGTGGAATTAAATTACTTACACTTTCGCTACAGCCAAAGCGACGATGGTGATTATAGGAGCCTGACCTCCATTGGATCCCATCTGTGGGCCGATCTTCTCAGCTCTATTCACCCAGAGCTGTTCTCCGTTCTGTAAAGATGGCTAACTGGGACGGTTCAGCGAAGGAAGATCGACGCGGTGAAGAGAAGGAGGGCAGTCAACGCGGGGAGGATGTAGGCGACTTTCTGGGAAATATAGGGAAGTCGCCAAAAATCAGAACACGGAGGCGCGCGAAGACAGAGAGGGGTCCACAAAAAGCGGGCAGGGTCTACGTTTATGTCCTGGTGGAAAATTTAAAGCTCAATACGTCAAGATCATGTGCGGTGCACGTGGTCCACCACTAGCATAATTAAAGAACAGGTAATTGAATCATATCCGAACTACCGTCGTCCATCCACACAGTAGCCTCATACATCAAAAAGGTCATCTCAACATCAAGATCAAACACATCGTGAAAAGAAACCTCAATATGTGCTATCACTCCATAACGAGCGACGCCTAGTAAAAAAATAATAAGACTCTAACCTAGACAATCCACAACTGCCAAAGAAGACAAGAGAAACACAACCAAATAGCTTAAGATACTACAACAGGATTGTCATAGGTAATACTAAATAAATATCGATGCACCACATGAATGATCACTCTATACCCAACATGCTAAATGCACCCACACACCTCATGCTCTAAATCCGTGCCAAGATGTAATGCAACAGCAGCAGATGAACTCACACGCCTAGTGGAATTTATTTTATAGTGTGAATATCAAGTCCACCCTCGATCAATTTACCCACCAAAACGCGCCGCACGATCAAGTCACTTCTGAAATCCCACATCCGGACATCCACAATATTTCTATCATGAGCATCTCAATCCAAGACATCTTAGTATCGCACAACCGAAGCATCCCAAGAATACACAGCATGGGGCATCTCACTCCGAGGCATCTCAGTATCCCACAACCAAGGCATCCAAGAACACATAGCACGAGCATCCCACTCCCCGGGGCATCACCGACATCTCAGTACCGATGGAAATCTCTTACTCATTCAAGCACTTTTGATTGGCCATTATGGTCGTCTAAGAAGTCTTTGAAAAATTCCAAAACTTGTTAAAAAGTCCTGGCGCCTTTAACGGCGTCCACTTGCAAATGCAGAACATTAGGTGAGAAATAGACAACTATATTTGATTTTAATGTGAGCTGGCCAACTTTTGTTTCTTCCTTGAAAACACGCCAGAAAAGCCCTCCTATTCTTTTGTGAATGATTCTGACTTGTCCGTGACTGTGTGTCCCTTATTACCAGTGGGATTCTCCAGCTATATTAAAAAAATAAATTTACCAAGAAATAGGATTGAGTTTGTGACAGTCTGATTTTCCGCTTATGTTTTCAATTAAATAAATCGGGCTTTTTCGTCGACGTACTTATAGCGCTATTTTCTGAGCTGATCACTCATGAGATAACTTGACTAATCGGGAAAGTTATTAAAGGATTTTGATCTGCAAGACTTGAGAATTCGACCAAAATCGATCAAGCTCGACCGTGTTAGTCTACAAGGATCAGCTCAGCACAGTCGAAAATATATTAGAAATCGGAAATAGGTCAATTCGATAGAGATAATTTTAGGCTTGGGTGATTCCAACTAATTACAAATTTCTCGTCGATCGACACTAAATCGAATTTTCTGTTGTTTTGATACCCTGTGCTCATAATTGAAACATCGAGATTTTTCACGACAATCGATAGTCGTCAATGCGTCGAAGATGTATATTGTGGCTCGATAAATAATCGACCATGGGTCAGTTGCACCGAAAATTCCTAAAAACTAATCGATAATTTAAGTTGCGCTAAAATCACGTTTGACTGAAATTAACTGAGGAAATGATGTCGATTACAGAAATTAAGAATTGTCACGTGTCACAATTCATCCCAAGGACATTGTTGCATCTTCTCAAAATTTATTGATGATGGGAATTATTCACGAAATGTGCAAGATCAGCAAATTAAAAGAGTAAGGGAATTGCCACATTTTAAGTAGGATTTTAAGGCCTCTAATGTGAAGCAATTTAAGAGGTATTATAAGTTGTTACTAAGGGACTTGACCCTATTGAATTAGATGTTAGATTGGTAATTAAATAAAGAAGAGAAGTCTCCTCAAAAGGAAATTCGTAGGAATCCCTCTCTCCTACAATTTCACCTCAATTTCCTTGGTATTTAATGGAGATGGACTTGGAAAAGATAGAAGGACCACTTGATAGGGAAAGGAACTCAATCTCCATGGGAAAAAGCTACGATAATCAACTTCAAAATTTGGATTCAGCAGTTTACATGGATTCCAACATTTTCTTTCATCCCATTTAGAAGAGACAACATTGGAAACTTTGTGAGGCCTATGATAGTGATAGGTGGCCAAAATTTCCATGGAAAAATACGCCAAAAGCTTAAGGAAATTTCAATGAAACTTCCAAGCAATTTACTCTCTCCTTCCCCACCCTTTTCTCACGCATGGACGTCTGTTGTATTTTACGATGGCAACTTCCACATTTTCCTTTCTTCCTCTTATTTTATTCTTCTCCCTTGTCTCTTTCATCGTACAAGTTGTTGTTGTCTCTTCCCTTGAACGTGCAACTTCCATTTCTGCTCCCTCTTGAACGACAAACCGGAGACTAAGAAACAAAACAAAGCAAGGCGTGAACGTGCCATTACCAAAAAAATTCTTGGACCCACATAAACGTCGACCGCCTACAACCATGGTTTTTATATATAGGTCGGATAGTTCGAGTCAGGAAAAAACCCCCTCACCCACACAAGAACCACGCAACTGACCAAAATCCATATTTAGTTCCCTCTATCGAAAAATTTATAGATTCATGTGTTGCTATTGCCATCACACCACAGCACATTCCTCTACAGTTTCGGCTCAACACCATCACCGAGAGGCTCAAGGTTGGTCTCTGTGTTGTTGTCCAACCACCAACAAGAATTGCCGTTAGCCGTGAATAGGTGAGTTGTCTTCTAAATCTGGACTAGGGGTTGAGTACCTCTATTAGGAATTCGTACAAGTTAAAAAGATGTAGATGACGTTATATATGAATGGATGTTGGTTAGGGATGTTATGATAACATAGAAAAACTTAGATAGGGTTTAGAGAGCAAAACAAACGTCGTGGAGGAAGATTCGGACTAGAACAGTAGCTGATTTCTAAAACAGTTTCTAGGACGTTGGTGTTTTACTAATTTTGTAGACAACTGTGTATTGCAATTTTGAAGGAATTCTATTCTAAAGAAATGTTTTAGACATCCTAAATAATAACATATATTGTTCTCAGAATTTTTAGAATTTAAAAAGATGACGATTTTCATGACGTCATCCTTGAAGCAGTAATTCAAACAGTTCTGTAAACCGTGACCTATTATGATGCCGAGAGATGTTACTGACCTTTAGAGGTTGAATTTCCAATCGGTTTCTTCATGAAAGTTGTTTGTTATAACTTTTAGTTTAACATACTTGAATTTCAAATCAAACAGACTAGATTTCAACCCAAAAATGAACTAATTTTAATGAGTTAGGCTCTATGGAACTAGACCCAATTTTTATGCTGGATAGAAAGAATTTCTAGGCCAAATCTAGAGGGATCTGGATCTCGGTGTCTTCATGAAAAATGTTTTTTTTTTTTTTTTTTTGACACCTAAATTTTGGTGATTCTTTTAATTATTAATCACATTAAAAAATTAGGGATTAATTTTAAGCCCTAAAAAATAGTTAATTAATTAATTGCATAGCATATAGTTTTAGGTGCATTTATTTTAAATTGCATTTACATTGGGCCAAATGACAAATGGGTTCAAATTGATGGTTAAGAACTTTAACTGATGAGTGGTAAGCGCGAAGAAAAAGAATCGGCCAAGCCCATATCCTCGACAGATTTTATGGATTTATCTTTGTAAGATTTCAATTGAAAAAGCAAATATTTCGTTTGGAAAAAAACAAATATTGCGTTTCGAAAAGAAATCTTCGTGGAGATGAATTTGAAAAATTTTAAAACCCTAATCCGTGCCCTATAAATACGTAAAAAATACCTAGGGTTAGGGAGGCCACTCACAATAGAATACACGGCCATTAGGAGGTTTCTTTCTTCGCTTTGTGGGAGGGGTTTTCTTTCTTTCTTTTTTTCGTAGTCAAAGATCAATAGTCAAAAGACGGAGGGCCACAGAATTGAGATAAACGGCTACAGCATAGGGAGAAGAGAGCGTGAGAGATTGAGGAGAGAGTGGGGTCACGGCCAAGCATCCCGCGGCCGTGACCTTGCTGATTTGTGGCCGCATCTCACTGCCGAGCTTCAACCTGAACCTGCTTAGTCGGCTGCACCACTGTGTCTTGCGGTGCCACTTGGCTATGAGACAACGTGGTGCTGTCCCAGGGCTTATTGCGACGAACCACTGCTGAGATGCAGCACGATTTTCCAGTCCCAAGCAACGCCTAACGAGTTTCCAACAATCCCGGCGAGTCTCTTAGAAGGTTGCAGGTTCCTGTCGAAGTTGTCGTTGTTTTGAGGCTCGCAGTCCCGTCCAGTCACCATCAATGCTGACGGTTATCTTGAGATTTTTTTTTTTTTTTTTGGAGTTTCTCTCGCGACTATCAGCGATTCACTCGAATCAGATTTTTTTTTTGTCGAGGCTTGTTTATGCAGGCTTCCCGGTGAGACCCATTCTTGCTGATTCAGATGCAGCTCCTATTCTTGGCTGCACCCGTGAGAACACAGCTGTATCCCCAGAATGATCCAACGACGACGAGCCTAATCGTCAAGTCCTGGTAGCAATAAGCGTTGCCTCCCGCAAGAGTTGCCCTACATCAATCTAGCGACACAAGTCAAGAACAATTTGCGCAAGTCCACTTAGTTCTTTGCAGCAACCAGAAAATTTCTGCTCAGCCTCACCCATGGCCTCATCATCACCATCACATGCAGAAGACGCCAATTTTTGATAAAGTGGTGGTCAAAGTGGATTGCCCGGTCAAAGTATCAAGTCTTCAGTGGAAGCTCGGACAAATATAAATTCACGAAGGGACTTGAATACTGAGGGTCGAGGAACGCATCTAATTTGGTGGCTCACCAGCAATCCCTAAGCTCAAAGGCTGTCGTCCGGTCCGCAGTTGCAAGTCACCATCCCAATTTGGAAAAGTTATCGGTGCGATATCGAGAGCTAGGTAAGATTTTTGATTAATTCGATTTTCTTATATTTTATTGTCCAATCCATGGGATCGCGATTTATTTTGAATATTTGTTCGTTATTGCCATATCCAAAAATATTTTGAATTCTCATGAATTCGGGATTAATCCCTAATTTCATAACGTCATACGATTGAACGATCGATTTTCACACTCGAAATCTGACTCGCAATTGCACGGAAAATCGCCAATCCGATCTCACGCTCGAGATATGATTCGTGATTTTATTTAAAAATTGGCCAATCCGATCTCATGCACAAGATATGATTCATCAATTTAGTTCCCAAAATTAAATGGACGTGGATGATGTCTTGCTTGATTTGGTGCCGTGTTGTTCTTGATGCTTTATTTGTTTGCTCCCATAAAAAAATATATATATATTTGAGTTAGATTAGATGCATGTTAGGATGTTACTTGTTTTAGATTATTTTGCATGTCTAGAATAGGAAATTTATTTATTTCGAATTTTGGAAAAAAGGAAAAACATTAAAAAAAAGTCATTATGCATATGTCATGTAGAATTATGGCATTCTTTGCATGTCATTGCATGTTAAGATTGCATATTATAGGTTTAGATAATTTCTCCTAAATAGATTGCATGCTTATTAGGAAAATAAAAATCATGTGCGCGTCATATAGAATTAGTTTCATACAATGCACGACATTTAGTGATTTTTGTTAGATCCATTTAATTAGAAATTGTCAGTCATTAGATTAATTTAGATTGAGTATTTAAATGTTGCATTTCTTTAATTTCGAATCTCATAGAAAATACAAAAAAAATTATTTAGAATAAATCATCTCATGCTTAGGATAGACTACATGCTTAGTTATGTCATATTGCTTAGGTCATATAGCTAAGTCACGTTGTCATGTCATATCATTTCATGTTAAATTAGTGGCATGCATTGCATATTGCATGATTTTCATTAATTAAGTGAAAACAAAACAAAAATTGCGTGTTAATTAGAAACCATATCTAGGGTTGATATGGATTTTAATTTAACATTGCATATGCTTTCGTTGCTTTAAGGTAAGTCTTGCAATTTATTTTTTGCTTTACTTGAGTGTTAAATTAGTGGTTTGCGCACCTGCATGAACACCTCACATATTAGGGAATTAGTTTAAAATCAATCCAAACTGCTTGCCAAACATTTTTCAAAATAAAAAGAAAGGTACCGAAAGGGCGTTAGAGAATTCTAGCGTAACCAAGTCCCCGTACCCATAGTCTCTGGTTCGTAGAAGTAAAATAATTCTCCCGTTATTTTACTTGGGTTTCTAATCGACCCACCAAAAATAGATTAGTGGCGACTTCTAATTGAAAATCAATTGCATGTTAAGAACTTGAATCGAAAGTCGCGAATTGGTATGGGCTTGGGAGAGCCCGAGTTAAGTCTAGGCTTAACAATCCATTAGTCAAACCTTAGGTGGTTCACACCCGAAAAATTGGTCGTGACATTTTTTTTTTTAGTACGTGTCCAAATTTGAGAATTTTTCGAGTTCATACGAGTGGGTTTCTGACTTCGAATTTGGGATAGCGTAATTGGACTATTTTATGTGAATTTGGGTTAGTAAGAATGTATGTTTGTTTTGAAGTATTCTTGCTATGAAATTGCTTAATTGAGTCTGTGAATGCTATGTGTAACTAACTATTGAAGTGTGACATTGATCATATGCATTCATGGCATGAGATTCCGCCACGAGCCTTTGGGGCTGGGCAATGCTCCTTCGGGAATACCCCAAGTCAACAGATACCGGTCGCAGTGGAGGCTGGACCGACGCTCCTATATGGAATGCCGTCTAGATGTAGACAATGCCGCGCTCGACGGTGCGAGGCAATGTCCAGTTATGCCAGAAGACTGTTATCTGATCATTGAAATCATTTGTAACGCATGAATGGGTAAAAATGAGGGACCTAATTAAAAGACAAAACTATGTGGTGTGGTATGGGACGTGTCATAACGGTTTAGTATGGTAATTGGGGGTCCGTGTAATTATGTGACATTTATATCCTTACATATGTATGTGTTAAAAGTATTCTATGATATATGATATCGATATCTTATGCATGATTTAATTGACACTAACATGCAGAAAAGTATTGGTATTAAGAAAGTGTGAGAAAGGCGATTATATTGCATGTTGAGTGTACCCTTCTCCTAATTTGGATTTAGGGGATTTACTCGCTGAGATGTGATCTCACCCCATCGTGGGTTAAAATTTTTCAGGTCCCTAAATGGACGAAGGCCAGGTCATGTACAGTCGGTCGCAGCAAATGAGGAATAGGATTATCGCTATCTCCTTCCAAGTGATGACGGGTTCTCCGTCAAGACTAGATGTAGGGTGACAGCTCACTCCTGAGAAATCGAGAAGTATGGTAGTGCAGTAGTAAGCCCCAGTCTTATAGATAAAAGCTTAGTTAGTGGGTAATCGAACAGCTTCACTTTTTGTATCAGACCTTGGGGTGTTAAAGTGGTATATATATAAGTACTGTGATGTTGTAGGTGTGGCTTGTGAAAAATGATATCCTACGTTTCTATCCCATTGTTTTGTTGTATGGAGATTGTTTTATGTTTCTGCATGTGCAAAATAATGAATGGGTCAACAATAATTACTGGGATGTTGCAAATAATAAATCGACCATGAGGGATGTGCATGAGCCTGGTGTTCGGGTCGTGACAGAGTTTCGGTGACTTTATGGGTTACATAAAGAAGGTGGGGCCTCAGTTCATTTCCAAGAAATGCAACCCCCAACCTATGGGGTTGCACATATCTTATCAAGCCAAAAATTAAATAATATGAATTTGTAAAAAATCGAATGTTCAAATATGGCATCAAATGTGATAGTGCACGTGTGACGTCCCAGTTGCGTCATGTACTAAGCCCAAGTGGAAATTATATGGATTATCAACTTATAGGACTTATTAATTTCAATCGTTCAACTACAACGTTCACCTTTAAAGGTTAGCATGTATAACATGAATATTTTAAAATCTAAACTTTATATAACAAGGTTATCCTGCAATAATCCTATCAACTAACATTAGATAATACAACCAGGATCATATATAAAGATCAAGAGAAACTTCATTACTTTCCTTTTAACAACATTCGGGCTTACAAAAATCAACCTAGATTACCTACATAGTTTTTCCACCTATGTACAACATACTTACAAGTTCAAAAGCAAAGGTGTAAGTAAACAACCGGGGGAAAAGGGTGGGGGGTTTCTAACTCCACTATCCCACACAAGCCCACATCCATAAAAACAAAAGGCATTCCTCTAGCATCTACACGCTCTAGATGCCTAAGCGCCATCCATCTCAGCTCCAAGTCCTCTAGCACCAAAAGGAAGGGGGCCAAACATCTCCCCTTCGTGGTTTATGAACCACGCAACAAACTTCATCGGATTTATATCCGCTCTACCGTTGTCCATCCACAAAGTAGCCTCATACTTCGAAAAGGTCATCTCGACATCAAGATCAAACACATCATGAAAAGAAACCTCGATACAAGCTATCATCCCGTAACAAGCAATCGAAGGCACGTCCATACTAACAATCTGAAAAAAAATAAGCAATGAGCGATGCCCAGTAAAAAAATAATAAGACTCTAACCTAGACAATCCACAGCTGCCAAAGAAGACAAGAGAAACACAACCAAATAGCTTAAGATACTAAGTCGGGACTATCACAGGTAATACTAAATAAATATTGATGCACCACATGAATGATCGCTCTATACCCAACATGCTAAGTGCACCTATATACCTCATGCTCTAAATTTGTGCCAAGATGTAATGCAATAACAGTGGATGAACTCACATGACATGTGGAATTTATATTATAGTGTGAATATCAAGTCCACCCTCGATCAGTTTACCCACCGGAACGCCGCCGGCCCGATCGAGTCACTTCCAGAATCCCACATCCGGACATCCACAATATTTCTATCATGGGCATCTCACTCTGAGGCATCTCAGTATCATACAATTGAGGCATCCCAAGAACATATAGCAAGGGGCATCTCACTCCGAGGCGTCCCAGTATCCCATAACCGAGGCATCCAAGAACACACAGCATGGGCATCCCACTCCCCGGGGCATCACCGGCATCTCAGTACCGATGGAAATCTCTTACTCATTCAAGCGCACATTTCACAGATCACACCTTTGATTAATGTCATCACATCATGCACAAGACCTCAAGAACATACAATTCACTCAACCATGATCAATAATCAAAACACATCACTCCCGTGCGCCAAACATCACACAAATCCTGATTATAAAGTAAAACCGTTTTGGCACGTCCCATACCATGCCTAACAGTTTTGCCCCATAATTAAGCGCAAAGCATCACATACATTGCACGCATATGTCTCTCTTAGTAACTATACAATCACTTCACTTCAAATGATAGAAGAGGCATGCTCATGCTTGAACTAACCACTATCATGAGGTCATTAGACTCCATATATGTCATGAAAGCCAAGTACAAAGGACACAACAACAAATGCACATTCTCGGATCAAGGCAGTGTATGAGCAATTGTGGGCAGGTTCGAACATAGACACAGAAAGTATGTCTAATCTTATCGGAATATTACAAAATTTTAGTATGTTATAGAAGAGACATAGATTAACATTTTCCGTCAAGAAACTTAAGTCTATATCTCAATATATTAAGAGCAGTAATTTGCTGTCTTGTTTCTAAAATTCTGCAGCATCTTCTAGATTTAGTACCTACAGAAGAAAGATCGTTTCACTACCCAAACCTTGACCGTTTGTTCTTAGATTTTGATATGTTATTTCTAAGGATGTTTCCTAAAACTTTCATAAGGGTTTAAGGTCCAATTCTATCTAGAAAATTACAGAAAATTTGTAGAATCACCTAAGATTTTGCTGTCTTCTAAGGTACAGCTTACTAGTTCAAAGAAAACATTCTCGCTAATACATCTTCGCATCAATTTTTGCTATAACTAGATGGCGAACCTAATATAATGGATGTTCTCTCAAGTAGACTTGTTCTTTTCCTTATCTACACCATTAAAATTAAAGGCGACATAAAACAAAAGGTTTTTCTATCTCTATTCCTCTAGAACAGAAAGTTTTGGTCCATTTTCTTCATCTTTAGCTCAACCCAAACCGTAGTTTCTCCACAAATCCCTTTTGTAGTATCTAGACACTCCTCCATAGCATCTAAGGGTAATCAAAGTAGGTCTTCACTTACATAGAACCTTCCACAGCTTGGTTCAAAGCAAATACTCGCACCTCGACTCATCTACCGCAACATGCATCACTTTTCCTCACTCGGCAGTCATCTCCACCTTGCTTGACTAACACAACTTACTCACACTCTATTTCCAAAACATGCAAGGCTCTAACATAACATGCAAGGACTCACAGCTTCAACCTAGAGTTCATCTAGCTCAATCCAACATAAAACAGCAATATTACACCTAATCCTCCACCATTCGGCTAGTTCCACAAGTTCCCTTGACAAAATTAGCGGATAACTTCTAGTTTAAAGGTTTATCTTTTCCTTACCGTTGCTTAGCTTGTCGCTTGTAACATCCTGAAATAGGCATCTCGTCAGCGCGCCTATGGTCCTTTTTCTCTGAGCTGATCACTCATGAGCTAACCAATCTATTGGGTAAAGCTGTTAAGGGATATAACTGCGGTAAAATCCCTAAAAGCTACCCGATAGGTCGGTTTGGACTAAAATCGCATTCGGTCGATTTTAACCAAGAAATTGAATTCTGTTTTGGAAATCAGATGTCCAAGCATGTTACGATTCATTTATAGGACGTCGTCTTGTCTTTCGGAGAAATTCCGTCAAGTTCGGGCTTTTTATGGAAAATCGATTTGGACGTTACAAAAAATTAACGGAAATTCGGATGGGCCAAATTGAATGAAATTTTGGCCTCCTTACCGAACCTTTGGGTGTTAGGGACTTGCAAAAAATTATATGGGATTTTTCTACAACAGAATTTGGACTTCAATTTTGGGAATTTGTTGAAGAAATTGAAGGGGAATTTATTGAAGAAATTGAAGACCAAAGATTTGTGAAATTCGGATCTAGAAGAAGACAGCAATTTTTGGCTTTAAATTGGATAAATTGGTGAAATTAAGTTGGTTGGAAAGTATTAAGAGACCAAGTAGTTAATTGGATGGATAGGGCTTGTTGAAATTCCCCCCACCGCAGCTTCTTCGGCAAGATTTGCCAGCTGCTTCCCTACTTCACAGCCTCTCTCTCTCTCTCTCTCTCTCTCACAAGCCGTTTCTCTCTCTCTCGTGTGACAAGTTCTTTCTCTTTCAGCCGAGTTTTGCTTTTGCTGCTCTCTCAATTTTCCTTTGAAGACTTGCCAGTCCGTTTTCTTCAATCTCTGCCGCGTGCCATCTCTCATTTCACCGCCTACACCCCACCGAAGACTACTCTCTTCTCCTCTCCACCGAAACAGCTCGCCACTCCACCGAATCCCCACCACCGAAAGTTCTTATTTGCCACACGTCCAAGTATCGAGCTCCCTCGGTCAATCAAGGGAAAAACCCCAGCAAAGTTGACCCCCCAATTTGCCAACATCGTCCATGTATCCACACCCCCAACGCTGCCTTCTCCATTCGCTTGTGTCTTCAGCCCACGAAGCCAAGCCTCTGCACCGGTTGAAATCAGCAAAGTCTTCATCTCGCTGCCACCGATCTTCATCCTCCTTCTCTGCTTCCTCGTCCATTTAGGGTGTGAACTCATTGAGACATTGTTTCACCTGGTCATAGTTTAACTTTTTACAAGTCCCTAGATGGAAGTTCGTCTGGTTCGCTTTGGGCAACCGTGAGGGTATAGTGAGCAGAGTACCCTCTTCCCTATCCCCAAGACCCCCTGAACCCGTGAGCTCATCATGACCACGATCTTGGTCGATGAGGGCCTACCACAGTTGGTACCTCATTGATTCAAGGCGTGGTTTCTTCATGGGCCTAACGGGGCACGGGAGAGTCCCCTGATTGGTTTCGACACACCCGCCGTTGAGGGTGAGGAGGTAGTTGACCCACTTGACATTGACATCGCCGACGGTGTCGTGATAGATTCGAATCCCAAGTAGATAGGGTCCGAGGTAGGGTTAGCTAGGTAGCCCTTTTTGAAGCCTTCACTTTTGTATATAACCTTGTAGGCTGACTTGGTTTGTTTATAAAGTGTATTTGTTTAAATTGATTGTCTTGCTTTTCTATTCCATGTTGATTGTGTCTGGAGATGCTTGTTCGCTTCCGCATGTGCATAATCGATTGGGTTGGCGACGCAACCTAGGAACGTCACAAATTTTATCAACCACCGAAGGATGTGTACGCACTCGAAGTTCGGGACGTGACACCCTTAAATCATCATATCTTAGCTTCAAAATGATTTTTTTAAATAAAAAAATGCCACATCATTTAAAATTGTTATCGGAAAATGCCACGTTAGCTGTTTGGCCAAAACTCTTGTTGTTGATACTTAAGTGTTCATTTCTTCTCCGATTTTAGCACATAAATGGACCTTTTGGAAGTTTTAGCATTTATATGTCCACTCATTGCCAAGTTCTAGCACCTGAAATATACTTCTTTCATATGCTATTTCAATGAGAGAAGTTTGATTGTATCACTTGTGCAACTGAATATAAAAAACCAAAACAGTTTGCAAATGGAGGATAAGACAATATCAATGTTATAATTATTATAAGATACTTGCTTTGGGCCCAAAACTTTTTAAATGATTATTTAAGTGTCATCACAATAAATTAAGTGACTCTAGCAACAAAATATTTGACGTGACTTACCAAATAGTTTTGGCACTAAATTAGTCTAATTAAGTTTTGGCACCGAAATGATCAATTTTGAAGAATTCACACAAAATATTTTAAAATAGTATGGTGTGTAATTTATGTACCACATAACGTCATATAATCCATCACTTTTTCATTGGAAAACTTGGAGTTAAATTGGTTCCGAAATGTTCCTTTCCATTAATCCTCCTAGTTGATCAAAGAGAAGAAGTCCATTTCAATAAGTCTCCTAGCTCTGCTCTTCAATCTCAAAGCAGAGCGAGGTCAAAGAAGACATAAATGCAAAGTTACAAGGAGAAGAACAACCCAAGGGTTATAACTTTTGTACAGCACTCACTTAAGTTCCATAACTATTTTTTTGCTCACTTAACTGCCATAAATTTGAAAAACTGACACCAAAATGCCTACAATGTGCCTCATTAGTGCTGACATGGACAATTTAAAAGATTCAACAGCAAAAAATCCATGTCAAAATGGAAAATTAATTAAATCCATCTCAAAGTAGAGCAAGGTCAAAGAAGACATAAATGCAAAGTTACAAGGAGAAGAACAACACAAGTGTTATAACTTTTGTCAGCACTCACTTGAGTTCCATAACTAATTTTTCGCTCACTTAACTGCCATAAATTTGAAAAACTGACCACCAAAGTGCCTACAATGTGCCTCATCAGTGCTAACATGGACAATTTAAAAGATTCAACAACAAAAAATCCATGTCAAAATGGAAAATTAATTTTAAAAAATCCGCCTAGGACAATTTGCCAGAAATAACATTCAAATGATCAATTTCACTTTGATATGGCACTTAAGTAAGTGTAATATGAAAGTTATGGCACACCTGCTATTCTTATCCCGTCATTTTATTTATAAGTGAGAATGTTGGGGAGGATCAATGCAACTATCCCTCCGAACTTTACCATAACGATCACACCTAGACGAATGCCTTGCATTAATTAATTTTTTATAAGACATGTTAATAGAAGTGGGTACCATATATAAAACTAGATATTTCTCATGAATGATGCCCATTGCATATAAAATCCAAAATATTTTAAATTTAATTTTCAACAAATATTGAAATTGAAATATCATCAAACAATTATTATGTACTAATACATAAGTAGTATTAATTATAAATTACCTTCTTTGCCTCTCCATTTTCCCTACCACCATACAGACTTTCTTGAATCCAGAAACCCATCATACTCTCTCCTTATTTTACTCACATCAACTCAAAAATAAATAAGTAAGTTAGGTTAAACATAAAGGCTCATATTTTTTCTATTCTTTTTTTTTTTTTTTTACTTTTGATAGATCACAATATCTCTTATAGGTCTCAAATTGAAAATTATTTCGTACATTTTTTTCTTCTCTTTCTTTGGAAATTTTGATGCATTTAAAGTTGACAAAAAATATGTTTTTCTTTTCCAATGGTTTAATTGAATTGTCTTATAATGCAATTACAATTATCATAATTTTCTTGTCAATAACTAATTATTCTACTAATTGGCCCTACTTTTTCAGATTGGCCAATGTAGTCATAAACTTTTGGCCAATATTTTAATGTAGTCTTTCCCACCAATTACCACCGAAAATCGACATGATGTCTAATCATCATCGGCTGTCTTAAGTGACATGTTGATATAGGCAAACTACTGATTTCCACATCACAATTTGCTACGACATTCATTAGGAAAGACTACCTTTAAATATTGCATAAATGTGTCACAAATTTGGAATTAAAACTGAATTGATATGTGTATAATAGGTTTAAGACTATATTGATGATTTTCCCAAATATTTAACTAATTACTCCTTCAATGAACACATGTATAACCATTTTTGGGATAAGTACACAAGGAGTATTATAGCTTTCGCATGGCGCACACTCAAGGGCCATAAATTTGAAAAATTGATCATTTAACTGCCACTGGCAGTTTGCCTTAATGGAAAATCCGACGTTGACGCCAATAGTCTTACGTGGCATCATCAACGCTGACGTGGATAATTAATAAAAAATCAAAAAACAAAAAAAAAAAGCATGTTAGAATGGGAAATTAATTAAAAAATCCACACAAGACGATTTGCCAAAAGTGGCACTCAGATAATCAATTCTACCCCGATATGGCACTTAAGTGGACAAAACGTAAATTATTCGTAAATTATTGCACTCAAGTGAGTGCCAAACCAAAGTTACAACGTTCCACAATTTGCTACGACATTCATTAGGAAAGACTACCTTTAAATATTGCATAAATGTGTTGGACTTTATTGACAAATTTGGAATTAAAACTGAATTGATAAGTGTATAATAGGTTTAAGACTATATTGATGATTTTCAAAAATATTTAACTAATTACTCTTTCAATGAACACATGTATAATCATTTTTGGGATAAGTGCACAAGGAGTATTATAGCTTTCGTATGGCGCTCACTCAAGGGCCATAAATTTGAAAAATTGATCACTTAAGTGCCACTAGCGGTTTCCCTTAATGGAAAATCCGACGTTGCGCTATTGTCTTACGTGGCATCATCAACGCTCATGTGGATAATTAATAAATAAATAAATAAAAATGCATGTTAGAATGGGAAATTAATTTAAAAAATCCACGCAATATGATTTGCCAAAAGTGACACTTAGATAATCAATTCTACCCCGATATGGCACTTAAGTGGACAAAACATAAATTATCGCACTCAAGTGAGTGCCAAACCAAAGTTACAATGTTCCACAATTTGCTACGACATTCATTAGGAAAGACGACCTTTAAATATTGCATAAATGTGTAGGACTTTATTGACAAATTTGGTATTAAAACTGAATTGATATGTGTATAATAGGTTTAAGACTATATTGATGATTTTCCCAAATATTTAACTAATTACTCCTTCAACGAACACATGTATAATCATTTTTGGGGTAAGTACACAAGGAGTATTATAGCTTTCGTATGGCGCTCACTCAAGGGCCATAAATTTCAAAAATTGATCACTTAAGTGCCACTAGCGGTTTGCCTTAATGGAAAATCCGACGTTGACGCCTATTGTTTTACGTGGCATCATCAACGCTCATGTGGATAATTAATAAATAAATAAATAAAAATGCATGTTAGAATGGGAAATTAATTTAAAAAATCCACGCAATATGATTTGCCAAAAGTGACACTCAGATAATCAATTTTACCCCGATATGGCACTTAAGTGGACAAAACATAAATTATCGCACTCAAGTGAGTGCCAAACCAAAGTTACAATGTTCCACAATTTGCTAAGACATTCATTAGGAAAGACCACCTTTAAATATTGCATAAATGTGTAGGACTTTATTGACAAATTTGGAATTAAAACTGAATTGATATGTGTATAATAGGTTTAAGACTATATTGATGATTTTCCCAAATATTTAACTAATTACTCCTTCAACGAACACATGTATAATCATTTTTGGGGTAAGTACACAAAGGAGTATTATAGCTTTCGTATGGCGCTCACTCAAGGGCCATAAATTTGAAAAATTGATCACTTAAGTGCCACTAGCGGTTTCCCTTAATGGAAAATCCGACGTTGCCGTCTATTGTCTTATGTGGCATCATCAACGCTCATGTGGATAATTAATAAATAAATAAATAAAAATGCATGTTAGAATGGGAAATTAATTTAAAAAATCCACGCAATATGATTTGCCAAAAGTGACACTTAGATAATCAATTCTACCCCGATATGGCACTTAAGTGGACAAAACATAAATTATCGCACTCAAGTGAGTGCCAAACCAAAGTTACAATGTTCCACAATTTGCTAAGACATTCATTAGGAAATACGACCTTTAAATATTGCATAAATGTGTAGGACTTTATTGACAAATTTGGTATTAAAACTGAATTGATATGTGTATAATAGGTTTAAGACTATATTGATGATTTTCCCAAATATTTAACTAATTACTCCTTCAACGAACACATGTATAATCATTTTTGGGGTAAGTACACAAGGAGTATTATAGCTTTCGTATGGCGCTCACTCAAGGGCCATAAATTTCAAAAATTGATCACTTAAGTGCCACTAGCGGTTTGCCTTAATGGAAAATCCGACGTTGACGCCTATTGTTTTACGTGGCATCATCAACGCTCATGTGGATAATTAATAAATAAATAAATAAAAATGCATGTTAGAATGGGAAATTAATTTAAAAAATCCACGCAATATGATTTGCCAAAAGTGACACTCAGATAATCAATTTTACCCCGATATGGCACTTAAGTGGACAAAACATAAATTATCGCACTCAAGTGAGTGCCAAACCAAAGTTACAATGTTCCACAATTTGCTACGACATTCATTAGGAAAGACGACCTTTAAATATTGCATAAATGTGTAGGACTTTATTGACAAATTTGGAATTAAAACTGAATTGATATGTGTATAATAGGTTTAAGACTATATTGATGATTTTCCCAAATATTTAACTAATTACTCCTTCAACGAACACATGTATAATCATTTTTGGGATAAGTACACAAGGAGTATTATAGCTTTCGTATGGCGCTCACTCAAGGGCCATAAATTTCAAAAATTGATCACTTAAGTGCCACTGGCGGTTTGCCTTAATGGAAAATCCAACGTTGACACCAATAGTCTTACGTGGCATCATCAACGCTGAAGTGGATAATTAATAAAAAATCAAAAAACAAAAAAAAAATGCATGTTAGAATAGGAAATTAATTAAAAAATCCACGCAAGACAATTTACCAAAAGTGGCACTCAGATAATCAATTTTACCCTGATATGGCACTTAAGTGGACAAAACATAAATTATCGCACTCAAGCGAGTGCCAAACAAAAGTTACAACATTCCACAATTTGCTACGACATTCATTAGGAAAGACTACCTTAAAATATTGCATAAATGTGTAGGACTTTATTGACAAATTTGGAATTAAAACTGAATTGATATGTGTATAATAGGTTTAAGACTATATTGATGATTTTCCCAAATATTTAACTAATTACTCCTTCAATGAACACATGTATAATCATTTTTGGGATAAGTACACAAAGAGTATTATAGCTTTCGTATGGCGCTCACTCAAGGGCCATAAATTTGAAAAATTGATCACTTAAGTGCCACTGGCGGTTTGCCTTAATGGAAAATCCGACGTTGACGCCAATAGTCTTACGTGGCATCATCAATGCTGACGTGGATAATTAATAAAAAAATCAAAAAACAAAAAAAAACAAAATGCATGTTAGAATGGGAAATTAATTAAAAAATCCACGCAAGACGAGTTGCCAAAAGTGGCACTCAGATAATCAATTCTACCCCGATATGGCACTTAAGTGGACAAAACATAAATTATCGCACTCAGGTGATTGCCAAACCAGAGTTACAACGTTCCACAATTTGCTAAGACATTCATTAGGAAAGACCACCTTTAAATATTGCATAAATGTGTAGGACTTTATTGACAAATTTAGAATTAAAACTGAATTGATATGTGTATAATAGGTTTAAGACTATATTGATGATTTTCCCAAATATTTAACTAATTACTCCTTCAACGAACACATGTATAATCATTTTTGGGATAAGTACACAAAGAGTATTATAGCTTTCGTATGGCGCTCACTCAAGCACCATAAATTTGAAAAATTTATCACTTAAGTGCCCTTGGTGGTTTGCCTTAATGGAAAATCCGACGTCGACGCCAATAGTCTTACGTGGCATCATCAATGCTGACGTGCATAACTAATAAAAAAAATTTTAAAAAAATAAAATGCATGTTAGAATGGGAAATTAATTAAAAAATCCACGCAATACGAGTTGCCAAAAGTGGTACTCCGATAATCAATTCTACCAAGATATGGCACTTAAGTGGACAAAACATAAATTATCACACTCAAGTGATTGCCAAACCAAAGTTACAACGTTCCACAATTTGCTAAGACATTCATTAGGAAAGACGACCTTTAAATATTGCTTAAATGTGTAGGACTTTATTGACAAATTTGGAATTAAAACTGAATTGATATGTGTATAATAGGTTTAAGACTATATTGATGATTTTCCCAAATATTTAACTAATTACTCCTTCAACGAACACATGTATAATCATTTTTGGGATAAGTACACAAAGAGTATTATAGCTTTCGTATGGCGCTCACTCAAGGGCCATAAATTTGAAAAATTTATCACTTAAGTGCCACTGGCGGTTTGCCTTAATGGAAAATCCGACGTTGACACCAATAGTCTTACGTGGCATCATCAATGCTGACGTGGATAATTAATAAAAAAATCAAAAAAAAAAAAAAAAACAAAATGCATGTTAGAATGGGAAATTAATTAAAAAATCCACGCAAGACGAGTTGCCAAAAGTGGCACTCAGATAATCAATTCTACCCCGATATGGCACTTAAGTGGACAAAACATAAATTATCGCACTCAGGTGATTGCCAAACCAAAGTTACAACGTTCCACAATTTGCTAAGACATTCATTAGGAAAGACCACCTCTAAATATTGCATAAATGTGTAGGACTTTATTGACAAATTTAGAATTAAAACTGAATTGATATGTGTATAATAGGTTTAAGACTATATTGATGATTTTCCCAAATATTTAACTAATTACTCGTCCAATGAACACATGTATAATCATTTTTGGGATAAGTACACAATGAGTATTATCGCTTTCGTATGGCGCTCACTCAAGCACCATAAATTTGAAAAATTTATCACTTAAGTGCCCTTGGTGGTTTGCCTTAATGGAAAATCTGACGTCGACGCCAATAGTCTTACATGGCATCATCAATGCTGACGTGGATAATTAATAAAAAAAATTTTAAAAAAATAAAATGCATGTTAGAATGGGAAATTAATTAAAAAATCCACGCAAGACGAGTTGCCAAAAGTGGCACTCAGATAATCAATTCTACCCCGATATGGCACTTAAGTGGACAAAACATAAATTATCGCACTCAAGTGATTGCCAAACCAAAGTTACAACGTTCCACAATTTGCTAAGACATTCATTAGGAAAGACGACCTTTAAATATTGCATAAATGTGTAGGACTTTATTGACAAATTTGGAATTAAAACTGAATTGATATGTGTATAATAGGTTTAAGACTATATTGATGATTTTCCCAAATATTTAACTAATTACTCCTTCAACGAACACATCTATAATCATTTTTGGGATAAGTACACAAAGAGTATTATAGCTTTCGTATGGCGCTCACTCAAGGGCCATAAATTTGAAAAATTTATCACTTAAGTGCCACTGGCGGTTTGCCTTAATGGAAAATCCGACGTTGACGCCAATAGTCTTACGTGGCATCATCAATGCTGACGTGCATAATTAATAAAAAAATCAAAAAAAAAAAAAACAAAATGCATGTTAGAATGGGAAATTAATTAAAAAATCCACGCAAGACGAGTTGCCAAAAGTGGCACGCAGATAATCAATTCTACCCCGATATGGCACTTAAGTGGACAAAACATAAATTATCGCACTCAAGTGATTGCCAAACCAAAGTTACAACGTTCCACAATTTGCTAAGACATTCATTAGGAAAGACGACCTTTAAATATTGCATAAATGTGTAGGACTTTATTGACAAATTTGGAATTAAAACTGAATTGATATGTGTATAATAGGTTTAAGACTATATTGATGATTTTCCCAAATATTTAACTAATTACTCGTCCAATGACCACATGTATAATCATTTTTGGGATAAGTACACAATGAGTATTATAGCTTTCGTAGGGCGCTCACTCAAGGGCCATAAATTTGAAAAATTGATCACTTAAGTGCCACTGGCGGTTTGCCTTAATGGAAAATCTGACGTTGACGCCACTAGTCTTACGTGGCATCATCAACGCTAACGTGGATAATTAATAAAAAATCAAAAAACAAAAAAAAATGCATGTTAGAATGGGAAATTAATTAAAAAATCCACGCAAGACGATTTGTCAAAAGTGGCACTCACATAATCAATTCTACCTCGATATGGCACTTCAGTGGACAAAACAGAAATTATCGCACTCAAGTGAGTGCCAAACCAAAGTTACAACGTTCCTACTATTCCTATCTCCAAAGTTAAGACACGTGAAGAAAGTTTTATTTACTTCTTGTTTTTTTTTTTTTAGGAAACCAAATAGATTTTTGTGATTTTAAATGAAATTATTCGGAGAGAATTTTTCATCCACGATATTGCTTTCGAGACCTTTGAAAGAAATAAAATTAATGGCATAATTAGAATATTAGCTTTCTGATTATTTTTTTTTTGGCTCGCTCTGACCTTTTGTCAATTTCTAATTTTATGAATTCTAGAGCAAAAATTTTCTTAGTAATAAATCTAATCCCAAAACTTTATAAATGACCTCTTTAGTAGACAAATATCTTGAAAACTCACATTTAGGTGACTCCAGCGAGCCATGTCAAATTTTCTGACAAAGTAGAATTACTAGAGTCATTCAAGTGATCGTTTTTGAAAAATCACAGCAAATAAATAATCGTATGTTGGGGCACCATTGCTGCGTTTTTCCCGCTGCAGTTGGATGGATAGATGAGTATGTTTCGAGCTTCATTGACCCCGTATTAGTCATCCACAGTGACCTTTCCTCGCGCACAAAGTACTGAACTTTCCAAATTGGATGTCCCGTAGCCAATTCTGATGGGAGGCCCATCTTGCGCAATAAGTCATACATGACGTAAGAGATATTGACTAGAAGACATACATGTAGTCGACTCATCTTGCTAAATCATTCCGAATCTAGATTGATTTTCCTTGTTCTCTTTCGCAATCACAAGTTATTGGTAAACACGGTCAGGAATTTAATAAGATATCTAAAGCATAGAAGAAATCAAACTTGTCTTCTCTCATCACCCCTTTCTTTATTCCCACCAAACCCCTCCTTATACATTTGTCCTCAGTTTGAGGTCTAAAAACGAACCTCAGCTTTCAAAATTCAACAGCGTCACAACCCCAACCATTCTTGTGCTTCCCCAGCATCATTCCCGAATACGTTCCTGTAACGGAAACTCTCCTGAGAGGCCAGATGGGTGAAAGCCATCAGGTTCACATTTTCTTCTTCCCTTTCATGGCTTCAGGCCACATGATCCCAATGACCGAAATGGCCAAACTATTCGCCATTAGAGGCTGTAAGTCCACTCTCATCGCCACCCCCCATGACAAGCCCACCTTCTTGAAATCCATCACGAAAACCAAGGATGCTGGCTTCGACATCGATGTCGTCACAGTGACATTGCCCCTGAAAGAAGTCGGCTTGCCAGAAGACTGTGACAATATGAACAAGATCACTACGGAGGAAATACGTAAGCAATTCTATAGAGCTATCCGGATGCTGGACCAACAGCTCGAGCGGCTGATAGAGAAACTTGCCCCCAATTGTCTAGTCTCGGACATGCTCCTCCCCTGGACAAACGAGATCGCTGCCAAGTGGGGAATCCCTAGGCTCGTTTTCCACGGGACAAGTGCCTTCTCCATTGCGAGCATAGAATGTGTGAGGCTCTATGAACCTCACAAGAAGGTGTCGTACGATTCGGAGCCCTTCGTTATCCCCAACTTCCCCGGGGAAATCACAATGTCCAGGATGCAGTTGGCGGACGTTTACAGGGAAGAGACAGAGATCACCAAGTTATTCAATGACATGATGGAATCGGAGAAGAGGAGTTCCGGGGTCATCATGAACAGCTTCTACGAGCTCGAGCCAGCTTATGCTGACCATTACAGGACCTTCCTAGGGAGACAATCCTGGTTCGTCGGCCCGCTCTCATTGTGCAATAAAGAGACTGAGGACAAAGCACACAGGGGCAACCAAGCATCCATCGACCAGCACGAGTGCCTCAAGTGGCTCGACTCGAGGCAACCCAACTCAGTGATCTACATTTGCTTCGGAAGCATGGCAAATTTCAATGCTGCTCAGCTCCACGAGATTGCAGTTGGACTAGAAGCGTCAGGTCAACAATTCATTTGGGTGGTGAAGAAGGACCCGAATGTGGATGAAGCCAAAGAAGAGTGGTTGCCTGATGGGTACGAATCAAGAATCCGAAACAAGGGCCTCATCATCAGGGGCTGGGCTCCTCAGGTGCTGATTCTCGATCATGAGGCGATTGGGGGTTTCGTGACACATTGCGGGTGGAACTCCACGCTGGAGGCGATCACGGCTGGCGTGCCAATGGTGACTTGGCCGGTAGCGGCAGAGCAATTCTTCAACGAGAAGTTCGTGACCCACGTGCTCAAGGTCGGGGTCAGCATAGGGGTGAAGCAGTGGGTGAGGTTGTTCGGCGACAGCGTGAAGAGCGAGAGAGTGGAGGATGCAGTGAAGAGAGTCCTGGTGAGTGAGGAAGCAGAGGAAATGAGGAGGAGGGCGAAAGCACTTGCAGAGATGGCAAGAGGGGCTGTGGAAGAAGGGGGATCTTCTTGGTCTGATTTGGGAGCTCTGCTTCAAGAGCTAGGACAACAGAGATTGGCTCACAACAAGATCTGATTCATGACTTGAAGCAATCAATTTAAATTTTTGGTTGTGCAGAAATCCTCCGTTCTCAGTTTCTGTTGTGGCTTAGCCGTAGAGAAAATTGCTAGATTTGCCGTTTCTTTTCGTGGATTTATTTTGCGAGTTGTGATCATTCAATGTGTAGGATAAGCCTTTATTTCTTTTGAGATAAAGGAAAAGTATACATTGTCTTGATTTCTGTGGCGCCAAAGAAATAAAAAGTTGGTGCAAGGTCTTCGGTATGCTTTGTCTCAACCCGGTCAAAAGTGGTTGGCTGAATCTGACAACCAATCTTTAGTTTAGCAAGACCTTTGGTGCTGAGCATCCCACGTGGGAGGAAAGATAACTGGTCAAAGCGTGCAGCCATTTATTGACATTTTTGTCCAACTTTCGCTGAGTCCATCGTTCTAGAACTGAGAGTAATGTCGCCGGTTCGGTCGTCAAAGCTCGCCTCCTCAACTCTCTTCTTTTAATTGGGTTTCATTTCTCCCGCACCCTCTTTTGGACTTGTTATGTTAGGAAGTACATCTCAGGTATCTAGCTATATTTCCTTTTGAGATAAAATAATCTTTTGCGACCAAAAAAAAAAAAAAATTGCTCAAGATATCCCCATGCGGGGCTAGGGACACCTCGGCCTTTTAATATCATGTATAAAGTAGTATGGCTAGAAGAAACATATGTAATGTATTGCTAGAATATATATATAAAAGCAATGTGTTTGTATAAAAATATCCCTATCTTCTAGCAATTGTTTGTCTGGGGAAAAATTTAAGTACACGTTTTCACATGCAATTAACAATAAGATAAAGGGATAAGTGCAATAGAAGTCATAAAACTTGTAACGAAAATGCAATTGAGTCATAAAACTTGTAAAAAGTGCTATTAAGTCCTGAAACTTGTCAAATTGGTTTAATCGAGTATAAAAATTAACACCGTCTAACTTTTTAACAGAAAATGCTGATGTGGCATTTAAAATGAATTTTTATTTTCCATGTGGCTTTTTTAAAATTATTTTTATTCAAATTAGATTTAAAAATTAGAAAAGAAAAGCTAAAATTTATTTTTAAAAACAATTCAAAAAAAAAAGGAAAAAGAAAATGGCCACCACTTTCGCCACCGCTGCTCATCGTCAAAGGGGCCGGTGACGGTCGACGACCCTAGGCGGGGGAAGGTGGGGCCTCGGCCGACCCTAGGTGAAGGCCAGCAACCCTTGCCAAGCTCGGGCAAGGGTCCTCAAATCTAGGTACGCCAGCCCTTGCCTGGGGTTAGTGAGGCCCCCGCCTTGGATGAGTCGTCACCGGCCCTCACGGGGGCTCGCGACCGTTGCCCCCCTTGGGAGAGGCCTCGTCGGCCCTCGAAGGGGGCCGACGAGGCACGCCAGATCTCGGCGAGCCTCGCCAGCCCCGAGCGACGCCGACAAGGCTCGCTTAGAGGCAGGCGTCAGTCGTCGGCCCCGTGAGGGCGGTGTGCCTAGATCTAAGCACCCTCGCTCGAGCTCGGCGAGGGTCGCCAAGCCCCTACGAGGGCTAGTGTGCCCAAATTTGGGCACCCTCACTCAAGCTTGGCAAGGGTCGCCAACCCTCGCTTGGGCCTGGTGAGGGCTGGCCACCCCCACCCAAGGCCGGCAACGGTCGCCGATCCCTCCGATGATGGGTGACAGTGAAGGAAGGGCTTGCCATTTTTTTTTTTTTTTTTTTGGGAACTATTTTGTTTTTTAAATAAATGTTAGCTTTTCTTTTTAGTTTTTAAATATAATTTTAAAAGCCACTGAAAAATAAAAATTCATTTTAAATGCCACGTCCGCACCACGTTAGCATTTTCAGTTAAAAATGTTAACTTTAGAACTCAATTAAATCAATTTGACAAGTTTTAGAACTTGATTACACTTTTTACAAGTTTTAGGACTCAATTGTATTTTCTTTATAAGTTTTAGGATTTCTTTTGTACTTATTCCTAAGATAAAAGAAACATGATGACGAAAAGCCTGGGACGTCACAACAATAAACCCAAAGTGAGGATGTTACATGTATGCTTCAAGCTTAAACCAAAGTCCAGCCAAGCATGAGGAAGAGCGATAGACTAATTATATTTGGGTGAGAAAAGTCGCGCTCTCCCTCTATACGTTAATGAATGTGAAAACATAAGCAATTTTATTAGAACAACAATTTGTTTCTGAGAATGGCTTACTACTGTACTTGCAAGTATCACTTATATAAGATCTTGACAAAATATGCGAAATATAATAAGTCAATATCAAAGTCTACACAATGTACAGATTCTAAAATCGATTTTAGAATCTATTGTGCGATAGAACAAACTTTGGAAGCAACTAGCAAGTGTGCATTAGACTTTAACAATAAATAATAAGAGTTGAGAGTTGAGAAAAATTGCACATAGGATCTATAGTGGTTCGGCTTTGGTCAAGCTTACGTCCACTTTCCCACGTTAATAGCTTATTAGCTAGATTCCATTATATAATCAACAAAAAATTATAACTTTAAGTGCAAATACTCAGTGGTAAATCACACTTACTTAATCACTTTTTCTGTATTTCTCTCACAATCACATACATTTTAGCTTATGAAAGACAAGTATATGATCGAAGTGCGCTCAAACTTTGAAATTTCAGATTTTAGGTCTCATCTCTTTCTTACTTCTCAGTCCATTAATCTCCTTATATACTCCTTCACTTCCAAGCTAGTTGTTGGACAGTCTCTAGGGATCATCTTTCAATCTACCTGTTGGACAGATCTATGTCAAGAAAATTTAGTGGCTGTTGAGTGATAGAAACATAAACCCTCATTGATTATGGTCACCAATATAACTAGAGTTTTGGTTTCCATAAGTAGAGCTCTCCATTTAGAAAGAACTTGTCTTCATGATTAATCTTCCAATCAATTAGATTGAGTCAATCAAATCTTTCTTGGTGTTAAATCCAAACTAGACCACTAGCCATTATATGTTCTGGATTGGTCTCGTTCTAGACTTGTCTCCTTCTAAATTTGTGCCTTGTTTTGAACTAGCTAGTTCTGAACTTTCCTCATTTTGAGCTAGCTAAGATCTAAACCTTGTCAGGATGAGAGTGAGAGTTCTTTATACTAAAAATAAAGTAGGGAGTTTAAGTCCGAATGTGTTCTGTCTAAAGTAAACTTTATGATTTGTGCTTGAATGAGATGTTTCCATTCTTCGAGTATAACCCCAAAACAATATTCTTCTAGACAATTATTAGACTTGAAATATACTTGAGAGGTTTGTCAACTTCAAAATTTATTTTCTCAACAATCTCCACATTTTTAATGCTAACAGAACTTCTATGCAGATATTCAGAATATAATGCATAAAACATTAAAATCTTAGTATGGATGTTTCTCCATGTACTGATTTAACATCAATCTTGTATATTCCCTACATAAAACATCCTGCATATGGAACATTAAGTATCTGCAATGCAAATATTTCTCCCCCTTTTTGTCAGTAGCACAAAAGATACAAACCATATATAATAATTCATCCAAAATAGTTCAAACATTAAGACAATCCAAACACTCCACAACACACTAAAGAGCAAAAATAGACTTATAGTTCAACAACATAAAAACTTAGATGTTTTGTAAATAAAAAGAAGGTTTTGATCAAGGCTTGGAAGGGCTGAAATAAGCTAAAAGTTCTCCAAACTCAGCATAGCCTCCTCAATCTTGGACATGCGCTGACCAAAAACCGTTTCTATTACTGTCACGTTGTGCTTGGCCTTCTTATCATCAAAACAAGATTGCATCTTTTGAATATCCACCTCCATAGCAACCTGCTTCTCTTTAATGTCCAATAACGACAAGATTTCCCATAGTTCTAATCAGGTTCATGTTGAGTCTAGATCCCACCTTCTGCAAATGCTACCAAAGGAATCTGCAAGCTGTGAATCTGTGCAGAAGTATCCCTTTCAATCTTAAGCTCCCTCCAAAGGTCAAGAATCTCATCTAAATTGCCAATGGATCCCTCTCGTTGTTGTCTTTCAAAGATTTCTTCAGTTGAAAGTGGAGATCGACTGATTTGATTATGAGCATCATAAAATTCAAGAATAGGAGTATGTTCTTCCTCTCATGCTTTCTCTGGAGTTTTCTCAGAGAATGTCTCAAGTGCAGTAAGTCCTTTGGCATCATCTTCCTTTATTTTCTCAACATGTTCTTCCTTTTTTTTTCTTTTCTTTCTCTTTATTAGCATACTCAGTTTTCTTCCTCTTTCTTTTCAACAACATCCTCAACTTTTTCTTCTTCGTTTTCTTTAACTAAATCCTCAGCTTTGTCTTCCTATTTTTTGCCATCTTCGAAGTAATGTATCCTCATCTATCTCTTCTTCATCATCTTCATCTTCATCTTCTTCTACTTCTTCCTCTTGTTATTCCTTTGGTTAATCCTCTTCCACCTCAACAACTTATTCTATTTTTGCAACTATTTCTACAACTTTTCCTTAAGTCCTCATGTCTTTTTTACTTCTATGAGTTCAAAAATATTGACAACAGCCATCTTCTTCTTCGGAAGCTACAATGATTCTACATAAATGCCCTTTCTCTTTTTTCCTAACTGTTTTAGGCCCCGTTTGGTTGGGCTTTCCCAAGGGGCTTTGGGGCCCTTGGGGAAAATTTTGTGTGTTTGGTTGGGCTTTTGAATGCCCATTTGCGAAATGCGGGCATTTTAAATGCTGAAAGCCGAATTCGAGAGGACGGGCTTTGAGCATTGGGCATTTCGGAGATGCGATTTTACTGTTCACCGAGTCATTGTTCATCGTCTCCTCCACCGTTCGCCTTCTTCTTCGCCATTCATCTTCTTCTTTGTAGTGGGCGGTGCTTAGCCGTGAGTGGCCAGATTTGGCTGCCGGGAAGCCTCGCCTGAGGTCGCACAACCTCAGGCAAGGTGGCTTGAGGTTGGGCGACCTCGGGCGCCTGAGGTCGGGCGACCTCGAACCTCAGGCGGCGTCGCCTAGTCTCGCGCGAGCCAGGCGACCAAGCGAGGCCAGATCTAGCCGTCCGGTGGTGGCCGACCGTCGGAATTTGATTTCAAACTTTAAAAAATAAAAAAAATAACAAAAGCTAATTACAAATGTGAATTTTGCCAAACTGTGTTTATGCTAAGTTGCATTTCAAAGCTATAATTTACCAAACGGTCTAACATTTCCGAAAGCCCATTTACCTCAAAGGTATTTGCATTCTCCCAATGGTATTTTCCCAAAGCCGAACCAAATGGGCCCTTAATAAGTTAGGACTAGCAAACTGAAGAGTTTCATTTCGTTTGTTTTTTCCAAACTTCCTTAATATCTTTTAGCCTCATTTTGGAGATCATTCTCTCCCCAACTTACATAGCAAGAAGTGTTCTTGTACTAAACTTCGAAGGAATGCGTATTCGAAAGTGTTCAAAGATCTTTGTTACCAGAGCACCATAAGGAAGTCGTCCCTTACCTTTTGGCACAGTTCAATAAATGTGTAGTGGAATTGTGTAGGGCAGAGAGAAGGCAACATTATTCATTATAGCCCAAGTCATCTTTACTTCAAACTTCGACACATCTGTCTTAAATGAAGAGGCCTTAGGCCTAATGCAATTTATCACAATCTTGTGAGCCAGAATCTTTGTAGCAGACTACCAAGAGTAAGAAATATGTGTCCTTGGAGTCCTAACGATGTCAAGAGTTCCAGTTAGAGCTTTATAAGCATCGCAACAATGATTTCTATTGTCTTTAAATCACAATTCTCCACCATCAGAATTTCAGCCAATTTAACCATATCCACATCATAAACTTCATCAGACACATGGCTTGGAGACAAAATAAACAGATTCGAGCAGAAATAAGCAATGAGTTTTCGATAGACTGGGGAAGAATGAAAGCAGAAGTTCTCCATTTGCAAAACTGCAAAGTACTGTACTCTAATATTTTCCAAAAACTCAAAATCTACAGTTCTTTGATTCATAATAGCTCTATTTAACATCGAGGGATAGCACTCTTGATGATCCTTAGTTTGTCCTAAAGAACTTTCCCTTAGGCTTTGCAACCATTGCAGCAACATCCATTTTCACTTGAAAATTACGAAAAAAGTCTCTCATTATCATCCTCTCGCCTTTCATCTAGTGAGACTCAAAACCACTCTTAGGTTTTGGAGTTTGAGCAACAACTGGTGTTTGCTCTTTCTTTTGCTTTAAAGCTATTTCTTCTTTCTCAACCTTGAATATATATGCTAATAGAAACTATTTTTCAGTTCTAAACCTATTATCACGCAATAATTCTTCCAGTGTGGATTTTGAAGCATCACCTTATTTCAAAAGATAATAAAATTTCGACACGAACCTGGGATCCTTCACTTTGAAGATTATAGGGACGTTACTGCCACATTGTTTGTTTGATGTTCGAGAGCCCTCGGTGATTCATCAATAGACAACCCGATGAGATCGTGGTGAGAGAGTCCCTTTGGATTCTTCAATCCTATGTTTACAATTCTCGAGGATTTTCGAGTCCTTAAGAAGACAGATGTAGATTAAGAAGTTTTTGAAGACATGATGAAGTTTCAAATGAGAAGTTAGGGTTTGAGACGAAGTGAGGGAAAAGACTTGAGAGAAATAGAGAGAATGAGGGAAGATGAGAGAGTTTTAGGGTTTTTAAAAGAAATTGAAACGACATAATGTTAAAAAGGAAAACTGATTTTTAGCAATTTTAATCAAAGAGCGAAAAAGAAGGGATTAACCATAAATGAAATATATTTGAAATAACTTTGTAAAAACAGACAAGATAAATCGATCACAAATATATGAAGATATATAGAGTCCATACCTAATGTCATGACCCCAACTCCATCCTTAGGGTCTCAAGCTACAAGAGTTAAATTCGCAACGTCCCAGGCACGTAGCCGACCCATTTCTTTTTCTTTTTCTTATTTTCTTTTCATTAAGCACATGCGAAAGCATACATACAACACCCAAACAACAAGAAGTAGCCAAGAAAACAACCACTTGCAAACACACAATTACATCGGTTATATTTACAAACCCTTTTGTCATGGGCCATTATATTTACAATCATTACATGCTCTATGTTAAAAAAAGGTCAAGGTAAATCTTAGCTCTTTTATCGAGATTGAAACTTCTCCATACCTACAATTCTGAAAAGCAACAGGTTAAGTCATGGACTCAGTATGGAGAACCCCTATTCTCTACTATGAGGACATATCATAATCAAAATCTAGCAAATACAACACTTGCAATATAATGTTTATGGCAAATCAATGGCAAACTTATTGCTACGCCTCGACAATATGTAGATGTCCATTACTACATACTTCAATGCATGCTTACCTTCAGCATATCAATGAATACATCAACACATGACAACACCATCCTCAAGGTCTCAAGCTACTAGGGTTATTTTCGTGACGTCCTTTTCGCGACGTCCCGGGTGCATCACCGTCCCATTTCTTCTTCTTCTTCTTCTTTTTCTTTTTCTTTTCATTAAGCACATGTGGAAGCATACATACAACATCCAGACGACAACAACAAGTAGCTAGGAAAACAACCACTTGCAAACACATAATTACATTAGTTATATTTACAAGCCCTTTTGTCATGAGATATTATATTTACAATCATTACATACTCTATGCTAAAAAATGCCAAGGTAAATCTTAGCTTCTTTATCAAGACTGCAACTCCTCCATACCTACAATTCTCAAAACAAAAAGTGAGTCATGAACTCAGTAAGTAAAACCCTTCTCTACTAGGAGGACATCTCATCATCAAAATTTAGCAGATACAACGCTCGTAATACAATGTTTGTGACAAATCAATGGAAAATTTATTGCTACACCTCGACTACAGCAATGTCCATAAGCGCATACTTCAATGCATGCTTACCTTCATCATGTCAATGAACATATCAACATATCATGCTTATGCATATACCGACACTCATAACATAATTCTTTTATCATCGTCCTGGCTTGAACAGGCCATCTCGGCTCAACTGAGGCTTTCAACTTCATGCTAGGCTTCCTAACTTAACCAAGACATCATGACTCAACTGAGGCATCCTGGTGCTAGCTCACCAAGGCATCTGGGCTCAATCCAGACATCTTAGCTCAACCAAGGCATCCTAAGGACTACCTTACCTTAGGTACCTAGGCTTAAACCCAAGAATCCTAACTCAACCAAGGCATCTTGTCCAATGAACAAGGCATCGCCGCCAATGCTATGTGGCGACGTATGCTTTTTCCTTTTTAAGTGCATCATAAAAGTGCATCACACAAGCTAGTTCTTACTTTTGTTTTTAGTCCACTAATACATGGCCCGAAGGCGTGCTCATTCAAGTGAGTGTGCCATGGCTCTTAACATCATACTATATGATATGCCGAGGACAATTCTTGGTTCGTGGCTTGAGCCACACGCCTAAGCCAATGTCTGCACCAAGCAAGACTCAGAACTGGCACGCTTCAATGTCGATCTAATGGCCTCGCGGCTTAGGCCATCGCCACTTGATGTCAATTATAAGCCAAGTGAACCTCAACCTCTTCCCAAGGCATGAACACACTCAAGCATGCAAACATCAGCAAATCACACAAAAGAACATTGCAATATACACATGGCTTACACAGGTGAGCACACTACTAAATTTGACGACATAGGCTATCGCCCTAACTAAGAGTTAGAGATTCTACTTACCTTTGATGAACCTCGATAAACTATAGGTGGCTTTACTAGAAGAGAGTCATCTTGTAAGGTGGTGGGCAAGCAAGGCCGACATAAGAAAAGGGCGAGCAAGAAAGGTGGGGGAGAAGAAGTTAGTCAAAGATTGGAGAGGATGGAAGGGGTGGTTCCCTATATATAGGTTGAGCTTCATTTAATGGCCCTAACAAGTGGTCCAATGAACTTTCTTGATGTGGCACGGCTAGTTTGACAATATGGCGCCCTAAAGTTCTAGGGGAATGATTAAAGGCCTTTGTGTCTTCTTAGTGTCTTCTCATTGGTCTACTTATACCCATGAGTCATCCTATAATGATGGCTTGGCTTGCTCTATAAGGAAAATCTTGGTGTAATGATTATTAAATCTATCCCTACCACCTAAGATGGTTAGTCACCTCTTCCATTTATGTTCAAGATATGGTCATCATGAGACTTGGATATTAGTCACATGTTTTTATCCTCACTTGTTCTTCAATGTGAATCTTTGGCCATCATTACACAATCCTAAGATGGCCACCTAAGATGGGTAACTCATTCCTTACTTTTAATGAGGTATTCTAGAACATTATTCCCTTTTGAGCCACCTAAGTCTTGTAATGATGAAATGGCTAAGTTATTCTCCAAGACTTAGTTTAAGTGTAATTATGGCCTACTCTACTAGAGGACACTTAAGCATACACCTCACACACTTCAATTAATACTTAGATTTGGTGTAATCATTAGGCCAAGATATTCATCACATGCCTAAACAATACTTGCTTTCCAAGTTTAGCTTATCTAAAATTTTCCTCCAAGTTTCAATATAATCCTAATGATGGCTATGTCCAATAGGCAACACATAAATGCATGACTCACCTTCCCTTATTTAATGCTTAGATTTGTGCCGTCATGAGATTTGGATTTGTTCTTATCCTTAACTTACCCTCCAAGCTAAGCCAAGCCTTCTAAAGTCTTCTCTTTTGTCCCCTTCTAAGTGAAAATGCTAGTACTACCACTTAGAGAGGGGGTGAATAGGTGTTAGAAAAAATTTAACAATTAAATACAAAAAAATTAACAATTAAATGCAAAATATATTATGTTATGAGCAAAGTCTTTGAATAAGTCAGATTCTGACTAAAAGCGCCACCAGACTTTTGAAGAAAATTTATATTCAAATAAGAGATGTATTAGAATTTTAAAAGAAGATTGCAATGAATAAAGCTGAAAAGAGTTCAGGGAAGATAAAATTGCACACGAGATTTATAGTGGTTTGGCTTAGATCAAGCTTACGTCCACTCTCGTACGCTAGTAGCCTTCTGGCTAAAATTCACTAAAGTATCAATAGAGAAGTACAATGTTTCAAGTGTAAACACTCAATACAACTAGCCAGATCAGCATCTGAGTAACCAAGTAATGTAAAATCTCCTCCTTTTGGATACCACAGACCTAACTCTGGATAAGTCACAATATATTTGATAATATGTTTGATAGCATTAAGATGAGACTCTCTAGGGTCAACTTGGAATCTAGCACACATTCACACACTGAATAGAATATCAGGTCAAGAAGCAATGAGGTAGAGAAGAGAACCAATCACGCTTTTGTATGTCTTTTGGTCAACTTTCTTTCCATTTTCATTCTTCTCAAGTTTAGAAGAACTTGACATGGGAGTCTCAGTCTTCTTGTAGTTTTCTATCCTAAACTTCTTGATAACATCTTTGGTATATTTCTCTTGATAAATGAAAGTTCCTTTATTTGATTGTCTAACTTGCAAACCTAGAAAGAAGGTTAACTCACCCATCATGCTCATTTCGAATTCTTCCTGCATAGACTTTGAGAATTTCTTGCAAAGACTTCCGTTATAAGACCCAAAGATTATATCATCTACATATATTTGAACAAGTAGAAAGTTTTTTTGTTCCCTTTTGGTAAACAAAATTGTATCAACTGTTCCTTTCTTGAAACCATTGCTTACCAAAAACTTACTCTACGGGGTTCCCGGGTCATCAAAAAAAAAAAAGCTTACTCAATCTCTCATACCAAGCTCGAGGTACTTGTTTCAAACCATACAAAGCCTTCTTCAGTCTATAGACAAAGTCTGGTTTTCTGGGATCTTCGAATCCCGGTGGTTGTTCCACATAGATTCCTTCTTGTATGAACCCATTTAGAAAAGCACTCTTGACATCCATTTGGAATAACCTGAAATCATGAAAACATGCATATGCAAGCAATAGTCTAATGGCTTCTAACCTTGCTATTGATGCATATGTCTCATTATAGTCTATTACTTCCTCTTGCATATAGCCTTTTGCAACAAGCCTTGCTTTGTTCCTGGTTACTTTACCATTTTCATCCATCTTGTTTCTGAACACCTACTTTGTTCCAATCATAGATTTTCCTTTTGGTTTTGGAATTAGCTCCCAGACATCATTAATATTGAATTGTTTGAGTTCTTCCTACATTACTTCTATCCAACTTTCATCAGATAAAGCTCTTATTTTATAAATAAGTGCTAGTGCACTTGAGTCTCCTTTTGCTTTGCATATGGTACAGATTCCTTCTTCTATATTGCCAATGATGAGTTCTTTAGGATAGCTTGATTTGTGCTTCTAGGTACTATTAGATCCGTCACTTCTTGTAAGGATTTGCTGATCATCAATTTTCTTTGATTCTTCTAACTCCTGTTCTATTTGACTTTGATCACCAGAAGACTAAGGTTCCTCGAGGGAATCGGACTTTATTAAGTCTGAAACTAGTTCAGACTCTTCAAGTTGAGTCTAATCTTGTAAGTTTTGAATACTTTCTTGAAATATGACATTCATGGATTCTTCAATGATTGTGTTTTCTTGTTGAAGACCCTATAAGCTTTGCTTGAAGTGGAGTAGCTTGAAGTGGAGTAGCCAAAAAATATACTTTCATGAAATCTTTCTTCAAATTTTCTAGGCCAATTATTTCCATCCTTCAAAATGAAGTACTTGCAACCAAACACATAAAAATAAGAGATATTTGGCTTCTTTCCTTTATACACTTCATAAGGAGTTTTCTCTAGGATGGGCCTTAAAAATATCATGTTAATTATATAATAGGCAGTAGAGACTACTTCTGCCAAAAAATGAGAAGAGACTTTACTTTCTATCTGCATAATTATGGCCATCTCCTATAGCGACCTATTTTTCCTTTCTATCCATTTTGTTATGGACTATATAAAGAGGAGAGAACATGTTAAAGACCATTCTCGTCACAAAAATTTGCAAAGTCTAGATTTTCAAATTCTCCCCAATGATCAGTCCTTATGCTTGAAATAGCATAACATTTTTCGTTCTAAACTTTCTTAGCATACTTTAAAAACATATGAAAATGGTTTGATTTTATTTGCCAAGAAGAAAACCCAAGTGAATCTTACATAATCATCTAATTCTCTAAGTTCTAGTTGGACCAAAAAGATCCATGTGAAGAAGCTGCAAGACGCGATTAGTGGAAACTTGATTTATAGGTTTAAATAAGCTTTTGACCTATTTTCCCAAGATACATGGAGTACACAACTCAAACTTTTGGTACACCATTCTGGGAAGACCTTGTGTAGCATCCCAAAATTCAGAGCCAAGCCATAAGGTGTGTTAAAGTCTTTAATTAGGTGATAAAAATTTTCATGGCTTATGCTTTAGCCATTAGTCTTTTATTTAAATGATTTGTGCATATGATTGTGAAAATTTAAATTCGATAGATTAATAATCTATGCTTGGCCATAAGATTTATAAATTAAATTTCAATGAATGAAATATCCCAAGACTTTGGCCAAGATGAAAATGGAAATTTAAAAATATTTATAGAAGGAATTCAAAAAAAAAAAAAAAAAGGGAAAAAGGGGTTAATTTTCGAATGGGCCTTAAGCCCATTTGGCCTAAGCCTGTAATGGGCCAAGATGAGCGGCCCAATAGGGGAAGTCGACCGGCCCAATGGAGGCCCAAGAGAAGTGGCCGGATGGCCCAAAAAGCCCAAGCCCAAGAAGCCCAATCAAATTCAAAATCCAAGGTGACAAGTGGCAAAAGGGAAGGCCATGCATTGGTTGGTTTATAGGCAAGTAATCATGAGAATTTGGGGGTATAAGAGGGAAGAGAGAGAGAGGGTGGCCGGATTTCCCTCATTCGGCCAAGAGAGGTGTGCGAGAGAGAGAGGTGTGCGAGAGAGAGGAGGAGCGGCCGAGAGAGAGAGGAGGTGGAGCTGAGGAGGAGCCGCCGTGTTCGCCGCCGTACGTCGTCGATCGTTCATCCTAGAGGCAAGTGGAGTCCTCTAACTTCTCTTGCATGCTTGTATTGTTGATTGCATGTTAGATTTTAGGTGCTTCAAGTGCGAAAAACCGAGGTAAGGTTGGCTCGTTCTTAAGTCGTGTGATTGTTTCGGCTCGGGTTGTGAGAGTCAGTAACTTGTTTGAGCTTTCATGTTGGTTTTTGTTGAGAATCTTACTTTGATGTCTTCATGAAAGTTGTAGCTGACATCTTGTACTATAATATACTGAAATTTCGTGGAAAATGATAGAGATTTGAGGGGTTAAAGTCGCATTTTACGGACACCTCAGATCTGGAGAGTTTTACTGACCTTTCGCTGGATTCATGGTTGCATGTTGGTTTTTGTTGAGACTCTTACTCCGATGTCTTCATGAAAGTTGTAGGGAACATCTTAAACTACAACATAATCAAATTTGAGGTGAAAAGAACAAGTATAGCTTGGTTAATCGACTAGATCTTGAAGACGATGATTCTGGTGATGTGTTCCGAGACACCCGAGACTTCAAGGACTAAATTGAGGACTATAATCTGGTTATTCGACCTAGATACATAACATATCCAAATTTCAGAGGAAACGAAAGAGAATAGATGGATGAAATCTTAATATTTCGGAGATGGAAGCACTGGACGACGCGGTAATAGATCCAGAAGCTTCGTGAGGTTGAATAAAATAATCTATAAGTAATCTGGCTTGGAGTTCTTCATAAAAGTTGTACGAAAATGTCTTGGCTATAATTCAGTAAAATTTTATAATTTTTGGAGGCCATATGGATATTTTAATTGAATTTATTCGGAAACCGTACATTCTGGTTTCATCCGAGAAGCATAGGATGTTTTGGGAAAAATTATGAGATTTTGTAAAAAATTCAATTTGGCCATGAATTTTGCAAGTAATTATCATCCTATGGGTTTGATTAATAATTTCTTGAATTTTGATAGTTTTGGGAATTTATAGTTATAAAAAAAATAAAAAAAAAAAAATAATAATAATAAATGAATAAATAAATAAAAAAATGGATTATTTCATTGGCCATAGATTCCATTAACTCATGTTGCATGTGTGTTAAAGTCTTGATATGTGTATGGCATTGAATTGAGATGTGAATGTGATAAAGTCTTGGTAAGTATGTGACATTGAATTGAGATGCATATGTGATAAAGTCTTGGCATATGTATGGCATTGAATCAATGCATGTGTGAATGTCATGCCTAGTATGATTTGTTTGATATCATGCCATGTGCCATGTTAAAATGAGATTAAAATACTGGTAAACTTGGATGATGGTAAATGAGGAGATTGTTGTGGTGGATGATGATGTCTGGTGGCCTAGTGGCATAATTCCGGAGATTCCCCGGGAGTGTCGGGATGCCCGGTGGTATACGGTATGTAATTCCAGGGGAGGCCTGGTGATATGTCGGTACATAATTCCAGAAGCCTTGTCGGAGGTCTTTGCCCGAAGGGAATGCCTCGCGATGCCAGGATTGGGGTGCGAGATGCCTGGCTAGAAGGGTAAAGGCCGGAAGCCCTGTCGGAGGTTTCTGCCCAAAGGGAATGCCTCGTGATGCTAGTTGAGATGCGAGATGCCCGAAATGTGGGGGTCCGGATGCCCGGTGGCCTAGGAGGCTGAATGCCGGAAGCCTCGGAGGTCTTTGCCCGAGGGGATCATGAAATTGATGATTTGAGAAATGGGTGATATGGTGATCAATTGAAAAGCAAAAAGTGGAAATTAAACCATGATATGATATGCATGATGATATGCATGATGATGATAATGACATGTGATGTGAAATAATGATGATCACCCATGATATGATATGCATGATGATATGCAAGATGATGATGATGACGATATGCATGATGATATGCATGATGATGATAATAATATGTGATGTGAAATAACGATGATCACCCATGATAATATGATATGCATGATGATATGCATGATGATGATGATAATATGTGATGTGAAATAACGATGATCACCCATGATAATATGATATGCATGATGATGATGATGATGATATGCATGATGATATGCAAAATGACGATGATGACGATACACATGATGATATGCATGATGATCATGATATGATATGCATGATGATATACATGATAATGATGATGATATGACATGCATGATGATATGCATGGTGATGATAATGATGATGATATATGATATGACATGTGTAATGTCATGATGTCATGATGGCGATGACATGTATGATATGATGATGATACACATGTATGTGTTATAAACTGATAATGATGATGCATGATAGTATGCGCATGGCTTCAAGATAAGTAACGCCTGCAATGCATGTATGATTTGCATGATGCATTGAGTTGTTATTGGATTCATTTACCTGCTGAGTGGTTGTACTCACCCCTTTTGGGGACCAACATTTCAGAGTAGTAGATGGTTTGAGCGGTTAGGTATGACCGCGAGGAGAAGGATAGCAAAGGAGGGAACCTTTGGACGCCGACACTAGTTGATGGACCTTAAGCATACGATTGTGGGAAGAGATGATGTCGGTCATCTTTTGAAGTGTAGCCGAGTATAGAAAACTACGGCATTTTGATGTACCGACTAAAGATGTCCATCTGCTTTATATAAATAAAAGTGTACGGCTTTAACTTATATAAGATGTTTAGTAGGTGTGCATCGTTTTCTGAATATTGGGAAGGGAGTTGTTGGATGTGCTTCCGCATATAAATTGCGCAAGGGACTGATCGAAAAAAAAAAATTGTAAACCCCCAAGTTGTATGAACCCGCTGCAATTGAAATGGTATCAGAGTGATATGTTAATAAGGAAAGTGAAAGGTAAGCGAACTGTGGCGACCCTAATCGGATCGAGGACCATCGAGGGGTGCCACAGCCTGTATTGGTATCAGAGCTATGGTTTATTTGGAGTGATAAGGTGCTTCAGATGGAAATGAGGATAGAAAGATGCACACCATAGAATATAAAACGGAATAATTGAATAACGGGTGATGAGTATTCACTCGTAGATCCCTAGTAGTTAATTTTGAGTTGTCTTTAGGTACCAGTAACATGTATATGTTACTTATGTAGTAGTAGTAGTAGTTGCTTTGAATAGGAGACAGTGAGTCTCAGATTATTCCTGAAGCAATGCTTGGAAATTGTAGGAAAATCATGGTACAAGTTGGAAGTGCTCATCCATCGAGGGCTAAACCCCGGATGGAAGACATCCTGCAAGCATTGGCCAATATTGAAAATTTGATGAATAGACAAGCGCAGCAACAACCCGGAGTGGAACATCGCCCTCAGGGACTAATGGAACAATTTTTGAAGTTGAAACCACTTAAGTTTAGTGGAATGGGGAGTCTTGAGGAGGCGGAGCAACGGATTGATGGGATAGAACGAATTTTCCGGTTGTTGAACCGCAGTGATGCTGAGAAAATAGTTTTGGCCGAGTACCAACTGGAGGGAAATCGCAAAGTTTTGGTGGAGAGCTTCGAGGGATACGATCTTTCCACCATGTACTAATGTGAACTGGGATGAGTTTGTTAGGGCTTTCAATATGAAGCATTTCTCTGATTGTGCCAAGGATAGGAAGATCACTGAATTTGTTCAGTTAGAACAAAGGGAGCTGACGGTAGACCAGTATGAGGCAAAATTTTCTGAATTATCTAGGTATGCTCCTAGGTTGGTTGAGGATCGAGAGGAAAAGGCTAAGAGATTTTTGAAAGGATTAAGGACTGATATTAGGAAACAACTTATGCCTCTGAATATAAGGGATTATAATGAGAATTATGAGATGGCACAGTTGGTGGGGCAAGAGTTAGTGAGAGAGCAATCAGAATCTAAGAGGCAGATGACCTTTAATGATGTTCGAAGAGCTAAGAGACCTTATCCTAGTCAAGGTTCGACTTGGGATGTTAAGAAAAAGAGTTACTTTGGAAATTTTGGAAGAGGTAAGCGAACTGTGGCGACCTTAATCGGATCGAGGGCCGTCGAGGGGTGCCACACCTTAGACCAGCTTCTTAGACGAAAGTTTAGCAATTTGTTTCATACTCTCATGTCCAAGCTTGTGATGCCAGAGATGTGTTTCATCTTGAATTGAAACAAGATATTAATGAGATAGCTAGTATAAGCACCTAGAGGGGGGTGAATAGGTGCACAATCAATTTATCGAGATATGGAAGCGATTCTAGGCAACCGATAGAAAGGAGTTCACTATTGATTAACAAAATTGAAGTACGATCAAGGTAAAGAGAGTAAGGAAGAGAAAATTGAACACAGGGTTTATAGTGGTTCGGCTTATTCCAAGCCTACGTCCACTCTTTCGCACCGATGACAGCCCACCGATTGGATTTCACTATGAACAAAAGAGTAGTTACAAGACACAGCTTTTCCTTGATTCCACGGTGTAGATGTTCTACCACACCTCCTCAAAGTTTCTCACAAATATAGACTCTCTTTTGAATACAATGTTTTGCTCAAAGGAATTGTCTAAACAACAAGGAGCTTCAGATTTTGAAATTCTTCTATCGCGCACACCTCAAACAACTTAGAACGCCTTCCTTATATACTCATTTATGCCATCATACCCGTTGGCACTTACCAAAAGAATTCCTCCAATCTACCCGTTGGACGGAATCAATTAGGAAGATTATTCGAGCTATTAAAGGAACATGTCGATAGCCCATCAATCCTGTTCGCCCATACAATCAGGATCTCGGTTTCTATAAGTAGAACCTTCCAAGAATATTTAGGCAATTATCAATTCCTTAATCTTCGAGTCAATCTCGATCAATCAAAGAATTCAGTTATGTCTTTTCAAGCCACGAGATCTTCTCCAGTTGATAAGATTGAATCCTTAACAAAACATCCAGTTCTGGATAACCTTTCTTCAATGAATTAGAGACTGTCAATAAGGATAGACTTTGAGTCTTGAGTCTGGCTATCCGGAGGTCTTCAGACTTTAAATATCTGAGTCTGCAAACCTTCGAACTAGATCGATGGAAACGTTTTGTCAACTTCAAAACACTTTAAGAAGATTTCTCCAACAATCTCCCCATTTTTGATGGTGACAAAACTTTCTTGCGATTTGGACAACTTTGACCTGCAAAACATTTCTCAAACACATATGTATATCTTATAGAGATAAATAGCTAAATGAATAACACTAGAATCTGCAACCACAGAAAATAGGTTAGTCTAATATGTGATAAAGACATCCATATGATATCAATGATAGTTAATAAAAGCAGTCAAGTCCAAGTCTAGTTCAGTTCTCATCCAGACACAAAAACAAAGTCAAACAGATCAAAACAATCCAACAAAATCAAACAAACTGTAACCACACAGTCCAACAAACCACACGATTTAAAAGTCAAATTGTTCAAATCTTGCATCTCTCCCTCTTTTTGTCAGCATTCAAAAAAAGGTTGAGATGAAAATGGAATAAAGTCAAGATGGCTTGGGAACGCGGACAAGCTGGAAATCTCCCATAAACTGAACAATGCCTTCCAGCATTTTTAAGTCTTCCTTCAGTTGTGCAATCTCCTCACCCTTGGCATTAGCCTGAATTTGAACAGAGAGGGCTTGGATTTTATCATTCAATGAACATGAAGAAACTTGACCCGCATTTTGCAAGTTTTGAACCTCGCATCCCAAGGCATAAATTTGACCTCGCATCTCCAAGAGAATATCCATGATTCTGCGAAAATTGGCTAAGCTATCGGTCTGCGTACTAGCTTCAGCACATTCTGCAGATGATGGCATATTAGAATAATCTCGCAGGTTTGGCAATGAAACTTCATGACCTTCTTCTTGAAATTGAGAGGCATAAACGTCCTCTGGGTGTACAGGTGAGCGATTGACTCCTTTCACTTGCATCAAGATATGAGGACTTCCCTCCTTTCTCTTGATCTCCCCCTGTTTCCATGCCTACAGGTGAAGAAGAGTGTTCCTCAGGTTCACCTTCTTCTCTTCTTTCTTCTTCAGGTCTTTCCTCCTCTGCTTCTTTTTCGCCAACTGCTCTTTCTTCTTCTTTCTCTTGTTCTTCTCTTTCTTCTTCTTCTTCTTTCTCTTTTTCTTGACCTTCTCTTTCCTCTTGGCCTTCTCTTTCCTTTCCTTCTGTCTCACGATGTTCCATTGACTCTAGAACAGTACGACTTAGCTTCTTCAAAGCTATGGCCGAAATGGTAAGGTCATCATCTTCTTCATCTTCCACAATAAGAGCTCTTCTTTTCGGTTTTGAAGCAACCAAGGGCTCCTTTCCTTTCCGTTTTGAAGAAGAGATTTGATGAGCTTGGACTGGAGTCTTCTCCTTGAATTTCTCCAACTCCTTGTTCAATTCCTTCAGACGCATTTTGGTCACCATCTTCAGTCCTACCACCATATGATCGCACGATCGAACACAAAAGATTTGCGGAGGCTGAATATTCAGATGTCTGAATAACTTCGTCACAAGGCTTGGGTAAGGGAGTTGACCTCTGTCCTTCATCATCGCTCTATACATGTGGAACATGATAATGTGAGGGAGAGAAAACATTTTCCCAGTGAGGATGGCATACATCAGCTTTGCCTCTGAACTTGAAACATCAATCTTGGAAGTTGATTTTGGTCGGAGGCAATTGATCACAATCTTGTGAAGCAAGATGTTGAATGCACTCATCCTTAAGTAGGTGATCTTCTCCTATGTTCTCCTATCCTTTACTAGTTCCAGTGTGGCCCGAGCAATGGAAACTTTGATCGGTTGATATCTTCCTCTTTCAACTCCTAACACATCTGCCAGCATATCCATATCCACAACATAGTCTTGATCTTTGACGCTAAAGAGAATCTATTCGCATTTAAAAAGCTAAGATTTGAATAAAATATGCGTTAGTTCAAGCATAGGCCTCGTAGTGTCGGAGCGGAACTTTTCCAGTTGAAGATAACCGAACTTTTCCCTCAAGTTCACATTCACAAGATCCGAGAAAATCAAAATCCACACTTCTAGGGTTTATCACCCCACGCTTTAGCAATTTTGAGTACAAATCCTTTTCTTCCTTCGATCTGAACAAATCTCCCATTTTTCCTCGATTTTCAACCGCAACACCCATTCTCGGTTGAAATTGGCTATACAGTTTGTCATCATCATTCCCATCTACAGGATTTGGTCCCCAATCACGAGGATCACTTGGGATATTCGCAAGGGTTTCCTCAGCCACCCATTTACGAGCAATTCCCAAACTTTCCATTTTCCGCAAAAAGATATATCCGTTCCCATATTCTTTGTCTTTAAGAAAATCATCGACATAGTTCAAGGGAGTACGAGTTCCTTTTAAGGCACGATATAGCTTATAAATATAAGCGGGCTTTTGAACTCTTACCGGATCTGCATCCTCAATGATTTCTTCCTCTTGTTGATGATCAACGCCTTGAGGACTAGATGGAGGAGAATGACGCTGCTGAGAATGTTGTGGGCTCTGTCGCTGTTCTAGAGACACTTCTTCTTCAGTGAGATCGAAGTGCGTAGGCCCCTCACTCATTCGCCGTGGTCCCCTGCTTGCGATTCTCGAAGACTTTCTTGAAGATGACATCTTTCTCTGTTTTTGGAAGATTCCTTGCTTGACTTTCCCAAGAAAGACAACAACTTTTTAAAGATTAAACAAGGGAAGAAAACGGGAATGGAGGATCAATGCTTTCTAGGGTTTTTGAGAGTAAAGTGAAGAGAAATCAACTGTGCACGATCGGTTAAAAAGAGAGATAAACGAACCGTCACAAAGGAAATAAAAATATGCCTTTTCAAAATAACTGTCCTTTTTTCCGCGAAAATAGTCATTTCAAAAAATAACTTCTCTTTCAAAAAGGAAACGATGCAATAATTAAGCCGATTAAAGATAGCAATAAAACACGGTTCACAATCGTACCTTTTTCAAGATAAGATTCGAGAGAGAGAAAGACTAACTTATAGTTTGACGGTTGTACCAAGACTAACTTTACAGTTGAAGTCTTGTATGTCTGAGTATGAGAGTCTTTAGACTTTGATCTCCTCATACCTTAAAATGTTGAGTCTGCAACGGATGGTTTCAAATTGATTTTTCTCCAAAGGCTTTGTAAATATATCCGCCAGTTGGTTCTTTGAATCAACAAATTGAATTGAAACATCTCCATTTTGAACGTGGTCTCTAATAAAGTGATGTTGAATCTCTATATGCTTTGCTCTTGAGTGGAGAATTGGATTTTTGGTGAGGTTTATAGCGCTGGTGTTGTCGCAATTAATCTCCGTGCATGAGTCTTCAATTCCAATGTCTCTTAGCTGTTGTTTTATCCACAGAATTTGCGAACAACAACTCCTGAGAGCTATATACTCTGCTTCTGCTATAGAGAGAGCAACTGTACTTTGCTTTCTTGAAAACCAAAACACTGTCCTCCCTCCAAGTAGTTAACAAGTGCCCGAGGTGCTCTTTCTATCGACTCTGCATCTAGCAAGGTCTGCGTCTGAATATCCAAGAAAAGTAAAGTCTCCCTTTTTTTGGATACCAGAGACCAAAGCTTGAAGTTGATGAAACATATTTGTTAATACGCTTCGCAACATTCAAATGAGATTCTTTTGGGTCTGATTGAAATCTGGCACAAATGCAAACACTAAATAGAATGTCAGGTCTAGAAGTAGTAAGATAAAGAAGAGATCCGATGATACTCCTGTACAGCTTTTGATCGACTTTCTTTCCTTCTTCATCTTTGTCTATCTTCAAGGAACTTAACATTGGTATGTTAGCATTTTTGCAATTGTTCAGTCCAAACTTTTTGACAAGATCATTTGCATATTTTTCTTGATCAATGAAAGTTCCTTCCTCCAGTTGTTTTATTTGAAGTCCAAGAAAGAAGGTTAACTCACCCATCATGCTCATTTCAAATTCATCATGCATAGTCTTAGAAAATTTCTTGCACGGACTTTCATTAGAGGATCCAAAGATAATATCATCGACATATATTTGAACAAGCAAAAAACTTTTGCTTTCTCTTTTAATAAAAATAGTAGTGTCTACTTTACCTTTAACAAATCCATTTCGAATTAAAAACTTACTTAATATGTCGTACCAAGCTCGAGGTGCTTGCTTTAAGCCATACAAGGCCTTTTTGAGTCCGAATCTTGAGTCTGGTTTCTTTGGGTCTTCAAACCACAGCGGTTGTTCCACATAGACTTCCTCATGGATGAATCTATTTAGGAAAGCACTTTTGATGTCCATTTGAAATAACCTGAAATTTTTATGACAAGCAAATGCAAGTAATAAACGAATTGCTTCTAACCTTGCTACGGGTGCATAAGTCTCGTCATAGTCGATCCCTTCTTCTTGTGTGTATCCCTTGGCTACAAGTCTAGCCTTGTTTCTTATGACTTTTCCTTTCTCATCCATCTTGTTCTTGAAAACCCATTTAGCTCCAACAATTGATTTACCTTTTGGTTTAGGAGTCAGCTCCCATACATCATTAATTCTGAATTGTCTAAGTTCTTCTTGCATAGCTTCAATCCAGCTCTCATCAGATAAAGCTTCTTCTATGCTCTTGGGTTCTATTTAATAAATAAGAGCCACAACACTAGATTCTTCTCGCCTTTTGGATCTTGTGCGGATTCCTTCATTGATGTCGCCAATAATAAGATCTTTGGGATGACTGGACTTATGTTTCCAGTTACTTGTTAATTTGTCAGATTGATGGTCACTTCCTTCACTTGAATCTTCAACAGTCACTTGTTACTGGTCCTTCAAAGTTTGAGCTGCTTCTTAAGATTTAGACTTTGTAGAGTCTGGAGCAGATTCAGTCTCTTCAAGATGAGTCTAAATAGATTCATTTTGAATAGAGTCTTGGAATTTGACATTCATTGATTCTTCCACAGTTTGACTTTTCTTGTTGTAGACTCTGTACGCTTTGCTAGTGGTTGAATATCCAAGGAAGATGCCTTCATCTGACTTTTCTTCAAACTTACCAACTCGATCATTTGCATTTTTCAATATGAAACATTTACATCCGAATACATGAAAATATGAAACAATGGGCTTCTTTTCTTTAAATAATTCATAGGGGTTTTTTCTAGAATAGGCCTTAGAAAAACTCTATTGATAATATAACATGATGTTGAAACTGCTTGAGCCAAAATTGTAAAGAGATATTGCTTTCAATTAAAAGAGTTCTAGCCATTTCTTGAAGAGATCTATTCTTCCTTTCCACAACTCCGTTTTGCTCTGGAGTATATGGAGAGGAGAACAAATGCTGAAAACCATATTCTTCACAAAATTTAGCAAAATCTTGATTTTCAAATTCACCTCCATGGTCTGTTTTTATACTTGAAATAACATACACTTTTTCATTTTGAACCTTCTTAGCAAATTTTTCAAAGTAAGAGAAGGTTTCAGACTTACTTGCCAAGAAATATACCCAAGTAAATCGTGAGTAGTCATCCACAATTACTAGGTAATATTTCTTACCTCCAATGCTCTGCGTTCTTGTTGGTCCGAAGAGGTCCATATGCAAGAGCTGCAGTACACGGTTAGTGGAAACTTGATTTATTGGCTTAAAGGAATTTCTTACCTATTTTCCCAATATACATGGTGTACATAAATCAGACTTTTGGTATGATAAATTGAGTAGACCACGAACAAGCTTCTTTGCTGAAATTTTGGCTATCTGCTTCATGTTGATATGCCCAAGCTTTTTGTGCCATAAGCTCGCTTCATCTTGGATTGAGATTAGACATTGCGATTCATCTAGTTTCACGTCCAAGAGGTAGATATTTTCATGTCTTCGATCCATGAATGATCGAGTAGAGTCTTTACTAGTTCCTGAACAAATACCCTCTTGAAAGTTGATTCTAAAACCGGCATCACACAGTTGACTGACACTGAGCAGATTATAGTTGAGCCCTTCAACTAAAGAAACATTGCTTATCGTAAGGTTCCCAATCTTTACAGTTCCAAATCCCACTATTTTTCCTTTGTTGTTTCATCCAAATGAGACTTTTCCACCATTCACTTGAACAATCTTTATGAAGCAATTTGAGTCTCTGTCATGTGTCTCGAGTATCCACTATCCGATACCATTTCAATTTTTTCTTGATAGTGACCTGCATTTAAAAAGAAACTCTAGCTTTCTTTGGTACCCATATTTTCTTGGGTCCTTTTGAGTTAGTCTGATATACGGTTTTTGCCCATACTTTATTGACAAGTCTCCAAACCATAGGACATTCTTTCTCAAAGTGATCTGCACTATTGCATTTTGAACATCTAAGAGCATTACGACCTACTGGTTTTACAAAGTTCCTTTCAAAATGATTTTTGTAAGCATTTCTTGTGGGTCTTTATTTGATTCTTTCTTTCACTTTAGGAAAATCGATTAAAGGAATAGCTTCAGCATTCATTCCTAAACCAGATTTATTGAAGTACGGTCTTTGAACATAAAGTATTTTTTCTAGTTTCTCGAGATCCTATAGAAAATCTTTTGGAAATATTTGAAATATCATTTTCAAAAATGCATTTTCTTTTAAAAGATTATCTTTACTTTCTCGAGAGAAGAAACATTCTAGTCTAAGCATTTCACTTTTTCTTCCAAAACATTCTTTTGTTGTTTTAAAGCAGAATTTTCTTTTTGAGTTCGGAAATTCTTTTAAGAGAAGTCTTAAGACTAAAACATAATTCATCAATGTATTTTGAAACTTTAATAGGGATTTTGAAATTACTTATCTCGAATTCACTTTCTGAATTTGAATCAGTCTCGGAGTTTGATTTTGAATCTGATTGTGCCATTAGACATATGTTGGCATAATCATCATCACTATCTTCGCACTCCATATCACTCCAAGTTTCAGCTTTGAGAGCTTTTCGATACTTGTCAGTTTTTCCTTTCTTTTCCTCGAAGAGGACAGTTGGATCGATGTGTCCTTTTTCTTGCATTCAAATAGCGAGACTACATCTTTGTTTGATTCATCATCTTCAGCAAACTTGGTCTGTTGCTTTTGAAAACTTTGTTTCCTGGAATTGAATCTTCTTCATTTTCTATTCAGCTTTCTGAATCTTCTTATCATGAGAGCAAGTTCTTCATCATCCATGTTGTCTTCAGAATCTGTTACATCAGAATCATCATTAGATTTTAATGCAATGGATTTCTTACCTTTAGGATCTCCGTCTTCATTGATTCGTTCCACTTCATAAGACTGAAGGGTCCCAACCAACTCATCGATAGACAGTGGCATGATTCTTTGGGTCTCTCTGATTGAGGTCTTTATATGATTCCAATTTTTGGAGAGTCCACGCAGTAGCTTGTTCACTTTCATGGGATCAGAAATTGGTTGACCTTGATTTTCAAGATCATTCACGATTTCTGTAAAACGACTAAACATGTCAGTTATAGATTCTCCTGGTTTCATTCTGAAGGCTTTGTATTGACCGAGAAGAATGTTGATTCTAGTCTCTTTCACTCGATCGGTTCCTTCATAGGTAATGTGTAATCTATCCCAGACTTGTTTGGCTGTATCACAAGAAGATATTCTATTATATTCAGTAGGTGATAAAGCACAATATAAAGAATAAATTGCTTTTGCATCAAGAGCTTGTCTCTTGATTATCTCTTCCTGACTCATTTCACTGGACTCAACAGTGTCATTTCCTCTTTCTGAGACAGATGCAGCTTTAGGAATGATTCCTTTTTTCTACAACGTCCCATTCTAGAGGATCATTTGATCTTAAGAACGCCTTCATCTTGTTCTTCCATATGTTGTAGTCATTTCCATCAAAGTAAGGCGGTCTGGTGTTGCTTTACCCTTCTACCAACCCTGGAGCCAACATACTAGCCATGGATCTTTTACTCTAAAGTAAAACACTTCAAACAAAGTGAGTACACGAACTTTGATACCAAATGAGATAGCTAGTATAAGCACCTAGAGGGGGGTGAATAGGTGCACAATCAATTTATCGAGATACGGAAGCAATTCTAGGCAACCGATAGAAATGAGTTCACTATTGATTAACAAAATTAAAGTACGATCAAGGTAAAGAGAGTAAGGAAGAGAAAATTGAACACATGGTTTATAATAGTTCGGCTTATTTCAAGCCTACGTCCACTCTTCCGCACTAATAGCCCACCGGCTGGATTTCACTATGAACAAAAGAGTAGTTACAGCACAGCTTTTCCTTGATTCCACCGTGTAGATGTTCTACCACACATCCTCAAGGTTTCTCACAAATATAGACTCTCTTTTGAATACAATGTTTTGCTCAAAGGAATTGTCTAAACAACAAAGAGCTTCAGACTTTGAAATTCTTCTATCGCGCACACCTTGAACAACTTAGAACGTCTTCCTTATATACCCGTTGGCACTTACCAAAGGAATTCCTCCAATCTACCCGTTGGACGGAATCAATTAGGAAGATTATTCGAGCTATTAAAGGAACGTGTCGATAGCCCATCAATCATGTTCGCCCATACAATCAGGATCTCGGTTTCCATAAATAGAACCTTCCAAGAATATTTAGGCAATTATCAATTCCTTAATCTTCGAGTCAATCTCGATCAATCAAAGAATTTCGTTATGTCTTTTCCAGCCACGAGATCTTCTCCAGTTGATAAGGTTGAATCATTAACGAAACATCCAGTTCGGATAACCTTTCTTCAACGGATTAGAGACTCATCAATGAGGATAGACTTTGAGTCTTGAGTCTGGCTATCCGGAGGTCTTTAGACTTTAAATAGCTGAGTCTACAAACCTTCAGACTAGACTGATGGAAACGTTTTGTTAGCTTCAAAACACTTCAAGAAGATTTCTCCAACAATTAAGAACTCTCTAGACTTATGTCAATAAGATAAATATTACCATGTCTTCACCTAGTGAAAGATTGAGATAAGTCTCGACTAATTCCAGAACAAACATCTTCTTGGAAATTAATTCTAAATCATGTGTCACAAAACTAGCTTATACTCAGAAGATTGTAATTCAAACATTTTACCAGTGAAACATTGTTGATGATTAAACTTTCGATCCTCATTATTCCATGTCCAATAATTTTTCCCTTGCTATTTCCACTGAATGAAACATTTCGTTCTTTTTGTTTTTCTAGTTTTACGAAAATGCTTGAATCTCTAGTCATGTGTCTAGATAGCCATTGTCCAAGTACCATTTGTTTTTCCTTTTAACATTAACCTGTAGTCAAAATGAAATCTCAAACTTTCTTTAGTACCCAAATACTTTCTTCACTTAGACCCAAACCAGATTTGTTATAATAAGGTATTTGAGCTGAAAAGATTTTCTCTAAAAAAATTTATAATTTGAAGAACTTTGTAGAAATATATTAAATCTCCTTTTTCAAAATTTCATTTTCTTTTGAAAGCGAATTAGCATTTTCTTTTAAATCATCAAAATTAATTTTCAGATTCTCAAACTTTTCTCTCCAAGAATTATCATGTTGCCGAGTTTTGAATTTTCCTTCTTTAATTCGGAAATCCTTTTAAGAGAAGATTTGAGGTTCAAGTAAAGTTCATCTATATACTTAGAAACTTTAATAGAAATTTGTGGATGACTTACCTCGATTTTCTTGTTAGATTTTAGTCTGTGTCAGAGTCTGCCTTTGATCTTGAGTCTAATTTTGAGTGAGCCATCATACATATATTTGCAAACCCCTATTCACTTTCCTCACATTCTGTGTCACTCCAGGTTTCTGCTTTAAGAGCTTTCTTGTATTTTTCATACTTTCCTTTCTTCTTTTTCAATAAGGGACAATTAGGCTTAACGTGCCCCTTCTTCTTGCACTCAAAGCATATCACATCCTTACTTGTTTCAACATCTTCCATCAATCTTTTCTAGGAATTTTGCTTGCTTGATTTTTTCCAATTCAATCTTCTTCCTTTTCTATTTAGCTTTCTAAATTTCTTTATCATAAGAGCTAGCTCCTCCTCGTCCATCTCATTGTCCGTGTCTATATCATCAGAATCAGCATTAGACTTAAGCGTAATTGACTTCTTACCTTTTAGATCCTCTTTGTCATTGATCTATTTCACTTCATACGATTGAATAGTGCCTATAAGCTCGTTAACAGAAAAAAGCATGATTCTTTGTGTCTCCTGATAATTGATGTCTTCACATGGTTCCAGTCCTTTGAAAGTCCTTGCAGAAGTTTGTTGATCTTCATTGGAGCAGAAATTGGTTGACATTGATATGCTAATCAATTTACGATTTCTACAAATCAATTGAACATATCTCCAATAGACTCTCCAGGTTTCATTCTGAAAGATTCATATTGGCCAAGTAGGATATTTATTTTTGTCTCCTTTTACACGATCTATTCCTTCATAAGTGACATCAAGTCTATCCCAAACTTTTTAGCTATTTCACATGAAGAGATTCTGTTATATTCAGCAAGAGACAAGGCGTAGTATAAAGAATAAATAACTTTTGTATCAAAAGCCTGTCTCTTGGTAATTTTTGCTTGGTTGGATTCCTCAGCATCTTTATCTAAGACTTCTTTTCCCTTGTCTGAAGCTGAAGCTGCCTTTGGATTGATTCCTCTTTCTATAACATCCTATTCCAAAGGATCTCTAGATCTCAAGAATGCCTTCATTTTATTCTTCCACATACTATATTTTTTTTCCATCAAAATAAGGTGACTTGGTATTACTCTATCCTTCAACCAGCCTTGTTGCCAATATACTAGCAATAGAAAATCTTTAGCTCAAAAGTAAAAACACTTCAATAAAACAAGCACCAATGCTTTGATACCAATTGAAAATGCTAGTACTACCACCTAGAAGATGGGAGAATAAGTATTAGAAAAAATTTAACAACTAAATGCAAAATATATTATGTTGTGAGCAAAGTCTATGAATAAGTCAAAGTCTGACTAAAAGCGCCACCAAACTTCTGAAGAAAATTCAAACTCAAATAAGATGTGGATTAGAATTTTAAAAGAAGATTGCAGCTGATAAAGCTAAAAAGAGTTAAAGGAAGAGAAAATTGCACACGAGATTTAGAGTGGTTTGGTTTAAATTAAACCTACATCCATTGTCCCATGATGACAGCCTTCTAACTAAAATCACTAAAGTATTAATACAGAAGTACAATGTTTTGAGTGCAAACACTCATAAAAAGATTTATTTTTCCCTCACTAAGTCACTCTTCTTGTGTTTTCTCTCTTGAATACAATCTGTAAGCGCTATTGTTGAAGAACAAGTAGTTGGAAAGACTTCAAACTTTGGAATCTCAATTTTCATGCTCTATCTCAAATAGACTAAATGACCTCCTTAAATACTCCTCTACGCTTTACTAGCCATTGGCATTCTCTAAAGAAATTTCTTCCAATGAATCCATTGGACAGAATCGATTAAGGAAATCTTGTAGCAATTTGAAGATTGAGAAAAATATCCGTTCTAGTCGCTCATACAATCAATATCTAGGTTTTCATAAGTAGATGCTTCCCAAAAAGGAACATGTTTTCAAGATTGATTTCATCAATTCGTGATTGATTCCATCAACATATATATAAAGGGTAAGTGAGATTCTTTGCCAGAAAGCCATATATTAAAGATAAATCTCCATAACATTCATACCGAATCCTTGTCGTAAGATCAATAATCCCAAGTCTGATTATATCTTCATTTTGGACTTGGTTTTAGTCTGGATTACATCAGAGTGGGAAAGACTTTTGGAATGAATAGACTTTGACAAGAGTCTACAATATGACTTTAGAAGTCTACTATTCTTCATAATAAGAACAAGAACAAGAAATTTTTGTCAATTTCAAAACCCGGTAGGACTTTTCTCAACACTAAGGAATAAGGTAAATATGGAAATGAGGTCATGTGTGACTAAGTTATCTAAGCTTGGCAAAAACTTAACTCCCAAGTCTCAAATTAGTATTATGATGGCCTAAAACTAGAAGAACATATAAGCTTATGATTCATCAAAATGCATTAAATGGCATCAAATAACTAGCTTCCAAAAATAATTAAGATTAATCTTGGTCTTCAAGACAACTTGTTCTTCATGTTGTTTTGCCCCCTCTTTTTCTCTTAGGCATGTGACTCATCTAAGGGTAATGATGTTCTTAAATTTCTAAGGACACTTAAGCATGTGATCACTTATTCTAATGACAGTTTTTGGATCTAGTTCATCAAGAAGACCTTATTCTCATGACTTGAAACTGAGGATGTTACACCTAATTTTCTTGCTAAATAAGAATTTACGTGCTAAAAATTTGAACAAGAAAGAGAGAGCCAAATGATGTTGAGTGAAGATTCTGAAGTGATCTAGAAGCAAGGTTCCTTCTACCTATCTTCCAAGTATACAAGTTGTGCAAAGCTCAGTTTTCTTGTATTCCATGTTTGGAAGTCCTAAACAAGTTTATGGAAAGAGAGTTTCGATATTTGTTTCATATTGATATGTCCCGGCTTTCTATGCCACAGATCTGAGTCAGTCTTTGATAGATACAAGGCATTGTGGAGTGTCAAACTTTATGTCTAGAAGTTAAATATTGCCATGCCTTTGACCAATTAAAGTCTGGGAGCAATCTTTGCTCGTTCCTAAACAATATTCTCTTAAAAATTGATTATGAAGCCAATATCGCACAATTGATATATATAATGAGATTATAGTTTAGTCCTTGGACTAAAGAAACATCATTGATGATGAAGCTTCTAATATCCAATCTTTCATTTACTATTTCCTCTAAAAGACACAACTCCACCCTTCAATTTCTCAAGTTTAATAACCATACTTTAGTCACTAGTCATATGTCTTGAGCAACTGCTATCCAAGTACCATTTGTTTTTTTTTCTTTATTAGTGCCTGCATTGGCAAAATAAATTCAATTTTTCTTTGGTACCCAAATTTTCTTAGGTTGATAGGGGTTAGTGGAAAAAGCTATTCTTATCCAGGTTTTCTGAATTGGTATCCAGACCTTAGGACATTCATTTTGAAAATGATTTGTATCATCACATTTGGAGCATTTTAGGGCATTTCAACTAACAAGTTTTGTAAAATTTCTTTGGAAATCATTTTTATAAGCTAGCCTTGGAGGTCTCCATCTAAGTCTCTCCTTATCTTTTGAAAAGTCAATCAGACTATCACTTTCCTTAGAAAAACCAAGTCCTGACTTTATAGCAAGGAACTTGATGGAAAGGATTAATGACACCTAATTTTTAGTCGACACGTCGATAAAGATAAAAAAAAAAAATTGAGTTTAGAGTTTCCAATCGAGAAGGAATCCCTTTCTTGAACCAAAAGTGTTAGTTTTCATTTCTTTTTCTTTAGCCTATCATTTTTAGGTAATTTCCTAATCATTTCTACCAAAAATCCAAAAAGTCAAACGGTTGACTTTCAAGTTTACTTTTGGTCAATCATTTAACTAAAAGTCGACCCCTAGTCAAAATTAACTTTTTGTGTTAAAAGGTCCTAAATAACCTTAACATCACTTTGGCCACATTAGTTTTCAAAAAATTCAAGGATTCGATCACAATATCAACCTTTTGGTGAAAAGTCGACTAAAGTGTTGTTTTTGATTAAACCTTTGATCGAAAAATTGAAAAATGTAAAAACCCTTTTATCATCATATCTTAGCTTCAAAATGATTTTTTCTTTAAAAAAAAAATGCCACGTTATTTAAAATTGTTATCGGAAAATACCGCGTTAGCTGTATGGCCAAAAATTCTCTTTGTTGACATTTAAGTGTTCCTTTCTTCTCCGATTTTAGCACTTAAATGGACTTTTTGGAAGTTTTGTCATTTATATGTCCACTCGTGTCAAGTTTTAGCACCTAAAATATCCTTCTTTCATATGCTATTTCAATGAGAGAAGTCTGATTGTATCACTCGTGCAAATGAATGTAAAAACCCAAAACAATTTGCAAATGGAGGATAAGACAGTATCAATGTGATAATTATTATAAGATTCTCGCTTTGGGCCCAAAACTTTTTAAATGATTATTTAAGTGTCATGACGATAAATTAAGTGACTCTAGCAACGAAATATTTGACGTGACTTACCAAATAATTTTGGCACTAAATTAGTCTAATTAATTTTTGGCACCGAAATGATCGATTTTGAAGATTTCACACAAAATATTTAAAAATAGTATGGTCTGTAATTTATGTACCGCATAACGTCATAGAATCCATCACTTTTTTTCATTGGAAAACTTGGAGTTAAATTGGTTCCGAAATGTTCCTTTCCATTAATCCTCCTAGTTGATCAAAGAGAAGAAGTCCATTTCAATAAGTCTCCTAGCTCTGCTCTTCAATCTCAAAGCAAAGCGAGGTCAAAGAAGACACAAATGCAAAGTTACAAGGAGAAGAACAACGTGAGTGTCATAACTTTTGTACAGCACTCACTTGAGTTCCATAATTGTTTTTTTGCTCACTTAACTGCCATAAATTTAAAAAAATTGACTGCCAAAGTGCCTACGATGTGCTTTACTTGAAAATACGACATGGACGCTGGTCATCCTACATGGTTTCATTGGTGCTGACATGGACAATTTAAAAGATTCAACAACAAAAAATCCATGTCAAAATGGAAAATTAATTTTTAAAACAAATCCACCTAGGACAATTTGCCAGAAATAACATTCAAATGATCAATTTTGCTTTGATATGGCACTTAAGTGAGTAAAAAAAAAAAAGTTATAACACTTAAGTGAGTGTAATATGAAAGTTATGGCACACTTGCTATTCTTATTCCATCATTTTATTTATAAGTGAGAATGTTAGGGAGGATCAATGCAGCTATCCCTCTAAACTTTACCATAACAATCACACATAGACAAATGCCTTGCATTAATTAATTATTTATAAGACATGTTAATAGAAGTGGGTACCATATATAAAACTAGATATTTCTCATGAATGATGCCCATTGCATATAAAATCCAAAATATTTTAAATTTAATTTTCAACAAAGATCAAAATTGAAATATCATCAACAATTATTATGTACTAATATATAAGTAGTATTAATTATAAATTACCTTCTTTGCCTCTCCATTTTCCCTACCATCATACGGATTTTCTTGAATCCAAAAACCCATCATACTCTCTCCTTATTTTGCTCACATCAACTCAAATATAAATAAGTAAGTTAGGTTAAACATAAAGGCTCATGCTCTTTCCATCCTTTTTTTTTTTACTTTTGATAGATCAAAATATCTCTTATAGGTCTCAAATTGAAAATTATTTCGTACATTTTTTTCTTCTCTTTCTTTTGAAATTTTGATGCATTTAAAGTTGACAAAAACTATGTATTTTCCAATGGTTTAATTAAATTGTCTTATAATGCAATTTCAATTATCATAATTTTCTTGTCAATAACTAATTATACTACTTAATCAGCCCTACTTTTTAATTTGCCAATGTAGTCATAAACTTTTGGGCAATATGTCAATGTAGTCTTTCCCAACAATTACCACCGAAAATCGCTGACATGGTGTCTAGTTATCACCAGCTGTCTTAAGTGACATGCTAATATAGGCAAACTATTGATTTCCACATCACAATTTGCTATGACATTCAGTAGGAAAGACCACCTTTAAATATTGCATAAATGTGTAGGACTTTATTGACAAATTTGGAATTAAAACTGAATTGAAATGTGTATGATAGGTTTAAGACTATATTGATGATTTTCCCAAATATTTAACTAATTACTCCTTCAGCGGACACATGTATAATCATTTTTGGGATAAGTACACTAGGGGTATTATAGCTTTCGTATGGTGCTCACTCGAGGGCCATAAATTTGAAAAATTGATCACTTAAGTGCCATCGGCGGTTTGCCTTAACAGAAAATCCGACGTTGATGCCGGTAGTCCTACATGGCATCATTGATGCTGACGTGGATAATTAATAAAAAAAATCAAAATGGGAAATTAATTAAAAAAATCCACGCAAGACGATTTGCCAAAAGTGGCACTCAAATAATCAATTCTACCCCGATATGGCACTTCAGTGGGCAAAACATAAATTATCGCACTCAAGTGAGTGCCGAACCAAAGTTATGACATTCCTACTATTCCTATCTCCAAAGTTAAGAGATGTGAAGAAAGTTTTATTTACTTCTTGTTTTATTTTTTAGGAAATCAAAGAGATTTTTGTGATTTTAAATGAAATTATTCAGAGAGAATTTTTCATCCACGATATTGCTTTTGAGACCTTTGAAACAAATAAAATTAATGGCATAGTTAGAATATTTGCTTGGTGATTTTTTCTTTTGGCTCGCTCTGACCTTTTGTCAATTTCTAATTTTATGAATTCTAGAGCGAAAATTTTCTTAGTAATCAATCTAATCCCAAAACTTTATAAACGACCTCTTTAGTACAAAAATATCTTGAAAACTCCCATTTAGGTGACTCCAGCGAGCCATGTCAAATTTTTTCACAAATTAGTATTATTAGAGTCATTCAAGTGATCGATTTTCAAAAATCACAGCAAATAAATAATCGTTTGTAAAGTTTTATCATCAAAATGGGCATCACAGAATAGTTGGGGCACCAATGCTGCGTTTTTCCCGCTGCAGTTAGATGGACAGATGAGCATGTTTCGAGCTTCATTGACCCCGTATTAGTCATCCACAGTGACCTTTCCTCGCGCACAAAGTACTGAACTTTCCAAATTGGATGTCCCGTAGCCAATTCTGATGGGAGGCCCATCTTGCGCAACTCGTCATACATGACGTAAGAGATATTGACGAGAAGACACACATGCAGTCGACTCATCTTGCTTAATCACTCCTAATCTAGATTGAGCTTTCTTGTCCTCTTTCGCAATCACAAGTTATTGTGTGTTCAGGAATTTAATAAGATATCTAAAGCAGAGGAGAAATCAAACTTGTCTTCTCTCATCGCCCCTTTCTTTATTCCCTCCAATCCCCTCCTTATACATTTGTCCTCAGTTTGAGGTCTAAAAACAAACCTCAGCTTTCAAAATTCAACAGCGTCACAACCCCAACCATTCTTGTGCTTCCCCAGCATCATTCCCGAATACGTTCTTGTAGCGGAAACCCTCCTGAGAGGCCAAATGGGTGAAAGCCATCAGGTTCACATTTTCTTCTTCCCTTTCATGGCTTCAGGCCACATGATCCCAATGATCGACATGGCCAAACTATTCGCCGTTAGAGGCTGTAAGTCCACTCTCATCGCTACCCCCCATGACAAGCCCACCTTCTTGAAATCCATCGCGAAAACCAAGGATGCTGGCTTTGACATCGATGTCATCACAGTGACATTGCCCCTGAAAGAAGTCGGCTTGCCAGAAGACTGTGACAATATGAACAAGGTCACTACGGTGGAAATACGTAAGCAATTCTATAGAGCTATCAAGATGCTGGACCAACAGCTCGAGCGGCTGATAGAGAAACTTGCCCCCAATTGTCTAGTCTCGGACATGCTCCTCCCCTGGACAACCGAGATCGCTGCCAAGTGGGGAATCCCTAGGCTTGTTTTCCACGGGACAAGTGCCTTCTCCATTGCGAGCATAGAATGTGTGAGGCTCTATGAACCTCACAAGAGGGTATCGCACGATTCGGAGCCCTTCGTTATCCCCAACTTCCCTGGGGAAATCACAATGTCCAGGATGCAGTTGCCAGACGTTTACAGGGAAGAGACTGAGGTCACCAAGCTCCTCAATGAGATGATGGAATCGGAGAAGAGGAGTTTTGGGGTCATCATGAACAGCTTCTTCAAGCTCGAGCCAGCTTATGCTGACCATTACAGGACATTCCTAGGGAGACGATCCTGGTTCGTCGGCCCGCTCTCATTGTGCAATAAGGAGAGCGAGGACAAAGCACACAGGGGCAACCAAGCATCCATCGACCAGCACGAGTGCCTCAAGTGGCTCGACTCGAGGCAACCCAACTCAGTGATCTACGTTTGCTTTGGAAGCATGGCAAATTTCAATGCTGCTCAGCTCCACGAGATCGCAGTTGGACTAGAAGCGTCAGGTCAACAATTCATTTGGGTGGTGAAGAAGGACCCGAATGTTGAAGAAGGCAAAGAAGAGTGGTTGCCTGATGGGTACGAATCAAGAATCCGAAACAAGGGCCTCATCATCAGGGGCTGGGCTCCTCAGGTGCCGATTCTCGATCATGAGGCGATTGGGGGTTTCGTGACACATTGCGGGTGGAACTCCACACTGGAGGCAATCACGGCCGGCGTGCCAATGGTGACTTGGCCGGTAGAGGCAGAGCAATTCTTCAACGAGAAGTTCGTGACCCAGGTGCTCAAGGTCGGGGTCAGCATAGGGGTGAAGCAGTGGGTGAAGCAGTTCGGCGACAGCATGAAGAGCGAGAGGGTGGAGGATGCAGTGAAGAGACTCCTGGTGGGTGAGGAAGCAGAGGAAATGAGGAGGAGGGTCAAAGCACTTGCAGAGATGGCAAGAGGGGCTGTGGAAGAAGGGGGATCTTCTTGGTCTGATTTGGGAGCTCTGCTTCAAGAGCTGGGACAGCAGAGATTGGCTCACAGCAAGATCTGATTCATGACTTGAAGCAATCAATCTTGAATTTTTGGTTGTGCAGAAATCCTCCATTCTCAGTTTCTGTTTGGCTTAGCCGTAGAGAAAATTACTAGATTTGCCGTTTCTTTTCGTGGATTTATTTTACGAGTTGTGATCATTCAATGTGTAGGATAAGCCTTCATTTCTTTTGAGATAAAGGAAAAGTATACATTGTCTTGATTTCTGTGGTGCCAAAGAAATAAAAAGTTGGTGCAAAGTCTTCGGTATGCTTTGTCTCGACCCGGTCAAAAGTGGATGGCTGAATCTGACAACCTATCTTTAGTTTAGCAAGACCTTTGGTGCTGAGCAACCCACGTGGGAGGAAAGATAACTGGTCAAAGCGTGCAGCCATTTATTGACATTTTTGTCCAACTTTCGCTTAGTCCATCGTTCACGAACTGAGAGTAATGTCGCCGGTTTGGCCGTCGAAGCTCGACTCCTCAACTCTCTTTTTTTTTAATTGGGTTTCATTTCTCCCGCACCCTCTTTGGACTTGTCATGTTCTGAAGATGTATCTATCTACATTTCCTTTTTGATATAAAATAATCTTTTGCCGACCAAAAAACAAAAAATTAAAGTTGGTCCCATAGTTGCAATTCAATAGCAAGATGCCCTATGTACTTTCCCTTTTCTGAATTATCTTTCTCCACAACATAGCATAGAGATTTTTGCAACTTCATATTCTATAAATAGAAAATTTATTCTATAAATAAAAAAAAATTATATTAAAATGTTTAAACATATTACATTTATATTGATTCAATTCTAAATTATTTAATTTTATCTATTAAATCATAAATATTTTCAAGTCTTTTCAATTGAATTTATCTAACCAATTTTAGCAATAAATTACTAGCATGGATGTCCAACATCTTATGTGACACGGCCGTGCTAATGTGAATAATTTTTAATAATATTTAATATTTGTTTTAACTTTGTTTTCTTTCCTTTTGTTTTCTAACCCTAGATCTCAAATCCTTGCTAGCCATGGATGAGGACCTCTATGACCTCATTAGCCACAGGCAAGGGCGTCAATCCTTGCCCAGATCCAAGTGTGGGTCGCAATGCCCTTGCTTGATCTGGGCGAGGACCATGATACCCTCGCTAGGCCTAGGAAAGGGTGTCTTCTACCAAGGATCGTGGCCCTTGTCCGAATCAGGTGAGAGCCGATGCCCTCACTTGTTGTTGGTAAGGGCGTGGAGGCCCTCACCTAGATCTAGGTAAAAGTCACTAGATTTCATAATTTGTGCACAATACATAGCATAATTAGTGGCTTGTAAAATAGATATAAGATAGGATAGGATCATAAAAAAAAAAAATGAAGTGAATTTTCTTTTCACAGATTGTAATGGACCTTCCAAATTGGATGTCCCGTAGTATATTCTGATGGGATGACGTCTCTGCAGAACTCCACAGGTAAATCAACTACCTCTTTCATTGATTGGCCATGACTTCCATGCTTGACGGGAGAGAATATGTAATCCTCACTAGAAGACATAGATTCCTCTCATTTTTGTTAATCACGCCAAATCTAGACTGAGCTCCTTCGTTCTCTTTTGCAATCCCAGAATTCTTGGCAAACATGGAAACTCGTCACCATCTTATCTAAATTAGGAATTTTATAAGACAGCTAAAGCATAAAAGAAATCAAACTTATCTTTCTCTCATCACCCCTTTCTATATTCCCAAACCCCTCCTTATATATTTGTCCTAGGTTTGAAGTCTACAAGCAAACCCCGGCTTAGAAAGGTCAACAGCATCACAACCGTGCTCACCAGCATCATACCTGAATACGTTCCCGTAGCAGAAATTCTGAAGAGGCCAAATGGGAAGTGAAAGCCATCAGTTTCACATTTTCTTCTTCCCTTTCATGTCTTCAGGCCACATGATCCCAATGATTGACATGGCCAAACTCTTCGCCATTAGAGGCTGCAAGTCCAGCCTCATCGCCACCCTCCATGACAAGCCCACCTTCTTGAAATCCGTCATGAAAACCAAGGATTCGGGCTTCAACATTGATGTCATCATGATGACGTTGCCCCTGAAAGAGGTTGGCATGCCAGAAGACTGACAATCTGAATAAGGTCACTACAGATGAAATGCGCAAGCAATTCATGAGAGCCATCATGATGCTGGACCAACAACTCGAGCTGCTGATAGAGAAACTTGCCCCTGATTGTCTAGTCTCAGACATGTTCTTCGCTTGGACACTCGAGGTCGCGGCCAAGTGCGGAATCCCTGGGCTTGTTTTCCACAGGACGTGTCCTTCTCCATTGCTGACACAGAATGTGTGAGGCTTTATGAGCCTCACAAGAAGGTGTCGCGCAATTCGGAGCCCTTCGTTATCCCCAATTTCCCCGGAGAATTCATCCTGTCCAAGATGCAGTTGTCGCAGTTTGTCGGGAAGAGACCGAGTTCACCAAGTTCTACAACGAGGTGAAGGAATCAGAGAAAAGGAGTTTCGGAGTTGTCATGAACAGCTTCTACGATCTCTAGCCAGCTTACGCTAACCATTACAGGACATTCCTAGGGAACGTTCCTGGTTCTTCGGCCCACTCTCATTGTGTAATAAGGAGACTGAGGACAAAGCACACAGGGGCAACCTAGCATCCATTGACCAGCATTAGTGCCTCCAGTGGCTTGACTCAAAGCTGTCACATCCCAAAACCATAAAAACAATGGGGATGACACGGCATACCTTCCGCAGGAAAAACGCAGCCTCAAATATAACTAATAACTTGATATCAACATATTTATCTCAAAACATATATACATATTAAATAAACCAACAGGTTGGTCACAACATCAAAATTACTATAAATCTACCAAAAAGAACATTCACAACTAGAACCCAACCAACCCAACAATTAGTAATAACTGAATACACGACTTTCTTAAGCTATACCCAAAAATAGCACTCTCAAAAGTTTCCCACTGACAACGTTCTTGCTCTATTCGCCATTAACTGGAGAACCTTAAAAGATTAAAGGACGAGTGGAATGAGCAACAACAACTTAGTGAGTAGTACATATCTTCTAAACAAATCGAGCAATCATTATGCATATATATAGAATAATGTCAAACTTCATAATTCGAACTCAATATATAAAATACATATTAAATCATATAAAAGTTATTTTTTATCATCAAAGCTTTATACTAATATAAAAAAAAAAACTCATTTAAATCACTATCACAATTCAAGTATCAATGGTCAAGTCCATTGAATAATCTCCATCAAATATCACATATCAATGGTCCATCTATTGACTAATCTATTGCTTAATACTCTACCATGGTTACGACACAATACATGGTGATAAAGTGACCAAGATTCCCCATTGGCAAGGTCTAACCTACAAAGCTGGTTGCTCGGCCTAAAAGGATATGCTAAACTCAATATGCATATCCCCAAGGGAAAGTACACTTGAAATGCCAAAAGTTGTGTACGGCGCTCATTTTGGTGCCAAAATTTTCCATCGAATCACTCAAATGCCAAATTGGAGAAAAACAATTACTTTGATGCCACCAGCGAGAGATTCCAGCTAATTAATTACGTGGCTTTTTATATTTAAAAATAAAAAGTTGTGGTGGCTTTTAAACGACATCATTTTCCATCCTCCTTAAGAAACAATGTCGTTTTGCCATCATACGTGGACAACCTCACAAAAATGATGTAGTATAGCTCATATGGGGATTGAAATTAGGGTTTCTTTGTCATTCGCTCGCCGTCACTTAGCCACCGTCGTTCGCTCACCATCGCTCGGCCACTGTCGCTTGGCCACCATCGTAGTTGCTCGACTAGGTGAGCGAGGAGAGGCTAAAGTTGTTGCTCAAGTAAGAAGGGGCAGGAAGAATAAGAGGCAAGGGTGAAGGAGGAGGAGGAAGAATGGGGGTCGAAGGTGTCGGTGCTGTTGTTGGTGCCGTTGCTGGTGACGCTGCTAGTGCCACTACTAGTGTTGTTCTTCGAGTTGAAGCTATTGGTACCGTTTTGTTGTTTAGATGTTGATTGTACTCTCTGACGAGTCACATCAACTTCAAAAATTAATAATAAAAAAGTGTCACGTCGGATTTCCGGCCAATTAGATTAGTGTTAGTACTGAAATGATCATTTTTCAAATTTGTTGGCACTTAAGTGATCAAAAATAAAATTTTGACACCAAAGTGAGTGTTGTACACAACTTTTGATACTTCTAGTGTACTTACCCCGCATACCCCAAAAATATTTAACCGGGTTCACAATCATATTGAGCATAAACAACTATCCTACAATACCAGCAAAACCAATCTAGAATTCAACCTCATAAATCAAGCAAATAACATTTGCAACATAATCCATCATTCATTTCTTATCTATTTCTCAAATCATCATAAATCTTTCCATAAACCAATTGTAAAGCAATTTTTCATATATATTACTCTACACACTTTGTATAACACGCTTTTGAAACATTCATAATCAATCAAAGATTAGCAAATGCTCAATCCGGCTTTTATGCAATAAAAATGCGCTTCTCAATTTAATATATATACATATATACTTCAAGGCATGGTTCTACAAAACCAAATAATATATAGTACCACTAACCTCATCTTTACAACCAAACAATAAACGATACTCATATCGTTGAACTTGCGGCCCTATCAAATAATCGAGAAATAATATTAAAATCAAATAAAACTCTACCTTGACTACAATTTGACTAAACTATGCCTTAATGCTAACAAAACGACTCCTACAATCTAACAAATCGCATACCCAAAGTGATTATTCAAGCCATCCGCAACGCGAGTTTCGGTTCATAACTTGATTACGCCATAACTTTCTCCTCCGAACCTCATTCCGAACATATTTATAGTTAATATTAAACCCTTCACACCTGCTACAAGATTTCCAACTTGACCGTCTCGAAATCAAGCCAAAACCAACAAAATATGGGCCCGAATCTGCTAGACGCACACTCTTCACTGCATGTGGGAAACTTCAAAATTTTGTTTCAAGCAAATCATAAGCTCAAATCAAGATCCGTAGAATCCTACGGCTCCATCACACCCTAAATTATCATTTCTACAAAAAATACAAGACTTAACGACTCAAAAATCGGACTTCACTGCTCAATTTTCCTGAAATTCCGAATTTGAGCCCTAAACCCGAAAAATACTTTGATTGGATGAATGGGGGGGTTTAGGGCACATTTGTTTATGTTTCTGTTCAAAAATTGTTCCGGGGAATAGAAATAGAGCTATTTACTGTTCCGGAACAATTTTTTATGAGAAATACATGTTTGATAAACTTGTTCCGAGAATAAAAAATGAATAGAAACATGTTTGGTAAATTTGTATTCTTTTTTTATTTCTTTTAATTTTTTAATATTTTTATTTTATTTTTCCTTTTTTTCTTTCTTTTTTTCTTCTTTTGGCCTGTTGCCGTCCTCGGCCATGGCCGGCGACCGATCGACGAGGGACGGCGGCCTCGCCGGATATGGGTGGGCCCGAGCTCACCCAACCACGGCAAGGCTCACTGGCCCTTAGCCAGGCCGAGCCTCGCCGGATCTAGGCAAGCCCGATCTCATCAAGCCTCACTCTGCGCCAGCGAGGCTCGGCCTTGCCAAGGGCCGGCGACCCTCCGGCGAGGTCACCGGCCAAAGAAGAAAGAAGATAAAAAGAAGAAGATAAAAAGAAAAAAGAAAGAGAAGAAAAGAGATGAGAGAGAAAATTTAGGGCATGTTTGTTAAAATGTGTTTCTGTTCCTGGAACACAAATTTTTGTTTTTTTGTTCCTAAGTAACAAAAAAAGAACAAAACGTTTGTTTACGTTTTTATTCCAAAATTATTTTTTTGTTCCCGAAACACATCTCTGGAAAGGAAACAAGAAACAAAAAAAAAAAGTTGTTTCTTGTTTCTAAACAAAATTTAGGAACACTTTTTCTCTCTCTTCCATTTTCTTCTATCTTTTTTCTTCTTCTCTTCTTCTTCTTTTTTCTTTCTTTTTTCTTTGGCCGGTGAGGCCGAGCCTCGCCTAGCTACGGCGAGGCCATCGGCCAAAAGAAGAAAAAAGAAAAAAAGGAAAAATAAATAAGAAAATAAGAAAGAAAATAGAAAAAATAAAATAAAAATATTTTAAAAATTATACAAATTTACCAAACGTGTTTCTATTCTTTTTATATTTCTGGAACAGATTTACTAAACGTGTTTTTTTGTTCAAAAATTATTCCCTGAAGCAGAAATACTTTTTTCTATTTATGTTCCCAAAACAATTTTTAAATAGAAATATTACCAAACGCACCCATTTTCTTTAAAAGTGTTTCTAACAAAAAAATAACTTTTTTTATTTCTTATTTCTGTTCTAATTTTGTTCCCTGAACAAAAAAACAGGTTTTGAACAAAAACGTAAAACAGACGCGTTTATTCTTTTTTTGTTCTCTGAGAACAAAAAAATAAAAATATGTTCATGAACAAAAAAAAAAAGGAAATAAAAACATGCACGCCCTTAATTTCCTGCCATGTGTTACATTATGAAGTCGAGTCAGCTTGGCGAGGCGTCCGCGGCATGCACACGCCAAATCCTCTTTCCTTTCTTCTTCTTTCCCTTTCTTCTTCTTCTTCTTTTCTCTCTCTCTCCCGAATTAGTTCGTGCTCTTAAAAATGAGTGACCACTGTTCACCCTTTTTCTCTTTTTTGTTTTTTTTTCTTTTTGTTTTTTCAATTTTTTGACATTTCAAACCTTCTTTTGTTTTCTTTTTAAAAATAAAGTGGACCCACTACCAAGTGAAAAGGGAGTCCAACTATTATATTATATTCAAAGCGACCCAACTCAGTGATCTACATTTGCTTCAGAAGCATTGCAAATTTCAATGCGATCTAGAAGCATCAGGCCATCAATTCATCTAGGTGGTGAAGAAGGATCCGAATGTGGAAGAAGGCAAAGAAGAGTAGTTGCCCGATGGGTACAAATCAAGATCCGAAACAAGGGCCTCATCATCTGGGGCTGGGCTCCTGAGGTGCTGATTCTCGATCATGAGGCAATCGGGGGTTTTGTGACACATTGCGGATGGAACTCGACCCTGGAGGCAGTTACGGCCGGCATGCCAATGGTACTTGGCCGTCACGGCAGAGCAATTCTACAACGAGAAGTTTGTGACCCGGGTCCTCAAGATTGGGGTTGACATCGGGGTTAAGCAGTGGGCGAGGTTCTTCGGCAACAGTGTGAGGAGCAAGAGAATGGAGGAGGCAGTGAAGAGAGTCCTGGTGGATGAGGACGAAGAAGAAATGAGGAGGAGGGCGAAAGCACTTGCAGAGATAGCAAGAGGGGCTATGGAAAAAAGTGGGTCTACTTGGTCTGATTTGGGAGCTCTGCTTCAAGAGCTCGGACAGCAGAGATCGGCTCACAACAAGAAGATCTAATTCATGACCTGAAGCAAAGCAAGCAATCTTGAAATTTTGGTTGTATAGAAATATTCCATTCTCAGTTTCTGTTGTGACTTCATTTCTTTCGAGGTGATAGGAGAAGTATACATGATCTGGTATTCTGTTTGCCGAAGAAATAAAAGTTTGTCTCGTAGCTGCAATGTAATAGCAAGATGCCCTTTGAACTTTCCCTTTTCGGAATTATCTGTCCTTGAGGCAACAGGCTGAGAGATCTTTGCAACTTCATACTCCAGAGGATTGTATTTGCAATTTAACAGAGAAAAAAAGGAAAAAGACAGAGCAAAGTAAAAAGACAAGAAGAGGATGACAAACTCAACCTCGTCAGTCGTCACATGTTAATGTCACATTTTGCTGGTGCAGAACTGACCTTGTGATATGTATACAACCTAGTTTAGTAAATGAAAATCTAGTAAACATTGGGTTAAATTATAAGAATATTATAGACATACTAACTTTTTAAAATATCAGTAACTTTTACCCCCACGGTTGACAACCCCAATATTTTGCAAGTCAAATGGAAAAATAAAGCTATATCTCAAGTATTATCAATTTGTCTCAAACAAGCAGTTTTTAATTTGCAGACCATGCCTAGAATAGACTAATTGATCAGATTATCAGCAAAACAAGTCATTCCACTCGCATTATGTTACCTACCTCAAGTTTCAGTTATATGAGAACTCGGAGTGAGCAATCGGGTCAATTCAACTTATAAATCAAACGGAATTAGCCTTACCCATCTAATTCCAAGCCGGTTCACATGGGGACCAATTCAGCTCCAAAATAAAAAATTTGGGAACCAGCCTTGATTGTTTGGATTCTTAGTTCTTGGCCTTGAACTGGTTTCAAGGCCAGTTCTTGGGTAGAACCGGTTTTTACCAGTTGAAAACCAAACCTCCAAGTTTCTTAATTCAGAATTTTCGCTAGAAAAGTAATGAGGTTGAGCATTCTAACGCTAGCATATCATTATGGTATACTAATTGAGAACTTCTGCAAAAAAATGTATATGATAGATTAATTAATAAAAAAATGAAATCGAAAAAAAAGAAGTTGGCCGGTCTAGGGTTGACCTTGGCATCAAACTAGAATCGATTTAGTTCTCAATTCTAATAACTAATCGATTCAATTCTCAATTCTAATAACTAGGAAGTGGCTTTGACTTGGTAAGTTTTAAGTTCCCGATTTAGAACATACTCACTCTTAAATCAATCACCCTTGATGAGCACATAAAAAAGCATTCCGATGGCCATTCTAATATAAGCCTTCAAATGTATAGGATTAAAAGTCAAACACAGGTATTACACCGCAGTACAAGCCCCATAAAAAACCCTTCAGAATCATTTAAAGAAACGCAATACTTTTTTATCTAAGTCGATCCTCTTTCCTTTTGAGTTCGAGTGGAATTCCATGCGCGGAAGCAACATATTTGGCACATCTGACCATCTTCAACTTCATCCACCGATCTTCATCAATCCCCAAACTCCTCCTCCGGCAATCATCTCGTGCATCCACGATGGAGTTCAAAATATCGTTGTCTTCATCCAGCAGATGCGGAGGAGGCGGCTCAGCATCCATATCAAAATCCTGCCATTTGATGTCGCATTTCGCGTGGTCGGCGCCGGCCATTGCCAGTGCTTCGATCGACATATGGCTTCTTTGATTTCTCTGGACCTGCGAAGGATTTCTCTTTTCTTGGTGATGTTGAGCAAGAGACAGAATTGCCAATGTGTAGAGAGCTATGTCGTATAGTGAGAGATATTTGATGGGGAATGCACATTATATGCGAAATGGCCCATCAACTTTTTGGGAGTTTGAGTTCGTGAGGAAATGGGGGAGGGTCACGGCTTCACGGGTGTTGCATTTTCGGGTGTTCGATTAACGTCACTGTGAACGTGACCTCTCCTACGGTACATCTCAAAATTGTAGAGAACTAGAGAGGGACCATGTTCGAAGAAGCCTCATAGCAAATTGATTCTTAAACAACGATTATGCAATCATAAAATGAGGCTGTAATACGATAGCTATTACGCTGTCTGGCTTAAGCAATGCGACACTATTTCATTGTTTCGTTTCATAAATGACAATATTACCATCATAATTCTTAAAATACACCCAAAATCCGAATTAGATGGAATGTAAAAAATGTAAAATTTATAACTTTCAGAGTCAACCGTGATTCATAAGTTTCAGCCAAATGTAAATTATTATGTGTCAAGTTTTTATAGATAAGATATTTATCTATATTTTAATGGTTCATTTATGATTAAATAAAATTTCTAGCACACGCGTGATTATATTAACATAAGTAATATGTTTATTGTAGTTATTCATCAGCACCTCTCTCTCTCTCTCCTCTCTCTCTCTCTCTCTCTCTCTCCAACATCCTCTGATGGATGGTTGCGACTCCCAAGTCTAAGATCGTGCGGCCTCCACTACCTCGAATCTGGAGGTAGTTGACCTTGAGCCATGTGATGAACGTGTAATAGAAGTGGTTGACGAGAGACCCGACGGCTTGATGATTTGAACAGAAAAGTCCTATGATCGTATGAATGGAGTATAAAAGTAAGGAAGAACTTATCGTCAAAAGAATCTATTTGTCCTTCATGGATCTCGGCAATCTTGTGATACAGTTGAAAAGTGGATTAGCCAAAAGAAAAGGCATAAGAGAGTACCATTCTAACGACAATGTTCCAGAAAAACCCTGAAGACTCGGGTTGGAGATGATCATGGGTCGGGTTAAATTGATTGCCGCTGTATGAACTCCACAGGACTTGTTGGTGAAAGGATTAGGTCTCCTCAGCTTATTATGGCCCGTTCACACAATCCACGAGTCCGACATGTTGTAGTGTTTTTTTAGGATTATTGGTGGAAGAGAGAATTGTATGCATTAGCAACAATTTGATCCTCTAGGTCACATCGAGTGCAGGCAATTTCATCATTGCCATACATATTTAACTAGATTTCAACTAAAATCTTACCTGACTTATGAGATTAATAAGATTTTTCTAGGGTCTCTAATTCATCGATTTTAGGTGAGCCTCACCATAAAAAAGGATTTTAGTTGACTCATTCTAACTTTCCAATTTAGTAGTTCTGCATAAGAATTATCAAATCAAAGCATCACTTAGGTTGTGGAAATAATAATGTCACTAAAATTTTTATCGATTACACTTATGATCAAGAGTGATTCCCTATTAGATTGCGGCTGAGGAGCTCAAAGGTTGTTGGCGATTCCCTATGACGCTGTTGGTTGGAAAATCACAACCCACGAAAATTTATGACATGAAGTCGGACGTGCAAGAGAACCAAATCTTCTTCATGTAAAACATACTCGATTTGGAGTCATTTTCGCTTTCTTTTCCTTAAGTTACTAAGACGTTTCAATTCAGTTCATTGGATTTTCTCTTGCCTACCATAGACTCCGTGAGGAACTCTTCAATTTCTTTCGGAAGCAAATTATTCTTCTTCTCCTTCTCAAGTTCCATTGAGAAGAGCCACTAAAAGTACCATCAATGATCCGTTGATTTTCTAGTAGTTATGGAAGGTTAATACTCACTAGGCTATTGGAACAATGCAAAAGCTGTTACCAAGCTATCTATATATTTGTAATTTCATAAAAAGAAATTATGTATATAATCGCAAGTGTGTAATTCTTTTTTTTTTTTTTTGTCTATTCTATTGTAACTCGCAATTTACTCTAGACTTTTATTCCACCTCTTTGTAAAGCATGTGAGTTGAAGCCCACATCTAAAACTAAACATTCTCACCCACAATTTCTTTGAAAAGATGGGGAATTGGCCTCCTCACCTATTTTTACCATGTGGGAAGGGTGGCTGCCGGGCCAATCCCTAATAATTGTGTGTAACTTCACATTATCTCTTTGAAGTGGAGAGTGTCTCTTCATTTTGGGAAAATTTCAAAGAAGACGACAAACTAAAGCCATTATCTCAAAATATGGGCTAAAGTATATTTTGTTTCAAATAAGGATCATTTACCAGTAGCACCATGCTCTCTCCCTCCTTTGACGGATGGTTGCAACTCTTAGGTGAGGTCGTGCGGCCTCCTCAGACTTGAATTTGGAGGTCGTGACCACCGATCTAAGGCATGACTCATAACCATTGGTCGTGCAGCTTTTGCACGCCTCGACTCATGGGTCAATCTCTATTGGAAGGTAGACGCAAGACACAGATAACAAAGTAGGTTCACGGTGGTAAGAGAGTATGGTGGAGGCGGATAATTGGTGCCGACAGTTGATAAGGTTGGGGGCGGTGGTACCATATGACTATGTTGCTGTTAGCAGTGGCGGACAGTGGATCGTTTGCTTATATGAACAGGTTTTTTTTTTTTTTTTTTTTTTTTTTGGGTGATGAAAGAGAAAAAAGGGGGAGGAAGTTAAATCATTTTAAGAGGTCACATCGAATATTAATATGAACAGCAGGATTAGTGCCCACATCAGCAATGTTCGTACACATTGCCATTTGAAATGTCAAGATAGTTCATTGAACAAAAAAAGAATAGATATTCAATTCAATGAAGGATATAAGAAAAACAATGGCTGCAATTTTTTAACATTGAGTATAGATTTATATTAGAGAATTTTTATCATCTAACCATTCCTGCCTTTCAGGTAACATGAGATGATGGTAATCTCAAGTGCTCAAGAACTTGTGGTAGTTTGCTATTTTTTTCTTTTCTAGTTAAAATCCAATTGTAATGTACATAAAAGGTTCAGAGACAGCTGGCTTGATCCATAAATCGGAATACCAAAAAAAAAAAAGAACTGAAAAAATTGGCTGGAAAGGAATTTGAGAAAAGTCTGGTTGCCGTTAGAATTAAAACTTTGACGTTGACCTTGATCCATATGATAAGACGTGCAACAAATGTGCTTGACAAGAGACCCGACTGCACGTGGATTTGATCGGAAAAGTCTAATGATCGAACGCAAGATGGACAACGAAAGAGAGATTACGACGTGGGTGCGTATGTCATGGTGAATGACGAGCACTTATTTCCATTACGGATCTCGACATTCTCGTGATACAGTCGAGAAGTTTATTAGCCAAAAGAACAGGTATAAGAAAAGGACCATTCAAACGAAAAAGTTAGAAAAAACCCTAATGGCTCGGGTTGGAAATGAACATTGGGTTAAATTGATTGTCGCTGTCTAAACGCCGCAGGATTTGTTGGGGAATGGATTAGGTCTCTTCGGCCTATTATGGGCCAATCGACGCGGTCCACAAGTTTGACGCGCCATATGTTTTTAGGATGTTGATGAAAGAGAGAGGATTCTACGCATTGCATTGGTTTGATTCTCTACAACTCATCATATGTAAGCAATTTCATTTTCGCAATAAATAAATAACTGGATTTTAACTTACATCTTACCCGATTCACAAGATTAATAAGATTTTTCATGGGTCTTTGATTCACTGATTTCAGGTGAGCTTCATCATAAAAAAGGATTTTAGTTGGCACTCTAAACTTCCAATTTAGTAGTTCTGCATAAGAATTATCAAATCAAAGCATTACTTAGGTTGTGGAAATAATAATTTCGCTGAAAGTTAAATTGATTGCACCCATGATCAAGAGCGATTCCCTATGAGATTGCGACTGAGGAGCTGAAAGGGTAATGGCAATTCAAATGGGATCAAGGGACACTATTGGTTGGAAAATCGCAACCCACGAAAATTTTGTGGCACAAACTCGATGAATTTAGTAGATCTTTTTAGGAGGACCCAATGACCATAGATCGAACCTATCCAAGTTTTACAGTGCGATGGTTAGCTGTTCATGGACTATCTGTACCTACCATCGTACTAGTCTCTATTGGGGGTTATTACTCATTTTTGTACTTGCTGTTTTATTTTCCAATTATTTCTAAACATATGTATAAAAAGAACACATTTCATTTAGCTCCTTCATCTTCATGCTTACTATAACTAGTTATTTCGGTTTTCTACTAGCAGCTTTAACTATAACCTCAGCTCTCTTTATTGGTCTGACCAAGATACGACTTATTTGAAATTAATTGAATGAACACAACGCATAAAAAGAAATCTTTTTGTGGTATTGATAGACTACTTCTTGACGAAAATATTGGAGTCATATTTGCTTTCTTTTCCTCAAGTTATTAAGATGTTTCAATTCAATTTGCTAAATTGTCTCTTGCCTACCCATAGATTCCCCAAGAAATTCTTCAGATTTTTTCAGAAGTAGATGATCCTCCTTCTCCTTTTCAAGTTCCGTAAATAGCCACTGAAAGTACCATCAATGATGTGTTGAAGAGAGTGCTAGAATCGAATGAATGATATTCTAGTACTTGTGGAAGTTCAATATTCAATAGGCTATTGGAACTGTGGCTCTTGATATGATATATTTGTGCAAAAGCTTTTACCAAGCTATCTATATAACTGTAATTTCATATAAAGAAATTATCTATATAACTGCAAGAGTGTAACTTCTCACTGCGCCTTGAAGGGGAGAGTGCCTCTTCATTTACATCAGTGTTAGCTAACTTTGAATTGCAAAAATAAGGTTATTCATGGAGGAAATTAAAGGAAAACTAATGGACATGCACACGCAACATAAAATCAAATTTCAAAGCACCGATCTTCTGGAAAGGGCACGACAACCGATGGTCAAAGAGTCCCTTGAAGGACTGATGTGAATTGCAGACAGAAGCTCAAGGCATGCCCAAATGACTGGTCTAGATAGACTCACCTTTCTTGGACCAAGCATATGTACAGGCTCACTCGTGAGATTTCGTACTCGCCCGAGGCCTCTTCTTTTTTCTTTTTGTGTAAGTGATAGACTGGGAACAAGCCATAGAGAATTGGTGAAATTAGGTCACAAGCCTGAGGGACATAAGTGAAGTGCATATAGAGCCTCACCTTTCATGGAATCACGTACGTGTACAGCCTCACTTGTGCACACTCAAGCAATATGGGACATCATCCAACCAAAGGCCTCTTTTTTATGTTAGTGATTAACTAGGGACAAATCACAAACGATCGGCGAGACTAATTCACAGTCTTGAGGGAGAGATGTGAAATGTATATAAAAATCATGAGTAGTTTAATCATCTACTTGGCCTTGTTCACTAAGACCGTCTAGACTGTCTTTATATAACTTGTGTAAGATGTCAAATAAGAGGAGGACAGTTGAGTTGTTCCCTAACTTAAAGGGTCGCTGGGGGTTGATTTTAGCCTTGGCCAGAGTTCATTGCACGGTGGATTCGTCGGAGCTTCCGACATATTTGGGCATGATTTACGGAACCACTAAAATCATGCCTAGAATACGTTTAAATGCGACTATTAAAAAAAAAAAAAATGGGGATGGCTATGTTTTCCTGACCTCGACTGCATCATCACTCCCGGACCTACTTCACAACAACATTGGAGTCCTTTGACAACGACACAAATACTTTCAAGAGATTTTCCAAAATTATTTTAGCAAATGAGGAAAAAGAAAAATGGCTAAGCTATTTCCCTTCTATCTTGGAGTCTGTCATCTTTCCAAATTGAGGTCTATTAAGTGATGAAAGAAGATGCAACCATATTGAAATTTTTCTTTCCCATTTGTGCAATTAGCATTTAGGGAAACGAAAAATTTCTTGTTAACAATGCTTGACAAGTAGTATCTATGGATCACAAGTAAAGGAGATGATTCTAAATGAATGTCTAGACAGATTTTTACTTTCAACTTTATTTAAATATTGTGGTGGACACAAATTAACTTTTTAAAGCACTCAAAAATTTCAAAATATACAAACACTAGCATATAAATTGACATATCATATTTCCATATTGAGTTCTATTAAGTAATGAAAGAAGATGGTAATATACTGACATTTTCTTTTGCCGTATGCGCAATTAGAATTTAGGGAAACGATAAACTTTTTGTTAACTATGCTTGACAAGGAGTATCTATGGATCACAAGTAAAGGTGAAGATTCTAAATGAATGTCTAGATAGATTTTTACCTTTAACTTAAGGTAAATCTTGCAGCGGACACACATTAACTTTTTTAAGCACTCAAAATTTTTAAAATATACAAACACTAGCATTTAAATTGACATATTTCGACCGAAAAAAAAAATTGGACATAATTTTTTTCGATAATTTTTTTTCAAATTGTTTTACATTTTAGCGGAAAATAAAAATAACTTTTTGCTTTTTGAAAAAACACAAATAATGAGGCCCACTATAATGAGAAGTTATTGTTTGACCTTTAGACCATATGGACAGAGAAAAATATGCATAATAAAATTGTGTAATTTAATCTAGGAGGAGTACATGAGTTTTTTATAGGTGTTATACTATGACTATATAATGTAACAAAATATTACAGTATCAATTATAATTAAATATGATCAATCAAGTATAAACACAATCAAGGGAGATATGGAGAATCTATTGAATATCTCTAACATCCCCACCATAAAGCCCAAGGTGACATCAAAAACATCAACCGAAATTAGGAGAGGAAAATCTAAAACAAAAAATCTTGTGTTGATGCGCCTTAGCAAAGATATTAGTAATTTGATTGACCGATGAAGTAGAAACGAGATGAATAATGTCACAAAGCATGATACTGCTCACGGAAAACATCAATACCTGCTGATAGATACACTTCAGTTATTGCAATAAATGACTATATCACCATTGTGATGGACTCCCATAAATCATTATACCACCACAACCATAGTGATTTTGATCTCATACTAGCAAGAGCTCAATATTCTACTTCCATGCTAAATCGAGCAACAATGATTTGCTTTTTACTATGTAATGAAACAAGTGTCTTACCTTTATTTTTATTTTAAAAACAAAAGTAAAAAAAACAATAGCATCTTGTGGAGCGACAATCTAAAGGAAAGCTTGCCTAGTCAACATCTGAATATGGTTGCAATTTAATGTAGACTAAGCAAAAAAAAGTGAAGGACATGAAATCCGAAGAAGTACAACAAAGTTAGTCGTACATGGTGTGGTCAGGAATTGATTGACAATATGAATAGCATAGGTGATATTATGATAAGCAATAGCCACATATACAAGTCTACCAACCACTTATTAATAGAGTATATTATTTGGAAGATGGGTCCCTTCTTTGTCATCGATTTAGCAATAGTCTCATGAAGAGTTATAACGATCTCATCATCAGTAAGTCCTACTTGAGAAAAAAGATTAGTGGAATGTTTCGCTTGAGAAAGATAATACTTGGAGGAATCCGGGTCATTTCAAATTGTTAACTAAGATACTAAGCTTTGTAATGCTAATATGATCATAACTAGTAATAATCGCGCTATATATATATCTCTACAAAATATACCCCTGAGATGTTTGCCTAACATAGAGAACATGATCATAGGGGATTGGATGTAAAGTGATTAACATGCTTTGTAAAGAGTATAGGTATATCCAAAAGGAAACTCAACATAGACTTCCTCAATAAGCTTACTGTTGAGGAATGCATTTTTAAAATTCATTTAGAACATAGACTATTAGTTAGTAGAGGCAACAACAAGAAAAATTTGAACAAATGTAAGACATGCAACATGACCAAAAGTTTCATCATAGTCAATTCTATGCTTTCAATAAAGCCTTTTGCTATTAGTCAAGTTTTGTAGGGTTCCACAATATAATTTGTCTCTGTTTTAATCTTAGTCGCTCAATTACAACCTATGCAAACTTTCCAAGGGGCTAATCAATCAAACCCCAAGTATGAATTTTGTGTAAAGCCTATAACTCATTTGTCATTGCTTGTTGTCAAGAGGATGATTACTATTTTCTCTATAAGAGTGAGGCTCAAAAAAAAAAAAAAAAAAAAAAAAAAAAGCAACGGTAGAGTAACAATGGAAATCATGAAGCTAAATCTAAGGTTAACTTAGATGGTGGAACGGTGAACCGAATAAGAGGGAAGGGTGGCTAGCTCTTGGATGGTGCAAACATGTAAAGAGCCGCTAAAGTGGCATCATTAGAAGTAGCAACATCAGAGAAGACAACTTCGGAGATGAAGGTTTAGAAACCCCTAAAGAATTGGTAAAGAAAACTATAGGTACATTTCTCTTTTCAAATGCTTGTATGATAGTCATCATCTACCTAATAAATTGTATGAAGTTAGAACTTTGTACCAGTCTCAAAAGTTTAAGCTAATAGTTGAAGGAAGACTATATTTATATAAAGAGCATATAAACCACGTAGATAAGCGATGCATGACATTTCTAAAACCCCATACGAGTGGAATTTGATAAACGAGATGCTGCATACATGAAATAAACTAGGATAGGACTTGGCTAAGATACCAAGGTGAGAGTTTGCAGAAGAGAGTGTATAATGAAGAGTAAATTAGGTATTTATAGACTTCATCAAATAACTATCTAATGTAACAAGATATTATTATATTGATCATATTCGATGAATCAAGGATATTGCTCATTCTTCCAAATATACCAACTTTAGCTCGGATCTCAATTTTGGCCTTAAGTTTTTTTTTCATAAGCATAAACTTTGGTTCAAGTCCCAATTTTGGCCCAATTTTTTTTTTGTGTAAAAAAAAAAAAAAAAGAAAAGAAGGGGCACTAACTTTAGCTTAGGCCCCATTCTAAACTTTTTTTTTTCTTGGTCTATTAAAATAACCACCAACTTCATTTGGTACCCAAACTTAGAACCCGTGGTCAAATTCGGTCCAATAATATCGTTAAAAATTCAACATGCCATTCACTAACACGTGGAATAATATGCCGCATCTTTAACGGCATGATTGGGCAAAAAATTGATAAGGGCCAGATTTAAGTACTAGTTAAAAATTATTTGCTTTTCAACAAGACAAAAAGAGTTTGGGTTAGAATTGGAACCAATGCTAAATTTGATTTTTTTATGAGATGAAAAAAATATTTGAGCCAATCTTTTTAAAAACTCAGATCACAAGTTTGGCTCAAACATTTTAAACGTGTGCTTTTTAAAGGGATTATTAGGCCGTTCAAGATATGCATAATTAAACAAGATATGGAGAATATTGTGAGTCTCACCGTGTGGCTCACATAACGAACAATTGAGATGAGCGTAGACTGTACAATATTCTTTGATAAATTTTTATATACAGTGCTATTGTCTCACCTGCTTTTGCAGAATTCTAATTAAAAGCATTAACAATTGGGTTTCCCCATCAAGCCAACCTTCCCATGTGGGAGGGGAGTACTGCGAGTTCCATTCCCACCTTCAAGTCCTCCTGTCATTGGCTCTTCCTCAACCTCCGTCTCGAGGCCCACTTTTTTTTTTTTGTCTCTTTTCGACCTTTGAAGTCTCGATCACGGAAGCTCCCATTAAACTAACAGATTGCCTCGCTCTCCATCTCTGCTCAATCCAATCACGTCAGATTCTTGAGAAAAAGGGCAAACCCTCTTCGTTTTTTGATCAGACCCACCATTTTTCTCGACCCAATCCTCAAGAAACCTCAAGGAGCTGCACCCCGCAGAGGGACCGAACAAGAGAACCAAATCTTGATGGCCAAGTGCTTCAGCCTTACGGCGATAAGGGACAGATGGTTTCGCTTGTCGTTTTTCCTGGCGGGCCTGAAATCGACCGCCACCGACCTCGGCGACGGCACGGTCATGCACTGTTGGGTCCCCAAGACGCGCGAGCCCAGCAAGCCCAACTTGCTCCTCCTGCACGGCATCGGGGCCAACGCAATGTGGCAGTGGAACGAGTTCATCTCCTCCTTCCTCGCCAGGTTCAACGTGTACGTGCCTGATCTCTTGTTCTTCGGCGATTCCCACACGACCCGGCCCGAGCGGACCGAGCAGTTCCAGGCTCAGTGCGTCGCAGGTAGGACTGTCGGTTTTCTGACGCGACATGGTAACCCATGACTCGAATTAGCATGTCGAACCGCTTTGCAGGAGTCTTGGAGGCGCAGGGAGTGAGGAAACTGAACGTGGTGGGGTTAAGTTACGGCGGGTTCGTGGCTTATAGCTTGGCAGCGCAGTTCCCGGAGATGGTGGAGAAGTTGGTTCTGTGCTGTGCAGGGGTGTCTATGGAGGAGAAGGACATGGAGGATGGGATGTTTCAGGTGAGCCTCTAAAACATTAGACCGACTGGTTCCATTGATGATACTTTTGTGTACTTCCTGTGGAGTTCAGTGCGTGCCCTACCGTTTCTTGATACTTGTGATAGTGTAACTAATTTGACTCTTGGTGCAACTTCGTCTCGACAGGTGAAGACTGTGGATGAGGCCTTGACTTTGCTGTTCCCGCAGACACCAGAGAAAGCGAATGAGATGTTCGAGTTCGTCTTTTACAAGCCGGTGAAGAAAGTGCCCACCTACTTTATTCAGGATTATATTGATGTAAGTTGATGAAAAGTTACAAATCTCTCAGCTGAACGTTTGTTTTTCACAATTGTGTGACAAATCAGAGTTTAGTTGATGCTAAGTGTTCAGAGTTTGTGTGCTTTGCTAGCAGAATTGGCGTGCTTCCTTTTCCTGATTTGTAATGGAAGTTTCTACAGTTAAGTATTAGCTAATAGCTACATTGAATGGAGAAGTAGAATCTTTCCAAGGCTACTCTCTGTCTTCACGTTATGACTAAACCCCTTCTTGACCATGCTCATGGCGGTTTGGTGTCACAATTGTTATTGCTCTAGTTTACGAGGTATTGGGACGATTAGATTCTATAATTGAGCAAAGCTTCTTTCCTTGCTGTAGCAGCTGCGGAGAGTTTGTTATGTTTATGTGGGTGTTTAATACATGTTTGTAAGTAAATAGAAAGTCCTCTGCTTTTAGAGAACAGAGTCAATTCAATGTTACTTTTCCATTCTATGAGGATCGATACATGTGCAAGGACTTCTGAACTTTTGGTTGGACAAAAATGAGGATTCAGCAATGTGCCCTTAACTATTGCAGGTTTCTTTCCGCTAACACATATTTGAGGCCAAGGAATATTGCATTGGCGTTGTCTACTCCATGCTTTTGACTATATAAAACATTTCGGACACTAGATAAATTGAATGAGTAGCTTGTTCCTTGTGAGCTGAGACTATACAAGATGTCCAGTCATGAAGGCCTCTAGAGATTAAACAGCGCCTTGTGATGCAAACTGATAGCTTCCACTGTCATCAATCTTGGCTGTGCCATTTCAACTGACTTGTGATAGCTAAATATTAAGATTTTATGTGATGATCGTTTCTCATGGCAATCTGGGAAAATTTTATCTCCATCACTCAAGTTCTGTGGCATTTCAAGAAAGGTCACCATGATTGTCTGCAGGTTATGTGGAAGGAGCACCTTCAAGAAAGGACAGGGCTGGTCAATTCCTTGTACAGAGATAGGAAGATGTCTGACCTTCCCAAAATAACTCAGGTTTCTTTTTCTTGAAATCTGTCCTCTCTATTGGACTCACTCAATTTACTCATTACAGATTCGCACTGATTTTGTCAAAATCTTCTCTCTTCCTTGGCATCCTCTCAAGCCATTGATCTTTTCTGATGCAGCCGACACTGATAATCTGGGCAGAATATGATAAAGTCTTTCCATTGGAATTGGGTCACAGATTAAAGAGGTTCCCCTTCTACGCTTTGCTTTGATTTTTCTACTATCTTCAGAAGCTTGATTCTCTAACAAGAACCTGTATAAACAACATCATGGCAGGAAATCAATTCTTCAGATACCAAATGTTCTTAGTCATATATGACCACTTCTGTTTGAAAATTTAATGTTCACATGCATCAAATATTAGGAGGATCTATTTTTAGCTCTATTGCTCTTGGTAGATTTTCTTACGGAATAACCTGCATCTTTTTTTATTGTTCAATTGACTTTGGCCAGGCATTTAGATGAAAACGCACAATTAGTGGTTGTAAAGGATTGTGGTCATGGGATAAATAAAGAGAAGCCGAAAGAGATGTACAAACACATCGAGGAGTTCCTCATTGATCCGCTCCTTTATCCTAAGAAGGCAAATCAAAGCAGTGGCGAGAAAGCGGACTGAGAATCGGCAATAAATTTATAGTTGGATCAGCCTTCTGCAGCATTTGCTTGTCCAAGTTTGTATATACGTGCGTATTAATAAAATTAGAAGAAACACAGTTCAACATATTGTGATGGTTATCATCTTAGAGGATAATAACATCTCAGGCGATCTTTGAAGGTGCAAAAGGTCTGATACACCTTGTTCTTGGGAGTGGCATTGGGATGTTTGTGCTAAAAATCTCTGAAGGTGGAGATTGGCCTCTTGTGTGCAAACTAATTAGGAGCTGATGCCGCTCTCTTGATGATGACCACATCAGGCCAAAACCAATTGTTGTGCAGGAGTGAACTTTATGTCTTGTTCGAAAAATTGTATGTCTGAGCAAATTTTGGTGTGATACGTTCAATTATGACAATGCGATTCGCCATACAATCCTTGGAAACGATATATCCGAAGAAGGTTGGCTTAGTGTTCTAACTCATCAGGTGCCACAGGGGCTCGTCCTTAGCCAGGAAGCTTTACCAGGATGCTGACGCATAAGAGAATTGAATCTTCTTTATGTAGAGCCTACCAGGCTTGGAGTCATTTCTGCTTTCTTTGACTTTAGCTACTGAGATGTTTCAATTCATTTCACCAGATTGTGTACCCATGGATTCCCGCAGAAATTCTTCGATTTCTTCTGGAATAGATGATTCCTCTTCTCCTTCTCTTCTCCTTCTCAAGTTCTGAGAATGAAATCAAAACGATGGTGAGATGCCCATCTCTTGGTATTTGAATATTAGGAACTCGTACCAAATTCAGGGTTCGCCCTGATAAGCACAAGACTCTCTCGTCTAAGCAAAGCTTGTCCGAGCGTTACAGGGGTAGGAACAATTAGTAGTTCTGGCACCCAAACTACTAGTGATCCTAGTTAAATTGATGCTTGTTATTCATTCCATAGAAATTACATGGTTCTGAGCTTATAACATTTTGAAGGGGATGAAGCTCAATCAACTGTAAAGTAGGAAAGTTCATTGTTCTGCTTGGGGATGTTAATCATCATGTAAAGCTGTGCTTGTTCAGAAATTCCTTAACTAAAGCAATGTTGAATGATTATGTTGAGTTGTCCAGTTTGACCTACATTCAGCTTCTTGTTTAGAAATCCATTTTAAAGCAAAACTAACTATCTAATTTTCCTTTTTAACTAGTATTGAAATGCTTTCTTCCTCAGCTAAATCATTTGTTCAGCATGTCAATAATATCCCAACAAAGGGCATCGAGTGTAGGAACATTACGCACATCTACTGCATAAAAGTTTTGACATCCATTAAAAATACCATCAATAATCCATTGAAGTGAGTGCTAGAATCCAGTGAATTATAATTGTGCAAATGCTTTCACGAAGCTATGTGGATTACTGTACTTTCATGAAAGGAAATTATCCATGCGACTGGCAGTGTCTAACTTCTCAAGGCCTCTCATGGGGGTTTCTGAAGTGAAGAGTGCAAGGAGTCACTTGGTTTTCCCATTTTTTAAGGTTATGCAATATGCATGGGTCTTCCGTTGTAAATTTTCTCCGAAGGATAGGGAAGATTGACTGATTCCCAGTGAGAATAGCTTGCAGATTTGAGGGATAGATGGGAAGTGCATATTAGGCTCAAGGCCCGCCAAAATGGTAGGTTTAGACAACCTATATAATATGCGGCCTCACTTGGGCACGCCCAAACTTTAATAAATGGGCCTCTTTTGGAAAAAAAAAGATTTAAGCCCAAGAAACTCAAGCCCATGTCTCATTTAAGTTCGTGAAGCTATTACTTTAGCCCATCTTTATTTCTTCTACAGCTCGTTTAGAGAGAGAGAGAGAGAGAGTGAGGTTTCGTCCATGCAAGCCACAGACATCTCGACATTTGAAATTAAGTCGTTTCAAAGCGCTTGTTAAGAATTTCAAGCCTTGATTCCTTTAATCAAAGAGAATTCCTTAATGAAAAATTGTGTTGAATTCTGATTTGCTAGATTGATTTTAGAGGTTGCTGAGTTCTGAAATTATATAGTAAAGAAACATTAAGGTGTCGTGGATCAGTAAAATTTTAAGAAATTCGATTTGGGATTACAATTTGGTTCGAGTGAAATTTTGAAATCTGTTGCACATTGCTAGTACCAAATTGGAACTACTATATTTGGGTAAGTGTATTCCCATCGTTGACCATTTGTCGGGTCGGAGGCGAGTTCTCTTTTTAACTACGTTGAATTAGTTTTGTAATGACTCCATACCTCCTTGAAAGGGCATTAGTGGCTAACATATTAAATTCAGCTCGCGAGTTGTGGCAATACAATGGACAACAGTAATTATTCTACTTTGGTAAGCTTTTTTTTGGCTCATCGAAAGTCATTTTGCAATCGAATAAACTTAGTTTAGTTGATTCTTAGATAACGTAGCTATCTACTTGATTTTAATATATGTTTCTCATTCACTTGATATGATTTCAGTTTTCTCACTCAATATAGATATTGTTATTTAATTTCCCTTTTTAGGTGAATAGTGCTTATCTCTTCGATAATTTGAGAACTCACATGATGAAAATTATAAGAACTAGATGTGTTATAAGTTATGAAAGAGGCTTGTAGAGTATAATATTTATTAAGCCAAAGAAAATTGATGTTTAGAACATGTTTGTTACATAAAAATGGATTTGACATTTACTATCCTTTTTGTTATTTGAATTGGCATAACAAACATTTCTTAAAATAATTTGCAAGTCGGTTATTTATGAAATGCTATATTGAATGTATTCTACTTGATGATAAATTAAATTGTGAAAGGTTATTTATTTTAGTTAGCGAATCCAATTTAAAAAATGGATTAGATTAGTTATGGGGGTTGTGGGAGGACTAGTTAAAGGTTTAATACTCAGTGTTGCTTTGTACGGAACCCATTATGCAAATTGTCTGAGGATGACCAATTTCACAAAGCCACCGGCTAATATAAATGTTACCCCAAGTGGAGTCTTGGTAGACCTTATGATTGGGTGTTAAGCATAGCCATAATTTGTAATTGAGCATTGAATTGATCAATAGACTAAATTATTGATATTTATAGAGTGAGTATTTTTTTTTTATATGTAAGACTTTGTTGAATTGATATAACTCATCTTTGATCTTAAACGTACATTATATATTGGATTAAAATAAATGTGTTTACGGTATCTTTCATTAATGTGCATAATAGATATTTAATCTATTTAGAAAATATTTGCACCACTCATACCGCCATCAGAATTCTTTTTTAGTTTTTATAGCTATCGGCAAATCAGGCGAAAGCAATATCAATGGGGGATTACTGGGGAGTTCAATTTTGGTATAAATTGAAATAGTTATATAGTTAATACAATATTTGTTGAGTTTAGTTTACTAGTCACTAGATATGTATATATTTTTTTCTGTGAACTTTAGAACACCGATCCTAAAATCAGCTTGCTGTGTTGTTAGATATATAAGTGGACATATATTGCTATAACATGTTAATGTTGGTTATGCTAATGAGGTTGTATTTTAAGGTGATAGGATAACATATCACTTCTTTATACTTGTAAAATCGGAGCATGAGATGAGTAATGTTGGCACGGAATATTCATTTGAGATTCCGACATATTTGGTCAAAGGTCTATGGAATCATTAGTTAGTCAGAGAGTTTTTTTTTTTTTTTTGGGCACAAAAGTTGGAGAGATGTTACCCCTCCAGAACATGTTCTGAAACAATTATAGAAAATGGGGATTGCCATGTCCTCCATGCCTGAATCACTTCCCCTAGACTTACTTCAGAGCGACATCGGACAACGACACAAATACTTTCTAAAGATACTCCACATTAATTTAGCCAATTTTTAAATCGTTTCCCTTCTGTCTTGTCGCCCGTCATGTTTGCTCTTCGGGTTTAAATAATAGATTAAATCATTAAAAATCACAAATCCATATTTCATGATTAATTAATTCAGACCCAATTTGTGTCTTATAAAAAATAGGCTTATATCACAAAAAACTCAAATTGATACAACGTGGCAAATTTACTCCAAAATTACTCAAAATTGTTGCAATTTAATAAATTTACCGCAAATTAGTATACTTATAATAAATTTATCTTTTATTAGTTTTTGTTTAATTCTATTGTCAAATTACTGAGTTATATGATACATGACAGTTAACTAACATACTAATTTGGATTTTTACTCTTTGTTTGTCAAAATTGTATTAATTTTGTGTTTTTTATGGTATTAATCAAATTTAACAAAGAGTATTTTTTCACAAATGTACCATTTTTGGGTTTTTGATTGTAAAAATAAATAAATTTGAAAGTAAATTTATCACAAGTGTGTTACTTTGAGATTTTTTTATGATCATTTAAAATAAATTTATCACAAGTATACAAGTTTGATGTTTTTATGATATTATCCTATTAGAACTATTAAATGGGTAGATCAAGTTGAAAATTATCCAACTCAAATAGACCTATTTAACTCATTTTGACATATTTCTATGCATTGCAAATATAATGACTCGTACCAATCCGATTCAACCTATATTGTTAAAAAATTTCAATATTTAATCAAATTTATGAAAACTTATACCCAAATTGATATGAGTATGTAAAATGAGTGTAGTGATGATGAGAAAGAATGAAAAAGGGATTTATAGAAATAAGTTAGGTGTAAATAAATTGTAAACCCGTTCATGATCCATTTAAACTCATATTCCATTTTCCATTTTCCACTTTGATTTAATTTAGCTAACTCAATTATATAATTCATTTACGGGCTACACCACGCAGAGAACTTCAAATTGGCATCAGCACACGCATGGCGAACAACGGTCAGATGGATTAGATGTGGAAAATTCATTTGTATTGATACGTATACATTTTAATGCACGACAAATCTGAGCCGGGGATACCGTTTATAATTTTTTATGAGATTGAAAATTACATTGATGACCTGTGTTATAAATAAAAGATTCAAAGGTCCTCTCCTCCGTCCTGTCTTCCTCTACCCCAGTGGCCCTTTTTTGACTTTTGAAGTTTGCAATCAAGGAAAGCTCCTTTGAATCTTCATCCCACTAAACGCCAAAAATCAGCAGGCTAAAGAATACACCCTAATCGGCAGATTTTTTCTTAGTTTCCATCCGTAATGTCCCGTTCTTGAGGAAAAGAAGAACACCTTCTTGGTTTCTGGATCAGACTCACCATTTTTCTCGATCTGATCCGTCCTCCAGAAGCGACCCAATATCTCAAAGACCTCAAGAATATTACCCACAAGAGAGCTAACACAAAAGATAACCAGAATCTTGATGGCAAAGTGCTTCAGCTTTGCAGAGACGAGGAACCGATGCTTCCGCTTCTCCTTCTCCCAAGCGGGCCTGAAATCGGCCACCACCGACCTCGGCGACGGCACGGTCATGCACTGTTGGGTCCCCAAGACTTACAAGCCCAGCAAGCCCAACTTGCTCCTCGTGCACGGCATCGGTGCTAACGCAATGTGGCAGTGGAACGAGTTCATCTCCCCCTTCGTCGCCAGATTCAACGTGTACGTGCCTGATCTCCTGTTCTTCGGCGATTCCTACACCACCCGGCCCGAGCGGACCGAGCAGTTTCAGGCTCAGTGCGTCGCAGGTAGGACTCTCAATTCTCTGACAAGACTCGGGAGCACATTACTCGAGAAAGACTGACTCGAATCAGCATTTGACCCGTTTTTGCAGGAGTCTTGAAGGCTCAGGGAGTGAGGAAGACGAATGTGGTGGGGTTAAGTTACGGCGGATTCGTGTCGTACAGCCTGGCGGCGCAGTTCCCGGAGATGGTGGAGAAATTGGTTCTGTGCTGTGCAGGGGTGTGTATGGAGGATAAGGACATGGAGGATGGGATGTTTCCGGTGAGCCGAAAAACATTTGATAGACTCAGTCCTAAGAATTATAATCACGTCGCAGAAGCTGCTTCGAGACTTGTGTGTGTTTCTTGTGGAGTTCAGCGCATGTCTTACCGTTTCTTGATACTTGTGATGCATCTCTGCAGGTGAAGAGCGTGGACGAGGCGGTGAATTTACTGTTCCCGCAAACGCCAGAGAAGGTAAAGGAGATGCTCAAGGTCGTGTTTAACAAGCCAATGGTGAAAGTGCCCTCTTGCTTTGTGCAGGATTTCATTGATGTAAGTTGACAAAAAGTTACAAATTCTCTCTGCTTAACGTTTGTGTTTTTGCACATTGCCTAGGAATCTGAGTTTAGTTGATGCCAAGTGTTCAGTGTTTGTTTCCTTTGCTCGTGAAATTCCTGCAGTTGCTTTTCCTGATTGGTAACGAAAGTTTGTGCAGTTAGTTATAAGCTAATAGCTACATTGAACGGCAACATAGAATCTTTACATAGCTCTCGTGTTTTTTTTAATGTTATTGACTAAGCCATTTCTTGACCATACTCATAGTCTTGTTTCACATTTTTATTGCTAAAAGATTACACGGTAACAGGCAGATTACATTCTGTAGTTTAACAAAGCTTCTATCCTTGTTTTAGCAGCTCTGGTTGTTTGTAATGTTTGTGTGGATGCTTAATGGATAAAAGAAGACAGATGTCCATAAAGAGATAGACCTCTGCCTTTAGAGAAGTGAGGTCAACACCATGTTACTAGTCCATTCTATGAGAATTGGTGCACATGCGAAGACTCTGAACTTTTGGTCAAAGAAAAATCACCAGTCGACATTCTGCCCTCGACTATGGCAGCTTTGTCCCCTCTAACCCATATTTGAGGCCGAGGAATATGGCATTGTGTCAGTTAGTCCACTAGATGAATAAGTAGCTTGTTCTGTAAACTCTGACTGCACTAGATGTCTAGTTGTGAAGGCCGGTAGAGATTAAACAGCAGCTTGTGAGACAAAGTGCTAACTATTGCAGTCAGTGATCTTGCATTGGCTGGGCTGTTCCAACTAACTTAGGAAAAGGTATATATCAAGATTTTATTTGATGATATTTCTTGTGGGACTATCTAGGATAAGTTTCTCAATCACTCAAGTTCTGTGGCATTTTAAGAAAGGTCACCATGATTCTGCAGGTTCTGTGCACGGAGTACCTTCAAGAAAGGACAGAGCTGGTCAATGCCTTACACAAAGATAGGAAGATGTCTAATGTTCCCAAAATAAACCAGGTTTCTTTGTCTCGAAGTCTCTGTCCTCTCAGTTGGACCCATGCAATTGACTCATTATATATTCACATTGATTTTGTTGATATCACTCTCTTTCTTGGCATCCTCTCAAGCCATTGATCTTTTCTGATGCAGCCAACACTGATTATCTGGGGAGAATATGATAAGGTCTTTCCATTGGAATTGGGTCACAGATTAAAGAGGTTCCCCTTCTACACTTTGCTTTGGTTTTTCCACTCTCTTAATAAGCTTGCTCTCTGACTAGAATTTGTATAAACAACACCATGGGTTAAAATCAAATCTTCAGAACCAAAATGTTTTTAATCATGTATGGTCTCTTCAGTTTGAACATTCAATGCTCATCAGCATTAATTTCCAGGAGAATCTATGTTTGCTGAATGGCTCTTGGTAGATGTTCTTACTGAATAATCTGCTTCTTTTTAATCATCTATGTTTGCTCTCTGACTATAATCTGCTCTTTTTTTCTTTTTTTAATTATAATTTGAATGACTTTGGGCAGGCATTTGGATGAAAACGCACAATTAGTGGTTATAAAGGACTGTGGTCATGCGATGAATGCAGAGAAGCCGAAAGAGATGTACAAACACATCAAGTTGTTCCTCGTCGATCCACAACTTTCACCTAAGAAGGCAAATCAAACAAATGGCCAGAAGGTGGACTAAGAGTCGGCAATCACATTATATTGGAATCAGCCTTCCGCAGCATGCACACATTGATCTAAGCTATGTAATTACAAGAAACATTGTTCAACATATTGAACCTATAAAAATTGAGGGCCAATGAGAAATGTTTCCTTTTTTTCTTGAGATAAAGCATTACAGACACACTTTTTTGGGTTCATTGTGGATTTTGCTATAGTAGCATTACATTGTTTGCTTGTAATGCTGCTTTCAGGTTACACAAATCAGATTTATGCCGGCTGTGATGAACATAGTCTTCCTTTCCAGTTCAGCATGAATTCTGGGGCATATTTGTTAGCCAGAATATCCATATCCTGAAAGACGTTCACTGATGGAGTTGAAACATGAAATAGGAGATTGACATCGCCACTTTGCAGGTGTTCTCAATAACTTTTCTCACCCTTAATCTCATGATGAATACAGATGACTGTGATTTAGTTTGAGATGCCCAGGCTGATATGCTGCATCAGACCATGGTGCGGAGTCAGTCAAGATGTTAGTTCCTGTAGAAGGAGGCTGAGGTAGTGAGGCGAGTATTGGTTCGGCCCAAAAGGTGTTCACAAGATGCTTTTGAAGTAACTATCAGAATTTCCATTCTAGAAGTCGGACATTTCTAAGGACTAGACGTTGCCCTGAAGTTGCAGAGGGTCGTTTTCTTTGATAACCAACGTGTTGGGGAAGGAGCGACCAACATTGGCGATTTCATTGGGCACTCCTATAGGGATCCTGACACCCTTTTTGAAAGGCGAATTTGTCGTTGTGATCCATCGTATGCAAGTGGGTACAAAGCCGGAGACTCTCCCAAGCCCAAGTGCTTTCCATAAATGAACTAAGGTTTTCCAAGACCAAGAGCGACCAAGATCCAAACGTAGACCAATGTTTTTCCAAACCACTTAGGAAACCAAAAGCATGCCTCGCACTATTAGGCCAATCACCACTCTAGTACTTTTAAGGAGTTATTATTTGAATTCTAATCAAAGTTAAGTAGAAAAAATTGAAACAAAATAAACAATCAAAACAAATGGATTATTACATTAGAAAATCATTATACAAGTTTGGAGCAAGTTATACGAATAAACTCATGAATTTGATATAGCAACTAGTTGTTTTTGTGGGTTTTTAGCTATGCATCAAATGCATATAGAAAAGGCTATTTTGTTATAGTAAAAGTATTTGTGAACTCATACGAATTCTTTTTAATTATTAGAGTTACATGAAGGGGAAGAGAAGGAGGGGAAGTAAATGGGTAGAGACCAGAGTCAAGATGAGAGACGAGAGTCTATGGAGAAAATTGTTAGAAAATTCATAAACCTATTACATTGATACCGATTTAGTCATAAACTTTTTTACCTAATGTCAATTCAATCATCTGGATAATTTGGACCAGCTGATGTGGACGTTGATTGGCTTACGTGGCATAATCGGCATTGACAACTTTTAATAATATTTTTGAAATTTTTGAAATTTTTTATTTTATTTACCTTTTTTCCTTTTTTTCCTCATTCACTTTCTTCTTCCTTCAGGTGGTTGTTGACCACTGGCTAGAGGTGTGGGCCAATGAGTGTAGTTGACTATTGGTGAGGCCCAACCTTATCAAAGGCCGTGAGGCGACCTCATGCTAGGTTGGCAAGGCTTGCCCTCGCCAAATCTAGCAAGGGTCAAGCCTCATTGGCCATGGGCGAGTTTCAACCTTGTCGAATCCATGGAGGTTGAGCCTCACCTAGCCATTAGGGAGACTTGAGACTTGGCTAGAGGCCACTAGGTCGAAGGCCGTGACCTCATGGTCTTTGTTGAGGGCTTGAGTCTCACTAGTGGCTGGATGAGGCTTGACCCTCGCTAAATCTGGCAAACATGAGCCTCATCAGTGGCAAGGGAAGATCTCCAGAGGCTAACTAGGTTCCTCATTAGCCCTTGCCTTTGGCCTATCACCAAGGTCCAAGGACTTGCTAGAGGAAGAAGGAAGGGAAGGGGAAAAAAAAAAAAAAAAAAAGTTGGAAAAAGTTGGAAAAAATATTAAAATATCTCTAAAAGTTGTCTACTGGTGTTGGCCATGCCATGTAGGTCAGCTGGTGTTGATAATAGCAATATCTAGCAAAAATTAGTCGGAAAGATTGAATTGATGTTAAGTAAAAAGGTTTATGACTAAACTTGCATCAATGCGGTAGGTTTAGGATTTTTCTGATACTTTTCCAAAAGTCCTTATATTGTCTACTAGGGAAAATAGATCAAAAGGTAGAAACTCTCCCATTACTTGATTTTAATAGCTTTCCTCATATAAATAATAATTTACTTTCAAACTCTTGTTATGCAGTTGAAAAAATTATTTTAAAAACTATTCCATATTTAGTATATTTAGATTATCTGACTTTTAAGTTTTGGATATTTAAGGATAACAAAACTATATTAAGATGGGCTAATAAACGAAAAATCCTAAATTGGTGCTTTTGTACAAATTTAGCTTTTATTAGTTAAATTTTACTGTCAAATTGTTCAGTTGGATAACACATGACAGTTAATTAATGTATCAGTTTGAGATTTTACATTTTGTTTGTCATGATTGTATTAGTTTGTGATTTTTTGTGGATTAATCCCGTCATAAATATATCAGCTTGAAGTTTTGGATGGTAAAAAAATTAGTTCGGGATAAATTTATCACAAGTATACCGGTTCAGAATTTTTGTGTGTGGTTATTTGGGGTAAATTTATTATAAATGTATCAATTTGAGATTTTTTTTTTTTTTTGTATGAACCCCATTAAGATTAGGGATAAGTATATTTGAAGTTTAAAAACTTGTCATAAAAGTACGATTGAATTCTAAAACTTTCAAAAAGTGCAAGTAAGTCTTGAAACTTGTCATTAAAGTGTAATTGAGTTAAAAAAAATTTAAAATATACAATCAAAATTTGAAACTTATCAAATTAATCAAATCAAGTCCTTTTATGTATTGCATTTTTTTAAAAAATTTTAGAACTTAATTGCATTGTTGTGACAAGTTTTACGACTTCTAGTGCACTTATCTCTTTAGATTAGTGGTTCCCAATTTCAATATTTCCCAACTTGTGTAAAATTTATAAGAAGAGATTTATCATTTTTGAGCTTATTCTAGCATTTTGAATATCTCTCTGTACAATCAAACAAACGCAAAAATGGCTTCCAACGTCGAGCGACGGGGGACTTCACCCTTGTCTAGAAGTGTCTTCCTTATTTTATTTAAAATAAGTGATAAATTAGGAATAAACCCTGTATAATTGGTAAGACTAAAGGCTTAAGGAATACATGTGAACCGCATAGAGAGGCCCACGACCTGCCAAAAAGGTATCCTCACTTGGTGCACACCAAGCGACGTGGAACTTCGTCCTTGGGAACCCTCGTACAGCCGGTAGCTGGGGAGGTAAACTCGGGAGGACGCTAACGGAAGACTCACCACCCCGACATCCCACTTAAAACACCAAATGCCTCCACTGGGTTTTGAACCCATCACCTTTGGGGAATGATCAATTAAGCTCTTATCCAAGCCCAAAGGCTTCTTTTTATGAGTGATAAACTAGATAAAAGTCTTAGAGAATCGGCGAGACTAGCTCACAATCTTTGACAGATAGAAGGTGCATATAAAAAGCTCAAGAAATGCCGAATGAGTAGGTCATAGTATAGGTAAGTTCTTTGGCATCGAAATGCCGTGAATAATTTATCTTCTACTTGGCCACATTCTAGAAAGACTATTTGGAGTGCATTAACGTAATTTGTAGAAGATGCCAAATGTGAGGAGTACAATTGAATTGTTCTTGGATTTTTAGGGCTCATACCATAAAAATGTTCTCAACTAATAGAGTAGTGCCACATTTACTCCAAAAATAATTTTCTTATTACAAGAGTCTTAAATCGGTACACCTTACCACATTTATTCAAAACTAATTGTAAGTCACAGAAAATCTCAAACTGGTATGCTCGTATTATATTTACTCCAAACTAATTTTCCGAGACTCTCCCAAGCCCAAGTGCTTTTGATAAATGAATTAAGGTTTTCCGAGACCAAAAGTGGTTAAGAATCAAACCTGGACCAAAGTTTTTCCAAACCACCTAGGAATTTTAGAGTATGCCTTGTACGATTAGGCCAATCACCACGATGGTGCTTTTACGGAGTCATCTCTCGAATTATAAACAAAGTAGAAAACATCGTAACAAAATAAACATTCAAAACGAACAGATTATTACATTAGAAAATCATTGTGGAAGTTTTGGAGTAACTTGTACAAATAAATTCATGAGTTTGATATAGTAACTTGTTATTTTTGTGAGTTCTTTCGCTATGCATCAAATGCATATATATAAGGCTATTTTGTTCGAGTAAAAGTATTTGTGAACTCATAAGAATTCTTTTTAATTATTAGAATTACATAAAGGGGAAGAGAAGGAGGGGAAGTAAATAGGTAGAGACTAGACTCAAGAGGAGAGACAAGAGTCCTAGTATTGTCTATTGGTGAGTAACACAAACCACCTGAATTGAGAACCACCCATATCGAACCAAACTGAACTAGACAATTTTGGGTGGTTCCTAAGGGCATCCGTTCAATTCTCAATTCTATAAAATCGGAATTGGTGATTTTTGGTCTAGACTAATTATTTATTATTTATTTATTGAATATCTCATGCATCCTTTCCTCTTCCCATGTTCGCCTCTCACACTTACGCCTCCTTTGCATCCAAGTCCAGACAATTTTGAATTGATCGATTCCATTCGATCGTCTAGGAATCAGACCACCCAGTAAGTTTAGTCTAGTTTGGTCCTAGGATCAGGCGGTCTGATCCCCAGTTCCAAGTTTGGTTCCCAATTTTTGGGTGGAACCAAACTAGACCGAGAATCGGTCACCCCTAATATTGTCTACTAAGTAGAACGTCTAAAAAGGCAGAAAATCTATCACTACTTGATTTTAATGGCTTTCCTCATCTAAATATATATTGGCTTTCATACTCTCGTGATGCATTTGAAGATATTATTTTAAAAACTATTCAATATTTAGCATAATTAGATTATTCGACTTTAAATTTTGGATATTTCAGGAAAACAGAACTATACTAAGATTATTGGATCCCATTTTCAATCTTTCCCAACTTATATAAAATTTATAGCAAGAGATTTATCATTTGAGCTTATTCTAGCATTTCGAATGTCTCTTCTGCATAATCAAATAAACCCAAAAATGGTTTCCAAACCTCAAGCTTCACCCTTGTCTAGAAGCCTCTACCTTATTTCATCTAAGATAAGCGATAAATTAAGAATAAACCCTGAATAATTGGTTAGACTAGCTTACTGGCTTAAGAAATACATGTGACGTGCATATAGAGGCCAACGACCCGCCGACAAGATAACCTCACTTGTGCACCCCAAGCGACGCGGAACGTCGTCCTTGCCCAAGGGCCTCTTTTAATGTAAGCGATAAACTAGAAATAAGTCTTAGAGAATCAGTGAGACTAGCTCACAAACTTTGACAGATAGAAAGTGCATATAAAAAGCTCAAGAAACGCGAGATGAGTAAGTCATAGTATAAGTAAGTTCTTTCGCATCGAAGCGCCATGAATAATTTGTAGGACATGTCAAATGTGAGGAGTACAATTTAGAGTGTGTTAACATAATTTGCAGGAGATGTCAAACGTGAGGAGTACAATTGAATTGTAGGCAAGACTATTTACAGGGGAAAATTACCAAAAAAGTTCTAAATCTATTATAATTGTGCCAATTCAATCATAAATTTATTTTTTTGAGCAATTGAGTCATAAACATTTTACAATTATTCTTGATTAGTCCATCCAGCCAAAATTGGTCGATCAAATGTGGTGTGCCGGCGTCGGCGAGCTTTTTTAAATAATATTTTTAAAAAAAATATTTTATTAATCTTTTTAATCTTTTTTTTCCTTTTTTTTCCCCTTCTCCCTTCTCCCTCCTCCTCCCTCCTTCTTCTGGCTTCGGCGACCGGGCTAGCTCGCCTCGCTGTCACTAGGCGAGGGTGAGCTCACCCAACCACTGGCGGGGTGAGCCCTCGCCAGATTCGATGAAGGGGGCCTCGCCGTTGCCTGGTCAAGTGAGGCGAGCCCCGCCGGATCTAGCGAGGGCTCTCCTCGCTCGAAGACCGTGAGGCGAACCCTCGCCAGATTCGGTGGGGGCTCACCCCACCGTCGCTGGGCTCGCCGACTGGCAAGGTGAGCCCATCGGATTGCCTCAGTCTGGCGACTAGTTGCCGGAGCCAAAGGAAGGAGGAGGGAGGAAGGAGGAGGGCGGAAGAGGGAGAAGGGAAAAAGAAGAAGGAAAAAGCAAAAATAAAATTCAAAAAATAAAATATTATTAAAAAAAGCTCGCCGCACCGGCCGATCGCCACGCGGCGTCGGCTGGCCAATTTTAGCTGGATGGATTGATTGGGAATAATTGTAAAAGGTTTAGAACTCAATTGGTAAAAAAAAAAAAGTTTAAGACTAAATTGACATAATTGCAATATGTTTATGACTTTTTTGTTGATTTTCCCCTATTTGCAATGTATTAAGATAATTTGTAGGAGATGTCAAATGTGAGGAGTACAATTGAATTGTTCCAAGATTTAAAGGGCTAATACCACCAAAATTCCAAACTAATAGACCGGTGTCACATTTACTTCAAAAAAAGTTTTGTGCTACAAAAATCTCAAACTAGTACATCCTGTCACATTTACGTCAAACTAATTTTGGGTCACAAAAATTCCTAGATCAATATATTTACTCAAAACTAATTTTTATGTCACAAAAATCCCAAATCACGAAATCTTCGATTGAAATATATACTAAAATCTGTTAGTTTTGCCCTCAAAGCTTTCTCAAGTTTCAAAATCCGCTAAAATTGCAAATTTTTATAACATGAAAATTAGGGGGGTAAATGTGACACGGTCTTTTAAACTTAGAATTTTTGTGGAAAATTATTTCGGATAAAGGAAACATGGGTGTACAGTTGAATTGTTCTCAAATTTAAAGCGTCGTTAGCATGACCACTTGATGATCTATATCTCAGAGAAATTCTCTCTATCGTTCAGTGGAGTACTCTTTGCCCACAGTTCATTGCACACAAGATTTGCCGGGGTTTCCAACACATCTAGGCAAAAATCTATGGAATTTCTAAGAGGTTAAATACAACCTGTCTAGAATATGTCCCAAAACAATTATAGGAAATAGGGATTGATATATGTTTTCCTAAAGTCAACCTCAACCGCAGCATTGCAAATATTTCCTATAGATTTTCCAAATAAATTTATTTAGCGAATGGAAATCGCCACACTATTTCCCTTCCGTCTTGCCTTCCGTCATCTTATTAAGCGGAGTTCTATTAAATAATAAAAGAAAATGCTACAATTTTTTTAATGTGATTGTCTTTTTCCATACGAGCAATTATTGTTCTGGAAAATAAAAAATTTGCTTGATAGCTACGCTTGATCTATAGAGCACTCGTGAGGTCGACACTTCTAAAATAGTACTAAATCACACGTCTAGATAAACTTTTATCATTAGCTTAATCGAAGTCTCACGAGGGACGCAAGTTAACTTTTTTAGCACTCGAAATACACCAAACTTTTACAATATACACAAATTGATAAGTACATTCTCATACAATATTTTTTTGTAAAAAATTTTCATGTAATTTTAAATTTTAGTGGGAAAAAGAAATGTTACATTTTTCTTTTTAAAAAGCACAAACAAAAAGGCCACATTTGATTGGAGTTTATTGTCTGGATTATAGACCATATAGACTAATATCATCTCAACCGTTAATAAGGTAAATCTCACCATATGACCCAAGTTGTCAAGGATTGAGATTGGCTTAATCTATTTAATGCATAGACATGCTCCATGTTATCAACCTCCTGTCTGTTTTTGACTTTTGAAGTCGTAATCAAGGGAGCTCCTTTGATTTTCCATCCACAGTAAACCCCAAAATCAGCAGACTAAGGAACCAATTAGCAGATTGCCTCAATCTCATCTCCGCTTAAATGCAATACTATCACCCTTTAGAGAGAAAAAAGAAGAAACCCTCTTCATTTCTTGATCAAACCCACCATTTCTTTCGATCTAGTCCGTCCTCCAAAACTCCTCAGAAAGCCTCAAGAACAGAACCACAAAAGAGCAAACAAGAGAACCAAATCTTGATGGCAAAGTGCTTCAGCTTATCAGCGACATATGACCGATGGTGTCGCTTCTCCTTTTCTCGGGCAGGCCTGAAATCGACCACCACCGACCTCGGCGAAGGCACGGTCATGCACTGTTGGGTCCCCAAAACGTACAAGCCCAATAAGCCTAACTTGCTCCTCTTACATGGCCTCGGACCCAGCGGACTGTGGACGTGGAACATGTTCATCTCGCGCTTCATCGAGAGATTCAACGTGTACGTGCCTGATCTCTTGTTCTTCGGCGATTCCTACACGACCCGGCCCGAGTGGACCGAGCATTTTCAGGCTCAGTGCGTCGCAGGTAGGACAGTCGACTTTCTGACAGACATGATAGTACATGACTCGAGCAAGACTGATTTGGATCAGCATTTGACCCGTTTTGCAGGAGCCTTGAAGTCTCAGGGAGTGACAAAGACGAACGTGGTGGGGCCAAGTTACGGTGGGTTCGTGGCGTATAGCTTGGCGGCGCAGTTCCCGGAGATGGTTGAGAATTTGGTTCTGTTGGGTGCAGGGGTTTGTATGGAGGAGAAGGACGTGGAGGATGGGATGTTTCAGGTGGGCCTAAAAACATTAGATAGATTAGTTTCCTGAGTGGTAATCACGTTGGAGAAACAACTTTGGAACCTGTGTGTTTCTTGTGTGGAGTTCAGTGCGTGTCTTACTTACTCTTGATACTTTGTGATAATGAACTAAGCGGGTCTTCGGAATGTCGTCCGGCAGGTGAAGAGCACGGACGAGGCCGTGAAATTGCTGTTACCACGGACGCCAGAGAAGATGAAGGAGATGCTCAAGGTCGTATTTTATAAGCCCGTGATGAGTATTCCCACTTGCTTTCTGCAGGATTTCATTGATGTAAGCCAACGAAAAGTTACAGATCTCTCACCTGCACGTTCGTGTTTTCGCACATTGCCCACCAATTCAGCTAGCGAAATTCCCGCCCTTCCTTTTTTGTGATTCAGAATGGAAGTTTTTATGTTTAATCATCAGCCAAAAGCTTATTGGTTGGGGAAGTAGGATCTTTACATGGTTTTCCTGTGTTTTTATGTTGTTGTGTAAGCCACTTCTTGACCATACTCATGGTAGTCTTGTTCATATTTTATTGCTCAACATTATGAGGTATCGGGCCGATTACATCATGTTGCTTGTCGATTCTATGAGAGTTTGTACTTGTGCAAGGACTTGTGAACTTTTGGTTGAACGGAAATCACCATTCCGCTTCCTGCACTCGACTATCGCAGCTTTGTTCCCTCTAACCCATATTGCTCAACATTACGAGCTACTGGTGCTGTTTAGTCCCAGAATGTCGACTATACGGAACATTTCAGAGACTAGACAAAATGAACAAGTAGTTTGTTTCTTGTGAACTGAGACTATACAAGATGTCTAGTTGTGAAGGCCAGTAGAGATTAAGCAGTAGGTTGTGATACAAACTGCTTGCTTTACTGTCATCAATCTCACATCAGCTGTGCTGTTTTAATAAACTCATGAAAAGCTTAATATTTAAGTTTTACTTGATGATATTTCTCAAGGCCTAATGTTGGAAAAGTTTATCTCGATAACTGAAGTTCTGTGGCATTTCAAGAAAGTCACCTTAATTGTCTGCAGTTTATTGGCATGGAGCGCCTTCAAGAATGGACAGGGCTGATCAATGCCTTATTCAAAGATAGGAAGATGTCTAATCTTCCCAAGATAACTCAGGTTTCTTTCTCTCAAAATCTCTCTCCTCTAGATCTGTCTTCTTTGGACATCCCCTCAAGCCATGGATCTTTTCCGATGCAGCCAACACTGATAATCTGGGGCGAATATGATAAAGTCTTCCCATTGGAATTGGGTCACAGATTAAAGAGGTTTCTTTTCCATGCTTTGCTTTGTTTTTTCTACTTCTCTAGAAGCTTGATTCTCACAAGCACTTACATAAAAAACATAATTGGATAGAAACAGATCTTCAGATGAAGTGTTCTTAATCACTGAGACCACTTCAGTTGGAACTTTCGGTATTGATTTGGATCAAGTTCCAGGAGTATCTGTTTTTGCTGAGTGGCTCTCGGTTAACTTTCTTGATAGAATAACCCGTTTTCTTTTTTCCTTTTTTTTTTTTTTTTAATTGTTTGAATGACTTTGGGCAGGCATTTGGATGAAAATGCGCAATTAGTGGTTATAAAGGATTGTGGTCATGCGGCGAATGGAGGAGAGGTGAAAGAGATATGGAAACACATGAAGTCGTTCCTCATAGACCCACTCCTTTCGCCAAAGAAGGCAAATCAAACCAAAGGCCAGAAGGTGCACTGAGGTTCAGCAATGAGTTTATAGTCGAATCAGCCTTCTGCAGCATGCTTGTCCAAGTTATGTGCGTATTAATATAAGCTATGTGATTAGAAGAAACGTAGTTCAATATATTGAACTGATGAACAGTAAGGCCACAGTGTGGGGAATATATCCTTTTGCCCTCGAGATATTGTATTACAGATGCATGCTTTTGGATTCTTTGTAAATTCTGCTAGATTAATGTTGTAATGTTTGCTTGTAATACTGCTTTCACAGTACGCAAATCAAATTTATGCCATTGTGATGAACATTGTCTTCCATTCCAGTTCAGCATTAATTCTGGGGCATATCGGTACTCTGAATATCAATATTCTGAGAACTGCTCACAGATGGAGCTGAAAACATGAAGCAGGTGATTGGCATTGCCGCTAAGGAGAAATCATAACTTTTCGCACCCTTAACATGATTAATACAGATGCTAACTTTATCAGTCAAGATATTAGTTCTTGTAGCAGGAGGCCGAGGCAGTGAGGCAAGTAGGGGTTCGACCCAGAAGGTGTTACCAAGATGCGTGAGAAGTAGCCATTAGAAGAACATTGCAAAATCTGTATATTTACAAGAACTAGACGTTGCCCTGAATTTGCGGAGGGTCGTTATGTCTGATAACCAAACAAGTTTGACCAACATGACTGATTCCATTGGGCATTACAGTAGTTATTCTAACGCCCAATTTGAAATGTCTAGTTTAAGGAATAGCTACTGCCTAGAAAGGCGAATCCCCCATCGTAGTTCACCATGACGCAAACGGGTACAAAGCTGGAGGTTCTCCCAAGCCCAAGCACCCTTAATAAATGAACTAAGGTTTTCCGAGATCATGAGTGATTAAGATCCAAACCCGGACCAAGGTTTCTCTGGACCACTTACGAAATTAAGAGTGCCCTTGTACAATTAGGCCAATCACCACGATGGCACTTTTAAGGAGTTCTCATTCGAATTATAATCGAAGTCAAGTGAAAAACATCTTAGCATAAGAAACAATCATTGAGCGCATTATTTCATTAGAAATTCGTTATACACTTGCAGTAACTTCAAAGAATAAATTCATAAGTTTGAGAGCACTGCAATTATAATCTTCCTAACTTAAAAAATGTTTTCCACCTCAAGCAATGTGGGACTTCATCCTGGTCTAGAAGCCTCTTTTTTATATTTAAGATTGGTGATAAATTAAGAACAAGCCTAAGTAATTGATAAGACTAGCTTGAGGAGGCAAAAGTACATCGCAAGTGCCAAAACTTAGCTCGGGTGACACATAATTGCTAAAATTTTCAAAATGTATACTCAAGATCTGTTTGGTGACTAGCTAAATAGTATCTTATTCTATTTTTTTTGTTCCTCGGAACAATAAAAGAATAGAAATCTATTTGGTAACTTTTTTTTTTCCGGGAATAAATTTGTTCCTGTGAATAAATTTGGAATAAAATCGAGAAGTAAGAAAGCTACTTCTTTGTTTTTGGCAAAAAGTTTAGGATCAAGACAACTTTTTTTTTTTTTTTTCTTTTCTTCTTCTTCCTTTTACCATTCGCCAGCCTTGATGATGGTTGGCGGCCTCGCCAAAGCCTTGTCGGCCGAGCCTTGTTGGCAGCTAGGCAGGCTTGACCTTGTAGGCCCACCGCGAGGCTGATGTTGCCCAACCAAGACGAGGACGATCTCACGATGACTCGGAGAGGTTGAGCCTCACTGATGGTTGAGCGAGCCTAGCTTGGCGAGGGTTGCCTTGCTCGGTGAGGTCGAGCCTCGCTAATGGTTGGGCGAGCTCGGCGTCACCAAATATGGGCCAAGCCGAGCCTCACCCAACGCTTGCAAGGCTTGGGCCGATAAGGCTTAGCATTGCCGAGGGCCGGTGAGGTTACCAACCATGGCCGAGGCCAACAACGGTTAAAGAAAGAAGAAGAAGACATAAAAATAGCAAAGAAAAAGAAGAAAAAAGAAAACTATAATATAATTATTAAAAAATTAAAAGAAATTCCAAGTTACAAAAGAATTTGAGGGTTGTACCAAATGTATCTCTATACTAGGAGTATAATTTTTGGACAGTTATCAAATGCTTTAAAATTCTTAGAAACTCGTCTAGAGTACAAAGTTAGAAAAAAAATCATTTCTGAGCTAAAGTTGTGTCACGCCTCGAACCCCGAGCACACACACATCCCTCGATGGTCGATTAAATTGCGACGTTCCTAGGACGTGTCGCCGACACGTTCATTTTATGTACACGCGGAAGCAAATTAAACAATCTCCAAACAACAATAAATATATAATAGAAAAGTAAGATAACCAATTAACACAAACCACATTTTATAAACACATCAGGTTTATATACAAATGGTTTAAACCCTACAAGTATATATACAAGTCTAGATCAAAAAGAGCCATTAAGCTATCTAAACTCCAGATCTTCTAGTCTTGGGCTAAGGGTCCTCCATGACACTATGAGGAATGTCGATATCCATAGGATGCCCTATTTCCCACTCCCCGGTCCCGACAGTAGGCCCGTCAAAACCTTGCAGGGGACCCTCTCGAGCCCCGTTGGGATAGTTGATGAACCACACTTTGAAGCGATGAGGTACCCAGTGAGGTAGGCTTTCATCGACCCAGACAGTGGACTCAACTAACTCATGGATCAGGTTAGTCCCGAGAATTAGGTAATAAGAGTGCTTGAAGTCTACCTCCTGCGAGACCCCAACATGAACGTGTCGCACCTCCATCTAAGGACCTATAAAATTTTAAACCACGACGGGACGAGACAAAGTCTCAGCGAGTCTACACCTTAAACCCCGATTAGGATGAAAATTCACTTAGAGGTAGCTTAAACACACATCATATAAGACTTACCTCATCCCAGCACCTCCCTGCACATTAGTATAGCTCATATAACATATGCATATAGTAAATGCATTCAATAATTGGAACACTCTATATCACTCATCAATTAATCACAACGGGTCTCTATTATAAGGCTAAATTATTATGACACGTCCCATTCTATGCCATACAATTTCGTCCTATAATCAAGTGCGACTATTTCAATCACTCAAGCGCGTTCCAATTAATAACGACCCAAAGGCCATGACCAACTCAACAGTCGGTGATCATCCGGCATAACCAGGCGTTGTTATGCTTCGTCGGACACAGAAATTTCTATATCTAGACGGCATTTCTGAAGGAGCATCAGCTCATCCTCCACTGAGACCAGCATCCGTTGACGTGGGGTATTTGAACTTAATTAGGCATCGTCCAGCATAAACGCATTGTGACATGATCTAATAGCGATCACACACGCATCCAATCTCAGCCAAGGACATCGTGCTATGCACTCAAATGCTTCAATTTCAAATAATGTACTTGACTTATTTTCTTCATATTAAAAACACCTGATAAAATAATTGTGCGTTGTTATACAGTCAAATCGGACCATAAAGCGTAATATTCTCCTATTTTAAAATTTCACGATTTGATATAATACTTAAAATATTTTTGGCGTCAAAACTTGACACCCGGTATTTTTCTAAATTAAATACCAAAAATTCATATTTTTGAAAATCATCATCCAGCACTCAATTACATAAATTAGTAATCAATTGCACAAACTAATACAACCATGACAATCAGCGTAAAATTCTGATCACTGGCTATCCCGGTATAATTTACGCTAATTAATAATTAATTAAATAAATTACATTTAATTAAATAAATTGTAAATTATTTAAATTAAACTCTTAATTAATCTACATAAGCTAATCTACCACCTAATTGAACTAATTAAATTAATCTAACTAAGCTAACTAATTTTCTAATTAAACTAACCACATAATCTAATTAACCCTTAACTAAATTAATCTAACCACTTAATCACCTAACTGAACTAACTACATAAATAATTACACTAACTAACTCACCTTAATCTTAATTAGGCCTAACCAATTCTCTAACCCATAATTAGCCCCACTAATCTCCCTTAAGTACAATTAACCCCTTAATTAGAGATTAGGGCGTCAACTCACTGTTTAAGCAGGCAAATGGGTCCATGGCGATAGCGGCGTGACGGCGACCAAAACCTGGGCCTACGGCGACACCAAAAGAGGTTCGGAATGGGCTGAAAAAGCCCACAAGGTTCACAGGTCCAGCTGGGAGGACCGTATATGCTCGGGGGCTGGTCTTGGTCTAAAAAGGAGCTGGTTATAGCGCTGGTGGCTGGATGGCATGGGGACGGCAACTGGAGAGGAGCAGGGACGGACAGTCGGCCAAGGGCGGCTGGTTGACAGTGACGGCAGAGCCAGGCGGTCTAGCATCGAGCTACAACGTGGGCTGGCCTAGGCTTGGGGACACTAGTCGTAAGAGTTAACTAGCTCACGAGCAACTCAGACAATGCAGGGGCGTGAGGCGGTGGCTGGCCTGGACGGTGCAAGGGCTGGCAACACAATAATGAAGGAAAATGAAGAAGAAAAGCTAAGGAAGAAGAAGAAGTTGCTGCTAGAAGGGGTTCTGCTAGGCTGGTTCATGTAGGGAAGGAGAAACAAGGAGGAGAGGGGGAACAAGGAGGGGACAAGGGGCCAAGAAATCTTGCTTGTGGCCAATCACCTTGCACTTGAAATATCTCATGCAATGATCACTTTGGGCACAAAGTCTTCTGCTCTTGCTAGCTAGGCCTCCTCTACAAGCCAATCTCTCCATAAAACTTCACCATATAACTTTAATTTGATGCCAAAAAACAACACAACAGCAGTGCCTACGAATTTGGTGGATTTCTTCTTCAATTTCCCACCAAACAACTTACACCAATTTCCCTTCAATTCCTCACAAACCAACTCACTTTGGTAGCCAAAATTGCCAATTAAGATGCCCATCCGAATTTCTTGAATTTAATTTGCCAAATTTTGATTTTCCGCCAATATTCCAAGCTCACCGAAAATTCTTCAAAGGATGAGACGATGTCCTAAAAATAAATCGTGACACACTAGAACTTTCGATTCTCAAAATCAAGTTCAATTTTGTGGTTAATTTCGATCAAACGCGATTTTAACGTGACCTAACCTACCGAGTAGCTTTTAGAAATTTTATTGCATTTGACCCGTGGTTGATAATTTTCAATTCACGTTTGTGTATCTCCAACTCATCGGCAATTCTTGGTTGTCGTAAAAATCTTAAGGTTTTAATTACGGGCATCGGGTACAGAATCGACAAAAAAATCAATTTAGTGCCGTTCAACGCGAATTTTGTAATCAGGTAGAATTACCCACAATTTAATTACGTGATTTTATCGAATCAACCTATCTCCAGTCTCTAATCGATTTTAACGGTGCCATATTGACCCTTGTTGATTAGCACGGTTGAGTAGTCGATTTTTAATCGAATTCTCAAGTTTGTCGCGTTTATATCCCTTAACGGCTTTACCTAATAAATTAGTTATCTTATAAGTGATCAACTAAGAGAAAAAATACTATAGGCGTGTCGATGGAAAGCCCATTTCATTGAATTGAAGCAGGGTCAAAAATCAGGATGTCACAAGTTGTTTCCGAAAATAGAATGATTACTGAATAGACCTTTAAGTGCTACTTTATTTGAAAATTGGATACTTAAGTGCTAACTTTGGCGAGGTTAGCCGGAAATCCGACGTGACATTATTTTGATAATAAAACCAATCTACATGGCTCACTGGAAATTCATGTGGTGTTGACGTGGCTAGATTGTCCCAAAATGATGTTGTTTTGTCCCCAAATTTGATTTTAAATATAAATATAAATATTAATTAAATTTAAAAACTAAATTAAAAGAAAGGGGGAGGAGCAAATCGACAAGGGCTGTGGCCCCACCATTATTGAAAAGGGTTGTTAATGGTGGGAGCACAATTGGTCTGGGTCATTGGGTCACAGCTAGTGGTCGGCAACCCCGGCCGATCATAGGCGAGGCCAACCCTGCCCTAACCAACGGCAGCCCTGAGCCAAATTTGGGGGAGGCCCACAACCCCGGCCCCAGATCCGGGCGAGAGTCGTCACTAGCAGCGGCCCTCCCTTGTGATTGGCCAAGGTTGTTGGCCATTGGCCTGGGCCTGAAAACCTCAATCGACCCTCGCCACATCGTTGTCAGTCCTTTTCGACAATGGTGGAGCAGCAATGGTGAGGACCATAGAGGCACTCGTTGATTTGTTGTCCTGTTCTCTTTTTTATTATTTATTTTTTAAATTATTTTTAATTTAATTTAATTAATATTTATATTAAAAATCAAATTAGGGGCAAAATGATTGCCTCATTAGTAAAAAAGGAAAATGCCATGTCGGCAATTTAGTCAAAAAAATTTCACCCTTAGCACTTAAGTATTAATTTCTTCTCAAATTTTGACACGTAAATGTATCTTTTGGAAGTTGTAACATTTAAATGTTCATTTGTGCCAAGTTTTGATACTTGAGGTGTATGGTACTCAGCTTGAGGATTATAGGTGAAGTGCATATAGAGGTCTACATGGTAGATCTAGATAGTATTTCCTCTTACGAAACCAGGTATATGCTGCCTCATTTGTGCATATAAGCGACGTGGAATTTCGTCCTTGCCAAAGAGCTCTTTTTATGTAAGTGATAAAGTTGAAACAAGCCCAGTAGAATCGGTGATATTAGCTCACAAGCTCAAGAATCATGAAATGGGCAAGCCACAATATAATTTTTTTGGCATCAAAGTGCCGTGAATGTTTAATTATCTACTTAGCCCCATCCGGTAAAAACTATTTAGACGGTATTAACATATGAGATGTCAAATGTAAGGAGTACAATTGGATTGTTCTTGAACTCAAAAGAGTTAAACCTCCCCCCCCCCCCCCAAAAAAAAGATCAAACTAATGCACTCATACTTCATTTATCCCATACTAATTTTCATGTCATAGAAATTCCAAATTGGTATATCGTACCACATTTATCAACAAACTAATTTCAGGTCACAAAAAATTCCAAACAAGAACACTTGTATCATATTTGCCCAAAGTAATTTTTGTGTCACATAAACTCCCAACTCACCAAAATCTTAAGATTGGTAAATCTACTAAAACCTACTAATTTTCCTCGAGAGCTTCTTCAAGTTTCAAATCTACTAAAATCTCTAATTTGTATGACAAAAAAAATTAATTTAGGATAAATATGACATAAGTGTACAATTGAATTCTTCCTGAATTTAAAGTGCCACTATTAGAGCTTTTCTTCACCCGAAGTTCATTGCAAAGAATATTTGTCGGAGTTTCTGGCAAAAATTTATGGAATTTCTAAGAGTTTAAATGCAACCTATCTAGACTATGTTCCAAAACAATTATAGACAACGGGAATTGCTATGTTTTCCTAACCTCAACCGCATCATTACAAATACTTCCTACAGATTTTCCAAATTAATTTAGCGAATGGCCAAAAAAAAAAATAATAATCTCCACGGTCCCCTCTGTCTTGCCTTCCGTCATCTTATTAAGTGGAGTTCTATTAAATAATAGAAGAAAATGCTACGATATTCCTTTTAATACAATGATTTTCTTTTGCCATATGAGCAATTAATATTTAGGAAAATAAAAAATTTGTTACTTGCTATGCATGATCTATGGAGCACTCTTGTTAGCCCCAACCCTCGAGCTCGGGACAGCCCCTATTTCTCATTGATCATTTAGATGCAACTTCTCAGGATGCATTGTCGACCCATTATTTTTATTTTTGATTAGATACAAGTGGAAGCATATTATAAACACTTGGTCAATTAAAAAAGAGCAACGATAGTACAAGCATAACAATAAACATTTCCAAAAGCATTGCCTTTATTTATATACTTGTTAATTCTAGGAAGTTGAATATTCACAAGTCCTTACATTGTAGTTTCCTACCAACCATCAAAAATCATCAGAGGGTTAGGGCTAACTTAAGATTTTCTAACACAAGGGCCAACCAAAAGAGATGCATCTCATGCCCATCACCAGCCATGATATTTGGGTGGAGTCTTAGGGTTAGACTTCTCATTAAGATTGGTCTCCAGATGCTCTACGGCACCATCAGGGGTGTCGATGTCCATCGGATTCTAAATCTGCTCTCCAGGAGTCTTGCTAGGTGTCCATCAAACCCACACTTTAGGCCAAAATGTTTCTTCTCGACTTGGACGAACCATGCCTTAAACATGTGGGCCACACAATTGGCCAACCATTTGTCTACCCAGACGATTGTAAAAAAAAAAAAGCTCACAAATGTGTTTGGTCTTCGGCATAGAGTACAGAGTCACAACCGTTTCTTGATCCATCAGGACCCTGAACTGAACATGATAGTTCTCCATACTATGGGCTTGAAAACAACAAACAACAATAAGTGAGGTAAAATCTCAGTAAGTTAACAACCTAAGCATTGATTAGAACGCTAATTCATCTCAGGTGCGACCTACACATACAACACGTCAAATAATCCCGCGGACATTATTACGTCACCTTGTATATTTTTAACTAGCACATGCCAATAACAACACATCAAGCATACATATAATCAAAACCCTCCTCATATTTTTTCATGCATAATATATTCACGCGTGTACTAATTATTATGACCACTCAAGCCATGGCCAACACAAGAGTTGGCGATCTCCAGCATACCGGACATCATTTTGCCCCATCGAGCATGGCATCATCTTGGATCCCCATCATGGACGGCTTCCCATAAAAAATATCATATGGCCTCAATTACAACTCGGCATCCGAACCCCTAATGGACATCTGATAAAATCAGGCATCGTCCCCAAACTCTTGTTGGGTGACAGATTCCTTTAAGTGACCACATGAGCACACCAGTTACTTACACCAATTTTATTTCTCATCAATTAGCCAATGCAAACACGATTTGTACTCAAACAATAACTTGCTCCAATTTTCACACATGAAAATGAAATAAAATATTCACACATGATCACAAACATACATATAATTGACCCATCAAACTTTGTACACTTTTATTTTAAAACATCCTTGCCCCATTTGACACATAAAATATGATACCCAAACATGACACTTCGTGAATAACCTTTTATATGTTCATGAACCTTTCTTTAAAATAAGCATACAAGGTTTCTAAACTGGATAATTATTTTTCATGGCATCACAAGCTTCAAACAACATAAATCATGTACAAATTCACCTCATAAGTCAAGCATAAAATGTATATAAATACTACTTATCGCTCTATTGCGATAACTTATCAACCTTATTCCGATAACTTATTACCATACCATTGCTGGCTTATCATCTAATTAGTGATAACTTATCACTTATTTTCCAATGGCTTGCCACGCCTTTAATGATAGCTTATCACTTACTTTATGATAGCTTATCACCTAATTACCGATAGCTTATTACTCCATTGGTGATAGCTTATCATCCTATTCATGATAGGTTATCACTTCCACTTATCACTTTCCTTGATAATCTATCACCACTACTTATCACTTATTGCAATAACTTATCAACTAAGCTATCATTAATTAATACTAACTACAATTAAACTTAATTTAAACTGCCCCTTAATGCAATCAACACTCTAATCAATAATTAGGAAGTTAACTCACCGTTTAACAAAGACAATGAGTTAATGGTGATGGTGGCACGACAATGATGAGGGCGTGGTGCTCATAGTTTGAATGGCAGCCCTAATAGCAGCGGTTTGGTGAGGACGCACAAAGGCAACAGTGATGGCAATGAAGGCAGCATGGCTAATAGTGAGTGGTGAATGGCAACGACGTCGAACGGCAAATGACAACATGAATGGACAGCACAGATGCGGCGAATGGCGATGGCAATGGACATGACGGCAAGGGGTGATGATTGTGGTGAAGAAAAGGAGAAGAAGGAGAAGAAAATGAAAGAGAGATGGAGAGAGAAGGGGTTCAGCCGAATAAGGAGGAAGGAGGGAAGAGGGAGAGGGAGAGAGAGACTTGTGAGACTTTTCCCCCAAAATCTTCCTCAATCAAATGCAATCACCAAATCCCTTTAAAAACCCTCTCTTCCAAGTCTTTAACCTTTTGTCTTCTTCTTCTTCAATGCCAAAGGTCTTCTAGAAAGGGCATTTTGGTTATTTCACCACTTTAACACAAAATCCCAAATTTGCCCTTGAGCCCAATTACTTGAAATAGGTTTGGATGGGGTTGGTGGGCTTCTTTGGGCTCTCTTGACCGCACTTCCTAGGCATGAAACCCATTAGGCCTTCACTCGGCACGGCTCCTTTTTTGGCTTCCAATTCTTGACCTATTAATCCTTATCCAAAATTTAAAACTTACCGAGATGAATGAGGCGACACCAATAGGTCGGTTTTGAAATCCTTGGAAGTTCGACATCTGAAATTGAATTAAAATTCGTGGTTAAAATTGATCATGTGTAACTTTAGTACAATCTAAATTGTCGAGTGACTTTTAGGGCTTTTGCACATTTGTCTCATGGTTGATAAAATTTCAATTCATGTTTATGTCTCTTCAAATTATGGATAAATCTTGATTATCATGTAATCGCGACAAATCAATTACTTCCCATGAATACAAGAGTAATAGGAAATCAGTTTATTCGTTTGTAGCGAGTAACGTAATTGTGCAAAATCACCTGTAAACCGACTCCGTACTTTCGTTGAATCGATTTATATCCATTCGTTAATTGACTTGCAATAGCGTAATATTGTCCCTTGTCGAGGATCAAGCTGTTTATCCACGATTGAATTCTCAAGTCATGCGCGTTTTTAATCTTTTATGGTCTCTGCCAATAGATTAGTTAACTCATGAATAATCAATTCTGAATAAATTCAACTATTAGTGTATTGATAAAATAACAATTTCTTATATCTCAAGAATGGTCAAATTTCGTGATATACCAACTCTTGAAATTGACACTTCTAAAATACCATTAAATTGCACATCTAAATAGACTTTTACTGTTAGCTTAATTTAAATCTCTCGATAGACGCACATCTCTTGAGGCCACCGTGTTTGATTTGGCTTTTCAAGTCTTAACCAAGGAAGCTTCTTTAAATCTTCTTCCTGGTAAACATTAAAATTAGCAGACTATATAGAATACAGCCGCTTAATAAAGCTTCTTTGAATCTTCTTCTTGGTAAACACCAAAATTAGCAGACTATATAGAATACAGCCATTAGCAGGTTGACTTTATCGCCGTCTCTGCTCAATCCAATAGTATCGCATTCTTAAGGAAGAAGAAAAGAAAACGCCACCTTCATTTCTTCATAAAACCCACCACATCCGTCCTCCAAAAGCGAGCCACTCCTCAGAAAACCTCAAGACAATACCGACAAAAGAGCAAACAAGATAAACCAAATCTCGATGGCAGAGTGCTTCAGCTTTTCAGCGACATACGACCGATGGTTGCGCTTCTCCTATTCATGGATGGGCCTGAAGTCGACCACCACCGACCTCAGCGGTGATGGCACGGTCATGCACTGTTGGGTCCCCAAGACGTACAAGCCCGACAAGCCCAACTTGCTCCTTGTGCACGGCCTCGGAGCCAGCGGAATGTGGCAGTGGAATGCGTTCGTCTCGCGCTTCATCGAGAGATTCAACGTGTACGTGCCTGATCTCTTGTTCTTTGGCGACTCCTACACGAACCGGCCCGAGCGGACCGAGCAGTTTCAGGCTCAGTGCGTCGCAGGTAGGATTGTCGACTTTCTGACAGACAGGATACCGAATGAATCGAGAAAGACTGACTTGGATCAGCATTTGACCCTTTTTGCAGGAGTCTTGAAGGCTGAGGGAGTGAGAAAGACGGCAGTCGTGGGGGCAAGTTACGGTGGCTTCGTGGCATATAGCTTGGCGGCGCAGTTCCCTGAGATGGTGGAGAAGTTGGTTCTGTGGGGTGCAGGGGTTTGTATGGAGGAGAAGGATATGGAGGATGGGATGTTTCAGGTGGGCCAGAAAACATTAGATAGACTCGTTTCCTGAGTGCCAATCATGTTGCAGAAACTGCTCTGGAACTTGTGTGTAATTCTTGTGGGATTTCAGTGCGTGTCTCACTGTTTCTTGATATTCGTGATAATTGGATCTGTCTTTGGGCAATGTCGTCTGACAGGTGAAGAGCATGGACGAGGCCGTGAGTATCATGTTACCACAGACGCCAGAGAAGATGAAAGAGCTGATCAAGGTCGTCTTCTACAAGCCGGTGATGACAATTCCCACTTGCTTTATGCAGGATTTCATTGATGTAAGTCAACGAAAAGTTACAAATCTCTCAGCTGCACGTTTGTGTTTTAGCACATTGCCTACGAATCTGAGTTTATTGATGCCGAGTGTTCAGTTTTCGTTTCCTTTGCTAGCGAAACTCTCACCCTTCCTTTTCCTGATTCATAATGGAAGTTCATACAGTTAATTATCAGGTAATAGATACATTGAATGGGGAAGTAGAATCTTTACATGGCTCTCCTCTGTTTTTATGTTATAGTTTAGGCCACTTCTTGACCATACTCATAGTAGTCTTATTCGCATTTTATCGCTCAAGATTAGGAGGTACCAGGCCGATTAAATTCTAATTAGATCAGAGTAAACCCCATGCAAGGACGTGACATTTTGGTCGAAGAAAAATTACCATTCAGCATTCTGCCCTTGACCCTCACAGCTCTGTTCACGGTAACCATATTTGAGGTCTAGAAATAATGCATTGGCATCATTTAGTCCCTGAATCTCGACAATAATGAACATTTCAGACACTAGATAAAATGAACAAGTAGTTTGTTCCTTGTGAACCGAGACTATACAAGATGTCTAGTTGTGAAGGCCAGTAGATATTAATCGGTGGGTTGTGATACATAGTGCTAACTCTCACCGTCCATCAATCTCACATCAGCTGCGCTCTTTTCAACAAACTCATGAAAAGCTAATATTTAGATTTTATCTGGTGATGTTTCTCGCGGGCTAAACTTGGAAGAGTTTATATCGATCACTCAAGTTCTTTGGCATTTCAAGAAAAGTCACTATGATTGTCTGCAGTTTATGGGTACGGAGCACCTTCAAGAATGGACAGGGCTGCTCAATGCCTTACACAAAGATAGGAAGATGTCTAATCTTCCTAAGATAACTCAGGTTTCTTTCTCTCGAAATCTCTGTCCTCTTGATAGGACTCGAGCAATTGAACCAGTTATTCACATTGATTTATCAATATCTTCTCTCGTCTTTGGACATTCTCTCAAGCCATAAACCTTTTTCTGATGCAGCCGACGCTGATAATCTGGGGGGAATATGATAGACTCTTTCCAATGGAATTGGGTCACAGATTAAAAAGGTTTCCCCCTCAAGCTTTGCTTTGCTTTTTCCGCTTTCTTTAGAAGCTTGATTCTCTAACAAGCACTTATATAAACAACATAATTGGATAAAGCCAAATCTTCAGAACCGAAGCGTTATTCACTGAGACCCCTTCAGTTCGAACTTACAATGTTAACGTGCATCAAATTCCAGAAGGATCTGTTTTTTGCTAAATGGCTCTTGGTAAACTTTCTTGATGGAGTAACCTGCTTCTGTTTTTGTATCGTTCGAATGACTTTGGCCAGGCATTTGGAAGGAATTGCGCAATTAGTGGTTATAAAGGATTGTGGTCATGCCCCGAATGGAAGGGACATGAAAGAGATATACGAACACATGAAGTCGTTCCTCGTAGATCCACTCCTTTCACCTAAGAAGGCAAATCAAACCAAAGACCAAAAGGTGCACTGAGAGTCAGCATTGAATTTATGGTCGAATAAGCCTCCTGCAGCATGCTTGTCCGAGGTATATGGTTCAACATATTTAACCCATGAAGAGCAATGTCCAAAGAATGGGGATTATTTCATTTTTTCCTCTAGATATTGTGTTACAGTTGCTATTTTAGGGTTCATTCTGAATTTTGCTAGATTAGTGTTGTAATGTTTGCTTGTAGTATTACTTTCACTGTCGCACCCCAAAAAATTCTAACGGGATGAGCAAGTGATATGGCTACCTTTCCACTCGAAAGATGAAGCCTCGAACTATATGTGATATCCTGAAAATTAGTCCCTATTTCGAAATATATGAAATGATTTTGTTCAGATTTTGCTGTAGTATCTTGTGCTCCAACATGATCAGTTAAAGGAGAACTCTGTGCAGTAGATTAAAAATGTACAACATTAGCAGAACTCCGGAAGAGAGGAAACAAAATTCAATGAACAGTGAATGAAACAAAAGAGAACCGTTTGAGCGCAAAAAGGATGGAAAAGGAGCGATTTGATTACAGGAGACTACAAGCTTACGCTGAACAAACCTAAATTCGATAACCCAAACAACCTGGCCCACCCGCTAAGTCTCTTACAATAGAAGTCCAATTGCGAAAGCATTGTTTCTTTAAACATGTAGTGATGATTTACAAAAGAAAACTCACACTTGTCAGCTGACTTTCAGTCATATTAAAATGTAAATCCCCCACGCAGAGTTTCCTGTCCGTGGCTACATATGCTCCGGCAAGTACCTGAAGCACCAGTTGCGGTAGAATGAACAAGATTCTTCTTAGCCTCCGAAGGTTTAACCATCACAGGTTGCCTAAGAAGTAGCTGTCCAGAGAGCGCTATTGCCAGTGGTACTGACATTGCATCATAAAATTCAATGTACCTGCAACATCACGAGCCCCCGTAAGTTGGTCAGGACATGTATGCCACCAGAAATTGTGATCAAAACTTACAAAGCATAACAAATTGAAGCAGGGAAACAAAAACTCTAGCGAAGGGAGCTCAAGCTGAGGTTTGTTTGATGAATCTGACACCTCATATGAAAAAGAAAAAGTTAGCTCATTGCAGTGAAGGTACGAGAAAGCAATGATGAAAGGTAATTATCGAAGAGAAAAAGAACAAAAATGATAGAATACCAGGCTATAATATAGCCATGCCTTATGTTAATTTCAAAATTATCTACTAACAGCACCAATATCTCAAAAGATTACGAAACAGAAAGAAGTGAATTAAATTGTCAAAACCACCGCCTATAGGCAATTCAATTATATTAACCACCCGAACTTGTTTTGATTGGATCAGAATGAGCCGAAGACCAGTAAGCGTACACGCAAGAAAATGCAAATACCTGGTTTATCCCTATACAAAACATTTATCACTCATTAGGTACGGGGTGCAACATTCAATCCAACAATTCAACTTACCTGTAGACATGGAAATTACAACTTATGAGACCATGATCCATATGTGCCGTCAAGAAATAGAACAGTTTATCGGAAGAGTAGTTGATGTGGTTGTTTTTCCCTTTCAAGCTGTAATTTATATCCTGTTTCTTTTCTTTGATTTGTTCTTTGCCCCTCTAGAGAATTCGATTGATTTACCTAGTCAGGACAGGTGTATTGAGCGCGGATCTGTTTGCTCAATTTTGCCGCCTTAGAGGTTTCAACGCATTATATATTTGTGGGACTGATGAGTATGGGACTGCAACAGAGACTAGAACCTCGGAGAAGAAGTGCACACCGCGGCAGACTTACGACACGCGATTATAACTTCTCATGATCTCTTTATATCATCGCCGCGTCAAAAGAGTGGATGATGCTCTGAAATGCGTGAAAAACATAATGAGTTTCTTCTTAATTGGACATGTCTTCGGTAAAAAGATGGGATGTGTTCTTTTAAAGGCACTCCAGGTTTTCTATGTTCTCTTTTGTGCACATGTTTTTGACAGCCGTGTTATCATCAAAATATCATGCAGTGGGTCGCGGCATTCATCTCTGTAGGAACGTTGTTGACGTGAAAATTCTTTTTTTTCTTTTTTTACATTCATTTTTATTTTATAAAATTGATTTCTTATCAAATTTTCAATGCGATCTTCTCTCCTGTCATGCCGCAGATATTAAGCAGTGCATAAGCAAGTCTATAAGCGGTTCAATATATGGTTTGATAAGTTTGGACGTCCATCAACAACACAGCAGACTGAAGTTTGCCAAGCTATTTTCAAGAAATTGTTCAAGAACAATTGGCTTCTAAGAACACCATGCAGCGGGTTAGAAAGTCTGGCAAGCTATTTACTTGTTCATCTTTACAGATTCATTTGTACAAGTTGCTCACATTTTTTTAGTTGAACGATATTTTGTTGTGACAGCTTTAATATGATGATTTTTAACTGATCGGCTTGTGAACGGCATCTGTCCTATCCCAGATAAACTGTGATTTTACGTAAGCCGTGATAAGTGTGGAAAGCTTTTGAATCCAACTGAATTAATTGATCCAAGGTGTGAGGTACCACATATTCTCACTAGGTTTTAATTTTTCAGTTTGTTCGGTAGAGGCCATATGCTTGTACGAGAAGCCGTCTACTCTGCACTTTAATGAATTGTGAATGGGAGGCAGATTATTACTATTCAAGATGATATCACTGCTTAGCTAGAATGCATAAATTTAGGACTTGTTTTCGATATTGTTATGAGAGCCTCTTTCTTTAGCTATTGGGATGGGGACGAATTAATTTCAGGAATGGGTCTCCACTCTCATACCTTACAAAGAGGCAGGGCAAAAGTCTGAGAGTGAGAATTAGTATAGGCGTAGAGTAGGACCGATAAAATAAAAAAAAAAATCTGTTTTGCGTCATTGATGTTACTAAGAAATGAAATGAAAGAAACAGATGCTGAAGTAATCACGCATGCTTTAAGTGACTTTAACGTATTGTCCTGTTTTTAGGCGCAAAAATTTATAATAATGCTGATTGTTTACAGGTTTGTTAGGCAACTCTGAGAATCCACGATACAAACCACTTTTCCTCGAGCTCCCTCTACTGAAGGATACGAACCACTTCTTATTTTATATTAGAACCCAAATATTATTTCATGTGTAATATTATTTTAATTTTTTTTAATATAAAAAATTTAAGGAAAATAGATTTCATATCATGAATATAAGAAATTATATCCACCATTATCTCATCTTCTCATGATTTTATCTAAGTTATACCCTTATTGTACCTGACTTCATCCTATTTTGGACAAAATTAAACACGGAATAAAATAAATTTTATTCTGTCACGACTTTTATGCAGGCCTCATGTCATAGTCTAGTCATTTTTTTTAAGGAAACCATCCACGCTCTATTTTTTGACTTTTTAAGTCATTATCATGGATTGACCCAAAAAAAGTCTTAATCATGGAATCTCCATTGAATCTTTATCCCACTAGACACCAAAATTAGCCGGCTACAGAATAATCTGCAGATTTGCCTGAATCCCCATCTCTGCTAAATCCAATAGTATTGCATTCTTAAGAAATAAAAAGAGCACCCTCTTTCGTCGTTTGATCAAACCCACCATTTTCTTCGATCTACTCCCTCCTCCAAACGTAACCCACTTCTCAGAAAACTCCAAGAAGATAACCACAAAAGAGCAAACAAGAGAACCAAATCTTGATGACGAAGTACTTCAGCTTTGCAGCGACATGTAACCGATGGTTCCGCTTCTCCTTTTCCTGGGCGGGCCTGAAACCGACCACCATCGACCTTGGTGACGGCACGGTCGTGCACTGTTGGGTACCCAAGACGTACGAACCCAACAAACCGGACTTGCTCCTCTTGCACGGCCTCGGAGTCAACGCCATGTGGAACTGGAACGAGTTTATCTCACCCTTCGTCGCTGGATTCAACGTGTACGTGCCTGATCTCTTGTTCTTTGGCGACTCCTACACGGTGCGGCCTGAGCGGACTGAGCAGTTTCAGGCTCAGTGCATCGCAGGTAAGGACCGTCGATCTTTCGACACGACAGGATAGCATAGCACATGACACAAGCAAGACTGACTCGAATCATCATTTGACGCGTTTTGCAGGAGTCTTGGAGGATCAGGGAGTAAGGAAGACAAACGTGGTGGGGATGAGTTACGGCGGGTTCGTGGGGTATAGCTTGTCTGCGCAGTTCCCGGAGATGGTTGAGAAGTTAGTTCTGTGCTGTGCAGGGGTATGTATGGAGGAGAAGGACATGGAGGATGGGATGTTTTCGGTGAGCAAAAAAAACATTACATAGACTCGATTGCAAAACCTGCTTAGGAACTAATATTCATTTCTTTTGGAGTTCAGTGCGTCTTACTGTTTCTTCATACTTGGGATAGTGGAACTGAGTCTTGGCACAATGTCATCGCGGCAGGTGAAGAGCTTGGACGAAGCCCTGACTTTTCTGCTTCCACAGACGCCGGAGAAGGTGAAGGAGATGTTTGAGGTCACCTTTTACAAGCCGGTGACGAGAATGCCCACTTGCATCATGCAGGATCTCATTGATGTAAGTTGATGAAAAGTTACAAATCTCTCAACTGCGCATTTGCGTCTTTGCGCATCTCCTATGAATCCAAGTTTCTGCCCTGGATTATCACAGCTTTGTTCCCCCTTACCCACATTTGAGGCCAAGGAATATTGCATTAGGGCGCTAAGTCCATGAATCCCGACTGTCTGCAACATTGTGGACACAAGACAGAATGAATTAGTAGCTTGTTCCTTGTGAACTGAGACTGCACATGTTATGAAGACCCTTGAGATTAAACAACCACTAGTCATACAATGTGCTAACTCTCACTGTCATCGATCTTGCATTAGCTGTGCTGTTTCAACTGACTTATGGAAAGCTAAACATTTAAATTTTATTTGATGACGTTTCTCACGGGAAATCTAGGAAAAGTTTATGTCGATCTGTTGGAATGTGTGATCCAATTTCTAGAAGCTTCAAGATTGATATTAGCTAGAAAAGTCAAGAAAAATCCTTAAGAATATCTAGCTTAGGTGGCAAAAGAAAAGTGTAGAAGGTAGAAGTCTCTAGAAGATGAATAGATAAACTACAATCTAGAATTTCCTAGATAAAGCCTACATGGCAACATTCTATAAAAATCTAGAATGTTGTAATAAGGTGTAACTCATGCCTATAAATAGGCTTGTAATTCATTCATTTGGTTGTGTGAGGTTTAGACCTCCACCAATCTCCATCAAACTATTTCCTTCAACTAATGAAACTATTTTCCCCCATATCCCCATGTCCTATATCATTTAGTTATCAAATCATGTCCCTTGTCCATCCTCTATAAACTACACCATACACTTGCACACTCTACTAACCAAAAACTATAACTAATACCAAAATCATGCTTCCGCGCACATTTATTTTTTAACATGGTATCGAGCCAAGTTACGTCCGGGTTCATAACGAGCCAATAGAGCCGAGCCGGAGCGAGCGTAACTAAAGCCGGAGCCGAGCCGCTGAGCCTACGAGAGCGTGAGCGAGCCCGAGCTTACAACTACAACTAAGAGCATTTTGATGCCCCGAGACGTATGGGACATCATTGAAGAAAAGAAATGCACATTGAAAGAAAGTGCAAGTGGTTCGACAAGAGAATGCAAGGGATCGTGGACGAAGACGGGATAAAAGACATGGGACAAACTACAATAGCCGAAGTATCCCGAAATTGGATCAAGGGGGAGTGTTGGAATGTGTGATCCAATTTCTAGAAGCTTCAAGATTGATATTAGCTAGAAAAGTCAAGAAAAATCCTTAAGAATATCTAGCTTAGGTGGCAAAAGAAAAGTGTAGAAGGTAAAAGTCTCTAGAAGATGAATAGATAAACTACAATCTAGAATTTCCTAGATAAAGCCTACATGGCAACATTCTATAAAAATCTAGAATGTTGTAATAAGGTGTAACTCATGCCTATAAATAGGCTTGTAATTCATTCATTTGGTTGTGTGAGGTTTAGACCTCCACCAATCTCCATCAAACTATTTCCTTCAACTAATGAAACTATTTTCCCCATATCCCCATGTCCTATATCATTTAGTTATCAAATCATGTCCCTTGTCCATCCTCTATAAACTACACCATACACTTGCACACTCTACTAACCAAAAACTATAACTAATACCAAAATCATGCTTCCGCGCACATTTATTTTTTAACATGGTATCAGAGCCAAGTTACGTCCAGGTTCATAACTGAGCCAATAGAGCCAGAGCCGGAGCCAGAGCCAGAACTAAAGCCGGAGCCAGAGCCTACGAGAGCCAGAGCCAGAGCCCGAGCTTACAACTACAACTAAGAGCATTTTGATGCCCCGAGACGTATGGGACATCATTGAAGAAAAGAAATGCACATTGAAAGAAAGTGCAAGTGGTTCGACAAGAGAATGCAAGGGATCGTGGACGAAGACGGGATAAAAGACATGGGACAAACTACAATAGCCGAAGTATCCCGAAATTGGATCAAGGGGGAGTGTTGGAATGTGTGATCCAATTTCTAGAAGCTTCAAGATTGATATTAGCTAGAAAAGTCAAGAAAAATCCTTAAGAATATCTAGCTTAGGTGGCAAAAGAAAAGTGTAGAAGGTAGAAGTCTCTAGAAGATGAATAGATAAACTACAATCTAGAATTTCCTAGATAAAGCCTACATGGCAACATTCTATAAAAATCTAGAATGTTGTAATAAGGTGTAACTCATGCCTATAAATAGGCTTGTAATTCATTCATTTGGTTGTGTGAGGTTAGACCTCCACCAATCTCCATCAAACTATTTCCTTCAACTAATGAAACTATTTTCCCCCATATCCCCATGTCCTATATCATTTAGTTATCAAATCATGTCCCTTGTCCATCCTCTATAAACTACACCATACACTTGCACACTCTACTAACCAAAAACTATAACTAATACCAAAATCATGCTTCCGCGCACATTTATTTTTTAACACGATCACTCAAGTTCTGTGGCATTTCAAAAAAGGTCACCATGATTGTCTGCAGGTTTTGTGGAAGGAGTACCTTCAAGAAAGGATAGGGCTGGTCAATGCAATGTGCAAAGGTAGGAAGATGTCTAATCTTCCCAAAATAACTCAGGTTTCTCTCTGTTGAAATCTGTCCTCTCTATCGGACTCGCGCAATTTCCTCATGACATATTCACATTGATTTTGTCGATATCTTCTCTCATCCTTGCCATCCTCTCAAGCCACTGATCTTTTGTGATGCAGCCAACACTGATAATCTGGGGGGAATATGATAAAATCTTTCCATTGGAACTGGGTCACAGATTAAAGAGGTTCCCCTTCTAAGCTTTGCTTTGGCTTTTCTACTGTCTTCAGAAGCATGATTTTCTCTAACAACCACTTGTATAAACAACATCATGGGTTGAAAACAAATCTTCAGAACCAAAATGTTCTTAATCATCTAAGACCACTTCAATTTGAAAATCCCTTGCTTATGTGCATCAAATTACAGGAGGATCTGTTTTTTGCTCTATTGAACTGGGTCGATTTTCTTATGGAATAACCTGCTTCTTTTTTAATTATTCGAATGACTTTGGCCAGGCATTTGGATGAAAACGGGCAACTAGTGGTTATAAAGGATTGTGGTCATGCGATAAATAAAGAAAAACCGAAAGAGATGTACAAACACATCGAGGCGTTCCTTGGCGATCCACTCCTTTCACCTAAATCAAACTAGTGGCCAGAAGGTGGACTGAAAGCCGGCAATGAATTTTGCAGCTTGATTGTCCAAATTTTATGTATGCATTAATTTAAGCTGTGTAATCAGAAGAAACATGGTTCAACAAAATATAATTTATGAAGAGTAAGGCTGATAGTATGGGGAATATCTCCTTGTTTCCTTAAGATATTGCGTTACAGACGAATTTTTTGGGTTCGTCGTGAATTTTGCCAGATTAGTGTTGCAATGTTTGCTTGTAACGCTATTTACACGGTACATGAAACAAACTAATGCCATTGTGATGAACATTGTCTCCAGTTCCAGTTCAGCATGAATTCTGTGGCATATTAGTACTCAATATTCCAGGAAAAAGTATGCCACAAATGCCAAAATTTAGTACAGGTAGACACTTAAGCGCCAAAATTTCCAAAATGTGCACTTAATTGTCACTTTAAAAAAAATAAAAATAAAGAACATTTAAGTGCCAACCCCAACAAAGCTAGCCGAAAATCCAATGTGACATTACTTTAAAAATAAAAGTGGTCTACATGACTCGCTTGAATTGTCTACTCAATAATCAATGTGCAAAACTACGTCATCTTCATGGTCTCCTAAAATAAAAACCCCAATTCGGCCGAAATCCCCAAATTAAAAACCGTAAATCCAGCTGCCACCAGTCACCACGAACCATCCACCACAGCCACCAACCACCACCAGGAGGTGGTGTGCTGCTGCAAGGTGCTGGTGCTTGCACCAGCTTGCACCAGCACCTGGACCTCAGCAACGACAGCGACTGGCGAGCGACTGTTAGTGAACAGCAAGCGACGACAAAGCCTCAACGAGAACAGCCACCAAGCGTGAAGAATCAAGCATGAGAAGGACAGTGAGCGTGAGATGGACGGGAAGCATGGGACAGTGCTTGATTCAATATGCTAAATGTCATCATTTATCAAACACGCCAGAATGACGTCATTTAGCATTTGCTCTATCCACATGAATAATTATTGTTAAAATAATTGTCATGTCAATAAAAATACTCGCTGAAAGATGCCACGTCAGCAGTTTGACCAAAAATTATTACTGTTGGCACATAAATATTCTTTTTCTTTTTCTATTATTTTGGTACTTAAGTGTCTATCCGTGCCAAGTTTTGACGCTTAGAGTGTCCGGCATTCCAATATTTTGAGAACCGTTCGTTGCTGGAGCTGAAAACATGAGCAGGTGATTGGCCTAGCCTCTTTGGAGGAGATTTCGCACCCTCGAAGATCGCTCATGACAATGAGAGTCGTGATGATATTACTACTCTAATTTCTCTTCTCCCATCCATTGAGATACAGCTGATCTCATGATTAATAAAGATTGACTGGGCTTCAGTTTAACTTGCCTGTGCTGCTGAACTTCACCAGATGATGGTGCAGAGATGGTCAAGATGTTAGTTCTTGTAGCAGGAGGCTGAGGTAGTAAGGCAAGTATTGGGTTCGAACCAAAAGTTGCTAAAAAAATGCATGAGAAGTAGCCATTGGAAGTTCCATTCTAAAATCTGGATCTTGTTAAGAACTAGACTTGGCCCGAATTAATATTTAGAGGGTCGTTTCTGTGTCGCCCAAACGGTTTGGGAAGGAGGAACCAACATCGACAACTCCTTTAGGCATCATCATAGGATTCTGACACCTATTTTCAAATGTTCGGTTTGAGAGATAACTATCACTTAAAAATGTGATTATGTAATTCTAGTCCACAAGAATGTAAGCATGTACAAATTTCGAGGACTCTCAAGCCCAATTGCTCTTCATAATTGAACTAAGGTTTTCTAAGATGAAGAGCAAGTAGAATCCAAACCGGCGACCAAGGTTAGTCCGAATCACATAGAAAATTCGGAGTATGCCCTTTCTGGCTAGGTCAAATGCCACAATGGTTGTTTGAGGAGTTTTTATTCATATTACAACGGAAATTAATTAAAAAACATTAATTAAAAATAAACCGACACAAGAAATAATCAAATGAACGCATCATTGGATGAGAAAATTGTCTTAGTCTGCAGCAACTTATACGAAGAAATTCATGAGTTTTATATAGTAACTTATTATTTTTGGGCGTTATGTACTTTGCATCAAATGCATGTAAAAAAATTAATTTTGTTTTGGTAAAAGTATATGTAAAATAATACAAATTCTTTTTAATTGTAAGAGTTACATAGATGAGTGATAAAGAGAATGGGAAGAGAAGGAGGAGAAGTAAATAGATTAAATTTGTAAAGAAGTTGAAGTGCATTAAGTACAAACTATCAAATTACAAATACAAGTTAATTTTTATGGTATCGTTAGATTATTTGACTTAATAAGTGTGACATCCATGATTTTGGCGCCCGTTTCGATCATGAGAGACGGCCAGGAGATTGGTGCACTAATTACGGGGATCAACCATGGATTGATCCAAGTGTCAATCATGGACCGATTGGCCGAATCGGTAAAGGTGGTCCTAGACCAACCATGGTCCGATGGAAGGATCGACCATGGGATTGGTAATGGATTAGTTGATTAGAGTTACTCAACCATGGATCGGTCGTGACACAATCACACACCATCATGGATCAATCGACAAACGATCATGGATCGATTCCGCGCAATCATGCACTGTTTATTGGTGATTTCGCATGGTCGCACACCAACAGCAGCCGACCATGGACTAATCTTGTGCGGCCATGCATCGGCCGTGAACCAACCGACCCATGCGATCTCCACAACAACCAAGAGTCGGCCATGAGCCATGAGCCAATTATCCTCAAACATGAGTTGGTCCATAACCAACCATGGATCATTTGCGAGGGATCCTGAATCAGCCCAAATTAATCCTTGAGCCTGATTGGATCAATCCTCGGACCTATTGGATCAATTCCTAGACCTATTTGGATTGATCCTATGCCAACCCGAATTGAACATACGCTCGACCAATCCCAATTTTGGACCCAGCCACACCTAGCCTCGTCCAATTACAAATTTGCTACAAAGCTTGGTTTGAATAAGATGGTTGGTCGTGAATGGATGCGAATAACTCCCATCCCATGATAAATTGTGCTCCCTTTTTTTCTTCCTCATCATGGCCATTAGTGTTCTTGGAAGATAGAAAATTAATGCAAGAAATGAGTCACACGCCTACTTGAAAGAAAAGTAGTCCAAAACCAAGTTGTCTCGAAGACCAAGCTTAAGCCATTAATTAATTTTGGAAGCTAGTCATTTCATGCAAGGGATGAATCACAAGCTTATGTGTCCCCTATAAGCTTTAGGCCATAATTGTTCTATTTAGAGATTTAGAGATTTGGAAGACAAATATTTCTAGAACATTGTTGTCTTGAAGAGAAAGTTTGGTCATAAATGACTTTGGTCACTAGTCATTTAATGCAAGGGGGTGATTCACTATCATATGTGTTCTCTATAGACTTAGGCCATTATGACCCTAATATGAGCCTTGGAAGACAAGTAGCCCTAAAACACAAATTGTCTTGAAGATTAAGTTTAACCATTAATAGAAGCACCCCCATCTCATTACCAAGCTTGGCTTGTTCCTCTCACTTCTCTCTCCCTTGCTCGTCCACCTCGTCTCTCTCGGCCACTTCTCCACTCACCGCTCACCCCTCACCATTTAGCCACCACTCGGCCACCACTCGGCCACTGCTCAATCAAGTGTAAGTAGAGTCCCTAACTGTTAGCTAGGGCAACACGCTACGTTGTTAGGCTTGACTATGTCCTCATCCATACTTAGTTGTATGCATGTCAAAGGTTGTTTCTATGGTCTACTCATGTTCTTGGATTTGCAAGTGAAATTCTAAACCTATATGCCATGTTGATTTGCTCGTCATATAAATCGATGAATTTGTTTTTTATGTGTTGTAATGTTGATTTTTAGTTATTGTTTGTTGTCGTTCGGTTTTATTGAATTGCATGTTTTGTTTTGGGCTGGAGATTGAGCAATTTCTTTAGTTCTGGCATTGATTTCCAGTTTGAAATCTCTAAATCCTCACTATTTTTTGATTTTATAGAGCTTTTTCTGCTTCAAATATAATAAAAATTCATTCATGAAGGATGTTCAAAACATATTGATCTACAACATACTTTAATTTCATGTTTTTTTTTTTTTAAAGATGAAATAGTTGGTATGAAAGCCTAGTCATTTACCATCTTGAATTTGTCTAGTGCGGTAAAAACAGTGACCCGGTTATTTTTTGATTTTTTATAAATTTTTCCCTTTCAAATTTAAACATGCTTCCTGCACAAAAATTATAAAGGACATCTATGTTTACAACATATAAGAATTTCAAAGTGTTTTGTGAATATTGAGAGTTCGAAATGGGTTTTCCTCTATGGTTGTCGAATCTATTCGACGGATGAACCTTTGGGTGTATTCTATGACTTATTGCTCTTTTCATAGAATGATTTAGACTTTGCTTCCTCATGAAAAATGTTATTTATGGTCTTCTCTACAATATATTAATTTTTTATAATATTTTGAGCTCATTTGATAAAGTAATGATACTAATTTCGAAAATTGCTCGAAATTATTTTATTCTATCCACTTTTGGAAATTCATGAATTTCTACTTGAGCCTTGGTGTGGATCGATTCATGATAGGTCTCGATGGTTGCAAGTTAGGTTAGTGTTAGCAAAGTGGAGTCATTTTTTTCAGGGCGATATCCTACTTTATTAAGTTAAGATGTGTGCTCACCCGTGTTTTAAGATGCATATGATAATGAATGCTTTTGTATGGTTTGCTCATGTCTTTGGATGTATGAGTCACAATCACGTCCCAAGTCACGAATATGTTTTGTGCAACCTTAGATCGATATTGAGGCATGTCAGTTCAAGCCATGAGTTCGTTAGTCGTGTTTTCATTTGGGTTTAGTTGTGCACATGCTAATGATCGAAAGTATGTCATAGCTCAAGTCTCGAACGAGTCTCGCTTGGTTTTGGATCAATGTTAAGGCATAACAGATCCAAACCATGCTTACTCTTGGATCTGCATTGAGATGTGTCAATTTGAGTCTAGTTTGGCTTCAATTTGCCACTAGGCATGTAAGTTCAAGCCATAAGTTCCATGCCGCACTTGGCATAAGTTCCATGCCGCACTTGGCATGAGTATGCCTTCGAGCCTTATTTGCATCGGCTAAGATAAATATATATAATGAACCGGATTATATGATGCATGATGTGTGGTCCAATAAATTAAAGATAAATGCCGTCAACACGTCTTGGCTATGCCAAGGACAAATCCTTGAGGGGATGGTCCAAGAGAATGTCCCGAAAAGGACAATATCGGGTTGGGATGAGGGATGGTCCAAGAGCACGCCTATCACACACTGAATCACCAAGAGCACAAACATCTCATGATGGTGATTAATTGCGACTTCCAAGGACGCATCACCATTTTTTTTTATCTTTTGATTAAACGCAATTGGAAGTATACACAACAAACATTTCCAAAAGCATAGCCTTTATTTATTTACTGTTAACACTAGGAAGTATAACATTTACAAGCCCATTCCAAGAGGGCAACTTCCTATATGACCAACGTACAAAAAAGGTCAGAAGGGTCATGCTTAACCTAGTCCTCTACCACAAGAGCTATCCAAAAAACAGTGCCCACACCGGCATTGGTCCGCTACAGTAGACAATTAATCCTTGGGAAAGGACCATGGAGATCCCCGTCAAATTTAATGAACCAAGCCACGAAACGGTGGGGAACTAGATGTTGAAGTCTCTCTTGAACCTAAAAGGTGGTGGTGTGCTTTAGGATGGTCATCTCGGTCCCCGACATGGCATACTCGATCACCTCCCACTCAAAGAACACAAGGACCCCAAAACAATCATGGCGCTCCATACTAAGAGCCTAAAAATATTTAACAATGGAGTAAGATAAAAATCTCAATAAAAATTAACCACCTAAGCCTCGATTAGAATGCGAATTCTTCTCAAAGGCAACCTAATCACACAACGATATATAATTTAGCACACCCTTGCAAATTAGTAAATCACAATATCAATGCATTAAACATAATCAATAATCAGAACAAATTCCATAGTATCCATGTGCATTGCCAACATACGTGTTCCAATTATTACGATCCTTCAGACTATGGCCAACACAAGAGTTGATAGTGTTTTGACATGGTTGGATATCATCCCGTTCCATCGAGCACAGCATCATCTAAAGCCCCTTAAAATATCGGTCTGGCCTCAATTGTGACTCATCATCTAAATCCCTACCAGGCATCCGATAAACATCAGGCATCTTCCCAAATTCCGGTTGGGTGACAAATTCAATTAACTAACCACTCAAGCATGCCAACACTCAAGCCAATTTTTGGTCTTTTAACTGAAAATTTTGGAGCAAGCACAATGGAGGAAGCGATGTGAGCGTCTTAGTTGAAATAAAAGGCGAGGGAGAAGGATGAGGGACCAAAATTGTCCGAAACGAAAGGAACCCATTTTTGCGGTTTATCCTACAAGGTATTAGATTTCCATGGCTAGACTTTCAAAAACATTGTACTAAAGCTCTACTTTTTGGGGAAAAAATATATATAATTAGTTATTTTATAAAATTACATAAAGACTAGTAAAAAAATGTGCATGTGTCACATACCAAGGAGCGCCATGTCATCAATCCAAATGGGGCTCATCAAGATCGTTAGATTGTAAGTGACTTACTCTTTCACCATTAGATCAAGTGTATCTCTAATGTTGAATTGATTAGATGATTGATATCTTCTATCATTAAATTGTGTACAAGATCAATGGTTATAATTAGAGGGACTTTTGTATAATTAGGGAGCCCTCCCCATCACTTGTATCATCCACCTCATTTGAGAAATGCAAATATTCTTTAGAGTTTCTCTCTCTACTTTCTCTCTCAAGAAATTAGGGATAAAGAATATAACAATAAAGCGGAATTGTACAATTATATGTGGAAAGAGAAAAATATTTTGCAATTTGAAATCTGAAGTTTTTCAATCCCACAATAGTATTGCCAAAATTAATTTCGAATCTTGCTATTGTACAATAAATTGTGTCCTTCTACTAATAAAAATCTTTCCATTATCAATAACTCAAATATGTACTGATAATGCAAGGAGTGTGCACGAACTGGCATCTTCCTAATAATAGTGTAGATTAGCCAATTTGTTCCCACGCGCCACAAATTTAAAATTTAATCCTAAGAGTTGACCAAAACATAACAAGCTAACCGGGGCTCTACCATTTGAACTTTCCCATTTGAACTAAAAACCCACCTCGACCTTCCCATTTGCATAACGAAAAACCCAATTCGACCTTCCCATTTGAGAACGAAAAACAAACCTCTCCCGTGAAGCCAAGAGAAGCGGAGCAGCCCTCCACCCATGGAAAATGGAGAGCCACCTCACTGTCGACAACCGCCGTTGCCGAAACTCAGTGTGTGCGCGCATCTCTTTCTGTGTTTTCTCATCCCCGCGATTGCGCCATGAAAGCCGCCCTCGCGCCTCTCTGATTTGATCTTATCGAGCATTGCAGTTTTCATATGTGTCAAGTCCAACCGGTTGTTAAGTTTTAGTTGCATTTGTTTTTCACGGTAGTCTTTGCCCGCTTAAGGCTTGATAATTTAATCATCAATGTGTCGAGGCGGACCAGGCGGGGCACCGCTTTACTCCTAGGAGACAAACGGGGTGCCCTGCCTGGCGTCGAGCACAGAGCGATGGCAGGGCGGTGGTTTGGCACGCCGGATGGGGCCAGGGGAACGTGATACCCAACCTGCCCTCGCCCTGTGCACATCTCTACTTGGCTTCCCTATTTGAGCATGCTTTGGTGCGATTTCTTTGCAATTACTTTTACTTTGTGTCGAAGAGGCTGAATAAGTATGACCATATTGCTTAATCCCCTCTTGCTCTTACCAGCAAACCTCCCTCTCTAGAGGATTTCTTTTTATCACTCCGGAGTGTGTAACAATGGGAGAGTGCTGCCCATTTAGACGTTGTTTTTTTCCCTTTATATCGAGGTTACTGTAGTTAATTGCTACATTGTACAGGAGATTGTACTGTGTCTGAAGTTGAGGTAACACAAGTTTTTGGATAGATATACTATGTTCTCGCCAACCGCCTATACCATCTAGTGCTTTAAGTTTGAGAATGATTTCTTCAGGATAAATTAAGATGTGAAATATTATTTTTTTTAGCATTGTTTTCTCTGTTTTTTTTTCCTCTTTTCCTTATGTGTTTCATTGGTTCTTGGCGGAGTGCAGAATCAGGCCGAAGAAATATGGGATGACGTTCAAAGTCCTCCAACGATGATGGAGGCAAGCAAACGAGAGACAACGAGTCAAAGTCCTTCAATGCCAGCGAGTAAGGCAAAGGCGAAAGTCAAAGTCTAATGCCCTTCGATGGAGGCAAGCAAAGTCAAAAAAATCCCATTGCCGATAATACCGGATATTCCAAAGGCAAACCAGGTAGGAATGGACATTCCAAGTCAAACTGAGTATAGAACAAGCTTACAAGGACGAAACAATCGCATTTGACACGGTGTCGACATGTGAATGATTCAAAGCAAAAATGATGTACCGCTATTAGGGTACATAATATTTTCTCTACAAATTACAGCTTATAAGAACAAAACAATCATATCGGACAAGTTTGAACGTGTTTGAATGGTTCAAAGTAAAAATGAGGTGACTTATACAATATTTTCTTGTAATTTGTATCCTGTTTCTTTTCGTTGATTTGTTTTTTTTCCCTTCTAGAGCAATCGATTGATCTACCTTGTCGGGACAGGTGTAACGAGTGCGGATGGGTTTGCTCGATATTGCCGCCTTAGATGTTACAACGCAGTATATATTTGTGGGAGTGATGAGATGGGACTGCAACAGAGACTAAAGCCTTGGAGAAGTGAACACTGCAGCAGATTTGGGATAAGCAATTATAATTTCTCATGATTTCTTTATGTCATCGCCTCGTCAAAAGAGTGGATGATGCTCTGAAATGTGTGAAAAGCATAGTAAGTTTCTTCTTAATTGGACATGTCTTCGGTATAAAGATGGCATGTGTTCTTTTAAAGGCACTCCAGGTTTTCTAAATTCTCGTTTGTGCACATGGTTTTGGCAGCCGTGTTATCATCAAAATATCGTGCAGTGGGTCGCGGCATTCATCTCTGTAGGAACGTTGTTGACGTGAAAATTCTTTTTTTTACATTCATTTTTACTGCATAAAATTGATTTCTTATCAAATTTTTGGTACAATCTTCTCTCCTGTCATGCCGTAGATATCAAGCAGGGAATAAGCAAGTTATATAATTGGTTCAACATAAGTTTTAATAAGTTTGGACGTCCATCAACCCCATAGCAGACTGATGTTTGCCGAGCTATTTTCAAGAAATTGTTCGAGAACAATTGGCTTCTGAGAACACAATGGAGTCGGTTTGAAAGTTCGGCAAGCTATTTACTTGTTCATCTTTATAGATTCATCTGTACAAGTTGCTCACATTTTTTTCAGTAGAATAATGTTTCGTTGTGACAGCTTTAATGTAATGATTTTTTAACTGACCAGCATATGGATGGTATGTGTCCTACCCTAAATAAACTGCGATTCAATGCGGGGCAATCACTGTGAGAAGTGTGAAAAGCTTTTGAATCCAACTAAGTTAATTGATTCTAAGTGTAAGGTACCACATATTCTCACTAGATTTTAATTTTTTTTAGTTTGTTCGGTATAGGCCATGCTTGTATGAGAGGCTGTCTACTATGCACTTTAATGAACTGTGAACGGGAGGCAGATTACTACTATTCAACATGATATCTATGCTTAGCTAGAATGCAAAAATTTAGGACTTGTTTTCAATATATAACATCACCCATTGTCATAAGAGCCTCCTTTTTTAGCTCCTCTGAATGTCTGTCTTGCGTCATTGATGTTACTGAGAAATGAAATGAAAGAAACAGATGTTGAAGCAATCATGTATGCTTTAAGTGACTTTAACATAATGTCCTGTTTTTAGGTGCAATTTATCTTAATGCTGCTTGTTAATATTCAAGGCAAATAAATTTCATATCATTCATATAAAAAAATTATATCCACTTTTATCTCATTTCCTCATAATTATTTTTATCTAGGCTATATCATTATTGTACCCGATTTTATCCTATCTTGGATAAAAATCAAATATGGAATAAAATAAATTTTATTCTATCAAAACTTTTATGTGGGTCACCTATCATAGTCTAATCATTTTTTTAAGGGAACCACCCACGCTCTATTTTTTTCCTTTTGAAGTCTTAATCATGGACTGACCGAAAAAATGTCTTAATCATGGAAACTCCATTTAATCTTCATCCCACTAGACATCAAAATTAGCCGGCTAAAGAGGATACCTAATCAGCAGATTTGCCTGAATCATCGTTTCTGCTAAAAATCCATGAACTTAACCACAAAAGAGCAGACAAGAGAACAAAATCTCGATGGCAAAGTGCTTCAGCTTTGCAGCGACATGTGACCGATGGTTCCGCTTCTCCTTCTCCCGGGCGGGCCTGAAACCGACCACCACCGACCTCGGCGACGGCACGGTCGTGCACTGTTGGGTCCCCAAGACGTACAAACCCAACAAGCCCAACTTGCTCCTCTTGCACGGCCTCGGAGCCAACGCCATGTGGCAGTGGAACGACTTCATCCCGTCCTTCCTCGCCAGATTCAACGTGTACGTGCCTGATCTCCTGTTCTTCGGCGAATCCTACACGACCCGGCCCGAGCGGACCGAGCAGTTCCAGGCTCAGTGCATCGCAGGTAGGACTGTCGATTTCCTGACGCGACACGGTAGGCCATGACTCGAATTGGCATGTTGACCCGCTTTGCAGGAGTCTTGGAGGCTCAGGGAGTGAGGAAACTGAACGTGGTAGGGTTAAGTTACGGCGGGTTCGTGGCGTACAGCTTGGCGGCGCAGTTCCCGGAGATGGTGGAGAAGTTGGTTCTGTGCTGTGCAGGGGTGTGTATGGAGGAGAAGGACATGGAGGATGGGACGTTTCCGGTGAGCCAAAAAACATTACATGGACTCGTTCTATGAATGACAATCCATTGCAAAAACTGCTTAGGAACTTATATGCTCTTTTTTGGAATTCAGTGCGTCTCACTGTTTCTTCATACTTGTGATAGTGGAACTGAGTCTTGGTACAATGTCGTCTCGGCAGGTGAAGAGCGTGGACGAGGCCCTGAGTTTTCTGATACCGCAGACGCCGGAGAAGATGAAGGAAATGTTCGAGGTCGTCTTTTACAAGCCCATGACGAGAATGCCCACTTGCATCATGCAGGATTTCATTGATGTAAGTTGACAAAAAGTTACAAATCTCTCAGCTCCACGTTTGCATTTTTGCACATCGCCTCTGAATCTAAGTTTAGTTGATAACAAGTGTTCAGTTTTCGTTTCCTTTGTGAAAGTAACTTGAGCACTTACTTTCCTGATTCAAAATGGAAGTTTGTACAGTTAATCATCAGGTAATAGCTACATGAATGGGGAAGTAGATTCTTTACATGGCTCTCCTGTATTGACTAAGCCACTTCTTGACCAGATTGAGTAGTCTTGTCTCACATTTTTATTGCTCCAGATTACAAGTTATCGGGTGGATTACATTCTATAACTGAAGAATGCTTCTTTCCTTGTTTTAGTAGCTCTGGAGTGTTTGTTATGTTTATGGTGATGTTCAGTGAAAAAAATGTGCATAAATAAAAACGCCTCTGCTTTTGGAGAATAGAGTCAACACCATTCAGCATTCTGCAGTGGATTGTTGCACCTTTGTTCCCTCTTACTCATATTGAGGCCGAGGAATATTGCATTGGTGCGATGAGTCCACGAATCCCAACTGTATGGAACTTTCTGGACACTAGACAGAGTGAATAAGTAGCTTGTTCCTTGTGAACTGAGACAATACGAGACTAAACAGCTGCTTATCATACAATGTGCGAACTCTCACTGTCATCGATCCTGCATTAGCTGTGCTGTTTCAACTGACTTATGAAAAGCTAAATATTTAAATTTCATATGATGCTTCTTACGGGCAAGCTGGGACAAGTTTATCTTGATCACTCAAGTTCTGTGGCATTTCAAGAAAGGTCACCATAATTGTCTGCAGGTTTTGTGGAAGGAGTACCTTCAAGAAAGGACAGAACTGGTCAATGCCTTGTGCAAAGATAGGAAGATGTCTAATCTTCCCAAAATAACTCAGGTTTCATTCTCTTGAAATCTCTGTCCTCTCTTGAACTCGCGCAATTTACTCATTACATATCCACATTGATTTTGTCTATATCTTCTCTCATCTTTGCCATCCTCTCAAGCCATTGATCTTTTGTGATGCAGCGAACACTGATAATCTGGGGGGAATATGATAAACTCTTTCCATTGGAATTGGGTCACAGATTAAAGAGGTTCCCCTTCTAAGCTTTACTTTGGTTTTTCTACTATCTTCAGAAGCATGATTTTCTCTAACAAGAACTTGTATAAACAACATCTGGTTGAAAACAAATCTTCCAAACCATAATGTTCTTAATCATCTAAAACCACTTTAATTTGAAAATCATTGCTCATGCGCATCAAATTACAGAGGATCTGTTTTTGCTCTATTGTAGATTTTCTTATGGGATAACCTGCTTCTTTTTTAATCAATCAACTGACTTTGGCCAGGCATTTGGATGAAAACGGGCAACTAGTGGTTGTGAAGGATTGTGGTCATGCAATGATTAAAGAAAACCCGAAAGAGATGTACAAACACATCAAGGCGTTCCTCATCGATCCACTCCTTTCTCCTAAAAAGGTAAATCAAACCAGTGGCCAGAAGGTGGACTGATAGTTGGCAATGAATTCTGCAGATTGCTTGTCCAAATGTTATATATGCAATTATGTAATCTGTGTGATCAGATGAAACATGGTTCAACAAAATTGAATTCGTGAAGAGTAAGGCTGATAGTATGAGGAATATTTCCTGGTTTCCTTGAGACATTGCGTTACAGATGAAATTTTTGGGTTCATCGTGAATTTTGCCAGATTAGTGGTGCAATGTTTGCTTGTAGTGCTGTTTTCACGGTACACGAAGTAACTTTATGCCACTGTGATGAACATTGTCTCCTGTTCCAGTTCAACGTGATTTCTGTGGCATATTGGTGCTTAAAATTCTGAGAACCGGAGCTGATAACGTGAAGTAGGTGAATGGCATAGCCACTTTGGAGGAGATTTCAATAACTTTTCGCACCCTCAAAGACTGCTCATGACATTGAGAGTCGTGATGTTATTAGTGAGCTAATTGCTCTGCTCCTATCCACTGAGATACAGCTGATCTCATGATTAATACATATTGACTTGGCTTCACTTTAACTAGCCAGGGCTGCTGAACTTCATTAGATGATAGTGCAGAGATGGTCAAGATGTTTGTTCCTGTAGCAGGAGGTTAAGGTAGTGAGGCCAGGGTGGGGTTCGAACCAATAGTTGCTACCAAGATGCATGAGAAGTAGCCAGCGGAAGTTCCATTCTAAAATATGGATATTGTTAAGAACTAGACTTGGCCCGAATGAATATTCAGAGGGTCATTTTGCTTGCCACCCAAACGGGTTGGGAAGGAGCAAGAGCAACCAACGTTGATAATTCCTTGGGCATTACCATAGGATTCTTACATCTATTTTGATATGTACAGTTTGAGAGATAACTACCATTTAGAAATGCAAATCTGTTATTCTAGTTCACTAGGATGTAAGCACGTATGAAGTTGAGGGCTCTCCCAGGCCTAATTGCCCTTCGTAATTGAACTAAGGTTTTCTGATATGAAGAACAAGTAGGATCCAAACCCCGGACCAAAGTTTGTCCATACCACATATGAAATTTGAAGTATGCCTTGTATGACTAGGCCAATTGCCACGATGGTTGTTTGAGGAGTCGTTACTCAGATTACAACATAAGTAAATTAAGAAACATTAATTGAGAATATTTCAACATAAGAAACAATCAAATGAATGCATCATTGGATGAAAAAATTGTCTTACTTTGGAGCAGCTTACACGAAGAAATTCATGAGTTTGACACAGTAACTAATTATTTTTTTGCATTCTATATGTACTATGCATTAAATGCATGTAAAAAAAAGTATGTTTGTTTTAATAAAAGTATTTGCGAACTAATAAATACTTTTTAATTGTAAGAGTTACATAGAATAGGAAGAGGAAGGGAAGTAAATAGATTAAATTTGTAAAGAAGTTTTCTTTTCTTTTTTTTTTGTGACCCAGGGAACCCCGGTCGGCCGGCAGCCTAGACGAGCAAACCCTGGGGGCAACGTGGGGAAACCACCACCCCACGCACCGGGCAGGGCGCACAAATGACCCAACTGCACCCCTGCAACTTTGTTGCAGCGGCTTCGAACCCAGGCCTCCATGGAGGAATGCACTAAGATCTACCATCGGTGCCACCACGGCAGGTGGTTTTGTAAAGAAGTTGATGTGCATTATGTACAAACTATCAAATTACAAACACAGGCAAATTTATATGGTATCATTAGATTATTCGACTTAATAAGTTTTGGATATTTCAGGATAACATAATTTATAGTCCCTAATTCCAATGTTTCCTTACTTGTTTGATATTTACAATAACAAAATTTTTATTTTTGTATTTTTTGAGCTTATTCTAGCATTTTGCATTCCAATAGTTTCCACCTCACATTGTTTTTGGATAAATTCAATGAAAAGCACAGTAAGCAGTACTATAGTTAAGTAATTTGAATATCTGACACTTCAAATCACCATGATTCCTTAACTCTAGCATTCTTCAAACTTGAAGTATGAACTTTTCGTCCCTCTCATAAAGCTAAATGTTTCTCACTTCATGAAAATTCAAATTCATATCCTCTAATAGACTAAATCATTGAGCAATTATTTTCTTAATATTCTTATTTTCTTTCATATCTTTTTCACAAACAAAACATGTGCTCTTTCAGTTAGTGTTACAAGAAAAAGAAAGGATGCTTTGACACCAGTAATAAACTAATGGACAAATTTAATCAGAAACTAGCTCAAGGAAGATCATCAAAGCGAGTGGTTAACTAAGTCAATCCTTAACAAACGTCATGTCCATCCAACAGCAGAAGAATAGAACCTAACCCATGCATGCAAAAGTTGGAGAAGATGCTCGTGCGTGAAGAATCGACAGCAAGCCTTTATTCTCCACTTTGATATATGATTTTGTGTCTCTACAGATTCGTTCACGAATTTATTCCAACGTGAAAGAAGAACCTCCTCAAGCTTTGGTTCATCGAACAGGCTGCAGCAAACAAAACCAGGCCACTGTAGCCCAAGTTGCTCCAACGATCCAGCCCTGAAAAATATGAGATATACATGGATAAATAATTTCTTTCCATTATTATGGCAAATCAATATAATTCAAGAAAATGATAATCTTACTGCTTGGAAAAGAAGCTGAACTCCAGATGATCCCCTGCACCTCATTATACGGATGGCAATCCGTGGTAGTATTGTAGCCACCACCACAAACGCAAACGAAGGCAAGGCTTGGAGAGTCATACCCGCACACCCCACCACTGTTCTCGCAAGTTGGGCACTTGGTGTCCATGTGGTTACTGTCGAATGCCCCTTGTGTGTACTTCAGCTCCACCCCGTACTCCCACCGCGCCGGGTCGGTCGGGTAGTCCCCGAGCGACACCACCGGGGCATACCCGTCGCATTCCCAGGCCTGAAGGTCCAGCTCGCCCTTGCTGTCGAAGTTCGCCGGGGAATAGACGCAGCAGGTGTCGGTCGGGGAAAACAGTGGCAACCCGAGGGCGAGAATGGCCGGACATGCGTACATCGAGGCGCACAGATTGGAGGAGCCATGATCACATATGGATAAGTCCTTGATGGTGAGGGATGTATTAGGGGACTTGCAATGGAGGAGGACGAATGTCGATGAGCCGAGCTCGAACGGGCCAGACCAGTCGAGGCCTAGGTTCGGCGAGGGCTTCATGGAGGTGCAGGTGGACATGTCGGTCGGGGAGATGATGAGGGTGGAGGTTGGGTAGGATATGGAGGTTACCGGGTATGAACCGGTGTGGGTGGTGAGGACCAGCTTGTCGTCATCTTCCCCATGGACGCAAGTCACATAAGGGTGGAACCGTGGAGAGCCACAGCCATAGCCGGTGCCAAAGGGGTACTTGACCGTCAGCGAGCCACAGGTGTTCCGGCATGCCGGATCGGGGGATTCCGCTGGCCGGAGATGGAGTAGGAGAGCGAGGATGATAAAGGGAAGTAGAGCAGGTTCCATTTGGTTTGATCTATTAGGGACGGACTACTTGGTATGTGGGAGGACAGGTTTTCTTAGCGGGGATGCCACGTAGCGTGTCATAATTGAGCAACACATGATAACAGGATCAACTTTGGGAGAATATATTTAGCATAAAAATTTAGTAATATGAATTAAGCGATGATATTTACACATGGACTACATTGTTTTAGCACCAATGAACTAAAAGAGAGATAAGATCACCGGTGTCGATTTATAGAGATTAAAAGGGCTCAATAAGCTAACGTTAGTATAAATTCGGTAACTTCTGATAAGGTGGACATATCAGTGCTTTATTCCATGTCACTATGTCAGTTGCTTACAAGAGGTTGTAAGAAGCTTTACCTGAGGTGTCAATCTACTATACCCTAAATCTTTAGTGCATGGGCGCTTTCGAATATTGCTATCACCGCCCGAATGCACCATATAGTGATTTACAGGGAGGGTTGAATGGGGCCAGAGCTTGAATGAACGCGACTAAATTGCGGCCTACTGTGAGTCGCCAGGAACAGTGAACTGCTCCACTGGAAAAATAAAAAAAACGAACTCAACCTCCTGTCTGAGAGACAACTGCAGTGGGTATTGATGCAAGTTCTAGGCAAGAGAACTAGATGACCAAGAGAAGTAATTCAGATCACCATGTCTGTCACCATTGGCTTCTTTAAAGAGCCGGATGCTCATGCCTTCCAAGCCAGGATCTTGACTTTTACAAACCGGATTGCAATATATATGCTAAGAAGAACAATTTACTAACCATAGTTCGGGACTAAAACCTAAGCGACAATAAGAGTCAACATGCCATAAATGCAAAGAAAAATTCATATCCTGAATGTGGCCAATTGTGTGCTCTCAGACAGGTATATGAGACGGTGTCGACATGACTCATCTTTATAAATGCCAATTGTGTGCTGTCTTACTAGTTGGGACAACCACACTAAACATTAATTTCAGTAATCTACCTTAAGAAATAGAAAGCAGAATCCAAATCCTGGACGTTGTAGAAGGACATGTATGAGACTGTCTTGGTATAACTCATACTTATAGAAGCCAATTGCATGCTCTTGGGTGCCAGTTTGAACAATCACATGAAAAATTATAAGTTTGAAAATGTATACTGCAGTGTCAACCAGATGCACCCCAAACTCGTGAAGTAGTACTCTTGAGAATGGATGCATTTATGGAAGAATATTCCAACAGCTCTTGAGATGCTATGACGTAGTGGGAAAATGAATATACTCGGAGGACACTTGAGCAATATTAGCGCAGTAGGGGGGAGGGTGAGTCTAGTGAGCTTAATCAATGTGTCAACTTTATCTTTGAGGAGTCTACACTGGACAGCAGAAGGAAAAACTAGCCAGACAGGTGCATCCGTTAGGACAAAAAGATTTATTATCTCTAAGAAAAGAACTACTTACATTAACTCAAGCGCTTTGAGTTAATGTCTCTAAGAATAAGGGGAAGAAAACTAGAACATGTTCATCTATCCTCCTCCTCCTCGTCATCATCCCCTCTATCCAGAACGTCCTCATCAGAATCTGTTGCTGCATTGCCTTGTAGATGTCGAAGCTGATTAATAGCATCATTCACATCAGAAAGTAAGGCATGCTTAGCAGCTTTAACTGTACCAACCTTCTTTGCATTGACTTCCATTTTGTTTACTTCCTTAGAAGTAACTTTTACTTCAAGACCCGAGTTTCTCTTTGCTTCCCTGATATGTAATTGATCAAGGTACTTATCATGCAATGCTCTGTTTTTAACCTGCTTTAGTACTGGAGGACTTATCAGAGGCATCCTACTTGAGCTATAAAATCTGGAGACCGGCTTCTTATTGCCTGAAGAAGACCTTTCACGGCATTTCAGAAGAGATCCTTGCATTTTCTGTAAATTGTCTGGTGTCACAAGTACAGAAGTCAACTCTTTAGTAGATGGATCCACGTCGGGCTCAAGTACTGAGAAAAAATCTGCTTCACAAGTTTGGTCCGAGTGATTTTGCTTTTGTAACATCTGCCTGACAGTTTTGTGTGCAAGAAGACCTTTTCTTTTAGAGCTGAGCCTCTTGACCAATGGTTTAGGGGATATAAGAATCTTGCTTGCCGACAGTGGAGAAAGTTCAATGTAAGATTCATCCCTTCTGTTTGTTCTGGACCGAAGACGAGATTGAGTTGGGGTTAGATGATCCGAATGAATCTTATCAAAACATTCCTGTGCTGACTTTCCCGGTACCTGTGAGCGTTTTGCATGTTAATCACATTATCTTCATACTTAAGCATCGCATGAGGAACTACTAGAAAGTATACTGTGGAATTACAGGGAGCACCATCCATGGTTAAGGCTATTAAAAATAGATTCCAACAAGATATCTGCACTAAATGGCTGTTCTAATGATACAATGTCGTCAAAATAGCAATGTGAACTCTATTACCACTCAGCAAAAGTAGACACCTGCAACTTTATGCCAAATTATGAAGAGTACTCTTCAATACAGGCAACATTATAATCTCTAGATTTCAAACCAAAGAAGGTGGTGTCATCAGAATGTATGATCCTCAAAATTCCTGCTGCAAATTCAGACTTTTTCATATCCCTTTTCACATGCAAACAGAGAGACGGAAAAGAAGGAACACTCAAAGTACTGGTGCAACAAATGTGTCAGCATAACTGTAAATCTGAAATAATCCTGACAGTTAACAAAAATGACTTGTAATCTAAGAAGATACTACTATTGGTATATCAAAGCTGTGGGCCTGCAGCTTTTCATCCTCAATAGTGAAAACCCCCCGTCATAAACAATTTGACCTTGAATGATTAGGTTTTTAACTCATTATAAATTAACATTCAAAAAATTCTCAATCCAGAGTCCTCAGTTATCTTTTAGGTTCTCTTTCTATTAGAGTGGATGCCTAGATATTTATCACCTACTTTATTTAGGTTTTAGTCACTTGAAAAATTCTTAGACATGCTTTTAATAGCGGAAAAATAATAAAAAATAAAAAATAAAATTGCACCCAGGTCATCCAGAATTCAAGGATGACAGTATAGAAAACCATATAACTCACAATAAAATCACACAGAACTGATACAATGCTTAATATATTCTGGAGCAAGATCATAGTGATGGCAGAGCTAGTCAACTCATCATGTCCATTAAGCATCATATTCTAGCTCCAACCTTTTGACCATGGAGTGGCTCATTCATAAAGGAGTTGACAGAGAAGTCAAAACAAGCTAAAGGGTTTTTGTTTGAAGAAATCAAAAACCAAAATCCACACTCGTTCTTGGACATATAGTATAGGGACATCAATTGTTAAGAGCTCATATGGCAGTGCTGTGGCTTCTACCTGTAAGTTTTGATGCTGTCGGTATGCTGTCCTGTGACTGGGGCCACAACAGTGTTCATCAACATATATATTTGAGGTTTCTCTACAATCTCTAAAATTATTGGAAAAGTAAATAACGAGGATATTTTGCAAATAAATGGTGAGGATCACAGTTCCATAAGAGGTGCAGCCTAACAAAATATCTTTGAGTGGAGTGCCTTCTTATTGGATTGTAACTACATTTATCCTGCATATTGCGCCAAAAACTCTAGGCTAGACATTTTAAGCATAGCTGCGAGAGCATATTACATGAACTTGTAAGGTATAATAAACTGCAAATTATCAAAATCAACTCGAATTTGTGCAAAATCGATCTTTATTTTTCACTTCAGCTGTCTTGGCATTTAAACTTCCACCAAAATTAAACAAATGCATGATCTTCTTTCCTCTGCATGAAGTAAATTGACATGGGTTCCAGAAACTTAAATAGTACGTAACATCTGCCAGAGTAAATTACCTCAACGAGTGTGGATATGCCTTAGTTACTTAATTCCTTATTGACCCAGTATAGGTCCCATTAATCATTAAAAGCTATTTACTTTCCCCAGATGACGTTGGAGCCATTGTATGTTTCACATGGCATACCAAGTATTGCTAAAACTCTTTTCAACTGATAATACCAGGAGACACAATCAAATAACAAAGGGGGCAAATTATAGGTAAAATATATGGTATCCACTCACTTTCATCAAACCATAAGGGTTGTTAGATCCATGAAACTTATCTTTGAAATAAACTCCTAATCTTTTGTCAAAAGTAAGTACTATTTTATCTATAGCATAACTTTTTATTTTAAAGGGGAAGAAGTTTTAAATTTCCCAAGGTTTACCAGTCAACTTCAAGAAAAGTCATGCCAAGCAGATCAAGATCATGCAACATCCTTGAATTCCACAATAATTATTTGAATATGGAAGCGCAATCATATCATAACGTAACCTTGCAGTAGAAAAACCTAGCTGGATATAAGAGACACGAGCTTACCATAACCACGTAGAACATACATGTCTGTGCAAATGTACAAAAATATCACGTCATAAGCACTACCATAGATGCACATATATATTTATCTGAAAATACTTTTAAAAAAAAAAACCAATTACTAGAAAATAGTCCATGAGAGCCAGAATATAGAAACTCACAAATCTAGAAACCTTCTTCCAGAAATGTGGAGTCGGCTTTGCAGAAATATAAGCTCTCTGTAATGCAGCCTCTTGCTCTTGAGTCCAACCTTGGCAATTCTTATAGCCTTCTTCTCCTTGTTTGCTCTCAGTTAGTGTCTTAATTATTCCACTTTCTTCCTTTTTAAGGGCGGGTAGACCAAGCACACATTGTCTGGTGCCTCTTTGTGTTTCTGCTACTACTACTTCAGATTTATTAACAACTCCATCTTCTATTGCATCCTTCTTATCCTCCTTGTCAGTCTTTCTACGCAACAAGGACCTACTTTCTCTCTTAGGCCTACAGTCAGTCCTCTCGACTTGCCCAGCAATAGTCTGCTGATTAGAAAACCTCAACGATTGATCAAAGTTGCGAAACTCCTGAACCCCACAATTCAGTCTTGGAGACCTTCTCAACCCAGCACATGGAGTTGTACTTCTCCCCAAGCCATCACTCGAATTTCTTTCAGGGTAATCTTTAACCTGATTAATCGGCAGAAAATGCTCTTGTCCCCTAACCCCGCTACAAAATCTTGGAGATCTTCTCAACCCACTACGCAAAATCGTGCTTTTCGTCAAACCATCACTGAGATCTGTCACTTCCCTCGAATTTCTTCCTGGGTCGTCTTCTACCCGGGTTTTAACCAGAGAACGTTTTCGCTTCGAACCCACGAGCCTATCCAAACGGTCAACCCCGTCGTCATCGGATTTCAGCACGCCAATCTTCGGACTGAGAAACCTCGGAGATCTTCTCAGGGGAGGGGAATGTCCATACACGGCGGCAGCGTCGCTTCTCTTCGGCATTTCAACAAGCACTCGGCACATGGCCCGTCTCCGCGATAACGCTTGAGATGGGCTCTGCTCAAGAAACCCAATAACGTGCTGAGAAACAGAGAAGACATCACAAGACGAAGGGCGTCATCTGCTGGAATCAACTTTTTCTCACTGGAACCATCAGATGTACAGTAAAGATCGCAATTTTTCCCGGGTAACACCGACATACGCAACGACGTAAATGGAACTCCTACCTGCTTTATGGCGCGGTCGCCGGGAAGAGGACCGCGCGGCGGCTCGCGGGGCTGCACGGCGGCTGGCTCCGGCGGCTGCTGCACCAGAAATCCGGAGGAAAGAGGGGAGCGAGAGCACGATTGGAGGGAAAAGATGGCATTTTGAATTGATGGGCTTCGTTATCTGGGAAGAATAATGGAGCCCCATTAGATTTTTAGTTTAGTGGACCATGAAAATGAAAACGGGCGGATTCATAAGCTTTTTGCTTGGTTTTATTTTTGAGTTATTATGACAAAAAACCCCCACATTGGTATTGGTAAATGGTATTGGTATTTATCTTAAATTAATTTTTTAATCACTAAAATATTAAACTGATACATCTATAAGAAATTTACTCCAAACTAATTGTTTATCAAAAATCCTAAACTTATATATTTAATACAATTTACATTCCATTAAAATTAAATTGAATTAATAAATTAGTCAAATCACAAACCTAGTTTGGAATTTTTTGTGATAAATAGAAAATAAAATCCTAAACGAATATATCCGTCAATTGTCATGTTCATCCAATTCAATTTGATCTCGATTTTTTAACAAAGAATAAAAAAGTAAATATGTCACAATTTTTTACAACCATACCATTTAGGATTTTTTATGGTCAAAAAATTAATTCTCGATATATTTGTCTTAATCATGTCTAGTTTATGGTTTTTTTATGATATTAATCATTTCTTATGCTTTTCTTTTTTGCTGGACTAAAGGAAAAAGGGGCAGGGCTATTTCCACACTATTTTACCAACATGGTTCTACTCTTTTGAAAAATAGAAGGTCACTTGAGTAAACTATATACTCCCCAAATAGAAATCAACTCATGCAGTGTGCATCCTTCTATCAATATTCATTGTTTCTATTTTACTTTTTATAATTAATAGAATTTCTACAAGAATTTGAAATTAAACTAATTGCATAATCTGGATCTCCATGACACCAAAAGCGTAATCACCATTAGAGGAAATAATAATCTTATCGATTTCAATAACTAAAAACGTACTGGAAAACTTAAATGGTACGAGTCCAGGAAACACTGAACTGTTAGTGGCACGGCTTTGAGGCAAGATTAGACAACCAAGACCCATCTCGCTACATTTTTTATTTTTCCAGGTCATGCAATTTCACATCAATCTAACGCAATATATCCATGATATTATAAAACATGTACTATCGGCCAATAACAAAAACTAAATAAGACTGATCTTAATATTTTTAACTGCTCCCCATTAAAATTTACATTTGTAATATCATCAATCACACCTTCGACACATCTCCAACTTCAAAAGAATGGAAACTAACAAGAGGCAGATTGGTCAACTAAAGAAGGAAGCTTAATCATAAGCTATACTACAAAAAAGTCAAAACCCAACAATCCAAGATGATCTTTGCTCAAGCACAATCTCCTTTCTTGAACGCCAGAGCTTCCTCAAGAAGCCTCTCAAAGTTGCCATGTGATGACCCGCCAGGGGAAGTTGCAGCTTCAGCTTCTCTCTTCCAGCACTGAGCTCTCTCCCTCATCCTCCTCCCTTCCTCACCTTCCATCACCTGCCTCACCAATCCCTCAATCTCCTCCCTCCTCACGTCCTCATCCACCTCCACTCCAATCCCCCACTCCGTGCAGGCGTACCGGCAGTTCGTCTGCTGATCCGCGAAGAACGGCCAGCATATCACAGGCACTCCTGCGCTCACGCTCTCCAGCATCGAATTCCACCCACAGTGCAACAAGAACGCACCAACCGACGGGTGATTCAGCACCTCTTCTTGTGGGCACCAGTTTGCCAGCATTCCTCGGCCTCTGATCCCGTCGAGGAATTCCCGCGGCAGGGCTGCCGACTCGCCCTTCACAATGTCGGGCCGGACGATCCAGAGAAACGGGTGGTTGCTGTTTGCAAGCCCCCAAGCGAACTCCTCCAAGTGCTTCCCTGACATCACTGTCACGCTCCCGTAGTTCACGTATACCACCGAGTTGGGTTCTTTTCCGTCCAGCCATCGCAGGCATTCCGTCTCCTCCTTCCACAGGCTTGACTTTATTGATTCGGATTCTGACTCCTTCTCGCAGGGAGTCGCCATCAAGGGAAGCGGGCCAATGGTGTATATGGAGGGGAACTTGACGGCGATTGCATCAAGGACCTTGCGATCAAAGGCATCGAATGTGTTGAAAGCGATCGCTGGGGAGCTCAGAGGCAGTTCTGAGCTTCTTCACCCAAGAAATCGAACATGATGCTTTTGGGGTCGGTCGTCCTGATGAGGCTGGGGATGTCTCTGAGCCGGATGTTTCTCATGCCGGGTATCCAATCTATAGGCGTGTCCAGCGTGCCATCGCTGAGGAAGTTCTCATCTGGAAATTCACAACAACATGACTGTCACATTCACATGAAGTACTGCACAAGCTACGAAATGCCGACAACAGGTTTCGACGAAAATCGAACAATCTTTAACATCCAGCATCCAAGTATACTCTTTACAACTTTGGTTTAAATCCCAGAAGAAGAGCTTCTTGATTCTCTCGATCCTTACTTGTGTTGAGTAATCAAATGGACTGAACAAGACTGTCACCTTTCATGTAAGGAACAAAGAAGTACTAAATACCGGTAAGAGTTTTCACTTTCAAGTTTGAGCAGAGACACAGAAGCTTCTTGATTTTCTTTTTCTCAAGTCCTTACTATCGAGCAATCAAATAGGCCAAACAAGACAAGATTGCAGAGAATTGAAATCAAACAGTACAATAACTACTCTCACATACTACAAAATCTGATGAAATTGAGAACTGGGTAATCAAAAGTACCAACCTTTGAATGGGAATATCCCTCTCCTGACAAGCTCTCTATAGTGCAGATACGCCATGAAGCTGCAAGCGGAGGCAGTCCATAATTGAACCTCAGGAACTCCTATTTCCTGGGCTGCGTCAATGGCAAAGCTCATGACGCCGTCCGAGACCACGCAGGTCACTCTAGGGACATCCTCAGACAAGTTCAACCTTGCTAGGAGCTCCCGGAACGGGCCGAGGCAGTTCCTCCTGACAGAGTCGCACAGCAAGGGGACGTCCTGGGTGGTGTCGCTGTTGGACGGCGGCAGCCCATCAGGGATGGCCTCGAAGCGGAAATCGGGCAGGCCCTTCACTGAGTCCAGCCCATGGGACCGGATCAAGCGCCGGTGGTTGTGCTCGGTATTGACGACAGTGACATGGAAGCCCCTGGAGTGGAGGAGCTTGGCAAGGTGCATGATGGGCGTGACATGGCCTTGAGATGGGTATGGAACACACTGCATGAGGTCTTTTCCTTGCTGAAGCATCATGATCCAACTCCATCTTGCTCAGTTCTGATCTCTTGCTAAAACAACTGCCGAGTATCGTCTGATGTCAATCGGATAGCTAATACTGACAGTCTTCCCTCTTCTATCAATCGCGAGAGATTGGAGAGTCGAATTTTAGAGCTCCGAGACCATCATCTTAGAACAAGAAAGATGGAAGTCGATGATGATAACAGTGAAACGTTTGTGGAGCTCTGCAAAGACTGAGACGGTGAGGGTTTACCAGGTTAGCCTGAGCCACAGCTAATGATTCTTTGCATGACAAAAACTAGTACCAAACAGTCGAACCTTGTATGCCTGACTTCGCGGAGATTCTTGAGATGGGGTTTCCTTTCTCTACCTGGTACTAGACTGAGGGCTGAGGAAGGGCCTCCACCGCCGCGGCTCCATGATTGCTTGACGCTTGGTGCCGTTTAGAAAACGACAACTTTTGCTTAGCTGAGGATGACAAGAATGAAAAAAAATAAGACAACTGTATACAAAACCTTGCATTTCGAAAACGACAACTTTTGCTTAGCTTAAGCAGAAGCTGGAGATTCCATGAAGGGTTCTCCTGTTTTAATATTTTTAACTACTCCCCATTATAAATTGTAAAATTACATTTGTAATATCATCAATCATACCTTCGACACATCTCCAACTTCAAAAGAATGGAAACTAACAAGAGGCAGATTGGTCAACTACAGAAGGGAGCTTAAACATAAGCTGTACTACAAAAAAGTCAAAACTCAACAATCCAGATGATCTTTGCTCAAGCACAATCTCCTTTCTTGAACGCAAGAGCTTCCTCAAGAAGCCTCTCAAAGTTGCCATGTGATGACCCGCCAGGGGAAGTTGCAGCTTCAGCTTCTCTCTTCCAGTACTGAGCTCTCTCCCTCATCCTCCTCCCTTCCTCACCTTCCATCACCTGCCTCACCAATCCTTCAATCTCCTCCCTCCTCACGTCCTCATCCACCTCCACTCCAATCCCCCACTCCGTGCAGGCGTACCTGCAATTTGTCTGCTGATCTGCAAAGAATGGCCAACATATCACAGGCACTCCTGCGCTCACGCTCTCCAGCATCGAATTCCACCCGCAGTGCGTCAAGAATGCACCTACTGACGGGTGATTCAGCACCTCTTCTTGTGGGCACCAGCTCGCCAGCATTCCTTGGCCTCTGATCCCATCGAGGAATTCCCGCGGCAGCGCTGCCGACTCGCCCTTCACAATGTCAGGCCGGACGATCCAGAGAAATGGGTGGTTGCTGTTTGCGAGCCCCCAAGCGAACTCCTCCAAGTGCTTCCCTGATATCACTGTCACGCTCCCGTAGTTCACATATACCACCGAATTGGGTTCTTTTCCGTCCAGCCATTGCAGGCATTCCGTGTCCTCCTTCCATAGGCTTGACTTTATTGATTCGGATTCTGATTCCTCGCAGGGAGTCACCATCAAGGGAAGCGGGCCGATGGTATATATGGAGGGGAACTTGATGGCGATTGCATCAAGGACCTCGTGCTCGAAGGCATCGAACGTGTTGAAAGCGATCGCCGGGGATCTCAGGCAGTTCTGAGCTTCTTCTCCCATGAAATCGAACATGATGCTTTTGGGGTCGGTCGTCCTGATGTGGCTGGGGATGTCTCTGAGCCGGATGTTTCTCATGCCAGGTATCCAATCTATAGGCGTGTCCAGCGTGCCATCGCTGAGGAAGTTCTCATCTGGAAATTCACAACAACATGATTGTCACATTCACATGAAGTACTGCACAAGCTACGAAATGCCGACAACAGGTTTCGACGAAAATCGAACAATCTTTAACATCCAGCATCCAAGTATACTCTTTACAACTTTGGTTTAAATCCCAGAAGAAGAGCTTCTTGATTCTCTCAATCCTTACTTGTGTTGAGCAATCAAATATGCTGAACAAGACTGTCACCTTTCATATAAGGAACAAAGAAGTACTAATTACCACTGAGAGTTCTCACTTTCAAGTTTGAGCAGAGACGCAGAAGGTTCTTGATTTTCTTTTTCTCAAGTCCTTACTATTGAGCAATCAAATAGGCCAAACAAGACAAGATTGCAGAGAATTGAAATCAAACAGTACAATAACTACTCTCATATACAAAATTTGATTAAAATTGAGAAGAGGGTAATCAAAAGTACCTACTTTTGAATGGAAATATCCCTCTTCTGACAAGCTCTCTATGGTGCAGATACGCCATGAAGCTGCAAGCGGAGGCAGTCCATAACTGAACCTCAGGAACTCCTATTTCCTGGGCTGCGTCAATGGCAAAGCTCATGACGCCGTCCGAGACCACGCAGCTGACTCTAGGGACATCCTCAGACGAGTTCAACCTTGCTAGGAGCTCCCGGAACGGGCCGAGGCAGTTCTTCCTGACGGAGTCGCACAGCAAGGGGACGTCCTGGGTGGCGTCGCTGTCGGACGGCGGCAGCCCATCGGGGATGGCCTCGAAGCGGAAATCGGGCAGGCCCTTCACTGAGTCCGGCCCATGGGACCGGATCAAGCGCCGGTGGTTGTGCTCGGTGTTGACGACGGTGATGTGGAAGCCCCTGGAGTGGAGGAGCTTGGCGATTTGCATGATGGGCGTGACATGGCCCTGGGATGGGTATGGAACACACACTGCATGAGGTCTACTCCTTGCTGAAGCATCATGATCCAACTCCATCATGCTCAGTTCTGATTTCTTGCTAAAACGACTCCCGAGTATTGTCTGATGTCAATCGGATCGCTAATACCGACAGTCTTCCCTCCTCTATCGATCGCGAGAGATTGGAGAGTCGAATTTTAGAGCTCCGAGACCATCATCTTAGAACAAGAAAGATGGAAGTCGATGATGAAACGTTTATGGAGCTCTGCAAAGACTGAGACAGTGAGGGTTTACCAGGTTAGCCATCTAATGATTCTTTGCGTGACCAAAACTAGTACCAAACAGTCAAACCTTGTATGCCTGACTTCACGGAGATTCTTGAGATAAGGTTTCCTTTCTCTACCTGGTACTAGACTGAGGGCTGAGGAAGGGCCGCCGCCGCCGCCGCCGCCGCTCCATGATTGCTTGACGCTTGGTGCCGTTTCGAAAACAACTTTTGCTTTAGCCGAGGATGACAAGAATAAAAAAATAAGACAACTGTATACAAAACCTTGCATTTCGAAAACGACAACTTTTGCTTAGCTTTTAGGCAGGAGCTGGAGATTCCATGAAGGGTTCTCCTGTTTTGAAGATTTTCGAACAAGACGAGACTTGGGACGAAGACATAGGAGCAGAGAGTAGGAAGGGAAACAATTACAGTATACAATTCCTAAAAAGAGGAAATTCAGAAGCTTGGGTCTATTTTCAGCGGAAACGCATAACATTTGTAGCAATTTAATTTTAAATATTTTAATTGGATCAATTTAATTTTATACATTTTCACGTTGATACCGATTCAATGTATACAATCAATGTTGGCTGAAAATTACTGACTTAGACGCCAAGTACGTGACACGGTTGGTATTGATGTTTATAATTTTTTTTATAATTTTTTAATAATTTTTTCTTTTCTTTTTCCTTTCCTTCTTTCCTTTTCTTTTTACTAGTGGTTGAAGACTAGCCACCAACTGTAGCCCATGGTCGGCGAGGTGAGGGCGAGTTCTCGTGAGGTCGCCCTAGCCAGGGTGACAGTGGGCCTCACTAGATATGACAAGGGGGCTCTTGCCGATGCTCATCTTTGCCCAAGCGTGGCTCGACAAGGTCAACCCTCATCGGCTATGGCCTGTGACTAGTAGCAGGCTGGCCATGGGCCATGGCCAATGACTAGCCAATGGCCAAAGGAAGGGGAGAAGAAAAAAGAAATTTAAAAAAATTCCGGCCTAAGTCTACTGAATGAACTATTAGTAATGTGAAAAAGTTTAGAACTAAAATTAGTTCAATTAAATAATTTATAATTGAATTTATACCAACGAACTAAGTTTACAACTTTTTTGATGTCTTTTACCATTTCAGTTCATTTTGTCCAAAACGACAAGTCAATTTAATAGCTCTAACATACCTGCAGGGGCTTGTCTGTCTTTTTCTCCATCTCTTTCTACGGGGAAGATTTGCTATCTCCAAATTTCCTTTTTGTTCCGTCATTTTGCGAAACATTATATATTGAATTCTTAATTTAATCATTCATATCGCTTTAAAAGCTAGACAAACGAAATATATATTTTTTTTATTAACAACAAAAATGTTTTGATATGGATTATGGTTGATTATAAAGATATTTTCTGTTGACTCAGCTTTCGAAACAGTAGATGATCAAAATTGAAAAATCTTTTCTCATTTACTAATTTTCCACAACGCAAATGAAGCTGCCCATAGGGTCAATCATTCCAATCATTCGAACTAACTTGGAGCATCTTCGGTCAATTTGATTGCAACAGGATTTTCTTTATTAAGTCCTGGAGGATTTTCTGGTAAGGCAACTTCTCAAAAAAACAACTTGAAAACAGGGTACACTGAGACACTTAACAAACCTAACAAGGGAAATACTTCATTAAGCCCCTTATTCTTGTACAACCATAGAGTTCTACGGATCCACATCCGATGAAAATCGCGTCACAATGAGTTACGACCTCACAAAAACAAGCAACTTTCAACACGAATCTGATCTTTCATCTAATTGTAAGAATGATGATGCAGGAATTTACCCAGAAATGCACATTTGTAAAAGAACCAGCTCTTTTTTGGTTCCTTCCTCGTGGACCTGAATTCGCGGCGTGTGGCCATGATAGCTATGTCGCAAGAGGACCATAACATCCTACATTGGCTGCTTTCACAATTCTCCAATTCTCACGATTCGGTTCCCTGGCTCATCATAGGGGCTTTAGTTTGGTTGATTTCTAACTGCTTCAAACCTTCCTCGCCCAAACTCGCGGATTCATTTGTGTGTTCTGGATTAGGTCCCCGTCGGCTTTCCCATAGTTTCCCGGTCTTTCCAATTGCAAGAATCAGCTCAAGTTGTTTCTGCTGCTGATCCTGCCGGAAGTCAAAGAAGAATATTAGCAGCCAACTCAGGAGAGAGCATGCCATTTTCTAGATGCGCGATTCCACGGCTATCAAGTCGTATTGAGATGAAAAGTTTTATCATTCACAATGAGTCAAGAGGTGGAAAGTCATTACAACCTGCATTGCCAGCAAAACCTTCTGAATTTCACCAAGCTCCTTTTCAAGAATGTCTTCTTGCATTGCCAATGCACGAGTAGCCTCTGAATTCTTTTGAGCCAGAGCTGCAGTCTTAAGACATAAAAACACATCGTTAGAGAAGATGCGACCTTTTCTAATGATTTTGGAAGCAAAGTTACTTCCTAAGGGAGATGCAACAACTTATATCAACTAGAAAGTAATTTTAGTAAATTGTTCAACTTTAAACACTCCATCTCATCCCTTTTCTCTCTTGTAGGCATTTCCACTATAGAGTCAGTGGCACCAGGTGGTCTACCATGGGTTCTCTCTAAGCCCAAGCCTCCTTTTTCTCAATCAATTCCTGGACCATTTGATGGATTAAAAATGCCCAATTCACCCATAAATCAGATCATTCTATTTTGGGCATTTTTTATTTTCCTATCTAGTCATTTATTAGTAAAATAGAAATCCTCAAGAAGTTTTACTCAGCAATTATCTTATATTAAGTGACTCCATATGATGCTGGTGCATTTCTCAATTTTCCGCACCCTGCATTTGCATGGCGAGAATGTTTCGTGGCCTTCAAATCAAAGCAGGATCAATGATGGAGAATTATGCATAGATGTGCTCCAAATCAGTTCCGCAAGAAACAATACAACCGTACGCATGTTTCCAAGTGAGAAAATGATACATATAATCTTCTTCTAATCTCTTGGCCATATAAGAGCAATAAAAAATAAAAACATGACAGCATGTGATCGTAAAATTGACAGAGCCTCATTTGCTTAATTAAACATAGTTGATCCACTATTCCAGGTATTTATTGGAAGTGATCTCATGAATCTCTATTGACAGACAATATAATTCCAAAAATTTGCATGAGGACGCACAGTTATTGGCCCAACAGCAGGGTTTCCTAGACACCTCCAACCAAAGCAAGGACTGACTTTGATGAGTTCAGACCCATGAGAGCTGGAAAAAATTGTTACAGTATCTACATTACAGATGAAACTCCCAAAATAGTCGCTCTTTCAAACGTGCGCGCCCTAATTTACATGTGCCAGTACACCATGCCCTGACATAATTTTGCCAAATTGATGCATTAAGTTGCCTACCATGAGATCAAGTATAAATTCCCTTCATTCCACTATGATGCATGCATCTTCTTATGCATAATCAGGCCTGTCAAGCTCCCACCAATGTTGCTTGACTCAATTATTTAGCATTCTAGATCCACATTATCTGTATAATTTGAAATTCTCTGGAACAACAAACAGATGATCTCTGCCAAATGATTACTGTCCAATTTTCTATATGCTGCTTTCATCAATTACGAGATGATTTTCTTAGCCTCTTTCTGCAGAACTAAATAAGTGGGAATCTATAATGCCCGCTATCCCAAATGTGGTGCCAATTAGTCACAAAGTCTGGGGTCAAGGCCCCCGCTGCCTGAAACCGCATTCTCAGTTACAAGCTTGATGATGCAGTACATGAAGACTTACTAGTCACAGGCATTATGTGGAGCAATAGGACCAAGTTCAAGCTCATCACTTAAGTCCGAGCAGGGGATATTGACATCAATAATGGGAAGGAACCAGAGGCAGAAAAGGATAGTTGAATGGGCAGGAGTAAAGGAAAATTATTTCTGTTAGTTAAAGGATAGTTGATCCCTTGGAGTTGAGAGATACTGGGAATTGATGACTTTGGTGCATTTAAGTTAGTGTCCTGCCTTCAGTAATATCATCTTTATGCTCTCATGCCATCTGTCTCTCATTACTTTGCACTCTTGGTTCGATACTACTATGCTCTACATTAATTTTGCCTGTAGCAATTGAAGGAAAACCTATTATCCATTCTGCATTAACTTTTCACTAGATCAACAGGTAACATGCTTGGATCCAAAGTGACTTATTTCCCTAGTTACACTGGTCAAATAATAAATCCATAAATAATAAGATGGTCTTTAGCCTCCCTGGTAAATGTATGCACACTGGAGAAAAATGTTCAACACAAGAGGTTCATCAGTTTCACGTGAACCATCAGATAAGGCATTTTTTACACATTCTTTTGGTTAGATAATTGGCAGCCTCATAAGCCACTCTTGATTACATATTCAAGGAGTGTTGTACTTGCCTCTGGTTTAAATCTAGAGACTAAAGTTTCTGAGCATCCTCATGACAACAGGTGGAATTTGAAGCCTTCTAGAAAGATAGAGTCAATGCAGATTCAACAACTATCGTCGAATGTTATAAATGTTACTAATATCAATGCCTTAGACATACATCAGGTTCAGGTTGCTTCTATATTTCAGCAGCTTAGAACTTAATATGTATATACACTCTTTCAGTCTAAAGATTATGTTCTTTAACATTGTCATGGTGGCAGAACCACAAGAATCTGAAAACATAATCTAAAAGCCTAATCATAAACCATAAACACACCAACCTGAACCCTAATCCAGATCCATAATTCTTATAAACTAAACACTGATCAACACTCCTCCAATAAATTTGTGACAGTTAGGCTGCACTACATATAGCCTCTAATCCAGGGTTTTATGAGAGAAAACACATCGAAGTTGAATGTCACCTTATAAGGGAGCAGTAAATTTGTGGAGATATTGCAACAGACTTTGTAAAGTCTAACGGTCAGTTTGACAATCTATGTCCAAAGGCTCTTCATTTAAAGTCTACAATAGGCTTCATATGAAAGATAGATTGAAGAAATGGAAGTCGTCAGTATCATAAAGATGTGTTCTTTGAGATCAGATACCTAAGATCAGAGATTATCAGGCTTTTGAATGTCCTTATTCAAGCTGATGCTTTGCCTCATAGAATGTCACATGCTCAATGACAAAGGAGTATCAAGGTGGGAAGTCGAGCTCAAGTTGACAAGGACATCAGAAGGAAAAGCTTTTCACATAACTTTTCTTGAATTAGCATGAAATTTCTAATTTATTTCTCTTGGAGATCTAGGAATAGAGGATCAATTGCTATGCTCAAGGCATCTGAGTTGTCCTTGATTTGAAAACAACAGCAAAACATACATAAAGAGGTTTTAGCTCAGATTTGACCAAGTGTTACTGATTACCATTGACAACTATGTAGAATATAGAACATTTCATTTGACTACGATATATGAGGTCGTAGCAGGATTGGGGACCCCACTTTAAGACTAACATTATTGATTATCATCTTGTATGAAAGGAAAAATGATAATTATTTCTCCTCTTTCTCCTCCACAACTTAGGCAAGACTTAAGTTGTAGGAACTTGTCGCCAAGAAGGCATTGTCAGTCTGTCTCAAGGAGGGAATAACATCAATGCTAACCAGGCCTTATCCAAATAGTGGGCCGATATGCCATCAGCTCAATTTCCTACCAATGGAATTAATGGTGAAAAAACTAAAATTTCATCTTCACAGGGATTCCAGAAAGAAGGAAAAAAAAAGAATAAGTTGCAATGTGAAAACAAAATACAGAAAGAAAAGGATAAGACTAAGAGAATCTGAGATGAGAACAAGTAGATTGAAACCAGAAGAGAGAAAAGTACAACTAGCAGCAAACAACTGAGGCAATGCCGTTCCCCATTTTAAGGAAACTGAAGTGATCAACACCTACAGGCTTATGTCCTCCACAGCTCCTCTTTCATTCACTCCTCCCAACATTACTTCCACACACACACACAGAGAAATTGGGAGGAAAATGAACCTTCTACAAGAAGCCTCCAACCGAAATTGCACTCACAAAGGTTGAAACCACATACCCAGGCGCATCAGAAAGATTCTTCACATGAGTTTGTGTGTGCAAACCGTCGCCCCGAGAGAGAGAGAGAGAGAGCATAGATTTAAAATAATTTCCAAGTCTCCAACTCCCTCAGAATTCCCTACATTAGGCTACCTCAGCAAGGTTGTTGGCCAAGAGAAACCCAAACAGGAAACTAGAACAGTCCAGGAATACACCTCATGATGATACTAAGAATACATCATGTATGACATTACCAATGGAAGAAGTCTGCTCTTCCACATATACACCATCATGTCCCATGAAACCACAATGCAGATAAAGTTATATATAATATGACAAAGTTGAAAAACTATTAGTATGGTGGATTTTTTTTTTTGGTCAAAAGTATGGGTGGATTTGAAGAAGCCTTTGGTGTCCAATTGAGGATGTAGAGAGGAGGGATTGTCCTACTCCTACTCCATTCTATCCTTTCACGCCAGATACCATCTATGAATATTAAAACCATAATACGGGAAGGTGACATCCTGGCATTAAGGATGGTCAGAGTAATATCCCAAGATATGACACCATTCTCAACAAATCCTGTATCCTCCATTCCTCATGGTTATCTTGGGTGGAAAGAAAATGATATTGCCAATGAAAGAACAGATGTTCTCTGTCTTTCCTAACACCAACCTAATGGGTTCATAAAAATTGCGAAAGTTTTGTTGTGGATAAAGCAATGAAGAAATGGTTGGAAACTCTATCCAGGATGTTCTACTTCTGTTCAAATGAGTAACTCACCAATGCCCAACAAAAGTGAGCACAGAAGCAGCATTAGAATCTACAGGTCAGGAATTCATAGACAATGCAGAGGAAACCTTGTATGTGTCTTCCCCATTATCCCCATGTTTCACTCTGTTCATGTGACGAGGTAAGGTTTGCATGTATTTTACATTGAACCATAAGTTAGAGTAAGCATGACAGTTTTTAACATTACTTGCCCTAGGAAAATGCAGAATATGATTGTGCTGATGAAGGTGAATTTATCCAGAGGAAAAAAGGTTTAAGTTCTTTCACTCTAGTTGTTACTTGCTACTTGTTACTTGTATCATGCTATAACAAGATGGAGAAGTTAGCCATCAGACAGCGGATTATGCTACCACCATCTTATTCACATATCTTTTTCCCCATGGTCAAGAACAACTCTGAGAGGCAACAAGGGACTAGGAGTGCCTACTGGATTCCATTTGTTCATCTTTAGACTGTGACATGAAATTCTGCTATAGCAAGAATAAACATCAATAAAAGGATAAGCATCTAATGCACAAAGCAAAACGGAACCCGGAAAAGGAGTGCAAGGATTGAGGAGACAACATAGGCAAAAAAAAATCTGGAAAAGATAACCTCAATATCTGATTCAAAACACATGATTCATAGACCGCAATTCAAGAATGACTAATGAAGTATTACCAAGAATTTGGGTGTTATTAGGACATGAGCATACAAATGACGAGCCAGGTCAAGCCTTACAAGTTTATCTGTTTTGCTCATTGCTTTTGTTTTTCCCAGACCTTATCTATAAATTGCCTCTTTTGAAATGGATATTCCCAATTCACTTCTCTGACCGTTTTGCAAATGATGGGGATCCTCATAACTTAACATGGCTGATATTTGTATTGCCGCTGACCATTTCGATTGAGCCACAAGTTGGATCTATGTTTCACCACAATACCCAACACCCACCCCAATCTGGTCCTGTTCATGACTTGCCTCCAATTTTCAGTTTTACTGGCGTAAATAGAGAAAAATAGTGGATTCATTCAGTATAGTTCTACAGCCTAACATTTGACAATCCAAGATTGAACTGAAGACCACCATAATTAGGAACACACATTACCTCAGTAATTGGCTCTTTCAAAGTTTTCCGGGTAACCCGAAACCTGATCCCGAGCTTCTCAAGCTGTCTCGACAGGACCCGGATCATAGTTGCAGAGCTCCTCAAGTCCTCCTCCAGCTTCTCAACCCTCTCCACCAAGTTCACATTTGGCACGGCCGCTTTCCCCGGCTGCTCAAAGACCCTCCTCCACTGCCGCCGCCTAACCCACGCGCCGCTCGCCACGCCGCCCACCAACGCCACCACCAGCCACCCCAAAACCCTATCCCCGGCCGCTCCGAAAGCCGCCCTCTTCACGGCGAAGACGACCGACACGACGGCCGACGAGACGAGGCAGACCAACTCGGCGATCGAAAGAAACGAATCGAAGTCGAAATGACTCGCCCCTTCCCCGCGCACCGCGCCGTCGGACGGGTACGCCCTGACCCGGTAACCGCCGCCCTTGAGGGAAGCCGAAGCGTGGCGCGAATTGGGCCAATTCTTGGGCAAGACGATGTGGGTCTGCGGCCTCGAGAAGGTTGGGACGCGCTGGGAGGCGCACGGCGGAAAGAAACTGGTGGGTCTGCGAGGGGAGGCGTTCTTGGTCGAGCAGAGGGAGAGGCGGGACGCGGCGGCGCTCCGCCGCTGGGGCGGCGTCAAGGAGAGCGACATTGTCTTGCCGAGAAGGGAAGAAGCTCTTCGGCGAGGTCAGGGCTCGTCGGGGAAAAGGGGAGGAGGGCGCGGGACTGGCGGTGCCATGGATGGGGGGTTCGTGCTGCTTCTGCTCGAGAAGGACGATGCTTGCGAATATGCAGAATCAAGATTTGGAGAGAGAGAGAATATTTGCGATGGATACGATGGAGAGAGAATGGCTTGAAACTGTTTGATTTTTCCTTGGCAATGTCCACTTCGGAAAAAACTATGTAAGAGCTATCATCGTATAATCTCACTGCCAAATCGGCTTTGGACCTTGAATTTTGGCTTTTAAGTTTTACAGGATCGTTATTTTCTGAAATTCAGAAAACTACACAAAATTCCTGATGATAAAGGACAGAATTTTACTGACATGATATGACAGTCTTTAGATTAGTGTTATATTAACAGTATATCATGTATTTCGAATTCTTAAAAGACCCATAATAATTTTTAATTATCTGTTATTTATTTTTTCGTGATTTAAAATAATGCATTACTTTCACAATAAATTAAAGACGATCATATGAAGCCTATTTTAAGTCGTAAATGACTTTTCAGAAATGGCACGTGTGATTTGGGAACTTAGAATGAGAGAATAAATAAGGGTTGGTGTCATGTGAACTTTCTCAAGAAGGATGCCATGTAAAAAAAATATTTTTAACATCAAATTGACAAGAAATCGCAATAAAGAGAATGACACCAATTATAGTGGGTTTAACAACCGCACTAAAGTACTCGTCATGGTCTAGTGCTTAGATCTCTATGCAACAAGGCAAGTGCTGATCTTTTCCATGACCTGCAACAAGTAGATATTTAGCAAGTTTTGAAGAGTTTGATGGTTGGATAGTGTTACTGGACTTTTCCTTGATCTGACAATCCAAAATTCATTTACAACTGATAAGCTAGATTTGAAGCTCATTCCAAAGGCTCTCTCTACCCAATCTGAACAATCACAGTTCAACGACACTAAGTGAATAGGTGCTCGTAAGTTTGGAAGAGTTCGATAAAGGAGAGAAAGGAGAGAGAGAGAGGAACGATGCTCCCTCATACCTTCAATGAAGTGTCATCATTTTTAGTCTCCATTGCCATGTCATCTTGTCCATTTTCCACTTTGGATTTGATTTTTTTTTTTAAAGCCATGCCAGATTATAAACTTTAATTAAAGAATGATGTAAGATGAATTGTTGGATTAGGTACTCAAATGAACAATTTTTCATCGATATTATAGTCAAGTGATTGAAAATAAAGTAATGACATTTAAGTAAGTGGTGTACTAAGTTTATGGTGAAGGTATGATTAAACCATTATGATGTTATAGTGCGACGTACTCATGTACCTGACCCATTACAAATTTGACAAATAAGATAAGGGCCTAGAACCGAGAATGGTTCCCTAGGTACATGGGGAGCATAGGGATCATGGTGGCCAACCAAAGGAGGTAGAGGAGTGACCTATATAGGGGGTGATGATAATTGCAAACTAAAACCATTCATAGGAAGATTACAAGCTTAATTTGATGACATGAGAACCATCCATTATGTCTCCAGCCAAATTTTCTGCCCCTAGAATTATGTTTATCCCATAGCCCTAAAAAACGAGGAGTGAGTTAAGTGGTGTGCCAACCAAAGCATGATGAATATTGAATGAAGATGAGACATTGAATTTTGGGAGAAATCATTCTTCTTTTATGAGTAGTCGATAGTGCTACACACCAAAGGAAACAATCGTAGGATTGTAAAGAACCATGGTGACAAAAGACCGTACTAAGGACAGAGCCCATTGAAGACTTGAATTACCAAATCCTTGTCGAAGGCAGATTAGTTTATTCAGGTGAGAGAGCTTGCAATTGTCTCGAGATGTTGAAGATAATTATACATGGACTGGTCTAATTACTTCTCGGCATTGTGAAAGCCAAGTATTAGCACAATTTCCTTGGCCGCACAACAATTTGTAAAATGTCTCTCGAGATATTCGAAGGTCAAAATATCTCAACTATGAGGCCGAATTGATCAAATTGAGAAGGCATTAATTCGTCTTGACCAACGTGAAATTAATGAAAGGGATTGACTACCATAATGCGATTGTGATTATTGACAAGCTTCAATGGACACGGATAAGGACCCATCCACATGACCTAGCAAATCTTTGCAGATTAGAATAAGCTCAAACTGACACGTTTCCACTAAAGATTATCGTCTACGTTAACCTTTATGGAAACAAGACTTGTGGTGTTGGCAAAAACAAGAGGCAGTGAGGCTAAGTGCACGGTTGAAGTTGGAGCAGTAGGAATCGGAGCAACAGCTAAGGGTGTAGAAGAGGTGTAAATGGGCGCAACGTTGAGAAGAGGTGACTTGGAATTGGGATTAACAGAGATAGAAGACGTGGGCAACGAGATTGTAGAGAAGAAAAAATTGGAGATGCATCGGACATTATTGAGAAAGAGATAGGAGCAAAGAGAGCGTGGATTTAGGTAGGGATGTTGAAGAATTCGATGTGCTTTTTTCTTATGATACTATGTTGATCTTTAGAGTTCAAGAAAAATAAAATAAAGTGTTTATGGTGGCTTGACTTGATTCTAATTAGGAATGTAATGTAATTATAAAGCGATTAAGTTCAATCACGGTGCAAATAGAAACATAACTACAAGTTGAGCCCACGGTACATATCAATTACATATTAATAATTACATCCAAATCATATTGGAAAATTTTCCAATGGGGTGCATGAACTTAGAATGCCAAGTTTAAACATAGACATTGACTTTGGCCATTTGGCCATAGCTAAATTAGATCAATGCTTTCTCTACCACAGAGGCCAATCTCTGTGGATGGGCTTGGCCCAGTGTTCCAACATTCAAGGAGCCCAGCTTGAGACTTTCGATTTCTTTTAAGTGCCGTGTGGCTATTTTCATTTTCTTACATAATGCTATTTACTTTTGGGGATTACCACTTCGATAAGATATTAATTTACTTTACTAGGATTATCTACAATTTAAGATTAAATTATCTCCAGTTACCCATCGATAGATGATTGACTTGCATTATGTATCACGAATTATTTGACAATATTTCCCGATATAAATGAATGATTCTATTTCGACTTATATCATATAGAAATCATCTATTATGTCCATATTTCTTTAATGCATGCATCTACCGCAAAAATAAATCCATGGAAGTCTTTTTTTTTTCTAAAAAAAATTCTGCTCCCTTTGGTCATATTCTAGATTTGTCTAATATGTTTTTTTTTTCCTTAATTCTTTTTGGGTGGGTTAATACCATGAAAAACTTTAAACCGAAATACTTGTGATAAATTTACTTCGAATTAATTTTTTAACCCCAACAAAATTTCAGAAAGGTGAATCTAAGAGTCAATATAATGGAAAAATTTATCATTTTGTTTAGAGTATGGGTTTGGCTCTGCCTCTAGCTATTCTTGTAGGCATTAGGGCTAGAGAGCATTGAACGATTCCTGCCCTTGGACTGCCAAAGATGCAGAAAGAAGGAAAATCAACCGTCTCTGCCTCAGCGCCAAAAAGAGCCCATTCTCGCCATCCGGGAATCCCCGTCTGGGAAGAACTTAAACTTAGTACACCTCTAACAAATTTATCATTTTCTTAATTTCCGTTAAATTTATACATAATTATTAAGTTAAATGATAAGTTTGGGATTCTATTTTCCGTTTGTCATGTGTGTACTAATTTTGATTTTTCGCGATATTAATACAATTTAACGAAATCTAATGGAATGTTTTAAGTTTTTTATGATATTAATATTTTTCTTTATTGAAGGCGTCTCATCATTAAATATGGACAATGACAATAATGTGTTTTCTTCTTACTTTTTGTGCAGATGGGTCGTACTAATATCAATCATAGCTCTTATGAAATTTGTTGCAATCATAGAAAGAGGACAAATTTGGCGGTGGCCTCTTCTTTAAGTTCCTTCCGCCTACTACCAAATGCTTTGTTGCCCGGTGATTCGTCCACACAAGATGGGTAGGCCAACCGCATTACACTGGACGGTCTACACTGACAGATCCCTCTCATCAACTTTCAAATGACTGCAACACTTGGTCCTCCTAGCCTGAAGAGAATGGTCTGTAGTGGATTGGAACATTCGGTACGGAAGAAGAGGATTAGTACAGTAATGCCCTCATCAACCTAACTATATGGGACCTAAATTTCTGTGTCTTGTAGAGAAACTGAATTGCAGAGAGACCCAAAAAGGTTAGGTGCATAGTACAGTTCAACCCAGGATCCAATCTGGGTGCAGTCAACTTCAGTGATGACTTGCTCAGCATTTCCCTAACAAGGTCAACAGTTTTCAGAAGAGTGCAGAGGAACAGAGAGCAGATCTTGGCCCCGTGATCAGCTACTTAAACTTCATCACAAGCCCAAGAACCACAGTTGGAGAAGTGCGCCGCATTCACACATGGCATGACAACCATGGAAAACTCAAAAAGATAAAGAAACTAAGGAGAAAAAGAAAGCTTCATTGCAAGGTCTAAAACCATGGGCAAAATTAGGGCTTAAGAGCCTCATTGCAGGCAGAGCACTGGGAAAATTTCATCTTAACTTCCCCAACAACGGTATGCAGACAATCGTATACCATAAGTTCGAACAGGGTCAACGTTGAGGAATGTGCTAGCTTAATAAGCAGAAACATTGGGAGAGAGAGAGAGAGAGAGAGAGAGAGATTAGCAGGACTAACTCACGTAATTCAATTCATTTATGAAGTTTGCAATCCTGTTTAAAAGTGCTATCTGCACTGCAGGCGAAGGAACTCCCCTTTCTTCTAAGAACAAAGATTTCATTACAAGATGCTCCGGACAAAATCACTGTTTGTCTAAATCCTAATCCGGGAGATCCATAAATCACGGTGCAACAGCAAAGCAAAAACACAAGGCAATGCCTTATACAATATATAGAATCATCAAGCAAAAACACAAGGCAATGCCTTCTCCAATATATAGAATCATCCCTCTCTCTCTCTCTCTCTCTCTCTCTCTCTCTCTCTCTCTCTCTCTCTCTCCATGTCTGCAGCTTCTTCATTGATATATCAAGACAATAAAATCCTATTTGGTTCAGCTGCTTCCAGGAGTGTCAGTTACAGCACACTTGCGGTTCAAATAACGAATGACAGCATCCTCGGCCCTGTAATTACAAAGGCATAATTCTAACAAAGCAAGAAAGTCTCTTTGGCAATTCATTGTCTAAAACATGAACAGTTACAATCACATCACCGAAGAAAAGATTGAGACAGGAATGACTAGCTAAAAAGTACGATATGAGACATATAGCAAACTGCGAAATGCATTAAAACCAGAATCCGATTCACAGCGTTTTTAAAAAAAAAAGTTCTCATTCTAATTATCTGACAATTAATGGTTTTGAACTCCTTACAGGATGACAGATATGGTGAACAATAAACATTGACAGGGTCTCAAAAAAGTCAGGAGTGTGATAATGAGCTACAGTAATCCATCATTGACATGTAAGGAATATCCCTAATATTGATTGGATTTGCCCGATATTTCTCATAAATTCAACATGATTACAAAGCTCATTAGGCATAATGAATTTTCAGAACAATCACCATCTAGAGGAGAAAAGATCCGACAAAAATCCAAGACAACCCATCAGACAAGTTGGTCCATTGATCAAGTTTCACAGCAAAGTTTACAATTTTTATGATACTCACTCCATGGCTTCGATTATGTGATTTTATTACTGAGCAATTTATTATTTAGGCCACAAGAAGCTCAGAAAGCAGGTGTTGCTTGATCGAACAGGGCATTCATGCAAAATACCACGATATATCCAGCTTCGTTTTCTAGAGAAAAAATTAGCCTCTCGTTCAAAATGCACTATAAAGTACTTCTATCTATCTGTCTGTATTTCACTGTACTCCATATCGCCTTCATGGGATGTATACATAAACAATGGACAAGAAAAGTAAACAAACTCACCAAGATTGGTTATAGAAGTCAGGATGATGTTCTTTGTCCACAATATGGCTCGCATCTCCTGCCGCAAGCTTCAAGTCTCTACTTTGAGAAGCAATCAATGCATTGACGAATTCTGCTGGTGACTGACTGAACCCAAGAAAGAATGAGCGTCTCTGCCGATGCCTATGGATCTCTTTAATTGTGGAAATGATCTTCTTGTCACAAGAATCAATCTCTTGATGCTTCTCGATATTTGCCAAAAATGCAGACATCTCCTTTTCCAATGGGATAGGCAAATCCATCAACACATCACAACAAGTAGTTCCGGCAGGAGAACTACCGGAAAGCTTGATCCTGTGCTCCAAGTGAATGGGTTGTGGAGGAGTCAAGTGCTGTGACAACTTCTGCGGAACCATGACAAACTTCATCTTCTCATCTCCAAATACTTTTTGGAGTGGTGGATCACACGTGAAGAAGGATGGATCACCTGAGCTCTGCAGGTTCCTGGTCTTAACATAGTGCCAAATTGCTTCCAAAACTCTGGGCCGTGTAGATACCTCAAGACCAACAACATCTGATAAAGCTGGTGAAAGCTTGAACTTTTCGGGCACGTAGTTCATGTCTAATCTTATTTGCACAGTGAATTCCTTGTCCCCATTTCTTTTGACCTCAAATCCCTCATGCAGAGAAGGAGACCTCTCACTATCCCATAAGATTACATGGTTATCCGGATAGAGAGTTTTGTCCAAGTAAATGGTAATTTTCTTGAAGAAAGACGAAAATTTGGGGCGCAACAGACCTGCCTTCTGAATCGTTCCGCCCACAACAGGATCTTTACCATCTTCTAATATCCGTCCAATAATCTTAAGTGACCATGATGGTGGCTCTACAACTGTGTTCTCTGAAGTCGTTGGAGTTTGATTCGAAAATGTGTTGAAAACATATATCCTAAGCGTTTTCTGGAAGCGAGAAGGGTTCCTAAGTGCCTCTTGAATCTCAATCTTCTTCCTTGACAAAAGGGCGTCCACTCTTGCCTCATACTCAAGTAACTTAGTGTAGATAGCAGATTCAGGCAACAGTGCAGCCACCTTACCAGGCAGTTGGTTCTCAGGAAGCTTCCTCTTCTTCCTAGGACCGGTTGGAGTTAACTCCATCGTTTTCAACGGCGAAGCAGCAGCGACATTAGATGACCCTGGGGGCCGAGAAGGAGGCTTCTGGCCAGCGCGCTTCCCACTTCCAGTACCAGGCGTAGCCACAGGCGGCGAAGATGCATTGACATTGCCAACACCAGCATTACCGGCATTGTGATTATGAAACTGAGATTGGAATTTGCCGTGAGGGGCGTGCGCTTGTGCAGGCCCCTGACCAAGAACATGAGCCTGGGGCTCGGACAACTTGAAGTGGCCAGTAAAATGAGACCCGCCATGCGTCTGAGGCTGCGACTGTGGACGGAGATGGGCCGGCTGCTGGTTGACAACCCCAGAATTCCCAAACGCAGTACTTTTAATTCCACTATTGCTATTCATTGAGAGACCTTATTTCCTATCCCACAGCACTAAATGCTAACAATTCTACAGAAGATAAGCCTTATATACAATCCAAGCCGAGGGCACGATCAAGGGTCGCATAAATCTACGATCTTGCACTCAGCGACGGAATCTTTATCATTCTTGACACATTCTTGAGAACAAAAACCCTACGTTGCAACGATTTCTTGCCCAAAAGAATCGAGGGAAACCCGGAAATCACCTTCAAGATCGAATTTTTCCTCTGTTTTCCAGGAAATCTCCCGAGAAACTGCAGTTTTCCAACGATCTTGGGAAAGTTAAAGAAGGGATCGAGAGAGCTCGAGAGCGGAGACGTACGCTAGTGGCGGGTCGGAGAGGCTGTCGTTCCGACCAAGCTTCGGAACCGCAACTCCCGTCTCATCCTCAGGCCACGCCGACGCTGTCTCTCTCTGTCTTCTCTCTCTGTGCTGTGGCTTCTCGCCGGAGGCACGGGGACGGGCGCGGCGGGGGAGAGAGCTTGAGCTACTGCACAGCACTTTTCAGAGCAGAATTCACTGTGAAAAATCCTAGGCGTTAAAAATTTATCTAATAGGATTAATTAATAGAAATCCCACCTTTTTTTTCTTTCTCTTAAAATCAAGTACTTTCTGTTGCCTCCTCACTTTCTTTTTCCAACATTACTATGTTAAATTTATAATTGCATTAACAATTAAAATGAATCGCATATAAAATAGCAGCAACAATAACATCATCATCATCATCATCATAAGGACAAGTTTTGTATTGCGGAAGTTTCGATAGTATAACCATAAACGTTGGTAACAGCTCTACAATAACATTATACCCTATAGATTTTCATTATTTAAATAGTCACATAATTCGTAATAGTTTTTGTCAAATGTATTAATCATTTATAGTCAAAGTACAAACACCTTTAAAAGATGCACTACTAAAGTCACACCTCTTAACACAATATATAGATACTTAAATTTTGACAACCCATTTGAATATTTATTACACAGAAAAATTAGGGGCCAACTCAGCCCTAAAACAAATATATTAGTTAATTGCTTTTAAGTATTAGGAGAATATTGATTAAGCCCATATAATTACAAGGGGCTTTTGAGCTTAAGTGGATTAATTAAACTAAGCCAATAAAGTGAAAATTGGAATAAGCCCTTAATTGACCGAAATTCCAAAATGTTTTATGCATTTTAAATTAGGAGATCTTGATTTAGTGGAGCAAACTTGAAGAGTGATTGAACTCTTTATTATCAAAATTTAAATCACATGGGAAAGAAAGGCTGATTTCCTCTTAATAAATATAAGATACATCTTCTGGGTTCAATTTAGGTAACTAAAGAATTTTGTGCTTAAAAGAGAAGTCCTAACTTTGTGTCTATATAAACATTAAGAAAAATGACAAAAATAATCCATAAACTTCAGCTTAATGTGTAATTTGGTCTATGAACTTTTAATTGTTCAATGTGCTATCTGAACTTTAACCCGATGTGTAATGTGTGCCATAAACTTTTAATTCGTTCAATGTGGTCTATAAACTTTTAGTACATGTTTATTATAGTCCTTGAACTATATATGTAGTCTTGGGTCTTGAATTGATGGAGGGATTATATTAACCATTTTCATATAGTCCATGAACTATATTAAATATGTATCAAAAATTCACAAATTACATCGAACAAATTAAAAATTTGAGAACTATATTGTACATTGAGTTAAAGTGTAAGGATAACATTGAACAATTTAAAGGTTTATGGACCAAATTACACATCGGATTAAAGTTTAGGAACTGCTCATGTCCTTATCCCTAAACGTTACCAAGTTGAGAATAATGCAAAAATGTGAATTTCTCTATATTTTGATGAGGCGCTTGGATGAACACTCACCTTTCCCCACAATTGGACTTCTTAGCTTTACTCAAGATACTTGGCCACACTTTGTGTGACATTCTCGTTTTGATCTTGATTTTCAGAATGGTATTATATTAGTGAACAATTTTCGAACGGAATTACCTTGAGGATCGAGAAACCACGAAAGCATCGGAATTGCTACTTTAGGGTGGAAATTCAATTTCTCATTGAAGGGACGCAAAAATTCAAAGAGTTGGGAATAGGCACGAGCAAGGACCTGAATAGGCCCAAGCCCATGTTTGGCGGCCCAATAGACCAAAGCTTGCGGAGCTAGGCCCAATTGGGCCCACGCCCAAGTTGAGTGAGCAGCCCATGAGGGCTATGGGCTCTTCTAACCCAATTAGGTCCATCACCGCTAAATTTTTGTATCAATTTGCTTTCAAGTACATGAATAGTGCACAATTTTGATGAAATAATCGATATGCCATTTCTTTTGACTAAGGACAAAAGGGCAATGATGGAATCGGACAATGGAGGGGGTAGCACATGCATGAAATGGGCGTCCAAAAGCATGAGGCAAGCCGCCTATATTAAGCCTATCTAGTCTAGTTTAAACTTATGTTTAGATTTTTGCTCATTCAAGAGGCCACCTTTGATGGAAATGAGTCCAAGAAATTTAGGGTGCGTTTGGTAACATTTCTGTTTAAAAATTGTTCTAAGAAACAGAAAAAAAAAAAAAAAGTGTTTACATTCCAGGAATAATTTTTGAACAAAATAACGTGTTTGGTAAATTTTTCCGGGAATAAAAAATGAACATAAACACGTTTGGTAAATTTGTATAATTTTTTTTATTTCTTTTAATTTTTTAATATTTTTATTTTTATTTTTTATTTTTTATTTTTTCTTCTTCTTTTGGCCTAAGAAATTTTCGCCGGATCTGGGCGAGATCGAGCTCACCCGGCCTAGTGCGAGGTCATCCTCGCCAGGGGCTGGCTACACTCGGCCTCGCTGGGGGCCGGCGACGCTCCAGTGAGGTCGCCGACCCTCGACGGCGTCGTCGACCCTCGACGGCCGGTCGCCAGCCATGGCCGAGGCCGACGACCGGCCAAAGAAAAAAGGAAGAAAAAAGAAGAAGAAAAGAAAAAGAAAAAAAAAGAGAAGTGTTTCTAAATTTTATTCCGAAACAAGAAACAACTTTTTTTTGTTTCTTGTTTTGTTCTAAATGTGTTTCGGAATAAAAAAATAGTTTTGGAATAAAAACGCAAACAAACACGTTTCTATTTTTTTTTGTTTTTAGGAACAAAAAACAGAAAAGTTGTTTAAAAAAAAAAAAAAAAAAAAAAACAATAACAAACGCAGCCTTAATGGGCATTAATGGGACTTGACCTCTCACACTTTCTCTCCTCTCTTCCTCTCTCCACCGTCGGCCACCTTCTTCCCATCACTCACTTTCTCTAATTTTTCTTACTTAAAATGTTTGAGCTCATCCTCTCTCTCCCTTTTTGGCTTAACCAAAACCCTCATCCCCATTTTCGCTTCCATCTCAAGCTTTTTCTCTCATTTTCCTATTGTTTTTCCCTTATCGGCGACCGTCCTTTGTACCCCGATGCCGCACCGCCCTCCACACGTCGTTTCCATCACCGTAGCTGAGGAAGCCACTGTCTGGTCACCACAGCAACTCCCTCTCCTTTATTTCTTCTTTGGTTTGATCCCCCAAGAAGCCCAGAGGCTACCACTGCCGCCGTGTCACTGCCTGAGCACCTAATAGCCACCGCCCAACTCCCTTACACCCTATAGATGTGCAACCAGCAACCCGCAGCTGCTGCCTGATCTTGCCACTCCTCGCTCAACGCTTGTTAAAGCTCGGACGTGAGTGTGATTGGCTTTCTAGCATTTGATTAGGGTTATTGTTGCACTTAGGAAGTAGTTTAAGGCTTAATTATTGTTAAATGTTGACTTCTTAATGTGATAAGTAAATGTTGTATGATAAGTGATCATTGGATTTAGATTGGTTATTGAACTTTTACCAATAAGTTATCAAGTTTAAAGTGATAGGTTATCAAGCTTTAGATGATAAGCTATCAAGTTATGGACGATAAGCTATCATGTTTAGGGCAATACGTTATCATGTTTAGGGTAATAGATTATCATACTTTTGACAATAGGTTATCGGATTTTTGATGATAAGTTATTGGGTTTTGACGATAGGTTATGTTTAGGGTGATAAGTTATCGGGTTATGTTAAGTGAAATTGATATATTGTTTTAATATGTCATAATATGGTGATGGACTATTATATAATAAAGATGTTATATGGGTTGTGTTGTGCGTGCTAAATAGGTTATATATGTTATGTGTTGCACGTGTTTCACGTATCATATGTTTTATACATATTATGTGAGTTATATATGATGCGCATATTATATTAATTGAGAAAATGAGTTATGTGATGGGTTATGATGGCTCATGATAATGATTTAAACATATTATGGATTACGATGGCACGTGATAAATGATTTTGACGTATTATGGTGACTTTATTCTATTTTGATAAGTGACTTATATGCCATGTGTTTATGAAATAAATGGTGCAATTATATGTGATATAATATGATGCACGTGTGACGTGATAGCATTCGACAAGTGATGTTGCATATCTCATGGATATCACGTGGATTAATGAGAAAGATTTGACAAGAATTGTGTGATGGTATGTCCGTATGATCACCTAAAGACCCTAATGTGTTTGACACAAGGTGTAGACTTGTCTTGATGCGTTTTACGCGAGATAATGCCCAATTTAGTTCAGATGCTCTCAAGTCAACGAGATGCCATTTGCGATTGGATTTTGAGACAAAATTCATTATAGGAACGTTGTCTTGATGTGTACACAGGATGGTGTTGTACTCGATGGAGTGAGACGATACCTAGTTATGTCGGATGACTGCGAACCTTCGGGTTGACCTTGAATCTTAAGTGACCGTAATAATATGGACATATTTGTGTGGAAAGTGCATGAGATTTGTATGTGATCGGGTCCGGATTATTGCATGGTATAGATGCATGATTTCACAATATTGCGCATTCTTATGATTGACTCAAGAGTGTGGAAAATGTTATGAGATTTGCATATGTGTTATATTGATGGCCTTGATTAAGTAGATTCTCTTTCATGAGAATAGGGCGAGTAAAGCGAGAGAAGCTTGTTATGTCTTTGCCATCAATAGATAATTGCATGTTTAAGGTGTTTCTGAGCTGAATGAGGAAGTTCACTCATTGAGTTTATCTCACTGCTGTTTGTTGAATGTTTACAAACCATAAGAATGGTTGAGCCTTACCGCCAGATCCGATTCATACTCCCAGTAGAGTATAGCCAAGAGGTGATCGAGTATCTAATAGGGGAAACTGATGCACATTACATGTGTTATGTCACGATCATTTGGGTAGACAAGAGTCTACCTAATTTGTGGCATGGTATTTCTAGGTAGGCAATGAGAGCCATGATCCCATCCACGGCTTCAATGGTCTATTGGGTGCTGGAGGTTCAGGGAAGATTAGCTGAGATGTCATGAACATGGACATTCTCGACGGGGAGGTGTCCAACTCTAAATTCGACCTTGCTATGGTCGTCGAGCTCAAGCCCTGGATTATGGAACCTGTAGCTAGTTAGGTGGTAGTAGGGTTGGCAGCACTTTTTGAACTGCTCTCTTAGTATTGGAGGTGCTAGGTGTACCCAGGACCACTTTTTGGTGAAGGTCATGGCGGCGCTTTTGAACCAATCGGATGTGGCAAAGCTTGCTAGGATTAAGCTAATTTGATTAACTGGATGTCTATGACTTATATCTGATGTGGACCTTAGTGCATATATATATGTGTGTGTGTATGTATATATGTATGCATATACACACACATGAATATGCTTTGACTATCCCTATTTGATGATTGAATGGAAATTTGTTTATACTTCCGCTTATACATCATATCATTATTACGAATTAGGTTGGCAATTGGCAACGCCTCATGAGACGTCGCAATCGAATGACCTAAAGGAAAATAATATATTGAGCACGAGTTGTCGCGCGGCCATAGTGGTTCGGGGCGTGACATTTCGAGACGAAGACCTTTCCTGATTTGTTTTCCTCATCTCGCGAACAAAAGAGAAGACGCGCAGCTCCTGTTTCTCTGTGGACCATCACTGAGCACGGTCTCACCTCCATCCGTGATTTTCCTTTGGTGCTCGTCCCTATTGACAACGATCCGGCCACCAATCCCCTCGAGTCGTATCGAACTCGTGACGCCCCGTCCCCCGGGCCACGTCCGCGAGTCATCGCACCGCGGTGTCCACGTCCATCGCGGAGTAGCTGCAGCCACTCCACCGAGACCCCCTTGGGTTCGTCGTTGAAACTCTCGTCGCCGCCATCCACTGTTGGACACAATCTTCCGATTTTGGTGACCTTGGAAATTAAGGTCAATTTGAATATCCTATTACCGAAATCATGATTATTGTGATTCTAACCTTGATTTGGATTGAATCTTTAGGCGTATCCTGATTAGAACTTTTTTTTTTTTTTGAGTCGTGCATAATAATCGAGGCTTCGATCTTCTCCGATCACCAATTATTTTTATTTTATAATTTAGTCATGGTCAATATTTGATTATACGGGCTTGTCATGATGTATGTTGCGAATTCAATAAATTTTTCTATAATGAAAAATACAAAAATGGCATAATATATAGAATAGATTGCAGGCATTCTAGTTCTTAATTTAGGATTGCATATTCAGGAACAGTTTAAATAATTAGGAAATTATCTAGTTTAGATTATAATTTAATTTAAATTATTTCCTAGTTTAAATTAGGTAAATAGAAATTTTAGTCAGTTTCCTATTTTAAAGTAAAAGAAAATCGTAAAAATAACATGCATATCAAATAAAGAATTAGTCTAAATATCACATGCCATGTCATCACATTGCCATGTGATTGCCATGTTATCATTGTGACCATCATATCATCATATTGCCACGTCATTGCCACGTCATCATTTTGGCCATATCATTGCCATGTAATCACTTGCCACGTCACCATTGTCATGTTATCATCATGTCACCATGAGAAATATTAGGTGCCTAAGTAATACATACCTCAGCATTCTTCTTCTTCTTCTCTCTCTCCCCCCCTCCCACCCTTCCTTGTTTTCTTAAATAGGAACCAAGAACAAACCCACCCTTTTTTTTTGTCAAAATGCTATCAGTTGCCAAGACCCTACTGCCTCCGCACGTCGCCTCCATCTTCGCCTACTTCTTGTCCGATCTCCAGTGCTATCGTCTTCTGTCCAACTCTTCTCACACCTTTCACGTTGGTGCCTACGTCAACTAGGAGCTCAAGGCCCCCCGCCATGTTGAGGAACCACGTTGTGCCTCCAAATTTGCCTCCACCTCTACCTCCGCCTTCGCCTTCGCCTCGTTCGTTGCCTACGCTAACCCTAGTTGACCTCAAAGATTCAAGGTCAAACTGAGCTCTAGATAAAAAAAACCTTGGGCTCACCCGAGCTTAAATCCAAAATATGAGGCTCAAGTTCGCCGGTGGAGCTCGAGCTCGATGACTAGCTCGAGGACTGAGATGATGATGAGGTGGTGGTGGAAGGCAATTTGCAAGAATAAGTCTTTGGTCTAGAGAAAGGAGGAATTCTCTGGCGAAGTGAAAGAAGGAAGAAGAAGAAAAAAGGAAAAAGAAAAAGAAGGAAAAATAAATAAAAATATTAATTGAAGAGAGATAATGCAATGATTTTTGACTGGTGGGCCCAAAATGACACATATTAGATGTTAAATGGACTACTTACTTAGGCGTCTATCACTTGGGTACCTAATATTTTCTCTTGTCACCATGTCATTATTTCTACACCGTAATTTCCATGTCATTTAGTGATTACATGTGTAGGATTATATAACTTAAATAGCACTTCATGCTAGATGAGTTCATAATTTTTGTCCGTCATTAAAATTAAGTCATGTCACATGCCATTAGTGTAATAGTTCATGGATGTTAAACTTAGATTAAAGATATGTATAATTTGGTTTTCATAAATAAGAAAAAGCGTAATGAATCAGTTAGAATTGCATAATTACTTAGAAGTCATGCTTAGACTATGCATTTATTTTAATTAACATCTTGTTGATATTGGGAAATTAACCATAGTAAGGTTGTGTTTTACTTTGAAACTGAGATAGCCATATTTCTAGCAATTTATTTATTATTTTATTTTATTGAGTATTGTATTATTGATTACACACCCACACGATCACCCATTGTATATTAGTGGTCTAGGATTAAAACTTGCCAAGACTACTCACTAAATATTTTTTTGAAATAAAGAGAAAACATATCTAAAGGGTAGTAGATTAATCTAGCATAGACAAGTCTTTGTATCCATTAATCTCTTATTTGCAAAAGTAAAGTGTTTTCCTGCACTTTACTTGATTTCTAATCAATCCGAAATAGATTAGTAAAGACTCCTGATTGAATTAATATGCATGTTAAATTGTGATTAAATGAAAATCTCAAAGTTGCAATTAGAATGAGCTTGAGATTGTTTGCTCTAAGTATGAGCTTAGTAATTTATTAGCTTTCCTTTTAGTGGTTTACTTTGAGGAAGGTCAGGAGACAACATAGCCACAGGACAGCTACAAATATAACTTAGAGACTCTAAGCTATTACGATTTATTCTACAAGTAGCATGGTACTAGCGTGATGCGAATCAAAACATGTATAATAATTTTAATTAAAATCTTAATAATTGAAAAGTTAAATCATAAATAACCTTCAGAAAACGTCTAGAAAGAATAATGATACATGAATAAAGAATTCGTACTTTTATATATATTGATTCAAAAATGTTATATGCTATGCGAGAAGGCGTCACTTATTTGAAAACATTGTCCTTTTTTTAATCTTTTGCACATAAAATTTCTCATATGCTAGACTCTTTAAAAGAAGCTCAAGACCCCACTTATTGAAATTTATAAGTCATGGATCAAAACAGGCAATAACCTTTTTTCAAAGAAAATTTACCACCCTCTCACTCGATAAGGTTTTGACAATGATGACGGGGCAAGTGATTACATGGCGATCGGGTTGAGGTGAACTCTGGATCCCTATATCATGTTGAAAATTATCAGACATTAAAATGTTAAATAAAGTGCAAAAGACAGAAAAACGACAAACGCGAGTACAAATTTGCCATTTTTATGTCACAATCAGGCTCTGTTCTCGGTCCGTGCACCAAGACGTACCGCTATCAATACCACCAGGGATTGGTTATAATTATAGTTTTCAATAACAATCCATTGCAGAGGGTAAAACAGAAGGGAGATGGGGGAGTAATTGAAGAGTTGGAGTAGATTTGAAGATAACTCCTGTACGATTTTCATATATGTTGCTGCCTATGTCCTTGATCTATTCAGAATGGTTCAAGTTATTTTGGCCGTCCCCAAATTCCAGATCTCAATTCTCTTTCAATTCTTCCTAATTATCTTGGATGTTAAAGATTGTCCTATTGATCTCCTCAACTTCGCCCTTAGCTTTGGGCTACCCGACCAAAGTGAACCGGTGTCCAATGTGAAGCTCTTTTCAAAATTCTTTCAGCTTGATTAGTCCTCCATTCAGATTTTCAATTAAATCAATATGTATGAAAGAGTTAGGATGGATTTAGAATGCTTAGGTTGGATTGAGAATGCCTTGCCCAAAAGAGCTTAGCCGTGTGCATAGGTCAGCGAGATATATTCAAAAAACTCGATTTCTTATCTTATCTTAATAAGCTGACTCAAAAGAGGAGTAGACTGGACTCAAATTCCGAGGATTCTTACTTTACTAGCGAGCTAACATTATCAAGGCGTCTATATAGGAATGTGGCAGGTGCTTTTAGGCAGTGATAGGTGTGTGTGCTAAGTGCTTATATGACGTTGGATATTCTTCGGTTTGGTATAAGGATTGGTTCTCTTAATGGGTTTTATTCATAGTGTTTCATATAGATCATGTTATAGATGAAAAGCAACACTTTTCAGGCAAGCATAGAAGGGTAAGATGTTCATTTCTCATAGATTTGAGTCTCCCGAGAGGGAGTTCATTCTTTCCTTATATACAAGTACCTTTCTTAAAGAAAAGGTAAGCAGTTATAGTTACTGCAATCAAGCATATATATATATATTTTTTTTTAACTTTATAGGGGGTTAATTATTTGAGTGTAAAAAGATTTATCCCAAGAATTATGGAATAGCTATACTAGGGAGAAAGCATACTCTAGGGCCACAAATCATTAGGTTTTGTCCCTGGTGATTCAACCATTATTTCTAAGGTTTGATCGTCTAAATTTCTCTATTATAATAGGACTAGATAGGTAAGATAAGAAATCCAGAGTTTTTTTCATGTTCTATTTACCTGGTGGACTGCTAATTTAAAGTCAAATATCTTTTATATTCTATCATATCTATTAATCGTAGAAATCACATATCAATGTATATGACATATATGCCCCTATGTATGAAATAATATTCATCTTATCATTAGAAAAATATCATTCTCATGCACAAGTATACTTAAAAACATGCACAGTTAAAACCTTGGTCCAAAAAAAAAAAAAGAATAAGACCTACAAACCAATATATTTTATGTTATTTAACATCATTGCAAACTATTCTTTGTGCCCACAAATGACAAAAAACTGCATTTACTTTTGTGGATATTTTTACGAGAGCAATAAATTCATCTGTGCCCAAAAATGACAGAAAGTTTGCAATTGAAACTCTAGAAATACAACAACTCAAGTTAAAAGTGTTTAGTTATTACAGGGTTACTATAGTTCTGGCTACTCTAAGTTTGAACAAAGGAATTACTGGTTCGGATGATGCAAGCCTATACACAACATCAACCATTTAATGAAATTGGGTGCACTGTCGAGCCACATCTAACGAAGAAATTAACTAAATATTGTTTGAAAAATACTTTTGGCATAAAAGTGAGCACATAACAAAGTTTTTGGCACTTTTAGTGTCATTATGCCCCCATTTAACTTTGGACATGATATCACCACTAGAACCAAAATTATCATCATGAAACTTTTGATTCCTCTCATATCAAATGAGATCAATAATAGCACACAACGCAAATTTGCAAGCAACATTAGCTACAACTTTACGTTTCCAACTAGCACAAATCCATTGCAATTTATCATAACTCTCCTTAACTCTTCAAATACCGTAGCAACTATTGAAGAAAGCTCCAAACTTCACAAGAAATAGCACATTACGAAAACGTTTTAGTCCAAGAAATTGTCATTAAATAACAAAAAAGATTACAGAAGAGACCTACTATTATAGACAAAATTGGGTACAATTTTTCCCTTCCAACTCGCACAAATCCATTGTGTCTCACCGCTCCAAGTCTACCTAATTCATTGAATACCATAGAAACTATAAACCAAGCTCTAGACTTCACAAGAGATAGCGTATTCAGAAAACAAAAATCCAAAGAAAACAAATTATCAGTCATTCTCATCTATCATTTCTTGGAGAAGCGTTTCCATAAATATTTTTTCTATCGACTCCTTGAAATCCAAGAAATAAATGAATGTTCTCAATATCCTTCACAACTTTTCTACATTATTTTATTTTATTTTATCCATAATGTTTAGAGACATTTGAAGGAGTTCCTCAATGATTTTTCTCTTAATATTGTCCAAATCTTTAGCATTTTGGATGCAGCTAGCAATCATTTTCATTCTCTTGTTAGCTTTTTCTAAGAAAGATCCAAAAGTGCTTATAATCTCAACTAATCCAATAGCCTATTTATGACTTGCTTTAACTTTTTTTCTTCTTGAAGGATTACAAAAGTGCTTACATCCTTCGATATATGTTTACTGTAGTGCCTTTCAATGGCAGTCGATACCACGATCAGATACATCATACACAAAAGCAACATCTATAGACTCATCTCCTTTAATATAAAAATGCTAAAAATTCTCCTCTAATATCAAAGTGCTAAAAATTGCTTCTCTAGTGTCACGGTTCATTTCTAATGAGGAAAAAAAGAACAATAACATTGGGCAAGTAGAAACTAGCAAGTTAGATAATAGCAAAATCATCTAGAATAGAATATCTTTTTCAAATCCATAGATTCTCACATAATCTCATAGAATTAATCAATGATTATTGCTAGAAGTACATAAACATAAAGTAAATGACCTAAAGTTAATTCATGATTATTAATGACTCTTTCTAATCTCTCTCAACACATAAGAAACAAACTCCCAGTACCAATTGTCACGCCCCGATCCTTGGTCACATGCATTCCTTCATTTTTGGTCAATTTTAAAATGCGATATTTCAGGACTACATATCGCCAACCCTTTCTTTTTTAATAGCACATGCAGAAATAGTTATAAATCCCCAAACAATAAAGCAATGTGATAGAAAAGCAAAGCTATAATTTTCATACTGAAATTCACAACCACACTTTTATACAAGCACCTCATAGTAGATAAATACAATACTATTCACAAGGATCTGATCTAACACTTATCCACAAATAATCAAGGTCTAACAAAAACATAATGGGATCTCAGTCCTCATCCGGGTTGTACTCAGGATCCTCATTTGGATCATTTTCTTCCTCTTAATCTTCCTTCTTCTTAGATTTCACATCAGGGTTCTCCTCCTCAGGCTCCTCATCAGGGTCCTGAAATAGTTATACAATAACCATTGAGATCACGTCTTAGTGAGTTTTACCCCTAAGACTCAATTAGTAAATCAATACGCTAACCGGACTACTTATGCGTGCACGGGTCAGATGACTTACCTTGGCCTCAGATTCCACTTGCATATTAGTACAATTCAATAGGCATCCAAACAATTACATCACAGATCGATATCTTAGTCGATTACATGTCATCTCAACTCTTTCTTCCTCTTACTCAAATTCATTATTGAATTACGGCTTAGTGAGCACAGCCTACACAGTCATCTCGAATACTCAACCCCAACGTTGAATTACGACTCAACAAGCACGACCTATTAAAACTTTGGTGGTAATGCTGAATTACGGCTCAGCGGGCATAGCTTACTAATTCTTCGGCGGTTAATGCTGAATTACGGCTTAGCATGCACAATTGGTTCTAAATTTGGTGGTAGATTACGGTCTAATGGACACAACCATATTTAAGTAGAAATGCTGAATTATGGCTCAACGAGCACATCCGATTTCAAATTCGGTGGTTTCCATGCCCTATTCCACACTGCCACACACCCATCATATATCATTTCATTTTTTTTTCAATAGTCTGCTCAATGCGACTAATAACCCTCACACGATTAATTACTCTTGGCCAAAGACTATGTGCTTCACACTTAGAATCTTCAATCAAAATAATAATTGGCCTATTTCCCTCATATTAACGATACCCAATAAAATTTATAGTGTGTGGGTACACGGTCGGGCTTAACCAAAATATCATAATTCACTTCCACAATTTCCACCATTTTATTTGGTCCACCAAAATATTTTTGGCGTTGTAAATCGACGCTCGGTTAATTTCCAATCAATTACCAAAATTGATTAATTTATGAATAAAATCCTGAAAATAGAGTTAAATCAATTCAACACAAACTAATGCTCAAATAAATAAATGGACCGCACAACAGTGATCAGCATAAAATTCTGGTTGTCAGCTATCCTTGCTTAATTTTTAGAAAATAAATAATTTAATAATTAATTTCGAAAATTAATAAATAATTACTAAAAATCCAATTTAGGCTCGTAATGCCTAATTGAAGCCCAATAAGGGTCGGGAAAAATTTCGAGATGCATTCAATAAATAATAGTACGTCTCTACTTGCTAATTGCACAATTCAATTGTCTAACATGCATCACAATTATCTAATAATCACTAATCTACTCTAATCTAACAACCTAATTGCACTTAATTAAATCGAATCAATCATTAAGCATAATTAACAAACTAAGAAAGCATCAGTGAGTAAAAATCACTTGTGCAAAGCGAAGATTGGAACACCGTGATAGCAACGCGACGACGGCCGAATTTCGAATTTTCGGCGATGACGACGGACTTGGACCGGGCCTGAAATTGGCTCAACAAAATCTCAGCCCAAATTGAGATTTGTTATTGCGTTGGACTGGGCTTGCTTTGGGCTTGGGCTTGCTTCGCGGGCCTCGAGTGGACTTAATTGATGGGCTGAATTCGCTGGTTCCAAAACTGGGCTGCTGAAGATGGGCTTCGCTGGTCTCTTAGGCCTCAAATTGCTGGGCTGCTGCAGGGCTTATGGGCTTCAAATGCTGAAGAGAAGATGGGCTGTTGATGGAAACTTGGGCTTCTGTAGCTAGAGCCCGCGACTTCAATTGGGCTGAAGTTTGCTGCGGCTCAGCGTGCGAAGATGGAAGCTACTGGGGAAACCGCTTCGGTTGATGGGGCGCTACGGACGAAGGCAGCTGCTTCGTTTGCTAACTTCGTGCAGTTGAAATTCGTGGCCGCGTGGAGGAAGGCTGCAGGGAAATTCGGTTCGATGGAGAAGACGTGGAGAAGCACGAGCACGAGCGGCAGGCGTGACGACCGAAGCTGCTGGTGTCTTCGGTGGATTTCTTTGGGCGGTGGGGGCTTCGGTCAAAGAAAATGCTTCGTGGAGGGGTGCTGGCTTCTTCGGTGGACGCTGTGGGTTGTTGACTACGAAGGAATAGAAGACACGAGGAGGGGCAACAATTGGTGGACGAACAGCAACGTGGAAGAAGGGATGGTGCGGTCAACAAATTGCTTCTGTGAGTTTGAGGTTTGACCGGCGTGGGGTTACGAAGAGGAAGGAGGAAGCATTCGGTTGCAGGAAAATGAAAAGGAAGAAAGGCAGGGCGAAGAAAAAGAGAATGCGTGGCTGAGCTTCGGTTGTCTTGGGTGAGAGAGAGAGACAGACAGACAGACAGAAGAGGGCGGCGTGCACGGCAAGCTCATGAGAGAAAGAGGGAAATGTCAACCAAGATTATCCAATTGCATTAAAACCTTGTCCCCTTAAAGCATCCATACTTATCCCTAATATCTCCCAATTATATCTTGCACAACAAATCCACCAATAATCTAAATTAAAGCAAAAAATGCAGCATCCATCCTATCATACGAATTTCACAATTTGAGCTTCAAATCTTCATCAAATTTCCCAAATTTGATGTCTAATGTCGTAGAAGAAAAAGATCATACCATTTTTGCAAGTGTCCATCGCCAAATAGCTCAGCTTTGAAGCCCAAATTTCTCTTCAATTTGGCTATCCAAATTCTTGTTAATTTTTCCGCGACGTTGAACGATTTTCCGTAAAAATCTCGAATCTCCGAAAAATCTTCCAAGACTAAGTTGATGTTCCTAGAATTTATTGTGACATGATAGAATCTTCAATTTTTGAAATTGGAATTAAATTCATGATTAATTTCCACTTGACGCATTATATTGTGACCTAAACTACCGGGTAGTTTTCAGAAACTTTTGATGCAAATGACCCGTGGTCGATTTTCTTCGAGCCACAATGAACCCACTTGACACGTTGATGACTCTCGGTGGTCGTGAAAATCTTAAGGTTTCAATTACCGACACAGGGTACCAAAAACGACAGAAAATTGGTCTAGTGCTGTTCGACGAGAATTTTGCCATCAGGTGGAATCACCCACACTTTGATCACATATCTCAGTCAAATCGATCTAATCCTGATCTCTGATCAACTTTAACATTGCCGTACTAACCCTTGCAGACTAATACAATCGAGTAGTCAACTTCTAGTCGAATTCTCAAGTCCATTGCATTAAAATCTCTTAATAACTTCTCCCGATAGTCTAGTTATCTCACAAGTGATCAGCTCTCGAGAATAGCATTATAAACGCGTTGAAGAAATGCCCATTTATTCAATTGAAAATAGTATTGGAAATTTAGGATGTCACATGAACTCAGTCAACAATTTAAAGGACTAAGCCTTAGGTATGGATCATATCTCATTTGACAAATAATTAATAAAATGTTAAATCATAAGTAATGACTTTGCAAAATCGCCCTTTATTCTTTGAGGAATGGAAGACATGGTAATTGCAATGGAAACAAAAAATCAATTAATCAAGTTATTAAGCATCGAGATCAAACGGGAAAGATAAGCAAACTAAAGAGAAACTAGAAAGAAAAACATAAGAGGAGATTAGACCGTGTTGTCTTGGAAGTTAAATCTATTTATATCTATTGATATTCCAAGTCGATAGGATTTCTAAACTTTATCATACCACTTAGAAACATCCTCATTCAAGGAGAATTTTTTATGCTTAAAGGCAGCAACCCTAGCAAAATTGTCAGGGTAGCATAAGCTTGATTTTATATCATAATATTGATCACTTTTGAATAGAATGATAAGTCCTTTCGAGACCCTATTATATAGCTTAGGATATTTATGAAACGCGGTCTCGAGATGCGAAATTTCAAGCGGGCAATTGAAGTAGAATTAAATAAAAACAACTATTCAATGCTACCAAAGTAGTAGGTATTGACTATAAAATTGTACTTGCTTTAACAACAAATTGATTGCGACGAAAAAAATCAAAATGTTATAGCGACATCAATGACATGGTAGCCATAGAATAATATAATGCTTCAACTCTTTTGACTTCGCGAATTAGAAAAATATAATGCTTCAACTCTTTTGCCGCTTTTGTAAAGCTTTGATGGGGATCGGAGAGCTATGGAGAAGAAGGCACTTCAACTTTCGTTGCTTTCATAAATGAAAGAGTTACAAAGGAAAAGAAGCTTCGACTCTCTTGTTTTTTTTTTTGTCTTTTGTGAAACTTCTACGTGAACTAGTTACAAAGGAGTTGCACATGAAGCTTCAATGTTAACGAAGGAGAAGGAGAATGAGAGCATAGGTTTTCTGAAAAATAGGTTATATTATGCGTAAAAGAAATCCTATCCGTCTTTATCTTACTTTCCCCATGGAATTTTTTTTATGGATGCTAAGGAGTATAAAGGGAGATCAACAAGATGCCAAGAAGAGAACGCAAGAGATCAAGAGTGAAAAATCCAAATTAAGAGAAAACTTAACTTTTATTGTATTATCTTTTGAGAGCAATGAAATTGTAATATTTCGAGAAGTGTTGTTAGTGTTATAATTTGTGCTTAGGTATGAGATAGTGAGACTTATTTGCTTAGTTATAAACAACACCACCTTTGAGAAGAAGTGCTTGGTAGGAGCGGCAGACTCTACCGTGATTATTCAAAGATTCATGGTGGAATCCAACCAATAGCATATTAATATGGGAGGGTGGATGTAAACTTACACTAAGCCAAACCACTATAAAGCTTTGAGTGCAATGTCCTCTATCTATTTGCTTATATTCATTACTGCCTAATAGAAGTGCACTATACCAATGGATATAGCCTACTCTTGCATATATTAACTCTCTTTTTTACTTGATTATGCTTATATAAAACTCGAGGGCTTTAATTCCGCAATTTTTGGTCAAGTTTTGTGAAATCACTTGTTCACCCCCCCCTCCTTAGGTGATACTGTTAATCAACATCACTAAGAAACTAAACTCTGGCACTAGACGAGATTTAACTCAAGATATTTTCATAATTTAAAGAAAAACCATATTCATGTCAAATAAGAAATTGCAAGTGACCGAGCTAATTAATACTGAAGAAAAGGTCCGCAATGAAATGTGAAATCTTGTGGTACTAAGCTTACACCGTGAACAAATATTTACTTTAATCTGGAAGAGGAAGAACCCATAAGATTTTCGTCCAGGAAAATCTATAAGTATCTTAAGCGGACAAGTAACAATTTGAGTCAGTAAGGAAAGGGATATATATCTTTATTCGAATGTGTTTAACGGGAAGCAAAACAAAAGACCCTGAAAACTAATCCATCTCAATGATGTTCCAAGTCTTTCTCATGGGAAACATGATAACCAAATTATGTCCCCAAAACAATGGGAAAAGTCGCACTTAGTTATCTAAATTGGTGTCTTCTACCAGTCAGGCTTCGAGTCTATCCTCAGGGTAAAAACAGAGTTTGAATAAAATCCTACTGTTCTTCCACTTAAAAAAACTACAAACAAAACTCTTCGTAACCGACACTGGAGCGAATCTTCCACGCAAATTCAGCTCCAATTTCTCCGCGCGACCGACACGACAAGCCCCAATCAAATCCCGCGGATCGGCCAATCAATCAAAAGAGAGGGAAGCGCGGTTTCACACGCAACAACGGCGAGGTAATTTTGACGGAGCGCATCGGGGCGAGGTTTCCAGGAAGCTTCGGGGGCGACGTCGACGACTTTTTGCGCATTCGACGTGGAGAGAGAGAGAGAGAGAGAGAGAGAGGGGGGGGGGGGGGGGGGGGGGGGGGGGGGGGGAGAGGTTTTTAAAAAAGAAGGGGGAGGAAAATGGTAGAGAGAGAAAAAAAGTTCCTGGGGAGCATGAGGAGTGAGGGGTGTGTGCAGGTTTAAATAGGGTTTGGGGCTGGGCGGTGCGCAGGATAAGGACCTGCTCGGCATTTCAAAGTCTTTCTCTATCGAAAAAGAAAAGTCTTTCTCTATGTATGGAGTTAAACGAGTGGGAAAAAAGAAGAAGAAGAAAACCCATAGATGATGTCTTTCCCTATGAGGAAGACTACTGTCATAATGTACAACTTTTTGCGACCCAACACTCTTTAGATATTAATCTAGATTTAATATTTCTTTGCCGAGAAAAAAGTTAGGTGTACCAGATAGTTTGTTATACTTATTTTCTAGTTTATTTCAATCATATGGAGACCAAATCACTTTTTTAATGGAAGCGAGACAACTCAACGTGTGATTCATGCACATTATTTTTATTTTTATTTTTTTTGGTAACTCATGAAATTCTATAAACCGAGAGCCAACGGGTAAATCCTAGGAGAGGCTACAGACCCACCATCACATTATTTACTCTTACTTGGGGACTAAAAAGATTCCCATGTGCTTTGATAGATGGCTTGAGCACGAGAAGATTCTGCTCCCAAACGCACGCCGCTCGAGAACAATAAAAGCTGATTTTTCCTTCTGTAAGAAGCGGGATTAGGATAAAAGGAAAACTGCAAAAAAACAGCTTTTGCCCTTACCAAAAAAAAAAAAAAAAACAGCTTTTGCGATAATAGAAGTGAGTTTTGCTTTCACGCTCTCAGATTAAATTATTTTATTTTCATGGAAAGTCGTGTAGTTCTCAAAAAGGACAAATAAGGAAGTAGGAAAGCGAGAACATCATCGACATCGGGTTCATTAGCGATTATGATTTGATGATACTCCTAAGTCTTTATTGTGAGAGGCTAAGGGGGTACATGACAAACCAGAATTTCTGTTCCATAAACAATTTTTCTATTCCAGACCTGTTTCTGAAATAGAAATCCATTTGATAAATCTATTCTGTTTTTCTATTTATGGAATAGATTTATGTTCGAAAATAGATTTTGATTAGAAATCAAAAGTAGAAATTTTCTACTTCTCTATTTCTAGGATAAAAATCAGAAATAATTTCTTCATGAAATTTTCTACTAAGATAAATATGCTTAGAAAAAGTATTGCCAATAAGATGACAATAAATCATAATATGCCGGAGATTCCATAAGATCGTATTTTCAACTTTTGTAATGTATTTCTATTATTTTGTATTTGGGGATTCTCAATTTTTGCTTTTGTAATGTGATACTGTATTTGATAATTCCTATCTCAATTCTTGTAAGTGATATTCTACTTGAGGATTTCCCTTATTTGTAATGGTCCTTTATGACAAGCTCTATTTCACTTCGTAAAATTTGCCGATTTTGTAAAATTTGTCACAAATTGCCCAATACACTTCTTTGTGTTTCTTTCTAAAACGATTGCTCGATATCATAAACTGTGGCGGTGATCGACATGACACACTAGCATGAAGGAGATTAGAATATGGTTGTCCACCTACATTCTACTAGAGTTTTGGGAACCTTCTATCATGCTCAAAAGTAATGCATATTGATTTTTTTTCTATTGTATGGAGACTATTGATAATTATATTGTTTGACCATAATTACTTATCTAGGTGGATGCTAAAGAATTTTGTGTGAAAATTTAGAAAATTTGATATAACAACTCTTACTTTGTATTTTTTTTTCAAAAAAGGGAGACTTTACTATTAAAAAAAAAAAAACTCTTACTTTGTATTTGGGTCAATAGGCATATGAAATTTGTAAAAATGGACATCTCATTTACTCCAAAAAAAGAAAAATTTGTTTTAAGAAATATAAATTTTATTCTATTATCAAACAATTTCTATTTCTAAAACATAAATTTTGTATCGTTATCAAATAGATTTTTTTGCTCAGAAACACGTCTAGAAATAGAAATAAAAAAATCTATTTCAATTTCAAAAATTATTTTTGAAACAGAATGGTTGTCGTGCGTCTTTCTAAATGGCAACAAAATTATGTCCCCAATGAGAGGGGAGAAGTCAAACTTGGCTGCTTAAACCGGTGTCCTCTGCTTACAAAGCTTTTACAATCAAGGGAGAAGGCGTACAAGCAACCGCGCCTTCCATCAATTCCTCAAAATAGGTCCTCTGTTTCCTGACATAAAGAAGCAGGAACTAGGATGTTTCAGATTCTTCTGCTTCTAGGATCATTTTTGCTTCATGAACAAGCAGCGCTAGCAGATCTTCAGACTTGTTGCACACAAAGATGTGGTGACGTTGCCATTTCCTTTCCCTTCGGGATTGGAAGTGGGTGTTTCCTCGATGAGTGGTACGAGATCGACTGCCAGAATGACACTGTCCCGATACTGAACAAGGCCAACTTGAGGGTGCTCGACCTTTTGCTACCTGATATCCGTGAGAAAAGGAACGGCATGATCAACGTCAGTCTTCCAATAACCTACTCGTCAAATGTGAGCTGCGGCAGCGATGGAAGCTCCACACCTGTGAGCTTGAAAGGCAGCCAGTTTGTCTTCTCTGCTTCGCAAAACGACTTTGCTGCCGTCGGTTGCAATATACATGCTCGGATGGATGACGCAGAGACTATTAACATAACTTGCGGAAAAGACAACAGCACTGTTAGGAACGCCACTTGTTCGGGCAGTAACGGATACTGTCAAACCAACATTACCTCGGTTTTTCAGGCTTTCACCATCGATTTCCAGCCATACAATAAAACAGCAGGAGAAAATGAATGCAATTATGCCTTCTTGGGAGATAAGTCGCTGTTCACGTCTTCGGTCAAGGACTTCAATAAGTTGAGGGCAAGCGGGCATTTCGCAGCTGTCCTAGAATGGGGGATAGCAAATTCCTCAAAAACTGCGTTAGAGATTTACAAATACGGCTCCATCTTCGACGCATCCTACAACTGCAGTTCAGTCAGCTTCGATTCTGCATATCCCATGGCGATGCCCTTTTTGCAGTGTGTTTGCAGCCCGGGCTTCTCTGGTAACCCCTATGTAAAAGATGATTGCAAAGGTAAAACCAGTTACGTTTTACCACACAAATCATTGGAAACCTAACATCGAAACACTGCATTAATAAGAGAAGTAGCTCTTTGGAGGCTGAAGTAGCTTTACATGCAACCCACTAATGAGACGAACCTCTACTGATTAATTTGTCGTATTTTGTTTATTTGCAGCTGGCAAATATATAAGTCCGGCCTACTCCCCCAAACCCGACCTTCCTGCAAAAAGTCCGACCTCCTCCGCCAAAACTGACCTTCCTGCAAAAAGTCCGACCCCCTCCGCCATACCTGACCTTGCTCCAACGAAGAAAAGTGGAACAAAGAAAAGTGCGTTTCTCGTCAAAGGTAAGCAAGTTTCTACATTCTGTCATGAGCTATGAACAAGGACTATCCGTCGTTTGTACTTCCAGATATTCACGAATATCACATCCTTTCATTTAAACATTGAGTCTATTACTGATAAAGTCCCACAACTTAGAAAAAGCATAGCACATGGCCCGCTTTCAGTGGATCAGATGTCCCGTGTTTGATTTGGGCATATATTCTGCTGCTTAACTGATTATATGGCTTTTCTGTTAGGTGCTAAATTTTTCTCATAAGGAGACTAATTTTTCACCAACCACATTAGCATTCTGTTTAATCAAATTAGTGAATATTCAAAAGTCATCTAAGGTAATTCTCTCCAGTATCAGATTAGCATTTTCTTCTTTTCAAATCGGAGTTGCAATCTTCGATGCTTGCTTTTGGTTATGCTCATACCACATTGGTAAACCAGGAATTGGAGCAGGCCTAGGAGCACTACTCTTGCTTCAATTAGTAGTATCTATCAAAACAACCTCAGAACTTTCTTTTCACACTAATACTTGAGAGATAAGAAAACACTTGAACTTTTCTAATGTCGCTGCTTCATATCCATTGAAATATATCCACGGTTCCTACTTATTCTTGTCCAATTTGAATTGGAATTATTACAATCATAGTTAAGATGAATGCTAGTAGAAACTTTTTCACTTTCATCAATGGTTTGCTATATTCCTTGCAAGGGATATCAGTTGCACACTGTAGATGTTTGTATAATAATTTCACCGGGTGGAACTTAAAAGGAGACAAATTATTTTTCTCATGCTTGTTAAGATAGATCAACGTGAAAGGAGACTCAGGTTAATCACTCTTGTATGTTTTCCTTTTAGTCGGATTCATTTAAATTCTTGATGATAAGTTCCTTTATAGATTCCTGACAAGCGGGGTACTTTTTTTTCTCACTTTTGCCCTTGAGTTTTGGCAATGTAGTGGGTGGGGCTGCCGGGGCAGGCATTGGGGCACTACTCTTGTGTCTTTTCTCATGGAGTTTGTACAAATACATCAAGAAGAGAAAAGAAACCAAGCTTAAAGAGAAGTACTTCAAATGCAATGGTGGTCTTTTGTTGGAAAGAGAGCTTTTGACACCAGAAGGCAATGTTGAGAAAAGCAAATTGTTCAACTTCAAAGATTTAGGAAGGCCACTGATAATTTCGATAACAGTAGGATACTTGGGCAAGATGGACAGGGTATTGTTTACAAAGGAATGTTAACAAATGGAAAAATAGTTGCAATTAAAAAATCAATGGCGATAGACAAGAGAAAAATCGAACAGTTCATAAATGAAGTCCTCATTCTCTCACAAATCAATCACATAAATGTGGTTAAGTTATTGGGGTGTTGCTTGGAAACAGAAGTTCCGCTTTTGGTATATGAGTTTATACCAAATGGGACTCTATACCAATATTTACATGACCCAAATGTAGAGTCACCTATATCGTGGGACACACGTCTACGAATTGCAACTGAAATCGTAGGAGCCTTATTCTACTTGCATTCAGCAGCCTCTATTCCCATTTATCATCGAGACATCAAGTCCACCAATATCCTCTTGGATGAGAAGTATCATGCAAAAGTGGCAGATTTTGGTACTTCCAAGTCTATTTCCCTCGATAAAACTCATGTAACCACATTAGTGCAGGGGACTTTCGGCTACCTAGATCCTGAGTATTTTCGATCAAGCCAATTTACAGACAAAAGCGATGTGTATAGCTTCGGAGTCGTCCTTGTTGAACTCTTAACAAGACAAAAGCCAATCTCATCCCAGAGGGAAGAAGAAGGAAGAAGCCTTGCAATGTATTTCATAATTTCGGTGGAAGAGAATCGCTTGTTTGACATCGTTGACGCTCATGTGTTGAAAGAAGGTAAGATGGGAGAGATTGCATCGGTTGCTAACCTTGCAAAGAGGTGCTTAGACCTAAACGGGAGGAACCGGCCTACAATGAAAGAAGTGGCAATGGAGTTGGAGGGGATAAGGAAGACCCAATATCCTCCGGACATACAGCAAAATCAAGAGAACTGTGAGGCAACTAAATCTCATGATGCTGTCTTTACATCTAGCAACTCAAGCATTGACACGAATGTCTACATTTTCGGGTGTGCAGACACTCTTTCCTAGGTAGACCTGGTGAAGATTTGTTTTGCCCATTGCTCTTATGGAGCCATATTGCTCTGTTTGTCCTATATAGCGGTCTTCAAAGGAAAAAAGAAAGGAAGAAAGTGGGATGAAGACTCGTTCGTTTACTAACAGCGGGACTTTGGTCAGTTATTTATGGGTTATGTACTTATTCTCGGTGTAAGGGACCAATAAATTTTTTAAGTTGCACTTATTTTTTATTTCAATCAGGTCTTGTAATTAGCTCTGCATTATCACTCAGTGTGAGTGAGTATGGTCCGGGTGGGTGGTTCCTCCATCCACTAAATGCTGGTTTCTTAAAATTGAAATCGGACACCACCCATTGCTTTTATGAATCTAGTCGGGAATTGAATCTCCACTTAGGTCCAGTTCTTGGATGAGTCCATGGATCGGTCCTTAATCCCTATAAAATTACATTCATCAATTAATATAACACATAGCAAGAAGCAATAGTCTGATTCGCCATCTCCACTCGCCCTTCTCTCCGATCCCCACAAACTCAAAACGCGTCAACCAATCAGTCTCCCCACATCACCAACACCCGCTTTGGAAACTCTGTTGAGATCAAAATTGCGCACTCCAAATGCTGCTCGGAGGAAATGCCGATCGCTGCTCCTTAATCCCGCGGCCATGGAAGCTGAAGATGCCTCAGCTCAGATGTGCATGGGAAACTACGGTGCAAAAGAGAAAGCTTTCGTCGACTATCGGAAGAAAAATCGCAGGGGAAGATGACAAACGAGATTGACGTTTACTAAGATGCCTCAGTTCGTTCCATCCAAGGTTTGGCACGCGAGAAAGAGAGGGAAAATGTGGGAAAGGGGAATTAGTCGGAGAGAGTGAGACAGACAGAGTGACTGTAGAATGTTGCGGACAAGAGGCAGGACAGAAAAAATAAAAGGGAAGATGCTCACTTTCCCTGTAATATACCAGTCTGGTATGAGTAGGTAAGTGGGCGATTCCAAGCCTGAAACTGGGAATTAGATTAGTACTCACCGGTTTCAGTAAATTGAAATCGGGTTTTGCGCCTAAACCCGGCAATCAGATTAGTACTCACTGGTTTCAATAAATTAGAATTGGAAACCAAACCAGTCCTCATGGGAACTGCCAATCCGATCTAGTTCCAGGCGGTTCCCGGTTCCTTTACACGCGCCTAATATCATGCATGCACCAATTTGGAAATACTTTACAAATTGCAATGACCTATATCAAGCATGATGCAGTGATTTTATTCCAGAAAATTATCCAATTGTTTCCTAGACCTGACCCACAGTCATTAATTTTTCAATTTGGTTAATTAATCTTGAACTTTACGTGAAATTTCAATATAGTCCATCTAGCAAATTTTGGCGAGAAAATTGTGACATGGCAGTCTAGTCTTCAATGGTCGTCCTTCGTAGCTCTATCAGTCCAACGCGGAAGAAATTAAGCAAAATGACGTGATTTTGCCTTTTTTTTTTTTCTGCACTTATTGAATTTTTACTTTCTCTCTTTTCCCTTTCTTTTTTCTTTTCCTATTGTGATATTGTTCATCTTCTCCGCACCTTATCCAGCTGACGAAGCCATGTCTGCAGCTCTCTCTGGTCACTCCCATCTTGGGTGCGGCTTCAACGAGGACGAGGGATAAGCAGCGATGGGGACAGGTGTGGTCCAAGGCTCGAGTAAGGGGCTCAGTTGGCCTCATATCTATTGGGGTTTCATGAATTATGTATAAGAAAAATTAACAAAATAAACGCAGCGGAAACAAAGATATATTTTACACATGATTCTCCTAAGGCGTTGTTCGTACGTTTTAATCAAAAATCTAAACATAAAAGGGAGTTAAACGAATTACCTCTTGAAGTGCGCTTTGAAACGAATCGGTTCGGATGTTCTACAATTCGAGTCCCACAAGCGTCGGACCTTTAGTTCAGACACACCAACAACGAATGTCGAACGGAAGGGGGAACTTCCGGATATTCACCACTTCGATCGTGCTAGCAATCACGTGGAAACAATCCGTTGTATTCTTGATGTATAATAGTCATGGCCCGAACGAGGTAATGTTCTCCTTTCTTGCGACTCAAAGACACAAGAACACGTACACACTTTGCTCTCTATTTTCAGCAAGGCATCTTCTCTCTTAAAAAAAACAAAATGCACGCCCACTTTTTCTCTATATAAGTAGCCCATCGTTTTGTCCTCAAAACCGTTTTTCAATTTAAAATAAAACCGATCACCAACGGTTGCTGATCGATGGACAATCAGCAACCGTTGCTAATCGTCCATAGCAGACGATTGTGCATGAGCGGTTGCTCATGCACGACCATCGTGCACGAGCAACCGCTCATGCACGATCTTGGCATGATGGTCAGCGGTTGCCGACTATCCATGCTTCGTGCATAATGGTCAGCGGTTGCTGACCATTACGCTCGTGCACCTACATGAAGCTTTAATCTAATTTTTTAATTAGTTAATTAATTAATTAATTAAGTAAATGAATAATTAATTAATTAATCAATTCTTTTTTTAAAAATAAAAAGAACATAATTTTATATGTATAATTGGAATACATTAACATGTATCCACTTTGAGAATGTGTGTGTATCATATGCAAATAGGCTCGTGACTATAATACAAATTAAATTAAATCTCATTTAATTTAATTTCAAATTGACACAATTTGATTGCAGTAATTGCAAACACATTTGCAATTATATTTCTCTCTTGTTCCACGTTATCCTAATTGTTTTATGGTGTGTGACATCCCTATGTTCATCACTAAGCTGGTAGTAAGACTTGTACTAACACATTAGTACTCCTACAATAATTAATTGTCCCGATTAATCATTGGGTCTTACAAGCCATGATTGACATCTAGCAATATGTCATGACTACTTAGACAGTGTGAATATTTTAAGAACATAATGAACCTGTCAGCTTTGGCTACAGTGTAATTCAATCCCTCTGTCTTACTATATCCCGATCAAACAAAGACCATGAAATATTAGTCAAGTCATTAATTTGATTATATGCACAAATCTAATTGACATGCATTTTATTCGAGACATAAATAATTTATTCTCGGTTACAACCCCGGCCGAGGATTTCAATGCAGTGTCACAATTAGATTGCATAGGACATCATTGTCATACCTTGCATATAACAAGGACACAGATTTCATATTGCGCACACGTGTAACTTCATATATGAACAAACTATGACCATCGGGTATAAAGATGGATCAACGACCCGACATTATGTGCATCCGTGAACCATAGTTATTCAATACACAAGTTAACAATGTGCCTCAGGTCTGAGGATTATTTACACAAGACCAAAGCATGAACAATTAGACATTGACCACGCTAAAAGCTTCCATGTTGCTAATCGTTCAATATGCGTCACGTTCAGTGAATTTGTCTAATACAAACACCTGTGTTCTAACTCAGGTATCATAATACCTAATGACATGTGACTCATCATTCCCTTAAGTATCTAGTACTTAATGGCGAAGTTAAGAACACACCGGTCTCAACAGGATTATTAATATCCACTAAATAATCCATCGACCGGGAACGATTTAAAGATTCAGTTTAACTATGAACCCGTCACATATATTCTTGACGTCTCAAGAATAAGTCTAGTTGCAACTGATTTTATGGAATCATTCATCAATATAAAATAATTGGACAAATGAATGAATACGTCATTGCCATTAATTAAATAATAATAATGAAAGTACAACTGAAATCCCTAATATGTAATCATTACATAGTAGCTTTAGGGCATACATCCAACAATCTCCCACTTGCACTAAAGCCAACTTGTCTGGTACCTCAAACCCATTTTGTCAATATGTCTTTCAAAAGAAGACTGAGTTAAAGCCTTAGTGAAGGGATCTGCCACGTTTTCTGCTGAGGCAATTTTCTGCAAGGCGATATCACCTCTCCCAACAATTTCTCTGATGAGATGGAAGCGTCTCTCGATGTGCTTGGACTTTTGGTGAGACCTTGGTTCCTTAGCTTGAGCTATAGCCCCATTGTTGTCACAAAACAATGTAATCGGTTGCTCAATTGAAGGAACGACTCCAAGTTCATAAATAAACTTCTTCATCCAAGTGGCTTCCTTTGCTGCTTCAGAAGCAGCTACGTACTCTGCCTCAGTGGTGGAATCGGCAGTTATACTTTATTTAGAACTTTTCCAACTAACTGCGCCACTATTGAATGTAAAGACAAACTCGGACGTAGACTTATAATCATTAGGATTTGATTGAAAATTGGAATCAGTGTAAGCTACAACTTTAAATTCTCCTTCTCCATATATCAAGAATAAATCTTTAGTCATTTGCAAGTACTTAAAAATATTCTTGACTGCTATCCAGTGCTCTTCTCTTGGATCAAATTGATATCTGCTAGTAATACTTATAGCATGGGCAATATCAGGTTTAGTACATAGTATAGCATACATTATGCTTCCAATAGCGGATGTATATGGTATCTTTGCCATCTGCTCTCTTTCTTCAGGAATGTTGGGACACATCTCCTTAGAAAGACGGATCCCTTGCCTAAAAGGCAATAATCCTCTCTTGGAACATTGAATGTTAAACCGTGTTAACGCTTTGTCTATGTACGTAGATTGTGAGAGGCCAATCAATCATCTTGATATATTTCTATAGATCTTAATACCTAAAATGTAGGTTGCCTCTCCTAAATCTTTCATGGAGAATTTCTGTGACAAGAATAGTTTTATCGATAATATCATTGGTACATCATTTCCAATCAGAAGTATATCATCGACATACAAAACTAGAAATGCAAATGCACTCCCACTGATCTTCTTGTATACACAAGGTTCATCCGGATTTTTGATGAAGCCAAACAATTTGACTACCTCATCAAAACGGATATTCCAACTTTTGGAGGCTTGTTTGAGTCCATAAATGGATCTCTTAAGCTTACACACCTTCCGTTTTTCACTATTGGATTCAAAACCCTGTGGCTGTTCCATATAGATGTCCTCATCGAGAAAACCATTTAGAAAAGTCGTTTTGACATCCATTTGGAATATCTCATAATCAAGGTGTGCAGCTATAGTCAACATAATCCGAATGGACTTTAGCATGGCCACAGGTGAAAAATTTTCGTCATAATCAATTCATTCTTTTTGACGATATCCTTTCGCTACTAGCCGTGCTTTGTAAGTTCCAATTTGACCTTCAGCATTCATCTTCCTCTTGAAGATCCATTTACAGCTAATTGGTATAATACCATTAGGCAGGTAAGTCAAGGTCCAAACCTCATTGGAATACATTGAATCCATTTCGGATTTCATGGCTTCTAGCCATTTACTAGAATCGATGTCCAACATCGTCTTCTCATAGGTTTTAGGATCACCGGGTTGATCATTATCATTCACAATGAATAATGGTTCAATATGATTAACCGAATGTCTATAACGAGCAAGTGGGCGAGACATTTCTCGCACTTTTCCTAAGAGGTTGTGTATCAGAAACTCCCACTGAATCAGAGATTGGTATCTGAACTTGGTTGTTTGGCACTTCATTATTTTCTTCTTGTAAGACTATTTTCTGCCCAGCACCACTTTCTTGGACGAACTGATTCTCCAAAAAAGAAGCGTGCTTGCATACCAAAATTCTTTGGTTTGAATGAAAATAGAAATAATATCAAAAAGTTTCCTTTGGATATCCAATGAAGTGACCTTGTTCAGATCTTGCCTCCAATTTTTCCATTTTTAGCTTTTTTACGAAAGCTGGACAACCCCAAATCTTAATATGATTAAGACTAGGTCTTCTACTATGCCATATCTCATAGGGTGTAGTTGGAACAGATTTGGACGGCACTCTATTCAGTATATATACAGCTATCTCAAGGGCATATTCCCAAAGGGATATTAGCAAATCAGTGTAACTCATTATAGATCGTACCATATCTGATAAAGTACGATTTTTTCGTTCAGATACACCATTATGTTCTGGAGTTTCAGGAGGTGTCCATTGTGATAAAATGACATTCTTTTTAAGATAGTACAGGAATTCAGTACTAAGGTATTCACCTCCTCGATCCGATCGAAGAGCCTTAATACATTTTCCTGTTTGTTTCTCAACTTCAGCCTTGAATTCCTTGAACTTTTCAAAGGATTCGGATTTATACTTCATGAGGTATAAATAACCATACCGTGACTGATCATCGGTGAAGGTAATGAAGTAATTATAACCACCTCTAGCAGTTTCATTAATTGGTCCATATACATCTGTATGTATTAATTCTAATATGTCAGCAGCTCGCGCACTTTGTCCTACAAAAGTCGCTTTGGTCATTTTTCCTAGAATATATGCCTCACAAATCGAGTATGACTCAATATTTGAAGGATCAATGTATCCATCATTACTCAACTTGTTAATTCTGTCTTCTCCAATATGACATAATTGGAGATGCCAAATATACTTTTTATTTGGACCGTCTCCATGGCGTTTATTAGTTATGGCATTTATATTAATTCTATTTTGCTTATTGACATTGGTAATCGCATTACTGGACATTGTAATGGTATAAAGATTGTTGGTTAATAAGCTAGAATCAACACATTTTATTATGATAAATAGAACAAACATCATCAGCAAAAGAAAATTCATAATTCTCTTTACCCAAACGAGATATAGAGATGATGTTCCTAACAGCATTCTTATAATGCAAACTATTCTTTAAAACCAATACATGTCTAGAAGGCAAACATAAATGAAAAATCTCTATAGTTAATGCAGCAACTCTTGCTCTATTGGCAAATGTCAGGACAATCTCATTTCGCCCTAGCATCCTGCTTATTTTCAGATTCTGCAAAGATATACAAATATGTGAAGCTGCAGCAGAATCTAGAACCCATGAGCTGGATTTAGCACTAACCATAAGATTAATTTCAATAAGCATAGACACCATACCTTCATAAGGTTGGTTCTTGAGCTTGACCTTCAAGCTCGCGAGGTACCTTCTACAGTTCCTCCTCCAGTGCTCTTTGACACCACAGTAATGACATTTCCCTTATCAATCATGGGTTTTGGTTGCACAACAGGTTTGGCAGGCCTCTTCCATTTATTCTTTTTTAAAACAGTCTTACCCCTTGAAGAAGAAGCCTTAGCCATAGCCACTACATTTGGCCTCGTGTTATGCATTTCCTTTTCATAAATTACCAGCATGCTATGTAACTCAGCAAGAGTTTTCTCCATTTTATACATGTGCAAGTTTTGGACAAAACCAGAGAAGGAATCGGGTAAAGACTGGAGGATCAAATCCACAGCTAACTCATTGTCCATAACGAGATTCAGTCTAGCCAATTCTTCAATGTGCCAAATCATTTTCAAAGCATGATCATTAACTAATGATCTTTCAGCCATCCTTAAACGGTACAATGCCTTAGATATCTCATATCTAGAGGGTCGACCATTCTCATCAAAGTATTTCTTTAAATGCAAAATGATCGACCTAGCATCTTCCATAGATTCATACTTCTTTTGTAATTCATTGTTCATCGAAGCAAGCATGTATGACCTAACTTTTAAGTCATCATCATGCCACTTATCATAAGTGACATGTTCCTCTTGGGTCCCACCCTTAGGAAATGATGTTGGCATCTTTTCATCAAGCACATACCCAATTTTTTTTTAATTGAGAACAATTCTCAAATTCCTCACCCAGTTAGTGAAATTGGGTCCAGTCAAACAATTCTTGTCAGGTATAGAAACGAGTGGGTTTATGGTCACCATTTTTCAGAGTAATAATATATATGTTGCAGAAAATAAATTGTTAACCATTGTATCTTTCAAAGCAACTATTTCATTTTGGCCTTTAAATGAAATAGATCCTCCTACTAAATTTATATTTGAATCCCATACTCTTTAAGATGGAAAGCGGTAATCTTTGTTGGGTAAATATTACTAGTGGGGATTGGAGTTTCACTAGCCCAAAGTCCACCTCACTTAATAGTTATTGGTGTCCTATGAACTTAGTGAATGAACCAGCTTGTTCAACGCATCATATGCGAGTCCCAATCATAACTTCGGCCTCTAGATCATGAAAGCCTCACCTAACAGTTATTGGCATCATGATCATAGTTAAGTCTAGTCCATCGTCTCATGCAAGTATTGAAAACACAAATGATTCCCTCACCTGACAGTTATTAGAAATCATTTGGCTCCAACCCCACATCATCATATGCATAATGGAGTGGTTCAATATTATAAATGGTAATTAACCCCTATGTATCCATAACTGGTTAGTTAACCACTATAATATTGGATCAAACCACGCCGATGGAAGGCCATGAGTCCAAAACCCATTTCGACTTAATATTCTTTGTAAGGAGATTGGGGTTGTTATTAACGGTCTCACTTTGCACATTAACCGGTTTAACATGCACGATACCATAAACACAATACATAAATAGATATCATATAAACATCTATCCTATGTGGTGATCATGGAATTATGGTTCAATAGGTCTCGAGCCAAAGAGACCCATTTAGCCATTTTAATATTTTAATAATATGGACCCGCTCTTCAATTTTTCTTCAGTCTTTGAACTCTTCAAAGACCGGGCCCAGAGAGCTCACCGGTTTAATGGCTCCTCCAATGGTTCCTCCTCTCTTGTAGTATTTACATCAATAATTGAAATACTAAACTATACTAAAATTACATTTCATAAAAATAAATATAAAAGGAAGGACGCAACCTCCATTTAATAATTACGTCCCCAAAAAGAATACCTGTAATCATCATACATTCATCCATACAATAATCACAACATTTAGGGATTTTTCCATGATCACCACCCTTCCTTACGAGCCATAAATTCAAAATTTAAAGCTCTGGAAGGCACGGATAAAATTCTGCATATCATTTGCAGAATATAAACAAAGTATAACAAGTTACGGATTTTTGATTCAAAATTGATTTAGTTCTAATTTTTGCTTAGTTGATTAAATTTATCACATAAATTAATCAACTTCTATAGGCCACATAAGAGCAAGAGAACCAATTCTCTTAACAAAAATAAATTGGCCATTAGAACGCAAAAATATATTTGAACTACAAATCAATTAAACGCACGAAAAACGCCTAAGGTTGGCTCTGATACCACTGTTGGGGTTTCATGAATCATGTATAAGAAAACTTTAATAAAATAAACGCAGCAGAAACAAATATATATTTTACACATGATTCTCCTAAGGCGTTGTTCGTGCGTTTTAATCAAAAATCTAAACATAAAAGGGAGTTAAACGAATTACCTCTCAAAGCGCGCTTTGAAACGAATCGGTTCCGATGTTCTACAGTTCGAGTCCCACAAGCGTCGAACCTCTAGTTCAGACACACCAACAACGAATGTCTAACGGAAGAGAGAACTTTCGGATATTCGCCACTTCGATCGTGCTAGCAATCACGTGGAAACAATCCGTTGTATTCTTGATGTATAATAGTCATGGCCCCAATGAGATAATGTTCTCTTTTCTTGCGACTCCAAGACACAAGAACACGCACACACTTTGCTCTCTATTTTCAGCAAGGCATCTTCTCTCTTAAAAAAACAAAACGCACGCCCACTTTTTCTCTATATAAGTAGCCCGTCGTTTTGTCCTCAAAACCGTTTTTCAATTTAAAATAAAACCGATCAACAACGGTTGCTGATTGATGGACGATCAACAACCGTTGTTGATCGTCCATAGCAGATGATCGTGCATGAGCGGTTGCTCATGCACGACCATCATGCACGATCTTTGCTGACCATCCATGCTTCGTGCATAATGGTTAGCAACCGCTGACCATTACGCTTCGTGCACCTGCAGGAAGCTTTAATCTATTTTTTAATTAGTTAATTAATTAATTAATTAAGTAAATGAATAATTAATTAATTAATCAATTCTTTTTTAAAAATAAAAAGAACATAATTTTATATGTACAATTGGAATACATTAACATGTATCCACTTTGAGAATGCGTGTGCATCATATGCAAATAGGCTCGTGACTATAATACAAATTAAATTAAATCTCATTTAATTTAATTTCAAATCGACACAATTTGATTGTAGTAATTGCAAACACATTTGCAATTATATCTCTCTTGTTCCATGTTATCCTAATTGTTTATGGTGTGTGACATCTCTAGGTTCATCACTAAGCTGGTAGTAAGACTTGTACTAACACATTAGTACTCCCACAAGAATTAATTGTCCCGATTAATGTTTGGATCTTATAAGCCATGATTGACATCTAGTATTATGTCATGACTACCAGTGTGAATATTTTAAGAACATAATGAACCTATCAGCTTTGGCTACAGTGTAATTCAATCCCTCTGTCTTACTATGTCCCGATCAAATAAATACCATGTAATATTAGTCAAGTCATTAATTTGATCATATGCACAAATCTAATTGACATACATTTTATTCGAGACATAAACAATTTATTCTCGGTTACAACCCTAGCCGAGGATTTCAATGCAGTGTCACAATTAGATCGCATAGGACATCATTATCATACCTTGCATATAACAAGGAGACAGATTTCATATTGCGCACACGTGTAACTTCATATATGAACAAACTATGACCATCAGGTATAAAGATAGATCAACGACCCGGCATTATGTGCACCCGTGAACCATAGTTGTTCAATACACAAGTTAACAATGTGCATCAGGTTTAAGGATTATTTACACAAGACCAAAGCATGAACAATTAGACATTGACCACGCTAAAAGCTTCAATGTCGCTAATCGTTCCATATGCGTCACGTTCAGTGAATTTGTCTAATACAAACACCTGTGTTCTAACTCAGGCATCATAATACCTAATGACATGTGACTCATCATTCCTTTAAGTATCCAGTACTTAATGGCGAAGTTAAGAACACACCGGTCTCAACAGGATTATTAATATCCACTCAATAATCCATCAACCGAGAACGATTTAAAGATTCAGTCTAACTATGAACCCGTCACATATATTCTTGACGTCTCAAGAATAAGTCTAATTGCAACTGATCTTATGGAATCATTCATCAATATAAAATAATTGGACAAATGAATGAATACGTCATTGCCATTAATTAAATAATAATAATGAAAGTACAATTGAAATCTCTAATATGTAACCATTACATAGTAGCTTTAGGGCATACATCTAATAGTATCTTGGTCGATCCAAGGTCCAGACAGGTCAGCAGCAACCCTACTTGGCCGCTGCAATCATCGAGGGCCGTCATTGATCGCTTGCCCGAGTGTTGCAGAGGCAGGGAAGAAATGATCGCGGGATTTAGCACAAAAAACAGTGTCAGAGTTGGACATTGATGGTCTGAAAGACCGACACCAAAGGTCCTAGCACAAAAAAATTAGAGTTCTTAAGACTTATAATGAAAGGATTTAGGATGATGGGGGGCCATTGTTGAACAGAAATACATCCTACCACATTGCAGGATACAAGGTGGCCATAGGCAGAGAAGATACTATGAATTTGTGATTTCCACTTCATTTTGCCGGGAAGAAGAACAGCCATGCGTGACTTCGTCAGGAGATTACTTCAAAACGCAATCGTAACAACTTTAAGTTTCATTCACCTGGCGGACGTGAGGGCGGCGAGGGTGAAGGACTCATGGAGGTGGATGAGTTACATCCTTGAAAGAAGATGAACAGCAGAGAGGAAGGATAATATAGGGAAAAAAGGAAAAAAAAAAGGGAGAAAAATAAGAACATTGAGAAAATAAACTCAAAACTATGTCATTTTACTTAAGTTTTTCCATGTCATACACTGATCGTTCCACATAGGACGGCCGACAACAATTAGACTTACATGTTATCGTTTTCTAGCCAAAATTGACCAGATAGAATACATAAATTATTAAAATAATTAAGACTGAATTGGATAATTTTTCAATCCAAGAAGACATCACTTATTTGAAAACATAATCCTTTTTCCTTATGTTTTGAACACGGAATTTTCTAATAGGCTACACTTTTTGAAAGAAGCCGAAGTCACAGCTTATTGAAGTTTGTAAGTTACACAAAAACAATCAAGAACCAACTTCTTGAAAAAATCATTATCAGGTCACTTGATATGATTTTGACAAAAATCACATTTTGGAACAAACTTTGTCAATCGTGTTAAAGTCATGGATTCTTATATCATGTTGAAAATCATCAGATTAAAATGCTCAATAAAATACAATTTTTTTTTTTTTTTTTTACACGTTCTGTTATTATGCCATTTCAGGTATTGTTTAGAAGTTATTTTTTTTATAAATAACTACATAGAAAAAAGAAAACGATCCATAGAAAAGGGAAAAAAGAAGGTACATGGTGGAGTAGGTGAAGAGTAGGGCCATGAGGACGGGTCATTAACCCATATTTTAACTCATATTTATCAAAGTGGAGGGAAAAGTACCAAAAAAGTCATAAAACTATTGCACTGATATCAATTCAATTCTAAACTTTTCAATTGAACTAATTTAGTCATAAACCTTTTTATATTTATACAAATTCAGTCCATCTAGTTAATTTTGGTCAGTTAGCGTTGACGTGGATGCCAGTCGAAATTTTTTTCTTTTCTTTTTCTTTTGTCCCTTCTTCCTTCTCGGTCTATCCTTGTGGTGGTCGGCAAGCCTCCCGTCGGTGGCCCTTGAAGCCCTCACCGGTCGTTAGCGATCATTGGGTGAGGGTTGCGAAGCCCTCGCCATGGTTGGTGAGGGTTGCGGCCCTCACGCGGCCTTGCCTAGGGTCGTGGGTGAGGTGACTTTGCCTAGTTTTGGGCGAGGCTAGCCCCACCTTGGCTAGGGTCATGACCCCCACCACCGGGAGGATAGTTCAAGGAGGAAGAAGGGATAAAAAAAAAGAAAAAAGAAAACATTAATTAAAATATCAAAAAAAAAAAAATACTGGTCGTCGTCCACGTCAACATCCATGTCAACACCGGCCGATCCAAATTGACCGAATGGATTGAATTGGTACCAATAAAAAAAGATTTATGACTGAGTTGGTTTAATTGAAAAATTTAGAATTGAATTGGTACTTTTCCCTCAAAGTGGATGGTAAATGGGCCAGGCCAAATCTCAACGAACTTTTTTGTACTGCGGAAGTTTTGGTAGTTTAGCCATAAACATTGGTAACAACTTTGCAATGACATCATACCCTATAGGTTTTTGTTATTCAAATAGTCACATAATCTTGTAATAGTTTTTGTCAAATGTATTAATCATTTATAGTCAAAGTACAACACCTTTAAAAGATGCACTACTAAAGTCACACCTCTTAACACAATATATTGACACTTAATTTTGACAACCCATTTTGGTATTTATTACACAGAAAAATTAGGGGCCAACTCAGCCTCAAATATATTAGTTAATTGCTTTTAAGTGTTAGGAGAATATTGATTAAGTCCATATGATTTCATTAAACTTGAGCTAAATGGATTGATACAAGGGGCTTTTGAGCTTAACTGGATTAATTAAACTGAGCCAATAAAGTGAATGGGAATAAGCCCTTAATTGGCCAAAATTCCGAAATGTTTTATGCATTTTGAATTAGGAGATTTTGATTTAGTGGAGCAATCTTGAAGAGTGATTGAACTCTTTATTATCAAAATTTAAATCACATGGGAAAGAAAGGCTAATTTCCTCTTAATAAATATAAGATATATTCTTTGGGTTTAATTTAGAAAAGTAACGAATTTTGTGCTTAAAAGAGAAGTCCTAACTGTTGGAGATATCGATTCCATATCGATTATATTGTCAATAAATTGATTCAGTTAATATATGTTTGGCTTGGTAAAGTGGGAATGCAATCGTAATGTAATCTTGTATATTTCATTTTGTGTCTTTCTCTTGTAACATATATAGAGCAATGCTCTTGTACATGAATATATAGAAAGAATTTAGATCACAATTTCTCCCAAAACACTCTCCAATTTTCTTTGTCTTCAATTTCAGTCATGGTATCACAGCATCGATCCTAGACCTAGCTTCCGCAACCTCAGAATCTATCTTTCAGAATTGCCCTCGTTTTTTTTTTTTTTTTTTTTTTTGAGTTTTGTTGTTGTAGTTTTTCTAATTTGCAAAACAAACCCAAAAAAAGCTGAGTTGGAATTCAATTTTCTGATCCATGGCAAAAAGGGGGGATGCTTGAGATTTACCTTTGGAAGAGATGTCTTAAGACCAGACTCCAGCTTCATCGATTCAAACCAATATGAATGAGCAGGAGGATACATCCGTCCCAAAGTCTGAAGATCCTCAGAACACCACCATTCTTCCTTATGTTTCGGTTCAAGCTTCGGAACCGACTCACTGGCCTCCATTTCCATGGTTTCCTATTCAAGGCCAATGGGGCACAGGTCCAGGACAGGCATGGACTCAATATGGGCCATACACGGGAGAGAGCTTGCACGTTGTCGAACCATCGCCAAAGGAAGATCCAAGCATGCACAGAAATGGAGTTGACCCAAATTAAGGAGCGGATCGGAGGGATCCGAACCAAGGGATCGGGTCCATACCGGGTTAAGGGCCAAATCCCTACCCAGTTTATGGACCCGATTACCTATCGTATTTGTTCGCCACTAGCAGCTATGGCCGACTCGAAGCCGGCGACCCACTATTCACATCACCGGTGCATGGACTTGATCTGAAGCTCATTTAGCTACAGCTCACTGGTCCCAACAACTACAGCACCTGGGCACGCGATTTCCGTCGAGCCCTCATCACCAAAGACAAAGAGGGATTTCTCGACGGATCCGTGCCCTACCCAATAGAAGAACAACTTCAATGGCACTGGCGTCGATATAATCAGTTGGTACGTACCTGGATTGGAAATTGCCTTGCGTCGGACGTTGCAACGGGGCTTCCTCCGACAAACGACTCGAAGAACTTTTGGGAGTCCATCCGTGAAATGTACGGACGGGTCGATCAAGTGAAATTGTTCATCATAACGCAAGCCCTCTCCGAATTGAAGCAAGGGAACCTCACGGTTACCGCTTGCTTCAATCGGCTTTCAGCCCTTTGGAACGAGCTTGAGGCAGCCGAGGAGCGATTGGACGGACTTGAAGCAACACTTCGTCAGTATAGGGATATGAAAGAAAGAGAGAAAGTGACATGATTCTTGCTAAGCCTAAACGAGACATACACTACCTTTAAGTCGCAGATCTTGATGATGGAGCCAACACCCTTGCTTGGATGAATTTATTAGCCGGCCGTTCAAGAAGAAAGTCAGAAGTTGGTGACCACCGAGCACACGCGAGCAGTTGATGGAGTTGCTCTTGCTACTGCATTCGCTAGAGGCCCTGCTTTGCTCGACCTGACGCACGGTGGCCATGGAGGAAGCAATAGCTTCAGGAGCTTCGGTGGTCTTGCGGCTGCAGTGATGAGGAGAACAAGTGGGAACCCTAAGAACCCACTGATGGACGGTCAGGATCAAAAGAAGCCATCCAACGGCTCAATACCCATATGCCAACTCTTTTGGATCCAACGGTGGGCAGCAAAGGAGATTCGATAGTGGATTTTCTTCCTTTGGTGCGCTAGAATCCGAGGGCTCTAACTTGGCCATGTCGGCTCAAATGTTTGTGGGATCCAACGGCCCATGTCACGCCACGTCATCACACAAACCGGGTGGGCAAATTTCAAAAAATAAAGGAAAATTTTGCGAATATTGCAAATGTCCACACCATACTATAGAAACTTGCTAGAAATTGCATGGCAAGCCAGGTGATAAAGAAAAAAAGGAAAAGGAATTTTTTGCTTATCAAGTGTCGGCATTAAGGACTGATGGGGCATACCAGCCAATCAACCAAGACCAATACCAGAATATCATGAGGGCTCTAGATCGTTTAACCATAAGTGACAAGAGTGCAGGCTTTTCAGGTACTATCCTTGGTGAAATGAACTCAATACCAATTGATGCATGGATTATAGATTCGGGTGCAAGTGATCATATAATATGCAATGAGAAATTATTTTCCCATGCTCAGAAAAGTCCATATTTATATTCTGTGTAACTTCCGAATGGCAATGTTACTCATGTTGCTAAGGTTGGAATTGTTCACCTTAGCTCCAATATTGTCCTTAAAAATGTCCTCCACATTCTAGAGTTTGAGTTCAATTTGATGTCTGTTTCTAAAGCTTATGAAGACAATTCTTGTGGTGTCATATTCAACTCCGACAATTATTTCTTTCAGGACCTTTCGACTAGCAAACCGATGGGCTTGGGTAGTGTTGCACAAGGACTTTACTTTTGGATTAGTTCTTCTAAAGTTTTTGATAAAAGCACTTCTTGTAATGTTATTATCAATAATAAAAATCTTATTTTCCATCAACGCTAGGGTCATAGTGCACGTTTTCCTAATCCAAAATGTCCCATTTGTCCCTTAGCTAAACAGTCTCGGACACACTTTCCTACTAGCACATCTCGAGCCAACATTGCTTTCTCTTGACCACATATTGATATTTGGGGACCCTATCACACACCACATCGTGATGGGTCACGATTCTTTCTTACCATTGTTGATGATTATAGTCGTGCGACTTAGGTTTTCCTCATGCAGTCAAAGAGCCAAACTTTCCCAACTCTATCAAAGTTTTTCACTCTTATTGAAAATCAATTCAAAGAATTCGTACGGACAATGGACGCAAGTTCTATACTAGAGAGTGTGAATCTTTTCTATCATCTAAGGGAATAATTTATGAAAGCTCTTGCACATATACTCCTCAGCAGAATGGGATAGTTGAACATAAACATCGGCACCTCTTAGAGGTTGCTCGTGCTCTTAAATACCAGGCTTCGATTCCTGAAGATTTTTGGGGAGATTGTGTTGTTATAGCAACATATTTAATTAATCGCATGCCAACACAGATTCTCAATGGGGGAACACCTTTTCAATTGCTTTATGGAAATGAAGCGAGAATTGATCACCTCAGAGTATTCAGATGCTTGTGCCTCGAGATAAAATGGACCCTCGTGCTATTCCATGTATTTTTATGGGATATCCCTCCTTGCAAAAGGGTTATAGAGTCATGGAGATCTCTACAGGGCACTTCTTTGTGAGCAGGGATGTGGTTTTTCATGAAGACATATTCCCATTCTGGGAAAGAACCCCCTCATCCTCTATCCCAGCTCCCAATCATCGCCCCTTTTTATCAGAAGAAGATCTATGTATGGAACCTCCATATGTAATCGTTGCACAACCTGCAACCGTGACAACCAATTCATCTCATCATGGAGTTGAATTACCCATTCTTTCAGATGAAGAAAATCAGCCATTCGGTTCTCCGGTCACTTCTTCACAACAGGAGCTACAATGTTCTTCACAAGACTCCTTAAATATCATTACTGAAGAAGAAAGAGTAGCGGAGCCTCGGCATTTTGGTCGACATACATGACCACCCACCTGGACAAAGGATTACATATGCCCTACGCTAAATTCTCTAGGTACACAATATCCAGTATCTTCGTACGTTTCTTTTGGTCAACTGTCACCGAAACATATATGCTGTATTAGTCGGATTTCTGAGGAATAGGAGCTGTCTTCCTATCACGAGGCAGCACGCGACCCCAAATGGCATGATGCAATGGAAGCAGAGCTTAAAGCACTAAGTGAAAACCACACATGGGACATTGTTCCTTTACCTCCACATCGAAGACCCATTGGCTGCAAATGGGTTTACAAGATAAAGTTCAAGGTAGATGGTTCCATCTAAAGATACAAGGCTCGGTTAGTTGCGAAGGGTTTCACACAACGGGAAGGTTTTGATTATCATGAAACCTTTTCCCTTGTAGCTAAAGAAGTTATTGTTCGTTCCTTCTTATCTATTGCCGCTATTCGTAATTGGCAACTACATCAGATGGATATTCATAATGCCTTCCTACATGGGGACTTAGATGAAGAAATTTACATGGAACTTCCGTCGGGTTTATGCAGACAGGGGGAGTCTCTAGTGTGTTGTCTATGCAAATCCCTATATGGACTTAAACAGGCCTCTAGACAATGCTATGCCAAATTCACTACTGCACTTATTGGCGCAGGATTTCAGCATTCCAAGCACGACTATGCCTTGTTTACTTGGACTGAAGGTACTTCGTCAATTTATTTGTTGATATATGTTGACGACATTCTTATCATGGGGAACAATGAGTTGGCTATCACAAGATTCAAAAAATATTTGCATTCTACTTTTCATATCAAGGATTTGGGATCTCCCAAATATTTCCTAGGTATTGAAATAGCTCGCTTTGATAAAAGAATCGGCCTTAGTCAACGAAAGTTCGTTTTGGAGATAGTTTTAGAAGCGAGATTATCAGGATGCAAACCGGTTGCCATACTGATTGAACAAAATGCGAAGCTAATGACGCATGAATACGATATGAGCTTGCCCTCATCCACAGTTGATCCATAGCTGGAAGATCCATTGAGATATCAACGTCTTGTTGGAAAACTAATCTATCTCACCATGACAAGACCCGATATTTGTTATGCAGTATAGATACTCAGTCAGTTCATGCACAAACCGAAGCAATCTCATATGAATACTGCATTAAAGGTTATGAAGTACTTAAAGAGATGTCTAGAACTTGGTATTTTCTTATCTCGTGATTGCGATATGAAGATAATAGCTTTTTGTGATACAGATTATGCTACTTGTCCAATAACGAGCAGCCTACAGATATCTTTACCAAGCCATTATGTCAAAGACAACATACATATCTTCTGAGCAAGCTAGGTGTCCTTGACATATACAGGCCACCAGCTTGAGGGGGAGTGTTGGAAATATAATGGCAGATATCTATTCCATATCGATTATATTGTCAATTAATTGATTCAATTAATATATGTTTGGCTTGGTAAAGTGGGATGTAATCATAATGTAATCTTGTATATTTCCTTTTCTGTCTTTCTCTTGTAACATATATAGAGCAATGCTCTTGTACATGAATATATAGAAAGAATACAGATCACAATTTCTCCCAAAACACTCTCCAATTTTCTCTTCTTCAATTTCTGTCACTAACTTTGTGTCTATATAAATGCTAATAAAAATGACAAAAATAATCCCTAAACTTCAGCCTAATGTATAATTTGGTCCATCAAATTTTAATTTGTTTAATGTGCTATATGAACTATAACCCAGTGTGTAATGTGTGCCATAAACTTTTAATTCGTTCAATGTAGTCCATAAACTTTTAATACATGTTTATTACAGTCCCTAAATTATCTATGTAGTCCTGGGTCTTGAATTGATGGAGGGATTACGTTGACCATTTTCATATAGTTCATGGATTATATTAAATATGTACTAAAAAGTTCACAGATTACATCGAGCAAATTAAAAGTTCGACAACTATATTGTACATTGAGTTAAAGTGTAAGGATCACATTGAACAATTTAAAAGTTTATTCATCAAATTACACATTTGATCAAACTTTAGAGAATTGTTTGTATCCTTTTCCCTAAACGTTACCAAGTTGAGAAAACGCAAAAAAAGTGAATTTCTCTATATTTCGATGAGGCACTTGGATGAACGCTTACCTTTCCCCACAATTGGAATTCTGAGCTTTACTCAATATACTTGGCCACACTTCGTATGACATTCTCGTTCCGACCTCGATTTTCAGAATGGGATTATATCAACGAACAATTTTCGGACAGAATTACCTTGAGGATTGAGAAACCACCAAACCATTGGAAAGGCTACTTTGGGGTGGAAATTCAATTTCTCATTGAAGGGATGCGGAAATTCGGAGAGTTGGGAACGGGCGACGAGCGAGGACCCGAGTAGGCCCAAGCCCATGTTGGGCGGTCCAACAGACCCAAGCTCACGTAGCTAAGCCTAATTGGGCCCACGCCCATAATGGGTGGCCCATGGGCCACACACCCAAGTTGATTGGGCGGCCCATGAGGCTATGGGCTCTCATAGCCTAATTAAGTCCATCATTACTAAATATTTGTATTAATTGCTTTCAAGTACATGAATAGTATACAATCTTAGTGAAGTGATCGAAATGCCCTTTCTTTTGATTAAGGACAAAAGGGCAAGGATGGAATAGGACAATGGAGGGGGCGGCACATGCATGCAATGGGCGTCCAAGAGCATGAGGGAAGCCACCTAGCTTAAGCCTATCTAGTCTAGCCTAAACCTATGTATTCAAGTGCTTAAATCTTCTCATTAATGCTTAGATTTTTGTTTCTTCGAGAAGCCACCTTTGATGGTAATAAGTCCAAGAGATTTGATGGGCATTAATGGGACTTGGCCTCTTATACTCTCTACACCGTCGGCCACCTTCTTCCCCTCACCATCACTTTCTCTCATTTTTCTTACTTGAATGTTTGAAGCTCATCCTCTGTCTCCCTTTTTGGCCTAGCCAAAACCCTCCTCCCCATTTTCACTTCCTTCTCAAGTTTTTCCTCTCATTTTCCTCTTATTTTTCCCTTATCAGTGATCGTCCTTTGCACCCCAACGTCGCACCACCCTCCACACGTTGTTTCCATCACCGTAGCTGAGCTTTGAAGCTGAGGAGGCCGCTGTCTAGCCACCACAGCAGCTCCCTCTCCCTTATTTCTTCTCGGTTTGATCCCTTGAGAAGCCCGGAGACTACCATAGTAGCCGTGCCACCGCCGGAGCACCAACTAGCCACCGCCCAGCTCCCCCACGCCCTATAGACGTGCAACTAGCAACCCGCAGCTGCTGTCCGATCTTGCCGCTCCTCCCTTAACACTTGTTAAAGCTCGGACGTGAGTGTGAGTGGCTTTCTAGCCTTTGATTAGAGTTATCATTGCACTTAGAGAGTAGTTTAGGCCTTAATTATTTTTAAATGGTGACTTATTAATGTGATAAGTAAATGTTGCATGATAAGTGATCATTGGGTTTAGATTGGCTATTGAACTTTTACTAATAAGTTATCAAGTTTAAGGTAATAGGTTATTGAGCTTTAGATGATAATCTCTTGATAACCTATCAAGTTATGGACGATAAGCTATCATGTTTAGAGCGATAGGTTATCAGATTTTTGGTGATAGATTATCGGATTTTTGATGATAAGTTATTGGGTTTTGATGATAGGTTATCATGTTTAGGGCAATATATTATCAGACTTTTGGCAATAGATTATCGGATTTTTGATTATAAGTTATTGGGTTTTGATGATAGGTTATCATGTTTAGGGTGATAAGTTATTGGGTTATGTTAAGTGAAGTTGATATGTTGTTTTAATATGTCATAATATGGTGATGAACTATTATGTAATAAAGATGTTATACGGGTTATGTGTTGTACGTGCTAAATGGATTATACATATTATGTGTTGCACATGTTTGACTTATCATATGTATTATACTTAATATGTGAGTTATACGTGTTGCACATATTATATTAATTGAAAAAATGAATTATGTGATGGGTTATGATGGCTCGTTGATTTGAACATATCACGGATTACGATTACACGTAATAAATCATTTTGATGTATTATGACGACTTTATTCTTTTTTGATAAGTGACTTATATGCCATGGGTTTATGAAATAAATGGTGTAATTATATATGTGATATAATATGATGCAAATATGTGACATGATAGCATTTGGCAAGTGATGTTGCATATCGCATGGGTATCACGTGGATTAATGTGAAAGATTTGAAAAGAATTATGGGATGGTATGCCCGTGTGATCACCTAAAGATCTTGATGCGTTTGACATGGGGTGTGAACCTGTCCTGATATGTTTTACACGAGACAATACCCAATTCAGTTTGGATGCCCCCAAGTCAACGGGATACCATTTGTGAATGGATTTTGGAATGAAGCTCCTTATAGGAATGCCGTCTTGATGCATTTACACAGGATGATACTGTACTTGATGGGGTGAGACGATACCTGGTTACGTTGGATGATAGCAAACCTTCGGGTTGACCTTAGGTCTTGAGTGACCGTAATAATATAGATATATTTGTGTGGAAAGTGTATGAGATTTATATGTGATCGGGTCCAGATTATTGCATGGTATAAGCACATGATTTCACAATATTGCACATTCCTATGATTGACTTAGGACTGTGGAGAATGTTATGAGACTTGCATATGTGTTATATTGATGGCCTTGATTAAGTAGATTCACTTTCATGAGAATATGGCGAGTAAAGCGAGAGAAGCTTGTTATGTCTTTGCCATCAATAGATAATTGCATGTTTATGGCATTTCTAAGATGAATGACTTCCCTATGCAAGGTTTAGGAAGTTCACTCATTGAGTTTATTTCACTGCTGTTTGATGAATGTTTACAAGCCCTAAGAATGGCCGAGCCTTACTGCTAGATCTGATTCGAACTTCCCGTAAAGCATAGCCAGGAGGTGATCGAGTATCCGATAGGGAAGATTGATGCACGTTACATGTGTTATGTCACAATCATTTGGGTGGATGAAGGTCTACCTAATTTAATGGCTCACTGATTTGTGGCATGGTATTTCTAGTTAGGCAATGAGAGCCATGATCCTATTCGTGGCTTCGATGGTCTACCGGGTGTTGGAGGTTCAGGGGGAAGAATCTGCTGAGATGTCATGAATGTGGATGTTCCTAACTGGGAGGTATTTGACTTTGAACTCGACCCCAATATGGTTGTCGAGCTTGAGCACTGGATTGTGGAGCCCGTAGATAGTTAGGTGGTAGTAGAGTTAGCGACACTTTTTGAATCGCTCTCGTAATATTAGAGGTGCTAGGTGTACCCCGGCCACTTTTTGGTGAAGGTTGTGGGGGCGCTTTTGAACTAGTCGGATGTAGCAAAGCTTGCGAGGATTAAGCTGATTTGATTAACCGGATGTATATGACTTATATGTGATGTGGACCTTAATGCATATATATATGTATGTATGTATACACACACGAGTATGCTTTGACTATCCCTATTTGATGATCGAATGGAGATTTGTTTCTACTTTTGCTTATGCGTTATATCATTATTATGAATTGGGTCGACGACGCCTCTTGGGGCGTCGCAATCGAATGACCTAAGAAAAAGAATATATTAAACACGGGGCGGCAGGGTGTGACACTTCGAGACGAAGACCTTTCCTGATTTGTTTTCCTCATCTCGCGAACAAAAGAGAAGATGCGCAGCTCCTGTTTTTCTGTGGACCATCACTGAGCACGGTCTCACCTCCATCCGTGATTTTCCTTTGGTGCTCGCCGCTATTGACAACGATCCGGCCACCAATCCCCTCGAGTCGTATCGAACTCGTGACGCCCCGTCCCCCGGGCCACGTCCGCAAGTCATCGCACCGCGGTGTCCACGTCCATCGCGGAGTAGCTGCAGCCACTCCATCGAGACCCCCAGGGAGACCCCCAGGGTTCGTCGTTAAAACTCTCGTCGTCGCCATCCACTGTTGGACACAATCTTCCGATTTTGGTGACTTTGGAAATTAAGGTCAATTTGAATATCCTATTGCCGAAATCGTGATTATTGTGATTCTAACCTTGATTTGGATTGAATCTTTAGGCGTATCCTGATTAGATTTTTTTTTTTTTTTTGAGTCGTGCATAATAATCGAGGCTTCGATCTTATCTGATCCCCAATTATTTTTATTTTATGATTTAGTCATAGTCAATATTGATTATACGGGCTTGTCATGATGCATGTTGCGAATTCAATAAATTTTTCTATAATGAAAAATACAAAAATGGCATAATATATAGAATAGATTGCAGGCATTCTAGCTCTTAATTTAGGATTGCATATTTAGGAATAGTGTAATTAATTAGGAAATATCTAATTTAGAATATATTTTAATTTAAATGATTTCCTAGTTTAAATTAGGTAAATAGAAATTTTAGTCAGTTTCCTATTTTAGATTAAAAGAAAATATATAAATAACATGCATATCCCATAAAGAATTAGTCTAAATATCACATGCCATGTCATCACATTGCCATGTGATTGCCATGCTATCATTGTGACTGTCATGTCATCATATTGCTGCCATTGCCATGTCATCATTTTGGCCATGTCATTGCCATGTAATCATTTGCCATGTCACCATTGTCATGTTATCATCATGTCACCATGAGAAATATTAGGTGCCTAAGTAATACACACCTCAGCATTCTACTAGTCCAGTTAATATTCAACACGTGTTATATTCAAGCTCACCAAGCAAAAGACCTTGCATTCCCTCTCTTCAATTAATGTTTTTACTTTTTTTCCTCTCTTTTTTTCTCCTTCTTCTTCTTCCTTCTCTCTCTCTCTCTCTCTCTCTCTCTCTCTCTCTCTCTCTCTCTCTCTCTCTCTCTCGCCTCCCTCTCTTCTCCCTCTCTTCTGTGTTTTCTTAAATAGAGAACCAAGAACAAACCCACTATTTTTTGCCAAAATGCTATCTCACTACCAAGACCCTACTACCTCCGCACGTCGCCTCCATCTTCGCCTGCTTCTTCTCCGACCTCCAGTGCTACCATCTCTGTCCAACTCCTCTTGCACCTTTCACGTTAGTGCTTGTGTTAACTAGGAGCTCAAGGTCCCTCGCTGCGTTGAGGAACCACGCCGTGCCTCTGAATTTGCCTCCACCTCCATCTCCACCTCCGCCTCTGCCTTCTCCTCATCCGTTGCCTATGTCGACCCTAGTTGACCTCGAAGATTCGAGGTTAAGTTGAGCTCTAGATCACAAATCTAGGGCTCACTTGAGCTTAAATCCAAAATATGAGGCTCAAGTTCACTGGTGAAGGCTGAGCTTGATGAGTAGCTCGAGGACTAAGAGGACGGTGAGGTGGTGGTGGAAGGCGATTCACGAGATTAAGTCTCTGGTGTAGTGAAAGGAGGAATTCTTTGGCGGAGTGAAAGGAGGAGGAAGAAGAAAAAAAAAAAAAATAAATAAAAACATTAATTGAAAAGAGATAATGCAATGATTTTCGACTAGTGGGCCCAAAATGACACATATCAGATGTTAAATGGACTAGTTACTAAGGTGTTTGTCACTTGGGCACCTACTATTTTCTCTTGTCACCTTGTCATTATTTCCACATGTAATTTCCATGTCATTTAGTGATTACATGTGTAGGATTATATAACTTAAATTGCACTTGATACTAGATGAGTTCATAATTTTTGTCCGTCATTAAAATTAAGTCATGTCACATTCCATTAGTGTAGTAGTTCATGCATGTTAAACTTAGATTAAAGATAAGTATAGTTTAGATTTCATAGATAAGAAACAGCGTAATGAATCAATTAGAATTGCATAATTACTTAGAAGCCATGTTTAGGCTATGCATTTATTTTAATTAACATCTTGCTGATATTGGGAAATTAGTTATAGTAAGGTTGTGTTTTACTTTGAATTGAGAGTAGCCATATTTCTAGCAATTTATTTATTATTTTATTTTATTGAGTATTATATAATTGATTACACGCCCACACGATCACCCATTGTATATTAGTGGTCTAGGATTAAAACTTGCCAAGACTACTTACTAAATATTTTTTGAAATAAAGAGAAAACGTATCTAAAGGGTAGTAGATTAATCTAGCATAATCAAGTCTCTATATCCATTAATCTCTTATTTGCAAAAGTAAAGTGTTTTCCTGCACTTTACTTGGTTTCTAATCAATCCAAAATAGATTAGTACAGATTCCTAATTGAATTAATATGCATGTTAAATTGTGATTAAATGAAAACTCCAAAGTTGCCATTAGTATGAGCTTGAGATAGTTTGCTCTAAGTATGAGCTTAGTAATTTATTAGCTTTGCTTTTAGTGGTTTACTTTGAGGAAGGTCAGGAGACAACATAGCCACGAGACAGCTACAAATATAAGTTAGAGACTCTAAGCTATTACGATTTATTCTACAAGTAGCGTGGTACTAGCGTGATGCGAATTAAAACATGCATAATAATTTTAATTAAAACTCTTATTAATTGAAGTTAAATCATAAATAAACTTCAAAAAACGTCTAGAAAGAATAATGATACATGAATAATGAATTCGTACTTTTATATATATTGGTTCAAAAATGTTATATGCTACGCGAGAAGGCGTCACTTATTTGAAAACATTGTCCTTTTTTTAATCTTTTGCGCATAAAATTTCTCATATGCTAGACTTTTTAAAAGAAGCTCAAGACCCCACTCATTGAAATTTATAAGTTACGGATCAAAACAGGCAATAACCTGTTTTCAAAGAAAATTTACCACCCTCTCACTCGATAAGGTTTGGACAATGATGACGTGGCAAGTGATTACACCGTTCTCTTCGTTTTCCGACCATGAAGCTTGAGAATCTTCAATCTTGGTACAAGCATTGTCACTGAAGTCGATCTTGTCTAGAAAAAGTTTCCTCCACTTCCCCCTGTCATTGCAACCTTCGATCACGAACAAGATATCTCTTCGTTAAGGAATCAAGGTGCTAAAGTTAACGGCTATTGGTTGATTCCAAGGCCTCCTCTTCGTCCTCCAAGTTTGAAGAATTGGTCCGTTCTTCACCCATGCTTTAGATTTCATTGTCCTAAACTGCGGCGAACAAGAATTGAAGTGTCTCAAAGGTGGACCCCTGGCAGAGACAGAGCTCTATTTCTCCACGCGAAAGTAGTGTTGTTCCTTCAGCTCCACATAGAGAGAGAGAGAGAGAGAGAGAGAGAGAGAGAGAGAGAGTTTCCTAAAGAAAACTACATCGATTTATATATTTTGCTAGGGACAAAAAAAAATTTCACATTGAACTTCGATTTCTATTTTTTTTTTTTTTTTTTTTTTTTTTAAAAGCCATGTCGCAGCAAAAAATTAATTTGAAAAGTCATGTAAGATTTTTGGTGGCAATTTATCATCAGAGGCATTTGAGCGATCGTGTTTTTTTATATTATTATTTGACACTTAATTGCACCGATAATAACTTTTGGCCTCAAAGTAAATGTCATACTAAACTTTTGATAGTTCCAATATTCTTATTTCATTAAATGGTTGATGTTGTGTATAGGCTTGCATCATCCGGACCAGTTATTCCTTTGTTCAAACTTAGAGTAGCCAGAACTATAGTAACCCTGTAATAACTGGACACTTTTAACTTGAGTTGTATTTTTAGCGTTTCAATTGCAAACTTTCTGTCATTTTTGGGCACAGATGAATTTATTGCTCTCGTAAACATATCCACAAAAGTAAATGCAGTTTTTGTCATTTGTGGGCACAAAGAATAGTTTGCAATGATGTTAAATAACATAAAATATATTGGTTTGTAGGTCTTATTATTTTTTTTTTTTTGCACCAAGGTTTGTAAGTCTAATTAACTGTGCATGTTTTTAAGTATACTTGTGCATGAGAATGATATTTTTCTGATGATAAGATGAATATTAGATGAATATTATTTCATACATAGGGGCATATATGTCATATACATTGATATGTGATTTCTACTATTAATAGATATCATAAAATATACAAGATATTTGACTTTAAATTAGCAGTCCACTAAATAGTAAATAGAACATGAAAAAAACTCTGGATTTCTTATCTTACCTATCTAATCCTATTCTAATTGAGAAATTTAGACGATCAAACCTTAGAATAATGGTTCAATCACCAGGGACAAAACCTAATGATTTGTGGCCCTAGAGCCTAAGTCTGCTTTCTTGCTAGTATAGGTATTCCATAATTCCAGGGATAAATCTTTTTACACTCAAATAATTAACCTCTTATAAAGTAAAAAAAGAGTATGCTTGATTGCAATAACTATAACGGCTTACCTTTTCTTTAAGAAAGGTAGTTGTATATAAGGAAAGAATGAACTCCCTCTCGGGAGACTCAAAACTATGATAAATGAACATCTTACCCTTCTATGCTTGCCTGAAAAGTGTTGCTTTTCATCTATAACATGATCTATACGAAACACTATGAATAAAACCCATTAAGAGAACCAATCACTTATACCAAACCGAATATCCAACGTCATGTAAGCACTTAGCAGTAGAAATAGAGCATTCATTATGACTTCTCAAACGCAGCGACAGTGACGGTGAACGATGGCGAGAAGTGAAGAGTAGTGACGAGCAGCGAAGGACAACTACGCAGATGACGAAAGTATGAGTTCAAAAGTAATATTCGATGCACGTTTAGACTGCTCAAAGCTCTTGATCTCCGCAAAGGAGACAAAGCGATGTTATGCAAGAATCGCTTGAAGGCAGTGAGGGCAAGCGGCCAGTGACTTTCTCTGGCAGCTGCCTAGAGAAAAATCGAAAGCTGCGGGTTCTTTTCTCCCTAAAATCTTTACGTCGCTCTCCCCGAGAAAACCCAATGCTTCCCCTCCTCAATGATGTCCACCAAATCCGAAGCTTCGTTGAAACAAATTTGAACCGCTTCTCATGCTCCTGTTCTCAGTTGCGAGTTTCAGTAGTTGATTTTGGGCTATCTATAACAAGAATTAGGGTGCACGAATTTACCCCAAAAAAAATCGAATTAGGATTTTTGAATTCGGAAAATGCTTGATTGTTCGATGTAGGATTTATATTTGAGACAAATCATATAGTGTACATTTTTTAGGAGTATATATGCTAATTGGGCATACCGGTGAGCCACATCTATTGAAGAAATTAATTAAATATTGTTGGAAGAATAATTTTGGCATAAAAGTAAGCACCTAATGAAGTTTACACTTTCAGTGTCATTATGCCTCCTTTTAACTCTGTACATAATATCACCACTAGAACCAAAATTATCATCATGAAACTTTCGATTCCTCTCATATCAAATGAAATCAATAATCGCACACTATGCAATTTTGCAAGCAACATTAGCTAAAACTTTACGTTTCCAACTAGCACAATTCCATTGCAATTTATCATAACTCTGATTAACTTTCAAATACCATAGCAACTACTGAATAAAGCTCCAAACTTCACAAGAACTAGCACATTAAGAAAACGTTTCAGTCCAAGAAATATCAAAAAGAACATTATTCAGTGTTGTTCATTGTCATTAAATAACAAAAAAGATTACACAAGAGGCCTATTATTATAGACAAAATTGGGTACAATTTTTCCCTTCCAACTCGCATAAATCCATTGTGTCTCACCGCTCCAAGTCTACCTAATTCATTGAATACCATAGAAACTATAAATCAAGCTCAAGACTTCACAAGAAATAGCACATTCAGAAAACAAAAATCCAAAGAAAACAAATCATTAGTCATTCTCATCTATCATCTATTGGAGAAGCGTTTCCATAAATATTTTCCTATCGACTCCTTGAAAACCAATAAATAAATGAATGTTCTCAATATCCTTCACAACTTTTCTACATTTTTTTTAAATTTTTTTATCCATATTATTTAGAGACATTTGAAGGAGTTCCTCATTGATTTTTCTCTTATTATTGTCCAAATCTTTAGCATGTTCGATGTAGCTAGCAATCATTTCCATTCTCTTGTTAGCTTTTTCTAAGAAAGAGGTAAAAGTGCTTACAATCTCAACTAATCCAATAGCCTATTTATGACTTGCTTTGACTTTTTTTCTTTTAAAGGATTATAATCATTTTGTGTTTTAGAAGATAGTGACAGTAAGTTTTGACTTGAATCATTAGTTGCCTCAACATCATGATTCTCACATTCTTCATGATCTACAGTTGCATGAGCTTTTGAAAGATCTTTATTGAGATTTTCTTGGTATAGTTGTTAAATTAATGTCTCGAGTTTGAATTTGAATAAAGAACCGAATTTGTTGATAAAGATTTTCTTTGAAGGATTGGAAATTGGATGAAGAAAGAAGAAACAATTTCCTTTCTTAGACTTTCTCTTTTGGATGTGCAAAACAAAACAAAAGAGGAAATAAGAGATAAAAGAAAAAAAGAAGAAGAAAAAAAAAGGAAGGTTTTCCTCACTTTTACGTGGAGCATCCCACCTCCCATTGAAGAAGGAAGTCCTCCACATGGAACCGAAAAGGGTGGTAGGCCCAAGTCAAGACTTCGACTTTTTGGCACATATATATGAACAAAATACAACTTCTTTGCTTGTGTGCGTGGAGCTACTGAAGCTGAAACCCTACGTGAAAATAGGAGTTGCACCACGTCAAGCTGGAGAGGAGCCACCCACGCGATCAAAAAAAGGAGAACGTGAAACTGTACGTATGCAGACCAAAGATGGATGCTGGAGTTCTTGATTTTGGTGTACATATAGCGTTTTACTTTGAGCTTGAACACATGGTAATTTTGTGCCATGAGTTTATGTCCAAGTGAGTTATTTATTCATAAACACTTTGGGTTTGAGATTAAATATATGTGTGGGAAATACTCGAGCGTGTGGGTGATTATAAACTTTGATTCTCCGATTATATTGGATTATTTGCTGCTAGCTCTCCCCGTGGACGTAGGTACCGATACTCGGACCGAACCACGTAAATTTCTGGTGTCCTTATTATTTCTCGTTTATTTCTCTGGTAATTTCACGTTGATGTAAATTGCAATAACTTGTCGTTTTCGCGTATTATATTCCAACAATAGTCTTTTCCAAATGTAGTTTCTAGTTGATCACATTGAGGGAAGTCGCTTCCCTCTCAATGAGGAAGCATCTAGATAGATCCACAAATGAAAATATATTGATTTGTTTTAAAAGAAACAAATAGCACAAAAAAAAAACATCGGATGAGTGACACAAACCTTGCAATGGTTTTGCCAACTATAAATTGAATGAATAGCAACACAGTGTTTTTCATGATTCCACCCAAAACCACTTTGATCCTTCTTGTCATATATTTGATTGGACAACTTCTTCAAATTCTTCATCTTCGACTCTATGTGAAGATTACCCATTTGCTAGAACTAAGGAACTTTCTTCAAACCATTTCTCTAACATAATTATATAACCATTCTTGAAGCTATTATTAGCTGTCATTTCTCACGCAACTAGCTCTTCAAGACTATCTAGGAGCACTTTTTCTTCATCTATTGTCCATACACGTTAGTCTCACTTTGTTCCCCTTCCTTGAGTTCGATTGAGATTGTTACTTTCCATTCCTAAACATCTCATTGCAATTTTAGCAACAGATAAAAAGACAAAGAATGAAAAGAAATTAATGATAGAGGATAACTAGGTCGATAAAATTTATTGATAGAGGCAGCATAGTACTAAAAATTTGAAATGATAAAGCCATAATTCACACATACATAAGGATCATATATCTCAATAATGACAAACCAACACCATATTACACATGTCTAATAACAATGGAAAAAAAATCAGACAACACAAGTCTTTACAATAATGGGAAAAAATAATTTTTAAAATAATATCAATTTGTACTACTACCCTATTTCCTTGACTTGCATTCCACTCGTTAAACATTTTACTACCAAAATTGCCTCCATGTTGTCCAATGATCTAACAACTTAACAATATCAATTGTTTCAACATCTTCAATAGTGTTAACAACTTCATCTAATCGTGCCTCAATTGGATTTATAACCATTTATCTTCTTATCAAATTGAGTATGAGGCAACAAGCTATGATTATTCGACCTTGTGTTCCAATTGAATAAATAAATGGGAGTAAACTTGATGACATAATATTTACATGATGGGCAAATATATGTAGGAACATTGCCACTTGTTCTTCTATATTTACAGGTCATTCTTATTTTAACCCACCAAATCTACGTTATCCATCCTAAATTGTTCCACACAATTGAAGTCATTTCTATTAATGAGACAATCAAGGTGATCTAAATGAGCTTGGCTTCTAATAACTATGCAACACTTTGATAAATGCCTACCATAGTGCCTTTTAATGGCAATTGATACCCCCAATCAAATACACCATACACAAAAGCAACATCTATAGGCTCATCTCATCTCCTCTAATATCAAAATGCTAAAAATTTCTTCTCTATTGTCACGATCCATTTCTAATGAGGAAAAAAAGAACAATAACATTAGGCAAGTAGAAACTAGCTAGTTAGATAATAGCAAAATATCTAGAATAGAATCTCACTGAATTAATCAATGATTATTGCCACAAGTACATAAACACAAAGGAAATGACCAAAAGTTAATTCATGATTATTAATGACTCTTTCTAATCTCTCTCAGCACATAAGAAACGAACTCCCAGTACCAACTCAATCAACAATTTAACGGACTAAACCTTAAGTATGGATCATATCTCAGTTGACAAATAATTAATAAAAAGTTAAATCATAAGTAATGACTTTGCAAAATCACCATTTATTCTTCGAGGAATGGAAGACATGGTAATTGCAAGGGAAAAGAAAAATCAATTAATCAAGTTATTAAGCATCAAAATCAAAAGGGATATATAAACACTATAAAGAGAATAGAAAGAAAAATATAAGAGGGGATTAAATTGTGTTGTCTTGGAAGTTAAAGCTATTTATATCAATGATATTCCAAGTCAATAGTGTTGGAATATAATATGCGAAAATGATATAATCTTGCAATTTATGTCAACGCACAATCACTAGAGAAATAAATGAGAAATAATAAGGACACCATAAATTTATGTGGTTTGGTCCAAATATCAGTACTACGTCCACGGGGAGAGCCAGCAGCAAATAATCCACTATAATCGGAGAATCAGAGTTTATAATTGCTCACACACTCGAGTGTTTCCCACACCTAGATTTAACTTCAAACCCAAAGTGTTTATAAATAAATAACTCACTTGGATATAAACTCAAGACACAAAATTACCATGTTCAAGCTCAAAACAAAATGCTACATATGCCAAAATCAAGAACTCCAATGTTCATTTTTTGGTTCACGTACGTACGGATTCGCGTTCTTCTTTCTTGATCGTATAGGTGGCTCCTCTTCAGCTTGACGTTGTGCGGCTCCTATTTTTCTCTCGTAGGGTTTCAGTCGCTCTCCTAGAAAAAAAAAAAACGCATTCTAATTTATATGTGTGCCCAGAGTCAACAACTTTGACTCTAGGCCCCACCATGTGCTTCTTTCTTCAATGGGAAGTGAAACGCTGCAAGTAAGCTGAAGAACCCTTCCTTTTACTTCCTTTTTCCTTTAATATACACACATGTGCACACATATAGCACCCAAAGTCAAGACTTTGACTTTGGGCCCCACGTAGATGACCAAATTTGCCTCCTGCAGCACATAAAGAAAAACTTTGCTCATTTTTTTATTCTATTTTATTTCCTTTTTTGTAAACTTTCATGGAGTCCAACGAAGCTTCTTCATCTAATTTGAAATCTACTTGGGAAATCTTTATCAACAAATTCGATTTAACAAATCATTATTCAAATTCAAACTCAAGACATTATTTAATAATGCTCTACATTGGCTTGATATTTGAAACCAAGTTATAATACTCATCATTTATACTGCTCTCCCAACACCTTGACGGGTGCTCACTCTCCACAGACACCAATAGAGCTCAAACAAAACTTGAGCTTCGCCAAATGAACAAACTTAGTCATCATGTCTGTCAGGTTATCTGCTGTAGCAATCTTTTTGATAATAACATTACTCTTAGCTAAGACATCTCGGATGAAGTAGTACCTGATGTTGATATGTTTCATTCGCTCGTGATAAACTGGATTATATGCCAAATATATCTCACCTTGGTTATCACTGTGTATATCTACACTTTTCTATTCTAACCCAAAGTCTAAAAGCAAACTTTGTCATAAATAATAATATTGTCTCATTTGTTACAAAAGTTAATGACATGTACTCTATCTCGGTCAAAGACAAGGCAATGTGATTTTGTAAAGACGCTTTCCAACTAACTACACTACCCGCTAACGTAAACACATACCATGCTAAAGATCTACGATCATCTAAGTCACCGGCGTGGTCCGAATCCACAAAATCAGTGGTCTACCACTACCACTGTTGTCCCTTTGATATACTATACCTACATTTGTTGTCCCTTTCGAATATTTGAGAATCCACTTCACAGCTTCCCAATGAGTTTTACCAGGACACTTTATATAGCGAATAACTACGCTCATAATTTGTGAAATATTATGCCTAGTGCACACTATAGCATACATAATACTACCCATGGCACTAGAATAAGGAACATGGAACATATGCTCCTCCTCCTCCTCCTCCTCCTCAGTTTGCGGTGATAATTTATCTGAAATTTTAAAGTGCTTCGCTAAATGTGTACTTACAAATTTTGTTGATTGCATATTATAACGTGCCACAATCTTCTCAATATATTTTTATTAAGATAGACGTAAAACTCCTACAGACCCGTCACATAAAATCTCCATACCCAATTTTTTTTTTTTTTTTTTGCAGCATCAAAATCTTTCATCTCAAATTCAGCATTTAATCGCATCTTTTTTTTTGGTGACCCAGGGAACCTCTGTGCGCCGCTTCGCGGCGGAGTTAACCCTAGGGTGAACTGGGCCCCCACCACTGACCCAGCCACAGGTGAATCGAGCGAATGCGAACGCGGAGTCTCGAACCCTTCCCCCTGGTGGATGGGGTACCAAGCCTTAACCATCGCGGCCACCGCGGGCGGTGGTATTTAACCGCATCTTTAGCACATCAATATTAGACATATTCTTAGTTGCTATCAGCATATCATCAACATATAAGAGTAGATAAATCAAAGAACCAGCATCCAATCTCTTAAAGTAAACGCAGCTATTCATCTTACTTTTCGAGTAGTCTTGACTAGCCATGAAAGTATCAAAATGTTTATATCATTACCTATGAGACTGTTTTAGCCCATACAAAAATTTCTTTAACAAACAAACATGAAATTTTTTACCCGGAATAGCAAATTCTTCTGGCTGCCTCATGTAAATCTGCTCCTCCAACTTATCAAGAAGAAATGCAGTTTTCACATCTAACTGCTCTAACTCTAGATTCTGCAAACAACTAAGGCAAGTAAAACACGAATAAAAGTATACCTTACCACAAGAAAGAACACCTCATTATAGCCAATGCCCTCACGCTGTGTATATCCCTTCGTCACAAGTCTCGTCTTATACCTTACTGCCTTGACACCAAGAATGCCCTCTTTTCGTTTAAAGACTCATTTACTTCCGACAATTTTTTGGCTCTTGAGTATTTTGACCAGCTCCCATGTCCGATTTCGATGGAGTAATTCCATTTCTTCACTCATAGTCCCTAGCCACTACAGCGACTCTGAACTAGCCATCACCTCAGAGTAAGACAAAGGCTCATTTGTCTCCACCTCATCACCTACAGTCAATGCATAAGCAATATTTGTATAATCATAACATACCGGTAATTTAATTTCCCTTCTATGTCTATCTATGGCTATAGTGTATTGCGGCTTCATCTGCAGTTCTAACTTCTGTTACCTTTGAGGTTTCCAGAGTCTCCACTTGAAGCTTCACCTCACTAATAACACTATGATTTGTCTTTTTTGCTAGTTGTGTCACAAAACCCCTTTGTTGAAACATTGTAGTCTCGTCTAAGATCATATCTTTGCTTATTAGAAAACCGGGTGATTTGAGATCAATGTACCATAGTCGATAGCCTTTCACCCCATGTGCATAACCCATAAATATGTACTTCTTTGCCCTCATCTCAAGCTTACCATCACTCACATGAGCATACGTAGGACATCATAATATACGTAATCCATAGTTATCAACGGGTTTCCCCGACCATATTTCTTTAGGAGTCTTCCACTCAATAGAAGATGATAGAGATTGATTAAGTAGGTAACATACCATGTTCACTGCTTTGACCCAAAATTCCTTACCAAGTCTTGCATGTGAAAGCATACATCGAACTTGCTCAAGCAAAGTTTTGCTTTTCCGTTCTGCACGTCATTCCGCGGTGGTGTCTCAAGTACTGTACGGTGTCTCACAATACATTTTTTCTTGTAGAACTTAATAAAATCTTTACCACAGACCTCCATCCCATTATCGGTTCTCAAGTATTTGATTTGTTTATCTGACTATTTCTCAATCAATATTTTAAATTTCTTGGACCGATCAAACACTTCATAAAGTATACCCACACATTCCTCAAATAGTCATCGATAAATATTAGCATATATCGGGCACCTCCTTTTGAAAGAACCGAAGACGGGCCCTAGACGTCTGAATGAATATATTCAACTGGTCGTTTGGTCGAATGAACAACTATAATAAACTTAATTCGGTGTTGCTTCCGATAGATGCAGTGCTCATATAAGTCCAACTTCCATATCTTTTGACCCTTCCACAACCCCATTTTCACTCAATATCGTTATATATACCTCACTCATGTGCCCTAAACGCATATACCATAAATGAGTTAAGTTAGAGTCGGACTCACATGATGAAACTGTAACGGTTCCGGTCACAGTCTCTCCTAGTAGATAATAGAGAGTATTCACTTTTTTCCCTTTCATCACTATCATGGCACCTCAAGAGATCTTCAATACTTTACCTTCAGCGGTATACCTACACTCGATGTCATCAAGTGTCCCCAGAGAAATAAGGTTCTTCTTGAGTTCCGATACATGCCTCACATCTGTTAATGTGCGCAACACCCCATCGTGCATCAGAATTCGAATTGTCCCTATCCCCACAGCATTACAGACTGTGTTATTCCCCAAAAGAACTCTACCACCATCTGCAATTTGGTAAGTGGTAAACTAGTTCTTATGAGACATCATATAATAAGAACAGCTCGAATCTAACACCCATTCACCCCTTGACGAAGTAGTAGTCACACATAAAATAGCTTCCGCATTACTATTGCTCCCCTCGGCAACGTCTACCACACTGCTTGTGGCATTCTGCCTATCAACTTTATTCCTCCGCTTTGGACAATCTCTCATGATGTGCCCCTCCTCGTGACACTCAAAGCACTCCACGCGTCCCTTGAACTTTCTATGGTGTGATTTCGATTTGCTTTTATCTCTCTGTTATTAGGCCCTCGATATTGTTCTCTACCCCAAATCGTTAATGCTTGCGCTACTCCTTGCACTAGACCGTCATTTCACAGATTTCTCTGCCACTCCTTAGAGAATAAGGCGGACTTTACCACTTCTAAGGTAATTGTAGTATGCCCCTACAACAGTGAATCATTAAAGTGCTCCTATGATTCTGGTAAAGAGGCTAACAATATCATGCCATGTTCTTCATTATCAAGTATCTTACCGACGTTCTTCAAATCTATCATGAGTTTGTTAAATTCACCTAAGTGGGTTCTAATAGATGTACCTTCAGTATATCTAAATTGAAATATCCTCTTTAACATGCATAAACAATTGTTCAAATCTTTCTTTATATCAAGTGCTTAAAATTTTGCCTATAATGTTGCGGCATCTTTCTCCTCAACAACCTCTATTAAGACCTCATCCGACAAATTTAACAGGATTGTGCTTTTTGCTCTTTCCATTAACTCTACCCTCTTAAAGGCTTTCATTATAATCGACAACTCATCTTCACTATCTAGTGCCTTGACCAAATCTTAGATTATCAATAATGCCCGCATCTTGATGCTCCATAACCCAAAGTTGTTCCTCTCATTAAATTTCTTAATTTCAGATTTCCTCTCAAATATTATTGTAATAACAAAATTTCCAGATAATAATCAAACAAGCAAAAGCTCCAAATCACAATCAAGAAATCCGATCCCAAGCTCTAATATCAATTGTTAGAATATAATATGCGAAAATGATAGAATCTTACAATTTATGTCAATGCGCAATTACCAGAAAAATAAACGAGAAATAATAAGGACTTCACAAATTTACGTGGTTCGGTCTGAATATCAATACCTACATTCACGGGGAGAGCTAGTAGTAAATAATCCACTATAATTGGAGAATTATAGTTTACAATTGCTTACAAGCTCAAGTGTTTCCCACACCTAGATTTAACCTCAAACTTAAAGTATTTACAAATAAACAAATGACTTGAACATAAATTCACGGCACAAAACTACCGTGTTCAAGCTCAAAACAAAACGCTCTACTTATGCCAAAATCAAGAACTCCAATGTTTGTCTTTTGGTTCGCGTACGTACAGATTCGCGTTCTTCTTTCTTGATCGCGTGGGTGGCTCCTCTTCAGCTTGACATCGTGCGGCTCCTATTTTTCTCTCGTAGGGTTTCAACCGCTCCCCTGGGAAAAAAAAACGCTTTCTATTTTATATGTGTACCCAGAGTCAACAACTTTGACTCTAGGCCCCACCATGTGCTTCTTTCTTCAATGGGAAGTGGGACGTTGCAGGTAAGTTGAGGAACCCTTCCTTTTTCTTCCTTTTTTTTTGGTACCCAGAGAATCTCCGTGGGCCGCCGCTCATGCGAGAAACCCTGAGGAGCAGGAGAGTCACCACCACCTTTTTTGTCCCGGCAAATCGTGGGTTCCTTTCTAACAAGGCGGGCATAAACACGGATTTGAACTCTAAACCTCTCCCGAAAGGAACCGATGCTCAACCACTACGCGCCACCACGGGTGGTTTTTTCTTCCTTTTTATTTATATATATAAAGTGAGTCAAAGTCTGGGCCCCACGTAGATGACATAATTCACCTCTTGCATATAAAGAAAAACTTTACTTTTTTTTAAAAAATTCTATTTTATTTCCTCTTTTGTAAACCTTCATGGAGTCCAACGACGCTTCTTCATCCAATTTGAAATCTACTTGGGAAATTTTTATCAACAAATTCGATTTAACAAATTGTTATTCGAATTCAAACTTGAGACATTATTTAACAGATAGGATTTCTTAGCTTATCAAACCACTTAGAAACATCCTCATTCAAGGAGAATTTTTATGCTTAAAGGCAACAACCTTACCAAAATTGTCAGGGTAGCATAAGCTTGATTTTATATCATAATATTGATCACTTTCGCATCTCGAGGTGCGAAATTTCAAGCGAGCAGTTTAAGTAGAATTAAATAAAACAAACTATTCAACGCTACCATCAGAAGTAGCAGGTATTGACTATGCAATTGTACTTGCTTTAACAACGAATTGATTGCGACAAAAATATAAAATGTTATAGCGTCATCAATGACATAGTAGCCATAGAATAATACCATATCTAGTGAGCGGGAGAGAAAGTGTGATTATTTACCTTCGCGAATTAGAAAAATATAATGCTTCAATTCTTTTGCCACTTTTGTAAAGCTTCGATGTGGATCAGAGAGCTATGGAGAAGAAGGCGCTTTGACTTTTGCTGCTTTCATAAATGAAAGAGTTACAAAGGAAAAAAAAGCTTCGACTCTCTCTTTTATTTTTATTTTTTGTGAAACTTCTACGTGAACAAGTTACAAAGGAGTTGCACATGAAGCTTCAATGTTAACGAAGGAGAACGAGAACGAGAGCATAGGATTTTCTGAAAAATAGGTTATATTATGTATAAAAGAAATCCTATTCACCATTATCTCACTTTCCCCATGGAATTTTTTTTATGGATGCTAAGGAGTATAAAGGGAGATTAACAAGATACTAAGAAGAGAACACAAGAGACCAAGAGTGCAAAATCCAAATTCGGAGAAAACTTAACATTCTTATATTATCTTTTGAGAACACTAAAATTGTAATCTTTCAGGAAGTGTTGTTACTGTTAATTTGTGCTAATTTGTGCTTAGGTATGAGATAGCGAGACTTATCTGCTCAGTTATAAGCAGCACCACCTTTGAGAAGAAGTGCTTGGTAGGAGTGGTAGGCTCTATTGTGACAATTCAAAGATTCATGGTGGAATCCAACTAATAGCATGTTAATATGGGAGAGTGGACGTAGACCTACACTAAGCCAAACCACTATAAAGCTTTGAGCTCATCGTTCTCTATCTATTTGCTTAAATTCATTACTACCTAATAGAAGCGCACTATACCAGTGGATATAGCCTACTTCTGCATATATCAACTCTCTTTTTTACTTGATTATGCTTATATAAAACTTGAGGGCTTTAATTACACAATTTTTGGTCAAGTTTCGTGAAATCACTTATTCACCCCCTCCTTAGGTGATGTTGTTAACCAACTTAAACTAAACTCTGGCACTAGACGAGATTTAACTCAAGATATTTTCAGAATTTAAAGAAAAACCATATTCATGTTAAATAAGAAATTGTAAGTGACCGAGCTAATTAATACTGAAGAAAAGGTCCGCAATGAAATGTGAAATCTTGTGGTACTAAGCATACACCGTGAACAAACATTTACTTTAATCTGGAAGAGGGAGAACCCATAGGATTTTCGTCCAGGAAAATCTAAAAGTATCTTAAGCGGACAAGTAACAATTTGAGTCAGTAAGGAAAGGAATAAATATCTCTATTCTAATGTGCCTAACGGGATGCACAACAAAAGACCCTGAAAACTAATCCATCTCAATGATGTTCCAAGTCTTTCTCATGGGAAACATGATAACCAAATTATGTCCCCAAAACAATGGGAAAAGTCGCATTAGTTATCTAAATGGTGTCTTCTACCAGTCAAGCTTCGAGTCTATCCTCAGGGTAAAAACAGAGTTTGAATAAAACCCTACTGTTCTTCCACTTAAAAAAACTACAAACATAACTCTTCGTAACCGGTCGTCAGGTTATCGTCTTCGCCAGGACCGAATTCCGCCGCGCCCCAAGAACCCGAGCAGCTCTTGTCCGCCATCAACATCGCTCGACTTCGAGGCCCCCAAAATAAGACACTCACCACCCGGTTCCTTAGCTGGGAAAAACCTCGCGAAACTTCACTGGAGCGAATCTTCCATGCAAATTCAGCTCCAATTTCTCCGCGCGACCGACACGACAAGCCCCAATCAAATCCCGCGGGTCGGCCAATCAATCAAAAGAGAGGGAAGCGCGGTTTCACACGCAACAACGGCGAGGTAATTTTGACGGAGCGGGTCGGGGCGAGGTTTTTAGGAAGCTTCGACGGCGACGTCGACGTTGACGACAACGAAGACGAGGAAGGCGACGACGACTTTTTGCGCGTTCGACGTGTAGAGAGAGGGGGGGGGGGGGGAAGGGCGGGAAGAGGTTGTTAAAAAAGGAAGGGGGAGGGAAACGGTAGAGAGAGAAAAAATGTTCCTGTGGAGCGTGAGGAGTGAGGGGTGTGCGCAGGTTTAAATAGGGTTTGGGGCCCTGGGGGGTGCGTAGGATAAGGACCTGCTCGGCATTTCAAAGTCTTTCTCTATGTACGGAGTTAAACGAGCGGGAAAAAAGAAGAAGAAAAAACCTTGGATAAGAATACTGATTAACATGCACACACGATAGCCCATAGATAATGTCTTTCCTTATGAGGAAGACTACTCACTAACATAATGTACAACTTTTTGCGACCCAACACTTTTTAGATATTAATCTAGACCTAATATTTCTTTGCCGAGAAAAAAATTAGGTATACCATATAGTTTTTTATTTATTTTTTTGATACCCAAAGAACCCCGTACAGCTGGTAGCCGGTCGAGTAAACCCTGAGGCGACGCTAGCGAAGGACCCATTACCCCGATGTCACGCGTAAGTCACCAAGCAACTTAGTCAGCCCCCTTGCTTTGTAAGGACTTCGAACTCCTCTCCTTAGAGCGAAATGATCATAGGAGCCTACCCAACTGAGCCATCACGGCCGATGGTGGTATACCGAATAGTTTGTTATACTTATTTTCTAGTTTATTTCAATCATATTGAGACCAAATTGCTTTTATTATGGAAGTGAGACAACCCAACGCGTGATTCATGCACATTATTTATTTATTTTTTTGGTAACTCAGGAAACTCTGTAAGCCGAGAGCCGGTGAGCAAATCCTGAGAGAGTGATTACAGGACCCATCACCATATTATTATTATTATTTTTTTTTTTTGTGCTGGAGAAATCGCTTTGATCGATAGCCACCACGTAAACCCCCAAGTGTTGTTAGCGGGAAACCATCACCGCGATGCCACGCGTCAATCACCTAATAGCCCGTTGCAAAGGCTTTGAACTCCTGACCTTTTTCTCTAAGGTTTGAAACTTACCTAGCGAAGCCGTCACTGCCGGTGATCCCATCACCACATTATTTACTCTTACTTGGGGGACTAAAAAGATTCCCAAGTGCTATGATCGATGGCTTGAGCACGAGAAGATTCTGCTCCCAAGACGCACGCCGCTCGAGAACAATAAAAGCTGATTTTTCCTTAAGTAAGAAGCGGGATTAGGACAAAAGGAAAACTGCAAAAAAAAAACAGCTTTTGCCCTTGCCAAAAAAAAAAAAAAAACAGCTTTTGCGATGATAGAAGTGATTTTTCTTTCACGCTTCCAGATTAAATTATTTTATTGTCATGGAAAGTCGTGTAGTTCTCAAAAAGGACAAATAAGGAAGTAGGAACGTGAGAACGTCATCGAAAGTGGGCTCATCAGCGATTATGATTTGATGATACTCCTAAGTCTTTATCGTGAGAGGCTAAGTGGCGACAAAATTATGTCCCCAACGAGGGGAGAAGTCAAACTTGGCTGCTTAAACCGGTGTCCTCTGCCTATAAAGCTTTTGCAATCAAGGAAGAAGGCGTACAAGCAACCGCACCTTCCATCAATTCCTCAAAATAGGTCCTCTGTTTCCTGACATAAAGAAGCAGGAACTAGGATGTTTCAGATTCTTCTGCTTCTAGTATCATTTTTGCTTCATAAACAAGCATCGCTAGCAGCTCCTCAGACTCTTTGCAAACAAAGATGTGGTGACGTTGTCATTTCCTTTCCCTTCGGGATTGGAAGTGGGTGTTTCCTCGATGAGTGGTACGAGATCGACTGCCGGAATGACACTGTCCCGATACTGAACAAGGCCAACTTGAGGGTGCTCGACCTTTTGCTACCTGATATCCGTAAGAAAAGGAACGGCATGATCAAGGTCAGTCTTCCAATAACCTACTCGTCAAATGTGAGCTGCCGCGGCGATGGAAGCTCCACACCTGTGAGATTGAAAGGCAGCCAGTTTGTCTTCTCTGCTTCACAAAACGACTTTGCTGCCGTCGGTTGCAATATACATGCTCGGATGGATGACGCAGAGCCTATTAACATAAGTTGCAGAAAAGACAACAGCACTGTTAGGAACGCCACTTGTTCGGGCAGTAACGGATACTGTCAAACCAACATTACCTCGGTTTTTCAGGCTTTCACCATCGATTTCCAGCCATACAATAAAACAGCAGGAGAAAATGAGTGCAATTATGCCTTCTTGGGAGATAAGTCGCTGTTCACGTCTTCGGTCATGGACTTCAATAAGTCGAACACGAGCAGGCATTTCGCAGCTGTCCTAGAATGGGGGATAGCAAATTCCTCAAAAGCTGCGTTAAAGATTTACAACTACGGCTCCATCTCCGGCAAATCCTACAACTGCAGTTCAGTCAGCTTCGATTCTGCACATCCCATGGCGATGCCCTTTTTGCAGTGTGTTTGCAGCCCGGCCTTCTCTGGTAACCCCTATATAAAAAATGGATGCACAGGTAAAAACCAGTTACGTTTTACCACACAAATCATTGGAAACCTAACATCGAAACACTGCATTAATAAGAGAAGTAGCTCTTTGGAGGCTGAAGTAGCTTTACATGCAACCCACTAATGAGACGAACCTCTACTGATTAATTTGTCGTATTTTGTTCATTTGTAGATTCAGTCGAAATAAGTCCGCCCCCACCCCCCCCCCCCCCCTTCCTGAATAAGTCCGACAAGTCTGACCTCCCCGGAATAAGTCCGACAAGTCCAACCTCCCTCGGAATAAGTCCGACCTCCATACCTGACCTTGCTGCAAATGGAACAAAGAAAAGTGCGTTTCTTGTCATAGGTAAGCAAGTTTCTGCATTCTGTCATGAGCTATGAACAAGGACTATATATCGTTTGTACTTCCAGATATTCACGAATATCACATCCTTTCATTTAAACATCGGTCTATTACTGATAAGAACCCACAACTTAGAAAAAGCATATCGCATGGCCCGCTTTCAGTGGATCAGATGTCCCGTGTTTGATTTGGGCATATATTCTGCTGCTCAACTGATTATATGGCTTTTCTGTTACGTGGTAAATTTTTCTCATAAGGAGACTAATTTTTCACCAACCACATTAGCATTCTGTTTAATCAAATTAGTGAATATTCAAAAGTCATCTAAGGCAATTCTCTCCAGTATCAGATTAGCATTTTCTTCTTTTCAAATCGGAGTTGCAATCTTGCTTGCTTTTGGTTATGCTCATACCACATTGGTAAACCAGGAATTGGAGCAGGCCTAGGAGCACTACTCTTGCTTCAATTAGTAGTATCTATCAAAACAACCTCAGAACTTTCTTTTCACACTAATACTTGAGAGATAAGAAAACACTTGAACTTTTCTAATGTCGCTGCTTCATATCCATTGAAATATATCCACGGTTCCTACTTATTCTTGTCCAATTTGAATTGGAATTATTACAATCATAGTTAAGATGAATGCTAGTAGAAACTTTTTCACTTTCACCAATGGTTTGCTATATTCCTTGCTAGGGATATCAGTTGCACACTGTAGATGTTTGTATAATAATTTCACCGGGTGGAACTTAAAAGGAGACAAATTATTTTTCTCATGCTTGTTAAGATAGATCGACGTGAAATGAGACTCAGGTTAATCACTCTTGTATGTTTTCCTTTTAGTTGGATTCATTTAAATTCTTGATGGTAAGTTCCTCTATAGATTCCTGACAAGCAGGGTACTTTTTTCTCACTTTTGCCCTTGAGTTTTGGCAATGTAGTGGGCGGGGCTGCCGGGGCAGGCGTTGGGGCACTACTCTTGTGTCTCTTCTCATGGAGTTTGTACAAATACATCAAGAAGAGAAAAGAAACCAAGCTTAAAGAGAAGTACTTCAAATGCAATGGTGGTCTTTTGTTGGAAAGAGAGCTTTCGACACCAGAAGGCAATGTTGAGAAAAGCAAATTGTTCAACTTCAAGGATTTAGGGAAGGCCACTGATAATTTCGATAACAGTAGGATACTTGGGCAAGGTGGACAGGGTATTGTTTACAAAGGAATGTTAACAGATGGAAAAATAGTTGCAATTAAAAAAGCAATGGCAATAGACAAGAGAAAAATTGAACAGTTCATAAATGAAGTCCTCATTCTCTCACAAATCAACCACAGAAATGTGGTTAAGTTATTGGGGTGTTGCTTGGAAACAGAAGTTCCGCTTTTGGTATATGAGTTTATACCAAATGGGACTCTATACCAATATTTACATGACCCAAATGCAGAGTCGCCTATATCGTGGGACACACGCCTACGAATTGCAACTGAAATCGCAGGAGCCTTATTCTACTTGCATTCAGCAGCCTCTATTCCCATTTATCATCGAGACATCAAGTCCACCAATATCCTCTTGGATGAGAAGTATCAGGCAAAAGTGGCAGATTTTGGTACTTCCAAGTCTATTTCCCTCAATCAAACTCATGTAACCACATTAGTGCAGGGGACTTTCGGCTATCTAGATCCTGAGTATTTCCGATCAAGCCAATTTACAGACAAAAGCGATGTGTACAGCTTTGGAGTCGTCCTTGTTGAACTCTTAACAGGACAAAAGCCAATCTCATCCCAGAGGGAAGAAGAAGGAAGAAGTCTTGCGATGTATTTCATAATTTCGGTGGAAGAGAATCATTTGTTTGACATCGTCCACACTCATGTGTTGAAGGAAGGTAAGATGGGAGAGATTGCATCGGTTGCTAACCTTGCAAAGAGGTGCTTAGACTTGAACGGGAGGAACCGGCCTACAATGAAAGAAGTGGCAATGGAGTTGGAGGGGATAAGGAAGACCCAATATCCTTCGGACATTCAGCAAAATCAAGAAAACCGTGAGACAACTGAATCTCCTGATGCTGTCTTTACATCTAGCAACTCTAGCAATGACACGAATGTCTCTACATTTTCGGGTGTGCAGACACTCTTACCTAGTGAGACCTAGTGAAGATTTGTTTTGCCTCTTGCTCTTATGGAGCCGTATTGCTCTGTTTGTCCTATAAAGCGGTCTTCATAGGAAAAAGGAGAAAAGAAAGTGGGGATGAAGACTTGTTCATTCACCAACAGGAGGACTTTGGTCAGTTATTTATGGGTAACTTACTTTTTCTCGGTGTTTGGGACCAATAAATTGTTATGTTGTTTTTATTCCGAACTTATTTAGATCTTGTAATTAGCTTCACATTATTACACGATAAAGAGGTGAGTATGGTTTGGGTGGGCACTGCCCACCCTAAAATCGAGATTCACCCACTAATGACTGGTTTCAAAAAATTGAAACAAAAAATCACTGGTTAGTTTCATAGATGCACCCCGGAATCAGACCACCAAGTCTATAAAATCGATTTTCAATCTCTATAAAATTGCATTAATCAATTAATAAAACACATAGTAAGAAGCAACAGTTTGCTTCCCCATCTCCACTCGTCCTTCTCTCAAAACCCCCCGGAGCACAAAACGCTTCAACCAATCACTCCCTTCATTACCAACACCCACTCGGGAAACTCTCGAGATCGAAACCGCACACTCCAAATGTATCTCGGAGGAAATGCCGATCGTTGCTTCTCAATCCCATGGCCATGGGAGCCGAAGATGCCTCAACTTGGATGTGCAGGGGAACGTACGGCGCACGAGAGAAAGCTTTTACCGACTCTAGGAAGGAAAATCGCTGGGGAAGATGACAAACGAGATTGACGTTTACTAAGATGCCTCAGTTTGTTCCATCCAAGGATTGGCATGCGAGAAAGAGAGGGAAAATGCGGGAAAAAAGAGAGAGTGAACGTAGAATGTTGCCGACAGGAGGCAGGAAAGAGAAAATAAAAGGGAAAATGCTTACTTTTACTGTAATATACCCGTCCGGTCCGGTCCGGATAGGCGGATGGGCGTTTCCACATCTAAAATGAGGAATCGAACCAATACTCACTGATTTTAGTAAATTGGAAATGGGAATTGAACTAGTCCTATGGGAACTGCTGGTCCGATTTGGTTCCAAGTGGTTCCCGATTTTTTTGCACACTCTTAATACTGTCGTGCCGATTTGGAAAATTTTACCAATTGCAATAATCTATATCGAGCATGGTGTAATGATTTATTTCGAAAAATTATTCGATCATTTCTTAGATCTAACGTTCGGTCATAAACTTTTCAATCTTTTCAATTTGATCTTGAATTTTTATGTGAAATTCTAATATAGTCATTTCAACAAATTTTGGCCAAAAAATTGTGACGCTACGGTCCAATCTCCAACGGCCATCCTACGTAGCTCCGGCAATGTCCAACATGGAAGAAATTAAGCAAAATGACGTCATTTTGCATTTTTTGTGAGCTAATTGAATTTTTACTTTCCCTTTGCTTTCCTTTTTGTTTTTTTTTTTTCTTTTGTAATATTGTTCATCTTCTACGGCGCCTTCTCCAGCTGGCGAAACCATGTCTGCAGCTCTCTCTGGTCACTCCCTTCTTAGGTGCGGCGTCGACAAGGACGAGGGATAAGCGGCAGCGGGGACAGGTGTGGTCCAAGGCTCGAGTTGGGGGCTCAGTTGGCCTCAGATCTTGGTCGATCCAAGGTCCAGACAGGTCAGCAGCAACCCTACCTGGCCGCTGCAATCGTCGAGATTGACCGCTTGCCCGAGTGTTGCGCAGGCGGGGAGGGGATGATCGCGGGATTTAGCACAGAAAAACAATATCGGAGTTGGACATTGATGGTCTGAAAGACCGACACCTTAGGTCCTAGCACAAAAAAATCAGAGTTCTCAAGACTTAAAATGATTGGGGGCCATCGATGGACAGAAATACATCCTGCCACGTTGCAAGACACAAGGTGGCCATAGGCAGAGAGAATACTATGAATTCGTGATTTCCACTTCATATTGCCGGGAAGAAGAACGGCCATGCATGACTGAGTTCCTCTGGAGATTACTTCAAAACGCAATCGTAACAACTTTAACTTTCATTCACCTGGCGGACGTGAGGGCGGCGAGGGTGAAGGACTCGTGGAGGTGGATGAGCTACATCCTTGGAAGAAGATGAACAGCGGAGAAGAAGGATAATATAGAAAAAAGGAAAAATAAAAAATAGGAGAGAAAAATAAGAAAATTGAGAATATAAACTTACAACTACGTCGTTTCACTTAAGTTTTTCCATGTCATAATCGTCCCACATGGGACAGCCAAGAATTAGACTTACATGTCATCGCTTTCTAGCCAAAATTGACCGGATGGAATATATAAATTATTAAAATAATTAAGATTAAATTAGCCAAATTAAAAAGTTTAAGACTGAATTGGATAATTTTCCAATCCAAGAAGACATCACTTATTTAAAAACATAATCCTTCTTCCTTATGTTTTGAACACGGAATTTTCTAATATGCTACACTTTTTGAAAGAAGCCAAAGTCACAACTTATTGAAGTTTGTAAGTTACACAAAAAAGAGTCAAGAATCAACTTTCTTGAAAAAACCATTATCGGTCACTTGATATAATTTTGACAAAAACCACATCTTGGAACAAACTTTGTCAATCGTGTTAAGGTCATGGATTCTTATATCATGTTGAAAATCATTAGATTAAAATGCCGAATAAAATGCAAAAAATATTTTTTTACACATTGTCGATCGGTCGCCGGCGGCCATTGGGCAAGGGTCATGAAGCCCTCGCAATGGCCGATGAGGGTTGCAACCCTCACCCAACCTTGGCCAGGGTCGTGGGCGAGGCGACTTCACCCAAATTTGGGTGAGGCCAACCCCACCTCGACAAGGGTTGCGGCCCTTGCCCAATGGTCGACGAGCCTAGTGGGAGGCTTGCCGGCCACTAGGAGGATAGTCCAAGGAGGAAGAAGGGATAAAAGAAAAATAAAAAGAAAACAAAAAGGAAAAAAAATTAATTAATTAAAAATTTTGAAAAAAATACTAGCCGACGTTCACGTCGGATCTATGTCAATGCCACTGATCAAAATTAACCAGATGGACTGAATTGATACTAATAAAAAAATTATAAATGAATTGCTTCAATTGAATAGTTTATGACCGAATTAATATCAATGCAATATATTTGAAACTTTTTTTGGTACTTTTCCCTAAAAGTGGATGGTAAATGGGTCAGGCCAAATCTCAACGAGCTACGTGGCTACATCTCGAGTTCCATGGTGGGGGAGGATTCAGGGTACATATTGGTTTTTTATTTTATTTTATTTTTTGTCGAAGGGGTACGCATCGGTTGTGCAGGTAGGAAAGTGCCTGAGCTACATCTAAAGCATTCTTGTGAAGTACCCTGTTGACCTTCTTGTACAAATGTCTGGAGCACCATTGCTACATCTGGAAGAAGCTCCGAGGAGATTGAATATCTGGAACTTTCTTGTTTGGATTTCTGGACCTCTCTGGAACGAATTTTTAAAGCAATCTCGTGAAGTATCCTCCAATCCACAGGCCTTCGAATCAGCCTCCAAAGGAGCTCCATGGCCACTTCTGTAGCTCCTCCATGGAGGAACTCGACTCGATGCCATGGAGCTGGCCATTGAGATCGGACAGCCACAGACTCGGTGAGGTCGGGGGCGGCCTTGGACAAATCCTCGCCACCTTCCCTAGGATCATTAAACGTGTCATGACCAGTAAGAATGGCCTACCAAATGGGTGGTGAGGTCCCATTTCCTCTACCTCTCATATATGTTACATTCCTGAGCTTCTTGGCAGAGCCCCACAAAAAGTCACTATCCAATTTGTCAACAGCAATAAGGAGAAGCACGGCACATTGCATGGAGCAGCTAGGGATGGATTCGAACCCATCTGGCCCTTCCACCCAGAGGACGTTCTCCGACTTCATCAACGGACAAAACTAAAGCTCACCTGCACTACTCCAACCCTAGCAAGAAATGGGGAACCCCAAATATTTAGCACATAAACCTTGTAAACAGAAGTTTTGTAGGGCCGTTTTTATGATTTGCACGACTAAATACATCATTTCATCAGCAAAGAACGATGAGAGAAAGCATCCCTTAATTGACCGATTGATATAGGATCCCATAACTTAGCAGCACACTCTTCATCGATTTCATAACCAAGAATTCCATACATCAAAAGAAAAACAAGCAGGGCAAAATGGAGTCTCCTTGATGAATGACTTGAGAGCGTTGAATTTCCACCAGACGGCCTCCATTAAGCATTACAGGGATAGAAGGGGTTAAAAAGCTTCAGGAATGATGAAGAATTAGAGCACTTCACAGAATAAAACCAGGTTTAATGCTATCATAAGCTTTGGCAAGATCAATTTTAACAAGCACGGAACCAGCCTGACCAGATTTTTTTTTTGTCATGGCATGAACAATTTCTTTCACCACATCACTGACCCTTTAATCTAGGACCGCTGCAAAGAATGACAGTAATGAATTTCTACGTCTCCAAGTTCGGGTCTGGTCCTACACGTTCAGGATATTTCTTGAACTAGGGATGCAAACCGGCTGGTCAGCCGCGCAAGGAGGCACTTGGCTGGCCGGGAAAAAGGAGAAAAAAAAGCAGCCTGCACTGTGATTACTCGGTTCGGTCCAGGCAGATTCAGGCTTTCAGCCCAAAATTTTATTGCATTTTGATATTCTTTTTCACAAATGCCTTCCCATTGGCACCCTTCTTACCTAGTGAGATATGGTGAAGATCTGTTTTGCCTCGTACTCTTATGGAGTTATATTGCTATGCTTAGACGTGTGGACCCCTAAAGTGTCATAACTCTGCACAAAGGGACACTTAAGTGCCATAACTTACGAAATGTACACTTAAGTGTCAAAATCGAAGTAAAATGGATCACTTAAGTGCGCCACTCCGGCCAAAGTTCTGCTAAAACGCGAGCCCAAAATGACGCCGTTTTACATGCCGACGTGGCCAAATAATGCAAAAAACGGCATCGTTTTGGGCTGACGTGGTATAAAAATAATAAAAAATTAATTAAATTTAATTTAAAATTAAATTTAGTTAAAATATTAAAAAATAATTTAAAATATTAAAAAACTAAAAAAAAAAAAAAGGAAAGTGGGAGAGGCAGCTAAGGGATCAATCCTCAACAGCCACGCGCCGCCGGAAGGATTCGCGACGGCAAGGGGAGGGTCGGTTGGGGTTGTCGGGCCTAGCCAGGGGCCGGCAACCCCGACCGACCGATGGCGAGGGCTCACGAGCCCTCGCCCGATCTGGGCGGGGCCACGAGCCCTCGCCCGCGGCCGATTTGGGGAGGGTTGCAACCCTCGCCCAAATCCGATGAGGGCGGGGCCCTCGCCGTCGATCGGCCGGGGTTGTCGGCCCTTGGCCGGGCCGGCGACCCCGGCCGACCCTCCCCCGCCTTCGCCGGCCCTTCTCGGCTGCGATGGGGTGGCGGCAATTGAGGGCTGATCCCTCAGCCACCTCCCCCTTTCCTTTTTTCTTAAAAAAAATAATAAAATTTTTAAAATTTTAAATTATTATTTTTTAATATTTTAACTAAATTTAATTTAATTATTTTTTTTACCACGTCAGCCCAAAATGATGCTATTTTTTGCATTATTTAGCCATGGCAGTGTGCGAAACGGCGTCGTTTTGAGTGGGCTTTACCAGAAAAATGCCACATCGGCGTTTTGACCGGACTTTGGCTAGAGTGGCACTCAAGTGATATGTTTTTCTTCGAATGTGACACTTAAGTATACTTTTCATAAGTTATGGCACTTAAGTGTCTATTTGTGCAAAGTTATGGCACTTGAAGCGTTCTTTTGCCGCTATGCTTGTCATGTAAAGCGATCTTCAAAGAAAAAGAAAGTAGGGATGAAAACTTGTTTTGTTTACTAATAGGGAGACTTTGGTCAGTTTTTTATGGGTTACGTACTTATTTAGGTGTTCTGGACCAATAAATTGTTAAGTTATATTTTATTCCGAATTTATTTAGGTTTTGTAATTAGCTACACATGTACAATCATAAACTTTTTAATTTAATCAATTTAATGTTAAAATTTTACGTGAAATTCTAATGTAGCTCTTCTAGCAAATTTTGGCCAGAAAATGGTGGCTTTGCCTGGTCATCTTCTCCAGCACCTTCTTTTTTATTGAATTTTTTTTTTTTTCCTTACCTTCTTTTTTTCTTGTGTGATATTGTTCATCTTCTCCAGCACCTTCTCCAGCCGGCGAAGCCACGTCTGCAGCTCTCTCTGGTCACTCCCATCTTTGGCGCTGCGGGGCGAGGACGAGGGATGAGCGATGATGGGGACAGGTGTGGTCCAAGGCTCGATCAGGGGCTCAGTTGGCCTTGGATTCGAGGTCCAGACGGGTCAGCCGGTGCAAGCATCGAGGGCCGTCATTGACCACCTGCCCGAGTGTTGCAGTGGCGGGGAGGGGATGATCGTGGGATTTAGCAAACAAAAAAAAAACATACGAGAGGTGGACATTGATGGTCTGAAAGACCGACATCTAAGGTCCTAGCACAAAAGAATCAGAGTTTGCAAGACTTCAGTTGAAAGGATTTAGGATTATTGGGGGCCATTGATGGACAGAAATACATCTCTTAATCGAGCAATCGATATAGGACCCCATAAATTAGCAGCACACGCTTCATCGATTTCATAACCAAGAATTCCATACATAAAAAGAAAACAAGCAGGGCAAAATGGAGTCTCCTCGGTGAATTCCTGGAGAACGTTGGATCCCACACCAGACGGCCTCCATCAAGCATTACAGGGATGGAAGAGGTGGAAAAGCTTTAGGAAAGACGAAGAAGTAAAGCGCTTCACAGAATAAAACCACATTTAATGCTATCATAAGCTTTGGCAAGATCAATTTCAAGAAGCATCGAACCAGCCTTACCAGATTTCTTTGTCACGGCATTGACAATTTCTTGCACCACAAACACTAACCTTAAATTTAGGCTAGTCATGGACGTTTAGGATGAATCCTGATCTAGGGATACAAACAGGCTGGTGGACCACGCCTGCAGGACTAGGCCTGGAAAGAGAGAGAAAAAAAGAAGTCTGCATCATGATCATTCGATTCGGTTTGGTTCAAGCGATTCAGGCTTTCAGCCCAAATTTTTTTGTATTTCACAACATGATATATTATTAAATTTCTAGATTCAAACATGCATTTATCAAATGACTAGCATAAAGTTGCCTACAATTAATGAATTTGATGGAACGAAATTCACACCTCTCAACTTTAATATAGCGTTACTTTTTATGGCCAATTTGTAGTTTGACCATGAAGATGCTAATATATAACTCTGTTGAGGTTTATAGGTGGCTAATTTAAATTTTTAATGTTAAATTTTATAATTTTATAAATGCTTTACTTAAAAAAAAAAAAAAAAAAAAAAAAAAAAAAAAAAGGACATTTCAGCATGGCCGAGCCTATTTGAGCTTGAGCATCTTAGGCCCAAAAATCTGGACAGCTTAAAAGAAAGTTTCAAGACCAACTTGAAAACTAGACCGGTCTATGCTTGCATTCCTACTCAACTCAACCCTCCCTTATAATCAAACGATGCATGGTACAACTCTTTAGGTCATCGCTAATCCTAGTGCTACTCTCTCTCTCTCACACACATGCCAAAACACAACTTGATTGACAATATTGACTTAGTGTATATAACATGATTTAGTACATCGTGTGTAATATGAAATTGTTCAAATCAAGAAGAAAAATTAGACATCGAACTATACAAACTTTAAAAGCAAAAGAGCTGGAACTCAACTTAACCCTTAAACGTCAAATACACCAGAATGTTCAACATGCTTCCTTTTACAAGAAAAAGTATATTCTCTTTGGAATCTTTGTAGGCTTTGGAGTTTGATCTGGTGTACTATTAAAATGGGAAAGACAATGGAGTTCTGTAGCGTACCTTGGCTGATTATCTCTACGCCTGCTGGTACAACTGCCAGTCTCTCTCTCTCTCTCTCTCCAATGAGAACCAACCCTTTGTCATGAATTTAGCGCTGACAACAGAGGTACAGACTTTGCGCATCGCCGTGTAACAAGCCGGATCTCGTAGCCATCAACTCGGCGGTGGTAGAGAGAGAGAAGAGCCAGCGGCGCTGAATGGCGGCGGCGGCCATTAACAGTGGTTGGGATAGGCGGCAAATAAGGCACCGGCGGTGTAATGGATGCATGCATGCACTAAGTCGACTCGAAAGAAATTCTAATGGCATGTTTATCTCCAAGTGAAGTCGTTACATATCTTTTACGGAAAATTTTTATCTAAAATTGAGTAGCCCCACATCTACCTAACTTTTTACCTCCTAATATAAAGTGCATGGATAAATGCCCTTCCTTGCTTCATCACTTCATTATATGATTTTAATTTGCTTGAAAAACAGTTACTTTCGTTTCTCCTGTATAACGAAGAAAATGTCTCGGGCCCACCCCAGCAATTGGTGCAGGTGATAGATCTTAGGGATTTGTTTGGTCAAAGCTGATCATCATTAGATGTACCATCAATGGAGGGCTAATATGTTAGATAAACTAGACCGCAAACCAAATGCCGAACTTGTAGAATATCGGATCATACATATGGTAATTATTGAATTTCAGGTGCGTCATGAGATCGAAGATACTCACGTAAATGCACCAGACAAAATGAGGTTCCGACCTCGTCAAATGGCTTTGAACACCGAGAATAATACGACGACTATGGAGGGGGGGTTGGGAAGGCTAATGGAATCATAGCTAGCCGTCCAACTGCTACGCGGCACAGCTTGGTAACAACGTTTCAATGAGCCACGCTGGAGAATTTTAGGAAGGTTGACCATGCACAACAACCCTCTTCGATTGTGAATATTTTGTTTGGTCTAACCGTCTGATTGTCCTCCCCCGTAAGTCAATGCTTTTATTGAGCCATGTCTGGACGTTTAATGCAATTTACATCGCTATGAACCGTCGTGTATTTCAAATCTCGCGATCGGCATGCAGACTACTTTCAATCCGAATCGTCTACAAGGGTCAGAGTTGCGGAGAAAACCAATTAATGGGTTTGCAAGATGTTTAATAGGCCTCCAGATAATCGGTATTCTGCACTAGTGCAACTGGACTATTAGAAAATAAAAAAAATTAAGTGGAAGATACTGCGTGTTACCCATCCTAATTAAAATAGTTGAAAATATAAAATTAGAATAGAATCAAGGTTAATATTATTCTAGCACCTCCGAGACACATTACATATTATGTCAAATTAATTTTTGTCTCACAAAAAATCTTGACACATTTACTCCAATTTAATTTTCATCTCGCCAAAAGTCCCAAACCAGTACCCATGACACAGTTACTTCAATTTAATTTTTGATTTGTTAAAAAAATAAATAAAATCCCAAACCGGTATCTCTAACATGTATCTACCTTTCGTTAGCATTCCCTCCAATATACCGTTGAAATGTACACATGTCAAAACACATCGCCGACAACTCCAAGATGGATCTGATGTGGAGAGTGACATATCTAACATGAAAAATCCACGTCTATCAACGCCTATGTTAACAGGACGCAATATTTCCTTGTGCCCAGGCAATGCATGGGCTTGGACTGTTTGGTCGCTCTCTCATATGGTTGTAAGAGGGGTGCACGAAGAGTAGAGAAAAATATTGTATCACGTGCTCATCGTCTTGCTATTGTTATCAACATTTTATCTTTTTTTCTGATCATTTCTTTCTGCTGCACATGCTCGGATCTGGACGACCGAACCGTTGAAAGGAAGATGATCAATGGCACGTTTAAGTTTGATATGCTGTTGACATAGAAGTCTTGGAAGGAAGTACGGTTGAGGAGCTCTCCCACGTTTCATCGTACCTCCCCAAAATGTGTTAGAAAAACAAAAGCATCCGTGCCAATAATTAGGGTTTGGCTTTAGCAAATAAGTAAGCAAAGTCATCGACGTGGAAATGGACCGCTCCCTTTGCGAAAGTTGAAACTATCAAAAACGGATCAATAAGGCATATGCTGCACATCACTTAACACTTTTGACCCCTCACGTGTTAACTGATCTATGTAGATTATATGTGATAATAGACCATGGCTCTTATTCTATGTGAGCAAGTTGTGAATTCCACGAGAAATCAATTTGATAGATTGTGCTAGGATTTGAAACATTGACCCTAACGATCATACTTTGATATGACTTAAAGAGAATGGATTTTCCCAAAAGACTTGAATCATTAGAATTACAAGTTGGAAATTTATATACAGCATATAACTGAGTACAAATTAAGCACAAAAACGTTTCTAAAATTGATTAAGTATATGCACTATTGATTGTAAAGTAAGCTTATATTTGAGGCACCTATTCAGATTTTGATTCGTAACTTACTTACCAGTCAACGTAGTCAGATTGTTTATGGTGTAATTTCTAGTGATAAATGGTGGGCATCTCTTTGGAAGGTGAATCTGTGATTCATTGGTATCGTTTTCCGTTAACGCAAACACAAAAAAGAAAGAAAGTCTTACGCGCGCGATGTTCTTGCGGTTCGTCTCGAGGAAGCAGGATGAAAACAAAGGACTTAACTCGAATGTTTGTTCACATCGACAACCGTTTGTTGGGGAGCGTGGAAAATAATGATGATGACGATGATTGGGGGACATAACCTAAAAAAAATAATTATTTAATAAATAAAAAGTTGTAGAATATATGTATTTTGTAGAATTCAAATATGGTCCAATCTTAATATTGCGTCGCGTAAAAGCTAATTAAATGAAAGATAGATAAAGTATATGAACAGTAATGTGGATGAATTAATTAGATATCTTCAATAGTGAAGAGACTGTCCTAAAAAAATGACTTATCATTAAAGAAATAGTTCCATCGTTTACTGACGAAGATGGCATTTAATTCGATGTGCCACAACATATCAACGGCTGTACTTCTTAATTTATTCTGTCTCTCCAATTAAATAAAATATTTGTGAATCTATCATATTGACAACAACTTTTTTTTCTATAATAGATAGTGTCATTCAAGCTAAAAACATTATGTTGTAGCATGTATTTAAAATTTAAACCAAAAGACTATTTCAATTTGTATATTTTAAGAGATGTTATTTCCATGGTTAGTAAACAAATTTTATAATGATATTCTCAATTTTTGTGAAGAGTCGTCCTTGAACGTGACATATGTGTACATATTCATTTTGGGGTTATACTATGAAAAATCTCAAATTAGTATAACTGCGACAAATTTACTTTAAACTAATTTTTTCACGACCAAAACCTCAAATTGGTGCATCCGTGATAAGTTTATTTCATTTAGTTTCTGTTAAATTTTACCATCACTTTACTGAGTTAGATAACATGTTATAGTTGATGGATGTATCATTTTAATGTTTTACCATTCATTTATCACAGATGTTCCAGTTTGTGATTTTTAGTGATATTAATTCAATTTAGCGAAAAACTAACAAAATGGAAAATTATCACAAATATACCAATTTTAGGAAATTACTTTAGGATAAATTTTTACAAGTAAATCATTTTATAATTTTTTGTAATAAAAAAATTAATTTTGAGATAAACTTGTCAAAAATATATCAACTACGTACGATATCCTATGACCCCCAAAAAGTAGTGTTTGTTTAATATATTTTTTTCTATAGCAATATATTTGAAAAAACCATATAATAAATAAATAAACTAGAATTGAAGGGTATGGTACCTTCGTAGTAAAAAGGCATGAACAGACTATTTAACAAGTAATAATGCTTGATTAGCAAAACCCAAATAGAACAATTAAGTTTTTAGACACTATTCTTATGACATTTCAAGTTTCATATCAGATATCCAAAAAAAAAAGAAAAAGTTGTGAGTACTTTTCTAAAGAGATTAACCGTCGTGAATTGAGTCGGATTATTTGGATCGTTACATAGGGTAGTTTAACTTTCCTTTTATGATATTCACTTGATTTATATCTTATTTCTTACAGAAAGTCTGCTGTCTTCCTTTGAATTTCTACCGTAATGTGCACTGGAGATTGCACTAAACTCTCTGTGGGCTAGTGGAATTATTGAGTGCGTTCCTTTTATCAATGGAAGTAACTTGCAATGCGCAAATCTGTTTAAGATATGCTCAAGGACGCATTTGCATCCCCCAAAGCCGCACGTCGGCTCTGCCCGTTCATCGTTCTTGGTGTGATTGCGATCTTTGTCCTTGTTTTTGTCTTATCAAATCCCAAGAATCACACTGATTCATAGCACGATAGTCGTCGTAAAAGACTCAAGCGCCTTTATAAACGCACCGATTCCCAAGATGGTGTTCCAGCAGATATTTTCTTTTCATTCGATTAATTAATTTAAAATCGCATGCACGCAATTCATGACATTAGTAAATTATATTCATTATTTTATTGGCCAGATGCCATAACAAGTTGGGGCTTAAACCTATAAAAAAAATAAAGGGAAAAAGTCACGAAAAATCCTCAACTTTATCAAAAGTGATACATTTACCCCAAACTTTTTTTTGTGACGTAAAAAACCCCAAACTTTTCAAACCGTGACAGATTTACCCCATCAAGGGCATTTTTATCTTTTTATTCTATTTTTTCTATTTTTCTTCTTCTTCCCTCCGCCGACTCTACCATGGCCGGCAGAGGGAAGCCGGCGTCGGGCAAGGGTCGTCCTTGCCAGATGTAGGTGAGGGCTGCCGATCTTGGGCGAGGGGGGACACCCTTGCCCAACCTCACCGGCGTCGGGCGAGGACGCCCTTGCCCGACGCAGCAAGGGCACCCCTCGCCAGATCTAGCGAGGGTCGTCCTCGCCAGACGCAGGCGAGGGCCGCCCTCGCCCGACGCCGGCTTCCCTCCACCGGCCAGCTTCCCTCAGCTGGTGGAGGGAAGAGAGAAGAAAAAAAATTTAAAAAAAAAATTAAAATGAAAAGACCAAAATGCTCTATAATTTTGGAGTAAATGTGTCACATAATAAAAGTTCAGGATTTTTGATGTCACAAAAAAAAGTTTGGGGTAAATGTGTCACGGTTGGTAAAGTTCGGGGTTTTTTATGTCACAAAAAAAAAGTTTGGGGGTAAATATGTCACTTTGGACAAAGTTCAGGGTTTTTCGTGACTTTTTCCTAAAAAAAAAAAAAAATAACTCTAAATTTCAAACAACTCAAAATAAAAATATCCACCAGGTCAAATCCCAAAAGAAACACGAACTTTTAAATCTAGGACGATAATAACCACACCTTTCAAGCAATATGAAAATGGGATGTACCTTTTGCCCAATGGAAAAAGAATGTTCACCATTAATTGTTCTTGCCGAATTGATGATTTGAAACCCTAATTGGCGAATACAAAGCCCCTGAATTTCACAATTTACCCAAACTCACAAATTCGCTCAAAATCAATCATTTGAAACCTTGATTTGCAAACTCGGTTTGGGGAAAAATACTAGGCATCAAATTTGCAAGCTCGGTTTGGGGTCAAACTCCTTTCAATAATATGTGAAATGATCGAGACAAAATCATATTCAAACGACATCATCTATATTTAAATACACAACATCACTTTGACTCAGCTAACATATCCATTATCAATTGTACACATCAACGTCATTAGCCACGTCCAATGCCACATAATATTATGTGGCAGAAATAGTTAAAAGGTGGATAATTATGTCCTTTGAGCAAACTCTTTTTTTTGGGGGGGAGGGGATTGTGCGAAAGTTTGCGGTTATTTTTATCTTGAACAGTGCATCTTATAACCTTTGATCCTCTAATTTCAATCTCTTTCTCCAAGATTTCCATTTTCTTCTTTAACTTCACCATCAATTTGGTTATTTTTTTTTTTGTTTCTAATCTCCGGGGACAATTTATAAAATATATGCAAAAATAGACAGTTCTATTAGGTTCTTAGAAGCAGCGCGACTCTTTCTTCTTTTACTTCGCGGAGCTTTGCGTCTCCTTAATAGCCAGAAAAAGTCATACCATATGAGCAAAGCAAAAGATCTTATTTGTATCTTTGTTAAAAGGTAGCTAGTAGTTTCAAATATAAAACGTATTTGAGTGATTCAGTCTTGAAATCTCATCATTTGTATATTCAGAGACATCCATATCATAGCTCCAAATCAGATAGGCAAACTAATTGTTCAAGTCAATGACTAAGGAAAATTCTCTTCCTTGGATGGTCACTCTCATGATGCCTTTTGTGATGTATCCATGATTAATGTAGCCTCAAATGCTTCAATTGTTTATTCTAGGATTGAATGAAAGGTTATACCTATGAATTATGTATTTTATGATATATATATATAGAGACTAAAAATCCATGCTTCTCTTGAATTGATGTTTTTATAGTACGTTTGACTCAACTGAAAAGCTTATGAATTCATACTTTTTGGCATTTGGCTTTTGTTGATAATCTAAAGATTATAGAAGGAAGCCATCGACATCAACAATCTTTTATGAGTTGCGTTTGGTTTCTAAATTTTTAATAAGATATAATTGGACAAGATATGACATAAAATGCATGTATTTTACTATATTATATTGATTATTTGGTGAATTGTAGTAATACAATTAGATATTTCCATGTGTTATCATATCATTATTTGGTATGAATGATATATCCATTTAACTAAACCTAAAAATTGCACAAATAAATGTGGCGAGAATATTTCACGACCCTCTTACCTACTTCATTTTTATTTGTTTATTATTTTATTATTTTCCCTCTCTTTTATTTCTTTTTCCCCTTTCGTCATTCTCTTATAAAATTTTATTAAATAGTAAAGTATACTAATATATCTAAAATACAAATACTAAATATATACTTATATATTGAATATATATTATAAGATAGAAAGGAATTCAAATATATAAATAAAAATATGAATAAAAAAAAAAAAAAATGTTGTTAATTTTTGTTATTTTGAATTTTTATATCATAATTCAAAATTCGCATAATATTATTTTTTATTTTTTATTAATTTTAGAAGTTTTCTTTTCCGAAAAATAACTTCTACATTATAGATATTAAAAATACTATTCATCTTTATCTTACCTCCCCCTAGAGATAATTTTGTCTAGACTATATTTCTCTTACATCCAACTTTATCTTGTCTTAAATAGCAATCAAACAGAAATTGGTCAAATGGAGTAAAAAAATACATGTAGTGAAAAAAAATTTGTTTAGGCCATACATTGCTTTACTAGAGCTAGTCTCTTATCGTTGCATCATCGAAAGCAAGTTATCATAAAATCGCAATTAATCTGCAACTACTATACTTCCGACAAACCAATTCCGGAGATTGAAAATCAATTAGAATATTTGAAACTATGAAACAGGGCGTCTCCAAATCACACAAAACTAAAATCCCAAATAGGTACCCACGACACACTTAACCCAATTTTTGCTTCACAAAACATCTCAAAGCGGTACTCCAATGATACATTTATTCCAACAAATTTTTTCTCATGAAAAAACTTGAAATGGTATTCCATAACATACTTACCCCAAATCTACCCTCCATTAATTGGTTGGGATACATCTAACATGTCTACCTTCCATTAATTGTTTGTCCCATAACATGCTTACCCCCAAATCTAACCTCCATTAATTGTTGTGGATTATCCTAACATATTTATCCTTCATTAATTGTTTGGGATAGATTTGACATATATAATAGATTTAGAGTAAATATGTAATGGGATACTAATTTGAGATTTTCATGAAACGAAAATTATTTCAAGGAAAAATATGTCATAGGATATTAATTTACATTTTCTGTGCAACCAAAATTGAACGAGGTAAAATATATCTCGAGTATCCGTTTGGAATTTTTAGTGGCGCTAGCCTTATTTCAACCTATCTTTTTGTGCCGAGGAGGCAAATCAATTTTCACTTGTGATGAATAAAGGAAAAGAAAAAAATCTATCAAAGTCAATCTCTCTGTCTTTTCATTACTCCCATGATGTTCCATTATATTTACAAACGTACCCTTGGTCTGCTCCTAACTACCTTCCCCACGGTCCCGTCCTCTGTCCCCACCCTTCCACCTTTGACCGGAGAAGCCGCCCACCAAACCTCCCTCCCTCCGCCTCCAGCCACCTCCCTCTCTCTCTCTAAACTCTCAACCCACTTTCTCTCTCTACCCTCTCTCTGTATTCCCTCTTAAACATTATAAAAGCCCACCTTCCCCTTTCTCCTCCACTTATCAGTCCCCCTCCTCCCTTCCTGCCACCACCTCTCTCTCTCTCTCTCTCTTTCTCTCTCTAGATCTCCTGATCAAGAAAGCATATTCAGAGAGAGAGTGAACAGAGGAGCAAGAAAACATGGCCCTCGCAAACACCTCCACCCTCTCCTCCAAGTCGCTCTACAGCGACATGCACGCCCTCTCCCACCAGCCCAACCACCAGCCCGCGGCCCTCTCCGTCGCCGCCCCCAGGACCCACCAGAAGCCCCGCCCCATCTCCGCCGTCCACGCCGCCGAGCCCGCCAAGGGCCCCGCCGCCGCCCCCGCCGCCGTGGCCGCCAAGCAGCCTGCGGCAGCGGCCCCGGGCTCCGGGAAGTGGGCGGTGGACAGCTGGAAGGGGAAGAAGGCGCTGCATATGCCGGAGTACCCGGACGTCAAGGAGCTCGAGTCGGTGCTCCAGACCATCGAGTCGTTCCCGCCGATCGTGTTCGCCGGGGAGGCGAGGAGCCTCGAGGAGAAGCTCGGCGAGGCCGCCATGGGGAACGCGTTCCTCCTGCAGGGCGGCGACTGCGCCGAGAGCTTCAAGGAGTTCAGCGCCAACAACATCCGGGACACCTTCCGGGTCCTCCTCCAGATGGGCGTCGTCCTCATGTTCGGAGGTCAAGTGCCCGTGATCAAGGTAACGACAGTTTTCTCTGTTTTCTGTTTGCCGGCTGATTTTGCGATTCGGGTTGTCGTCGTTTAATTTGAGGTTTGCATGCAATTTAGATGGGGCGTCTGGGATAAATTTTAAGATCTCGTGTAAGAACGCGCGCATCAAGCTGTTTCAAAAGCTTGAATCTTTGAAAGGGATCGCTCTGTTTTTAGCCATAGTTATCAGGGGGACCGGGCGGATCGGGATCTCATCTCGACTGTCGAGTCGGGTGGGTCTTGTTGATGCTGGTCTAGATGCATCTGCATGCATGCGATGATCGCCCGTCTCTAGTGTTGTACGACGGGCCGAAGTGAGGTTGCCGTGGACCGGGAATTCTTGATTTGTTCAAAGATTTTGTTTTTGATTTTGTCGTATAAATTGGGATCTAGATGAGAAGCTTATCAGACAGATCACTAGATCTGAAACTGTGCATTAGACCACACCGGAAATGGTTCAGTCGTTGATGTTAACTGGAGATATGTTGCTGCCTTGGCTTTCCATTTCGGAACTCGGATTTAGGATTTGGTTTGATATGAATTCATTAGGATGAGTACGAGCCGAATAATTGACGGAATGTTGGGTTATAATTTGCTCAGGTGGGAAGAATGGCAGGACAGTTTGCGAAGCCAAGATCCGACCCATTTGAAGAGAAGGATGGGGTGAAGCTACCAAGCTACAAGGGGGACAACATCAATGGTGATGCCTTCACTGAGAAGTCGAGAATTCCTGATCCTCACAGGATGATCAGAGCTTACACTCAATCCTCATCAACTCTGAATCTCTTGAGGGCGTTCGCCACTGGAGGCTACGCTGCCATGCAGAGAGTCACCCAGTGGAATCTGGACTTTGCAGAGCACAGCGAACAGGGGGATAGGTATAAGGCTTAATTCTCTTGAGAATCTCGTATTTGAATATCACTTTGCTTTGCCAAGTATCAGCAATCAAATGGCAAAACTTCATTTAATTGATTTTGGGAATGGTGAACAGGTATCAGGAACTGGCTCACAGGGTTGACGAGGCCTTGGGGTTCATGGCTGCGGCTGGGCTCACAGTTGATCACCCGATCATGACCTCAACCGAATTCTGGACCTCTCACGAGTGCTTGCTTTTGCCTTATGAGCAATCTCTCACCCGACTCGATTCAACCTCTGGCCTGTTCTATGACTGCTCTGCTCACATGCTTTGGGTCGGAGAGCGCACCAGGCAGCTGGATGGTGCCCATGTCGAGTTCCTGAAAGGAATCGCCAATCCCCTTGGAATTAAGGTGTGTTGTCACTAGTTATCTGCTCGACTAGTGTGGCACCGCATGCAGCATGGAATTGTTGCAATAATCTTGTGTCCCACTTTGCTTTGTGTGATTTCTTTAATTGTGCAGATTTCGACTTTCTTGTGCTGGCCGATTTACTGTGTTATCTGGTCATTGACTGGCTGACATTAAAATCTGTTTTCAGGTGAGCAACAAGATGGACCCCAATGAGCTTGTCAAGCTCGTCGAGATCCTTAACCCAAACAACAAGCCTGGAAGGATCACAGTGATCTGCAGGATGGGTGCTGAGAACATGAGAGTCAAACTCCCGCATTTGATCAGGGCGGTCCGAAGATCCGGGCAAATTGTGAATTGGGTTTGCGATCCAATGCACGGAAACACAATTAAGGCACCTTGCGGGCTTAAAACCCGTCCCTTCGATGCAATTCTGGTAAGGACTCTTCCATTAAGTACTTTTACTTAGCAGCAGTATACTCGGAACGGTGTGTTAATGGGACATGTTTGTGATCGGTAGGCCGAGGTGCGGGCCTTCTTTGATGTCCACGACCAAGAGGGAAGTCACCCGGGAGGTGTTCATCTGGAAATGACGGGTCAGAACGTGACAGAGTGCATCGGAGGGTCGCGGACCGTGACATTCGATGACCTGAGCTCGCGCTACCACACCCACTGCGACCCAAGGCTCAACGCTTCTCAGGCGCTCGAGCTGTCTTTCATCATCGCGGAGAGGCTGAGGAAGAGAAGGATGGGAACGCAACGGCTTCTTTCCTTGAGCGTTTAAGCTGATTCTGTCGACATGTCTTCGCTCGGGTTCCGGTGATATTTGCAGTTTAATAGGTGTCTGTCTGTGCTACCAGAAATAGGTGCATTTGCAATGGGGAATGTTGTGTGTTTACTTCTGTATGGATGGTCTGCGAGACTATCATTTGAGATCAAGATGAAAAGCAATAAAATCAAGGGCCATTGTGGCATTTGAAGTTGAGTGTGAGTGCCCTCGTTTGAAACTGGTCTTGGTGACATTAGGACAGGAAGCCAATCTTTTAACAATTGATGGATTTCGTCAATGTCCAAGAGCACTACTTTTAAGCAATTGGATAAGAAAAAGCTTAATACTATGACAAATCTCAATTTAGTGTTTGGGTTATAACTTATAACTATCATTTAGAGGGAGATGAATAGGTGATTAAGTGGAATTTTAAAAACAATCGAGTTTAATATTGCAAGTAACCAAAGTCTAAAGAAGAATTGTGCAGTGATCAGATTTTACATAATGCAATAAACTATTAAACAAAATAAATGAGAGATTAAGAGATGGAGAATTGCACACTCTCTACTCAATTATGTGTGATCGCATTTTTTGATCTCACATTCTTTACAACAACCTCTCAAAAATTACAATCACGAAGACAAGTATGAAAAGTCTGAGACTCTTTTTGAACTTTGGAATTGTTGACTTTAGATCTTATTCGTCCTGCAACATCACGATCTCTTTTTATACTCCCCAATTTCCAAGCCAACCGTTAGACAATACTTCTAAGGATAATTCAGCCAATCAACTCATTGGACTTGAATGAGATGCAAAGATCTGATTGTTTCTTGGATTAAAAAGATTAGAGTCCCCCTTTGATTCCAATGCCCAACAACAAAGATTGAGTTTCTATAAGTAGAGTTTCTTGTTTGGAAAGAGTGTCTCATCTTTAAAAGGTTGTCACATGGATCACGAATCCTTATTATGGAAGGATTACATTGATATTTATCATTTCTTAATAAATGAATGATCAATATAACTTTACAATGAAATCCAAGTCGATGTTACTAGCCATTGCGCTTCATAAAAGATCTGGAAACTTCTCCTAATGTATGATCATCTAGATAATCCTTGCAAATTATACCATTGCCTTTGATTATAAAAATATAACAATATCTTTGACGTATAGAACCATAACTTCTTATATAGATGAAAGAGACTCCAAATATGATGAATAAACTCTTAACCAATTTGTTGCAAAAGTATAATTAAGAGAATCTCGTTTCCATTAAATTGAATTAATGCCACGAAAAATAAAAAATTAATATACTTATAACAAATGAAGGGTAAAATCCCAAACTTGTACACTTATTACGTGTCGCTCAACTCAATAATTTGATAATAAAATTTAACAACAATTAATGAATGGTAAATTTATCACGGGTATACCAGTTTATGATTTTTTATGGTAAAAAATTAGTTTGAGATAAAGTTACTGCATGTGTATCAATTTGAGTTTTCCATAATAAGATTATAGGCATTTCCCTAATAAATAAGAACTTAATGACAATGCTATTGAGTATTGTTAAATTAATGATCTATATGTGTATATGTCCATGTAATTAGATGGTTTCGCTAGCAATTAAGCAAAAAAAATTCTTTAAAGCCATGTAATATAGTTGACGGCTGCGGTAGAAGTCATCATATTGGACACACTTATAAAGCTTTTATAATTCTCATTGGAATTTTATACGAAAGGACTTATATTATCGCCAGAGATTAGTAAGAGAACTAAAATTACAACTGAACAAAGTACAAGGATCAAAAGTAAAATGTTCAAATCAACAACAACCAAAACTGCAATCTCCTCGTTGTGAGTTTCATATGATACCTTATGATCAATGACTATGATCGGCCTGATCTCTATGGATCCAAACCCAAAGACTTGTCCTATTAGAGGTTAGATGTGCTTCTAATTGTGCATTGTCTATACATAAAATTGTTATATTAGCAGATAAGTCTCTTGGAACATAAAACAAACACAGCGTGTTTTACAGTCATATGGGTGATGATGAGCCATGATCTCAAGCGACCTCAAACTAGGATACGAGCTTTCATCCGAACGAGGGACACTCCCCACCCAAGTGGATAAATATTGTCGTGATTGTCGGTTGACTATCTACATGTTCTACTCACTATAAATCATAATTTTCAGGATTTAATATTGACTTTATTTGAAAGACAAAAATTGAAAATTGCTCTTATAGGACCATTTGTATCTATATGCATAGGATCCCGATTCACAAATCTCTTGATTGATATGATAACCAAGCAATGGAGAAATTCTCTCCGGTAATTGGAACTCTAGTGATATGATTTGTGATCTTCAGGTGCTCTTTGACGTATCATCTTTCCTCAATCCACGACAGAACATCGCGTAACATCAAGCTGATTTCTTGAGGCCTGCTTCCTGTAAAATTCGAGTCGACCTTGACTCCTGTGTGGTCTCCTTTCGAGGAAATTCGGTAACATCGTGAGGTCTGCTCCTTGGAAAGCAGGGTCGACCTTGACCTGGTGCGGTCTCACTTCGAGGAAATGGGAATTGCTCGTCACTCAAGCCAACTTTTTCTACAGAAAGTTCCACGTTCATCTCATCGTGCTTGTCGTTACGTATGTGGAAACAGAGGGTTAAGACGTAGACATCAGAAACTGCCTGGACATCACACATTGACTTGACTTTTCTGGACGTTGTGGGCGATCGGTATTCATGTTTTGCACTGTGCTCACTTTGAATTTATCGGTAGTAGCGACAAGATATATTACTTTTGAAATATCTTATATTGCTCAACTATAAATTTTATATTCCTTTGCATTCCCTTTGTTTTTTTTTTTCTCATTTTCCAACTAAATAATATTTTACAATTTTCAGTCTACAAACATTGAAGAAGTTGTGACTTACCAAAAAAAAAAAACATTGAAGAAGTTGTGACAAGATTTATCTACTACAACTGTAGTGATGCAAACCAGAGATTCATCAATAAAGAAGCCGAGGATAGATCCATACTTCTAGCTAACGTCACTAGCGAAAGACCTATAACTTCAAGTCTTCATGGGACACATAGACTAGATACACACTGTCCACTTATATAGCTATTTACATGAGTCAGCGCGAGTCTTTTGTTTCTTTCTCATTCTAAAGTTCTATAATACATACAGCCAGTTGACCTTAGAAAATCTTTTTCTTAGGTGATAATTTCTTTTTTTGGTCCCATTAGTTACGTGAATCGTGCATTTGAATCTTGTAGTTCTTCATATATTTATGCAATCAAGTCCCATAACCTTAATCTAAGTATTCAATATAGTTCTTTGATTACTAAAGATTGAAAAATTCCAATCAAATTGATGATGTCTTGCTCTTCCTTGATTTCATGGCTTCTTGTTTTATCATCTTGTTTGCCCCCACAACAATCAAACAGTAACGTATATTTTTGAAATTGACAAATTGACTACTGATTAGTATTTTTGAAAACACAACATTATATGGTTGGAAGGATGAGAGTACCCCCAAGTGAGCGAGCAAATATAATAACATCACTCCAGCAATTTTGAAACTAAGCGTGCATCATACTATGACATCATATAGCCAATTGCACAAGCATACATATTTTTATACGTCATTGATCATGCTTTCAAAGTAAAAACACGCCTGACAGAGTCACGCTCATTTGTGAAATGATGAGGGAGTTTTTGCTGATGATATCTTCGAAAAAGTCAAAAATATGTCGTGACGATTGCATTCATAGGATTTAATCAAAAAAATGGTATCAAAGGGGCGTTGTAGTGCCAAACGGACTTAATCAAACTTTGGACCACTTCTCCGACCAAAAAGGAAAAAAAAAAAAAAAACTTTGGACCACTTCTTCGGTTTTCGCAAATGACTAATGCATTCACGCTTTAATTTTCTTTTGAAAATGATTGGTGGCAACTCCACAAGAATATCTAATTTTGAAACACCAAATTTCCCTCAAAAAAAAAAAAAAAACTTGCAAAACCTTTTTCCACTGTAGCCGCTACTTCTCTCGAACCAACCTACTGCCTTCGTAAAGGAGAGTTGCTATTGGAACGGTGACTTTGCCGGAGACTATTTAGCGGTAACTACCCCAAGGGTTTGAGCACGATTAACATTTCAATTAATTCCTTGCAATTATCAGTTAATTTCCTAAAATCTACACGTTGCAATTGCCCGTTTGCTTTATTCATGTTTAATTATTGGTGCTCTTATCTCTGTAAAATTCAATCATCTGTTTATCTTATTCATGTCTGTTGAAGTAATTCCTAAACTTATGCACATGATCAATCAGGCATAACAGCGCATTCACGCCCCAACAAATGTTGGACCTAGGCCAACCAGGTGCCCTTAGGCTAGAAGCATGGTGATTAACCTACAGACAAACCATCATGTGCATCGTTTATACATGTTTAACTTAGGATTGATCGGTTTGCAAGTGATTTGGTTCTCACCAGTAATCAAGCATAGGACTAGCGGAACCAGTTCTTTGTTTCTAAAATTGGAAACTGGCCTACTTAGTTTTGGAACTGTCCAATCTGATCCGATTCCCAAGTGAGCTAATAGAATTGGTGGCTTTTTTTTTTTTTTTGGTTGCAGATAGATTTCTATAATTGAGAGTTTTAATTTTGGTTGAAAAATGAAGATGTTTTGATTGTGCATTTGTCTATTGTGAGTTTACCTATATTGAAATCACCGTGTAGGATATAGTATGTTGGCTCATCTGACTATGATTTTAATGGTGTGAAGCATTGGATCCTACCAAAAGAACTCCAAAATGAAAGAAGCTGCATTCTCATAGCTTTTTAGGATAAATTTCTAAGAATTTAAAAAAAAAAAAATTGATTTGGTTTAGGTAGTATCAAATTCAGTTCAAGTAGTTAGGTGGGTGATTTCACCCGTGAAACTAGAACTGGACCAGAAATCACCGATTCCAATTTGTTGGAACCACAAACCAAACCAATGCTCTCGAGAACTGCCTAGAACTGACCAGTTTGGTCTGGTTCAGGCAATTCCTTTTGCTCACCCCAATGTTTAACCTATTGTTGTGGCAAGAAGGGACCTTTCTGTTAAGTTTGACAAGCTGCTGGATTTTGTTTCTTCAAATATAGCCACGCACGCAGAGACAAACCAAGCTACTGGTTGCCCTCGTCAGATCGGGGGACAACAGCTAATGAGCTTCGGAAGATGAGAAAGTTGGCCCACTTCAGAGAAAAGAGCGAGGCTATACAGGGGCTGAGCGATGTGAGCAAGACTTGCTTTGAGGATACGAGATTCTTCACTAACATCGAGTCCCCAGAAAAGTTCAAGCTACCGGAGTTCGATAAGTACAATGGTACCGGCCGTCCACTGACTCGCCTAAGGCTCTTTGGGATGAAAATGACTTGCTACCTGAAATATGACATTGATGATCCAAAACTTTCGAGAAAGCCTCCCTACTACGGTGCTTCAACGATTTGCCCAGTTGGACCCCGGTGACCTCTTGGCGTCGAATGACCTTGTCAAAATGCCGGTCCCGTAGTACCGGTTTAACATAGAGATCGCTCATACTTGTTAGGACATGGAGAAATTGCCAACTACCAGCTTGAGTAGGCCATTTAAGTCGGGATCTCTCATTGATGATAAGAAGATGATTTTCAGATCTTCATGAGAACCCCCATAGACTAACGGTCCTCCTCCAACTTTGCAGACCTAGTAGACTATCAGAGAGAGGATTGATGGTGGTCTCCACACCGGTCAGATCCAAGATGTTGAAGCCTCTAAGGAAAACCATTTGAGAATAGCAAGAGAAAGGAATCGATGGCAAGCATGATCCGACAAACTCCCCAGATGTAGAAGCCTTTTGCCATCATAGTGCAGAACCATAAGGATGGTAGCTCCTCTAACTGGAATAACGACCCGCGCCACAACCGTCCAGAGCTCACTCCACTCCTCGTGACTCCTTCTGAACTACTCCAAACCCTGCCATGTAGCAACTTTCTCATCCAGGAGCTACCCAAGCCAGATTATAAGCGGGTCCGGGCCAGGACTCGAGCCTTCCCTATGACTACCACGATGGTGCAAAGGGGCATTCCACTGACATGAGTTTTAGGTTCCACCAGAAAATTCAAGATATCCTGGATACTAAGAAGCTGGAGTTTGACACCGGGAAAAGAAGGGAAAAGGCCAAATGTCAACACCAACACATTCCCGGAGCACAAGTGGGGAGAAAGAAATAAGAAGGACGTGAGAGAAAAATGAAATGTAATGACTACCATTAACTTTCGAACTGCAGTTTAAAGGTAGGTTTAATATCAATTGAAGAGATCGTGATCCTTTTTTAGGAAACCTAGTGTAGTTTGCATAATCAAGTGGATAGTAATGAGATCATAATTCTATACTTATGACAAAAAAGATGTCTTATCGAAAAATGTTTTTAGTTATTTATGAATATAACGTTTCTATCCATCTAAGTCAATCATCACATACGAAGAGTTATCATATAAAAAAGAAAATAAGAAAGAAAATCATTACACTTGACACATAATGATTGACTTGATGATTGACTCGAGCAGATTGTGCATGTTCCAAAAGGCACCTGAAAATTCCTAGAGAAGAGAAAAGCTAATTCTTTTCTATACCAGAGACGACACCACGCCATTCGAGCATCGGATATTGCACTTTGAAATTCCTGAAGCATGGTGATTCTAGTGGTTGTGGGCTTTACAAGACTTCTAAGATCCATACACTTTCCGGGGAGACTGGAGACTCATTCAGTTTGCGACATAAGGGGAGGCCAAGCCCAACGCATTTTTATGGGCTCCTTGACTGGACCACGGCTGTCCAAAGAATCATTCCACCGCTCGACCTAAGAATTAATTACTAAAACATTATAAATCCCATCGTCTCTTTTTCAACCTTCTATTAACTTTCTATCCCAATTAATTTTTGAACAATCAATTTAGACTTTGAGCTTTCCTAGTAGAAATGGACTGTAAAACTGTGCCTAATGAAGTTATTGCATGGTTTCTATATCATTGATCATTTAGAACCCACGATAATGTGTTTTTCCAAAACAACCATCATGATCTCATATGAGATGTTGATCTGATGAACAAATGGAGAATGAGACCGAGAAAGGAGAGACTAGGGAGAGAAAGTACCGATAGATCAAAGATTTGAAAATTGTGCAAAAAAATTATAAATCATTGTACAACGGCCAATTTAATCTTAAATTTTTCAATTTTGCTAATTTAATCATAAACATTAGAATGATTTTTTAATGTAATTATTTCAGCCAATTTTTAATTGAAAATCGCTAATGTGGGTATTGATGGGGATGATATTTGCAATTTTCTTTTTAAAAATTATTTTTTTCCTTTTCAATTGTAGCCAATCTCAACAATGACTAGCTAGGGCCGTGCTCATCAGGCACCCATCACCCAAATCTAGCTAAAGTTGCTCTCACTGACCACCCCTTCCCTATATCTGGGAAAATGCAAACCTTGCTTGTGGCCCACATTGAGACTGTTCATAGACAAAAAAATAAATAGAAGATTGAAAAAAAAAAAAAAAAAATAATTTTCCAAATTTTAAAAAAGTTAGCAAAAATTATTCACATTAGCAATTTTCAGCCAAAATTAGTCAAAAAAGACTACGTTGAAAAAATTGTCAAAATGGTTTAGGATTAAATTGGTCAAATTAAAAATTTTAAAACTATATTAGCCACTATATAATAGGGTTATGAACTTTTGAACAATTATTCTAATCAAAGACATGAAAAATGAGATGAAGAGTCTCACTTAGTGACGTGTTGATTGATCAAGCTTCTTGATTCTAGGGTAAGTCGTTCACTTGCTCTCTAGTATCTATAAATAGTCTTATGTTATACATATGAACTAAATTAGTTGTAATAGTATGTATTCAATCTGTGGGATATCGAATACGAGATATATGAATTACCGACACCTTGTACATTGGACGCATTATTGATATTTGTGAATAGTGGGATTTAAGTGGCACACAAACAAAGTGTTAACATGTGGGAGTCACTTCTCAAATCTTGTAAGGGTTAAGTGTCACACAATCGAAGTCAAGTTTTGAAACCGTAGGGCATCTCTAGAATTATAGAAGCTATGGGTGGATATATAAGTGTCAAAATTTCCAAAATGTACACTTAAGTGATATTTTTTTTTTAATTAGATGATTAAGTGCCATCTCCAGCAAGGCTTGCTGAAAATCTAATGTGGCATATTTTACTAATAAAACTAGTCTATGTGACTTACTAAAATGTCAACTTAGTAATTATTGTCCCAAAATTGCATGAGTTCACCCCAAAATTGATTTTTAATGTAAATATTAATTAAATTTATAAAAGGGAGCAAAACAGCAAGGGCCTCCCTAGCCCTTGCCACTATTGCCTCACCATTGTTGGAAAGGGCTAGTGATGGGTGATGGTGGAGCAAGGGTTGGTCGAGGTCTAGCTGATTGCAAGCAAGGGCTTGCATGCCCTTGCCGATTTGGGGCAAGGGGTCGTGGCCCTACCCCAAATCGGCAAAGGCAACCCTCCCCTAGATAAGGCGAGGGTCGTCGGCCCTCAATTAGATTGGGCCTAGGATTGCTGTTGGCTAAGACGAGATCTAGGTGAGGGTGTGCAAGCTCTCGCCTATGGTTGGCTAGGGTTGCTAATCGACCCTCGCCCTACCATCGCCTACCCTTTCTAGCAATGGTGGGGGTGGGGCGGCAATAGTGAGGTTTGGAGGCCATCATTAATTTGCTCCTTTTTAATTAATAATAATAATAATAATAATAATATATATTTTTTAATTTAATATAATTAATATTTATATTAAAAATCAAATTTGGACTAAAATGATATCATTTTTGGATTTATCTAGTTATGTCAATGCCACTAAGATAAATATTTTTTTTAAATGGATGTTACATCGTTTAAAATTCTCGCCGAAAATAGCCACATCATTGTTTTGTTGAAAATTTTCTTTGTTGGCACTTGAGTGTTCATTTCTTATTCGATTTTGGCATTTAAATGTACATTTTGGAAGTGTTAGTACTTATGTGGCCACCCATGTCAAGTTTTGATACTTGAGGTATACTTAAAATTTTAATAATGCAAGTAAATTGGTGAGGTTAGCTATATCGTAAGCATTATCAAATATGATTTGTTTGATCTACTGTTAATTGGCATTTCTGATTGCACCAAGGGTTAGTGAATTTCTTGCTTAGTAGGTGGTGTACCTACTCGATATTAAGGCAGATTCCGTTACAGCGATTGCACATCTATTTATGTCGGGCAGATACAAAATCGAGGTCCTAGTATATGAGAGCGCACATAATAAGTTGAGGGAATTTTGGGGCGTTTCATTTTTTATTTTTATCAGTTTAGGTTGTTGGAGTGATAAGGTGGCTTGAGAATTTAGATTAGTGAAATTTTGAAGACCAAATTTATTTAATCAGGGTAGAATGTGACAGACTTGGATTTTCAATGACTGATTAAAGTCAATTCAGTATGCTATTAAGTTAAGAAAATAGACAAGTTCAATTGTGCAGTTCTAGTGGCTTTGAATTTTGCATGAAGCTTTTAAAATAATTTATAATTTATAATTTCGGTTTTTATAAAAAAAATTATAAAGTGTACAGTGCATGAATTGCTTGATATCATAAAACAAGTCTTAACCCATTAAAAACAATGAGCAAAAGCATGATGATTAATGAAATAAGTCCATAAATGGGTTACGACAAGTGCTTGTGTCATTGCATGATGTTGCTACATGGATTAATTCTACTTTGTATTTTGCTAATGTGTACGCATGTGAATAAGATTCCTTACATGTATGTTGCTCAATTCTACTCTATGTCGATTTATTTCGGGGTCGATTCGAAAAATATTATGTTTTCGTAAAATATTTTCTAGGAAGTCTTTTCCAAGAAAATCATTTTCCAAACATCATTATTAGTTATCTAATTTAATTTTTTGGGAAAATTTTCCAAAAAAATTAATTTTTAATATTTTTAGTTGACCAAAAAATTTTAATTTTAATTTTTATATTTTTTCAAAAAATTGATGTTTTAATTATTTTTATTTTTTAAAATTCAAATTTTTATTATTTTTATTATTTTTAATTTTTCTTTTTTTTTCTTTTCTTGTCTCCCTCCTTCTTCCTCCTCCTTCTTCCTCCGCCATTGCATGCCTCAACGTGGCCGGCTGCCGCCCAACGGCCGACCAAGACGCAATCGCCGATCCGACGAGCTTAAGGCTAGGCCGATCTAGGCAAGCCATGAGCTCGCCGGCCAACGGACGCGGCTCGCCCGGATCGATCAAGCCTTGAGTGCGTCGACTGATCCAAGCAAGCCCGAGCTCGAGCTCGGCCCGAGGTCGATGAGCCTCAAGCTCGCTAGATCTAACCTTGGCGAGGCTAGAGTTGGCCTATGGCCAGCAACCGACCAAGGAAGAAGAAAAGAAAAGGAAAGAAAAAAAAAAAAATAATTAAAAATTCAATTTAAAAAAAAGAAAAGAAAAAAGAAAACATAAAAATAAAGAAGAAGAGGGAAAACAAAGAAAAAAAAAAAAAATTCAAATAAAAAAAAATGAGGAATTGAGGGCTTATAGGGATGTGATATAAGAGAGATCAAGTGAGGATTTCCCCTAGTTTAGAAGACCTTTTTTCCCTTCACGGAAGATATTTTCCTCAAACAATTCATTTTATGTTAAACAAACACTAGAAAGTTTGGAATTTTTTTTCCCAAAAGTTATTTTCCATGAAATGAATAGTCTCAGTAGAAAATATTAGGGACTAAATGGTGAGTAACTGAGGGATGATGGAGATGTATTATCTTAAACACTTCGTATGGTAAGGGCACATACAAGAAACACATGGATTTGACATTGAATTAATTGCAAAATCCTAGATCATCTCTGCTTCGTTGTATGGTTCAAAGAATTTCAGCAAGATGAATACACATTATGGCTCATTAGAGAAGTCCTAACTTGGCCTAACTCTAGCTCTTTATAGCGAGCTTCATGTCCATTGGAAGATATGCTCAAGAATCCATTTTGATTATAATTGTGCACTAAATCAAGGGATTAGATCAAGATTAAGATTGATTTGTAGAATATATCATTGACATTTATTGTGTTCATCATGTATTGTAATTACAGAGCCTTATACATTAGGGAGAATTGAAGAAAATACAAAAAAAAATCCCAAAACTATCTTCCGCCAGTCACTATTCTGCCCTCCTCACTCTTTCTTGTTTCCTTTTTTGGTATCAAAGCTTCCAAGCTCCTGATTTAGCTTCCGCTTTGATTGCTCGTCGAGGAATTCTAACCTACAAAGGAAGAAGAAGCAAGCAAATTTTTTACCACCATAACCAACCCACAAAACTTGCCCTTTGCCTTTGATGACCAACCTGCAGAAAAGTCACGCCACAATCCTCACATAATCAATATCCATCTATGGTAATTCCCATGACCCAACAACAGCACACTCAAGTCCAAACCATGCAATGGCAACCATCGAGGCTTATTCTAATTTGGGATAGTCCATTCTAGGCCATCCTTACATGTGGGTACCCGATCCATGGTAGTTTGGACCAAGCCCAAATTCATCATTGCTAGGAAACTAGGGCTACTAGAGCAACGTCCAACTCGATGGGAGCCCACCAATCATAAATGGGGCAAGCCTAGCCATTTGGGTCCGAACAAACGGGTGGGTTAGGTGAACTAGGTATGGGAACAAATCCCTACTCGAGTTTTTTCAATGCGGGCCATGGAATCGGGTCAAGCAATTTGGGTATAAGGACAAATCCCTACCTGAGTTTTTCGGCTGGATTTCTACCATTTCCAATTGCAGCCATCACTGGCCATCTAGAGCCCAGCAACCCCTGGTACGTATCGACCGTCGATGGACAAAAATTGTGACTCATTAGTTTGCAGCTGACTGGGCCAAAGAACTATTCCAGGTGGTCACAAGATCTCCGGTGGGCCCTTGTGATGAAGGATAAAGATGGTTTCCTCAAATAGTCCCAATTCCCTTCGATGAGTGATTGGTCCAACATTAGAGAAAATACAATCAACTCGTTCAAACATGGATTGGTAACTGCATATCTCTAGAAGTCACGGCTACCGGCCGGCGTTCCACCAACAAAGGACTCAAAGAACATGTGGGAAAGTATTAAAGAAATGTACCACAAATTAGACCAAGCTAAAAAAATTTTCCCTCGTGTAGGAACTCAATGAACTCAAGTAAGGAAATATGATAATCATGGCTTGTTACAACAAGTTATCATCGCTTTGCAATGACTTTGAAGCTGCTGGAGAAAAGCTTGAGGGGCTAGAAGAAAACTTGAGCAATATAGATCTATGAAAGAAAATAGGAAAGTAGGGCCCCAAATTTTCAAATAAAAACAAGGGAAAACAAAAAGGCCACTTATCCCAACGGGGTGAGACAATGTCTCAAAGCAAGTTCGTCTTTCTTCCTTCGTAAGTTAGTATAATTCGCAAATTCACCAATTCACTTCAATCAATCAAATCATTAAACCAATCGAATCATCGATCAATCGACTCAGTTGATTACATGTCAATAGGACTATTACACGCGATTTTAAATGAATCATCTCATTTCGATAGTCATCCTATTACAGCTATAAACCATCACACGATTAATTACCTATGGCCAAGGAAGTGGCATTTCACTCTTAATTCCTTTAATTAATATATTAACTTGGCTTAGTTTTCTCGTGTTAAAGATACCCAATCAAAATTATTGCGTGTGGGTACACGGTCGCCTCATCCAAAAATACAATATATTTACTTTCAAAACTCTCACCATTTTTATAGTTGATAAAAACATTTTTAGAGCTGTAAACCGACATCTAGTGATTTTCTAATTAATTAATAAAATTAAATATATTTTGGAATAAATACCTAAAATTGCAAACCACATTCAAATTGCACAAAATGATAGTCAAATAAATAATTCGATTATACCACCTGTAATCAGCACAAAATTCCAAATCATTTATTATCCTGGTCTAATTTTCGGAAATCTTGGATAAATACAATGGGCAAATTACACTACTCTCACCACCTAACATGCAATAACAATTAATTAAATTGCTATTCTAATTTAACTATCCACCTCTCCGAAACGAGCAAATGGGGCTAAGGTAGGCAGTGGCGTCACTTCACGGCAATGGAGGAGACCTGGACGGTGGCCTGAGCTCACTGCTGAGGCGGAACAACGGCCTGGAATGGCGGAGACACGTGCGGGCAGGGTGAATGCGCGAGAGTGACTGCGAGAGGAGGGCTTTGAACAGTAGGGGAAATGAAGAGGAGGGGTCAACGGCTTGAGGGAAGGAGAGGGGGACTAGTTTGCTGCAAAGGGGGGCCACCATGCTTTTCCTCATCTCTTTGTTCCCTCTAACTTGGCCCACCACCCCAACTAGCTTGCATAGCCCAATTCCAGACCAAATTGCCCTCTTCTAGAAGCTTGAGTTGGTCCAAAGGTTGGGTCTATGGGGGCACACAAATTTTGGTTGGGGTTGGTTCAATTTCCATTCAAATCCTCTTCGAATCCACTCATTTTGACTTCCATAAATCCCACTAACGTATCATTGATCAAATTGGTATTTTTCCTCACCAATAGAACCCACTTGCATTCCAATTTCGCGATAAAAAACGTTATTCTGAATTTTTTGGATAAAAAGGGCCATACCTCGACTTTTTCCCAAAAAGCCTCGGTTTAACATTTTGAGACTAAATACGGACATAGGGTACCAAAACGATAGAAAAATCAGTCTAGTGCCGGTCGACGAAATTTTTGTAATTTAGTGGAATCACCAACGTTTAGCCACATATCTCTATCGCACCAACTTATCTCTAATCTCTAATCAATTTTTAATTGTGCCGTAATGATCTCTGTAGATGAGCACGGTCGAGTAGCCGATTTCTGGTTGAATTCCCAAGTCTATTGCATTAAAATATCTTAATGACTTCCCAAGATAGTCTAGTTTTCTCAAGAGTGATCAGTTTTAAGAACAACATTATAGGCGTGTCAATGAAATGCCCGATTAATTTAATTGAAAGCAAAAATGAACAATCCAGGATGTCACAAAAACCTTGCTACCCGTAGTGAACGACAAGAATTAGGCACAAAAACCCTAGGCCAAGAGAAAGATGGTCGAGAGGAGCAAGGGTTCCATGGAGGCAGTGATATGCGTTCCCTTAAAATGGAAGGAGTGAGTGGCTAGATCGTTTGCGTCGATTGGATGGCTCGCAGAGGTCGAATCCCTTAATTGAATTGGACGATGAGCATGATTTCGTGGCAAAGGTATCCGATAGTCAAGTTTTTTCCACGTCATCAAAAAGTTATGGACAAAATTTGAGAGGTAAAGGTAAATTATATTGCCAATATTGCAAAACCCGCACCTTACAATTGATAATTGTTAGAAATTGTATGGCAAATTTGGAGAAAAAGGAAAAAAAAAAGGAATATTATGCAGCTTGCCAAGTCATTGGGCTCATTGGTCCGAATGTTGATCAACCCATTACATATGAGGCAATATCAATAGCTAATATAGGCATTACACTTCCAACAAAGGAAGAAGTTTTTCATGTGTATCTCATTGTCTAGTCAATTGTATTTCAAAAAAGGCATGGATAATTGACTCAGGAGTAAGTGATTATATTATTTATGAAAATGGATTGTTCTCAAATATGCATAGGAACTTGGGTCTCCCTCTTTTTGTGCAATTGCCCAATGAAAATATTACTTATGTCACAATGATAGGCGTAGTACCATTCAAAATGTCTTCTATGTCCCAGAATTTTAGTTTAATCTCATTTTCGTGTCCAAAGTTTGCAAGGAAAATGCTTGTAATGTATTATTTGATTTCGACACTTGCTTATTTCAAGCCATTTCAATTGGCAAATTGATGTGCTTGGGTAGTCTTTTTGAATGACTATTTTTTAAACCAATTTCCCACATAATTTTGATTTGTCATCCATTTCTTTGAATAAAGTATCGTTGTGCCATATGACTACCAATGATAAAGATTTTCTTATGCATTCAAGAATGGATCATAGTGCTTCATTTCCTTATTCTCAATGCCATATATGATCTCTAGCAAAATAGTGATGTACCTCTTTTCCTTCTAGCAAAACTCATGTTAGTGACACTTTTTCATTAATTCATGTGGATGTTTGGGAACCTTATCACACATCACACCATGGTGACTCACATTGCATTTCACGATTGTAGACAATTATTCTAGTGCCACATGGGTTCTTTTGATACAGTCAAAAGGCCAAGTTTTCTCCCATTTAAAAATGTTCATCACCTTATCAAGAAATTAGTTTGGAAGACCTATACAACACATCCACACGAATAATGGAAAAGAGTTCTTCAGCCATGATTGCACTTCGCTTTGTTTGTCTTATGGCATCCTACAAGAAAGTTCCTACATTTACACCCCACAACAAAATGGGGTGGTAGAGCGTAAACATCGCCATCTTTTGGAAGTTGCACGTACATTAAAATTCCAAGCATCGATTCTAGAGAATTATTGGGGTGATTGCATTGTTACTGTAGCTTATCTCACCAACCATATGCCTACTTGGATACTAGATGGAAGAACCCTCTTCGAACTACCTTTTAGGAAAAAAAAAAAAAACCACCATTGGATTATTTAAGAGTTATTGAATGTTTGTGCTATGCAATTACAATGGGCCATTGGGATAAAATGGGCCCCCATGCTTGGTGTTTTATATTCATGGGCTATCCTAACATACAAAAGAAATATCATGTTCTTGAACCATCGATAGGGGAATTCTCTGTTAGTAGAGATGTTATTTTCCATGAAGATGTCTTCTCATTTCATGAAAAAGATTCATTGAATGAAAGCTTGGGCATCACAGACAATCCTCACAATTTCTTGTCTTAGGAAGATTTGTCTCCTGAATATGTTCTAATAGCACATCCTGAAAGGAGTGTTCCTCTAGCAATAGCTCCAATTTCTTATGAAACTCTAACCTTAGATATCACTATGGAACAAGTGTCCAAGAATTTATCAGATGTGGAGGACAATCCTAATATCTCACTAGAACTCACCACTGAGGTAACATCTTCTCCTCCACCACAAGTAGATCCTCCACAACGTTCTTGTCGCACTACACACCCACCAAGATGGACAAAAGATTATGTATGTGCCTCTCTCAATTCACTAGGTATTCACTATGTGATCTCCTTTTATGTTTCTTTCTATAAGTTTTCACCAAAACATAGATGTTGCATTAGTAACATATCAGAAGATAAGGAACCGTCTAGTTATAATGAGGCATCTAGTGATCCATGATGACAGAAGGCTATGGCAACAAAATTATAGGCATTGATTGATAACCATACTAAGAATCTAGTCACCCTACCTCCAAACAGAAAACCAATTGGATGCAAGTGTGTTTATAAAATAAAATATCATGCTGATGAATCCATTGAATGTTACAAGTCTTGTTTGGTGGCCTAAGGATTTGCTTAATGAGAATGTTTCGATTATCACGAGACTTTTTCTCTAGTGGCTAAAGATGTCACGATTCGTTCCTTTTTATTGGTTGCAACTATCCATGATTTGTCGTGACATCAAATGGATGTGCACAATGCCTTTTTTTCATGACAATTTAGATGAGGAGATTTACATAGATATTCCTCAGGATTTATAGAGGAAAATAAAGTATGTCATCTATGCAAATCCCTTTTATGGCTTGAAACAAGCTTTTAGGCAATAGTATGCCAAGTTTGCCAATGTTCTCACAACTTCAAATAGTCCATACATGATCACGTCATATTCACATGGACTAAAGGTATGTAATATATCTACTTGATGATATATGTTGATCATATTCTCATCATGGAAATGATAAAGATGCTATAAAAAGCCTCAAGAAATATTTGTATACCACATTTCAAATAAAATATCTAGGAGCACCTAAATACTTCATTGGGATTGAGATTGCCCGATTTGATCAAGGGATTTCTCTCAGTCAGCAGAAATTTATACTATAAATTATATTAAAGGCCGATCTATCAAGGTGCAAACCAATAGTTATTCCAATTAGTAGAACACCAAAGTAACCATAGTAGATTACAATGCGGAAATATCTCAAGATAATGATCCCATACTCGAAGATTCATCTAGTTATTAGAAACTCATTTTTTGGATTTAAAAATTTGAATTAAACTAGTAGTTAATCAAAGAATACATGATTTTCTAAAAGTTAACTCATTGAAAAACTCATATATTTGACTATGGCCAAACCTAATGTATCATATGTGGTGTAGACACTTTGTCAATTTATGCACAATCCGAAGCAATCTCACATGAATGCTGCCTTGAGGGTGGTGAAGTATTTGAAGAAGTGCACTCCTATTTAGGAAATGTAATATGGAAATGACGACATATTGTGAGGACTACACAACTTGCCCCATTTGCGAAAGATCCATCAATGGCTTCTGTGTTAAACTGGGAGAATCTCTTCTTTCATGGAAGACCAAAAAGCATACAACTGTATCTTTATCTTCATTTGAAGTAGAATATTGAGCTATGACAAATGACTACATGTGAGATTGTATGGATATGAGGCTTACTTCGGGACCTTGGAATACAATTGAAATGTCCAACAAAGCTGTTTTGTGACAATGATGCGGCACTCAAGGATGCAACAAATCCCATAGTGCTCGAAAAGACAAAGCATATAGAAGTGGATTTCATTTCACTTGAGAAAAAAATTCATGAAGGAATAATCGAGATAAGATGAATTGGAACCACATAACAACTTGCGGACATCTTCACCAAACCTCTACGCCAAAGACAACACACATAAATTTGTTAGAGTAAGTTAAGCATCTTGGACATCTATAAGCCGCCAGCTTGAGGGAAGTATTAGAAGATGCTCAAGAATCCATTTTGATTATAATTGTGCACTAAATCAATTAGGGAATAGATTGAGATTAAGATAGATTTTTAGAACTTACCATTGCCATTTATTGTGTACATCTTGTACTATAATTACAAAGCCATGTACATTAGGGAGAATTGAAGAAAATACAAAAATATTTTCCCTAAACTATCTTCCTCTAGTCACGATCTTTTCTGCCCTCCTCACTCTTTCTTGCTTCCTTTCAATGTCCTTTAACCTATGTCTGCACAACATGCAACGAGGTATCATTGTTTGGTTTAGCATCCTTGTATCTCCACATCGTTGAATATTCACCGACATCCGTTTCTTGTTTCAACCTAGTACCTTAAGAATGCACCATCCGAAAGGGGGATTCGTCTCTTTCCCTTGGCCATCCAACTTCTCTTTTGGACAAGCTTCAAGGCTCTTCCTCGACTTTGTCACATGTGAAGCACGTGATAGTTGCAAGGTTCTGAATTCCAGTAAACTACAGAGGACACAAGTTTAAGAGTGTTCCGAGACTCTCGATAAGCATAGCTAATAAGAAAACGAATGATTTTCAAAACATTTATTACACATGTCGCGAGAATGTCAATTAACGCTTATAACATTTTCTTATTCAGTTACATAACAAGTGTCCTTGAATTACTCTTTAACAAGTCTATTCCATAAATAGTCTTATCAATCAACTAGTCAATTAATCTAAATTAATGGAAAGAGAATATTTTATAATTTAGTAATCTAAATCACCCAACTTGCCTCTATCATTCCTTAGTACACTAATCTTACATAAATTAACTAGTAAATTTTGATAACCTAAAAATAGGTAAAACTAAAAACATGACATATTATAATAATGACTTGTTTATTTATATATATTATATATAAAGAGGAGAAAATTACTAAAAAAGTTACAAACATATTGTAATTGTGTCAATACAATTTTAAATCTTTTATATTTGTGTTAACACTCTTCGGGAGTTTTCGTATTGTGTTTGATACTTTAACATGTACACACATCAACCCTTCTGACACGTGAATGTAGAATATTGACATGCAATTTTGACACTACATGATCAATTTTAAAATTTTTCAATAAATGATAAATCAAAATGTAAATATATAAAAAAACAAAGAAATAATAAAAATAATAAGGGGAAAAGGAAGAAAAATATAGTCTTCTTTTTTCTTCTTACTTTCACTTCCTACAACTCACGATTTTTAGGATAAATTCATTCGAGACTCTTTTTATCATTTATTAATTAATTTGAATTATAATTATCATGTATACAACATGTTCTAATGTGTCGGAATTAATAACATGTCGGTATGTTTGGCGCGGTGGCTCCATTTGGATAAGGCGCCTGTTGATCTCGCCCAGAAGTGAATGGTTCAAAACTCGGGAGGCGTAGGTGTATTAAGTGTGACTCGAGGTGGTGGGTCCTCCCTTTTAAGTGTTACCAGGGGTTTATGGCGGTATTTATCGGTTGCAAGTTCTGGCCATAAAGAAAAAAAAAAAAAAAAATGTTGGTATGTTATGTTGTATCATGTGTTATATGTCGATGTCGGTTCTACTTAGCCCTTAAGATATGTTTATTGAATTGAAAACTCAAGATTTGAAAAATGTATTCCAAAAAATGACTGTTTGTAATGTTTACAAAAATAAATAAATAGAAAATATTTTAATTCTCGATAATGAAAATATTTTTAATTGATCGATTTTTTAAAGTGATATAACCAATTATTTTTCCAAAAGAAATTTTCAAATCTAAAGTTTTCTTGCACTCCTAATATATAATATCATTTCACGTCGTCCTATACTATCCAGTACCCAACGATAGAATGATTATATTTAAGTAATATTAATTAATTAGATCTGAATTTCCATTTCTTGCAATAAAAAAAAAAGATCCGAATTTCCTTTTTCGGAATAAATCATAAATTCTTCCTCAGAAGAAGGAGAAAAAAAAAAAAAAAAATCAAAATCGTCCTAAACCTGCCATCGCCTTTAAGCACACTTTGCCGTTTCTGTGCGAAGCTCGTCGCAGAGACCACAAAAAATTCAGCTGTCGCCTGGCGGAGGGTTTGGTCGGGTGAGCGTGCGAGAGCGAGAGCGAGAGAGGATGGAAGAAGAAGAGCACGAGGTGTACGGCGGAGAGATCCCCGTGGAGGGCGAGATGGAAGGCGAGATGGACGCCCACCACGCCGACGTCGACATGTCCACCGCCGATGACGACGCCGTCAAGGTCTCCCTCTCTCCCTCTTTCGATCGATCTCGATGCCTGCGTGGTTTTGTGGTCGCCTGTGTTGCCGATCCTCTTGGTCCTGGGATTTTTCTTCTGGGTTTCTTTTATTTTTTGTTTTTTTAATGGTGGGTCGATGCAGGAGCTGGATGAGATGAAGAAGAGGCTGAAGGAAATGGAAGAGGAGGCTGCTGCTCTCCGTGAGATGCAAGCCAAGGTCGAGAAGGAAATGGGTGCTGTCCAAGGTCTCCTTTTGTTTTGATTTGTGGGCTTTTTTTTTTTTTTTTAGGGTTATTGGATTGATATCAGGGTTTTTCTTGGATCTCCTGCCTGACCCTTTGATTTGTGGATGGCTGACGTCTGTTGGAAGGACGGGTTCTCGCTGTTTCGATTGTTCTTCCTCTTGTTGTCCTGTAATTCTGTTGTTTGTCTACGGTAGTTTATTCTTACTGGAAATTTGTTCTCTTTTGTCTGCTTGACGCTTTATTTTCATGGATTTGTGGTCAGCTGTGAAAGATAGATTGGCATAAGGATGGAACATCTTTCGCCTCTTGGAATATGGTTTCGTAGATAACAAACTTATCTTTTGATGTAGAGAAAATGAACCATCACTTTTAGAAGACTTACTGATTTCACCATCATGCTTTTTGATGAATACTTACCTTTTCTTTCTCTGGATGTTGGAGAGTTTGTTCAAGTCTTTGTCCGTATGCTTACCTGCAACTTTCACTTTGGGCATTGAAATTGGCCACATATTATGCTCACAGATTTATTTGACTTTTTATTTGTTTGTGTTTTCTGGAGAATCAGATTTTATACTCTAAGATTAATTTTTGGAACTCTACCTGAACTAGTGAATGAAACTGTTTTCTTTTTATTTCTGTGTTGACGCTGTCTGGTCATTGTCTCAATTTCACAGATCCTGCTAGTGCAGCTGCTTCTCAGGCAAGCAAGGAGGAAGTCGATACCAGATCTGTGTTTGTTGGAAATGTGAGTTTGACTGTTATTTCTTGGTAACTTGTTGGCTATCTTGACAATGCTTTTCTTGATAAAGGATATGACCTTGGATTAGCTACTAGAGTTTGCTTTTGTTTGAAATTTTCGAGGGTTAGCTATTTGAGTCTAATTTTTCTCTTCAAATGTTGGAGTTATTTTCACCATCGAGACATTTATTTTCAGGTGATTTTGATGATTCTGACAGTTCTCTGATGTTATCTAGACATGAGTTTTCTTTCAAGACATTTTGCACTTTATCCATCTTTCTGTTAATAGGATAAAAATCTTAAATTTTATTGCATATACTTCTACATAACACTTTCCTCAGTTCATGTTTGTCTGTGGTGACATGTTTTTCTTGAAACGTGAGCAGATATTTCGCTTATTACTATCACTGTGCTTTTAGAAAAATAAGGACCTTATTGATATATGACTTCATAATAAAGATGTTGATTTCCTGAAGTTTCTCTCTTTTCCTTCCAAGAATAACATTTCTGGGCATGGAGGTTATTCACTATTGTAATCCCACATTGCATTTATAATGATGCACATCTGTGCTTGGCAAAGTATGCCCAGGTGTTATGATGACAAAAGAAATTTGGAACGATAAATCTCAGATCTAAATTATCTTTAAAGATAACAAAGTAATCATAACCATGCACTCTGTGACGATCTTGTTTTGTGTTTGCTCGTGAATGGGTTGCCGATGGTGGAAGATGGTTATATTCTTAGTTGCAGTTGAATAAATTTGGTTTGCTATGGTTGTTAGTGGTGGCGTAGTATTTAATTCTTTTTTTTTTTTTTTTTTTTAAGGTTTTTGCTACTGGATGTTTAGTTCTTGTTGCTAGACTTCGTTTAGTACTATTTTGGGGTAAAGACACGCAGCAAGTGTGTGTTAGGATGAGACTGGTTTGTTGGATACGTGGATTCTCAAAAAGGAAGAGTAGAGAATTATCTTTTCTTATAAAAGAAAAAAGGCAGAGCATTAATTTAATCTAATGTCATATTTTTGCAATGACATTGTAATGTCATCCTTGATCATTTATCATTAGGTTAATGTTGGAACCTATCAGGCCCTCCTAAAAGATAAATGACTGAAAGACTTTAACTAACTTCAAGCTTTTAAGAAATGAAGGGGAGTGCCAGCAAAGAATTGCTTTAAAGGGGTTTTTATTATGAGTTCCGCTTTGTATTTTTTTGCTTTATTAAAAATTTTCTTCTCTGCTTCCGAAATTCAAACATCATTCATTTTTGAAGGCATACATGTAGAGTCATTTAAAATCTGGTCCTAATATTTTAGTTTTCTTTCATTGCAAAATTCTGAAGGGAAAGCAGTAGATCCTTATTTTTTAAGGCCTAACGAATGGAATACAAAGAAGAATTGTTGTCTTCAATTCTAGGTTTACTAGGATCTGTCTCTTTTGTAATATTCTAATCCTGAGGTCGGATTGGGCAGTTGTAGATGAGATCTCTTTTTCAAAGTTGTGAAATAAGATAGCTTGTTCACTACCAATGAGGAAAGAGCATAGCCAGCTTTCTAGCAGAAAATTATATGTGCATATTTGAGTTAAAATTTTTTTGCATTATCTGTTAGGTTTTTCTGAATTTATCTACTTCGTGACTTAGATGACTTTTCCCCGCAATTTTATGGTTCTACCATTGTCTTGTCTATTGCCTTGTGTGTGAATCTTCACGATATTTTTTTTTTCGTAGTCCTGTCAAACTAGATCTTTAATTTGCGGTTCTCTCACATTTGCTCTTGCGTAATGGAAAGTTGCCTGCATTTCATTTTGACTTGACCACTAAGCTATGTCAGTCAACCTTGAGTTATGGTTGACTTCGTGTTTCACTGTGATTGCAGGTTTCTCATTCTTCAAGTTGTCTGTATAGATTGAGCAGGAATCTTTACACTGTCTTTTGAGCCCGAGTTAATTTTGCATTAGATTTGGTTAAATAGATGTGGGGAAAAAGTAATTGAAGTCGCAAAAAATCATGCGACAGAAAAAAGAACAAAAAAATTGAAGGAAAACAGTGCAAAGTTTCTGTTGTGTGGGTGAAAAAGTGTGCGCGCTGTGGAGGAAAAAGAACCAACAAGAGAAAAAAAAAAAAGGGAAAGATGGGAAAAAAGAAAAAAAAAAAAAGAATGAATGAAAGAAAAAATGCAAAACAAGTGGTGCATGGAAAAAGAGTAGAATTTTGAAAGTTGGGGATGGGAATATTTGAAGAATGTTCTGTATCAGTGAGAGAGATGTTGGATGGCTCTAAAGTAGTTGATGATTTATTAGGATTTCTGTAGAATCTACGGGCTCTCATACCCTTGCTACTGCTCGTCGTGGTGGTGGTGTGTTGGTGCTGGTGCCGCTGACTTGGCCTCAGGACTTCTCGTGATATAGCAGACCTGGTGAGGGGTGTTCGGCTGTGTCTTGCTTGTGTCGTTATTCTATTGTTTGTATTTATCAATAGTTCTACTCTAAATTATCAATAAGATTTGCTCCCCTCAATAGACCTGTACATTAATCCACTGTATGGTAGTTGATCATCTAACGTCATTGGACCCTACTTAGTGGATAAGTTGTTCTGGTTTATCCTTATCTCATCTTTAGAAAAAGAAAAGTATTTTTGGGGAGCTTTTGCAATCTGGCCTTTTATGTGAGCAGAGTGAAAATTTTTTAGTTATTTTTCCCCTGAAAGAGCTATTTGTAGCTTGGCTGACCAAAAATCTTTGGAGATTCACCAGAATTTTACTAAGTTTGGCTATGTGTTATTATTGAATTTCTATCTTCTTCATTTGTGCAGTTTGGGAGGTATAATCTTTTGGGAAAATACCAAAAGCAAACCTTACCTTTCACTAAATGGCTACTTGCATACTTTTATTTTTGAAAATACCAAATACATACTGAGTTGAGCTTTGGAGACTACTTTGCATCTTCACATCATTTATCCTTGTGTCCGTATTTACAAAAAAATTTTGTTTCTTTTTCCCCAAAATGCCCATATGCAAATTCTAAATTCTGATGGCCACCGAAAAGACTCAAAACCAATTAACCCTGAGCAAGATATTTTAAGTGAGTTTGCAAGGAGGGACAATTTGGTCTTTCCAATGAGAGGTTTTGCTTGAAGGTATATGAGTGATGTTTGCAAAAATAGAGGTATATAAGTAGTCATTGGGTCAAAAGTAATATGTATTTTTGTTGGTATTTCCTTAAATTTTGTCAGGGGATTGACAGTAAACTTTTTTCCAAAAAGATTATGCTGGTCAGCTGTTTCTGTTTCAGAGTAGAATCTGTCTTCGGTATCTGTTTCTGTTCCTAGGTTTTTGCAGTGCCTTAGCCTTTTGTTACTTGGTTTAAGTAGTTATGGTTTCGAGACCTTAAGCAACCTACACAGAGCAAGGAGTAGACAAGTCATGGACTCATGTCCCCGTGATGATGATTCTTCGTCCTCTAAAATCTGTTAGTCTGTTCTGCTTCTTCAGAAAGTTCTATCACCTGCCTGCAAGTCCACATGGAAAGCTCGCACTTTAGATGTTTAATTTTGGCTACAGACTGTTCACTCAACTTGAGAGTCTGTTCCTTATTCTGAATTTATTAATTGGGGTTGCTGAGTAATTAGATCTGGAGGATGTGCAAAGATGAACTTGAAGTTTGCTTGAGATATAGAAGGCAACCTGTGCAAGTTGTGTACACCTTATAGGGTTGTGTTTGAAGTTCCATGTTGCTCAGTTGGAGTTGACATAAGACGATGGTTGTTGCGAATGGTGGTTGGAGCAAAAAAAGGAAAAAAGGGAAAATGAAGATGTAGTATACTTTTTCGCACTTAGTAGGTACTAAAGATAAGCTGGGTTACCCACCCCGTTAGTGGCAGAGATGGTGGAGTTGCACGCTGGCCACTTGCAAGGCCGGAGTTCGACTCCCCACTCGTCATTTGCGCGACTGAAGTGCGGCGCCGTGGGAGGTGGGGCCCTGCGCTAGCGTCACTCTAGGTTTACGTCGCCAGCTGCCAGCTGTACGGCAGTTCCCGGGTTAACAAAAAAAAAAAAAATAAGCTGGGTTGACGCCTTAAAAAATTTTCAATTCAATTCTTAAGGAGCATTAATAGAACTTGCTAAATGTGCTCAATGTGCTTTACAATTGACTGGAGATATTTTTTCTGCAACACCCCTGATGATAAATAAGAAAGAGGGATCTCAGTATCAGTCATGAAACTATGGTTGTTAAGCATGTAATTTCTGTCGATTTGTCATAGATCAGGACATGGCTTCATGTATATGTGTATTTTTGACGAAGGGGCTGTCCTGAAATAGTTTTTATTTTGCCTAGTAAGAGACAATGGCTGATGTGAACCATGTACTTTGATACGCATGTGGGCATATGCTCATTCAAAAAGCATGTTAAGTCAGTTTTCGTATTGTTGGCTAGATGCATTGTGCCAGTGAAGGCCTGTGACTTAAAATGGTGCTTGCAGGTTGATTATGCTTGTACCCCTGAAGAAGTGCAGCAACATTTTCAATCATGTGGTACAGTCAACCGAGTGACAATTCTTACTGATAAATTCGGCCATCCAAAGGGCTTTGCTTATGTTGAGTTCCTTGAAGCTGAAGCTATTCAGGAGGCTCTCCTTCTGAACGAATCTGAATTGCATGGACGTCAGCTGAAGGTTACTCTTCTTATTTATAATTTGTGGGATTTACCTTAGCAACATTCAAGATATTCCAGTGGCATGACATTATTTTCTGAATATGCAATACTTAACTTCCAACGTACCATAGAAGTTTGATATCTTTGCCTTGCAAGAGTTTTTACTTTTCCATATGTCGGAATGAGGGCACGGCACTTGTCTGGGACCATAAACTTGTTATGGATTGCATGCTAGCTCTAATGTTATGATGGAGTCAACCTTGACATAAATTTAGGTTCCTGTTAACTAGTGTTCTCAGACACTTGTTAAATATACCTAAAACAAAATAATTAATTTCTCAAAGTAGTGGATACACGTGACACAAGAAAAGTTAGTGCATTAGAAACTGTAATATTTCCTTAATTATTTTACCAAATGTCCATGGGAGATCTGTTAACAAAACACATATATGGTGTATTTGGTGCTGATTTCAGCATCTAGGTGGTAAATTAATTTTTTTTATAACAATGATTATTTGATATTTATTATGATGTGAATGACTTGATATTTATTATGATGTGAATGACTTAGGTTTTGCCAAAACGGACCAATGTTCCTGGGATGAAGCAGTACTTCCCAAGGCGCTTTAACCCATATGCGAGTTACAGGTTCCGGAGGCCATATGTACCTCCTTATTTCTACTCTCCTTATGGATACGGGTAGGTATCTCGTTCTCCAAAGTTGATTATCTACTGTTATAGGGCTTGTTGGTTTATTCTACTGCCTCATGCTATTGCAGGAAGGTTCCCAGGTTCAGAAGGCCAGCGCGCTACATGCCTTATTACTAGAAGTCCTGCATCATCTGTTGGCACTTCTGCGATTCATTGAAAAGTGGGCTCTTCCACATGTTCAGTTTCGTAGGGGAAATGCTTCTAGTGGTATCGCATGTTTGTTAGACTCTGCTCGTATTATTATCGACCGAATGACTTAAGAGATTATATATCTAGATTATTGGCTGTAACTTCTAGACATTTATCTGTGGTCATAGCTGAAGATTTGGAGCAGCCTCGAGAGGCATGCCTTTTTCCCCTCTCTCTTGATACTTTTATGTGGCATGTCTGCAAAACATAGGACAGGGTTGGTCTCAACTTTACCCTGATTTCTGCCTTGATTTGAGAAGGATTTTGTTGACTAGTGCTCCAAGTACACTTGTTGAAAATTCAAATAAAAAAGTACAGTACTTTTAAAGTATTGTCTTACAATTAATTCGTTGAAAATCAATATGTTTATTTATTACACATTGTTAATAAGGGAGATCCATTTGGAAACTCAACCTCCTCTCCCTCTCCGAGACACTCTTTACATGATTTCCCATGGAAAATGTCTTTTCATCACGTTGTCTTTGATAGACTAGTCTGTCAACTTTAATCTTAGGTTCGTCAAATGCGCTATACTGACATATTGTTTAGTTCCTGTGCTTTGAAATACTTGAGAATCAGAGCCATATTATCATTTGGGATTTTTAGAATGAGTGTGTTGAGATCAGGGAATGTGTTATTTTGACTGGCGGATGGGTGTTAGATCAATGACTCATTCGAGAGGGACTCTCCCAACCGATATAGGACTTGTGGCGAACAAACATCTCCGTTGAAATAGCAAAACATTGTCGTCAATGTTGGCACGTATCACCCGCTGATGTTCCATCTATTCAATGTGTGGTCTTATACATTCCTGTTTCTTTCACCATCTATAAGTTTGTAAGGAGTCACACCTTGTTCGAGCTTTTTTACTTCAACAATCACTCCCATGATGGGCTACTTTGTCCACGACTCAAGCATCCATACAAAGAGGTCTAGTTCAAATACCGTCCGTAACAAATTTGGTTTGTGCCGCGTGAGTTAACCCTTAAGAAGAGTACTTTGAGTAACCACGAAATGCGGTGGCTGTTTAGGGGTGAGTATTGAGTTACAAATCACTTCAGAGGACACCTCCCAACTGATGTACCGGTGTTTGACTACGTGATAAAGAAAAGATAGAGATGTCATGGGGACTAGATCGACGCAAACAAAATGTGGAAAAGGCCAAATGGTCTAAGGGCATGTTTGTTTGTGTTCTTTTTGGTTCCTCAGAATACATTTCTGCTTTTGTTTTAACAAAAAAATAAAAAACACATTTGTTCGCTTTTTTCTTAAACAGAAAATCTATTTTTTTGTTCCCGGGAAAACAAGAAATAAGAAAAACTTGTTTCTTATTCTCCGGAATACTTTTTGAAAAAACAAAAGAACAAAAATGTAAAATTTATTTCTTTATTTCTCTTTTTTCATCTTTTTTTTTTTTTTTTTTTTGGCTGGTTGCCGCCTCGGCCATGGCCGGCGACCTCGCCGATGGCTGGGCGAGGTCGAGCCTTGTGCAGCCACGGTGAGGCCGGCCCCCCCCCCCCCAATTGGCGCAAGGTTGGGCCTCGCCGGCCAGGCGAGGCCAACCTTGTGCCGCTTGGGCAAGGCCGAGCCTCGCTAATGGCCTAGCGAGGCTCACCGGCTAGCGGCGATCTTGCTAGGCCACCAGCGAGGCTCGACAAGCCGCCGGACGTCGGCCAGCGATCGGCCAAAGAGAAAAAGAAAAAGAAAAAAAAAAAAGACAAAAAGGAAAAATAAAAAATAAATAAAAATATTAAAAAATTAGAAGAAACAAAAAAAAATTATACAAATTTACCAAACGTGTTTCTGTTCTTTTTTTATTCTAGGAACAAAAATTTTGTGCAGTTACCAAATGCGTTTTTCTATTCAAAAATTGTTCCCCGGAACGGAAATAGTTTTTTCTATTTCTGTTTTCTGGAACAATTTTTTAACAGAAATGTTACAAAACACACTCTAAATTAACATGACACAAATGCAAGTTCATCAACTACAAGTCTAGCACATGCGGGCACAAATTAACATGGGCTACTAAAACATTCTCTCAAATTTATGGATTTAAAAGAGTTTTCAAGAGCAAATGTTGGTGCTTATTTCTACCGCTTCCTTGGATGAGGTTGATACTGAACGTTGCTGGTACACACTTTTAGCCGTGTTCTTTTGCCACAGCCATTAATGTCTAATATGAGAGTGTCTGAAAGTTTCATCGCGTCCTCGGCCAAGAAAGTTCAGGAATTGATAAGAAGCAAGTTCGTGGGCTGAAAGTGATGAGGTTGTCAAGATTACCCGATCGTCAGGTCCAATCATAAAATCCTAAGATTTTACAAATTTTTGTAGAATAATTATCAGAAAAAATTATCTAGTCGGTCTTGAATCTATTGTATAGATTCCAATTCAATATTACACTTTTTAATTTTGTCAATTTTATTCCTAAACCTTTGCATGAAATTCAAATATAGTTTTTCCAACTAATTTTTGCTATAAATTGTTGATTTGGCGGTTCAATTATTGTCGGTTATTTTATATTGCATGTTATCACGTCAGTGATTTCAAACAAAAATTAATTTGCTAGACTATATTGGAATATTGTGCAAAAGTTGCAGAATTGAATTGACATCCATATAATAAGTTTGGAACTAATTAGACAATTTCCTCATGATTATTATAAGATAATTTAGAGAAAAGTACAAAAATAAAAGTCATATTCCTATTGCATTAATACCAATTTATTCCTAAATTTTTCAATTAGATCAATTTAGTCTTAATTTTTTTTTGCATTGATAACAATTTAGTTTATTCGACCAAATTAGGCCATAAAGTGGTGACATGGACTACAACGGTTTTACATGGCATGAGTGGCACCGATGTGGAATTTTTTTATAATGTTAAAACATTTTTTTTTATTTTCTTTCTTTTTCTTTTTCTTTACCCTCTTGGTAGGCGAGGCCACCAGTTAACCATAGCTAGCCACTAGCTAGTTTGGCGAGGGTCAAAACTCGGCCTTCGCATCCTCGTTGATCACAAGCGCCTTGCTTGGATTTGGGTGAGGGCACAAGGGCCCTCGCCCAAACCAAGCGAGGGTTGCTAGCCCTCATCTATGGCTAGAGATGGTTAGTAGGTGACCTTGTTGGCCAATGGTGTATAGAAAAAAAAAAATAGAAAATAGAAAATAGAAAATAGAAAATAGAAAATAGAAAATAAAAGAAAAGTAAAAAATTATGAAAAATATTAAAATTGTAAAATTAGTTAATGTCAACGCCGGTTATGTCGCGTAGGACCACCGATGTCCACGTCGTAATTTCTAGCATAATCGGTCGAATGGACTAAATTCGTATCAATACAAAATAGTTTAGGACTAAATTAGTCCAATTAAAAGGTTTATAATTGAATTAGTATTAATACAATAGGTTTAAGACTTTTTTTTTATTACTCTTCACAAATAATTAATCATAAAGTTAGCTAGTCAATGTTGGAAATTTCATATAATATGGGCTTACATTAATTAATTGATTTTCTATTTTAAATAATCGGGTTAATAGATATTCTAATATTTGATAAATCCTAGTGATCTGATTGAATTGGGTACTGGCATCTATTGATAACGGGTTGAGCAGCAAAGTGTAGGCAATTGTGTTTGACTGAAGCCCGTAATGAGAAGGACCCAGTTGACATGCTGTTGATTAGGGTTTGCTAGGTCCCCTCTCTAGCCTATAAAAGGGTAGGTTATACCTATCAATTGCTTTAATTCCATTGAAAGCTGCTATATCGAAATATGTCATAGAGAGGAAAATCTAGCATTCTGATAGATCTCTAATTATCAGAGTGATCTACTTTTCTGCAAGTGAAGCAATGGCTCAAACTAAGTACGCTTTAATTCCGCTGTATTTATTGATCGGTGTTTTACAATCATATATGGATCCGTTATTTTCTTGATTAATTAGTTGTTTATGTGAATAATTTTCTATATGTGGTATCGAGCTTTTCATATATGATTGTAGAACCCAATTTATTTTTCTCATGAAAAAATTCAAAATTTTCCTCTTTGAGCCGAATATGGGCATTATTTATTCGTGTGGATTTTTACTCGATTGATCCTGAAATCATAGGGCTTTTGTTCTACATGTTGAGATCTTTCCAACCCGCATATAATTTGTACGGTTTCGTTGAGAATTGAGTGAGAATTTTAAATTTGAACTTCTAGGGTTTATATATAGAAAAGGTCCTAGAATTTTAAGTTACATTCGAGCGTTACCTTCATTTTTCTCTTCAATTCGACGGTAGCAACGATTGGTTTGGAGATTGTTTGTTTCCCTTTTGGATAAGCGATTAGGGTTTCGACCGATTTTGCTAACTTGATCTCTGGGGTTTCGATACGATTCATGTTAGTAGATTAGTTTACACGCATTGCGTGTAGTTCTTTCTATGGTTGTTGCTCGATCGTCCGTCTCGTTTCAATGCATACATGGAAGAGGGTCCGTAGGATGAATTGCGAACTCGTGAAGTTCGTGTGAGGGAAAAAGAATCCTGTTTTTTTTTTCTTCCTTCACTGTAATTCGCGTGGTTTGAGGTCGTTCCTAGTCGGGATCATGCAAATTCGAAATGCTTGATCCTCGTCGTTTCATGACCTTGTGATCTTGATGTTGCTAATTGTATGTACGCTTCAGTTTTCGAGAATTTCCTTCTTAAAAGGTTTGATCTTCGGGATTTTTAAATGTGGAGTGCTTTGGGAATTGATAACATGGTATTGAAACGGTTTGATCTTTGGGAACTCTTTAGCATCTTTGAGAGATGAGCTTGTTTTTTGTCATGTCGCTGGATTGCTACATACTGGTTTTGACCTCTTTTTCTGCTTGTTCGCCAGCCCATAATCCCACAGGACAAGCTGTGAATTGTCAGTTGGAGGCTATGAAATTTTTGGGTTTTCAAATAGATGCCATCCTTATGATAATAATTTCAGGAATTTCGAAGTTTTGTCTCCCTTTTAACTTGATGGGTACAATTAAGCAGAGAAGTGATTAATAGGGTTGGTGAATCTCATAACACTTTGAGAGAATTTTTATGACGTAGAAGAGCAAAAGGACCATAAGAAATTTGAATGTTGGCTTTGTTCGAGGTTACAGTCTTTTTCAGATTTGGACCAGTGACTAACAGAAGACTATAGCGTCAAAATACGAATTAATGAACATTACTGAAAATTCCGGCGAACGAAACGGACCATTCATGTCTTCTTGTGTGGTTTTACCATGAGTCATCGGAGTGGACTGGCTTAACAGGATTGAGGTTTGGAAGTTCTCTTTACAGAGATTCTACTTGATCTCTTGTGGGTTTCATGCTAACATGCATGAAGGATACTTCTAAATTCAGATGATATGATTGTGTCAAATAGGTGGAGATAATGTTATTGCATGACTACAAAATTTTCCAAATTTAAAAGATGCCAAATTTAAACATGCCAACCAAGGGTTGATAGTGAGGAAGTGTGAGATAAAGATTGTCCTCATGACTTTTTACAAAATTTTTGGCTCCCTATAATTCTAGTAACCATTCGTATCCATTCTTGATTTGCCATGACTTCGAAATACTAAAATAATGATAAAACAATAACTTAAAAAAAAATGTGGCAAAAATTGTTGTTTGAAAAAGTGCAATATGATCATTGGAAGCACACGTTGTAAAGTGTTTCATATTGTTTGATGAATTTTGGGTATAAGTTATTGGAGTTCCCTATTAATAAAAATTAGTATATACAATTACCTGCCCAAAGGGGGTTATTGTGTATATTAATTTAAAAATTGCATGAAGATAAATTGCAAAATTAAAAGATGGGGATGTATGACTCAAAAAGATTTATCTGCCTAAAGGGGATAAATTTTTTGAAAGTTATGTGTAATTCCCCTCTATATTGATATATTATAGATGAATGATGGGGATGTGTGACTCAAAAGGTTTATTTGCCTAAAGGGGATAAATTTTTAAGAGTTATGTGTAATTTCCCTCTATTTTGAGATAATGGAGATGTATAATTTAAATGATTTGTCTGCCCAAAGGGGATTGATCCTTGAAGATTATATGTAATTCTCATTTTATCATTTCTATATATTGATATCATGAAGATGTATAATTTAGATGATTTGTCTGCCCAAAGGGGATGGATCATTGACAATTATGTATAATTCTCCTTGTTATCGTTTCATAATCTTCATGTTGTGGAAAATAATGGTGCATTATACGCTCTGCCCAAAGGGGAGTTTGTGATGTGCTAATTATTTTGTTGAATTGTTCATTGCCCATAATTGATCTTATTGCATTATATGTGACAACACTACAGCTGTGTTTTATTTTAAGAATGACAAGATTATCAATGCGTTCAAATACATGGAGATCAAATATTATTATTATTATTATTTTTTTTGGTAAAGGAAGATCAAATATTATATTGTTAATGATTTGGTCAAAAAGGGAGACATTGTGATTGAAAATATTAGAATTGAGTCCATGTTGGCTTACCCTCTGATAAAAGGCTTACGACCTATTTTGTTTAAAGAACATGTAAAGAATATGGGTATCTTAGATTCTTTTGATTTCTTTTGTTAGTGGGAGTTATATAATTTGTATTTCTAGAGATTATAGTTATATGCAGACTGATAATGCTTTTATGATGTTTATTAAAGCATTTATTTTGATAATTGTTATTGTTGATTCTATTGTTATTCTTTCTCCTGTTGACTAAGAAATGGAAGTATAAAATAGTATCTTTAAACAAATTTTAGTTTAAAGATAACCGGATGTCACTGATAATGAGATCTCATGTTGGATTGTGACATAGTCATGCAATTTCATGTTGTTTAGAAATTGCATTAATGCAGTTTCATGTCGTTGAGAAATTGTATTGAGGACCGATAAGAAATATTGTATATTTCGATCACATGTTGGCACTATTTCTTATTACACTACTAGGCTCATGATCCATGAAAATATAATACTTATTATATGTGATTATGGAAGGTCATGTGTTGTGGTATTTTCTTAACACATTGATCCCCATAGTCCTATACTGAGGTTATATAGGATTGGATTGGTTTTGAGATGCCGTTATTGGAATATTATTTTTTAAAGTTGTGGCCACATAAAACAAAATTTTCAGTTATTAACCCGATAGTGTTGTTTTCAATATAAAATCATTTTCAAAATAAAATAAGTTATTAATGTAGCCCAAGTGGGAGAATGTTGGAAATTTCATATAATATGAGTTTACATTAATTAATTGATTTTCTATTTTAAATAATCGGGTTAATGGATATTCCAATATTTGATAAACCCTAGTGATCTGATTGAATTGGGTACTGGCATCTATTGATAACGGGCCTAATTGAGCAGCAAAGTGTAGGTAGTTGTGTTTGACTAAAGCCCATAATGAGAAGGGCCCAGTTGACACGATGTTGATTAGGGTTTGCTAGGTCCCCTCTCTAGTCTATAAAAGGGTAGGTTATACCTATCAATTGCTTTAATTCCATTGAAAGCTGCTATATCGAAATATGTCATAGAGAGGAAGATCTGGCATTATGATAGATCCCTGATTATTAGAGTGATCTACTTTTCTGCAAGTGAAACAATAACTCAAACAGGTAATGCTTTAATTCTGTATATTTATTGATTGGTGTTTTATAATCATATATGGATCCGTTATTTTCATGATTAATTAGTTGTTTATGTGAATAATTTTCTACAAATCATCTCACTTTTCAAAATTCAGCCCTTGGTAAGAGTAGGTGCAATTTTCACGTAATCTCCATGCACTTAAGTTACATGAAAATTGAAAGAAAAGGGAGGGTCAAATTTCCACGTTTGGCCCATATAGCTAGTTTGGCATCACTAGGCTCCACCTTAAACCCGAAGAGAACTTACTAATGGTCCTGTAATTCAAAACATTTATGATAATTGAGACCTAACTACAAATTTGGAAAAATAGAGAAATGCTAAATGTATTAATACTACATAAGTTGAATTATTAAATTCGACCAAAAAAAATTATTAAAGGATGAGAGAACAAAAGGATTGAATTTATGCATCACATGTCGGTTTTGGCTCAAATAAAACCATATATGTACCCTTCATGTCCATATCGGATCGAGCATCAGTGGGGACCTGAGCTAAAATTGACCGTCGACGTCCCTACTTATAACTATGGGTAATGACTTCCCCAAGTAAAAATTTGTGCAATTAATTAGTAGATGAGAGAGCGGAAGTATTACATTTATGCATTACGGATCGGTTTCGGCTTAGAACGTTGAAAACCATGTAATTTCTATCTGATATTTGACCAAAAGATTTACGAGAACTTTGATAGGAGGCTACTCTTTCAAAATAAGCACGATAATGGAAAACAATCCTTGTTGCAGAAGCTTTCCACTGCTATGCGAACTTGAAAATCGAGGATTTAAATTGATTTTTTATTAAGTTTGTGGAAGGAGGTGAGAAAAGAATCTCGGGTTATTTCATAAAATATCAAAATTTCATTATTTTATTCCCATAAGAAAAAGTTATCGATGTTCTCCGAAGTCTAATTTTCTTTGAGAAAATTTCTAAAAAAGTCATAAATCTATTACATTTGTGCCAATTCAATTATAAACATTTCAATTTAATCAATTTAGTTATTTTGGCAAATTTTGACTCAAAATTACTAACATAGACGATGGCACTCTTACATAGGACGGTCGGCGGACAATTTTTATACGATCTTTTATATTTTTAATATTTTTTGATATTTATATTTTTTATTCTTTATTTTGCTTTATTTTTTTCTTTTTTCTAATTGAAGTCCAACAATGGTAACTGGCTAGCCCTTGCCAGTCATAGGCAAGGGCCGGCAACCCTCGCATGCCACTAGGCAAGGGTCGTGACCATGGCCCTCTCGTCTAGTTGGCTGCCCTTGGCGAGGTTAGAATACTCGTGAGTGAACCTAAATTCAAGAAGGAAATTATTTATCCAAACCATGATTTGGGCCTTGTTGGTTTGGGAGGGTCTAAGCGGGCTGATGGGCGACAAGGCCATGTTCAGATTAATTAATCGATCTGTATTTAATTTCTGAATTGGTTGTAATAACTATGATCAATAGAGCTATAATTTTTTTATTTTTTCTGGTTGGTCTTACTCTATTTCTATTCTAATGCTCACTTTCAGACTTTTACCCTGCGTCCTTACAGGGCGTGGGAGTCGAAACCCACTCCTGAAACTATAGCGTCCTCACCCCAGCCCCCCTGAGAAGGTGGGGATTCGAACCCCCCACCTCCCCCTTCCAAGTTGGAAGGGTGGCCACTGAAGTAAAGCCTAGTGGTTAATAGAGCTACAATAACAATTTGGTTGTTTGGTTAAGTAATAAAAGAACCACCATTAATTATAATGTTTATCCAATGCATGAAAATAAACTCCTTCGTTGCCAATCTCTTGCGCCACTCTCAAGAGTCACAGACCTGCGTGGCTTTAATATTACCCGGTACTATTAAGGTGGGGAGACTAAGGGTGAGCATGGTCCGGGTTGGGCCGATCCACCCCCTAATCCTATGACCAACCTTCATAGTGCTGGTCCTCAATTTTTGAGACCGATGACCAACCCTATTGAGCTTGGAACCGAGGACCGAACCGACCCAATGGGTTTGATCCGGTTCTAGGGTCAACCTGGGACCAACTGATAATTTTTTATTTCATTTTTTGTACTCATTAAAAAAGTGATTGAGAATTGGACTAACCCAATGGATTCGGTCCGGTTTCAAGATCAACTCAGGACTAACCAATAATTTTTTATTTCATTTTTTGTACTCCTTGAAAGGGCAACCGAGGACTGTATTGATCCAATGGGTTCGATGATGAGCAAGGTAAGCTAAGAAAGATAAGCGGTGAGGGTTAAGTGGGGTAAGCGTCGAACATAATGAGCATCAAATGTCAAGCGGTGAGTAACAAGCCAAGCAAGCATCAAGCGGTCGCGGCACGAGTGAACTAAAGTGAGCGGGGCAAGTGTCGAGTGGAGAATTTTTTTTTCGATTTTAACAAATGGAAAACTAAGAAGACAAATAAGACAGAAGAGAACGGATACTAGATAATGATGCCATAAGGTGCCTTTTTGGACGCCGTGAGGACTCCTTACAAAAACATTTTCCTCATTCGTAAATTATGATTATTGACGCCGTAAAAGACATTAAAAACCTAAGTTATTAGAGAACAATGTAAAATTACTTAAACTCTTCACTAAAGAATTGTTTAATGTTGTTGATGCCGTTTATTTTAAGGTTTCTCTATATAAAAAATTATAAATAATATATATTTACATATAGTTAGGATTGGTCCGGATTGGATCGACTCGGAACTCTCAGGACCGAGGACCGACCCGCACAATGCTGGTTCAAAAATTCTAGAACCAATGACCGACCCAGTCTCTCTGGGAATCAGATTAAGACCGGCAGGGTTGGGCCGGTCCAGGGTCGGTCCAGGGTTGACCCTGGACCAATGCTCATCCCTAGGGGAGACTGTCACAACCGTTGTAGATTCTGTCGTGAAATTGTGCTGGGTACCGTAATTATTATTAAAAGAACTCAACTATATGTACGTGATTAAAAATCAGCTAAAAATAGGAGTCGATAAAACAAATTATTGGGTTAATGCATAGAATTTCAAAATTTCCTTTCTTCAATTGTCATATAAAAATTCTGATTGTACTCTGAACTTTTATTTCTTTTCACCCTCTTTTTTCAAACAATGTAATTTTGAGGTGTGTCGGATTAAGATTTTCCAGTGGCATGCACACAAATCGCTTGAATATGATAGGCCTAATACCTCAAAAACCCTTCAACTTTAGATCAAGTCTCAATTTTACCATAATTCTTTTGTCTCATGAAGAACCTGAATTTTACGCCGTCTCTATTCTACCAAAAACTCTTCCTGTTTTATGAAAAGTCCTAACTTTAAGTCTTGTCCCAATTTTACTGTTCAATCCAATTTTGTCCTATATTTTTTAAAGTCTTGTAGAAAACCACAAACTTTTACTTAAGTAAAAAATCTGCCCACTTTATCCCTCCATCCAAAATTTACTGTTGACAATTACGAGATAGAAAACTCCCAAACACGAGATATTTAAGCGTCCCAAGCTTGAGCTCTCCGATCTTAAGAGATGGTGTATTCCCAAGCACAAGAGATTGAGGGGTGCAAAATCACTAAGGGTGATTTTGACAAAGGGTTAATAGAGAGTAGGATTTATATTCAAGTAGAAGTTGGTGATCTTTTATGAGACAAAAAAAATTAGAGTGAAATTGAAGCTGGACCTAAGTTGAGATTTTTTTATAGGACACAAAAAGTTTAGGGTAGAATTGGTATTGGACTTAAAGTTAAAGATTTTTTATGATACAAAAAAAGTTTAGGGTAGAATTGGGATTGGACCTAAAGTTTTGGATTTTTATGAGACAAAAAAAAAAGTTTATCGTAAAATTGGTAAGTGACTTAAAGTTTGAGATTTTTTATGAGACAAAAGATAGAATTGGGACAAGAACTAAAATTAGGGATTTTTTTTTTAGAGTATTAAGCTAAATATGATATCAAATGAAAGGAAATATTAGAATGTCCAATAAAGGAGTTAGTGGAGGGAGATTACATATATATAAAAAAAACATATAGATCCTATAGACAAGTGGAATGAGACGTTGTAACTCGCCTTTCACGTATAAGTCAGATAAAAAAAAACATGTGAAATTCGACGAACAGGGCCACACACATGAAATGAAATGAGGTAGAATCTACTTTTGATACGATATTAGGATGTCCAACAAAAAAACTCAAGCTAATAGTTGGAGGGATACTATTCTCTGAAACCCATAAACAAGCGTCATGCAATACTATAATAAAAGTGGAAGTTAAATCGGATCTTTGAAATTCTGATGGATCAAACCAACCGACCATGTCACGAATGGCCAACTTTGATCCTACAACCCTAAAGGCTAAAAGATACTTCATCCGAAACCGCCAAGGCCTAGATTTTGGGTTTTCGAGAAAGGCTGAAGCATGGAAAAATTATCATAAAAGTCCTAAATTTATTATACGAATCAAATAGTCCTAAATTTGACTAATTTAAGCCCAAATTTTTTGATAATTTTTCAATATATGTGACCTAAATTGTTGATGTGACAATCCAATTAACAACACCTGCTCCACATGGCACATTTGACAATGACGTGAAAAAATTTAGCAATTTTTTTATTTATATTTTATGATTTTTTTTTCCTTTCTCTTTTTTCCTATTGCACTCCATCAATCACTAGGGCCTTGGCAATGGCCAATAAAAGTTCATGGTCTACAAGCGAGGGCGTCATGGTCTTGCCTAGATTTGGCGAGACAGGGTGATGGCATCATCGCCAAATCTAGGTGAGGGTCAACAAAGGCGTTCCGGCCCTCACTTGCTTAGGCTTTCTGTCTAAGAAAGAAAGAGATCCCATATTCAAATTTTCTCAATCTTAGTTCCTAGAGTCACCTTCATGAGTCACACCCCCGTGTGACTTTGTAATTATCCGGTGTGTTCAAGATGGAGGGACTGCTACACTTGTTTAGAATTAGTCAGTTGCCAACTGGCGCCTGACACTCCTTATATAAAAATCAAAATACAAGTCAAAATATCAAATACTGAGAGAGACAACTTGACTTGAAATCTATTATGAACAGATGGAGTGAAGATGAAAACATATCGGAACGTTTTTAGCGAAAGATTCTGCAAATCCGTGTATTGCACTCGCTTTTTTATTGTCATTTGTTATTGGTAATTTTAAATAGGTGGTATTATTTTTTCAAACCTGTAAGAAATTTTATGTCAGTGGATTTAATTATTTCAGAGTCACTTTTTTAAATGTGTTAATAAAGTAACGGTCATGGCGAATCATCCTATTTTGCTCACATATATCTAAGAAAATGATCATTTTCATAGAGAAATAATACTTCTGCGACACTTTTTTTTTTTTCCGTTTATTAAATAGTGTAGCTGATCAATCGGTGAGTCTGGATAGGGTTGGCCAATTGCCATATACTAGGCCTAAAAGTCCTTACTCGAGTCTGTCCATAATTTTAAATTTTTACTGTCTTTTGTAAAATGACTGGTGGTCCTGAACGGGCCTATGTGAGCAAGCCTAAATTCAAGAAGGAAATTACTTATCCAGACCGGTCTAAATTATGCTTTGGACCTTATTGGCTCGGGAGGGCCTAAGTGCCAACAGGCCACTAGGCCACGATAAAATTAATTAATCGATTAACTTTCCATATCTTAATTGGGGGTGATAACTAAAAACAATAAATCCACAATCACAATTAGGTGGTCTCCTGCCTTAGATAATCCCAACTTTAGGTTTAGTCTCAATTTTACCCATAACTTTTTTTTTTTTGGTCTTATAAAAAACCTACAACTTTAGGTCATATCCCTATTCTACCTCACACATTTTTTTTTTTTTTTTTCATAAAAAACCCTCGACTTTAGTCTAGTGCCAATCTACCCTAACTTTTTTTCATCACATAAAAAATCACAACCATTTACTTGAGTCCCAAATCTGCTCCCATTAACTCTCCATCCAAAATTTCTCTTGACAACCGAGAGATGAAAAAACTACCAAGCATGAGCTATTTGAACATCTTGAGCTCAAGCTCTTTGACCACAAGGAATGAAAGACTCTCGAGCACAAGATATTGAATATTAAGCACCAAATCAAAGATTCCCAAGCAAGATGGAAGGAAAACTCTCGTAAGAGTAAAAGCAATTGAAGAAGCCTCACCCTATTTGCTCTAGATTTTACCTAAGTTTCAAATTTAAGAAGACGGCATTTGGGCTAAAGTTAAAATTCATCTCTAAAAGACGACATCTTAAATTTGGAAAAAAGAAAAAAGAACTAGAGTAATGATACCACTTCACTAATGGCAAAAGTTTAGGATATAATTAGGTCTATACCAAAAATTGAGGAATTTTTATGAGACAAAAAAATTCAAGATACAATTAGAACTGAACCTAAAGTTTAGAGTTTTTTTTTTTTTTTTGGGGTATCAGAACCAATTAGATGGTTTGGTTAAGTAATAAAGAACTATTGATTTTATAACGTTAATCCAACATATGAGACTCAACTTCAAAGTCGCCAAGAGAGTCATAGACGTACGTAGCTCTGTAATTAGTTGGCCGTAAAGGTGGGGGAGACTGTCACAACTGTGACAGATCATTTGATTATCAATCGGTGCCGGCCATCAAATGCATCTCCGCGTTTAAAGATATACACAAAATAGGAAAAAGGCACGATCCACGAGAGAGCCGCCAAAAACCGCGTAGTTTCACTTTGCCGTTTTGTTTCTGGGCTTTTCACTGGGTGAAGTCCAAGGAAGAAAGAGAGCACAATGGTATTCCCATCACTGTCCACCTGCCTTTCCTTTGAATACTTTCAAAAGCCACGTTCAAATTCTTGCTCCCTATAAATACCCCAACAACATGGCCATCTTCTCAATCTTCGACCGAACAGCTTTAAGAAAGATAGAAAGAGAGAGAGAGAGAGAGAGAGAGAGAGAGTGGTGGCGGTGAATCTGCTTGTCTGTAATGGAGTCTCCTTCCCCCGCCCATGCGCCCAGGTGGACTCCGAGATCGAGTCCCACAATTTCATTCCCGCCTCGCGAGGAAGCCAACGAAGATGATGAAATACAGGGCTTGGCTTCTGAAGGAGATGACGATGACCTGTCCACTGAAGGCCACGGCGTTGTCTTTCCATTCAGTATCGGCTTTGCCGCTGTTCGAGATGCCCATGATGATGAAGGAGCGCGACCTGATCTGTTGACGGGAGCGCACGACGACGGGAGCGGGATGTTCTTGACGTGGAAGGACTTGTGGGTGACGGTGAAGGCGCCGGACCGGAGAAACGGGACGCATCCCATATTGCAGGGGCTCACCGGGTATGCCGAGCCGGGTCGGATGCTGGCCGTCATGGGTCCTTCCGGCTGTGGCAAGTCAACTCTCCTCGATGCCCTTGGAGGTACCTTATCGAATAAATCTATCTTTCTACAGTAATTCAGCAAGTCATAAATGCGCTTTTCAATTGCCATTATTCTGTAGGTAAAGCAAGCTCAAAACAAGTTGACTTCTAGATGTTTTTAGAAAGTCTCCATTTTGGCTAGTGAAATGTACGATAGCTGTACATTTTCTATATAATGGACAAATTCATAGTTTAATAATGTAGATCTTATAACCCAAATTGTCTATATATTACTCTATTACACATTATAAAATAAAAATATAAATCCCCCACTTCTCTAATTATTTATATTGTAATTGCCCCGAGTTATTGAAACCTTTAAATATCTTCTCTTTGGTTAGTATTTAAATTTTCTTTTTGCACTTTTTCACGGATACGCGAATGCTCCTTTATTTGTTAAGCCTAATGAAACAAAAATCTTATTAGTAAAATTAGTAGACATGCGCGACAAATTATATATATTTATTTTGAAATAAATGGAATGAAGAATTCGACCTTCGAGGAAATATAAGAACCCAACCGGAGTTAGCCACAATCTTTTGTGATCCAACTTTCTAGAATAATCTTTGTGTCATGGTATTATTCTTCTGTCCTAGCGACTGATTTGGCAAGTGTGTAAGCCTTTCTATATGCCCAAGGACCAAGGGTTATTCCTCGCCCTATCACACAGATAAAGACTTAGATGAAGAAAAGGAAATCTTTATGAAAACAATCGATAATAAACAAAAGGGCAAATATCACAACGAATCCTAAATCGGTACATCTGTACCACATTTATATTAAATTAATTTTATATCGCAAATTAATTGAAATTCATACACCTATGACAAATCTATCAAAATTTTAGACCAAAATAAGGGATTTTAGTAGATCTTCAAAACATGAGGGAGCTCTTAGGTCAAAATTGTTTTATCACATTTCCTGATCTTAGTTCATTTTCTTTAGATTTGATTTCTCCAAAACGTCATCGTTTAAAAGACCTATTTATTTTGAATTTTCACTTGAATTGACGTCACACACCAATAATCCGAGTTGTTTGCCATGTATGTTTCCATGTTAGTAATTTAAGAGGGATAAAGGACGGAAGTTAACATAGAGTATATTTGTGATAGGTGTACTAATTTGGAATTTTTCGCAGCATTGGACATTAATTCGGGGAAAGACTCTATTTGTTTTGTAAAAAATGAATAATTTGGAAAAAATTAGGCTAAAAATAATTGTTTATATCTCTTACAAAAATGAACGAAGGAAAAATATCTTCATAGTCTATGAAAATATTTAGACATAAATCAATGAAAATATTTTTTATTGAGTAATTTCATACAAATGATCATTTTTAGGAAAATATTTTTAAATCATTCTATTTCAGTGAAACAAACATAGCCTAATAAATGTGGCACAAGATGCATATCGATTTGGGATATTTTTATTTTATTTCACATAACAACAGTGTTTAGGTAATACTTTTTTCAATCTACGATGCCCAAATTTATCCCAATCATCTCATCAAGTGCACCAGATTTAGACTTTTCCCGTGTGTACTTATTCCATCCTTTCATTACCATGTCTTACAAAATTTTGGCAGAGTAAATTCAACAACATGCGAATACGACCGAACGGCTCGAGTGATTTTTATTTATTTACTTATTTTTTAGTTCAAATGATTTGCTGAAGTGAACGATTTTCATACGCATTGTAACCCCTTTTGTGAGGAGGCACCCCTTCTCTCAAAATCACGGGGCTCTTTTATTGTGTTCCTTAAAGGAAAAAGACATATTCTCAAGGCAAAGCATATGTCAGCGTCATCCCAGGACATAAACCATGTAAACTCCAATTTATTGGGAGATCGTTTCAAGTGGCCGTAGTCATTGACCCTACATGCATGCTGACCCAATATGATTACAGCTTTTTATTATTTTAAAAACGTCTTTTCCCACTAGATCTCCAATGAAGACTTAGACGAAGAAAAATTAGAGTTTTTCATGGTAAATTAAGATGCCAGAAATCTTGGATTAGAAAACAAACAATAATATATAAACATTGAAATCACATCGCCGAATATTTCGAAGCCACGTTGAGGCAGGCTGACTAATACTGAAGCCGATGAAGTTACGTAACCCGCCAAACCTTAGAAAAGAAACTGTAGAAGTCAAAGAATCTTATCCAAGCTGTCTCGTCTCATTTATCGGGAAGTCGACGAATGATACGACTTCCCTCCCCCTTCGACAGCTTTCTTCTTTTCCTGACTAATCCCCACAAGACACAACGTTTCTATCGTCTCGGCCGCATTTGATAATCGATAGTTTAGATAGGATTTCGTAACATGATATTACGGGCAGATGATTTTGAATTTGGTATGAATGAGAAAAACATGGATTTTCGAAATTGTCCATGTTGTGAGGGCATGAAATTAACCGAATTCTCCTTTTCATTTCAAATTCAAGCATTTAATCATTTGGAACAGAGTACCCAACAAATCTGTTATCTTTCCTTAACATTTATTGATCTATTTTATTTTTATTTACGGATTCTATCCCTTTGTTCTTAACAAAAAACTTTTTGCAGGGAGATTAAATTCAAGCACTCAACAGAAAGGAGAGATCTTAATCAATGGTCGCAAACAACCACTTTCTTTCGGAACTTCCGTAAGCCTAGCCGATAGATCTAAATCTTTTTTTTTTTTTTTGGTAAAGTTTTTATACAAATCGTTCTTATAGTAAATTTTCACTTTATTTATATTTTTTTTTTTTGGTTTTGCTATAGGCTTATGTGACTCAGGATGACACACTTAATAACAACTCTAACGGTGAGAGAAGCCGTGTGCTACTCAGCTCAGCTCCAATTGCCAGAATCCATGTCCAAATCGGAGAAGAAGGAGAGAGCCGAGGCGACGATTAGAGAGATGGGATTGCAAGATGCGAGAGATACTAGGATAGGTGGGGGTAGCGCCAAGGGCCTCAGCGGTGGCCAAAAGAGGAGGGTCAGCATTTGCATTGAGATCCTGACACGCCCGAAGCTCCTCTTCCTTGACGAACCGACCAGCGGGCTTGACAGTGCGGCATCATACCATGTGATGAACCGCATTGCCAAGCTGGCCCAACATGACCGGAGGACGGTGATTGCCTCGATTCATCAGCCTAGCAGTGAAGTCTTTGAGCTTTTCCACAATCTCTGCCTTCTTTCTTCTGGGAAAACAGTCTATTTTGGCCTTAGATCAGGGGCAGAACAGGTGCTTGTGATATTGGACTACTAAGGACTACTAAGTTATAAATATTTGCTTGTTGCAAGCAATGAACATTTTCCTAACCATCTTTTTTTGTTGCAGTTTTTTGCATCAAATGGTTTTCCATGTCCAACTCTTACAAATCCATCTGATCACTACCTCAGGACGATTAACAAGGACTTCAACTTAGTAAGTCCGCCACTGAAACTTGATTTATTCAACCATAATTTCAAGAATTGAAGGAAATTTCATGGACCCAATGAAACAAAAAAATTTGTCAGGACATTGAACAAGGAGGCCACGGCATGAATGCAGAAGAAGCCATTGAAACTCTGGTCAAATCTTATGAGTCATCTCTGATGCGTCATAAAGTTCGGCGGCAAGTGTCCAGGATATCCAAAAAGGTATGCAATTTTTGATATTATGTGGATTGGAAAATTATAAAGATATACGAATCAGAAAGTTTCTGATAACTTGTATGTTTCCGTTAGAATGTTGGCGGAAATTTGGGAAGAAATGGAAGTCAAGCAAGCTTCATTACCCAGAGCATTGTTCTGACTAAGCGATCGTTCGTGAACATGTATCGTGACTTGGGGTATTACTGGCTTCGTTTAGCAATCTACATTGCATTGTGTCTGTGTGTTGGGACTATCTTCTACGACATTGGATCCACCTATGGCTCAATTCAGGTAAGGTTTGCTATTGGGACAGTATGTATGTTCTAATAATCTAGTGAACAAATCATTGAAGAATGAGATTTATAAGTTATTGCACATTCCATTGACCAAGTTTCTTAATTTTTACGAGTTTACAGGCAAGAGGTTCGATGCTAATGTTCGTTGCGGCAATTCTTACTTTTATGGCAATCGGCGGTTTCCCCTCCTTTGTTGAGGACATGAAGGTACTTCTCTCTATTTCCTTTTCTTTTCTTTTAGGTTTAATGCTCCAATTGCTTATCATTATACCAAAGTCATGAGAATACTACATTTTCAATTTACCAGGTCTTTGGGCGAGAGAGATTGAATGGGCATTACGGTGTTGCGGCGTTCGTTATAGGTAATACATTTTCGTCCATCCCTTATCTACTAATCATCTCTCTTATCCCAGGAGCCATCGCTTATTACTTGGTTGGCCTCCAAAAGAGTTTTGAGCACTTTGCCTACTTCGCTTCAGTGCTCTTTGCGTGCATGTTGCTAGTCGAGAGCTTGATGATGATCGTCGCAAGTATAGTCCCAGACTTCCTCATGGGGATCATAACTGGTGCAGGAATTCAAGGTGTGATGATGCTAAATGGAGGGTTTTTCAGGTTGCCAGATGATCTCCCCAAGCCATTCTGGAGATATCCCATGTATTACATCTCGTTTCATAAATATGCCAACCAAGGTTTCTTCAAGAATGAGTTCAAAGGGTTAATGTTTCCCAACCAGATGGCAGGGTCACCTAAAATTGGTGGTGAAGAGATCTTGAGAAACTATTGGCAAGTGGAAATGGGCTACTCTAAATGGGTGGATCTTGCTATTTTGCTTGGCATGGTGGTCGTTTATAGGCTCATGTTCCTAGGAATAATAAAGGCGGTGGAGAAGATGAAGCCGCTGGTGCAAAACTTTAGGGCTAAATCTCCTAACCATCCCATACATGTCATGGAGAATCATTCTTCAACGCCCTGATGGGGCAGCAAGTTAGGGTTATTTTTAATTGCGATAAACTGGTGTGCTTATCTTTAACTGTAGTTGAAGTAATAAATCTCATTCCATGGATAGCAATAAAGTCTCTTTGATCATGGGTCTGAAATGTCTGTTTCGTGCTTGATCATGAAGAAATATGTTGAATGGGCTTGCATGGGAAACATATCTCCATAGAATAGGACCAAAGGCATTATTCTAAAACCCCAACCTTTGAAGCTCAAGATAGTTCTGATGAAGTACAGATTGTGAATCCATAGGGTTGTGAGGATACTTTATACCAAATGATAAGAATTTTTGCGCCTCAATCCTCATTTCCAGTTACAGGAAGAGCTGAGATGGTCATTTGGCCTCTTACTTATATTATGGGTGTGTATTTTGGACCTTTTTGATTCTTACAAAGGATCTCCTATTCATTTCCCTCACAGATTCGATTCATTTGCAAACTCATCCCACATTTTTTCTTAATAAGGTCCCTTCTCATAATGCATTCTAATTAAAATTTAATGTCACGAAGAACCTCAAATTGATATACCTATAACAAATTTACCTCAAACTAATATTTTGATCACAAAAAACTACAAATTGATACATTTATAATAAATTTACCCTTTGTTAGTTTTGCGACCTATCTTTTCAGGCCTTGCGATAATCCCAATGAATAGGTTTAGAATCATTTATTTATAAAGTCAATTCAAATTGTTCATACAAATGGCATCTCAAATAAAGTCTTTGAACCACCCCACAAATAAATATAAAATTTGAATAGTACATACAAATGTTGACCTAGAATGACTCTTCCGATTGTTAAAATTGCAAATAGATTGGCAATTATAAACATAAGTCCCCTCATACTCATCCTTCACATGACAACGGATTTATTTAAAAGTTGTTTAGATAATCTAAAATATGAATCTAGGAGTTGCCACTAGTCTCTTGTTTGGGGCTAGCTAAATCAAGGGTTGAGAGAGCACCCTTGATTTCCATGGACTAGAGATTTTGTGGGTTTAGGGACTTGGGCTATGGTAAAGATTTCTGTTAGTGCCCTTTCGGTACCTATGAGTATGGTTATTATCTAAAGTGGTCATTGTAACATCTAGATTTTCGCCTCTATTTTCAATTCAATAAATCGGGCATTTCGTTGACACGCTTATAGGGCTATTCTTAAAGCTGATTACTCTCGAGATGACTAGACTATTCAGGGAAGCCATTAAGGAATTTTAACGCAATAGACTTGAGAATTCGATTGGGAATCGGTTTCTCAATCATGCTTATCTTTAGAGGCCATTACGGCACAGTTAAAAATTGATTAGAGGCCAGAGATAGATCAGTTCGACAGAGATGTGTGGCTAAACGTGGGTGACTCCACTAATTGGGAAAATTCTCGTCAGTCGGCACTAAACTGATTTTTCTATCGTTTTGGTACCATGTGTCCGTATTTGAATCCTCGAGATTTTCACGACAACCGAGAGTTGCCAATGTGTCGAGTGGGCTCATTGTGACTTGAAGAAAATCGACCACAGGTCATTTGCTTTAAAAAGTTTTGAAAGCTACCCAGTAGCTTAGGTTAGGCTAAAATCACGCCGGATTGAAATTAACCACGAATTTGAATTAGATTTCAGAAATTGAATGTTTTGACATGTCACAATAAATTCTAGGAACGTCAACTCAGTCTCAAAAGATTTTTCTACAACCCGAGCGTTTTTGGGAAAAAGTCGTCCTATGGCCATTTTTGTCCAGAAAATGCCCGGGATCATTTTTGCTCGCAAAATTGGGATGCAAGTGGCATAAATTGATGAGGAAAAATACCAATTTGATTTTTGTGGTATTAATTGAATTTGTGAGGGCCAAATGAGACTGAATTGAGCAAGATCAAGTGTCCAATTAAGGGAGAAATGTTGGAAATTCGTATATCCCCCACCCCCACAACATTTGGACCATTTCAAGCTTCTAGATGGGGAGCATGGGTGGCTGGATTGTGGCCAAGGAAGCCAGACTTGGCTGAGGTTGAGTCAAGGGGACAAAGGAGAAGAAAATTGAACCAAGTGGCCCCTTCAACCCCATCTTGTTCCCCACCCTTTGCAGTTGCCGTCCACAGCTCTTCTCCTCCCTCCTCCTTGTCGTTCGACGTAGCAACCACCTAGGAGCACTGCACGAACCAGCTGGCAGCCTGTCCGATTGCCTGGAAGCCCAGCGTTGCCGTCGCTACCAGCCGGAGACGCGCACAAGCCCGCGCGAGCCATGCGTCTTTCCACCGTCCCAGTTGAGCCGTTGGGTCCTTCTCGCCGTCCAGCAGATCGTCGGACTGTAGCCACCATGAACCCCCGTTCAGCCACTGGTTACCTCGCTAAGCCGTCCACCCACCTCTGCCAGCTTCGCCTTACCAAATCAGCCCCGGTTCTTTCTTTTCCAGCACCAAACATAGAACATGAAGAGTGGGTCTTGAGGTCACTGTTAGGCCCATTTTGAGGAGGTTCTAGGCCTCGAAAGTTTGGTCCGCTTTGGAGAAAGACGGTCCCCGTTGCGTTCCCAACATTTTGAACCGGACAGATCGTGAACCAAGTGAGTTTTACTCACTAATCCTCAATTAGTAGGTTAATTATGCTTAGGATTGGATTAGTCTAAGTTAAGATTGATTAGGTGGTTAGATTAGATTAGATTTGTAAATTTAATTACTTGCCATTGCATGTTAGGAGAATAATTAGTGTAATTAGCGAGTAAATAGACTCTAGTATTTATTGAACGAGTCTCGGAAATTTTCCGGGTCCATTTCAGCTTCCAATTAGGCTATAGCAGGCCTAAGTTGGATTTATTGCATTTATTTATTATTTTCCGTAATTAATTAATTAATTAATTAATTAATTATTTTCCAGAAATACAATCGGGATGGCCGGTGACCGGAATTTCGTGCTAATTGCAGTGATGCTCTCTGTTTATTTAATTGAGTACTGGATTATGAAAATTGAGTAAATTGGCGATTATGTGGGGATTTATCCCAAAATCAATTAGTGTCGGTACTCAATTGGAAATTAATCATGAAAGGTTGGGAGTGGATCTAGAAAACCATTGTAGTACAGGCATGCCGGTTGGGCCGAGATTTGCCACCGAATTTGGAGTCGGCCGTGCCTAATCGGGCGTAATTTGCCACTGTTAAAAGTCATGCCTATCGAGCCGTGATTCATCACACGATAGGGGTCGTGCCTAATAGGACCATGATCTGCCATCTAATAAAGGTTGTGCCCATAGAGTCGTGATTACCACTTAAAGATAGGTTGTGTCCTGAAGACCGTGATTCATAATTGGGAATTGAGATGGAATAATAGAGATGACACAGGGAGTGGTCTTGATGATATGTAATCGTAGATCGATTGATCAATGATTTGATTTGATTGAATTGAGTGGATGATGTATCTGTCAGTATTTATGAATTGAATTGACTTGCAGGAAGGAACTGAGGCCAAAGTAAGTCTTCTAACGTCTGTTTGTGCTTAGGTAGCCTTTAGGGCATATTGACTTCCTAATCGAGTCTTAGGGGGTAGAACTCGTTGAGACGTCATCTCACCCCATTGTGGAACAACATTTCAGGCCTGTAGATGACGACACCTCCGGTTCCTCCCGAGCATTTTGGTATACCTAAGGAAATCACGAAGTAGGTTATCATATTTCGATACACCCCCACCTCGAAGGATTGGAGTATGTAATGGTGAAATCCACCGTCTAGGTTAATGTGGGTGGACCCGATAATGTGCCCCATGAGTACCGATCATGGTATCGTCATTATCATGATGGGCGAAGGGAGGGTTCTATGCTGGAATCTAATGTATCTTTGTACATTTTGGAAGTTGTGCTCGGGAAGAGTATAACGAGATCTCAAGGGTGGATCGGTGGTGGATGCCAAGGATCCCAAGCTCGAAGGTGATTATGACTCTCCAGTGTACTTAGCCGAGGGCGTCAATTGGAGTGAAGAAGAAGGGGAGATCGTTGAAGACGAGGAGGTGGAACAGGAAGAATTTAGCGACGGTGAGTAGTCGTGGTTGTTAGATCCCCGCCCCTTGTTTGAGAACCTCTTTGTGGTGTATATGTTTTTATATACCTAGACCAACTTGTATAATATATGACATGGTTTGTTATATATAAGTGTGGTTAGTGTGGTTTGAAATTTTATGGCCCTGCTTTCCGATCCCATTGTTTTATTGTGTGGGGATTTATATCTGCTTCCGCACGCATATATTGAAATGAATAGGGTCGGCGATGCGTCTTGGGACATCGCTATTATATCGACCAAGCGGGGATGGGCACATGTGTTAGGGAAATCCCTTATGATGTTTTGAAGATGACAAAATAAATCAAAGGCTACTAACATGTTTGATGGTTGAGTAATAGACCATGCGAGATGAAAGAACATGTAAAGGATATTGTCAAAGTGCGAAGACGACCCGAGAAGACGAATGGAACTCATGTCCAAAGTATATTCTGAAGATTTCCAGACTTACGTGTCAAAGTCTCAAGACGGTCTCAAGACTCAAAGTCGAAGGCGTCGGACTCAAGACTCAGTTGTAAAGTCTACGGACCAGTTGTAAAGTCTAAAGGCTCTCAAGACTTTACATCCAGTTACGATGAATCGTAACTCAAGCCCAATCATACAACGGCTAGTGATCTGGTTTGGATTCCACATCAAGATTGATTTAATTGATTCAATCTAATTGATTGACGATTGGATCTTGAAGACAAGAATTCTACACGAAGAAGCTTTACTTATGGAAACCAAGATTTCGTTTGTATGGGCGATCGGAATCAATTTGGGATTTTACCTTTGTCACTCAACGGCTACTAAATCTTCTAAATACGAGCTGTCCAATGGGTATATTGGAAGACGATTCTCCGGGATGCTGTCCAACGGCTAGTTTGGAAGTGGAGGAGTATTTAAGAAGATCATGGACCGATGAGCAAGTAAGAGACGGAGCGTAGAATTTATAATTCCAAAGTCTGGCGACTTTAGATCATATACTTGTCTCTTGAGAGCTTAAACGTTTGTAATCGTGAGAGAAATACCAAAGAGTGTCTTAGTGAGATAGTGTGATCTACTACTAAGTGTTTGCACTCGAAGTTGTAATCTCTTGTTGATTGCATAGTGGAATCCAGCCAAGAAGGCTGTTATCGTGGGAGAGTGGACGTAGGCTTGGATTAAGCCGAACCACTATAATTTCTGTGTTCTTATTCTCTTCCCTAACTCCTTTATTTTACTCAAAGTTTATTTTATTCCGCATACTAGCACTCTCAATTGGTATCGAGCCAAGTGCTCGGTTTATAAAAGTATTTGTACTTTTGAGCTAAAGATTCTTTATGGCTAGTATGTTGGCAACAGGACTTATGAAAGGGCAAAGCAACACAAGGCCACCATATTTCGATGGAAGAAAATACAAGCAGAATGGCCAAAAAAACAAAAAAGGAGAAGATGATGAGCAAGAAAATTTATGCTTGATGGAACATTCAAAATCTGAGTCGACTCGGGCATAGACTCGAATCGGTCGACTCAAGCGAGAGACTCGAGAATCCGATGAGGAAATCGAGGGGAGAAATCAAATCCAAAAGAAAATGAAAAGAATCGTGATCACCTCAAAAAGGCAACAAATTGAGGGGGAGCTTTGATCAATTATGGAAAGATCTTTTTGGATTGATCGTGATCTTATTATGAATGGAAGGAAAGGTAAATGTGTCAGAATTTATTCTAAAAATCCGGTTAGTGCATCTTATATTACCTTTTGTCATTAACAAATCTCTTACTGATATTATCATTTTATTATGACAAAAATGGTACGTGCAAGTTATGATGCATCCGTGATTTTTATTGGATATTTGCTGATATATATGTGATCGAAATGAGCTATATTGCATATCTTTAATATTCGACTTACTTTATAAAAGCTGATTTTTAAAAATTGTGATTCATGCAAAATATTTGTTATTATTCTCACGTGAATCCATTATTATCGCTTTTTGATTATGACAAAAAGGGGAGAAGATATGAATATGCATATGTGCTGATTGGTTTGATATTATCTATGGCATAATATTGAGCTGCGATTATTTTTCTATATATTGTTATGCTCAATCTATTTGTTATCTTATGATATCCTTTGATTTAAAAGTATGTTTACAAATCTGCATATTCAGAGATTGTTTTGTCATCATCAAAAAGGGGAGATTGTTAGGAAATCCCTTATGATGTTTTGAAGATGACAAAATAAATCAAAGGCTACTAACATGTTTGATGGTTGAGTAATAGACCATGCAGATGAAAGAACATGTAAAGGATATTGTCAAAGTGCGAAGACGACCGGAAGACTGAATGGAACTCATGTCCAAAGTATATTCTGAAGATTTCCAGACTTACGTGTCAAAGTCTCAAGACCTGTCGGTCTCAAGACTCAAAGTCGAAGACCGTCGAGACTCAAGACTCGATTGTAAAGTCTACGGACCCAGTTGTAAAGTCTAAAGGCTCTCAAGACTTTACATCCAGATTACGATGAATCGTAACTCAAGCCCAATCATACAACGGCTAGTGATCTGGTTTGGATTCCACATCAAGATTGATTTAATTGATTCAATCTAATTGATTGACGATTGGATCTTGAAGACAAGAATTCTACACGAAGAAGCTTTACTTATGGAAACCAAGATTTCGTTTGTATGGGCGATCGGAATCAATTTGGGATTTTACCTTTGTCACTCAACGGCTACTAAATCTTCTAAATACAGAGCTGTCCAATGGGTATATTGGAAGACGATTCTCCGGGATGCTGTCCAACGGCTAGTTTGGAAGTGGAGGAGTATTTAAGAAGATCATGGACCGATGAGCAAGTAAGAGACGGAGCGTAGAATTTATAATTCCAAAGTCGAGCGACTTTAGATCATATACTTGTCTCTTGAGAGCTTAAACGTTTGTAATCGTGAGAGAAATACCAAAGAGTGTCTTAGTGAGATAGTGTGATCTACTACTAAGTGTTTGCACTCGAAGTTGTAATCTCTTGTTGATTGCATAGTGGAATCCAGCCAAGAAGGCTGTTATCGTGGGAGAGTGGACGTAGGCTTGGATTAAGCCGAACCACTATAATTTCTGTGTTCTTATTCTCTTCCCTAACTCCTTTATTTTACTCAAAGTTTATTTTATTCCGCATACTAGCACTCTCAACATGCTCGGAGGACCAGGACGTGACAGTTATACAGTCTTTTTACATTTTCATACAAGTCTAAAGATAGGTGATCATGCATGGATGGTTTGTTTGTGCCATTTTTATGCTAACCATGGAAAAAGAAAAAGAAAGGCAATCAAGAGCTAAAATACAACACAAGTGCTAAAACTTGGCACAATAGACACTTAAGTGTCAAAACTTCTCGAATGTACACTTAAGTGTCAAAATCAAAGAAAAATAAGACACTTAAGTGCCAACAGCGAAAATTTCCAAATTTGACGTGGCAATTTTCCAATGAGTTAAGTACAAAATGACGTCATTTTGCAAGTTGACGTGGCTAAAACAATGTCATTTTACCTCCGAATTCGAATTTTAATATAAATAATAATTAAAATGGCTAAGTGTTAAAGTCTACTGTTTGTCACGAAAATGCATTTCGGTCCTAAAACTTGCAAAAAATGCATTTAAGTTCTAAAACTTGTCAAATTATTTCAAATGAGTTATAAGATTGGCGCGTTAGCCTTTTCCGTTAAAAATGCTGACGTGGCATTTTAAATAATTTTTTATTTTCCAGGTTTATTTTTTAATTAATTTTTATCCATTTTTTTAAAAAAATTAGATTTAAAAACTAAAAAAATCAAATTTATTCTTATCTTATTTTCAACAAAAACTAAAAAGAAAAGTTAAAATTTTTATTTTTAAAATTTTTAAAAATAAATTAAAAAAATAATGTTAACTTTTTAAATATGTTTTTTTATAAATATTTTAACTAAAAAAATTATTTTTAATTAAAATGTTTTTTTAATAAATATTTTAACTTTTTTTTAAAATTTTTTGGTGAAAATAAGATAAAATGAATAAATTTGATTTTTTTAGTTTTTAAATCTAATTTTTAAAAAATAATTTAAAAAAATTCACGTGGAAAATAAAAAATTATTTAAAATGCTACATCAACATTTTTAGCGGAAAAATAGCGATGTCAATCTTAGGACTCGTTTAAAACAATTTGACAAGTTTTAGACTAAATGCGACTTTTTGCAAGTTTTAGGACTTGAAATACATTTTCGGGGACAAGTTGTATATAACTTTAAACTAATATCCCTAATTAAAATTATTAAATGAACTAAATTTATTTATAAAAAAAAAACAGTAGTAGCAACGTTTGGTGAGGGCTTGCACAGCCTTTGTTGCTGCTGTTTGCATCCTATCGTGACCCCATGCACTTATTGGCACCATGCAAATCCCAAGTCCAAGTCCATCAAATTCAGTTAGACCCACTTTCACTCAAAAACTTAAGGCAAATAATTATGGACTAACTAGGATATATTAACTACTCATCGCTATACTAATTCTTCGCTGGGACTTCCTAACACAACTCTCAAGCACAACTCAACAATCTCCCCCTCAATGTGAGCTCAATGTTAGGTTTGCTCCCTTTAATGATACACCAATACATATTGGGAGTGGGCCACCAATCAATCATCAATTTTAACACCATTTATTGGGAGCGCACAGTAGAAATCTTGATACTATCAATCGGAAGATCGGCAAAAGGAAGCTCAAGTCCAAGCTCCTCAACATATTCAGTTTGATTCATCTTCACTCAAAAGCTTCAGTCAATTAGTTATGGGCCAATTAAAATATATTAATTGTTTCACACCACACCAATTTTCCAATGTGGAACTTTCTAACATAACTTACACGCGCAACTCAACAACACTTACTTGTTATCAATTCGCATTGAGCCATATCATCTAGTGATACTCCCTTTATTTTATATGCAATCCGGTCATTCCGCTCATTTGTCCAAACCCTCATGCACAAACGATCACTCCCAATATTTGTCAGATCAAATATGGGTGTAGTCTATGCACTACCAAGCCATTATTGGAGAGGGTCCAACTCTAATACTATATGTAAAAACTTTACTCGTTCCACATAAGCCATCCTTAGAAGGACTAATCTGAGTAACCAAAAAAGGCTATGGCTATTTGGGGGTGGGCATTAATTTATAAATAATTGAAGAGAACATCTTTCAATTGATATATGGCTCTTCACTAAATATAGAAAGGAGAGAGATGTCAAGAGGACATCTAATACAAACCAAGCAAGTGTTGGCACAAATAAATAGGGGCTAAGAAGAATATTTTCTTTCAAATAAACTAGCGCATACTACTATTTTGACCAAGCCTGGCTAAGGAAGGGTTACAATGTAGAGAATAACTTATCAAATATTGGTACTAATTTTTACCACATACATTTCTAGATAAGGTTGACATTAAATGTTGGTACACCCTTTTTTTCCAAATGAACAACTTTTGCAGGGAGATTTAAGTTCAAACATCCAACAGATCGGAGAGATCTTGATCAACGATCACAAACAACCTTTTTCTTTCGGCACTTCGGTAAGCCTAGCCGAAGATGCAGTGCTTTATTGAATTTCAATTGCAGCATTCCTTGCCAAATCTTTGTTCATACAGATCACTCTTAGTAATAAATTTTGACTTTGTTCATTTGTTTTTGGGGGTTTTGCTATCGGCTTATGTGACTCGGGATGACACACTCATGACAACTTTAAAGGTGAGAGAAGCTGTGTACTATTCGGCTCAGCTCCTATTGCCGGAATCCATGTCCAAGTCGGAGAAGAAGGAGAAAGCCCAGGCGACGATTAGAGAGATGGGACTGCAAGACACGATAGACACGAGGATAGGCAGCAGGAGTGCCAAGGGCCTTGGTGGTGGCCAAAAGAGGAGAGTGAGCATTTGCATCGAGATCCTGACGGGCCCCAAGCTACACTTCCTCGACGAACCAACCTGTGGGCTTGACAGCGCTGTGTCATACCACGTGATGAACCAACGGTGATCGCCTCAATTCATCAGCCTAGCAGTGAAGTCTTCGAACTTTTCCACGATCCGTGCCTTCTTTGTTCTGGGAAAACTGTCTATTTTGGCCTTAGATCAGGGGCAGAACAGGTGCTTGTTATATTTGACTTCCATGTTATGAATCTTTACTTGTTGCAAGCGAAAAAACATTTTCCTAACTATCACTTTTTTTTTTTTTATGCAGTTTTTTGCATCAAATGGTTTTCCATGTCCAACTCTTAAAAAATCCATCTGATCACTACCTCAGGACGATTAACGGGGATTTCAACGCAGTAAGTCATGCCACTCAAACTTGATTTGTTCAACCGTAATTTCAAAAATTGAAGGAGATCTCATGGACACAATGAAACTGTTGTTGCGCGCGTGCGGAATATAGACGGACCAAGCGAATCGGATAAAATAGTCGGAATGAAGGAAAGGAAATCAGACACCGGATTTACGTGGTTCGGTCCGAATATCGGAACCTACGTCCACGGGGAGAGTAGCACGGAATTCCACTATAGAAACAAGCGATACACCGGAGATTACAATCACTCGAGCACTCAAACACACTCAGTGTTTCCCAGCCCCAAATTACACCCAAATAATACACACAGTGTTTAGCCCCTCACAATTCCTAGTGAAACCTCACTCAAGGAATTAAACAAATTCTACTCACAAGAATTTAACTGGCTAAAACACTCGGGTGTAATTTCAACGAGAAAATCTCACTCTACCGAGAGCTTCTGAAGCCTCGCGACTTCTCTCTTCAGCTCTCACGGCCACCGAAATAACTCAGTGCGGCGCCTTTCTCCTTCGCTCCTCTGCCTTTTAAGGGCGAAACAAGACAGGAAATGTGAAGCCATTCACGCGCCCGCAATCAGCACTGACGCCCACCAAAATTTACGGGCACGCATGCATGCATGGGACGCATTTAATAAGGCAGAAAACTTGCGCCCATAATCCAAGCGTGAAAGAAGGATGGCCGTCGTCTTCCAAGACCATCTCCACGACGTTCAACTCCTTCAAGTAATATTTTATTCCTTCTTTCCTTTGGGTTGTCTGCAGATGAATAAAATAAGAAAGGAAAGAAGCAAGGAGTTAAAGGAAGAAGACAAAACAAGCCCACACTTTAGGCTTCCACGTCCATTCACCATGCATGCACGTCCATGTGCATGCAATTAAAGAGGTTGAATAAAATAATGGTCTTCCCCTCTCGCAGCTGCACGCTCTCTTCGTTCTTCACGCTTGCGGCTCATAGATCCGCATGCGATTTTCTTCTGACAATTTCGGCCAATTCACATGCTCTACGGACTCGCATGTGGTTGAGTTCACATATTCTCGTTCAACGGGCTCAAATCGAGACATATTTTCAACAATCTCCACCTTGGCTCGACGTTTGAGCCAAATCATAATCGCTTCAGTGGACACCTCGCTACTACTCTCCCACCCCAACAACGGGCCTCAACCGTCACAGAGTGCTTCCAAGTTCAAGCCGTGCTTGAACTTTCCCATAATCGTGGACCTCATCAAGATACCAACTCCACCTGCATAATTAGCTACTCCACAAGGATTTTCCGACATAACCTCTGTATCACGTATAAAGCAAAACCATCATTGCTTCCATATCCGATGAAGGTCGAACACGCACCTTGTCAAATTCAGCTACAGCAACCGTTGGCCGATCGGCTCCACCTCGCTACAAGCACCATCCATGTCGATTATTCTGCTAGTACCCTACCTCGAGTTTCTGGTTGCAACTCCACCTTGAGCTGAACACCGTCCGCATCCGTATTAACACCGCCAAAAACACTCCTATCCGGAACCGGAGACTTGTCAAAGGTAACTTCTCTGTCAACGGTGAATTTATATCCGGGCACCACAACTGATCGCCCCACTCACCTTGTGCATAGCCATGGAATATGCACCTTGCCCTCCCATCGAGCTTACCATCACTCACTCGAAAATAACATGGGCAACCAAACATTCTAAAAATAGAATAACCAGCAACGTTACTGACCACACTTCTTCGGAGTCCGCCATTCAATAGCAATTGATGGGGATCTATTCACCAGGCAGCTTACCGTACTAAGCACATCGGCTAGGATTCTCCTAGCAACACCAGCACTAGAGATCATTTACGGGCCGTCTCTAGTAATGTTCTCGCTCATCAATTCTGCAAATTGTTGTGATTTACGGCACTAGTGCGGTGTTTCACTATGCCCTCTTTCATGCAGAATTTATTTGACAGCTTTCGAGCAGAATTCCATGCTATTGTCGATGTGCACATGCTTGATCGACTTACCGCCTCCGTCTCGATCAAAGCTTTCGACCGCGTGATCCCGACACCAGCATCAAACTTGTGCATTGGCACAAACACCTGTGTCTTCCTCGAGCAAATCAATAGACTCTCGAATGATGCATCCAACGTCTCGGGCAAAACTCCGTCACTGTCTCACCTTGAAGTTTATACGAGCCTCGTGCTTGATTCCTTTCATTATCACCGGGCACCTCGAACAACCTTCGAACTCCACCTTCCGAAGAATACCGTCGCAACCAGCTGAATCTAGGGCACCCAAGGAAATTAAGTTCTTTTTCAATTACGAACATGTCTTACTCCAACCAATGTCCTCACAATACCATAATGCATTCTTATTTTAACATCACCAACACCCACAACATCGCACTCAGCGTTGTTTCCTAACTGGACTTTACCACTACCCGTGCACTGATAAGTGATAAAACAGTTCCTATTTGGTGTAACGTGAAATGAACAGCCAGAATCCATTATCCATCCGTCAAATAACGAATCCTCAGTGACAGACAAGACACAAACGACACCATCAGAATCATTCTCAGCTACATCAGCAACATTTTCTGTAGACTCAACTCTAATTCCCTTACCCTTTTCATTTTTCAGCTTAAAACAGTCTCTTCTACGATGCCCATTATTGCCACAATTCCAACAGACAATCCTACCAGTCCTAGATCGATTTCACCGCTCATGTTCCTGCTAACACGTGTGCTAGTTCTTCCTCTACCTTCACCTACTAAAGCGTAGACACGGGTTCACCAGATTCTTTCCTACGAATGTCTTCACTCGAATCAAATCGCGAACCTCATCAAACGTCAAACTTCTTGACCCGGAGGAATTACTAACAGCGATAAATTAGTATTCCAACTATCGTGCAATGAGGATAATAAAATCAACGCACGTACCTCATCTTCAAAGTTAATCTCAACCGAACTCAATAGGTTAACGACCTCATTGAATTCATTGATATGTTCAGCTACTGACGTACCTTCGCCCATCTTTAAGTGAAACAGACGTCGCATCAAATAGACCTTATTAATCGCAGAGGGTTTCTCGTACATATTTGATGCCAGGGCTTTCATCGGTCCCACGGTGGTTTTCTCCTTCACGATGTTAAATGCGACGTTACGAGCCAACGTCGCCGAATAACACCCATCGCTTGTCTATCCAGCAATTCCCACTCGGCATCCTTCATCGAGTCTGGTTTCTCCCCAGATAAAGGCAAATGCAAATTTCTCTGGTACAGACAATCTTCAATCTGCATCTTCCAGAAAGCAAAATCCTTCCCATCAAATCGGTCGATTCTCACCTTTCCTTCTTCCATAGTCACCGATTCGCTTCACGTCAGCCAAACTAGGCTCTGATACCACTTGTTGTTGCGCGCGTGCGGAATATAGACGGACCAAGCGAAACGGATAAAATAGTCGGAATGAAGGAAAGGAAATCAGACACCGGATTTACGTGGTTCGGTCCGAATATCGGAACCTACGTCCACGGGGAGAGTAGCACGGAATTCCACTATAGAAACAAGCGATACACCGAGATTACAATCACTCGAGCACTCAAACACACTCAGTGTTTCCCAGCCCCAAATTACACCCAAATAATACACACAGTGTTTAGCCCCTCACAATTCCTAGTGAAACCTCACTCAAGGAATTAAACAAATTCTACTCACAAGAATTTAACTGGCTAAAACACTCGGGTGTAATTTCAACGAGAAAATCTCACTCTACCGAGAGCTTCGAAGCCTCGCGACTTCTCTCTTCAGCTCTCACGGCCACCGAAATAACTCAGTGCGGCGCCTTTCTCCTTCGCTCCTCTGCCTTTTAAGGGCGAAACAAGACAGGAAATGTGAAGCCATTCACGCGCCCGCAATCAGCACTGACGCCCACCAAAATTTACGGGCACGCATGCATGCATGGTACGCATTTAATAAGGCAGAAAACTTGCGCCCATAATCCAAGCGTGAAAGAAGGATGGCCGTCGTCTTCCAAGACCATCTCCACGACGTTCAACTCCTTCAAGTAATATTTTATTCCTTCTTTCCTTTGGGTTGTCTGCAGATGAATAAAATAAGAAAGGAAAGAAGCAAGGAGTTAAAGGAAGAAGACAAAACAAGCCCACACTTTAGGCTTCCACGTCCATTCACCATGCATGCACGTCCATGTGCATGCAATTAAAGAGGTTGAATAAAATAATGGTCTTCCCCTCTCGCAGCTGCACGCTCTCTTCGTTCTTCACGCTTGCGGCTCATAGATCCGCATGCGATTTTCTTCTGACAATTTCGGCCAATTCACATGCTCTACGGACTCGCATGTGGTTGAGTTCACATATTCTCGTTCAACGGGCTCAAATCGAGACATATTTTCAACAGAAACAATATTTCTTCTCAGAGCATTGAACGAGGAGGCAATGGCATGAATGCTGAAGAAGCCATCGACAATCTGGTCACGTCTTATCAGTCATCTCCAATTCGTCACCAAGTTCAGCAGCAAGTGTCCAAGACATCCGAAAAGGTATGAAATTTTATTATTATGTGGATTGGAAACTTAAAATTTATTACGAATCTGAGAGTTTCTGATAAGTTGCGTGTTTCCGTTAGAATTTTGGAGGAAATTTGGAAAGAAATGGAAGTCGAGCAAGCTTCGTTACCCACTGAATTAGAATTTTGGAGGAAATTTGGAAAGAAATGGAAGTCAAACCAGCTTCGTTACCCACAGCCTTGTCATAACTAAGCGACCGTTTGTGAACATGTATCCCGACTTGGGGTATCACTGGCTTCGTTTAGCAATCTACGTTGCATTGTCTGTGTCGGGACTATTTTCCACGACATCAGATCCACCTAAGGTTCAATTCAAGTAAGCTCCACTAGTGTGACAAACTCAGTGAAGAATGAGATTTATAAGTTTTCTGCACATTCTATTTACCAAGTTTGTTAATTTCTACGAATTTGCAGGCAAGAGGTTCGATGCTAATGTTCGTTGCGGCATTTCTTGCTTTTTATGGCAATCGGCGGATTCCCCTCCTTTGTTGAGGACATAAAGGTACTTCACTTAATTTCCCCTTTCTTTTCTTTTCTTTTTTTTGATGCTCCGATTGCTTTTCACTGTGCCAAAATAATAAGATTCCTACATTTTCATTTTACCAGGTCTTTGGGCGAGAGATATTGAATGAGCACTATGGTGTAGCTGCGTTCGTTGTAGGCAGTACATTTTTGTCCATTTCTTATCTACTAATCATCTCTCTTGTCTCGGGAGCCATAACTTATTACTTGGTTGGCCTCCGAAAGAGTTTTGAGCACTTTGCATACTTCACTTCATTGCTCTTCGCATGCATGTTCTAGTCAAGAGCTTGATGACGATCATCACAAGTATAGTTCCTGACTTCCTCATGGGAATCATAATTGGTGCCGGAATTCAAGGTGTGATGATGCTAAATGGAGGGTTTTTCAGGTTGCTAAATGATATCCCCAAGCTATTCTGGAGACATCCCATGTATTACATCTCCTTCCATGAGTATGCCAATCAAGGTTTCTTCAAGAATGAGTTCAAAGGGTTAATGTTTCCCAACCAGATGGGAGGATTACCTACAATAGGTGGTGAAGAAATCTTGAGAAATTATTGGCAAGTGGAAATGGACTACTCTAAATGGGTGGATCTTGCTATCTTACTTGGAATGGTGGTTGTTCACATGCTAATGTTCCTTGGAATAATAAAGGCCGTGGAGAAGATGAAGCCACTGGTAAAAAACTTAAGGGCTAAATCTCTTAAACGTCCTAAACTTGTCGTGAAGAATTTGTCAATGCCAAAATAATACAGGGAGCTAGGGTTAATTATGTGATGGTGTGAAATTTGGTGTGTTTATCTTCAATGTTGTTGAAGTAAATACATCTCCTTGTATGGATAATAATGAGCTCTCTTAAATCCTGGGTATGAAATGTTTGCTTTTATGCTTGATCGCAAAGACATGTTGAATGAGATTGTATCACACAATGCTTAACAACAATCTCCCTATCTCACAAAGGAATTCTTAAGAACTATACCACAATATTCTCTAACTTAGACACTCATCTTTTGGATGCACTTCATGAGAACGCACAATTGATGGTTGCTCACTTATGGGCAAAAATCTGATTTCCTTTATTGGCTCAAATGGAGACATATTCTCAACACGATATTTTAAAATTCTGATAATCAGAGCTATCATTTTCATTAAAATGATCGGAACAATTGCCTCAAGGACATTTGTTGAACGTTCAAATAGGAAAATTTGTTATCTTAAATACACTATCCCTTTCTTGCTACATATGATGAGTGCATTCAGAAATCAATGCATTTCCTTATTAAGTATCCTTAATAATTGCTTTGAGAGTATTGGTTGGCAAGACCACAAGAAATGGCTTGTTAGAGAATAAAAGTTAGTTGGCGGCACTATTTTCACCCTCTATATAACTAATCTACCCAATTTTCATCAAAAAGACAAAATTACCCTCTATCATTCAATTGCAGTTTAGATTTTGTGTTCTCAAATTTATTTACTTTCCTTTTGCAGTTTTTTTTTTTTTTATATCTATGTAGGATCTAGTTACTATACATAAGAATTTCATATGTTTATTTTTTTTATTGTAGATTTCCGATGAATATTAAAAGCACTATTTTTTTTGTTAGAATTACTTCCATAAAAATTTATTTTGTTGAAAAGAGATTTTCAAAAGTCTAGTTCTTTTCCACAATATAGATCATATATTATGGATAAATTACTAAGTAGATGACATTTAATTATATCAAAACATTATATAAAGTAAGGATTTTTTTGGAAATGCCAGTGAAATGTCATTATTTTGATTTGACAAAAATTAATGTTGACACCTAATTTTTGTTTTCATGTACAAAAAAAATTATTAGAGAAAAAAAAAAGAAGAAGAGCAAAACAACAATAAAAGAAAAAGAAAAAGAAAATAGAAAAAAAATGAAAAATTACTTAAAGGGCGGATTGGGCCGGATCCAGCCTCAAACCGGCCCACCGCCCCCTATTCCTTTTCTTTCTCTCGCGCAGGGCCAGCCCACTTTTCTTTCTAGTTGAGCCCAGCCCGCGCCCAGGGTCTTCTTCTCTCGGTAGCTAGGGTTTTCGAGAGAAGGGGGTTGGAACGAGGAAAAGAGGAAGAGAAAGCTGGAGGGAGGGGACCGTGAGAGAAGGAGCTCGGCAGAGAGAGAGTCAAAGAAGACTCGCCGTCGTCGTCCCTACCGTTCGTCGCCGTCCACCCCGGAACCCAGATCCGAAGAAACGGAGGGGAGGAGGACAGCGGTGGCGCTGCCCGACGCCATCCTCGCCGTTGCCTTCCTCACCGCCTCAACCCGACGCTAGCCACAACCCGACGCCGTTCGAGCCCCCTCACTGCAGCCTGTGCCATCGCTCGCCCGTCATCGCCTCAACCCGATGCCGTCCGAGCTGCCTCGCCGCCTCAACCTGCTGTTAGGAGCCGCGACGCTGCTGCAACCGCCGTCTCCGCCAGTCGCCGTTGTGCCCCTCAACCGCGAGCCCGTCTCGTCTGCGACCTCTGCTGGACGCCGCGTCGCCGTTCCGCCATCCGCCGTCGCGCTCCGCCTCACTTGCAAACCACGAGATCCTCGCAAAGTTGTTGCTGCCCTTGCTCCGCCCGTGATCTACTCGTCCGATGCCGCTCCTCCGCCCGCGACAACCCGCCGTGCTCTGCTTGTAGCTCGACGCCGCTACCCTCGACGCCAGCAGATCCCCGGCTGGCTGCCGCGTCTCCGCCTCTGCTTCGCCGCGCCACTGCGTCTCCGCATCTGCTCCGCCGCGCTGCCGCTGCCGTCAAGCCCGCCGCCGCCGTTGTCAGCGCCGCCAGCAAACCCTAGGTTTCGGCCCAAAACCGGGTCGGGCACGGGTCGCGAACCGGGTAGGGTTTCTATCCACATGGGCCTGTCGTAGTGGGCCATCTGCCTTTTGGGTTTGGGCTAGTTTAGTATGGGCTTGTGGGCTGGTTTAGTATAGACTTGTGGGTCTGCTTTGTTTTAAAAGAGAGGAGAGAGGAATTCTTGGGCTGGGCCTATGCTTTGGGCCCACCTGGGCCGAACCTGGGTCCGGTCTCCGACCGGACCCGACCCGACCCGGGTCGCCCAAAATAAAATAAAATAAAATAAAATATTAACTTTTTTTTTTTCGAAAAAAATATTAAAAAACTTCGAAAATCCAAAAAACATTAAATATTTAAAATTTAAAAAAAGTTAAAAAATTAATTACTTAAAAAAATTTAAAAAATATTAAAAAATTAATTAATTTAAAAATTTTTTAAAAAAATTTAATTAAAAATTTTAAAAAATTTTAATTAAAAATTTTCGAAATAAAAAATGATGGGGTTTGGTTAGGAATTGCTATGCTTTGCATTTTTTAGTATGATTAAGCCTTTTAGTTGCTTGTGTTTTGATTATATGTTGTGTGTTTAATTTGCATATCTAATTATGTTTAATTGCACGTATTTAATTTTACTGCAATTAGGATCTTGATAGTTATGATCGTTATTTCAATGTTTGTGCACCTGCATGATCACTTCATATGTTGGTGGATAGGTATAAAATCAATCCAAACTTTTTTGAAAAATTCATTTTGTTAAAATGAACAAGATTAGGTACTGAAAATGGCACTAATTGATCAATTAATGTAATCAAGTCCCACCTTAGTTTCTCTGGTTGCGTAGGAAGTGAGGCACTCCCCATACCTCACTGGGTTTGCCACACCCCACGTAGTAGTGGCGACTCTTTTGTGCAAAAATTCTAAAGAATATCCCAATGATGTCGCACGGGGTATGGGCTTGGGAGCCCGTCTTTCGTCATGGGCCCAGCCGTCATTCTTTGCAAACCCCTAAACCTGTTCCCTCCCCCCGAGAATAGGTCGTGACAATTAATATAAAAAAAAATTATCAAGACACCTTATTATGCATAATGTTTTTAGTGTATTCCTATATATTCCTATAACGCCTTAGATGCTCTATATAAAAAAATCTCTCACCCGTATAATAAGGAAAAGAGATAAATTCTTAAATGTAGTAAATAAAGAGACTTGATATATGTTGTAGACTAATGAAATTACTAAAAAGTTCACCAAAAAAGTGAGCTTTTGAGATAAGAGAGACAAAAAATAGACAAGTTGTTAAGATTGATGATGAAAAACAAAATTCCAGTTTTCTACTATATCAAAGAATATCTTTTTTCCTTACTACTTACAAGATGATTTTACGGAGTATGTAAAACGTTATAAGAATATCTAAGAATGCATTTTTCTATAATAAGCTAAAAAATAAAATATGTGAAATATTTAATAAAACTATCATAAATAGAAAAAAGAAAGAGTCGGGTCATCTGGTCTAGTCTTTTTAATGTGAGTGTGGGTGGACATAGTCATTTAGTGGGATGGAAATAGTGCTGCAAAAAGTGGGCTAAATTCTATAAAATAATAGCTAACACATGCAATCCGAGTTTGTCCAAACAGTTAAATATATAACAATGTAGTCCACAACAAAGAGGGCTGTTCATGAACAAGTTGGTCATCAAATTTGGAATTTGGCCAGGCCAAAATGATCTTTAAAAGACAAATCTATCTTTACTTGTGATCTTGAAAATGGTTTAGGTTGTCTCCTTTATCGTGACCGAAAGGTTGAGGAATATGTGAATTTTTTAGTATTGCGCGACTGTGATCCAAGTTGAAGTGATCTATGAGCTATACGAGACAAGCCATCTAATAAAATAAATAAAGTGTGAATTTCCCACAATAGTTGAAGTAGTCCATGATTGTAAAAGATAATTATTTGGTTTCTTTTCCTCTGTCGACAAAACTTTTGTTTAATTAACTACTTGACTATGGCCGTTGATTCATGATTACTCAAAAGGGCCTCTCCCAATCAATGTGAGAATCAAGACGTTTTAAACTCTCCCACTTAAATAATTGGTGTCCTCATTAGTGTTGAGTTGTATCACTTGGTGACCCCCTCTATTTGATGTTCGGTTCAGCCATTTGTTGCATCTTGTCCGAGCCCTCACACACAAGCAATCACTCCCTATCTTTGTTGGATCAAATATGGGCATAGTTTGTCCACAACCAAGCCTTTATTGGAGATGGTCCAGCTCTGATACCATCTGTAAAAGCTGGGCTCATTCCACAAGAGCCAACTAATCTAAGCAAACACAAAAGGTAGTGGCCATTTGGGGGTGAGTGCTAATTTATAAATCATAGAAGATAACATCTTTCAACCAATGTATAGGCTCTTGATTAAATATAGAAAGGAGAGAGATGTCATGAGGACCGAGTTGACGCTAGCAAAATGTAAACAATGCCATACAATCTAAGCGAGCATTACACGATTCAGGTTCATCTATTTCCAACCAAGCAAGTGTTGGCAAAAATAAACATGTGCTAAGAAGAAAATTTTCTTTCAAATAAACCTAGGCCTACACTGCGCGAAAAACAAATTATCAATTTAACGGGACATTTATGGGCTAATTTTGGTACTCATTCTTACCACATACTTTTCAGGTAAGTTTGACATTGAATGTTGGTACACCCTTTTAGTCAGAGAAGTGTAATTTAGTGAAGCCGGCTTTGACCACATTTTGATTAGAGCCATTAATATTTAGAATTAGCGGGTCTAGAAAGTTAATTGCTTCCTCGTCCAAGAAAGTTCACAAATTGATAAGAAGTAAATACATGGGGTTAAGGACTTAGATCTAGCCATGAATACAGTGCCAAAAGTCGTTAGAAGGTCCAACCTAAAATCTTAAGTTGGTAATTAGAATGGATCACAATAAGAGACCTAATGTAAGCTTGGTTAAGGATTCGGAAATGAACAGGTGATCCCTTGTGAGGATCAACAAGGTCCACAATACATTTGGTTCAGTACGGATCCTCAACAACCATGGCTGGATTCACAATTTGTACTTCTTCAGAACTGTCTTGAGTTTGAAAGATCAAATGGGGGTTTAGAATAATGCTCTTTGCTCCTATGTTATCGAGATATGTTTCCCATACAAACCCATTCAACATTTATGTATGATCAAGCATGGAGTACATTATTATCCATGGAAGGAGATTTATTAATTCATCTACGATTAAAGATAAACACACCAGTTTACCACTGAAATATAAGTAACCCTAACTTGCTGCCATATTAAGGCGTTGAAGAAGGATTCTCCATGGCAGGTTTAGGATGTCTAGGAGATTTAGCCCTAAAGATGTTCACCAGCGGCTTCATCTTCTCCACTGCCTTTATAATTCCAAGGAACATTAGCCTATAAACAACCACCATCCCAAGCAAGGTAGCAAGATCCACCCATTTAGAGTAGCCCATCTCCACTTGCCAATAGTTCCTCAAGATTTCTTCACCACTGATTGTTGCTGACCCTCCCATCTGGTTGGGAAATATTAACCCTTCAAATTCATTCTTGAAGAAACCTTGGTTGGCATACTTATGGAAGGAGATGTAATACATGGGATATCTCCAGAATGGCTTGGGGAGATCATCTGGCAACCTGAAAACCCTCCATTTAGCATCATCACACCTTGAATTCCAGCACCGGTTATGATCCCCATGAGGAAGTCAGGGACTACACTTGCGACGATCATCATTAGGCTCTCGACTAGTAACATGCACGCGAAGAGGACCAAAGCGAAGTACACAAAGTGCTCGAAACTCTTTTCGAGGCCAACCAAGTAAGGCATGGTGCATAAAAGATGTGCTCAAAACAAAAGCATCTTTGATATACTGGTGAAGTCAATCTCAGATCTTCGTTGTTGTACTTTTTGATACCATCGTCACCAGAACTCCAAGTCCCACACTATTTATAAAGTTATGCTTACTGCTTAGAGATAGAGTTATCACCTACATTATAATCGTAGAGTACTAACTGTCATATCAAAAAAATTGCAGAATACTATAGTAAATCGAAAAATTGCTAAGCAAGAAGTGGTGACCGTGATCAGAAAGTGAGAAGATAAAACTTGTGATCCCTCATTTTCTAAGAATGACAAAGTTAAAACCGACAATTTCCAGCATTCGGTAGCAATGGAGAATCTCATACTCAGGACCTTATCAAATATAGCAAAAGGCTCTGCAAGTATGGCATTTACCCGGTATCAGCTATACTTGAACTTTCAGAACTTGTTTGTTGCGCCCTTCCATTGTAATGTGAGGGGCAAGTTGTACAGTAACGGTCATTGCACATCCCCAGTCGCCCGGACCTCAGTAAATGCTCATTTTTAGCACCATAGTCGTCATCTGCGGAGTCAATACGATCCTTTATGCTAAAAGAAGGGAATTTTTCTTTCATATGTTGCGACTCCACTCCCGTGCTTCCAGGCGCACCGGGGTTATGCCCGAAGGTACTTTCAGGTCCGCGATTGCGTAACGGGCCACTCATTAGTGAGAAAGGTGTCCTCCTTTCACTCCTTAAAGGTCCAGTGTAACCTGCTCGGCTCGTTATACTCTCGTATGACTCCATGGAGCTCGTAGGGATGGAAATTGACACACTCCGGGTCCTACATATACGTGACCGAGGTTGAGAACTGTTATAATCATCTGATAATTGCTGCTGCGTTTCCGACAGCATCGGTACTTCATCTTTTTCGTTATGGGCCATTTCACATTGTAAATCTGCAGCAGGAAACGTTTAATTAGGATTTTTATATAGTAAAGAAATTTTGTGGATCATCTTTCGCTGAACTAAACATGTGATGAGGAAAAAACGTCAATTGAATCATATCATATCTATTGAATACAAAATATTTCGAGAAAGTTTAGTAACCGGTCTTAGTCAAAATAGTTTTTTTATTTATTACTATTCATAAGTTTTCTTATTTACATTAATAGCTAGATATTATAATTTTTTTCAATAATTTCCTAAATTAGCAAAGAATATATTGTTTTTTTTATTATCCTTTTACTTTTCCGGTGTTTATAAGTATTATAGTTCCATTTAAGCATATTTTAGCTTGCGATGGTAAAAGTGGATCCTCATTTTGAGTTGTCCTGCCGTTTAAGAATAAATGTTAGAAAAATGATATCTAAAAACGATATTAATTTATCCATAAATACTTCGTACTTATATTAATTTAAATCTCGTTCTAATTTTTAGATATATTAAATTTCTAAGCTCTTGTTTCTCGTATATCTTAAACATTTTCATTAAATTTTTTGATTAGGAACTTAAAATAGAAAAAATATCAACTCGATACAACTCTAGAGCGTGTTCATTTCCGAAAAAATGAGTAATTTGAAAAATATTTTTCAAAAATAATTGCAAATATCACATACAAAAATAAATGAATGGAATTTTTTTTTTTATCATCCACAAAATAAGTTATGCATAAATTGTGATGATGAAAACATTTTCTATTGATTAATTTTTCTAAATGATATAAGCAATCATTTAAAAAAAAAAAATTCAAATCACTTATTTTTTCGCAAAGCAAGCGTAGCCTTAGATGAATCAAGAGTGTATATTTAACTAGGACACTGTCCTCAACCGGGGGAACTGAGTTAACTTGTGGTTCGATCACTCCTTATATGCTGTTAAATACGTGTACCTGGCTCTCATAACAAATGCCGTTCACTCGTTATACGCCGTTAAATACATGTACTTGGTTCTCGTAATGCACACGCAAGGACACGAGTATTAACTGCAGAAATCATCGGCTGAGACAAGCATCTACACACAGAAGTAGCGGAAAAAGAGGGCATTTTGACAAACTTACAAAGCCAATACGCAAAGTTCAAGCGCAAGACACCAACTTCACCGTCCGAATGACGATCAGCTCTCAAAGCGACGAAGTAGGAACAAGTACAAGAGTGTCGAGCCTGCTGCTATCGCTGGGTAGCGGCGGCGACCGGAGAGAGCGTGAGCTCGAGGATTGAAACCTCCGAGCCGAAGAGGCTCGTCTTTTTTATCTGGTTTATCTGGATCTGCGGTTCTAGACGATGAAGATAATGCGAGGGAAGAAATATGAATGGAGACAGAGCGGAGGCTTTGTTTCTTCTACGAAGACCATAGCGAGTGATATAGAAGAAGACTTCGAGCGTTGACTGTGACCAAGACTCTCACGACTGGCTGACAATGAAAGAACCCTTAGCTGGAAAGGAAAGGATCACATCGGATGCTTAAACAAACTCATTAATTACATAGCTAGTGATAAAATGTCATACTATTCGACAAATTAATTTATAAGATGACTATTAATGTGCGTTTATTTCATAAAAGGTGAATGATTCAATAAATAATTTTCCTAAAGATGATTGCTTATATAGCTAGTGATAAAATGTAATATTGAATGAATGAAAATATATTTTTATTGTTTATAAATATTTCTATCATCCACAAAAATATTTGATATTGAAAAGGACCAGACATGATTATCGTCAACAAAAGTGCAAAGTGGAAGGAGTTTAACATTTCGTGCTTTACATTCTCATTGGAGATGACAAAGGTGCGCGCGTGCGTCTTGTTAGGACCAAAAGCGTGTTTACGAGACGGGAGCCACATTTGCTTTATATTTCTCTCCTTTTACCTGGGGCTGACCTCCCCTGTCTCTTTGACACGCGTATGGAAAGTTAGCGACTCTAAGTTGGCCACGTAAATTCCACCCCATGCATCGTAACGTGGCCATCAGAGAGGCAAAAAAGTTAGAGCGACTGGTCGTTGAAAGAAACAGAGAGAGAGAGCGAGGTGAAGAGGAAATGGCGTGAACAAGCTGTGGCGCATTACTTTTGCACCATTTCCACGCAGCTTTTTGAGAGTCCATGCGGTGAAGATTAAGTTCGAATGGACGTCTACTTTGTCGAGTTTTAAGCTCGAAATTCGTCTAGCTTTCATGGGATTATTCTAAGCTTCAAAATGCAGGGTGAAGGCACCAATAAGAGCCTATTTTGAGTGCTGCACTTAGCGCGAAACAAAACTCGTTATGGCTTCATAGAAAATCGACCCCCGTTCTTTAAAATTGGGATGACCTCTTTCTATCTATGAAGGGCTCAAATACACGAATCGGATAGGAAAATTAAACGGGAAGTTTTTTATGACCATGGTGAGAGAGGCTAATGGCCAAGGAAGGTTTGGTTCAATGGGACAATTACTGTGGCGAAACAGTGACTCGACTATGAGGGGATGAATGGTTGAAAATGGAGAACAACCCACGAGGGGGCGGCCCCGGCTCTTTTTCTTGGGGCAACTTGATCTTAGATGTGTCGGCTCTCAAATCAAATGAGCGATTCACCTTACTTTTTCTTCAAAGAAAGGGAATCTGCAGTTTTCGGGAAGCCCGACCCAGCGAAAACAGTTCTCAGCATCCCATTAATTCAGCCTGTTTCTTACCTTGTTGTAAGAGAACGCTTGAAACCTTAGAACACAATTTTCTCCATATGGAAACAGAGGGATTATGCCTGACCCAACAAGAAGAGTCAAACATAATTTTTCAATTTGTCATGATATTAATATAATGCGTCTTATACACTTTGTTAAAAACATGTCTCAAATTTGAGCTCACTAAATGAACTCGACCCAAATTAAATTGCATATTAGCCCGATTTATTTTAAGTTCAAAAACCCAGATCTCAGGATATATAATTTCTTCCGTGGTCAAGTCGTGTGGTGAAGTCGTGACTAAGGACAGAAGTTGTTCCGTACTGAAGTCGGTATGTGCAGAATTGGAAAGTCCAAACAGGACTTGAAGACTTTGACTCGGTCAAAGTGAGTGCAAGAAAACAGCAAAGGAGGAAAGTCCGACTTCAATTTTGGATTGACCGATTAAGGTTCGGTTCGAAGCATGGATTTTCTAATCCACGTTGACTTTAGCCTCGTCATGGGTATATATACATAAAATATTAGATCGTGGGTTTGCTCTACGCCATTGTTGATGCAAGCAATCTTGAAATACCGAATATCAAGTGCTTCAAAGTGGGCTCATTGTTCTTATATATGCAATTACACCAAGAACGTTAGTGTTGAAGTTATTTAATTTTGTGATAAGATTTACGTGTAATTTCTTCGTGAAATTGAGATATTATTTCATGAGGAATTGTAGAACTAACATTGTGTGATGTATTGGATGTAATTGGAAACACTGAGAGTATTTGAGTAATTCGAGTATAGTTGTAATCTCCGTCATACCACTTGATCTATAGTAAAATTTGTTGCTGCGTGACATTTCTGACGTTAGCTATGAAGTTAACATAGCACTTGCAAAAGAGGCCGACGTGTGAAGGGTGCACGTGTGAGTTGATATCACTCTTAGCAATACATGTAGGCGCATGCGGTGACATCTAGCGACGAATTGATGCGAAATTTCAATGGTCCAAGGGCAGTGAGTCTAGTAGTGATGATTGTGTTATTATTATTTTTTTAAGCAACCAGCAGAAGATGTAAAAATAATGCTGAAATTGTAACATCCCGGGTCTCCACTGTATACATATTGTCCGCTTTAGACACTTTAAGTCCTCACGGTTTTGTTCCTCTCGAGTAGCTCATACTACCCTAAAAAACGCGTATATCCAGTTAGAGAGACCCAAGCCTTACAAGCTGGCCATGACTCCCTCCCTAAGTGATATGGGACAAGAGATGGACCCCTTCTTGCGCATGTCCGAGGACCATCGCTCGGGCCGTTACACTTTCCGTTTTGTTTCCTATGGGTCACTTGTACTGGCGCGGACGCACTGATATCCTAGCCACGGTCTTTTCCCTTAGAACGCGTATTGCAGGGGCAGAGGCGCAGATGCACCGCCATCCCTCTCCCAAGCCAATATATTGTCCTCTTTGTGTACATACGCTCACATCAGAGTGCGCAGCGCAGCGGTCCCACTCAAGGTTTTGTTTTCAGCATAGTGGAAGCATGTGTGCCAAATTTGTCTTGCAGACTTTACATGAAAAGAAGTTGTAAGCCAAATTTCGTAAAGTATGATTTCTGGCTTGATCATATAGAATTCTTGGGTCATGTGATCTTGAATGATGGCATATTAGTGGTTCCAAAGAAGGTTGAAGCAGTTGTTAAGTGAAATTGTCCAACAAATGTTACAGAAGTGAGAAGCTTTCTTGGGTTAGCCGGCTACTATAGGTGATTTGTAGAGGGATTTTCAAAGATTGCTGGTTCACTTACCCATCTAACTCGAAGAAAGTTAAATTTGAATGGTTAGACCAATGTGAGCGCAGTTTTTAAGAGTTGAAGAGACGGTTGGTATCGGCTCCTATTCTAACTCTACCTTTTGGAAGTGGTTGCTTCGAAATCTACTACGACGCATCCAAAGAAGGTTTGGGTTGTTTTCTTATACAAGATATCAAAGTTGTTGCTTATGCTTCTAGACAATTGAAATTACATGAGAAGAACTACCCCACTCATGATTTGGAGTTAGCGGCGGTTGTGTTTACCTTGAAGATATGTCGACACTATTTGTATGGTGAAAAATATGAAGTCTTTACCGATCACAAGAGTCTGACGTATATCTTTACTCAGAAAGAATTGAACATGAGGCAAAGAAGATGGCTAGAACTTTTGATGGATTATGACTTATCCATTAATTACCATCCGGGTAAGGCTAATGTGGTAGTGGATGTTTTGAGTCGTAAATCCTTTAGAAATATGACAGCTTCGCTCACTTCTCATAAATCCATTCTTGAAGATATGAGGAAGTTAGACTTGGAGGTGTTGGTGCAGCAGCTTAGTGCTCAATTAGCTAATCTTCAAGTACAAACTATGTTGATTGACAAAATTAAGGCTAAACATAATGAAAATTCATAATTATAAAAAATTAGAGAAGGTGTGGAAGCTGGAAGACAAGTGGATTATAGTTTACACGTAGATGGATCCTTGAGGTTTTGTGGTCGACTATGTGTTCCTGAGGACTCAAAGCTGAAAAAAGGAGATCCTGCAAGAAGCTCACAGTACTAGATTTTCAATTCATCCGGGAAGCACTAAAATGTATAGAGACTTGAGAGAAAACTTTTGGTGGATCAACATGAAAAATGATATTATAAAATTTGTCAATTAATGTTTAGTTTGCCATCAAGTGAAAATTGAGCATCATAAACCAGGTGGACAGTTGGAACCTCTAGAGATACCTAAATGAAAGTGGGAGCATATTGCCATGGACTTTGTAGTCGGTCTACCGATGACGCCAAGTGGTAAGAATGCTATATGGGTGATTGTTGATCGATTGACTAAGTCCACTCACTTTTTGTCATATTGATTTGGCCTTTCAATGGAAGATATGGCAAAGCGACATGTTAATGAGATAGTGAAATTTCATGGAGTTCCAGTAAACATTGTTTCTAATAGTGATCCTAGGTTCGTGTCTAATAACTTTTGGAAGAGTTTGCAAGGAGCATTGGGCACTAAACTCAACTTGAGTATGGCTTTTCATCCACATACGGATGGACAGTCGAGAACGATTCAAACATTAGAGGATATGTTGAGATCATGCATCATTGACTTCGGCGGTTTTTGGGATTAACATCTACATTTGGCAGAATTTTCTTATAATAATAGTTATCACTCCAGCATTAAGATGGCACAATTTGAAGCTTTATATGGCCGAAAATGTAGAAGTCCTATTTGTTGGGACGACGTTGGTGAGAAAAGACTAACTGGCCCTGAGTTCATTCAACAGTTAGAAGAGAAAGTTAGGTTGATTCGGGAACGTCTCAGAACGGCTCAAAGTCGTCAGAAAAGTTATACGGATTTGAAAAGACACAAGTTATAATTTAATGTGACAGGTCACATATTCTTAAAAGTTTCTCCTACGAAGGGTGTAATGAGATTTGACACACGTAAAAAGTTAAGTCCAAGGTACGTGGGACCATTCTTGATCTTAGAGAAAATTGGTGAAGTCGCTTATAAGTTGGCTTTGCCACTGGCACTATCAGGTGTCCATAATATATTCCATGTCTCTTTGTTGCGAAAATATGTGCCAAATCCTGAACTTGTGCTAGACTTTACTCCATTGAGATTATAGGAGAACTTGACATATGAGGAGCAGCCTATTCGCATTGTCAATAAGAAGGATCAGGTGTTGCGGCAACGGACTATTAATACAATGGCAAAACCACACCGAGAGAGAGGCTACTTGGAAACTCGAGGAGGAGGTAAGACACAAATACCTTCACTTGTTTCATGATTGAAGTACATGTAAATTTCGATGACAAATTTTTTTAAGGAGGGTAGAATGTAATATTAGGTTAGTGGGTCCCAAAAGAAGAAAAAAAAGAAACCAAAAAAGAAGTTGAAAAGTCAATAAAGCAAAATAGACAGGGGAGAGGGCTCAGTTAAATAGAAGCTGAGGGGTCCTCAACCATAAATAAAAGAAAGAAAAGAAAAGAAGAAGAAGAAGAAGAAGAAGACGAAGAAGAAGAAGAAGGGGAAGAAATAAAAGGGGTTTTGGCACGTGCATGCCTTAGACGCCTCGCCAAACCTGGTAAGAGATTAGGCCCCTCGTTCATCCAATTGAAGTAATTTTTGGATTTAGGGCTCAAATTCGGAATTTTTGGAAAATTGAGCGGCGAACTCCAATTTTGGAGTCGTTGAGCCGCGTATTTTTGTAGGAATGGTAGTTTAGGGTGTTGTGGAGCCATGAGATTTTACAGATTGTGATTTGAGCTTATGGTTTGTCCGAAACAAAATTTCAAAGTTTCCTGCGCGCAGTAAACAGTATGCGTCTAGCAGCTTTGGGCCCGTATTTTGTCATTTTTGTGCTTAATTTTGGGGCGGCCAAGTTGGGATTCTTGTAATATGTGTCAAGATTGACTATAAATACATTCAGATCAAGGTTTGGAGAAAAAAGTTAAGGCGCGATCAAGTTTTACGCTTAAACTCCGTGTTGCGAATAACTTGAACAATCGCTTTAGTTATGCGATTTGTTAGCACATAGAAGTCCTTTTGTTAGAGTTAAGGCGTAATTTAGTCATTTTGTACTCGAGATAGAATTTTATTAGATTTTAACATTATTCTTCGGTTATTTGATAGGGTCGTGAGTTCGACGATACATGTATCGTTCGTCGTTTGGTCGTAGACAACGAGGTGAGTGGTACTATATCTTCTTTGGTTTTGTAAAATCATGTCTTGAAGTATATATATGTATATATATTGAATTGAGAAGAACATTTTTATTGCATAAAAGCTAGATCAAGTAATTGCTACCCTTTGGTTGATTGTGAATCTTTGAAAAGCATGTTATACAAGGTTTGTGGAGAAATATATATGAAATTGCTTTGCGACTGATTTATGCAAAGGTTTATGATGATTTGATAAATGGATATGAAACAGATGATGGGCTATGCTGCAAAATGTTATTCATTTGGTTTAAGATATTGATTTCTGGATTGAATTTATGGTATTGGAGGATGGTTATTTATGCTCAGTATGGGTTTTTGGGGTATGCTCCAAGCCACTGGCTTTGTAGGTGGAGACTTTGCCAAGAAGAGAATCTTGGTCACCTTGTCACAAGGCGTTGTGTCGTGACCATGGTTAGTTATTGAACAAAAGATTAGTCGATAGATGGACCATTGACGTGTGTTTGATATGAGATGAATTAATGGATAGACCATTGATACGTGTTTTTAATGGAGATTATTCAATAGATTCGATCATCGATACTTGAATTTTGATGGCGATTTAAATGAGTTTTCCATATTAGTATAAAACTTTGATGGTAAGAAATAACTCTTATAAGATTCGATATGTATTTTATATATTGAGTTGGCGTTATGAAGTTTGGTATTACTTTGTATACATGCATAATAGTTATTTAATTTGCGTGACATCATCCCACACACGCGCGCGGCACGTGCGTCGGTTCGCCCGAGCCGGCCCCACCGGCCCGACCGGTCCGTCCGGTCCGATGACCGTTGACGATCGTTGACCGTTGACCCAAAAAAAAAAGAAAAAAAAAAGGAAAAGAATGTGTTTCTTTTTCAATTAAGTCTATGTGGATTATAATGTAATCCCTTATTTGTTTTGCATTTATTGCAGGAACAATGCCTCCCTTAAGGTTGCGCACACCTATTCGCGCAGTTACCGATGAACAAAAGGAAAGGCTGTCTAAGTTGATAACTGAGTTGACTGATTATCGATGGGAGAGTGACGACTTAATTGATCATGTCCTTGAAGTCAACTGGAAAATTCAACAGGTCCTATGGAATGGTCGTCCTATGTCACAGTCAGAGATGGTGCGATTTTTCATAAACACTCTTTCACCTGAATGGCAAGATGTGTTGAATCGCATATGGGATGTCAACGGAGCTGCTTCCTATAAGAAAATTGTGATGGATTTTGTAAATGAATATTACTGTATTGTTTCAAGGGAAAAAATCAATAAATTGAACAAAAGAGGATCTTTCCCAGTTCGTGTGCTGACTTTGTGTTAGTTGTATTGGCTGATATATGTTAAGTGTGATTTGTGGACGTATTATGTAATGATTACTACCTAATTGTGTTAATTGAAAGCATTATTGTTTTATTGGATGTCGATTATATATTGCTTTCTGTTATTGCTAGTTGCTGTGGGTAATTAGCTGTGGGTAGTTTTAGAAGTTTTTGTAGCTTCATAGAATTGATTTTGCGTATGACAATATCATATTAATGATAGTTTTAAGTTAGGATTTTTGGAGGATGATTGGAAACATAGTGACCTTTTGATTCTGAAGCCTTACTTGAAATTATTCATTAATATGATGGGTCTATGTAAAAAGGGATGCATAAATGATAGGCATTAATAGTTCGTGCATATGTCTGATTTGTTCAGATCAATGGCTTCAGCCACAAAGAGCATAGTTGCCGAGCTGAACAAAGATGAAAAGCTCAATGGAGACAACTATGAAATTTGGCAAATGAAAATCCAGTATGTGCTGGAAGAGCAAGAAGCACTTGAGGCTCTTATCATGACCATGGTAGAACCTGAAGAGGGAACCACTGAACAGCACAAAAGAGACAAAGAAGCTTTTTCTGCATGGAAAAGAATGAACTCTCTAGCTCGCATCACGTTGCTTTGCAGCGGCATGGAAAATGACGTCATGCGAGAGTTTCGGCGTTTTGACAATGCCAAGGAAATGTGGGAGGCATTGGCAGCTAGATTTGGTCATACTTCGGTGACTAGACTGAGGCAGCTCACTATCAGGTTTGACTCTTATAAGAAGCCTCATGGTCAAACCATGAAACAACATCTTAGAAAGATGTCAAACATGATAACTGAGCTGAAAGATGCTGGCCATGTCCTCACAGATTAGCAGCAAGTGCAAGCAGTGATTCGTTCCTTGCCTCAGAGTTGGGAGCATATGAAGGTGCACCTGACTCATAATGAAAATATCAAAACCTTTGAGGATGCAATGTGTCATCTTGAGCTGGAAGAGGACCGCCTATTGGCGGCTAAGCCGGATGCTGAACTTTATTATGCTGGTTCTAGCTCAAATGGAGCTTCGAGCTCCAAGCACAAGCGCCCTAACTGGTTTGATAAGGGGAAAGGCAAGGAAGAAGCGGGTCCTTTAGGGAAGGAACCCAAATTTAACCAATATGGAAGAGGGAAGCGTCCTCACATGAAAAAGCTTGCAAGGGTGAAATGCTACAACTGTGACAAGAAGGGTCACTATGCTCGCGACTGTCGTGAGCCAAAGAAGGTATGCATCCCTTGTACCTTTCAGAACTTTGCTTATGTGTCAAGTTTTGTGTTCTTAACTGAGTCTAATCCTTTGTGGATTGTGGATTCAGGAGCGATGGACCATGTAGCGAAGGATAGAGGATCCTTCGTGGAATTCCGACGAGTACCAATTGGAACTAAGTGAATCTATGTGGGAAATAACTCCGAGCTGAAGTGAAAGGAATTGGCACATGCCAACCGAATATGCGTGGTGGACGCACTTTATTCCTACATGATGTATTGTATGCTCCGGAGATTCGTCGGAATTTAGTGTCTGTATTAGTGTTGGTTAAATTAGGTTTTAATATGAACTTCTATAGTAGATGTGTGAATTTGTTTTTGGATACAAATTACTATGGTTGTGGTTATCTTCTGGATGGTTTTATTGTATTAGATATTGATTATGTTAATGCCAATGTTTGTTATTCCTTCTCACGTTTCCTAATAAATATGATAATGATGTGAATGTGTGGCATGCTAGACTTGGTCATATTGGCTAACAACGTATGAATAGACTAGCTAAAGAGGGCTTGTTGGGCAATATTGAAAAAGTCGATTTGTCCATATGTAAGCATTGCCTAGAAGGGAAAATGACAAGGGAACCATTTGGAAAAGGAAAAAGAGCTAAATTTCCTATGCATTTAATCCATTCTGATGTCTGTGGTCCAATGAATGTGAAAGGAAGGCATGGGGCTGTTTATTTCATCACTTTTATTGATGATTATACTCGATTCGGATATGTCTATTTGATTACTCATAAGTCTGAAGGAATAAGTTGTTTCAAAAGGTTTATGAATCTGGTAGAGAATCAATTAGATAAGAAAATAAAAGCATTGAGATCCGATCGAGGTCGAGAATATTTATCTGATGAGTTCAAAAATTATGTGATGAAAAAGGAATAGAAAGACAGGTTGTCTATTCCGTACACTTCTCAACAAAATGGTGTTGCGGAGAGAAGAAATAGAACCCTACTTGGAAATGGTTAGGTCCATGATGGCGCATGCTAACTTGCCTATCACCTTTTGAAGTGATGCATTGTTAACTGCTGCATATATACTTAACCGGTGCCTTCCAAATCGATTACTTCCACTCCATATGAGTTATGGACAGTAGAAAACCGGACTTTAGTTTTCTTAAGCCATGGGGTTGTGCTGCCTATACACATGAGTCTTCTCACAAATTTGGGAAATTGGGTCCTAGAGGAAAGAAGAGTATTTTCATAAGGTACTCGAACACTCGAAAGGATATGTGTTCATAGGTGAGCAGGAAAGTGGGAGTATAACGAGTTTGAATCACGAGATGTCACATTCCCGTGAGGATGAATTTCCTAAGAAGGGCCAAATAGGGGAAGATTGTTCCATATTTGAGACCTTGGATCAAGATAATGATATTAGTGGAGTTCGTCCAAATGGAAGTAATATGAGAAGTGATCAATTACGACCACATGATGAGATGACATCATCATTATCTAATCCAAGTGGGAGCATAATGGAGAATGATGTGCAAAGTGTATAATCTCCCATACGGCGAACAAGTCGCCAAAGGATTCCCCGTCGACGTTTTGACATTTAAGGGGAAAATTTTATGGTTGCTCCACAAGATGAGGATGAGCCAAGAAATATTAATGAGGCTCTGAATTGCCCAAGTAAGGAAAAATGGATTCATGCAATAGAAGAGGAAATTGAGTCAATGAAATCAAACCAAGTCTAGAACCGGTTGATCTTCCAAAAGGACGCAGAGCTATTGGGAACAAATGGGTTCTCAAAATAAAGCGAAAGGCTGATGGCTCGATTGAAAGGCATAAGGCTCGCCTTGTGGCGAAGGGGTATAATCAACAGGAAGGAATTGATTATGAAGATACGTTTTCTCCTGTAGTGAGATTTACCTCGATTCGCATTATTCTGGCAATAGTGGCTAGTCTGAATCTTGAGTTACATCAAATGGATGTAAAGACTGCTTTCCTCAATGGAGAATTAGAGGAAGAAATATATATGGAACAACCTGCCGGTTTCATAGTGAAAGACCAAGAAGAAAAAGTATGTCGACTTTTGAGGTCGATATATGGTCTTAAGCAATCATCAAGACAATGATATATACATTTTCATAATGCCATAATGGCATATAATTTTACGATGATTGATGAGGATCATTGTGTATATATCAAAAGATCCAAGGATCAATTTGTGATCATATCATTATATGTTGATGATATACATGGAGTTAAGATTTCAAGAGATCGTTGTCTCTTTCGCAAGAAACCTATATAAATAAGGTTCTTGAACGATTTCGTATGCAAGATTGTAAACCTATAGACACTCATATTGCAAAAGGTGAAGGATTGAGCCATAGACTGTGTCTAAGGACTCCACAAGAGAAGGAACAAATGAAACATGTTCCTTATGCAAGTGATGTTGGGAGCTTGATGTACGCTATGATATGTATAAGACCCAACATATGTTTTGCAGTTGGAATGGTGAGTAGATACCAATTCAATCCTGGTCCAGCACATTGGAAAGCCGTTAAGAGAATACTGAGGTATCTGAAGGGAACTGCTGATTTCAAGTTGAATTACCAAGGAAAGGATCTGCGACTTGAAGGCTATTCGGATGCTGATTGGGGAGGAGATTTAGATGAAAGAAAATCTACCTCAGGATTTGCTTTCTTACTGAACAATGGCGTCATATCATGGAGCAGTAAGAAGCAAACATGTATAGCTGCTTGGCTATCCACGATGGAAGCTGAGTTCGTGGCATTATCAGCAGCGGTACAAGAATGAGTTTGGCTTAAGAGATTTTTGGATCATTTAGGTGTTATTGAGAAAGCTGCAAATCCATTATTGGTTAATTGTGATAGCCAAGCAGCTATAGTGTACACTAAAAATCCAAAATATCATGGCAAGACCAAACATATAGATACCAAGTATAACTTTGTCAAGGATATGGTTGCACGAAAGGATGTGGACTTACAGTACATATCTACGCAAAGAATGGTAGCAGATCCTATGACAAAACAAATACCTAGAGATGTGTTTTGTGGTCATGTAAAATCTCTAAGATTGCGTAGAGTCTGATGTACTTGATATTGTAATTTCCCTGAGTTGTTCACATCAATGAACTTGTGTTGTTTCATTATTAATGCCTATGAATTTGTGTATGATCTTTATGCATCTTAATGCTCAGTGCATTATTTTAAGTTGAGAAGTATGTCGGACAGATATAAGATTAGCTCACTCACACGGGTAATCGTCTCTGTTTACTATGTGATAAATAGAGATGAGACTGTTTTTAAGCTTATTATCTAGGTGATAAACGAGAGCTCAAGTTTAAAATACGTATGTCGCCTTAACTGAGTGTTAAGATAATGACATAATACTAAAGATGTCCGAAAGTAAAATAACCCACATATTTTACTTTATCTGTCTAAGATGCCAGATGTGAGTTCTGATGAATTTTGTGAATGAGTAGATACATGAACTCAAGTTAGACATTGGATATGTTTGAACTATCATCTGTACGGTATTGAAAGGTGTAGACATACGCTCCATGGAAAATGAGTTAATACCGTAATACGTATTTCATACTACGTATGCATGAGACGACCAATAAGAGTGGCAAAAAGTTTGATCTCAACTTTTATGACGTGTGAGACTCTTGAGGAAAATAGTTCATCAATTTTTTAGTCCCCTCATGACTCTTACTTATTCTCAAGATTTCTATTTAGTGTTTGCTATCTTAGGGTGTTGCCAATGGTCATGAGATGATTCGATCTAATGGGGCATTTCTAGAAAAGCAAGCTGGACTGAAATTGAGAGTTTGAAGGGAAGATGAAAATCAATTTTGGAGAATCACATTGTGGTTTTGTATTCACTGGTCGACCAATTATGACTGTATTTGTGATAATTATAATTGTGAATACAATATATATATATATATATATATATATATATATATATATATATATCATGTTTAAAAGAGATCAAGAGAGATATAAAATGTGATCGATCTAAGGTACTGCATACTAAATCTACTCGGAGTGTGACGCCCATTATGAGCTAATATATATTCCTAACGTATGTATAAAGAACGAGCTCTCAAAGTATGCTGGTTGCACGGATTATTCACCGATGAATGTTGAAGAGAGGTAAAGAGAATACTGTTCGGCCCACCATGTGCGAGTGGGAGATGAAGGCTTTATTGGTATTGGGCTTAAGGCCCGTCCGCCCAAGTTGGGCCCAGAAAGGCCCGGTCCACGGGAATGGAGCCCGTGGAGGGGGAAGATATAAAAGGGAGGAGAGAGAGAGAGAAGACAACGTTTTGCAATTCAACGTACGTCTTCTCTTCTCCCGCGCGCTCTCTTCCTTCCAAAAAGAAACAATAAGCAAACGGCACTTTTCTTCTTCCCTTCAAGGCGTCATCGGATCAAACAGGTCAAATCTCTTCCTCTTGTCGGCGTCGGTGTTTAATCTGTGGCTAATAAGGTACGCTCGAATCCGTGGTGTGCTTTACGATCGGTGATGCGTGTTTTTTCCCGGGCTTCGTCTTCCGTATTGATTTAGGGGTTCGATTCGGTGTCGAATCTGATTTTCGGGGATCAGTCATACCCAATAGTTTGATTTTCAGATTAATCTATCTATGTGTAGAAAACTGATCATTCACTTTCTCATAAGAAAAGTTGTGATACTACCTTTTCACCCACATTATAAATTTTCTAATTTTGTCGTGGCAATTAAAGCTGCTGAGATTCGCCTTAAAAATCCTTGAGATTGTGTGTAGAATAAAAATGGAAGCACCTTATTTGTGGATAAGTATCCAATCGATTTTAAATTTATTATATGTTTATCAATTCAATCCTAAACTTTTAGTTTTTTTATCAATGTAGTCCTAATTTTTCACATGAAATTTCAATATAATTCTTTCGATCAATTTTCGATAGAAATTAACGAGCAAAAGATCGCTTCAAGTCCATAACTTGGCACAAAAGGGACTTAAGTGCCATAACTTATGAAAGTGACACTTAAGTGCCATATTCGAAGATAAATGGATCACTTAAGTGTCACTTTGGCTAAAATTTGGCCAAAATGCTGACGTGCGTAATTTCTGACGAAGTAAGTGCAAAACGACGCCGTTTTACATGCGACATAGCCAAATAATACAAAAATGATGTCGTTTTGATGCTTTGACATAGTAATAAATTGATATAAAAATTAAATTAAATTAATTTAAAACTAAATTTATTTAAAATATTTAAAAATACAAATACAAATATTAAAAAAAAATTAATTATTTCAATAAAAAAGGGGGTAGGCGGTGGCGGGGGTCGGCTCCCCACCCCCAGCCGGGAAGGGCCGGCGATGAAGGGGGAGGGTCAATTAGGGTCACCGGACCACGGCCGGGGCCTAGCAACCCCGGCCGACACTCCCCCTCTGTTGTCAGCCCTTCCCAAAGGGTGGCGGGAGGCGGTGGCGGCAGCTGAGGGCTGACCCCTCGCCGCCTCGCCCGTTTTTTTTTTTTTTTTTTTTTTTATAAAAAAATTAAATTTAAATTTTTAAATGTTTTAAATAAATTTAATTTAATTAATTTTTATATTATTTTTTTACCACGTCAGCACCAAATCGACACAATTTTGCACTTGCTTCATCGGAAAATCGCCACGTTAGTATTTTGGCCAGATTTTGGCACTTAAATGTCACTTTCGTAAGTTATGGCAGTTAAGTGTCCCTTTGCTCCAGGGGACTAGGCGTCAAATTAACGTTGACATTGCCGACGTGTCCTCCGGTCATCCTCGATCATCTTATGTTGCTCATTGACATAGACAAGTTTACTTGCCACGTCAACTATTTCCGGTCGCAATTGGCCAAAAGGAATATATCGGAATTTCATGAAGGTTTAGGAATGCATTGATGAAATTTGAAAGTTTAGAACTGAATTGGTGTCCTTATAATGAGTTTAGGATTGAATTTTTAGTTTTTCCCACTTTTTTAGCATAGAAAATACTTCAATAAAAATCACATGACATCCTCCTTCTTGTTAAACTCGAAAACCTTCCTCTTGCTCTACATCGAGTTCTTTGTAGAACTTGACATCACCTCGAACAGTTTGCATGATCAATCATCAGATCTTGACTTATCATCTATTATAATGTGCACGAATTCATAATGAAAAGTACCCTGATGTGCGTCATAATTAACTTGATGCATGCTTCCTCCATTGAAGAGAGTCCATCTATTCCATAGATCCTCGGCATTAGCCATAGCCCCACTTCTTCATGACTTTAACCGATTAGGAGCGGCTTAGATTTGCCTAATGATAGTGCTTAACATCGGTCCAAACTCTATGCCCTAATCTTCTTTTTAGGTACAGCGATTCCCTTATAATAATCTCTCTCTCTCTCTCTCTCTCTCTCTCTCTCTCTCTCTCTCTCTCAAGCATCTCTTATCTCTTCATAATTTTCGCTTCATCAATTGCCCTCCTGATTAATTCGTCCCCATATATTCCTTCACTTACTCCAAGCACCATCATTTAAACTGCCTTGAATAATAATTTCCAATCATTGAACGAGCAATTAACAACATCCACCGTATTGAACGTATAGTCATCATCCTATAGACTACATCATTTAATTTTATCAAAAGCTTTAAATGATTGTTTGATCTCCCAAAAAACTATTGTTGCAATTATTTACAGCACGCCTAATCTTGGATTTGGTAAGGTTTCTTTAATTAGCTTCATTACTCGTGTGGTATCGAGCTCTGGGGGGTGCAATAATCTATACAAAAAAAAAAATAAAAAAAATAATAATAATAATAATAATTAAAAAGGTTATGATAAGACCGCTTTTGTGAAAAGCTTAAAAACACATGATAGAAAATATTATACTTCAATGATGGATATTAAATCTAATTCATTGCCACATCCTTAATGATGCCTGGAATAAGCGAAGGAATGTGTGGCAAATTAAACAATATTCTTCTCTGTTATTGTTTTCGTATCCATACGATCGTGAACAATTCCATACACCTCCAATAGAATGACGAATACCTGAGACATTTCAAAGTGTACAAATGTTGAGTTATAATTGTAATTTTCTTTGGTAACTCTTTAACATGAGATAATATTTTAAATTTTGATGGGAAATTCAATTAGCAACTTTTTGCTTAATAAAACAAACATAAATTGAACTTGGAATACTAAGAGGCCCAAAAAAAAAAAAAAAAAAAAAAAATGCTTCTAGAGACATTTTACGAAAATTTTCGGCACTAGTGATATTATCTTGAAATTTATTTCTAGACTGGTATGTTAGGTAAAGTAACAGATTCTAAGCAAGGGCATTGCATAAAAAGCTTGACATGAATCTGTCAAATTTATCAATATTGTAAATTAATTTAATATACGTAAAAAGATAAGACCTAATTGGATTGCAATAAATAATCAGTCTCTTTACATATGCAACCATCGTTAACATGGCAAATCACACCTTAATAATATTGGGGCTTTCTTTGATCCGTCAAGAGATTGTTCTTGAGTCTAGTTAGTCAAGATCACGTCTATTTTATCGAGGCTTATATACAAAAGGTCATCATGCATAGAAACTCGAGAACTTTACCGTGAAGGGATGAGATTTACATGGCCATCACCGCCATCAACAGGCTAGATCATCAGGATGAATAGGGAATGCAGACAAGATTTGGGCAGCAACATTCAGCAGTGCAGGTCCTAGACTCATAATGGCAGAGAAGACACTAGGGTTTTGTGGTATTTGTTGATTAGTTCGCAATGGCACCACATCTCGTACCCCTAATTAAATTTTTACACTCGTCGAACAGTACAATCCATCCTCCCCCTTCTCTCCCTCAAATATTGCTCCGAACCTCGCCATTTCTCTCTCTATAAACGAAGCCGTTGATCAGCTTTTGAATCTGCTGGGCTTGACTCCTTAGTCACTGAAGTTTGGTCTCATGGGATGTTTGGTTCAGGAATGATTACGGTGGCTGATCAGATGCTACGCACAGGAGTGTTGCCAGATCATTAACTTTAAGATCCATCAGTATCTCGTTTCCTGTCATTGAGGAAAAGAGATAATCATAGGTCGCGTGGGTTTGGAATTGCTTGGGGAACTGCTTCATTAATGTCAGACGATCGGTCTATTTTCGGCCGGGAGGAACTTGGTCATGTCTATTTAGGATCATCGGTACAGATTTATAATTTACATAATGTCGATGCCCCATTAAATAAGCTACTATAGATGCTATCAAGCTATTGCAATTTCGAAGCATATGCACATGCTTAATGCGACAGTCCACTATTGATGTTGGTCCAGAACAAATTCAGAGCGTCAATGGATGAGCTTTTTCTCCAACCAGTTTGATATTAGCGCAAATAATTTCCAAAAGGAAGAAATGGTAGTGAAGAAATTGGTAATGTGAGTCACCAGCGATTAAAGCATTTTTGGGTGGATAAATTCGTGAGGACAATCCTGTAAACTGTTTAAGTGCCAGCCTTTTATCTTTGCAGGTAATTCTAGCTGAGAGATAGGAACGGTTTACGCATATTTGGAAAGATGATTGGATGATCTTACATTCTTAGCCCAAAATTTTCGTATTTCTTGAATTTTTAATTTGTCATTGTTGATTGTTTAGTCATAGGAAGATGGTATTTCACTGATAAGTCAATTACCTTCCTACCAGATATCTCATATAGTCAAAGCTGCAAGTTTATGATTTTGTTAAAAGAACTTTTATATGAACTTCCCTTTTAATAAGTACATATCAAGAGATATATCCACCTTCCGTGTCTTCTTTCATATAGTATATATTTTGTTTCTAATTATATGTTTATCTATTGTATCATACAAACAATTTTAAAATAGCATTACATGTAAGATCTTTCATCGTTTTAATTATATTTAGAATTTTTTAAAGAGGAACACGAGTAGTCGTAACTCAACGTAAGACTTAATAAGAGACAACTGTGCAGCTAAGTTACCTAATATGAAGATGTATATTCTTCTCAATCAAAATCTGTAATTCGTTTCAATGACTGCTCGTGTAAGAATCGGCGTTCTCAAACTATATTTATAATAAAAATCAAATTCCTAATCTCTCCTTTTTATCCACCAAAGTGTCATATCCAACCCTAAGCTCAACCCATCAAACTCAATCAACTAGACTGAGGCCAACTAGGAGACCTGAGCTACAAGCACTTACTGTGCATTTCCTCTTCATCTCCACTCTTTCCTGGAAAACGGTTGGGAGGCTTCTCATGCTAGCTTGGTTGGTGATGCACAACTCAAGAAAACTTGGCAACCCATGAATGATTGGCAATGGGTGTGATAAATCTGTCCCGACTTTTTAAGGTTTGCTCTCTTAAAGCGTTTGTTTAGTAATGAATACCTCCACAAAAAGATGGAATTAGCATTAGAAACTGTTGAATTATCCTGATTTTTAGGAGCTGATTATTAGGAATATTCAATCCTGATTTTTTGGGTCATAATTATTAGGAAATAGCTGTAAATAATTAGTTAGGAAATGATTTATTAGTATCCCTTAATTTGTGGGATTACAGCTGTATTATTCAGATCTGTTTTTTCCTAGTCAGTACTTGTAGAAGTCTTATAAATAGCTTTATAATCCTGGTACAAAAACATAGAGAATTATCACAATTCTTTTCTCTAAATTCTTCATGGTATTAGAGCATTAGGCTCATTTTTCTGGGATAGTGTTGCAGTGCATCCTTCATTGATGCAATAATCTTCCAATCACAGCCTTCATTGCTGGATTTGTCTATCCTTAATAATCTGATCGCAACTGTCATTGTTGTGATCCCTTTAGCTATATATTTTCCCTCTTCACTTCTAAACTTGTCCCAATTTTTTCTTTTGCCCTAAAACCTCATTCACTTGCAGCAGCCTTTACTGCTTTTGTTTTCTTTTGCTCTTCCTTTCCAAGTACTTTCTTTGTGCCTGGAATTATCCATGTTTGAGACAAAATTGATTGGAGATACTTCAGGTCAATATGAGGAGGCCAACACCTACCATATGACCGGAGATCTACAAAATGTGAGAGCAACTTATAGGTTGAATGAAAAGAATTATCTCAAATGGTCACAATTCGTCAAGACCTATTTGAAGGGGAGGAGAGAGAAGGAGAACGTACCTTTTGACATTACGTACATTCCTTCCTCCCTCTCTCCCTCCAAAAAGAACAGTAAGCGAAAGAGATGACGCCGTCTTCCCTTTAAGGCGAATTGGCATCATCGGATCGAACATGGCCAAATTATCTTCCTCTTATCGGCGTCGGTGTTTAATTTGTGGCTAACAAGGTACGCTCGAATCCGTGGTGTGCTTTAGGATCGGTGATACGTGATTTTCCGGGCTTGTCTTCCGCATTCGTTTTAGGGGTTCGATTTAGTGTCGAATCCGGTTTTCGGGGATCCGTTAATCCCAACATTAGTATCAGAGCCCTAGTTCATGTTTTCCCGACCCCTTTCATGTTTTTTGATTGATTTTTCGCGAAAGTAATTGGCCGGTACGGATCGGGGCAAGAAATCCCGACACCTGAGCGCTGTTCGCCCACTTTTTCAAGTTTCTGTAAGTCAAAATTGATTTCTAAAGGCATAGGGTGAAAGCGCTCGTCGAGACGAGTTTGGCGATATGTCGAATGCCGCCGGGAGACGCCGCACGCGCCCGAAGCACTAGCATCAGCTAGCGCATGCGCCACACGCGCCGGTCGGCGAATCAGCACGTGCGCGCCGTCAGCGGCGAACCGGCATGTGCCGGTCGACGAACCAACGCATGCTGACGTCACCCAACGGTTGGTAACCGCTGGGATGACGTCACTGATGACATCATCGCCGACAACCGTTGGCCGGCCGGTGACCCGACCCAACAGAGACCCGACACGACCTGCATGACTGGCGCATGCCGCGCACGTGCCGGCTGACGTCTGCGTGACGTCATCCCGCGCACGTGCGCGGCATGTGCCAGTCTGTTCGTCCGACCCGGCTTGACTGGTCCGACGACCCAGCGACCTGACCGTTGACCCGTTGACCGTTGATCGAAGACTGTTGACCGTTGACCCAAAAAAAAAGGGAGGGAAAAGAATGTGTTTCTTTTTTCAATTAAGATATGTGGATTATATGTGATCCCTTATTTGTTCTGCATTTGTTGTAGGAACAGTTCTGCATTTGTTGTAGAAACTATGCCTCCCCTAAGGTTGCGCACACCTATTCGTGCGATTCTTCGATGAACAAAAGGAAAGGTTTTCTAAGTTGATAGCTGAGCTGACTGATCATCGATGGGAGAGTGGTGACTTAATTGATCATGTCCTTGAAGTCAACGGGAAAATTCAAAAGGTCATATGGAATGGTCGTCCTATACCACAGTCAGAGATGGTGCGATTTTTCGTGAACACTCTTCCACCTGAATGGCAAGATGTGTTGAATCACATATGGGATATCAACGGAGCTGCTTTGTATAAGAAAATTGTGATGGATTTTGTAAATGAATATTACTGGATTGTTACAAGGGAAAATATCAAGAAATTGAACAAAAGAGGATCTTTCCCAGTTCGTGTGCTGACTTGGTGTTAGATGTATTGGTTGATCTTTGTTAAGTGTGCTATGTGGACATCTTATGTAATGTTTACTACCTGATTGTTGTTGATGTAGCAACTGATATGTTATTTGTATTAAGTGAGAGCATTATTATTGTATGTCAAATATTATTTTCTTTCTGTTATTATTAGTTGTTGTGGGTAGTTTAGAAGTTTTTGTAGCTTCATAGAATTGATTTTGCATATGACAATCATATTAATGATAGTTTCAAGTTAGGATTTTTGGAGGATGATTGGAAACGTAGTGATCTTTTGATTCTAAAACCTTACTTGAAATTGTTCATTAATATGATGGGTCTGTGTAAAATGAATGCATAAATGATAGGCATTAATAATTCATGCATATATGTCTGATGTGTTCAGATCAATGGCTTCAGCCACAAAGAGCATAGTTGCCGAGCTGAACAAAGGTGAAAAGCTCAATGGTGACAACTATGAAATTTGGCAAATGAAAATCCAGTATATGCTGGAAGAGCAAGAAGCACTTGAGGCTCTTAACCTAACCATGGTAGAACCTGAAGAAGGAAGCACTACACAGCACAAGAGAGACAAGGAAGTTTTTGCTGTGTGGAAAAGAAAGAACTCTCTTGCTCGCATCACTTTGCTGAGTAGCATGGAAAATGACGTCATGCGAGAGTTTAGGCGTTTTGACAATGCCAAAGAAATGTGGGAAGCATTGGCGGCAAGATTTGGTCATACTTCGGTGACCAGACTGAGGCAGCTCACTATTAAGTTTGACTCTTATAAAAAGCCTCATGGCCAGACCATGAAGCAACATCTTATAAAGATGTCAAACATGATAAATGAGCTGAAAGATGCTGGCCATGTCCTGACAGATGAGCGGCAAGTGAAAGCAGTGATTCGTTCATTGCCTCAGAGTTGGGAGCATATGAAGGTGCACCTGACTCATAATGAAAATATCAAAACCTTCGAGGATGCAATACGTCATCTTGAGCTGGAAGAGGACCGCATTTTGGTAGCTAAGCCGGATGTTGAACTCTATCATGCTAGTTTTAGCTCAAATGGAGCTTCGAGCTCCAAGCGCGAGCGCCCTAAATGGTTTGATAAAGGGAAAGGCAAGGATGTCCTTTAGGGAAGGAATCCAAGTTTAACCAACATGAAAGAGGAAAGCGTCCTCGCATGAAAAAGCTTGTAAGGGTAAAATGTTACAACTGTGACAATAATGGTCACTATGCTTGCGACTGTCGTGAGCCAAAGAAGGTATGCACCCCTTGTACTTTTCAGAACTTTGCTTTTGTGTCGAGTTCTGTGTTCTTAACTGAGTCTAATCATTTGTGGACTGTGGATTCAGGAGCGATAGACCATGTAGCAAATGATAGAGGATCCTTCGTGGAATTCCGACGAGTACCAACTAGAACTAAGTGGATCTATGTGGGAAACAACTTCAGAGCTGAAGTGAAAGGAATTGGCACATGCCAACTGAATATGCGTGGTGGACGCACTTTGTTCCTACATGATGTGTTGTATGCTCCGGAGATTCGTCGGAATTTAGTGTCTATTTTAGTATTGGTTAAATTATGTTTTAATATGAACTTCTATAATAAATGTGTGGATTTGTTTTTGAATACAAATTACTATGGTTGTTTTTATTTTCTAGATGGTTTCATTGTATTAGATATTGATTATGTTAATACAAATGTTTGTTATTTCCTTCTCACGTTTCCTAATACATATGATAATGATGTGAATGTGTGACATGCTAGACTTGGTCACATTGGCCAACAGCGTATGAATAGACTAGCCAAAGAGGGCTTGTTGGGCAACATTGAAAAAGTCAATTTGCCCATATGTAAGCATTGCCTAGAAAGGAAAACGACAAGGAAACCATTTGGAAAAGGTAAAAGAGTTGAATTTCCTCTGCATTTAATCCATTTTGATGTCTGTGGTCCAATGAATGTGAGAGGAAGGCATGTGGCTGTTTATTTCATCACTTTTATAGATGATTATACTCGATTCGGATATGTCTATTTGATTTCTTATAAATCTGAAGTAATAAGTTGTTTCAAAAGGTTTATGAACCTGGTAGAGAATCAATTAGACAAGAAAATAAAAGCATTGAGATCCAATCGAGGTCGATAATATTTATCTAATGAATTCAGAAAATTATGTGATGAAAAAGGAATAGAAAGACAGTTGTCTATTCCATATACTCCTCAACAAAATGGTGTTGCGGAGAGAAGAAACAGAACCCTACTGGAAATGGTTAGGTCCATGATGGCGCATGCTAACCTACTTATCCAGGTGCCTTCCAAACTAGAGTGATGCATTGTTAACCCTACTAGAGTGATGCATTGTTAACTACTGCCTATATACTTAACCAGGTGCCTTCCAAACCAGTTACTTCCACTTCATATGAGTTATGGACAGGTTGAAAATCGGACTTAAGTTTTCTTAAGCCATGAGGTTGTGCTGCCTATACACATGAGTCCTCTCACAAGTTTGGAAAATTGGGTCCCAGAGGAAAAAATAGTATTTTCATAAGATACTCGAAACACTCGAAAGGGTATGTGTTCATAGTTGAGTAGGAAAGTGGGAGCATAACTGAATTTGAATCACGGGATGTCACATTGTTAGAGGATGAATTTCCTAAGAAGGGCGAAATAGGAGAAGATTACTCCCTATTTGAAACATTGGATCAAGATAATGATATTAGTGGAGTTCGTCCAAGTGGGAGTAATATGAGAAGTGATGAATTGAATTCAACTCATTTTCAATTGCAACCACATGATGAGATGACGTCATCATTATCTAATTCAAGAGGGAGCATAATGGGAAATGATGTGCAAAGTGTACAATCTCCCATACGGCGAACAAATCGCCAAAGTATTCATCGTCGACGTTTTGACATTGAATGGGAAACTTTTATGGTTGCTCCACAAGATAAGGATGAGCTAAGAAATATTAATGATGCTCTAAATTGCCCTAATAAGGAAAAATGGATTCATGCAATGGAAGAGGAAATGGAGTCAATGAAATCAAACCAAGTCTGGGAACTGATTGATCTTCCAAAAGGACGCAGAGCTATTGGGAACAAGTGGGTTCTCAAAATAAAGCGAAAGGTTGATGGCTCTATAGAAAGGCATAAGGCTCACCTTGTGGCGAAAGGATATAATCAACAGGAAGGAATTGATTATGAAGATACATTTTCTCCTGTAGTGAGATTTACCTCAATTCGCATTATTTTGGCAATAGTAGCTAGTATGGATCTTGAGTTACATCAGATGGATGTAAAGACCGCTTTCCTCAATGGAGAATTAGAGGAACAAATATATATGGAACAACCTACTGGTTTCATAGTGAAAGGCCAAGAAGAAAAGGTATGTCAACTTTTGAAATCGATATATGGCCTCAAGCAATCATCGAGACAATGGTATATACGTTTTCATAATGCCATAATGGCATATGATTTTACAATGATAGATGATGATCATTGTGTATATATCAAAAGATCTAAGGATCAATTTGTAATCATATCATTATATGTTGATGATATACTGATTTCCGGAAGCAATATGGAGTTTGTTAATACTGTCAAGAGTTGGTTGTCTTCCAACTTTGAGATGAAGGATATGGGTGAGGCTGCATACATTCTTGGAGTTAAGATTTCAAGAGATCGTTCAAAGAGATCGTTGTCTTTTTCGCAAGAAACATACTTAAATAAAGTTCTTGAACGATTTCGTATGCAAGATTGTAAACCCATAGACACTCCTATTGCGAAAGGTGAAGGATTGAGTCATAAACTGTGTCAAAAAACTCCACAAGAGAAGGAACAAATGAAATATGTTCCTTATGCTAGTGTAATTGGGAGTTTGATGTACGTTATGATGTGTACAAGACCTGACATATGTTTTGCAGTTGAAATGGTGAGTAGATACCAATCCAATCCAGGTCTAGCACATTGGAAAGCCGTTAAGAGAATACTGAGGTATCTAAAGGGAACTGCTGATTTCAAGTTGAATTACCGAGGAAAGGATCTGCGACTTGAAGGCTATTCAGATGCTGATTGGGGAGGAGATTTAGATGAAAGAAAATCTACATCAAGATTTTCTTTCTTACTGAACAATGGCGCCATATCATGGAGTAGTAAGAAGCAAACGTGTATAGCCTTGTCCACGATGGAAGCTGAGTTCGTGGCATTATCAGTAGCGGTACAAGAAGAAGTTTGGCTTAAGAGATTTTTGGATCATTTAGGTGTTAATGAGAAAGCTGCAAATCCATTATTGGTTAACCGTGATAGCCAAGCAGCTATAGCGTACACCAAATATCCAAAATATCATGGCAAGACCAAACATATAGATACAAAGTATAACTTTGTCAAGGATATGGTTGCACGAAAGGATGTGAACTTACAGTACATATCTACGCAAAAAATGGTAGCAGATCCTATGACAAAACAAATACCTAGAGATGTGTTTTGTGGTCATGTAAAATCTCTAAGATTGCGTAGAGTCTGATGTACTTGATATTGTAATTTCCCTGAGTTGTTCACATCAATGAACTTGTGTTGTTTCATTATTAATGCCTATGAATTTGTGTATGATCTTTATGCATCTTAATGCTCAGTGCATTACTTTAAGTTAATGAAGTATGTCGGACAGATAAAAGATTAGCTCACTCACACGGGTAATCGCCTCTATTCACTATGTGATAAATGGAGATGAGACTGTTTTTAAGCTTATTATCTAGGTGATAATTGAGAGCTCAAGCTTAAAATACGTATGTCGCCTTAACTAAGTGTTAAAATGAGGACATAATACTTACGATGTCCGAAAGTAAAATACCCCACATATTTTACTTTATCTGTCTAAGATGCCAGATATGAGTACTGATGAATTTTGTGATTGAGTAGATACGTGAACTTAAGTTAGACATTGGGTATGTCTGAACTATCATCTGTACGGTATTGAAAGTGTAGACATACGCTCCATGGGAAATGAGTTAATACAGTAATATATATTTCATACTACGTATGCATGAGACGACCAATAAGAGTGGCAAAAAGTTTGATCTCAACTTTTATGACGTGTGAGACTCTTGAGGAAAAGAGTTCCTCAATTTTAGTGCCATCATGACTCTTATTTATTCTCAAGATTTCTATTTAGTGTTTGCTATCTTAGGATGTTGCCAATGGTCATGAGTTGATTCGATCTAATGGGACATTTCTAGAAAAACAAGCTGAACTGAAGTTGAGAGTTTAAAGGAATGAGGAAGATCGAATTTAGAGAATCACACTGTAGTTTTGTATTCACTAGTCGACCAATTATGATTGTCTTTGGGATAATTATAATTGTGATACAATATATATATATATACACATCATTGTTTAAAAGAGATCAAGATAGATATAAATGTGATCGATCGATCTAGGGTACTGCATACTAAATCTATTCGGAGTGTGATGCCCATTATGAGTTGCTATATATTCCTAACAGATGTATAGCAACGAGCTCTCAAAGTATGCTGGTCGCACGGATTATTCACCGGTATGAATGTTGAAGAGAGGTAAAGAGAATCATGTTCGGCCCACCATGTGCGAGTGGGAGATGATGGTTTTATTAGTGATGGGCTTAAGGCCCGTCCGCCCATATTGGGCTTAAAAGCCCGACCCAAAAGATTAGGGCCCATGGATGAAGGGTTACGATTCTTTGATTTTTGGAGGGACGTATATAAAGGGAGGAGAGAGAAGGAGAACGTACCTTTTGACATTACGTACGTTCCTTCCTCCCTCTCTCCCTCCAAATAGAACAATAAGCGAAAGAGACGACGCCGTCTTCCCTTCAAGGCGAATTGACATCATCGGATCGAACATGGCCAAATTCTCTTCCTCTTATCGGCGTCGGTGTTTAATCTATGGCTAACAAGGTATGCTCGAATCCGTGATATGCTTTAGGATCGGTGATACGTGATTTTCCCGGGCTTGTCTTCCGCATTCGTTTTAGGGGTTCGATTTAGTGTCGAATCCGGTTTTCGGGGATCCATTAATCCCAACAAGGGTAAAGGAAGACTCAACCATCTTCTCGGAACAGGTCCAACACCAGAAGATCCCACGTTCAACGCATGGGATGAGGCAGATTCAATGATCATGTCATGGCTTTGGGATTCAATGGATTCGGCCATAAGTGATACATGTATGTTTCTCAAAACTGCAAAGGAGATTTGGGATTCTATTCGCATGACTTATTCAAAGGCTCAAGATGCAGCATAAGTATATGAAATCAAGGTAAAGACAAATGCAACAAAACAAGGGAGCAAAACTGTGACAGAATATGCCAATTCCTTTCAAAATCTATGGCAAGAACTCGATCATTATCGAGTATTTGAGATGAAGTGTGTAGATGATGCTGCAACTCTAAAAACCTTCATTGAGAAGGATCGAGTATATGATTTCCTGGCAGGTCTTAATTCTGAATTTGATCAAGTCAGAATTCAAATCCTTGGAAAAGAAGAAATCCCTTCTTTGGAAGAGACGATCTCTCTAATCCGGGCAGAAGAAAGTCGAAGGGGAATAATGCTAGAGCCTCAAGCTGTGGAAGGCTCAGCATTAGTCACTCGCAATGCGTCAACACAAGAAAGAGGAAAGGTGGATGCTTCGAGGCCTACATGGAGGGATAATTGAGATAGTTTGTGGTGTACCTATTGTAAGAAGCCAAGGCATACAAAGGAAGGTTGCTGGAAACTAAATGGCAAACCAACAACCTCAAGCCTAGAGTGGGGAAACAAAAGAGGACAGCCAAGGCCCCAAGCTCATCTAATTGAACAGACCAGCAAGCAAACCAGTCACAGTGAAGGACAGGTGAAAGAATCATTCAGCAGTGAGGAAATAGAAAGAATTAAAGGACTTTTAGGGTCTCTCGATAAACCCTCCAATGCATGTTCCTTAGCACTCTCAGGTAAGTCTCCATTCTTTTTTTTTTTTTTTTGTCTAAATGCCTCTAAAAAACTTTCAAGTGAAGCTTGGATAATAGACTCAGGTGCCACTGATCACATGACTCACACTTCACATTTTTTTAGTAACTACACCCCATGTCCAAGCAATAGGAAAATAGTGGTGGCAGATGGTTCTCTAGCCACTGTTGCAGGAGTTGGTGATATCTATATTACACTTGTTCTCACTTTAAAAGATGTCCTCCATGTGCCAAAACTATTAGCCAACCTAGTCTCCATACAAAGGCTCACCAATGACCTCAAATGTTATGCAATTTTTTACCCTACCTACTGTGTTTTTCAGGAACATGATTTAGAGAGGAAGATTGGACTTGCTAAGGAAAATAATGAGTTGTACTATCTTGAGACACCGAGGATTTCGAAGAAAGTCATAAACAATTCTCCCTTGTCATTTCTTAGTACTTCAAATAAGGATGCCATTTGGTTTTACCATTTTCGTTTTGGTCATCCATCTTTTCGTATCTTAAATATCATGTTTCCTTCCTTATTTAAAGGATTAGATATGAGTCAATTCCAATGTGATACTTGTGAATTTGCTAATCACACCCGTGTATCTTTTCTTATAAACAACAAAAGAAGTTCTCATCCTTTTGATTTGATTTGCAGTGACATTTGGGGACCTTCCACAATTCCAAATATCTTAGGGGCTCGATGGTTTGTTTCTCTAATTGATGACCGCACTAGGTCACATGGATATTCTTTCTCAAACACAAATCTAATGTAAGTAGTATTGTCCCTAATTTTAATTCTATGGTTCAAAATCAATTTGGAGTTAAAATTAAGAGCTTTAGATCGATAATGCTAGAGACTACTTTAATCAGATCTTGTCAACTTATTTCCAAAAGGAAGGGATCATCCATGAGTCATCTTATGTAAACACACCACAACAAAATGGGGTGGCTGAAAGGAAAAATGGTCATTTTCTCAACACTACTCGAGCATTGTTGTTTCATGGAAATGTCCCTAAGTCTTATTGGGGGGAAGCTGTTCTTACATCTACATACATGATTAATAGATTACCATCAAGAGTACTAGATTTCAAAACTCCTATGGCAATTCTTTCTAGCTTTTATCCCAATTTCAGGACAACAAATAATCTCACACCTAGAGTCTTTGGCTGCACCTCATTTGTACATGTTCATAATCAGCAAAGGGGAAAACTAGATCCTAGAGCAATCAAGTGTGTCTTTCTTGGTTACTCCTCTACACAAAAGGGATATAAATGTTATCATCCTCCTCCTCGAAAGACCTATATATTAGTCGATGTTACATTTGTAGAAAACAAACCTTACTTTCCACAGTCTTATCTTCAGGGGGAGAAGTCATTAGTTGAAGATAAAGACTTGGACGATCTTAATCTTGACTTACCTCCTACTAATCTTCCAATCCGAGCTCCCACTTCTAATCTGTGACATCCAGATTTTTCAACCCTGTCTTCTACTAAATAAATCGGGCATTTCATTGACACGCCTATAGGGTTATTCTCAGAGCCGATCACTCTCGAGATAATTAGACTATCTAGGGAAATTATTAAGGAATTTTAAGGCAATAGACTTGAGAACTTGATCAGGAATCGGCTTTTTGACCGTGTCCATCTCTAGAGGTCATTACGGCACAGTTAAAAATCAATTTGAAATAAGAGATAGACTGGTTTGACAGAGATGTGTGGCTAATCGTGGGTGACCCCACTAAATTAGAAAATTCTCGTCGACCGGCTCTAGATTGATTTTCTTATTGTTTTGGTACCTGTGTCCACATTTGTATCCTCAAGATTTTCACGACAATCAAGAGTCACCAATGAGTCAAGTGGGTTAATAGTGGCTCGAAGAAAATCAATCACGGGTCATTTGCACTTAAAAATATATAAAAGTTACCTGGTAGCCTAGTTCACGCTAAAAACGCATCGAATGGAAATTAATCATCGATTCGAGTCCGATTTCAGAAATTGAAGTTTCGGTCGCATCACAATAAATTCTAGGAGTGTCGACTCGCCTCGAAGATTTTTCTGACAATCGACACTTTTTGGGAAAAAGTCGTATCGGGTTGTTTTAGTGCAGAAAATGACGGAGGTGGTTTTCGATTGCGAAATTGAGAAGCGTGAGGGATTATTGGATGAGGAAAATTGTCAATTGAGGCATTGAAGTGCCAATTGATTTTTGTAGAGGTCAAATGAAATTAAATCGAGCAAGTTCGATGTCCAATTGAGGAGGGCTTGTGCCAAAATTCGTGTACCCCACAAAGCCACAACCTTTGGACCACTTTGTCTTTTAGAAGAGGGTGTTTTGATGGCCTATTGAAGGCCAAGTATTCTTACATGGCCAAGAGTGATTTTGGAAGATATTTTGTGAAATATCCAGCCAAGTGGAGCCCAACTCTCACTCATCTCCATCTCATTTCCCTCACACCCCCACAACCGAATAGCCTCTCTCTCCCCTTTTCGTTTCGTGCGACACTCCCAGTTGAAGAAGACGAAGATGCTTGCTGAAGACCCTCGCTGCCGGCTGCACGTCACCACTGCCACCTGCCAACGTATTGGCTTGCTTCGGTCAACAAGAGCAACAAGCAAGCTGTTGGTTGACGGCTTGAAGCCCACTCCTCCGTCTGCCAGCACTCCACCTTTGCTGGTCTCTCCTCCCCTCCGCGCCACTTGTCCATGCCCTGCGGATCTTTAGTCAACAGTAGCAAGGTTCCGCCCATTTGGTTGACCGAAGCTGCCATCTACCCATCCCCACGTCTCCCCGCTGCCAGCTTCTTGGCCTATTTCGGTCAACAAGTGAGCCACTGAAGCTTCTCAGTTGGCTGAGACGCCCTGTCGCGTTGCCACTTGGCAGCGCCTGCCTTGGGTTCAATCAACAAACTGGCGCGAAGACCACTGAGCGAAGCTGATTCTTGTTCTTTTGCTACCACGTTCGAGCTTCTCCATCTACTCGATCAACAACGAAGCCTTTGTGTTGACTCCATCAACGAAGACCACCCATCTTCGTGTCTTCGTCCACTGAGTCAATCAAGTGAAGCCAGCGAAGCAACCTCCACCGAGCTGCTAGGAAGACCAAAGAAGTCTGCATCCATCTCCGTTGCAATTCGCAAATTGGAGCCCACGGGATTCGGTCTTCGAAGCCTAGCACTTCCAACCCAGTGAATTTCCTTTGGGCCGCAAGTTAGGCCAGAATTCAGCCCAGCAATTTCAGTCTTTCGGCCCAGCAAAAACAAGCCCACGTGATCCACCAAAGTTCAGCCGCAAGCCCATTCAAAGAAATCAGCTCCTTGGGCCACCGAATCCACAAGTGCAGCCCAATCCAAATTCAGTCCAAGTTCAGCCTGCAAAGAGCCCAATCACAGTTAGGCCCAAGCCCAAGAGCAAGCACATTCCAGTGCAAGAACAAATCTCATTTGGGCCGAGATTTGTTGGGCCCGTTCTAGGCTCGGTCTAAGCCCGCCAGTGTCGTCGAAAGTCTGATTTTAGTCGGCGTTGCGGTGATTCAGTTCTCACTTTTACCAAGTAAGTTTTATTCACTAATGCTTTCTTAGTTTGCTAATTATGCTTAGCGGTTGGTTAGATTTAATTAAATGCAATTAGGTGGTTAGATTAGTTTAGATCAATTAAATTAGAGACTTAATGATGCATGTTAGGTGGTTAGAAATAGACATTAGCAAGTAGGCATGCCATGTTATTTATGGAACAAGTCTCGGTAATTTTCCGGGCTCGTCTCGGCGTCCAATTTGGCATTATGGGCCTAAATTGGATTTTTTATAATTATTTATTTAATTTTCGAAATTATTTATTTAATTATTTATTTTTCCAGAAATTCAACCGGATAGCCGGTGACCAAAATTTCGTGCTGATCGTTGTGGTGCAGTCCGTTTATTTATTTGAGCTTTATTTGGTGCTAAAGTAATTTATGAGTGATTTTCAAATTCATTCATAAATTAGATCTTGAAAGGGTCGGGTGAGACCGTAAAGCCACTAGATCTTGAAAGGGTCGGATGGGACCGTAAAGCCATTAGATCTTGAAAGGGTCGGGTGGAACCATAAAGCCATTAGATCTTGAAATGGTCAGGTCGGGTGGGACCGTAAAGCCACTAAGGGTCCGTTTGGTTCAATTTTGGGGAAATGCAAAGTCATTTCCCCAAGTATCCTTGAGTAAATGGGCATTCTCTGAAAGCAAAGGTGTTTGGAAGTGTATATTTTGCAAAGTAATTTTTAGGTTAAAAAAAAGGAAAAAAAGAAAAGAAAAGAAAATGGAGGAGGAGATGGAGCTGCGTGATCGTGGGGGAGCGGCTGGTGGCGGTGGCGCTGGTGGTGGTGGTGGTGAAGCGGTGGTGGTGGCGATGGTAGGGAGGCAGCTCGCCTGAGGTCGCCGACCTCAGGTGAGCGTCGCTTGTCGGGTCGACGCCGCCCGAGGCCGCGACCTCGGCAAGCGTTGCCTCAAACTGTGCGACCCAAGCGACGCCTGAGGCCCCGCGACCTCAGGCGGCGTCGCCTGGGTCGCGCGGTCTCAAGCGACGCCTGGGTCGCTCAACCTCAGGCGGCGGCACCTGGGTCGCGCAACCCAGGTGACACCCGAGGTCGCCGGACCTCAGGCCACCTCGGCTGAGCCCGGCGGCTAGATCTGGCCCTCTGGTGGCCAAGCGTCGCCCACCGCAAAGAAGAAGACAAACGGCGAAGAAGATAGGCGGTGAAGAAGACGAACGGCGAAGAATATGGGCGGTGAAGAAGGTGATGAACAGTGATTCGGAATCGCATCTCCAAAATGGGAATGCTCAAAGCAACCCCAACCCAGCATTGGGCTTTCAGCATTGGGGATGCTAGCATTGGGCAAATGGGCATTCAAAAACACATGCCAAAGACAAAATATTTTCCCCAATGGGCTTTGGGAGCCCAAAGCCCCTTGGGAAAGTTGAACCAAACAGCCCCTAAATCTAAGGAATTGACTGGTGTGGGATGAATGACCTAGAAATGGTCCGACTGACATAAAATTGACTAGGTCGATTTGATCGATGCTTCGATCAGTGATATGATTGTTTGAGTACCTATTGAATCGTATTAATATGCAGATGGAATCTGAGGCCAAAGTAAGTCCTCTGACTCATGCTGTGCTTAGGCAACCGAGTAGTGTATTGGTTTACTAATCAAGTCTTAGGGGGTAAAACTCGCTGAGACGTGGTCTCATTGATTATTGAATAACCATTTCAAGACCCTGAGGAGAAGCTGAGGAGGAGGAACCTGAAGGGGAGAAATACTTTTGAAGAAGAAGATGATTCAGAGAGGGATCTTGAGTATAACCCTGATGTGGATTGAGATCTCATCCCTTTTGTAAGCCCTGTCTTAGTGTGGATAGGTGTGAGACAAGTATGTTGTGAATAGTAAATATACTATGAGTTGTGCTGTTAATAAAAGTATGGTTGTGAAATTCAATATGAAAAAAAATATGGCCTGCTTTTCTATCCTACTGTTTTAATGTCTGGAGATTTATAACTGCTTCCGCATGCGCATAAGTAATTGAAAGGGTCGGCGATACTTAGTCTCAGAATATCGCACTTTAGAATCGACCTAGAAAGAAGGATGGGTGCATCCCTGAGGATCGGGGTGTGACATGATCAACCGATCCCTAATCAATCAACTCTTGACCAATCAGCCTCCAACTCTGATCAACAGGCTCCTCATGAATCAGTTTCCGATGAATCAATCTATGCCACTTCAATTCCAAACTCACTCTTTACGATTGAAACTATTCCGGAACAGGAGTCCACTCCCGTATCTCCCCATATTTATGGCTCTATGAGATTTCCTCAGGTATACTCAAGAAAGACAATTGTTCCAGACCAAACACAAGTTCAAGATTCCCATCCAAGTTTTGCAAATGAATTTTTGGTAAGTTTCGAATCTCCTTTGCATAAACAGTCAATTGATATGCTAGAAAATGACTCGCATTTTCTCATTGTTGTTAGAAAAGGTACTAGGGAGTGCACAAAGCGACCCTTGTATCTATTTGGCACATACTAGACCTGATATTACTTATTCAGCAAGTGTGATTAGTCAATTTATGCATGACCCAAGAGAATCACACTTACAAGCTGTCCATCGAGTGCTACATTATTTAAAAGAAAGTCCTGGAAAAGGAGTCCTATTTAGAAGAAATTAAAAATTGGTGCTGCAAGCTTATACCGATGCTTACTATGCAGGATCCATGGTGGATAGAAGGTCAACATCTGGTTATTGCACATTTCTTGGCGGAAATTTAGTGACTTGGTGGAGTAAAAAGCAGAATGTAGTTGCAAGATCAAGTGCTGAATTAGAATTTTGAGCAATGGCCCAAGGAATATTAGAGTTATTATGGCTTAAAATCATCCTAGAAGACTTGAAAATCAAGTGGGAGGGTCCTATGAAGCTGTATTGTGACAATAAATCAGCAATTAATATTGCTCATAATCACGTACAACATGATAGGACGAAACATATTGAAATTGACAAGCATTTCATCTAAGAAAAGATAGAAGAGGGGTTGATCTGCATGTCCTACATACCTTACGGAGATCAACTGGCTGATGTGCTAACCAAAGGACTTAATGGTGGGATCTTTCACGAAATTATCTCCAAGCTAGGAATGGAAGACATCTATTCCTCAGCTTGAGGGGGGTGTTGAATTATCCTGGTTTTTAGGAGCAGATTATTAGGAATATTCAATCCTGATTTTTTGGGTCCTAATTATTATGAAATAGCTGTAAATAATTAGCTAGGAAATGATTTATTAGTATCCCTTGATTTGTGGGATTATAGAATGTAGTTGCAAGATCAAGTGCTGAATTAGAATTTTGAGCAATGGCCCAAGGAATATGCGAGTTATTATGGCTTAAAATCATCCTAGAAGACTTGAAAATCAAGTGGGAGGGTCCTATGAAGTTGTATTGTGACAATAAATCAGCAATTAATATTGCTCATAATCACATACAACATGATAGGACGAAACATATTGAAATTGACAAGCATTTCATCTAAGAAAAGATAGAAGAGGGGTTGATTTGCATGTCCTACATACCTTACGGAGATCAACTGGCTGATGTGCTAACCAAAGGACTTAATGGTTGGATCTTTCACGAAATTATCTCCAAGCTAGGAATGGAAGACATCTATTCCTCAGCTTGAGGGGGGTGTTGAATTATCCTGGTTTTTAAGAGCTGATTATTAGGAATATTCAATCCTGATTTTTTGGGTCCTAATTATTATGAAATAGCTGTAAATAATTAACTAGGAAATGATTTATTAGTATCCCTTGATTTGTGGGATTATAGCTGTATTAGTCAGATCTGTTTTTTCCTAGTCAGTACTTGTAAAAGTCTTATAAATAGCTTTGTAATCCTGGTACAAAAACATAGAGAATTATCACAATTATTTTCTCTAACTTCTTCAGAAACAATAATTCATTCCTCATAATCCCTTAATAGATACCCTTCGACTTTTCTTGCATGATGCTTGTAGATATTAAACTCGTCGAATACGGGCATGTTTCCGATCGCAAGACAAGGAAGCTAGCAATTATATCGCTCCTCATGGGATGACTCGAGTTACCTCTCTCTAACAAGGCTCAACAATGGCGCATCCCTATTCATAGGAGAGACCAGAATAAATACGAAGAGTACCTTATATCTTCAACAGCATAAGTCTCGAAAGAGAAGATTAACTACTGAATTCTTGATTCTCCAAATCATGGATTTTCTATCTTGAATGACGGGCATGATAAAATATCATTTAGTACGAGAGAAATGATAAGGAAATTGTGGAGTGAAATGCGCTCAATTCCTTTTGCTAGTTTGTAAATGCTTTTTAAAAATGATTGTAAGTATTTATTATAGTTTGAGAATGCAGATTGATATGATGAAATGAAGAAGATATACCAACTGTTGGGATGAGAAGCCAATTGTGGACTGTGTGGTTTTCATATTGAGATGTTTAATTGGAACGTATTTGAATTTTTGAATTTACAACGATCTGTTATCTAACTGTCCAAGTACAAAACCCTAAGATTGCATCTCCACGCAATCACTTAAATACAATCGCCACGCAATTGCTGTACTCTCTCTCCCCCGCGGGGATCATCGCTTTCAGTGCCCAATGCACATATTAATGCACAAATGCATAGGTCGACGTTGGATGCATATGAACAACAGATTGTATTTGCATGAGATGGGAGTGTCATTTTGATCTTCTTCTATATGGATTATGAGCTCTCCAGTGTTCTCTGACCTTTTTCAAATCACGGCCATGAGCTTTTTAACTTTCCCAATATATAGAAAGTTAATGAGTTAATATTCACTCCTTGACCCTCCTTCAATATATGCTATGCTCTTTCATGAGCGCTTCTCAATATATTCCCCCGGGCAGATGAAGAAAAACAATGGCAAAGATAATGCATTTTGGAGTAAGCCGGCATGTCTGGTGCACTTTTATGTAGTTCAAAACACTTTTGACAAAAAAATTGTCTTTGAAACACATAGGAGAAATGTGACTGGATGCTTCAATAGAGCAAATGTCTTCAAATTCCATACCTTTCTACATTGGAATAAGTGCTGTGGAAGTCCTAAAACTAGTTACCAAAATGTAATTTAGTCCTAAAACTTGCAAAAAGAACAATTAAGTCCTAAAACTTGTCAAAATGGTTCAATTGAGTCCTAAAGTTAACACCATTAGCATTTTCTATTAAAAATGTTGACGTGACATTTTAAATTATTTTTATTTTCCAGCTGGCTTTTTAAAATATTTTTTAGTCAAAATTTTAAAAAAAATTATATTTAAAAACTAAAATTCATTTTTTTTAAATGCTAAAAAAAAAGAAAAAAAAAAGAGAAAAGGGCAGAGGAGGGAGCTGCCCATCGTCGGAGGGGCTGGTGATAGTCGCCGGCCGTCGCTTGACCAAGGCAAGGCCTCGCCGCACTAGGCGAGGGCTCGCCAACCCCAAGTGAGGGCCGGCGAGCCCTTGCTTGCAGCAAGCGAGGGTCGGTGAGGCCTCGCCCTAGTTGAGCGGCGATTGGCAACCGTCGCCGGCCCCTCCGGCAATGGGCGGCCGCCTCCTCTGCCCTTTTCTTTTAACATTTAAAAAAAAATGAATTTTGGTTTTTAAATATAATTTTTTTTAAAATTGAATAAAAAAATATTTTAAAAAGCCAGCTAGAAAATGAAAAATAATTAAAATGCCATGTCAGCATTTTTAACGGAAAATGCTAACGATGTTTACTTTAAGACTCAATTGAACTATTTTAACAAGTTTTAGGATTTAATTGCACTTTTGTAAGTTTTAGGACTCAATTGCATTTTCATGACAAATTTTAGGACTTTCGCAACACTTATCACTTATTTTCCAACATGTCAAATAATCCAAGGGTGACACTTTGTACTCTTTTATCAACCAAGTCCCTTCTAAGTAGACCATCAACTCTTTACTTTCTCATCTGGCCTAATGGAATCTAGTAATCTACAATAGCAAAAGATTGCAATAATGGTTTGCCGTCCTAACTCCAATCTCCAACAGACGAACAATCCAAGTCCATAACTTGGCACGAGATATTTACTTAAATGCCATAATTTCGAAAAGTACACTTAAGTCCAATTTCAAAGTTAAATAGAACACTTAGGTGTCACCCCCGTGAAAATCCGGCCAAATGGGTGACGTGGCAATTTTCCAGCGAGTTGAACACAAAACGATGCCGTTTTGCATGCAGACGTGGTGAGAAAATGCAAAAACGACGTTGTTTTGTGTTTGATGTGTAAATAATTAAGATAAAAATTAATTAAATTAAATTAAAACTTATTTTTATTTAAAATATTCTAAAAAATAAAAAAATCAAAATTTAAAAAACTTAAAATTAAAAAACTTAACATTTAAAAAAGTTAAAATTAAAAAAATTCAAATTCAAATAACTTAAAATTCAAATAAGTTAAAATCTAAAAACTTATAATTTAAAAAACTTATAATTAAAAAAACCTAAAATTTACAAAAAAAACTTAAAATTAAAAAAATTTAAATTTAAATAACTTAAAATTTAAAAAATTAAAATTTAAAAAACTTAAAATAAAAAAAAACTTAAAATTAAAAAAAAACTTAAAATTAAAATAACTTAAAATTTAAAAAATTAAAATTTAAAAAACTTAAATTAAAAAACTTTGTAAACTTTAAATTAAAAAAAATTAAAATTAAAAAAATTAAATTAAAAAACTTTATAAACTTAAAATTTAAAAAAAAATTAAAATTAAAAAACTTAAAATTTAAAAAAAAAAACTTAAAATTAAAAAAAATTAATTTTTTTAAAAAAAAAAAAGAGGGGCCGAAGGGGGTGACTGAGGTGGCAATTTTAATTTTACTTTTTATTTTTAAGGTTTTGAAATTTTAAGTTTTTTAAATTTAAATTTTTTTAAAATTTAAAGTTTTTTTAAATTTAAAAATTTAAAGTTTTTTTAAATTTAATATTTTTTTTAATTTAAATATTTTTTAATTTAAAGTTTTTTTAATTTAAATTTTTTTTAAAATTTAAATTTTTTTTAAATTTAAATTTTTTTTAAATTTAAATTTTTTTAAATTTTTAAAAATTTTAATTTTTTAAATTTTAAGTTTTTTTTTAATTTTTTAATATTAATTTTTAAAATTTTAAGTTTTTTAATTTTTAGGTTTTTTAAATTTTAAATTTTAAGTTTTTAATTTTTTTTTAACTTTAAGTTTTTTAAATTTGGAGTTTTTAAAATTTTTTATTTTTTAAATTTTAAATTTTTTAGAAAATTTTAAATAGAATTAAGTTTTAATTTAATTTAATTAATTTTTATATTAATTATTTACACATCGATACAAAACAACGTCGTTTTTTTTTTTTCGCCACGTCAGCATGCAAAATTGCGTCGTTTTGTGTCCAATTCGTCGGAAAATTGTCACGTCACTCATTTGGCCGGATTTTGGCCGGAGTGGCACTTAAGTGTTCTACTTTATTCCGAAATTGACACTTAAGTGTACTTTTCCGAAGTTATGGCACTTAAGTGTCCTTATGTGCCAAGTTATGGTACTCAAGATGTCCCTAACTTCCAATCTCCAGTCCGTTATATATTATTCCCGCTAAAATTTACTGTGGAATGGAGTCGTTTATACAAGTACCTCTAGGAAATCCCAGCTTGTTGAAGGCAATGAGCGAAGGCCCAAGGGTGTCTCGCCCAATGTGGTTTTTATTAAGTTCAGTCATGGTCCCTCATGCACTCGAGGCTTCACCAAGGCAATCATCATCTGATCCCTCACATATTATTTTTGTAGAAGAATCTACATCTCAGATATCACAACTTAAATTACATGCCTATATCATCATGCGCTTTCAACATGTCCTCTCTCATAGTTTGCAATCACAATGCAACTGGAACCTAGTATAAATACAGACACCAGAGGAATATAGTTAATACCATCAACATACTTTGCTAATGTGAAGGATGCTGTGACGGGGAAGTGTCACCACGACTTACTCGTTTCTTCTTGTATCTCCAAGCGACTTGGATGCGAGTTGCTGCAAGTCCTCTCCAGTATGGTGATACATACCTGCAACCAGGCATTTTTATCACGGTCATACAATGCAAAACGTTTGTCTATGTTGTCTATGTTGTCTATGTAGGAGCAAACTACAATATGGGACCAACTGGTTGTTCCTGCCTAGAGGTTCATGAAGAGAATGTGCACAGGAATCAGAGAGGATCTGAAACAGTCAACTTCGTTGCTACTCTTTATTGATAGTTCATTGATATGCTTGGTTTGCCATGTAGCAGTGATATATCATCTTTCAAGAAAGAGAAAGAACCTTATCGCTCCTTGAACTCTTGGCTTGCGCAGGAATCTTGCAAATATTCTGGTGACTTCTTCAAGGTCTTCTGCTCGTAGTGCAAAGGCTTCAACATTTGTCACGCATGTCACCGTCCTGTTACTCAGCAACCAGTTTCCAGGTGGTCTTATCTTTCGTCCATCTTCGATATCACAGATTTTGGAATGCTCTTAAAATGTCCAGTCATTCGATAATTAAAGACTACTCAAAAAGATTGCAATCTGTACCTTTGTTTACAGAAGTACTCTCAAGGCACCAAGCTAGAAGCTCTTCCCCACAAAAATCTCCTTCGCATAAACTTGTAACCCCATCTTCTCCTCTGCTCTCAATTTTCCCACGGACAATGAAAATCATCTTTTCAACACGGGCACCAGGGTGCAGGATCTTGCTTCCTTTGATGTATATTTTTTGCCTTAACCTCTCGCAAATTGCATCTATGATGTGATCCTCCATCACTGCAAATATTCGCACCTGCAACATAATACAACAGCTATTGATATTTTTTGATATGACAGTTAGTCCAGGCTTATCATGGTAGCCACAAATTTGATGTGTACAATCCCAGGTGGCTTAAACTGTTCTTTTATCTTTTTAAAGAATTCCAAAGATCTCGAGTTCTGTACTTTTCTTTGCATAGGTGGTACGGCAGAACAGACCACCGTCATGTCGAATTTGAAAATTCCATTTTGCAAAGGATTAGAGCTTGTTTTCAGAAGTGGCAGTCTTTGGAAGGATGCAGAGACGAGTGATAAATTCTTGACCGTATTGTTCTTTTGTAGTTTCCACATTGAGCTGTCTCCATGACATGCATCTAGATGCCAATTAAAACTAAGACAAAAGCTTGGTAATGTTAGCCAATAGAGACTGATAATGGAAAAGTGAGACCTTTAACATAATTTTCTTTTAGCCATCCATCTAAGTACTTGATGACCGAAAATTAAAGACTGATCATCTACTTATTTAGTTAGCTGATCGAGCTTATGCTACATATATCAGAAGTTAGCTTCCAAGTGAAGACCTATGACGAAAGCATAGCCAAATATTCAACCTGGGAGGGAGCTATCAATTTCAGAAGGCTGCACATGCTTGAAGAGACAGGAATTTTTAGTTGGAAAACATGGCTTCATCCACGAACAGCAGGGAGATTCATCTTAATTCTAAGGATTTACAAGAAAGATAACTGATTTCCGAGGGTTTAACTTGCATTAAATTCCACACTCATCTCAACTCAGTTCCAGGGCTTACTCTTTTCACAAATTTGAAGAGATGGCGTCTTATGTCTCTCTGAAGATCTTCAGGAAAATTCTCGAGAAGCATTTCTTCGTTGACTCCTCTAGTGGCGGCCCAGTGGTAAAGCTCAGCTTCGTGTACTCTTCTGCATGATAGGATATTTCCAGTCAATTGAAAAGGAGCCCCCATACGGCACAAATTGGATATGACAAACATATCTAGATGCTTCTAAGATGGACAGAACCCTCTAATTCTGTCAACCCACTGTGCATGACGTTGTAAGAAGTAATGTTTGCTTCTGAATCATAGCTATTGGTCATCATCACCATATTCAAACATCTAAAGTGCCAACAGGATCCTGGATAAATGCAATTGATGTCTCTACTCAGGAGAAAAAGTAAATGAGAAATGTTGGAAGAAATGCTGAATTTACCTTCTTAGCTGTTGAGGTAGGCGTCTGTGACTCATCCATTGCTCAACGTCACGCTGCCTTAATGACATTTCTAACCTCCTGGGATGATTGGGAAAATATAAAAAGTCATCTGACAGTTTATATCCAAGATGTCTCACGACAAAAAGATGCACTAATGGTCAATAGGAACATTCTTCATCAGTACCGGCCAAAAGAACCGACAAATTGGGAGCAGAGGTGCATAAAAAGGTCTGCATGCAGAGCACTAACAAGATTCATTAGTCCCCTTAGTTCTGATATGGGGTTTCGGTAAGTCCTTCCAAGAGATGTTGAGACATTTTTGAAGGAATAGACATAGCCTAGGATAGACCTTCTCTTTTCCAATTAATAGTACAAATTACGATTGCCCACATGCACAAGAAACACCACAAGAATATTTGGGTAAACTCCATTTCCATGAGGCAGTTGACCATTCTTGACCCCAACCCAGCTTAAAAACATAACTTAGACCAGCTCATGAATTCTTGAACTTAACCTACATGAGCACTTGGTGCTGCTATAATGCCTGAATCATTAGATTCATGAACTTAACCACTTCTCAATGTGCTTAGGATCAACAAATTACCAAGAGACCATGAACTCAGATTCATGAATGCCAATAAACTAGGAAACCAACAATCCGTGTCAATAATTCATGCATGACATGGATACATATAAGCCTAATACAATATTCGCATAGCTGAAGTATGAAATTCAAAAGCCAATACTAAAAAACTCGCATTAAAAAAAAAAAGAACCTACAAAAAAGTGTTCATCATCTCAAATGATAGCATTGTGAAACTGCTCGTCTTAGAAGCCATAAGACCATCACACATACACTTTAACATAAAATTTCAGTCAAATAAATTCGAATATTCTGCACAAGCACAATGATAAAGACTAAGGAATGATCTTTCAATGCAAAATGATTGTCAAGGTGAGAGGTCATACCTTCTTCCAAGAGACTGGAGGAAGTTCTGCATATTTCCAATGAGAAGACCAAAGAGCAAGAGGCCCAATCCAATAATGCCCATGAGAAACAGGACTTCCGGGACAAAGTCGCTTGGAGTTTGATTTCCAGCTAGAGTACTTATTTGCTTCAAAAAGTGGTACATAAGATCAGCACAATGCAAAAGAAATGTCTACAGATTGTATCATCACATTAAGGGATATCTAATGCATGATGTTAGGACAGCACTAGAATGTTTCTCTGCATGCCATATTCTTAAATGCAACCATGGAAATAGAGAAAACAAATTAACAAGTTTAGGCGGAATTTAGAGGATATTGAATCAGGATGGGCTGGCAGCAATTTGTTACACACAATATCCAAAAGCAATAGTCATTCTCCTTCGTACTTATTATTCTCTCTCTCAAGAATCAAAAAGAGAATATTGTGCAATCATCGTCTCTTCTTTCCTCATCATTTAATGTGCTATTCTCATCAATAGGAGCAAACAAAATGACACCTACAACCAAGATACGCCCTACTGCCTCAATCTTTCCGAAAGTGAAAAATACAGTAGAAACTCCCCACGGATAGAAAGATATTAAATGGAGCTATCATGGGGAAAAAAAAAGAGAAAGTGATAAAATGAAGTGGAGAGTCCTTTGAATCTGCAGTTTTGACTTGCATTAATGGAAAGTCAAAAGTTCAGGGTTTCATCCTGCAGAAAGCCATGTATCTCATTCCATATCTACCAAGGAATCAAGAGCCGCTTTGCTGCAGCTCAATAGTGTGTTTGCTCCCGTGGATATTGCTAAGAGTGCACATATCATAATAAAACAAGGAGAAGGATCGTTCCCCGCACACATTCAGCCATGGCATAAATTGATTTACAGCTTTACCCTGATTCATACTTGTCTCGACCATGCAATATTAAGAGGAAAAGGATAAAGAGCAGGAAATGGAGTAAAGTGCCTCCTCCTTGAACTTGCTAGAATGCATTGCTAGGCAGTGTATGGCAATGGTACCACGAGAAAAAAGCCGAATAGAAATGTAAACAAGTACCTGGAATCCCCAGAACAATGAATATAAGTATCTCCTGCCCATGCCTTTTTGTGTAAGTTCAACAGCATTTTTATGAATTCCATATTTATGTTCACCATTGGTTGTGAAACAAGCAGTACAGCTCTCCCACCAAGTTTCATTCTTTTTGAACTCCTTAATCTTTTGACTACATTCATAATGCACAAAGTCACACAGGTTTGGTTTGCATGCTTTCCGAAGACATTGATCAACCCTCTGGCAAAATGAAGAGAGAGAGAGATTAGTCGAAGAAAAGATTGCTATGCCGGAAAAATCTCACATTTTGTCACTGACTTGTGAAGCTACTTTACCAGAATTTAAACAGAAGATTGAAATGAAGAAAAAATTATCATATGTCCAGTTTAAAATCCCAAAAAAACAAGAAAGACGTATAGTATAAGTTCTGTGGGTCGCATGAAAGAGGTGCTTGTACCGACATGAGCTACATGAGAAAGGATCAGTACCAAGACCAGTAAATTCCTATACGGGCACTTAATACTGTGAATTACAAGTACATAGAATAACATGTGATTAGACATTGTGGTGATATAATCCTTTGCAGTCCACAGCCAGGGATGTTGACCATCTTTACATGACATCCTTATGTGACTAAATTTGATCAAAAAAAGTCTTCAGACATGGCACGTCAGTGAGGCCATGCTCGTATGGTCATAACTTTGCTTTGAAATGACATGCTGTGCCTCCCCAGTACAGTGCATGACGTGAATTTTGATGCGAGATTCCTGAGGCTTCACCCTCGGCATTAGGAGGATCCGAGATGCTAGTACCATGTCATAAACCTCTACAAGACCCCATGGATGATGCAGCTGAAAGGGGTACTAAACTCATGAAATTTGACAATGACGTGACCAAAGAACTCAATCAGTGGACACAGGCTTAGCTTTGTTGTTAAGTGCAAATAATCGCAACTTGAAAGAGTTCCTGAATGCCTTTAGTACAAATGAGCATCTTACAGAGAGGGTACACTCCCTCAATCAAACAAAACAGTGACAGAAATTAGCATTACCAGCTAAATAAAGAGGCATCGTGATGGTAATGAGTGTAGTAGCAAGAGTTCAACACACTATCCTTATTCTTCTGGGGTTCTAATACATAAGAACAAATTATGTAGAGTTAAAAAAAAAAATGATGCCACCCACCTGTAGCCCAAGAAGGTACCAGCATGATCCAACGACATGGCCAGCCAACACAAACATGAGAAGATTGATGACAAAATTTGCCCATGCTGAATCAAAAATGAGGCCAGTAGGAGATTGACCCACAAGTAAGGGCAAAACTCGATATAATCTGAGAATGTATTGGAGTAGAACGCCTGCGCGTAAAAGTGTCATTGCATACTTTGCAGAAAGTATCAATATCTGCAAGCAGTCAAGGAAGCATTTGATTATCAGAAGAGAGTAGTCATATCAAGACATGATACTAACAGCTATTGTGGTCCACTCGGTGGAACATTTCTTAGACCCCAAGATGTGGTGGGGTCAGTCATGCCACGGTATGTTATATAAATACAGGATGATAAAACACACGTATTACAAGTCAGTCCTGGAGAAAGAGCTGACTGGAGGCATGGGGGAGAGGTCCTTAGAAAGTCTCGAAAGGGACAATAAAACTCATTTACAACGATGTGATTATTTTAATAAGTAGAAGCAATAACAACCAGATTGTCTAAAGGTAATTGAGACTGCAGTGATAAGTCAGTTATGGCAATACAAATTGACTTGGCAGAACATTTAATCCAATGCAAATTTGTTTCACACTGCCAACCCAAAAAAACCTACTTCTACATTATTCATATAGCTGAAGCATGTTAAAAATCAATGTAATGTGGAAACAAATTGAGGTTAATACATCAGAGAAATAAGGACTTACTTGCGGAAGTGGAACTGCAACCAAAAGATCTAACAAGAAGTATCCTCGCAGATAATGGAGAAAGATTCTCTTTGGATGGTCAACTAAATCTCCAGCACCGGCCACTCTGGTCTCGGGAGCTACGTAAGCCAACCTAAACTGCAAAAAGTTGACAAAGAAAGAAATCGTCAAGGACTGAAAGGTGGCTGTAAAAGCTCCTAATGTGACAACCTTTCACCTTAAATTTCATTACTGCCTGAAGATGAAAGGTATGATAGAAGTTAAGCATCAAGTGAAATACCAACCTGACATATTTATGCTAGGTACGTTAATAAAGTGCTGAATAAGGGATGTAACATTTGGGTTGTGCAGTAGATCGATTGACAAATGAGAGGCAAGAACTTTCTGTCTCATGGAAGTCTGTTCTGAAGCTCTTCCAATGCAGCCTTTTTGAGTGAAAGATCAGTAAGTCTTTCCAAAAATTAAACTCTGATATTACAAGAGTTAAAATATACCCCAAGTAAAGTCTCATCTAGTTGACTTTTAGCTGTAATCAACATCAAATGACTCATCTTTTTCTAAGGAAAATGAGTATCATGTTTCCATTAAGAAGTATCAAGAGAAATCACCCCGATAGAGAAGCCTTTCACTACAAAAGGTTTCTAACAAGTCTAATTTTCTGGGTAGTATGGCCATGAGGATTTCTGAATTTATGAAGTCTAGAAAATTAAGTGTAATGAGCCATTCTGAAAAAATTGAGTATTTATATCTGAATGCAAAAAACTCTAGCAAATAGTTAGATCATCCTAAAAACTTGCACAGCAGATAGGACCACTCGTCCCTTATTTTCTGTGCTCGTTTTCATGCATAAGAAGATAAATGCCTGCAAGGTGAGTTCCTGATAATACTTGTTGCTTTTCTAAGAAAGAGACGCTCAAATAGAGGAACTTTTGAAAAGCTGGTACGAGAAGTTTGTGGCTGGGTGTATGTTCAACATATGTAGTCAACTTTGTCTACACAACATTCCAATTCACTTTGTCCAACACTACAATATGTATCTGACTGACGGGAGTACAATAGTGGATGCAGTTGAATAAAAAATTACTTATGAGTACTCGAATTGAAAACTGCAGAACATTCATATAACACCATGTAGGTTCCCTCGGAATAACACGTTTCCCCTTGAAGCATTCAAAAGTTGTTACAAGGAACAAAAATAAAAATCTATAGTGGATGAAAAGAGTAAGAAAAACAATAATAGGATACTGTTAAATTCACCAACGAGAAAAGAAAACAACCCAACAAGTTGGTAAAAAGCAGCCTACCTGCAGAAGAATGTGCAATAGGTACATGAGGTCCGTCATGCTTCTGAAAAAAACGAGTGCTGTTGCCATGGGCCTGTTTAACGTTACACACATACAGTCCTGCAATCAAGGATGGATAAGTGAAGGGAAGGAATTGTGTGCAAACCGAAAAGCTTATGATGGTTGTTTGAATCTGCAAAAGAAAAGTGACAAGAGCAATGAAGTACAAGCACAAAGGCCAAAATGCAAATAAACAAGAAATTTTAGGGGACATATGATTGATGACATTTTTTGGCAGAAAGTCACAATTTGGATAATGAATATGATCAGGATTTTATTAAAAGTATTTAAAATGGGTTCAGGCATATTATTTTTCCTTTGCTAACGCAAAACAGATGCCAACCTAAACAGGTTTGATGACTTTGGTAAAATATATTTGAAGAAATCATGGTTAAGAGATCATTTTAGTTGATTAGATCAGCCTTGGCCAAAGGAGATTTAACTTAATGTACCCAGGTCAAATTTTGAGAATTGGAAATAAACGTAACATTGAGTTATAGAGAAGGATAAACTCAAACACCACCGGTTGTAGCTTGGGCTACATGTGCATCAAACTGTGATTAAGAAGCTTAATCTGTGAAGTGGAGAATATCTGCAGATATTAACAGGGCAGTAAAAACTTGATAAGTAGTAGAATAAATCTAACCAGAACTAGGTGGTTTATAGCAGGGTGAAAAATGGAAAGAATTTCAACTTCATTTTGGGAACCACTTAGGAATTAGAGAGGAAAAAAATATAGTAAGAACGTTATTAACTTAACCATCTAGCAACCTGTATTTTCAAGCCATGTGAACTTGACAATGCTGCAGCTGAGCCATACCTTTGGTACATACAGCAAGAACAAAAACAATGGGTCTATAAAGAGGACCGCCACATAAGAAATGACAAAAAATTTGTTCCACCGCTGGACAGCTTGAGCATGAGGATTTATCACACCAGGAATGTGGGCACTGACATAAGTGAAGAACCTCCTTGCCCAACTTTTGGCATCCCCATAAAGAGCTTTGTGAAACTGCAAGTAAAAGTTAAGCAGCGAAGTTTCTTTGCTTTGAAGAAGTATATTCAGATATCCTACTGGATATGGCATGGTGCATAAAAGATGTGCTCAGAACAAAAGCATCTTTGAAATACTGGTGAAGTCAATCTCAGATTTTCGTTGTTGAACCTTTTGATACCATCGTCACCAGAACTCCAAGTCCCACACTAATTAGAAAGTTATACTTACTGCTTAGAAATAAATTTATCACCTACATATAATCGTAGAGTTATGGGACTGCGGGCAACTTATTTGAAAATCTAAGGCAGCGCTTTCTTTGGCCTTAAGCCAAATTAAATTGCTCTTTATGAGCTTCCAGCCAATAGAAGATTGTGCAAACATACAAGGTGACTTTTAAACGCAAACAGGTTAGTACTCGCAGAATACTATAGTAAATCGAAAAATTGCTAAGCAAGAAGTGGTGACCGTGATCAGAAAGTGAGAAGATAAAATTCGTGATCCCTCATTTTCTAAGAATGACAAAGTTAAAACCGACAATTTCCAGCATTCGGTAGAAATGGAGAATCTTATACTCAGGACCTAATCAAACATAGCAAAAGGCTCTGCAAGTATGGCATTTACCTGGGTATCAGCTATACTTGAACTTTCAGAACTTGTTTGTTGCGCCCTTCTATTGTAATGTGAGGGGCAAGTTGTACAGTAACGGTCATTGCACATCCCCAGTCGCCCGGACCTCAGTAAATGCTCATTTTTAGCACCATAGTCGTCATCTGTGTAGTCAATACGATCCTTTATGCTAAAAGAAGGGAATTTTTCTTTCATAGGTTGCGACTCCACTCCTGTGCTTCCAGGCGCACCGGGGTTATGCCCGAAGGTACTTTCAGGTCCGCGATTGTGTAACGGGCCACTCATTAGTGAGAAAGGTGTCCTCCTTTCACTCTTTAAAGGTCCAGTGTAACCTACTCGACTCGGTGTACTCTCGTATGACTCCATGGAGCTCGTAGGGATGGAAATTGACACACTCCGGGTCCTAGATATACGTGACCGAGGTTGAGAACTGTTATAATCATCTGATAATTGCTGGTGCGTTTCCGACAGTATCGGTACTTCATCTATTTCATCATGGGCCATTTCACATTGTAAATCTGCAGCAGGAAACGTCTAATTAGGATTTTCATATAGTAAAGCAATTTTGTGGACCATCTTTCACTGAGCTAAACATGTGATGTGGAGAAAAAACGTCAACTAAATCATATCTATTTTTCCTGTCAGAACAAATCCAGATAAGGAAAACCGGATACAAAATATTCCGAGAAAGTTTAGTAACCGGTCTTAGTTAAAATAGTTTTTTTATTACTATTCATAAGTTTTCATATTTACATTAATAGCTAGATATTATAATTTTTTTCAATAATTTCCTAAATTAACAAATAATATGTTTTTGTTTATTTATTATCCTTTTACTTTTCTGGTAAAAGTGAATCCTCATTTTGAGTTGTCCTGCCGTTTTAAGAATAAAAGTTAGAAAAATGATATCTAAAAATGATATTAATTTATCTGTAAATACTCGTACTTATTTTAATTTAAATCTCATTCTAATTTTTAGATATATTAAATTTCCAAGCTCTTGTTTCTCGTATATCTTAAACATTTTCATTAATTTTTTCGATTAGAAACTTACAATAGAAAAAATATCAACTCCTTATATACACTCCTTATATGCTGTTAAATACATGTACCTGGCTCTCATAACAAATGCCGTTCACTCGTTATATGCCGTTAAATACATGTACTTGGTTCTCGTAACAAAGGCACACGCAAGGACACGAGTATTAATTGCAGAAATCATCGGCTGAGACAAGCATCTACACACAGGAGTAGCGGGAAAAAGAGGGCATTTTGACAAACTTACAAAGCCAATACGCACAGTTCAAGCGCAAGACACCAACTTCACCGTCCGAAGGACGATCAGCTCTCAAAGCGACGAAGTAGGAACAAGTACAAGAGTGTCGAGCCCGTTGCTCTCGCTAGGCAGCGGCGGCAACCGGAGAGAGCGTGAGCTCGAGGATTGAAGCCTCCGAGCCGAAGAGGCTCGTCTTTTTTATCTGGTTTATTCTGGTTCTGCGGTTCTAGACGATGAAGATAATGCGAGGGAAGAAATATCAATGGAGACAGAGCGGAGGCTTTGTTTCTTCTACGAAGACCATAGCGAGTGATATAGAAGAAGACCCCGAGCGTTGACTGTGACCAAGACTCTCACGACTGGCTGACAAATGAAAGAACCTTTAGCTGGAAAGGAAAGGATCACATCGGATGCTTAAACAAACTCATTAATTTACATAGCTAGTGATAAAATGTCATATTATTTGACAAATTAATTTATAAGATGACTGTTAATGTGCGTTTATTTCGTAAAAAGTGAATGATTTAATAAATAATTTTCCTAAAGATGAACGCTTATATAGCTAGTGATAAAATGTAATATTGAATAAACGAAAATATATTTTTATTTTTTTATAAATATTTTTATCGTCCACAAAAATATTTAACAATGAAAAGGACCAGACATGATTAACGTCAACAAAAGTGCAAAGTGGAAGGAGTTTAACATTGGGAGAATTACCAAGAAAGTCCTAAACCTATTGCAATCGTGTCAAATTCAGTCCTAAACTTTTTTTTTTGAATCGCCTTAGTCTGACGACCGCCAGAGCCAAGGAAGGAGGAAGGAGGAGGAAAAAAAAAAAATAATAAGAATAAATTAATAAAATATAATAAAATATTATTAAAAAAAGCTCGCTGGCACCGGCCACCCCACGTCAAATCGTCGGTCGCCTAATTTTGGCGGATGGACCGAACTGGAACAAAAGTAAAAGGTTTAGAACTAAATTGGCCAACAAAAAAAAAATTAGAACCGAATTGGCACAATTGTAATAGATTTATGACTTTTTTGGTAATTCTCCCGTTTAACATTTCGTGCTTTACATTCTCATTGGAGATGACAAAGGTGCGCGTGCGCGTCTTGTTAGGACCAAAAGCGTGTTTACAAGACGGGAGACACATTTGCTTTATATTTCTCTCCTTTTACCTGGGGTTGACCTCCCCTGTCTCTTTCACACGCGCATGGAAAGTTAGCGACTCTAAGGCTCCATTCGTTTCGCGGAAAATAACTTTTAGGAAAATATTTTTCGAAATTTTCGGTGTTCGGATGGCGGAAAATACATGGTCAACGGAAAATATTTTCCGGTCAACGAAAAATCCCTCTTGAAATCGCGGAAAATGATTTCCTCTTTTGAAAAGAGGAAATCATTTTCCGCACCTCTCGCACGAGCTCTCGCGCTCCCGCTGCTTTCTCCTTCCTTCATCAGTTCTCGTTCTCTCTCTCTCTTTCTTGCTCTCCCTGCTGCAATGGCTTCGACAACGTCCTTCTTCGGGATCAGCCTCCGCCCTCCCCGGCCACTCCTGCCCGCCTGCTCCGGCCAGGGCGCCGCCGCCGCCACCGCGCTCCGCTTCCTCGGCGGCTCAAAGCTGCTCGGGAGGATCCGGCTCAAGAGGGAGCACCGCGGCGGTGCCGGGAGGCTCGCGGGGAGCCCGCCGTCCGGGCCACTCATCGTGCGGCCGCGAGCCATGAGCTCGTCGGATCTGGCGGCAGAGCTCGCAGCTTGCCGGATCTAGCGGCAAAGCTCGAGCTCCCAATCCGGGCGAGCTCGAGCTCTGTCGCCAGATTCGGCACGCTCGGGTGAGATCGGCCGAGCCTCGAGCTCGCCAAATCTGGCGGTGAAGCTCGTGGCTCGCCGGATCTAGCGGCAAAGCTCGAGCTCCCGATCCGGGCGAGCTCGAGCTCTATTGCCAGATCTGGTGAGCTCGGGTGAGATCGGGCCGAGCCTCGAGCTCGCCGGATCGGCCACCGGGTGTTGGTCGGGGCTGGCGGGCAGGCGGCCATCGTCGAGCGGGAAGGAGGTGGCGGCGATGAAGGAGGAAGAAGGAGGAGGAAGGAGGCGACGAGCGGACGAAGCCACTCGGGAGGAAGAAGGAGGAGGAAGGAGGCGACAACGGACGAAGCCACTCGGGAGGAAGAAGGAGGAGGGAGGAAGGAAAAGAAAAAGAAATAATAAATAATAAAAATTTCTAATTTAAGAAAATATAAATAAATAAAATAAATTTTTTGGTCAATTAAAAATATTAAAATTCAATTTTTGATAATTTTTTCCAGAATAATGTTTGAGCTAACGAACAGTGGAAAATATTTTCCACTTAAATTTTAGATTTTGGCCGAACACCGGAAAATAGAGTCATTTTCCTGAAAAATGACTTCTAGGAAAATGTTTGGTATTGGATCTTCTTGTTGTTCATGCTACAAAGCTTACTCGTGAATTACATCCAAGAAGTTTAGTGTTGAAGCCGATCAAATCTTGTGATAAGATTTGCATGTAATTCTCTCGTGAGATTGAGATATTATTTTTGAGGAATTTCGGGGCTAAACATCGCATGCGTTATTGGGTGTAATCGGGGTTTGGGAAACACCGAGAGAGTGTTTGAGTGACTTGAGTGTGTAATTTCCTTGTATCGCTTGATCTATAATGAAACTCGCTGTTGCTCTCCCCTTGGACGTAGGTCTTTACAACCGAACCACGTAAATCTGGTGTCCGATTTATTTTCTTTTTCTGTCTATATTATTGTTCGATCGCTCGCTTTTCGCAACAGTGCTTGTGCTTGGAACAAACTTAGCTCCGATACCACTTGTCACGGGCCGATTGATCTAGCGTTCCCTTGCCCGTGCGGCCTCAGGATTTCTCCCAAGTCAGCCTTTCTCACACTCGACTCGCAAGGATCTTAGAAAGAGAAGCTCTGCTTTTGTATTACTTGTGAATGAGATGATACAATAAGGGGGATGAGACCCATATTTATACAAAGACAAGGCAAACCGTATCTGTAAATATCTCATCGATCTAACGGTGGAGACTACATCTCCCCAACTACCAACTACCAACGACACGCATTTATTACATATGAATACATTTACAGTATCGCTCGTTCCCAGGAGTATTCTAGAAGACTCAAGAAAACCCTAGCAGTCAAGGATACAAGCCGAGGGTCGCTTGATCCATAATCATGTCACGGCTATCCCATAGGAACCTCTTGGATTGTCGTTCTTTCGGGTTATGACAATGTTAAAATAGCATTACATACAAAATCTTTCATCATTTTAATTATATTTAGAAATTTTTAAGAGTCAACCTACTTTCTTTGTGTAGACTTAACAACTGTGCAGCTAAGTTACCTAATATGAAGATGTATATTCCTCTCGATCACAATCTATAATTCATTTTAATGACTGCTCATGTAAGAATCGGTGTTCTCAAACTGTATTTATGTAAAAATCAAATTCCTATCTCTCCTTTTTATCCATGAAAGTGTCCTAAAGAAGATATCTTATCACTAAGTGAACTTACAAGAGAAAAGTAAGCAAAGAGGAGAAGGAAGTAGGAATTGGAATAGGAAGAACCCTAAGCTCGACCCATCAAACCCAACCAACTAGGCTAAGGCCAACTAGGAGACCTGAGCAACAAGCATTTACTATGCATTTCCTCTTCATCTCCACTCTTTCCTGGAAAATGGTTGGAGGCATTTCGTGTTGGCTTGGTTGGTGATGCACAACTCAAGAAAACTTGGCGACCCAGGAATGATTGGCAATGGGTGTGATAAATTTGTCCCGACTTTTCAAGGGGTGCTCTCTTAAAGCGTTTGTTTAGTAATGAATACCTCCACAAAAAGATGGAATTAACATTAGAAACAACAATTCATTCCTCATAATCACTTGATAGATACCCTTTGACTTTTCTTGCACAATGCTTGTAGATATTAAATTTGTTGAATTTGGGCATGTCTCCGATCGCAAGACAATGAAGTATGGCTCCTCACGGGATGACTTGAATTACCTCTCTCTAACAAGGCTCAACAATGGCGCATCCCTATTCATAGGAGAGACCATAATAAATACGAAGAGTACCTTATATCTTTAACAGCATAAGTCTTGAATGAGAAGATTAACTACTGAATTCATGATTCTCTAGATCACGGATTTTCTATCTTGAATGACAAGCGTGGTAAAATATCATTTAGTACGCGAAAACAATAGAAAAATTGTGGAGTGAAATGTGCCCAATTCCTTTTGTTAGTTTGTAAATGCTTTTTAAAATTGATTGTAAGTATTTATTATAGTTTGAGACTGCAGATTGATATGATGAAATGAAGAAGATATACCAACTGTTGGGATGAGAAGCCAATTATGGACTGTGGTTTTCATATTGAGATGTGTTTTTTTTTTTTTTTTTTTTTTTGGTAAGGTTGAGATGTTTAATTGGAACGAATTTGAATTTTCGAATTCACAACGATCTGTTATCTAACTTGTCCAAGTACAAAACCTTAAGATTGCATCTCCACGCAATCACTTAAATACAATCGCCATGCAATTGCCGTACTGTCTGTCTGTCTCTCTCTCTCTCTCTCTCTCTCTCTCTCTCTCTCTCTCCCCCGCGGGCATCATCGCTTTCAGTGCCCAATGCACATATTAAAGCACGAATGCATAGGTCAACGGTGGATGCAAATGAACAACAGATTGTATTTGCATGAGATGAGAGTGTCATTTCGGTCTTCTTCTATACGGATTATGAGCTCTCCAGTGTTTTCTGACCTTTTTCAAATCACGGCCATGAGCTTTTTACTTTCCCAATATATAGAAAGTTAATGAGCTAACATTCACTCCTCAACCCTCCTTCAATATTATGCTATGCCCTTTCATGAGCGCTTCTCAATATAAGCCCCCAGGCGGATGAAGAAAAATGATGGCAAAAATAATGCATTTTGGAGTAAGCCGGCATGTCTGGTGCACTTTTATGTAGTTCAAAACACTTTCGACAAAAAAATTGTCATTGAAACACATAGGGGAAACCTGTGACTGAATGCTTCAATAGAGCAAATGTCTTCAAATTCCATGCCTTTCTACTTTTGAACGGATTTTCCAACATGCCAAATAATACAAGGGTGACACTCTCCACTCTTTTATCAACCAAGTCCCTTCTAAGTAGACTATCAACTCTTTACTTTCTCATCTGGCCTGATGGAATCTAGAAATCTATAGTAGCAAAAGAGCAAAAGAACGCTTCAAGTGTCATAACTTTGGCCAAAGGAACACTTAAATGCCATAACTTACGAAAAGTACACTTAAGTGCCACTTTCAAGAAAAACGGATCACTTGAGTGCCAATCTGGCGAAAATCCAACCAAAATGTCGACGTTGCACTTTTCCGGCGAACTGAGCTCAAAACGACACCGTTTTGCACGCTAACGTGGCCAAAACGGCGTCGTTTTTGGCCGACGTGGTAAAAAAAAATTAAAAAATTAATTAAATTAATTTTAAAATTAAATTTAGTTAAAATATTTAAAAATAATAATTTTAAATTAAATTTATTTGAAATATTAAAAATTAAATATTTAAAAATTTAAAAATTTAAAAAAATTTAAAAAAAAAAAAAAAAAGGAAAGGAAAGGGGGAGGCGGGCTGAGGGATTCTCCCTCGGCCTCCTCCGCCGCCCCCCGCCGCCGTCGAGAAGGGCCGGCGACGGCGAGGGAGGGCCGGCCGGGGTTGCGGGCCGGCCGTGGGTCGGCAACCACGCCGACGGGCCGGCAGCGAGGGCTCGCGAGCCCTCGCCCGATCCGGCGACCCCCGGCGGCGGCGGCCCTTGGCCGGCCGGCGAGGGCCGCCAATCCTCGCCGAATCTGGGAGAGAGCCGCGACCCTCCCCAGATCTGTGGCGAGGGCTGCAACCCTCGCCCCGATCTGGAGCAAGGGCTCGCGAGCCCTCGCCGTTGGTCGACCGAGGTCGCCCGCCCGGCCGGGCACGGCGACCCCGGCCGACCCCCCCCCGTCGTCGGCCCTTCCGGCAAGGGGGGGCGGCGCGGCAGCGACTTGAGGGCTAATCCCTCAGCCGCCTCCCCCCTTTCCTTTTTTTTTTTTTTAAAAATATTTCAACTAATTTCAAAATTATTAATTTAAAATATTTTAAATAAATTTAATTTAATTATTTTACTTTATTTTATTTTTTTTGCCACATCAGCCAAAATGACGTCGTTTTGGCCACGTCGCATGCAAAAAACGGCGTCGTTTTAAGCTCAGTTCGCCGAAAAGTGCCACGTCGACATTTTGGCCGAATTCTTGCCGGATTGGCACTCAAGTGATCCATTTTTCTTGAAAGTGACACTTAAATGTACCTTTCGTAAGTTATCGCACTTAAGTATCCCTTTGGCCAAAATTATGGCACTTCAGGGGTCCGCACGTCGTAGCAAAAGACTGCAATAATAGTTTGCCGTCCTAACTCCAATCTCTAGTCCGCTTTATATTATTCCCGCTAAAATTTACTGTGGAATGGAGTCGTTTATACAAGTACCTATAGGAAATCTCAGCTCATTGAAAGCAATGAGCGAAGGGTGTCTCACCCAATGTGGTTTTATTAAGCTCAGTCATGGTCCCTCATGCGCTCGACGCTCCACCAAGGCTATCATCATCTAATCCCTCACGTATTATATTTGTAAAAGAATCTACATCTCAGATATCACAACTAAAATTACATGCCTATATCATCATGCGCTTCCAACATGTCCTCTCTTATAGTTTGCAGTCACAATGCAACTGGAACCTGGTATAAATACAGACAGCAGGGGAACGTAGTTAATACCATCAACATACTTTGCTAATGTGAAGGACGCTGTGATGGGGAAGTGTCGCCATGACTTAGTCGTTTCTTCTTGTATCTCCAAGCGACTTGGATGCGAGTTGCTGCAAGTCCTCTCCAGTATGGTGATACATACCTGCAACCAGGCATTTTTATCACGGTCATACAATGCAAAACGTTTGTCTATGTTGTGTATGTAGGAGCAAAATACAATATGGGACCAACTAGTTGTTCCTGCCTAGAGGTTCAAAAAGAGAATGTGCACAGGAATCAGAGAGGATCAGAAACAGTTAACTTAGTTGCTACTTTTTTATTGATAGTTCATTGATATGCTTGGTTTGCCATGTAGTAGTGCTATATCATCTTTCAAGAAAGAGAAAGAACCTTATGGCTCCTTGAACTCTTGAATTGCGCAGGAATCTTGCAAATATTCTGGTGACTTCTTCAAGGTCTTCTGCTCGTAGTGCAAAGGCTTCAACATTTGTCACGCATGTCACCGTCCTGTTACTCAGCAACCAGTTTCCAGGTGGTCTTATCTTTCGTCCATCTTCAATATCACAGATTTTGGAATGCTCTTAAAATGTCCAGTCATTCGATAACTAAAGACTACCAAGAAAGAATGCAATCTGTACCTTTGTTTACAGAAGAACTCTCAAGGCACCAAGCTAGAAGCTCTTCCCCACAAAAATCTCCTTCGCATAAACTCGTAACCCCGTCTTCTCCTCTGCTCTCAATTTTCCCACGGACAATGAAAATCATCTTTTCAACACGGGCACCGGGGTGCAGGATTTTGCTTCCTTTGATGTATATTTTTTGCCTTAACCTCTCGCAAATTGCATCTATGATGTGATCCTCCATCACTGCAAATATTCGCACCTGCAACATAATACAACAGCTATTGATATTTTTTGAGTTGAAAGTTAGTCCAGGCTTATCATGGTAGCCATAAATTTGATGTGTAGAATCCTGGGTGGCTTAAACTGTTCTTTTATCTTTTTAAAGAATTTCAAAGATCTCGAGTTCTGCACTTTTCTTTGCATAGGTGGTAATTGTTGGCTGGACCCGGCAGAGCAGACCACGGTCATGTCCAATTTGAAAAATCCATTTTGCAAAGGATTAGAGCTTGTTTTCAGAAGTGGCAGTCTTTGGAAGGATGCAGAGACGAGTGATAAATTCTTGACCATATTGTTCTTTTGTAGTTTCCACGTTGAGCTGTCTCCATGACATGCATCTAGATGCCAATAGAATCTAAGACAAAAGCTTGGTAATGTTTGCCAATAGACTAATAACGGACAATTGAGACCTTTAACATAATTTTCTTTTAGCTATCCATCTAAGTATTTGATGACCGAAAATTAAAGACTGATCATCCACATATTTAGTTAGCTGATCGAGCTTATGCTACATTTATCAGAAGTTAGCTTCCAAGTGAAGACCTATGACAGAAGCATAGCCAAATATTCGACCTGGGAGGGAGCTATCGATTTCAGAAGGCTGCACATGCTTGAAGAGACAGGAAGCTTTGGTTGAAAAACATGGCTTTCATCTTCATCCACAAACAGCAGGGAGACTCATCTTAATTCTAAGGAATTACAAGAAAGAGAACTGATTTCCAGGTGTTTAACTTGCATTAAATTCCACACTCATCTCAACTCAGTTCCGGGCCTTACTCTTTTCACAAATTTGAAGAGATGACGTCTTATGTCTCTCTGAAGATCTTCAGGAAAATTCTCGAGAAGCATTTCTTCGTTCACTCCTCTAGTGGCAGCCCAATGGTATCGCTCAGCTTCGCATACTCTTCTGCACGATAGGATATTTCAAGTCAATTGAAACGGAGCCTCCGTATGGCACAAATTGGATATGACCTATATATCTAGATGCTTCTAAGATGGACAGAACCCTCTAGTTCTGTCAACCCACTGTGCATGACGTCGTAGGAAGTATGTTTGCTTTTGAGAATCATAGCTATTGGTCATCATCACCATATTCAAACATCTATAGTGCCAACAGAATCCTGGATAAATGCAATTGATGTCTCTACTCAGGAGAGAAAGTAAATGAGAAATGTTGGAAGAAATGCTGAATTTACCTTCTTAGCTGTTGAGGTAGGCGTCTGTGACTCATCCATTGCTCAACATCACGCCGCCTTAATGACATTTCTAACCTCCTGGGACGATCAGGAAAATATAAAAAGTCAGCTGACAGTTTATATCCAAGATGTCTCACGACAAAAGATGCACTGATGGTCACTAGGAATATTCCTCATCAGTACTGGCCAAAAGAACAGACAAATTGGGAGCAGAGGTGCATAAAAAGGTCTGCATGCAGAGCACTAACAAGATTCATCAGTCCACATGCACAGGAAACACCACAAGAATGTTTGGGTAATTGTCAAGGTGAGAGGTCATACCTTCTTCCAAGAGCCTGGAGGAAGTTCTGCATATTTCCAATGAGAAGAGCAAAGAGTAAGAGGCCCAATCCAATAACGGCCATGGTAAACAGGATTTCCCAGACAAAGTAGCTTGGAGTTTGATTTCCCGCTAGAGTACTTATTTGCTTCAAAATTTGATATAGAAAATCAGGTCAATGTGAAAGAAATGTTCAAATTGGATTTGCTAGAATGCATTGCTAGGCATTGTACAGCAATGGTCTCACGAGAAAAAAGCCGAATAGAAATGTAAATAGTTACCTGGAATCCCCAGAACAATGAATATAAATATCTCGTGCCCATGCTTTCTTGCGTAAGATTAACAGCATTTTGATGAATTCCATATCCATGTTCACCATTGGTGCTGAAACAAACAGTAGCTGTCGTATTCCAGCTATTCCACAAAGTTTTGTTCTTTTTTAACTCCTCAATCTTTTGTCCACGTCCAAAATCCACAAACTCACACAGTTGTGGTTTGCACACTTTGCACACTTCCAGAAGACATTTAGTAACCCTCTGGCAAAACGAAGAGAGAGACATTAGTTGAAGAAAAGAATGTTTTGCTGGAAAAATCTCACATTCTGTCACTGAATTGTGAAGCTACTCTACCAGAATTTAAACAGAAGATCGAAATAAGAACACATTCTTATTTGTCCAGTTCAAAATCCCAGAAAAACAAGAAAGATGAATAGTATAAAGTCTGTGGATCACATAAAAGAGGTCCATGTACCGACATGAGCTACATGAGAGAGGATCAGCACAGACCAAGACCAGTAAATTCCAATACTACAGGGCACTTAATATTGTGAATTACAAGTAAATAGAATAACATGTGATTAGACATTGTGGCGATATAATCCTTTGCAGTCCACAACTGGGGATGTTGACCATCTTTACATGACATCCTTATGTGACTGAATTTGATCAAAAAACGTCTTCAAACGTGGCACATCAGTTAGGCCATGCTCATATGGTCATAACTTTGCTTTGAAACGACACACTGTGCTTCCCCAGTACAGTGCATGACACGTGAATTTTGATGCGAGATTCCAGAGGCTTCAGCCTCGGCATTAGGAGGATCTGAGATGCTAGTGCCATGTCATAAACCTCTCCAAGACCATGGATGATGCATCTGAAAGGGGTACTAACAGGTGCTAAGCTCATGAAATTGACAATGACATGACTAAAGAATTCAGTCAGTGGACATGGGCTTAGCTTTGTTGTTAAGTGCAAATAACGGCAACCTGAAACAGGTCCTCCATGCATTTAATACAAATGAGCGTCTTACAGAAAGGGTACAATCCCTCAATCAAAACAAACGGTGAAAGAAATTAGCATTACCAGCTAAATAAAGAGGCATCATGATGGTAATGAGTGTAGCAGCAAGAGTTCAACACACTATCCTTATTCTTCTGTGGTTCTAATACATGAGAACAAATTATGTAGAGGAAAAAAAAACGATGCCTCCCACCTGTAGCAGAAGAAGGTACCAGCATGATCCAACGACATGGCCAGCCAACACAAACATGAGAAGATTGATGACAAAATTTGCCCATTCCGAATCAAAAATGAGGCCAGTAGGAGACTGACCCACAAGTAAGGGCAAAACTCGATATAATCTGGGAATGTATTGGACAAGAACGCCTGAGCGTAAAAGTATCAGTCCATACCTTGCATAAAATATCAATATCTGCAAGCAGTCAAGCAAGCATCAGAAGAGAGTAGTCATATCAAGACATGAAACTTGCAGCTATTATAGTCTGCTCGGTGGAACATTTCTTAAACACCACAAGATGTGGTGGGGTCATTCATGCCACAGTATGTTACATAGATACAGGATGATAAAACACATGTATTACAAGTCAGTCTTGGAGAAAGAGTTGACTGGAGGTATCGGGGAGAGGTCCTTAGAAAGTCTTGAAAGGGACATTAAACCCATTTTTTACAAAGATGTGATTATTTTGTAATAAGTAGAAGCAATAACATCCAGATTATCTAAAGGTAATTGAGACTGTAGTGATAAGCCAGTGAATTGTAATGGCAATACAAATTGACTTGGCAGAACAGTGAATTGTAATGCAAATTTTGTTTCACACTGCCAACCCACAAAAACCTACTTCTACATTATTCATACAGCGGAAGCATGTTAAAAATCAATGTAATACAGAAACAAATTAAGGTTAATGCATCAAAGAAATAAGGACCTACTTGTGGAAGTGGAACTGCAACCAAAAGATCTAACAAGAAGTATCCTCGCAGATAGTGGAGAAAGATTCTTTTTGGATGGTCAACTAAATCTCCACCACCAACCACTCTGGTCTCAGGAGCTACGTAAGCCAACCTAAACTGCAAAAAGTTGACAAAGAAAGCAATCATTAAGGACTGTGAAAGGCAGCCGTAAAAGCTCCTAACGTGACAACCTTTCACCTTAAATTTCGTTACTGCCTGAAGAAGAAAGGTATGATAGAAGTTAAGCATCAAGTGAAATACCAACCTGACATTTATGCTAGTTACGTTAATGAAGTGCTGAATACGGGATGTAAAATTTGGATAGTGTAGTAGATCGATTGACAAATTAGAGAAGCAAGAACTTTCTGTCTCACGGAAGTCTGTTCTGAAGCTCTTCCAATGCAGCCTTTTTGAGTGAAAGATCAGTAAGTCTTTCCAAAAATCAAACTCTGATGATTATAAGAGTTAAAATATACACCAAGTAAAATCCCATCTAATTGACTTTTAGTGATAAGCAACATCGACTGACTCATCCTTTTCTAAGGAAAATGAGTATCACCTTTCCATTAAGAAGGTATCAAGGGAAATCACCCCGATAGAGAAGCCTTTCACTACAAAAGGTTTCTAACAACTCTAATTTTCTGGGTAGTATGGCCATGAGGATTTCTCAATTTATGAAGTCTAGAAAATTAAGTGTAACGAGCCATTCTGAAAAAATTGAGTATTTATATCTGAATGCAAAAAACTCTAGCCAACATTTAGATCATCCTAAAAACTTGCACAGCAGATAGGACCACTTGTCTCTTATTTTCTGTGCTCGTTTTCACGCATAAGAAGATGAATGCCTGCAAGGTGAGTTCCTGGTAATACCTGTTGCTTTTCTAAGAAAGAGATGCTCAAATACAGGAACTTTTGAAAAGCTGGTACGAGAAGTTTGTGGCTGGATGTATGTTCAACATATGTAGTCAACTTTGTCTACACAACATTCCAATTCACTTTGTCCAACACTACAATATGTGTCTGATTAACAGGAGTACAATAGTGGAAACAGTTGAATAAAAAATTACTTTTGAGTAGTCGAATTGAAAACTGCAGAACATTCATATAACACCATGTAGGTTCCCTCGGAATAACACGTTTTCCCCTTGAAGCATTCAAAAGTTGTTACAGGGAACAAAAACAAAAATCCACAGTGGATGAAAAGAAAAAGAAAAACAATAAAAGGATACTGTTAAAATCACCAACAAGAAAAGAAAACAATCTAACAAGTTGGTGAAAACCAGTCTACCTGCAGAAGAATGTGCAATAGGTACATGAGGTCTGTCATGCTTCTGAAAACAACGAGTGTTTTTGTCATGGGCCTGTTTAACCTTACACACATATAGTCCTGCAATTAAGGATGGATAAGTGAAGGGATGTAATTGTGTGCAAATCGAAAAGCTTATGATGGTTGTTTGAATCTGCAAAAGAAAAGTTACAAGAGCAATAAAGTACAAGCACAAAAGCCAAAATGCAAATAAATGAGAAATTTTAGGGGACATATGATTAATGACTTTTTTTGCAGAAAGTCACAATTTGGATAATGAATATGATCAGGATTTTATCAAAAGTTTTTAAAATGGGTTCAGGCATATTATATTTCCTTCGCTAATGCAAAAAGGATGCCAACCTAAACAGGTTTGATGAATTTGGTAAAGTATATTTGAAGAAATTATGGTTAAGAGGAGATCATTTTAGTTGAGTAGATCAGCCTTGGCCAAAGGAGATTTAACTTATTGTACCAAGGTCAAATTTTGAGAATTGGAAATAAACATAACATTGAGTTATAGAGAAGGATAAACTCAAACACCAGTTGTAGTTTGGGCGACATGTGCATCAAACCATGATTAAGAAGCTTAATCTGTAAAGTGAAGAATATCTGCAGATATTAACAGGGCAGTAAAAACTCGATAATTAGTAGAATAAATCTAACCAGAACTAGGTGGTTTATAGAAGGGTGAAAAATGGAAAGAATTTCAACTTCATTTTGGGAACCACTTAGGAATTAGAGAGGAAAAAAATATAGTAAGAACGTTATTAACTTAACCATCAAGCAACATATATTTTCAAGCCTTGTGAACTTGACAATGCTGCAGTTGAGCCATACCTTTGGTACATACGGCAAGAACAGAAACAATGGGTCTATAAAGAGGACCGCCACACAAGAAATGACAAAAAATTTGTTCCACCGCTGGACAGCTTGAGCATGAGGATTTATAACGCCAGGAATGTGGGCACTGACATAAGTGAAGAATCTCCTTGCCCAACTTTTGGCATCCCCATAAAGAGCTTTGTGAAACTGCGGGTAGAAGTTAGGCAGCGAAGCTTCTTTACTTTGAAGAAGTAAATTCAGACATCCTACTGGATATGGCATGGTGCATAAAAGATGTGCTCAAACAAAAGCATCTTTGAAATACTGGTGAAGTCAATCTCAGATCTTCGTTGTTGTACCTTTTGATACCATCGTCACCAGAACTCCAAGTCCCAAACTAATTAGAAAGTTATGCTTACTGCTTAGAGATAGAGTTATCACCTACATTATAATCGTAGAGTTATGGGACTGCGGGCAACTTATTGAAAATCTAAGGCAGCGCTTGCTTTGGCCTTAAGCCAAATTAAATTGCTCTTTATGAACTTCCAGCCAATAGAAGATTGTGCGAACATACAAGGTGACTTTAAAGCGCAAACAGGTTAGTACTCGCAGAATACTATAGTAAATCGAAAAATTGCTAAGCAAGAAGTGGTGACCGTGATCAGAAAGTGAGAAGGCAAAACTTGTGATCCCTCATTTTCTAAGAATGACAAAGTTAAAACAGACAATTTCCAGCATTCGGTAGAGATGGAGAATCTTATACTCAGGACCTAATCAAACATAGCAAAAGGCTCTGCAAGTATGGCATTTACCTGGGTATCAGCTATACTTGAACTTTCAAAACTTGTTTGTTGCACCCTTCCATTGTAATGTGAGGGGCAAGTTGTACAGTAACGGTCATTGCACATCCCCAGTCGCCCGGACCTCAGTAAATGCTCATTTTTAGCACCATAGTCGTCATCTGTGGAGTCAATCCGATCCTTTATGCTAAAAGAAGGGAATTTTTCTTTCATATGCTGCCACTCCACTCCCGTGCTTCCAGGCGTACCGGGGTTATGCCCGAAGGTACTTTCAGGTCCGCGATTGTGTAATGGGCCACTCATTAGCGAGAAAGGTGTCCTCCTTTCACTCCTTAAAGGTCCAGTGTAACCTACTCGACTCGGTATACTCTCGTATGACTCCATGGAGCTCGTAGGGATGGAAATTGACACACTCCGGGTCCTACATATACGTGACCGAGGTTGAGAACTGTTACAATCATCTGATAATGGCTGTTGCGTTTCCGACAGTATCGGTTCTTCATCTCTTTCGTTATGGGCCATTTCACATTGTAAATCTGCAGAAGGAAACGTTTAATTGAGATTTTTATATAGTAAAGCAATTTTGTGGACCATCTTTCACTGAACTAAACATGTGATGAGGAAAAAAACGTCAACCGAATCAAATCTATTTTTCCTGTCAGAACAAATCCAGATAAGGAAAACTGGATGCAAAATATTCCGAGAAAGTTTAGTAACCGGTCTTAGTCAAATTAGTTTTTTATTACTATTCATAAGTTTTCATATTTACATTAATAGCTAGGTATTATAATTTTTTTTTTCAATCAATTTCCTAAATTAACAAAAAAATATGTTGTTTTTTATTACCCTTTTACTTTTCTGGTATTTATAAGTATTATAGTTCCATTTAAGCATATTTTAGCTTGTGATGGTAAAAGTGAATACTCATTTTGCGTTGTCCTGCCGTTTCAAGAATAAATGTTAGAAAAAGGATATCTAAAAACGATATTCATTTATCCGTAAATACTCCTACTTATATTAATTTAAATCTCGTTTCTAATTTTTAGATATATTAAATTTCCAAGCTCTTGTTTCGCATATATCTTAAGCATTTTCATTAAGTTTTTCGATTAGGAACTTAAAATAGAAAAAATATCAACTCGATACAACTTTAGAGCACCTTTGTTTCCTAGAAAATGAGTAATTTGGAAAATAGTTTTCGAAAAAATAATCACAAATATCACTTACATAAATAAACGAATGGAAATTTTTTTATCACCCACAAAATAAGTTAGGCATATGAAAACATTTTCTATTAACTAATTTTTCTAAACGATATAAGTAATCATTTTTCAAAACAAAATTTCCAAATTACTTAATTCCACAATACGAACATACTCTTAAATGAGTCGAGAGTGTATATCTAACTTTTCGACAAACACTACCGATCACTCGTTATACGCTGTTAAATACATGTACCTGATTTCTGTAACAAGGGCACACGCAAGGATACGAGTAGTAACTGCAGAAATCATCGGCCGAGACAAGCATCTACACACAGAAGTAGCGGAAAAAGAGGGCATTTTGACAAACTTACAAAGCCAATACGCACAGTTCAAGCGCAAGACACCAACTTCACCCTCTGAAGGACGATCAGCTCTCAAAGCGACGAAGTAGGAACAAGTACAAGAGTGTCGAGCCTGCTGCTCTCGCTGGGTAGCGGCGGCGACCGGAGAGAGCGTGAGCTCGAGGATTGAAGCCTCCGAGCCGAAGTGGCTCGTCTTTTTTATCTGGTTTATTCTGGTTCTGCGGTTCTAGACGATGAAGATAATGCGAGGGAAGAAATATGAATGGAGACAGAGCTGAGGCTTTGTTGCTTCTACGAAGACCGTAGCGAGTGATTCAGAAGAAGACTTCGAGCGTTGACTGTGACCAAGACTCTCGCGACTGGCTGACAAATGAAAGGACCTTTAGCTGGAAAGGAAAGGATCACATCGGATGCTTAAACAAACTCATTAATTTATATAGCTAGATAAAATGTCATATTATTTGAAAAATTAATTTATAAGATGATTATTAATGTGCATTTATTTCGTAAAAAGTGAATGATTTAATAAATAATTTTTCTAAAGATGATCGATTATATCGCTTATAATATTGAATAAACGAAAATATATTTTTATTATTTACAAACATTTTTATCGTCCACAAAAATATTAAGATGTAACTGTTATCCATAATGAAAATAGTATTTGTTGATTATCTATTTCCAATAACACAATGGTCCATTTTTTTATAAAAAAAATAACTTTCGAATCATTCATTTTTATGGAATCAAATAAATCTTTATATCCTTCATTTTGCTCTTAAAAATATGGACTGCATTGTGTTCTTGAGAACGAAGTTAGCTTTGTAATCACTAGTTATCACTCGAATTGTGGGAGACGATGTCAATCTCCTACGCCCTTTAAGGAATGTTGGCCATGAATTGGAGAATAAATTGAAATTATCTGTAACTTTCTTTTTCTTTTTCTTTTTCTTTTTGGTCGAATTTTTTGGCATCACGGAACTTCAGGCCAAAAGAAGGGAAAAAAAAAGCCTTTTTTCTAAGAAAAAAATGAAAAATTTTCTGGCCATGATGTTTCACGTTTGCGATGGGGACTTTCGGGGAGCTTGCTTCGTGGAAAACCATTGAAATGGACCAGACATGATTGTCGTCAACAAAAGTGCAAAGTGGAAGGAGTTTTCAACATTTCGTGCTCTAACATTCTCATTGGAGATGACAAAGGTGCGCGGCCGCGTCTTGTTAGGGACCAAAAGCGTGTTTACGAGACGGAAGCCGCGTGTTCCTCTCCTTATACCTGGGCCTGTCCTCCAATGTCTCTTTCACACGAGCATGGGAAGTCAGCGACTCTAAGTTGGCCACGTAAAATTCCACCCCATGCATCGTAACGTGGCCATCGGAGAGGGGAAAATGTGGGAGCAACTGGTCGGTGAAAGAAACAGAGAGAAAGCGAGGTGAAGAGGAAATGGCGTGAACAAGCTGTTCCGCATTACTTTTGCACCATTTCCAGGCAACTTCTTGAGAGTCCATGCCGTGAAGATTAAGTTCGAATGGACGTCTACTTTGTCGAGTTTTAAGCTCGAAATTCATCTAGCTTTCATGGAATTATTCTAAGCTTCAATGTGCAGGGTCAAGGCACCGGTAAGAGCCTCTTTTGAGTGCTGCACTTAGCCCGAAACAAAACTCATCATGGTTAAAAGAAAATCGACCCTCGTTCTTTAAAATGGGGATGATCTCCTTCTATCTATAAAGGGCTCAAATCCACCCATCAGATAGGAAAATTAAATGGGAACTTTTGCAATGACGATTCTGAAAGAGGCTAGTGGCCAAGGAAGGTTCGGTTCGATGGGATAATTAGGGTGTGCATGACAAAATTTCTAGAATAGAAATTGATTTCTGGTCAGAAATTGATTTCTCAATTTCTATTTCATAAATTGAGAAGTTAAAAATTTTAGTTTCTGATTTTTTCTCCAAATCTATTTTTGAAATAAAAATATGTTCCAAAACTAAAAAAAAATCATATCGCATTACCAAATAGATTTATGTTCCAAACCTATTTCGGAAAATAGAGAAATAGAGAAGTAAAGATTTTATTATGCACGTCTTGGCGAAACACTAACTCGACCATGAGGCGATGGATGGTTGAAAATAGAGAACAAACCATGAGAGGATGAGCTCGAAACCTTAGGATTGCCATGGCCCATTGAACGAACCCGACCCAAATTGAATTGCGTATTGGCCTGATATATTTTAAGTTTAAAAACCCGGATCTCAGAAAATACAATTTTTCCCATGGTCGTGTCGTGTGGTAAAGTCGTGATTAAGAACGGAAGTTGTTCCGTATTGAGGTCGGTATCTGCAGAATTGGAAAGTCTAAATTGGACTTGAAGACTTTAACTCGGTCTGTAAGGGCGTGCATGGAAACGTTTCTTAGAAACGTTTCCGAACACTTCTGTACGGAAAGTGTTCTTAACAAAAAAGAACAAACGCGTTTGGTTGCGTTTACGTTTTTTTTTTTTTTTTTTTGTTTCTAACGAAATAAGAACAAAAAAAAAGAAATAACAATTTGTTGTTTTCGCCTCCAAACATTTCTTGAAAACATTTCTCTTCTCTCTCTCTTCTTCTTCTTTTCTTTTTTTCTTCTTTTTTTCTTCTTTTTTCTTTCGCGGTCGCCGGCCTTGGCCATGGCCGGATCGGCCGAGGCTCGAGCCTCGCCCCAGATCCGGCGAGGCTCGGCGTCGCCGGCGCGGCGAGGCCGAGCCTCGCCGTGGCCGGGCGAGGCCGCCGTCCCGAAAAAAAGAAAAAAAAAAAAGAAAGGAAAAAATAAATAATAAAATAAAAATGTTTAAAAAATTAAAAGAAACAAAAAAAGAATAAAATTTACCAAACGTGTTTCTATTTATTTTTTATTCCCGACCAAACGTTACCAAATGCGTTCTTTTGTTCAAAAATTATTTCCTGGAACATAAACACTTTTTTTTGTTCCTGTTCCCAGGAACAAAAAAGAAACAGAATTGTTTCTATGCGCAGCCTAAGAAAACAGCAAAGAAAGAAAGTCCAACTTCAATTTTGGATTGACGGATTCAGGTTCGGAGCATGGACTTTCGAATCCATGTTGACTCCAGCCACGTCCTTTTTTCAAGGGTATATATACATATAATATTAGATTGTGGCTTTGCTTTACGCGGTTGTTGAGGAAAGCATTGTTGAAATGTCGAATATCGAGTGCTTGAAAGTGGACTCTCCGTTCTTATTTATGCAATTACACCAAGAACGTTAGTGTTGAAGTCGTTTAATTTTATGATAAGATTTGTATATAATTCATTCATGAGATTAAGAGATTATTTCGTGAAAAATTGTAAGGCTAAAGTGTTGAGTATGATTGGAGCTTGGAAAATATTGAGAATATTTGAGTAACTCAAGTGTGATTGTTTGTTGTATTGCTTGATCTATAATAAAATTCATTATTGCGTGACATTTCTGGTACCCGCTACGACGTTAGCATTGAACTTGCAAAAGAGGCCGACGTGTGAAGCGTGTATGCACGGGTTGATCTCACTCTCAGCAATACATGGAGGCGAATGCGGCGACGTCCAGCAATGGACTGATGCGAAATTTCAGTGGTCCAAGGGCGGCGACTGTAGGGGTGATGATTGTTTTCTTTTTTTCTTTGAACAGCCGCAGAAGGTGTAAAAATAACGCTGAAATGGCTGTGAGCTCGGCGGATCCAAGACGTGATAGCGCATGGTGGCGCGCAAGGCAGCGTCCGGCATCCGTTCACGATGAAATTTCATTATCAGGCTGGATTGAGGGTGGCAAGTCCGGCGGTGGTGTTTATTTTTTAGAGCAAGTAGCGGAACTGTGTGGAACAGCAACTGAAGGCTGCGGACCTGGTGGAGAAACGCAGGCAATACGACCAGCATAGGTACAAACACCGTGGACTTGGTGGAGAAGTGCGACCAATGTGGCTAGTGTGGTTTCGACCAGTGGAATAGACTTGATGGACGTTTCCTTAGAATGCAATAAGGACTCTTAACACCAACTGAGATTTGTAGTGAAAAAGAAAAATGAGAAGAAGTCAAAATATGATATAATAGGACTTGAGCATCAAAAGTTAGGAAAGTGGCACTTATCATTTTTTTTGAAAAATAGGACACTTAAGTGTCACCTTCAGTGAACCCCACTAGAAATTTCAAGTGACAATTTTTTATTATATTTGCTTGCTTACGTGGCTAGCCAAAGAGTTGACTCAACAAAGAAACACAAAAAACAATATTGTTTTGATGTGGATTTTAATTTTAATATAAATTTTAATTTAATTTAATTATTTATTATTATTATTTTTAAAAGGAGGGAAGCAATGCTCAGCCCTCACCGCCACTGCCTCAACACCGTCACCAAGAAGGGTCAACAATAGTGAGGGAAGAGTCGGCCGAGCTCGCCGAGCCCTGAGCTCTCGTTGCCTACAATCTCCATCTTTAAAAAAAAAAAAAAAAAATTAAAATTAAAATCATTTTATTAATTTTTATATTAATTATTTACCGACATCAACAACAAAACGACGTCATGTTTACACTTATTTAGCCACGTAAAAGTGCAAAACAATATCATTTTGCACTTACCTTGTCGGAAAATCACCACATTAATATTTTGCTAGATTTTCTCACCGTTGCACTTAAGTTATCCATTTTACTCAAGTTTTGGAATATAAGTATCCCTTTGTACCAAGTTTTTACGCTCTAGCTGGCACTCAAGAAAAATGTTATATATATTGAAATGAAGAGTACAAGACTTCTATACATATAAGGTGAGAATGCAATTGAAATTAATATAAGGTACAATTAATCTAATCCGAAGTAGTAATTTTTCTCTAACACATTTAGTTCTGCCCGCTCCTGCTCACACCTAATCTCAGAACCTGATTTATACCCTAGTCTTCTCTTTGCTTTTGGAATAAAAGAGAAGGAGAAGAACGATAAATAAAAACTCTTAATTTATTCTTGCGTTACACAATACACTGGAAGTACTGGCTACTTGGCTTTGGTAAAAAAGGAAAAAAGGAAGCTTTGAAAAATAAAAGTAAAAAACTTTTCTGGCGATGAAGAATACAGTGTCAAAAATAATGCTATACTCACACGGTCACACCTAAACTCAATGTACGCTATGCTCCTTATTAGCTCTTCTTGGTACATTCGACCAGGCGGATGAGGAATAAAATGGCAAAAATAATGCACTTCAGAGTAATTGGGCGTCCGTGCTACTCTTTTATGCAGTTCAAGACATTCTGACCATAACGTTATGCCATTAAAACACATAGGAGCAACCTGTGACTGTATGCTTCAACAAAGCAGATGTCTTCACATTCCAGACCTTTTGTGATATTTAAATGGATTTTCCAACATGGCAATTAATCTAAGGGTGAGACACTCTACAACTCTTCTTTCTCATCTGGTCAGACAACACCTACAGTAGCAACAAAAGGCTGCAATATTGAATATCGACCGCATTTGTTGTATTTTCTCATCCCAATTCCGATCTGTGGTCCTTATAAGATATTCCTGCTAAAATTTTCTGTAGAATGGAGTCGTCTATACAAGCACTTCTAGGAGATCTCAGCTCATTGTAGGCAATGAGCGGAGTGGTTGTACTAAGCTCAGTCATGATCCGTTATGTGATCAACGCTCCTACAAGGCAATCATCTAATCTCTCATATATCATTTTGTGTTGAAGAATCTACAGTTCACGTCTCACAATTTGAGTTACATGCCTATATCATCATGCCCTTACAACATGTCCTCTCTTACGGTTTGCAGTCACAACATGACTGGAACCTAGTATAAATACAGACAGCAGAGGAATGTCATTTATACCATCAACGTACTTTGATAATGTTAAGGATGCTGTGACTGTGAAGTGTCAGCACGGCTTAGTCGTTTCTTCCTGTATCTCCAAGCAACTTGGATACGAGTTGTTGCAAGTCCCCTCCAGTATGGTGATACATACCTGCAACCAGGCGTTTTTGTCACAAGTGCATAATCCAAAAAATTTGTCGATGCTGTCCATGTAGGAGCAAATTACAAACTATGGAACTGACTAGTTGTTCCTGCCTTTAGGTTCAAAAAGAGAACGTACACAGGAAACAGAGTGAATCTGAAACAGTTAACTTGGTCGCTATTTTTTTGCCAATAGTTCAGTGATATGCTTGATTTGCCAGTAAAATATAGTAGTGCTAAATCATCTGTTAAGAAAGAGCAAGAACCTTATGGCTCCTTGAACTTTTGGATTGCGCAGGAATCTTGCAAATAACCTGGTGACTTCTTCAAGGTCTTCTGCTCGTAGTGCAAAGGCTTCAACATTTGTCACACATGTTACTGTCCTGTTACTCATCAACCGGTTTCCAGGTGGTCTTATCTTTCGTCCATCTTCAATATTACATATATTGAAATGCTCTTAGTATGTCCAGTCAGTCAATAATTAAAGACTATTCAGAAAGACTGATCTGTACCTTTGTTTACAGAAGAACTCTCAAGGCACCAAGCTAGAAGCTCTTCCCCGCATATATCTCCTTCACATAAACTTGTAACGCCGTCTTCTCCTCGGCTCTCAATTTTCCCGCGGACAATGAAAATCAACTTTTCAACAAGAACACCAGGATGCAGGATCTTGCTTCCTTTGATGTATGTTTTTTGCCGTAACTTCTCACAAATTGCATCTATGATGTGATCCTCCATTACTGCAAATATTCTCACCTGCAACATAATAAAATAGCTGTTAATATGTCTTGAGTTGAAAGTTAGTCCAGGCTTATCATGGTAGCCACAAATTTGATGTCTAGAATCCAGGGTGGCTTAAACTGTTTTATTTTTAAAAGTATGTCAGAGATCTGGAGTTCTGCACTTCTTTTTGCATAGATGGTAATCGTTGCCTGTTGGCTGAACCCAGCAGAACAGACCAGTCGTGTCACAATTGAAAAATCCATTTTCCGAAGATTAGAGTTTGTTTTCAGAAGTGGCAGTCTCTGGGGGGATGTAGAGACTAGCAATAAAAATCTTAGCCATGTCGTTCTTTTGTAGTTTCCACACTGAGCTGTCTCCATCTAGATAAAACTAAGACAAAAGCTTGGTAATGTTTACCCATAGAAACTAATAACCAACAAGTGAGACCTTTAAAATTTCTTTTTAACCATCTAAGTACTTGATGACGTAAATTTAAAGACTGATCATCCACTTATCTAGTTATCTGATCAAGCATATGCTACAAATATCAGTAGTTAGCTTCCAAGTGAAGACCTATGACAGAAGCATAGCCAAATGTTCGACCTGGGGGGAAGCTTTTGGTTTCTAAAGGCTGCACATGATTGAAGAGAGAGGAAGCTTAAATTATAAAACGTGGCTTTCATCTTCATCCACAACAGCAGTGAACTTCATTTAATTTTTTGGCCCTAAAATCTGCTCATTCTAAGTAATCGCAAAAAAGACAACTGATTTCCAAGGGCTTACTCTTTTCACAAATTTGAAGAGATGGCGTCTTATATCCCTCTGAAGATCTTCAGGAAAATCCTCGAGAAGCATTTCTTCATTGACTCCTCTAGTGGCAGCCCAATGGTATCGCTCAGCTTCGCGTACTCTTCTGCATAATAGGCCATTTCCGGTCAATTGAAAAGGAGCCTCCATAGAGCACACATTGGATATGACCTACATGTCTAGATGCTTCCACAATTCGGGGAAAATATACGGATGCTCAGAACTACATTATAAAACACTAGGGCATGACTGGCTCAAGCAGCAGCAAAGAATATGTCTAGAAACAGTTCCAGAATGCAAAGTACAGAGAGACACAGAAACCAACGATGATAAGCATGATAGTATAGAAAGAAAACAAAATGCAGGCAGAGGACACAGGTATACTTGCGCAATCTCTTTGCTGATGATCTGTAGGACCCACAGTGTCAAATTTATCCACCATCAACATAAAAATCTACCTAGTTGAAGCCCGCAAGTTACTGGTTTTAATAAACCATCTTCCATTAGAGCTCATTTTACTAACCAATGCTGCTCCAACGCACATCTTCAACCCAACCCCCGCATAAAACTTCATAGAGAATCAAATTTGCTGCTCATATCCCTTATGGACTTAAACTTGGCTCAAAGTCCTCTAGCTAATTTCCAGAAGTGCCATTGACCCCCAAGCTTCAGTCTTAATTGTATGTATATTCACAAAACAAGGCAGAAGACTTCAATCTAACCCACCAAATGAAGAAAAAACTGCTCAGCTTCCAATCCAAAGAATCATACAATATGGTCAATAATATGAGGAAGCACAAAAACACTGATAGCATGCATGAACAGGCAAATAGAGAGGATAATTGAAAGCCAAGATCATATCAAACACTATGCACAAGTTCTAATGACCACATAGCCTAACGATCTCATAGATAAAAGGTCCCTTTTCTTCTACAATTTTCAATTCACTCAACACGATGCTTTCAGCTCATCATTCAGTATAAATTGGACAGAACCCTTCTGTGAACCCCATTGGGCAAGACGTTGTAAGAAGTCATGTTTGCTTCACCGCCAAATTCGAGCAGCTAAAATGACAAGAGGATACTGGATAATGCAATTGATATGTCTCTACTCAGGAGAAGAAGTACATGAGAAAGGTAGGAAGAAATGTCGTATTTACGTTCTTAGCTGTTCAGGTAAGCGTCTGTGACTCATCCATTGCTCAACATCACGACGCCTTAATGACATTTCTAGCCTCCTGGGAGGATTGGGGAAAAATAAAAGTCAGCTGACAGTTTAAATCCAAGATGTCCAGCAATAAAAAGGTGCACTAATGTTCACTAGGAACATTCTTAATCAGTATTGGTCAAAAGAACAGATACGAATTGGGAGCATAGGTGCACAGAAAGGTCTGCATGCAGAGCACTAATAAGTTTCATCAGTCGCCTTGGGGATGCTTTCTCATATTTTGTTTCAGTATGTGATTTCAAGAGATGTTGAGACATTTTTGAAGGACTAGACAAAGCCTAGGATGTTTCTTTTCCCAAGTAATAGTATTAGTTACAATTGCCACTTGCACATGAAATATTACAAGAATGTTTAGGCAAGCTCCATTTTCATATGGCAGTTAACAATTCTTGAACCCAAACCAGCCTAAAAACATAACTTAGATCTGCTCATGAATTCTTGAAGCTGACCTATATGAGCATTCGGTGCTGTTATAATGCCTAAATTATTAGAGCCATATCTTTTTGATGTTGCTTAAGATTAACAAATTACAAGAATACCAATTACTCAGATTCATGCATGCTAATAAACTAAGAAACCATGATGAATACATATCTGCCCAATACAATATTTACATGTCCAAAGAATGAAATCTGAAAGCCAATACTGAAAGACTCACACAAAAAATCTGCAAAAGGATATTCATCATCTTGAATGATAGCATTATGGAACCATTTGTCTGGGAAGCCATAAAACCATCACACATACACTTGGACATGAATAATTTTAAAGGTCGTCATTGTTTCAATCAAATAATCTCAAATATTTTGCACAAGCACAATGGTAAAGATTAACAGATCTGTCAATATAAAAAGTTTGTCAATGTGAGAGGTCACACCTTCTTCCGAGAGCCTGGAGGAAGTTCTGCATATTTCCAATGAGAAGAGCAAACAGCAAGAGGCCCAATCCAATAATGCCCATGGTAAACAGAACTTCTGGAACAAAGTAGCTTGGAGTTTGATTTCCAGCTAGAGTACTTATTTGCTTCAAGATTTGAAAAAGAAAATCAGTACGATGTGTTACAAATTGTATCTTCACTTTAGGGTGCATTAAATGCATGATGTTATAAAAACACAAGAATGTTTCTCTGCAGGCCATATTGGTAATGCAACCACGGAAATAGTGAGTAAAAAAAATAACAATTGACAAGTTTAGGCTGAATTTGGAGGATATTAAATCAGGATGGGCTGGCAGATTGTTCTAACACACGACATCCACAAGCAATAGTTATTCGGGTTCATACTTATTATTCACTCTCTCTCAAGAATCATAAAGAGAATATCGTGCAATGATCTTCTCTTCTTTCCTCATATTTCAATGTGCTATTCTCGTTAATAGCAGAGAACAGATTGACTCATACAACCAAGATATGCCCTACTGCCTCAATCTTTCTGGAAATCAAAGCACAATAGAAACTCCCACAAGGATAGCAAGATATTAAAATGGAACTGTCACAGAGAAAAAAAAAGAAGGTAAAAAGATGAAGTGGAGAGTCCTCCAAATTTGCAGCTTTGACTTGCATTGACGGAAAATCAAAAGTTCCAGGTGTTCATCCTGCATGAAGCCATGCATCTTATTCCATATATGTCAAGAAATGAAGAGGCCTTTGCCACAGCTAATAGTGTGTCTGCTCTTGTGATTATTGCTAAGAGTGGACAAATAATAAAACAGAAAATGACACATATGGTCCATGAACTTTGGCCTAATGTGCAATGTCGGTCCTGAACTTTTAATCTGTATATAATTCCTAAAATTTGGTTCAATATTCAATGTAGTCCTTGAACTTTTAAACATTTTCATATAGTTTAGGGACTATGTTGAGCATTTATCAATAGCTCATGGACCACACTAAACAAATTAAAAGTCTAGGTATGAGTTTACACACGTTGGGCCAAAGTTCAAGGACCATATTGCACAAATTAAAAGTTCAAGAACAACATTGCACTTTCGGACTATTTGTGCTATTATGGGACAAGGATTGTTCATCCCCCCAACCCCCCCCCAAAAGAAAAAGAAAGAAAAAACTTCCCTCCCTTTTAAGGCAGGTGAAATATTGATCTACAGATTTACCCTAATTCAATATGTTGCCTCAACCAAGCAATTTTAAGAGGAAAAGGATAAAGAGCAGGAAATAGAGCAAAATGCCTTTTCCTTGGAATGCATTGCTAGGCTATTGTACAGTGTACTATTTGGTCCAATTAGAAATAAGCCGAATCTATAAGAATGTAAATAAGTACCTGGAATCCCCAAAACAATGAAAACACATATCTCGTGACCAGGCTTGCTTCTTGGGTAAGATTAACAGCGTTTTCGTAAATTCCATAACCAAAATCATTGGAGTTAAAACAAGCAGTAGCATTTGGATTTGTTTTCCAGTTAGTCCATGTTGCATTGTTTCTGAATTTGTCAATGTTGTCTCCATTTCCACAATCCATAAAGCGACACAGGCCGGCTGGTTTGCATGCTTCCCGAAGACATTGATTAACCCTCTGGCAGGATGGAGAGAGTGAGATTAGACGAAGAAAGAATTGCTTTGCTGGAAAAATCTCTCATTCAGTCACTAAGTTTTCAAGCTACTTTACTAGCATTTTAACAGAAGACTGAAATGAAGAACCCATTCTTATGTGTTTAGTTCAAAATCCCAGAAAAGCATAAAGATGTATAGTATAAGGACCGTGGCTCATATAATATAAGTACGTGTGCCAACATGAGCTCCATGAGAAAGGATCAGTACAGGCCAAGACCAGTACATAAAATAACATGCAATTAGACATTGTAGTGATATAATCCTTTGCAGTCCACAACCATGTGGCATTGACCATCTTCCTATGACACATTAATGTCAATAAATTTGATAAAAAAAACTTGACTTCAAACTTAGCACATCGATAAGACCATCCTTATATGGACATAACTTTGCTTTGAGATGGCATACTGTGCTTCCCAAGTAAAGTGCATGACACATATGAATTTTGATGGGAGATTCCAGAGGCTTCAGCCTCAGCATGATGTGTATCTGAGACACTAGTATCATGTCATATATCACTCCAAGACCACATGGATGATTCATCTGAAAGGGCTAAAAAAGACACAAAATTTGACAAGGACATGATTAGAGAACTCAAACCATATGGGCTTAGCTTTGTTGTTTAGTGCAAATAAGCACAACCTGAAACAGATCCTGAATGAGTTCAACCCAATCAGCATCTTACAGAAAGGACATATTCCCACAATCAAACAAAAATGCGAAAGAAATTAGCATTACCAGCTAAACAAAGAGGAATCTTGATGGTATTGAGTCTTGCAGCAATAGTTCGGCACACTATCCTTATTCTTATGGGATTCTAATACATAAGAACAAATTAGGAAGAGAAAAACAAATGATGCTACCCACCTGTAGCCCAAGAAGGTACCAGCATGATCCAACGACATGGCCAGCCAACACAAACATGAGAAGATTGATGACAAAATTTGCCCATGCCGACTCAAAAATGAAGCCAGTAGGAGACTGACCCGCAAGTAAGGGCAAAACTCGATATAATCTGGGAATGTACTGGATAAGAACGCCTGCACGTAATAGATTCTTTGCATAATTTGCTGCAGACGAACGCTTGAATGTTGGTACAACTAGCAATATCAATATCTGCAACCACTCGAGCAAGTAATTGAAGATCAGAAGAAAGAAATCATATCAATACATGAATCTAGCAGCTATTGTACTCCACTCAGTGGAACATCTCTTTAACATCGCCAGATGTGGTGGGGTCATTCATGTCATTATATGTTTTATAGATTCAGGATGTTAACGCATATCACAAGTCAGGAGAAAGACGTTGAGTGAAGGCTTGGGGGAGAGCTCCTTAGAGAGTCTTGAAAGGGACAACAAATCCATTTACAAATATGTGATCTCTTTGCAATAAGTAGGAGCAATGACATCTAGATTCTCTAAAGGCAATTGAGACTGCAGTTATCAGCCAGTAAAATTGTAATTGTAATACGAATTGAATTGGCAGAACATTTAATCCAATGCGAATTTGTTTCACACTGCCAACCCTCAAAAACCTGCTTTTACATTATTCATATGAGTCAAGGCATGTTAAAAATCATTATAATGCAGAAACAAATTAAGGTTGATGCATTGGAGAAATAAGGACTTACTTGCGGAAGTGGAAATGCGACAAAAAGATCAATGAAGAAGTATCCTCGCAGATAATGGAGAGCGATTTTTTTTGGATGGTCAACTAAATCACCAGCACCAACCACCCTAGTCTCAGGAGCTATGTAAGCCAGCCTAAACTGTAAAAATTTGACAAAGAAAGCAATCATCAAGGACCGAAAGGTAGCCATGAAAGCTACTAATATGACAACATTGCACTTTTATTCATTTCTTCCTGAAGAAGTCAGGCATCAAGTGAAATACCAACCCAACACATTTAAGCTAGTCACGTAAATAAAGTGCTGAATATGGGATGTAAAATTAGGATTCTGTAGTAGATCGATTGACAATGAGAGAGAGGCAATAATTTTCTATCTCATAGAAGTCTGTCTGAAGCTCTTCCAATGCAGCTTTCTTAAGTGAAAGATCGGTAAGTCTTTCCAGAAATTAGAATCTGATGATTAGACAAGTCAAAATACACACCAAGTAAAAGCCCATCTAATCAACTATCAGTCATTAGCAATGCAACTAACTCATCTTTTTCCAAGGAAAATGAGTACCCCGTTTCCATTAGGAAGGTATCAAGGGACATCACACCAATAGAAAAGTCGTTCACTACAGATGGTTTCTTTCAACTCTACTCTTTTGGGAAGTAGGGAATTGAAGATTCGAATTTATGAAGTCCAGAACATTTGAGTGTAACCAGCCACTCTGAAGAATTGAGTCTTTATTTCTGAATGCAAAAAACTCTAGCAAATATTTTGATCATGAAAAAAACTTTCATGACAGATAGAACCACTTTTCTCTTTTTTTCTCTACCCTCTTTCAAACACATAAGAAGACGAATACCTCCAAGGTGAGTTCCTTGGTAATACTTGTGCCTTTCTAAGAATGATGATGCTCAAGCATAGGAACATATGAGAAGTTGGTATGGGAAGTTTGTGGCCAGATTACCCATCAGCATATGTAGTCAAACTTATCCACACAGCATTGCAATTCACTTGTATCTGTTTAATGGGAGCATAACGGTGGATGCAGTTGAAAAAAAAAATTACTTTGGAATACCATGGAGTTAACCTCAGAAAAACAAATTTTTAACTTGAAGCATTCAAAAGTTCTTTCAGGGAACAAAGACATAAATTGGATGCAAAGAGTACGAAAAACAACATAAGAATACTATTAAAATCACCAATGAGAAAAGGAAACAATCCAACGAGTTGGTGAAAAGCAGCCTACCTGAAGAAGAATGTGCAATAGGTATATGAAGTCCGTCATGCTTCTAAAAACAACGATTGTTGTTGTCATGGCCTGGTTTAAAATTATACACATAGTATCCTGCATTTAAGGATGGATAAGTGAGGGAAGTAATTGAGTGCAACCAAAAAGCTCATGATGGTTGTTTGAATCTACAAAAGAAAAGCTACGAGAGCAATAAAACACAAGCACAAGAGCCAAAATGCAAATGAACAAGAAACTTTAGGGCACAGACGATTAATGACATCTCTTTCCAGATTGTCACAATTTGGATATTGAATTTGACCAGGACTTTCTCGAAAGCTTTTTAAATGGGTTCAGGGATAATAATGACTTTGGGAAAATACATTCAAGAAAAGGTTATGGTTAAGAGGAGATAAATTTGGTTGATTAGATCAGCCCAGGCCAAAGGAGATTTAACCTATAGAAGTGTGAATTATGGCAAGAATTTCAATGTCGTTTTGGGAACTACTTAGGAATTAGAGAGAAAAGAAGAATCTAGTAAGATCGGTATGGACTCCACCAATCAACATATTTTTTCAAGCCATTTGAACTTGAATGCAAGCAAGTTGACAGGAGTATAAGCAACTGAGCCCATACCTTTTGAACAGACAGCAAGAAGAAGAATAATGGGTCTATAAAGACAGCAACCAAGCAAGAAATGACAAAAAATTTGTTCCACCGCTGGACAACTTGAGCATGAGGATTCATAACACCAGGAATGTGGTCATTGACATAAGAGAAGAATCTCCTTGCCCAGCCTTTGGCATCCCCGTAGAGAGCATTGTGAAACTGCAAGTAAAAGATAAGCAGAGAATCTTATTTACTTTGAAGAAGTATACTTAGAGATCCTCCCATTGGACATAGCATAATCAAACAAAGCAAAAGGCACTGCAAGTATGGTAGTTACCTTGGGATCAAATATACTAGAACTTTTGAAACTCGAATGTTGCGCTCTTTTATTATAATATGAGGGACAAGTTGTACAGTAGGGGTCATTGCACAACCCCAGTTGCCCAGACCTCCATAAATGCTCATTTTTAGCAGCATAGTGATCATCAGTGGAGTCGATGCGATCCTTTATACCAAAAGAAGGGAATTTTTCTCGCATATATTGTGACTCCACTAGCTTTCTTCCAGGCACAACGTGGTTACGCCTGACGGCCTTTTCAGGTCCATGACCAATGTACAAAGGGCCGCTCATTTGTGAAAAAGGCATCCTCTTTTCACTCCTTAGAGGTCCAGTATAACCTACTAGATTAGGTATATTTTCATGCGACTCCATGGAGCTCATAGGGATGGACATCGATGCGCTGCGGGTCCTAGATACAAATGCCTGACGTCGAGAACTGTTAGAATCATCTGATAATTGGTGCTGCATCTCCAACAGCATTGGTACTTCATCTCTTTCATGATCGGCCATTTTACCTAGTAAATCTGCAGAATTTAACATTTAATCAGGATATACATACAGTAAAGCAATTTTGTGTACTATCTTTTGCTGAACTAAACCTGCGATGTGAGAATGTACATCAACCTAATCAAATCTATTTTTCCTGTGAAAACACATACAGATAAGTAAGGAAAACTCCATGTAAAAATATAATGAGAAAGTTGTGTAACAGGTCTTCTCTTTCGATCTAACCATACTGCAGTTTCATGCCTACAATAGCAATGGTTCTTTGGAAACTTCACGCTATTAGCAAGATCAAGACCACACCCGAGAACCGCAGAAGGCCGCGCCATGTGATTAAAGGGAACCAATTCCACAAAATACAAGCCCTGACGCAAAGACCCTATTGCCAGAAGGTACATTAAAGCTTTAAAAACGAAGAATTTTTTGGTGGGCACCCGATATAAGATTGACTAAAACTACAGAGGGGAGACCAGAACTGGAAAGAGTCAAGCTTTATCCTTAATTCTCCGCTAAAAGCTACCGATCACTCGTCGCACATGCCGTTAAACACGTGCACACCGTTTTCATAGCAAATGCGCGTACAAGGGACGCAAGCATCGACTGCAGAAATCATCGACCGAGGCGAGCATCTACACACAGGGGAGTAGCGAAACAGAGCGCGCGCGCATTTCAACGGAATTTACGCAAGCCAACACGCACACCTCGAGCACAACACACACCCACCTGACCGCCCGAAGGTCCGATCAGCACTCGAACCGGCGACGAAGCAGGAGGAACAAGAGGAACAACAAGAAGCTGCAACAGTGCCGACCCTGTCGCTATCGCCGGCGGCCGGTGGCGAGCTCGAGGACGGAAGTTTCCCGGACCGGCGAGGCTCGCCGTCTTCCTCGGCGGTCCTGCGGTCCCGCGCCGGAGGAGGAGGCGCGGCGAGGGAATCCGGCGGAGGAGCGGAGGGAGGGAAATGAAAATGGAGACGGAGACGGAGCCGACGGTGTCCCTTGTTTCTACGCAGACGCGGGTGATTGCGTAGAATACCACGAGCGTTGACTGAGCGCAGTCTCCCCCAAGACTCCTTCAATTTTGTTCTTTTTCTTTCTTTATTTTCTGACAAATGGAAAAGAAAGAGTCTTTGCTGGAAAAGGAAAAGGAATTGAATTCGATATCACGTGGTAATAATAAAAATAGCTCCCCAATTTTAATTTTTTATTTGGTAATGCAGGCTTTAAATTTTGAGTTAATGTGAAATATCATTCCTTTTTCAATGTGATTTTATACTATGTGAAATGTCTAGTCAAATTGAATATTTCAAGATTGATTATTGGACCGGATTGGGAGTAAATCAAAATCATTTGCGACTTTTCTTTTATTATTTCTTGTTTTTTTGGCATGACGTGAGTTGGAGGCTTTCGTAGGAACTTTTGTAGACGGGCTCGAGAGGCTTCTGGGAAGAAACGACAAAGGCTTAACCCGCGAAAAACGCCTTTTTTCCCCTGTTCATTCTCGCTTTTATTTTATTTTATTGGAATTAATTTCTTTTTTTTTATTGTAAGAACGTACCATTCATCATTGTCCCTCATTGTCAAGGATTTCTTTAGTAGGAATAATTTATATTATTTTCTCGGTTTCGAATCACATTCGTTTTGTTTAATTATTTGTTTAAGCTCCTTACCAAATCCCGATTTATACCATAGTCCACTTCTTCCCCGGTCGACCTCCTCGGACTCAAAAATTTGTGCCTTTTTTTTTTCTTAAATCATTATGCGCGCGCATTGTATTCATTTTATTTTTGTTTCAAAATTATTTTTTTTATTTTATAAACGAGTCTACTCAGTCTAGAATAGAAGTCATTTTAATAACGTAATATCATTTTTCTATACATGTAACATTTTTTTGTTTAGAAATAGATTTGAAACATAAATAAAAAGTAAAAATATTCTACTTCTCTAATTACAAAACATAAATAAAAAATAAAAACTCTTATTCTAACTCGCTCTTGCCGTCCATCCCGCCACATACCCCCCGGCATGTTGGCCGTTGCCATCCATCAGTCAGCTCCAGTCGCCAACCGCCCAAGAGAAAAAAAAAATTGTGTTGTTGTCAAACGAATTTTTATTTCAAAAATAAAAATTTTATGTCTTTATCAAACAAATTTTTATTTCGAAAATAAAAAAATTTATTATTATCAAATGCATATTTTTACTCAAAAACTAATTCGGAGAATAAAAATAGAATAATTTAATTATGACCAGAAAATTGATTTATAGAGCAAAATGGTTATCACTCGTGTTATGAAAATCTTAAACAATTTGTCAATGAGATATTTATTTTGAACTATTTTCGGCTCTTGAAAAGTCTTGAACTGATACAATCTAGTCTACTGTTCGTTAACATTTCATCAAAATGTTCCGTTGAAATGCACATGTGCCAACTCACATGAATTTTTCATGTCAAATCCGCCGTTTTTCACGTCATATCTAGCTCAATCGGTGGTTTATCACATGTGTCATGTGTATACATTCTAACAAAATATTGGACAAAATGCTAACAAATGGTGAGTTCTGATAAGGAGGACAAAATGCCATCCATCGATCAGCTCCAGTCGCCAACTGCCCAAGAGGAAAAAAAAAAAATGTTGTCAAACGAATTTTTATTTTGAAAATAAAAACTTTTTATTATTATCAAACGCGTATTTTTACTTAAAAACTTATTCGGAGAATAAAAATAGAATATTTTAATTATGACTAGAAAATTGATTTATAGAGCAAAATGGTTATCACTAGTGTTCTGAAAACCTTAAATGATATGTCAATGATATATTTATTTTGAACTATTTTCAACTCTTGAAAAGTATTGAACTTATATAATCAAATCTATTGTTTGTTAACATGTCATCAAATGTTCCGTTGAAATGCACACATGCCAACTCACAAGAATATTTAATGTCGAATTCGCCGTTTTTCACGTCATATCTAGGTCAATTGATGTGTTATGTGTATACATTCTAACAAAATATTGGACAAAATGCTAGCGGATGCTGATTTTTGATAAGGAGGACTAATTTAAGATTTTTTTGTGAGGCAAAAATCAATTTGGGACGATTTGTCGTTGGAATACTGATTAGAGATTTTTCACTACGATAAGCCTCTTTCTTCACCAATTTAATAACTAATATCAGGAAAAGTTCTTTAAAAAAAAAAAAATATCAGGAAAAGTTTCTAAATTAATGAAGAAAACGAAAGATGGTGATGGGAAAAGTCGCTCGCTCGCTTCGTCGCCGCCTGGCGGGAGCGTGCGTGGGCCCGACACGTGTCGGGAGCTAATTGGTAAGAATTGTAAAAAACCGGTGAGCGGGGGATTATAAAATTGCGAGAGCCTCTTTTGGTCAAAAGCTCGGGTCGCACACGCCGGGGGAAGATTGGATTTGCTATGAATTGAGGCTGAAACCTTTTTCTTTTATTGGAGATTGGCCATGTCGATGTCGAATATATATATATATTTTAAAAGTAATCATGAGATGAATATGATACGAGGACAATATTAATCTGACCAAGTCCTCGTGACGAGTTTCTAAATAGAATCCCATTAGATAGCATTTGATCCAACATCATAATTTAATTTTTCGGGTGTTGTCGCAAGAAGCGGAACAGGTCAAACTAGGTAATGAAATCCTTGTCTGGGATCAGGGTTTTGAAGGGCTGTCGATCGCTTGGACCGTTGAAATGGATCATCCGATCAAGGGAAACCGGGTTCGAGCAAGTGTTTTTATTTTTTTCCCACGAATGCCAGGAAGGAAAATTCAGCAGAGGGGGCGGGGGACCAGAGAGACGCGGACGAGGACCGTGTCCGAAGTCTTCAAGTCGTAAGTTTGATTCGTCAAGAGATTCGAAGGCGGGGGCAGAAATTTTTGCTCCACTTGTGCTTTCGTCCAGACCAGGACGTCCCCAGCTTGCACGACACCGACCGCAGTTGTCGGGCTATTATCGTTCACTCTCACAATAATAAAGTGGTGCCAAGGAGTGCACGCGACATTAGCAAACTCATCACCTCATAAGTCGTCCTCTGCTTTTATCTATCCATCGCCTCATGATTGAATCGCCGTGTCCTGATCGTAATCAACCTATCAAATCAAACCTATCTTCACTATTAGCCTCTCACAGTCCATGTCGAATAGTTTCCGTCTAATTTTCGAGTCAATTTGACTTGAAGATCAAGAAGTTATAGAAGCAGATAAGCTTTGAAACCAATCAAGGAACAATGACACAAATGATCATTGAATTTTAGCTTAATATATAATGTGATCTCTAAAATTTTAATTTATTCAATATGGTCCCCGAACTTTAATCTAATTATCAATATAATCCATGAACTTTTAATTTATTCAATATGATTATATTCAATGAAGTCCGATAAGGGGCTATGTATAGTTCAGGAACTATATTGAACAAAATAAAAATTTAAGGTTCACATTACACGTTGGGTTGAAATTTATGGATTATATTAAATAAATTTAAAGGTTAAGACCACGTTGCATTTCTTCAAGGGAGAAAAAAGAAAAGAGTGCCCAAAGTCCACATTGTCCAGAAAGAAAGCCCAACCCGGAGAATAAGCGGCCCAAAGGCCCGGGCCTAATTCCCAGCATCCTCTTCTTTCCAAGTCGAAACATGCGGCGCCGCCTCTAAATTCTTTTTTTAAATAAAAAAGGGAAACAAACAAAGCACCAGTGGCATCTGGAGGCTTCTTTCTTGCCGCGCAAGCTCGCACATCAGTGGTTGTATAAAATATCGTTCCTTCTGCTTATAGTTATAGTTATTCACAAAGAAAGGTCGGTTCATAATCTTTAAGAACCGAGTCTTTGCACATTGCCGCCGGTTGCTGCTATTCGATTTCGCGACGGTCGAAGCAGAGTTTTCGCAGGATTTCGCTATGGTAAGTTGAATTGCAGCCTCTTTCTTAAGCTGTTTGGCTTTCGGGGGTGACTGGTCTAGGTGCAGTTGAGTATAGCGCGGCAAAGGAATGTCACGGAATTTTTGTGTTCTGTTGATCAGGCATCGGTCGCATCTCCTATCGTGGTAGGCACGGCCGTGGCGGCCGGAGCGTTGGGAGGGAGATACCTGATCGGAGCTTGGCAGGCGTTCAAGGCCCGCCCGGCAATTCCACGCATCCGGAGATTCTACCCCGGTGGGTTCCAGCCCGTCATGACCCGCCGCGAGGCTGCCTTGATCCTCGGAGTCAGGTAAAATTGTTCGTGCACCGAGTTTGGGCAATCCGTGTTGGCCTGGTCTTTAACCTGTGACTCACGTTGGTTGATTCCGTGAAATTGATGACAGAGAGCACGCGGTTACGGAGAAGATTAAGGAGGCTCATCGGAGAGTGATGATGGCAAATCACCCGGATGCCGGCGGCAGCCATTATCTGGCTTCCAAGATCAACGAAGCCAAGGACGCGTTGATGGGGAAGTCGAGAGGATCGGGTTCTGCACTCTGAATTCGGATGCGGGATAGGATGCACGCTGAATGTCGAGAAGGGACCCTTCATCGCATGATCGTCTCGGACTATATATTCTTTTGTGTACCGATTTGACAGTGACAGTTTTGATCTCTCTCTATCTCTCTCCCCATTGTAGCACGCTCTGGCATGGCCATATTATGTTGATTTTTTCTCAGAAGCAAAATTCTTGGGAGTATACATGTGAACAATACTTGAGATGTGAGAACAGTTGAAAGCTATGCTTGGCTCGTCAATGGTTCGATAATCGACGAGAATGTTGGATGCACGGGAGGCAAATGACGGCAGCGGCTAGTTATAGTGAACCCTAGGGCGACAAGATGGCTCCAAGAAACCGAAACGCACCATTTGTGAAAGTAGCTCGTTGAAGAGCCGGAGTAGTAGTCCGGCTCCTAGCAAGACACTTTTCCACAGGCTAGGGGGCCAAATAGAAAGAGAGGAAGAAGAATACACCACATTCTGCGATTAAGTTTGCGAAAATCATATACAAAAGGCGGAGACTAACCATGGCTTGAGAAAGACAAATTAGATTTGAGGATGATGAGATTTCGCAAAAGCACACATATGATGCCAGAACGATTTGTAGAATATCGACCCATCTGGGGCAGGAAGAACCGGAACAAAGTCCTACCATCGCAGGATAGCACAAATAGAACGACTCGTAGAAAGGGAAGTAGAGTTCTGATTTTAGAAGAAGACGAAATTTGAAATTATATCCTTTCCATGAAGTCGAAATCACGAAAGGTGAGGGGGAAAAATGGAAAATCCAAATTAGTAAATAAAAAGGAAAACCACTAATGTATACTTCAAACAAATGGGATCAGCAAGCAACAAGGAATGGATTAGAAAATCTGATGCTGCCGAGAGAAGTTCTACTTGATTTGTCCAAGGCTTCAGAGAAACTGCAACATGTGAATATGAGGGATCACGCACAACTCACACCTTAAAAGAAGAGCAGAATCACCTACACAGGCCAATATATAACAATCTTGACCAAATGGCAAAAGATAATCAGGGTACAAATCCGATGTCCTTGAAGTATTCATGCTCAAGAGCACTCCTGGCTGTAATTCTTTTGCTGGGGTCCAAGCAGAGCATTTTCTGGATAAGTGGCAGCATCGTTAGCTACAGCATTATCATCTAGTAACCCATGAGTTCTATGCTTTAATTTTTGTTCATTCAGATTTTCAGAAGTAACAAGTGAAAGCAGGAAAAATAAATGTGAATGAGAGCTCAGAGCACAGGTCATTATTTGGGAAGGGGATATGTGGGAACTGTCAAGGTTATTGAAACTACACTTGCATCATCAATTTGTTCAGGGCTATCTCATTCTCACCATTTCAAATTCTCCTATCAGCAAGGATCTATTTGGCCAAGGTTGCATTAATTAGACCTTAAGCCATCCAATTCGCCTTCTGAAGTAGCCAGGTAATTGGTGGTAATCATGCATAAGAACAGGATTCGAATATTTTGTGCACCATTCTCTTTTTCTAAGCCAAGTCAAGCTTGATACACTGATATGGATATAAAGTAGACTGAGTTGTAACAAGGCAGAAATAGCAAATAAATCATTGAGACGCAACAAAACATACAGGGACGGTCATGCTGTATGTCCAAAGTGCTGTACTGGAACTAGACCTTTTATCATATCCCTAAACCCTAGCTTAGTTTGAAGCGCAACATCCTATAGTGTTGTGTGCCCAGAGGCCTCACTTTTCTGTTCTTATTCTTTTCCTTTTGAGGGCCATGACTTGGTGGGTGTAATTTCAATTATACTCATCGTTATTCCTATCCAAGAGTAGCCAACCTACAAGATAATTTCTGGAGATGTTTGTTAGATGTTGATGCAGAGCTTAACTTTGTTTCCGATTAGAGGTTAAACCTAAAAGCACATAAAATAAAATGAAAAAAAAAAACTTCTAGAAAATGCACTAGTCGAAAGTTTCCCAACTTTACTTCAGCATAATTTCATTGCAAAGTTCCAAATAAAGTGCATAAAGGACAAGCATCTAGGATTGCAACTTACAGATAGAAGATCGATTCCAGCTGAATCAAGACCTGGAACCATATCTTGTAGATTCTGAACGCATGGATCCAATGTTTCAATATTTTTTGAGAAGACATTATAATAATCAACTAACAAGGTTATCAAAATTTTAGCATAAAACTTGAGCCAATTACCTTCGGAGGCCACTTAGGAAAGGCAGACTTGAAATCTGGCAAGGCAGTCACTCCTGGCCATGTGTCCTCATTTGGCGTGCCCAAGATCCTTCACAGCAGGAAGAGAAGTAATTTAGATTATTTCCGTTATGTCTGTTTAAACTTTGGCCAGCAAGATTTTATATAAGCACAATCGGATGACTAGGATCAGTTACAAATCCAGGAAAATGAATTCCAACTTCCAAAGCTCAATCCAAATTTAATACATGATCAGGAGAAAATTAAATACTATCTTCAGAAGTCAGAGCGTGCCTCATTGCTGAAAATTGTGTATGGTGGGGTTAGTAAAAGAAAATACCGTGGCAGCTTAAATATTTTGCGATTTTTTTGTTGCCATTTGAAACTTGTGGTTCCGAAAGCGGTATATCAAGCCAGGAGAGTTAAAAATAACCTCAGTAAGATTGTATATAAGACCTATAAGAAGGTTCCAAGATTGAAAACAAAACCACCATCGAGCATGATATCAATAGTTCAAGACACTGACAAATGTAACATTGCTGAACCAGAACCATTTTCACCACTTAATTACATATGGACAGGATGCAGATAGATACTTGAGATGGACTACACAATCATAATCTCCAGAAAATTTAAACATAATCTGTGTCCTTTGGTGGAGCATGCATTCAGCAGAACAAAATCGCAGGACTGACGAATACCAACAGACAACATGATTAATTAACTTCCAAACGAAGAATAAGGTCAAAAGCTTGCGAAGGGTACTAGCAAATCATTCTGAAAAAGTTGTACACCTGAATATCTTGAACAGTTCATCAATTTCAGAATCTCCAGGAAATAAAGGACGTTGGTTCACCATCTCAGCGAATATACAACCAACTGACCAGACATCAACCGGGGTAGAATAGTGACGAGAACCAAGAAGTATTTCTGGTGCTCTGTACCATAAAGTCACCACCTAGAAAGAAAGACCGCCAATATCAATCTATACGCAAACTATAAACTGTTAGAGTTTAAGAGGGTGTAAGCAACAATCATTTTCACAATGTCACAAATTGAGGCATCTAAACCTTAAACAGCATCGTGTAAAGTGTTCGCTGTAGCCAGCATTTATATAGTCAAAAGTAACCAAACTTTTCCTAACCTACCCTAGATTTCAACAGGCTAAGAACAACTATGAAAGACGTTCTAAAGCATGAAACATGCTAAAAACAGTTTTTGACAACACAGCAAATGTTTGTCCCTTTCCCTCTATCCAAAATTCCGTAGTTTCCAATTTATTGAAAATTTACATGATTTTTCAAGCGAGGATACTTCTTTGGTAAAGGAATTGAATTGCCAGAACCAGAATAGAAGACTATGGAAATTCAGCCACAAGAAAGCTAACTAATTCTCATTTTGGTTTAATTATCTGACATTATTCGAAACCAAGCTAGCACCAGGAAAATTCTAAAAAAAACAGAACCTCCCTACTGGGCTTTGTGTAAAAGATAGAACCAGAGATTCCGAATAAATTAATTATGATACTCCTAATTTTTTTTTTGCCCAAAAATGTACCTAGATTAGAACAAACATCCACATGACATCCAAAGTTTGGCAGTCCATAACCAGAGGATGAGAAGAATATGCTAAATGCTGTAAGACATGATTTACATGAGACAACCACTACAGTACACGAGACAGGTACCTCATGTGTAAAAGTCCTAACAGGAATACCAAAAGCTCTTGCGAGTCCAAAGTCAGCAAGCTTCAAGGCATTTGTCTGCCGATCAATTAACAGATTCTGAGGCTTCAAATCTCGGTGGAGGACTCTATGTGAGTGACAATATGCTATTCCACGCAGTATTTGATAAAGAAATATCTGCAAAGGAAGATTGCCTTTCATCTCAAGAGAATGATCATATCTTCAAGCACAGAGGCATGAACCTTCTAGTGTAGGAGCAAACAGCTCACTCACTTTTACCAGACGAGGATCCTTGGCAAAGTCTGGAGATGAATCCATGTGCTTCTTCAAATCCAAGTCCAGATACTCAAAAACTAGATACAGCCTATTCTCACTATGCACTACATCCTGCAACCTGCCATAGGCAAAAGTGCAAGTTCAAATGTGAGAACATTAGACAAGAAACTGCTGAGGATAATAGGAATCAGCATCCAAGTAATAATGATTGAAAGATCAACAAAAAAAATTAAGGCTAATGCACTTGGATTAAGTCCAACAGAGAGCAAAGCTTGTTTTTTCCATTTGTTTCTGACAAGTACAGAACATTGTTCCTCATCAAACAATACTGAAAAACACTCATTTTATGTGCAGGGTCGTGTTTATATCTGCATTACTGTGCCTTGAAGCACTAGGCTATCACTTGAGGAGTAAATGTAATTATCCTTTCCTCCTAGTGAAGATCCTACATTCCTGTTAACAAAAAGCAGCCTCAACTTTGTCATTGCAAAAATGTCTAAAGATCCAAATATACAGGAAAGACACCTGACTATATTCCCGTGCTGCATTTCCTTCAGGAGAGAGATTTCTCGGATCGCGGTGCTCGGTACTCCTTCATCTTCCTGCTCCAAGCGTATCTTCTTCAAAGCTATAGTCTCATTGGTGAGCCGATCAATGGCCTTATACACCACACCATATGTTCCTTCACCGATCTTCTCCACTTTCTCGTACTAGGATCGAACAAACTTACGTCACAGACTAAACATAGCACGACATACATCAAAAAAGGACACCCTCATTTTCACTCATTTTCATGTACCTGATCCATCCAGCCCAGGTCAAAAGTCCTTCCGGCGCGATACCTGCATTATGCGAATATTAAGTGAATGACTACTCGAAACACATAAAAGCAGCTCCTAATACACCAGTTACCCAACCGAACACGACCACGTAATCCATCTTTCAACTCGACTCCGCTCTACCAATCCTAATACCACGCTGTCTAGGAGAAATCTACGCACAACGGAGTCCAAAAACACTGAAAATCAACGGGAGACGACAATCTGCAAAACCTCTAACCACTAAAACGCTCTCAATCGCCTCTAGCGCCAGAAAAGGAGGCAGATCGGGTCGCGGAGGCAACGGAACCCCGACCCGAACGCCAACCGAACGAGGTCCGATCGCGGGACCCTCGGGCGACGGAGCGAGGCGTCGGCGATCGAACCGCCGCGCATTGCGGCGCTCCGCGCGAGGCCATCCGACGGTCGCCATTGCAGATTGAATTGCGCCGCACGGACTGGAGAGATCCGGAGAAGGCGGAGGAGGAGGAGGAGGAGGAGGAGGAGGAGGAGGGAGGAGAGGAGGAGGTTACCTGGTTGCAGAAATGGCGGGTGTTTAGCGCCAGCGCTGGGCGGGGGGGGGTGTGTCTTCTTTGGTCTCCTCGGGGGAGCGTGCGCGTCTCTGCCCTCCCTTTTTATTTTGGTTCCTTCCTTCCAATTGAGGAGAGAGTGGGGGTAGAGCGGAGAGTGTGGATAGGCTGCTGCTGCTGCTGCGGCCGCTGCTGCTGCTGCATAAGTCAACGCGAAGCCCTCTTTCCTCTGTCGGTATCAGGTTTGACTATATTTTGATTTTCAATCTCTTCTTCTCAACGAACTTGATTTTTTCCCATTCCCTCCAATTTCGATCGTACCGTATTGTACGTGTACATCTGTTTTTTTTTTTTTTTTTTTTTTATAGCCGACAGCCACACTATAAATCCCATAAACCTGCGCGACACTTAAAGCAAGTAACCCACATCCCCCGAAGCATCTTAATACACCTAACACCTCTCCTCGGGTTTTGAACCATTCACCTCTTCGTTGAGGATCGGTAGCGCTTGTTAGTTATCTTGCCAAGTAGGTAGTTTTGTGTATACATCTGTTCATCTTTGCTTTGGGATGTTTTTCAATTTTCTCCGTTTTTATTCTTTATTTTTAGGATATCTCAATTAGAAATGAAATTTATGCCACGCATATTACAAGTTGATAAGATGAGAGCTTAATGTTATAGTAACATAACCCATTCCTATTTGAGATAACAATGATATCGAGCTTCATCGATATAATACTCAATAGTTTCTCGTAGGCTAATACCAAGAGATCAATACCTTATTTTATTTATTTTTGGTTTTGCAAAATTTTGAAATGAATGACAACTTTATGTCTTCTTTTTTTTTTCACTTTATAAGTATGTTGAATTTTTTATAATAATTTTACAAATGAAACATCATGCTATAGTAAAGTTGCAATCTCTTCATTATAGCTAGAACCATGATGTAAATATTTCATATTCATGCTATCAAGTGATTATATTTCATGATTTTGTGAGTTCTTTCATGAATATTTGTACGCGGCTTATCACCATTAGGTATTTTCATATGAAATAAGAAAATAATAAGCACCATTGAATCAGGCTAAGTACGGGGGAGAAAAATCAACACGTAATTTGTGTTGATGTCGAGTTTCGCTCAATCACATCTAAGTCCTCAAGAATCAAGATTGCCCTTGCATCGTCCACGTGCCGGTGGGAAGGATAATCATGTACTCGGTCGAGCAAACAACACCACGACGCCAACAACCAATATGCCCCGCCCCTTCTTCCATCCTTGCAATGCTTGCCCATCCGTCGCAATTTTTCAGAGGCTTCTTTACTTCTCGCCTCGGGTCAAAACTCATAAACATGCGTTTTCCTTAACTGGCGTGCATGGGTGTCCCACTTGTGGCAACATTTAAATTGTTCATGGGCCCAGTCGGGCCAGCCCATCATGGGGGCCGACTTTGTCCAAAAAAGCCCAGACGAAAGGAACCACTCACCCCAGTTCTCAGTCCACATTCTCGGCTTGGTGTTCGAATGAAGTGTAAATTGGTCACAATAAAATCCGTTACAAGGATTGAAAATGGGATCGGGACGTGAGTATACCCTAAAACCGTTTCGTCTGAATTATGAAATGTAAAATTCAGGGATATTCTCAAGGGCAAGGGAAGAAAAACTTTCTCTCCAATTGGGAGGATACAGCGTGTGGGCATCAGTATGTTAAAATGAGAAATATATCCAAATCAGACGCTGAATTACCAGATTACCATTAGAATGCCTTGTTGCTGAATTTATTGATCATTACATATAATTCAATTAAGACATTGTATAAAAGTATGATTTCTTCTATTCTTTTTTTAGAATTGAAGGACTTTTGATTGAGTGAGTTCAAAGAAGGATTTTTTTGGTATCCCTTACTCTTTTTTTCATTTTTAAGGGATATCAATTATCAATAACAATAACTCAATCAAAGGCACTTGATTTGAGTTATTTCTTTATCTCTCCATGAATTGTATGTTTGTAACAATAAGGACATAATTTTCTCAATTCCAATCGATTAGGCGTATTGTGTCAATTCTTTTGAGTAATATATCTAGAAACACCTCTTAATTCCATATTAAGACCATTTCTAATACAGTTGGTGCAGCATCCACTAATTCGAAACTTAATTTGAAAGCCATATTTCGACTCGAACGTTTTTGGGGCGGGACAGCTCATGATGTTCATATTAATCTATTATGCGCCTCTACATCTAGTATTGGGTAGACCTCATACAATAATTGTCCTAGCTCTACCGTATCTTTTGTTTCATTTCTTTTGGAAAAATTACAAACACTTTTTTATTATGGATCTACTACCAAAAATTCCTAAATCTGAAATTGAAATATTGTCAATCGACGATTTAACTTTATGCTTGAGTAAGAATGTTTCGTGCATTGTGAATGAGGACATTTCTTATGTTGTTGCCCCTTACGAGGCAAATGCTCAATCAACTTTTTTGGCAATTCATGAAAGAGTGATGCAAATCTTGTAGTGTTTGGCTGTTCTAGAGTGAGTTATCTTGTATTGTTTGTGGCTATATTTTATCCATTTTAACACACAATCCCTAAGAAAAATATAGCATTTTTGACTTGAGTGTTTTATGTGGTTGTATATGTTTAATTTTTCAAATAATCTTCCGAATGAACAGTTGTAATTTTATTTTTGATCGATTTTGGACATAAAAACGAAAATTTCAAAAAACAAGGTTCTTAATTAATTTTTGTGAAATTTTGTACGCTAAAATCAAACTAAAACTAAAACAAAGTGTCTGATTAAGATACCAAATAAAGTATTTCCAGGTTTGAGATATTACAAATTGGCCAATTTGTGGGCAGTTTGGAACACTAAGAACATAAGTGTAACGAGACAGCATCTTACATATGAACAACGTGCTCAGAAAATTACATACATTAGAAGCTAGGCATAGTTATGAACCAAAGACATTCCTTGTAAACAACAAACAGAGCTGAATTTTGTGCTCCAATCTTTAATTTTATTAATACAACTAGGAGGATTAGGAAAATTGTAAAATTAGCAATAAGCGCAAGATGCTAGAAAAGGAAACAAGTTCGACCACCTGGAAATGGCGCTAAAGAAGTTCCAAATTTACAAAACTTAGTAAGCATAGATTTGTTATATAAGGATTCAATCATCAGACATATTTTTCTGTCCCTTTCTTTGTAATTCCACCATTCATTGGATACGGGTGATTGAGCATAGGAAAGAAAGGGCTCCAGTTTCCGTAGCTTATGAGACCGCATTCCGAAAGGCGATTCTTACTTTCAAGCATCAAAGGGTCTATAATCTTAGTCGTGAATGCACTGTATGGTTCATCCGAGGATGAACTTTGATTCAATTTACCCGAGGATGTTGGCAATGATTTATCTTAGGATCATGCATTTTATGTAATTGTTTAATTTGTGTGGATGACCTCAACTGAAAAATACATGGATATGTTAAAGGATTTGCAGAAGATGTTATAATTCCACAAAGAAAAGGAGCAGTGTGTTGAACCTCAAATAAAACACAAATAGATTTTTATGTATTTGTATTTTGAAGAGGGATTGCTTCAATTCCCTTTATATACTTGAGCATCTCTAGTTACGGCCGTACATTTGTCTTTATCTAACAATGGATATTGAATTTCTCTATCTACCAACCATCTTATCAACCTCTAGTAACAACCATACATGTATCTTTATCAAATGGTGGAAATTTGACCTCTCTATCTACAGCCACCCCATTAATCATGAGAATATATACATACTTCTCATACTGTCCTAGAGGCTAGAACATCCTAATATACAAGAAGACAATGTCCATTATTTCCCTCTCATTTGTTTGCTTTCTTTCCTAATTACCATGTAAGATGCCATATGCGGACACATTAACATTTAGCGACAATCAAGGTCACCTCATTTTATTTTATTTTTTATAATTTTACAGAAGAACCAACTTAAAAATAACAAAACTTCATTCTAAGACCCGATGGCACAAAAAATTATGAAATGGATTGAAAGATTTGAAAATTTAAAAGATCCACGGTGTATTTATCCGTAATACCTATTGATATGGAACGCCGAATAAATTAATAAGGAATTGCTTTGTTGAAGAAAAGCGTTCTTGTAATATTGACACAAGCAGTGTACACATCACAATTATTGCAGAATAGAAGGAGATTCTTTCTACAAAATAGAAGGTATACACAATTATTGCAGAATAGAAGGAGATTCTTTCTGCAAAATAGAAGGTGAAAACCCAAGACGCATGCAACGGTCGTGGGGTTCCAAGTCCCCAGAAAACAAATGTTGTGATTCATAAATAAACTATTTAGCTTGAATGAAAAAATAATAAGGTAATTTACAAAATTAACTTGCATCAATCATTATTTCCACTTTATGTTTTAGGAATTAGTACAGAAATGGCCGTTCATATTAAATATATATATATTTATTTATTTATTTATTTAGATTTTCATTAGTAGCCCATAAAAATGGCAAATCTGCTAGGAGATTTTTTTTTTTCTTTTTTGACTTTCACCTGACTTGGCGCGAATGATGAATCCGACTGAGTCCTCAAAAGTCTCTTTTTTTTCCCCTCAAATATAGTCTCTTTTATAAATTTAGCAAATCCCATTGAAACCGAACGGTGGACGGGATGTGCTCTCGATTCATATCGATGAAAGGAGAAAAAAAAAAAAAAGATTTTCTGACCTGTCTACCATTTTTAGTTAACACGCGAAACGAAGGCGGGGGGTGGAACCCGAAAGGTGGCGCGTCCGACGAACCCTCCCCAAGCCGTCGCGTATAATTATCCCTTTCCCTCCGCCGAACCCCACCTCACCTACCTCTCTGCCATGGCTACGATCTCGAAGCTCTCGAGCCCCAGCCCCTCCTCCTCGCTGCGGTCCTCGATCGGTCACCCCCGATCGCCGCGGCCCCTCTGCTTCGTCCAGTCCCGCACCGCCCTCCGGTCCCTGGCCGCCGCCGCCTCCGGACTGTCCGTGAAATGCGACCGCTCCTCCCGGAGCTCGCTCGTGTGAGTCTTTCTCTCCTCGTGAAATACGTGCTTCCGTGTTGGCGGTGCTCGTGATCCGGCTCTCTGCGCGCTTGCGTTGGCGCTTTTTCTGATTCATTCGTTTTCCCCTCCATTTTCCCGCTGTCGACGTGCTTCTCCGTGGTCCGATCCCGTGTGCGGTTTTACGATGAAGTGGCCGATCTCTTCGACTTCGACGTGGATCCCAGCTATCGCTGCTGTGGCTAACAAGGGGCTAGTTTGCTCACTGATTATCTCGATTAAGTTTTTTGGTTTTTACTTCGTTGGTTTTGATAACGGTCATAAACGGTCCGACCCAAATCGAATAATTTAATCCGTTTATTACCCATTTATTTCAATGTAAATTTTTTTACCCATATCTAACCCGATCTATACTCGATCCATGCCCAACCCACTTAACTAAAACTTAAAAAAAAACTTATTTTTTACATATTACATATTATATATTATATATTATATATTTTTAAGGGTTAATACTATACTTGTAACAAATTTATCCAAAATTATTTTTTTTATTATCAAAAACCCAAAACTAGTATACATTTGACAAATTTACCAAAAACTACCCAAAATTAGTACACTTGTGATAAATTTATCTTATATTAGTTTTCGTTAAATTTTATTATCAAATTATTAAGTTAAATTACACATGACAACTGACTAGCATATCAATTTAAGATTTTACGCATCGTTTGTCACAGTTTTTATTTTTTTTGATTTTTTTGTGGTATTAATCTAATTTAGCGGATAATATATTTGTTACTGATTTATCAGTTTTGAGTTTTTTGCGGTTGAATAAATTAGTTTAGGATAAATTTGTCGTAAATGTATCGAGTTTTGGGTTTTTTTATGGTCAATCGAGATAAATTTGTCACAAGTGTACAATTTTGAGTTTTTCATAGTAAAAAAAATAGTTTAGAGTAAATTTGTCACAAGTGTACCGGTTTGAGTTTTTTAGAGTATTAACCCTATTTTTAAAAATGATATTGCTAAAAGGACAATTTTTATAATTTTTAAAATAATTATTTTAAAACTTTATTTTTATTTTTTAAGTATAAAATTTTTAATTTTTTTTGTCTTTTCTTTTTTTTTTTCTTTTTTGTTCTTCTTCTTCTTTGGCCGGCCATCAACCGCCGGTGACCAGCCATAGGCGAGCCTTGAGCTCACGTAGCTCGCCGAATCGGCGAGACTCGAGCTCGCCCCTCATCGAATCTAGCGAGGCTCGAGCCTCGCTTGACGCGGTGAGTTCGAGTCTCGCTAGATCGGCGAAGCTCGGGCCTCGCTTGATGCCGGCAAGTTCTAGTCTCGCCGGATCGGCGAGGCTCGAGCCTCGCTAGGTGTCGGCGAGGCAAGCCTCGCCGAGCGTCGACGAGCCCTCTACCTTGCCAGATCCGACAAGTTCGAGCTTGCCCGACCCCAGTGAATTCGAGCCTCACCGGACATTGGCAAGCTCGAGGCTTGCTTGGCCAATCGCCGGCCATCGGAAGGAGGAGGAAGAAAGAAAAAAAAATGAAAGAAAAAATAATTATAATTTCGATTTAAAAAAAAAAAAATTGTAAAGTTAAAGATGAAAGAGAGAGATTGTGAGGTTTTGGTTAAAGGTGGGTTCTAAATTCAAACCATTTAAGACCAACCTATCTTAAGTCTTTGGTTATTAAACCCATTTAACTACTTTTTGTCAAAAAATAAGTGACCCATATATGATCTATTTAAAATTTAAATGAGTCATATATGGGTCTAAGACCTATTTTGCCACCCACTAAGGGAATGTTATCAGTTTTGAGTGTGGAATTTGTGTTAGATGTGCTGAAGTTCTGATTTTTTTTTTTTTTAATTATTAGGATGCTTTGATGTTTACCTTGCGGTGAATCTATGATTTTCTGCATTTCGAATTGAAGTTCTCGGCAGAAATTCTTTTACTTTTGGAAAGTGCCGGTGGGGTTAGATTGGATTTTGCATGGGCTGCTCCGTTGCTCTTTGTATCTTATTCCTCATTTGCTTTGGCTGAGAGTATATTATCCTTTCTTGTCGCAGGGTCACGTGCTCTCAGAATGGTGCGAACGGCAGCGTCGTCAAGAGAACCACGCTGCATGATTTGTACGAGCGGGAAGGCCAGAGCCCTTGGTACGACAACCTCTGCAGACCCGTGACGGACCTGATCCCTCTGATCGAGAGCGGCGTTAGAGGGGTGACGAGCAACCCTGCGGTAATTGGAGCGATTGCCATCCTTTAACTGTGTTCTCACTCGTCAGAAATTTTCCCTCCTTGGGAGTGTTAATAATTTGCGTGACAAATTAGAAGAATGAAATTCTGAAAAGTTGATGATGATAACAGTATTTTGGTTGTTCTCTTATTAGTTTTTATCCTTGCTGATGAGATATGGAAATCGATTTGCAGATTTTCCAGAAAGCAATATCATCTTCAAATGCTTATAATGATCAGTTCAGGTATGTGACTTTCCCTGTTTTACCTGTTACTGAAGGGTAAATAAACCTGAGTTGCGTGAGAGTTGCTCAAAACCTATATCATTTTAACAAAAAGGTCGCAAAAAGCTTCAAAGGCTGCGGATATTGTTATTTTTTAATAACTCTTCCGAATGGAGATTGTGGTTTATTCCAAAGCTTGAATACAATGGAGTCTGGAAATTGAGATGTCATTTTATTCATCTTGAATTTGGATCTGCTTCACTGACTTAAGAAGATCTTGCTCAAATCTGTGTCTTGTCCTGTGTTCTTTAATTTGGTGCTCGTTATTGGGATGTTTTTAGAACCATCGACTGTACCTAGTGGCCTGGTCTTCGATTGTTTTGATCCTTTTATTTCATTTTGCCAAATTACTTCTGATGATCTTGTTGTTTTATATGTGTATGCTAAATTTTGCAGAGAGGTTGTGCAATCAGGGAAAGACATTGAGAGTGCATATTGGGAGCTTGTGGTGAAGGATATTCAAGATGCTTGCAAGCTTTTTGAGACAATATACGATCAAACTGATGGTGGCGATGGCTATGTCTCTGTTGAAGTTTCTCCTAGACTGGCAGATGATACAGAAGGGACTGTTGAGGCAGCAAAATGGCTTCATAAAGTGGTTAATCGCCGTAATGTTTACATCAAGATCCCAGCCACAGCACCTTGCGTTCCCTCAATAAAGCAAGTCATCTCCAATGGGATCAGTGTCAATGTGACTGTAAGTCGTTCTGTTCATGGCATCTCTATCAATTAGGGTACTTAGATTTGTAGGACAGTACATCATATGCAAGTCCAAAAGATGGCATCTTTGGATAGTTGTCCTAAGTTCCATGGATGCTGTGCTAGTGCTATTAGAAGGATTCTAACTAATGGGGGCTGTTTACGTAATATTGGACCCAAAGTATATTGAAGAACGGTTGGTCAACGGAGCTCTCAAACCGTGGGAGCCTTTGCTCTCTTTTATTGGTTTGGAAGTAGAAGCATGTGGGTACTACCTGTGCTGGTGCTGTGTATATAATGGCAGCGTGCATGACTAGAGTTCTCATGGAACAATTAATGTGTTGCATTCTAGTGTATGGTGGATGCTAACCTTGACCAACCCTTTCCCTTTTTCTGATGATACCTATGCTTTGGTGGATGCTTCACTAAATGCATTGGTGTGCGCTCACATTTTTTTTGCCATTAGAATGTTGACCCCTGACATCTATCTGAATGAGTTCTCTTTCTGCTGAATGATATACATGTATCGACAATTCGATGAGGGGTGTTACAGCACTTAGAATTAAGTTATCTGAAATAACTAGGGAAAAATTTCCTTGGAGTAAAAACCTTGCAGACTGCATCTTAATGTTGCCGTAATAAGAACAGAGTCTCTTTACTGATGAAATACGCTTTTTTTCCGTGTGCAGTTGATATTTTCATTGGTGAGATATGAGGCTGTCATAGATGCATACTTGGAAGGCCTTGAAGCCTCTGGATTAGATGATCTCTCCAGGATTACAACTGTTGCTTCCTTCTTTGTCAGTCGTGTGGACACCCTCATTGACAAGATGCTTGAGAAGATTGGAACACCTGAGGCTCTTGATCTTCGAGGGAAGGTACATGACTACAACCATTTGTAAATTCTCAGGACATGCAACTAAGTTATGTTTGTAAATATATGGTCATGTTGTGATGCATTGATCACTGCAGGCTGCAGTGGCCCAGGCAGCTCTGGCTTACAAGCTCTATCAGAAGAAATTTTCTGGTCCAAGATGGGAGGCTCTTGTAAAGAAAGGTGCAAAGAAACAGAGGCTTCTTTGGGCGTCCACTAGTGTAAAGAACCTGGCATATCCCGACACCCTATATGTTGCTCCTCTCATTGGACCAGACACTGTTAGTTGCTTCTTCCCCCTCTTTTATCTTGCACTCTTTAGGATACATTAAGTAATGTTGCACTCTTTTGGATACTAAATTAGTAAACGAAAGAATTTCACGTCTTCACCTCAAAATTGTTGTATGTTTGTTGAGTAGTGTTCTAGTTTTAACTCAATTTTTTCTTAAATAACAGGTTTCAACCATGCCTGACCAAGCTCTCCAAGCATTTGTTGATCACGGTGTGGTATCCAGGACAATTGATTCCAATATTTCCGAAGCCGAAGGTATTTACAGTGCATTTGAGAAATTGGGAATTGACTGGAATCATGTTGGAACCCAGCTTGAAGTTGAAGGAGTGGATTCCTTCAAAAAGAGTTTTGACAGCCTTCTGGATACCCTGCAAGAAAAGGCAAATTCTCTCAACCTGGTTGGCCTGTAATTTTCATGGTTCCTGTACTTGCTGTTGGTGTGGCTCAATAAAAGCTTATTGTATGAAGTATTTTAGCTGTAAAGTTGGTAGATGAGTGTCTCTCAAAGACTATTGTATTTCAAGTGATTTATATTCAGCTGTGGTTAAAGAAAGTCTATCAAGATTATTTTCGAAGGCTTTATGGTGTTTGTCTTATATGTTTTGAGAAGATTGCCCAGCACAACGATAGAGCTTTGCTCTTCTGTCAAGGTTTTACGGTTTATAGATTGGCTTGTTACATCGACTAGACATTGTCTTCTTTGTGGGGACAAGTTTTAAAAATTTTATAGTCTCGTGGTAGAATGTTGGCAATGATTCGTCCCTCTTAGGATCATATCTTTTTATGTAACTGTACAATTTATTATATCATTTTTATATTAGTTTGTGTGATGTACCTTAACTGAAAAATACGTGGATACAGAATGATGTGGCTAGATGATTTGCAGAAGGTATTATAAATTTACAAAGAAAAGGAGTAGTGTATGGAACCTAAATAAAACACAAATAGATTTCTATGTGGCCGCTATTCTAAAGAGGGGAAGGCTTGAGAGACAATGCTTCAATTCTTTAAATAAACAAGAAATAATCCATTTATATACTTGAGCGTGCATTTGTCTTTATCTAATGATGAAGATTGAATTTCTCTATCTATCAACCATCTTATCAATCTCTAGTAACAACCATACATATATATATTTATTTAACGGTAAAAATTTGATCTCTCTATTTACAACCACCCCCATTAATCACGAGAATGCTTTGAGTATGTATACATATATCTCATGCTGCCCTTAGAACATCCTAATATACCAGAATAAAATTCCCATTATTCCCCTCTCATTTGTTTGCTTTCTTTCCTAATTACCATGAAAGATGCCATATGCGGACACATTAACATTTAGTGACAATCAAGGTCACCTCATTTTATTTTATTTTTCATAATTTTACAGAAGAACCAACTTAAAAATAACAAAACTTCATTCTAAGACCCGATGGCACAAAAAATTATGAAACGGATTGAAAGATTTGCAAAATTTAAAAGACTCCACTGTGTTTTTATCCGTAATACCTATTGATATGGAACGCCAAACAAATTAATAAGGAATTTCTTTGTTGAAGAAAAGAGTTCTTCTAATATTGACACAAGCAGTGTACACATATCACAATTATTGCAGAATAGAAGAAGATTCTTTCTACAAAATAGAAGGTGAAAACCCAAGATGCATGCAACGGTCGTGGGGTTCCAAGTCCCCAGAATACAAATGTTGTGATTCATAAATAAACTATTTAGTTTGAATGAAAAATAATAAGGTAATTTACAAAATTAACTTGCATCAATCATTATTTCCACTTTCCTTTTCAGGAATTAGTACACAAATGGCCCATAAACTTTGGCTCAATATCCAATGTAATTTCCAAACTTTTAATTTGTTAGAAAAATGACACAAATAGTCATGCACTTTGGCTTAAAGTGCAATGTGATCTCTTAACTTTTAATTTGTCCAATGTGATCTCTGAATTTTAACTCAATGTATAATATGATCTCTTAATATATAATTTATTCAATGTAGTTCATGGATTTTTGGTATGTATTCAGTTTAATTCCTTAATTATATGAAAATATTTAATGTAGTTTCTAAATTTAAATTAATGAAAGCACAATATTGAAATATAAGTTGAACATATATCAAAAGTTCATGAACTATGTTGAACAAATTGAAAGTTCAAGGATCATATTGTACATTTTGTCAAACTTTATCAACTATTTGTTTGATTATCCAAATTTCTTCCCTATGATCCTTATATTTTTGCCCACATTGCAATGTCACACTAAATTTTTAATTTGTTCAATATGGTCTCTAAAACTTTAATACATGTTCAATCTAATTATTGAACTATATAAAAATGTTCATTATTGTACCTAAACTTGAATTACTAGAAGAACAACCATGATATTTTTGAAGGATAGCAATGAATATTTTTATATAATTTAAAGATTATATTGAACATTTACTAAAAATTCAAATAGCACATTGAATAAATTAAAAATCTAGGGAAAACATTGCATATTAGATTGAAATTCATTGACCGCATTTAACAAATTAAAAATTTAGGAATCACATTGCAGATTGAGCCAATGGCCCAATGTTGAAGAACCATTTGTATCATTTTTTCTATTTTTTACTATAGTAGACATACCTAATAAATTAAGATGAACAAATGATACACAAGGAGATACGTTGATTCATTTTAGATTTTTTTTTTTCGCCAAACACGCATTTTAATTTATAGATACTCAGTGCCATCACTTTTCACCTAATCTAAAGCAAATGTGCAAATGCATCATACAATTAAATTGTTTGAATAGTAAACCATGCCAGTATTAGATATATATAAATGCACTTTCTATTTTTTGACAATTATTTTTCGTCGTAAAGGAAATGCTGTCGTCTTCCGCCTGCAGCATCCAGTCTCGCTTCCCCGGCCTCACTCCTCCTCCCACCATTCACCTGAATTTCCACAAACGCCATCTCTGCAACTTCCGACGCCATTGGAGCACTCTCGCTCGCGCTCGCGCTCGAGCGATCGTCGATTCAAGCACGGCCCCGAGCGCGATGGCGTCCAGAGAAAGCGGCGACGGCGGCGACGGCGCGATCGCCGGCTTCAATTTCCTCGCGAGGAAGCCCTACTCGCCCCCTCCCTGGGCGTCTCACCTCAGCCCGATCCCTTCTCACGTCTTCTCTCTCGGACACGTACGTGGTTCCTCGGTTTTCGCGGGACAGCGTGATCGTTCGCGTGTTTTGCTGAGTTCCGGTGATTTTCGATTACGTCTTGCTTTGCTTTCGCTGCCGATTCGACACGTTCGTGACGTCGTGATTTCGTCTTTCTTTTAAAGATATGGCAAGTTCATATTAGCTCTTGTAGTCAATGCTGGCCATGTGTGCCGTTGCTCTGCTTTTAGTTCGCGTGTTCGTGGCTGTGTGCGAGAGACAGATTCGTGTGTCTTGCTCCGTTCCGATGATCTTCATTTTCGTGTGTTTTGCTGAGTTCCGATGAACTTCATTTACTTTGACTTTGGCTTTTGCTGCCGGTTCGCCATGTTCATGATTTGGCGATTTTATTTTGTTTTAAAGACATGATGAGTTTATATTTGCTTTGGTTTTTTCTAATCTTCTTTCACGATAATTTTTTTTCTTTTTTTCCCTTGACAGTTACCTACTCCAATTCATAGATGGAACCTTCCGAACTTACCCAAAGGCACCGAGGTTTGGTTAAAGGTAATTCCCGGGTCCTTCTACTTCCTCTGATTAAGTTTGACCTTCATGAATCATGAAGATTTCGCAACTTATCTGGTCAAAATGGGTTTCACAGCACACGATGTGCAATGTGATGAACATCGGAGCAAATATTTAATCCCTGTATCAAACGTTTTATGATTGACATGTGAATTATCCTACTTCGGCATTGCATTGTGGTTGACATCATAATGCACAAGCTTTGGCTCGGATAAGGGGTCTATGCATATTTGATTTGATGGAATATATTTGAAACTCAGACAATGCAAGTTTCTTTGGGTGCAGTTATAAATTTTCTTTTTGGTTGTCGTTTTGTGGTTTTGTTGTTGTTCCTCTGTTTTTCTTTTCTTTGTATATAGATTTTGAAAGTTTTCATGATACATAACCTGGACCTAGACATCTTATACCAACAATGTTGCGTATGAACATTTGTTGTTTTTTCATCTATAGGCCATTTGAGGTTTGGCTACTGTTCACTTTTTCTTCTTAACTTTTAACACTGAGAGAAAACTTGCGATTTTCAGCGGGATGATCTTTCAGGGCATGCAATTGAGTGGCAACAAAGTCCGGAAATTGGAATTCCTTCTTGCGGATGCTGTGGCCCAAGGTGCTGATTGTATAATAACAATTGGGGGTATCCAAAGCAATCATTGTCGTGCAACTGCTGTTGCTGCAAAGTATTTGAATCTCGATTGTCATCTTATTCTACGTACCTCCAAGGTCAGGTTTCCTTTTCTGTGCCCAACATCAGCCAGGAGATCAATTGCTACAACAATTGTATTCTTGCAGGTTCTTGTAGACAAAGATCCTGGACTTACAGGTAATCTCCTGGTTGAGAGATTGGCGGGAGCTCATGTTCAACTTATATCAAAAGAGGAATATGCCAAACTAGGGAGTGTGGTTTGTACCTGCTTCTTATTGTCTTCTGCTTGTAATATCTCCTCTTTTTCCAAGATAAGATTTAATTTGTTAACCGGAAAGTGGCGCATCTGTGCATCTCTTGGTTATTGCCACACAAGGAAAATATTGCTTGGATAACATGCTGATTAGCTTTTCTAATTTATGTTTGTGGAGGGCATTTTTATAATGTTTTGACATTCTAGTGAATCTACAATGCATTCTCAAAGGCTTATGGTTTGTACCTGCTTCTTATTGTCTTCTGCTTGTAATCTTATAAGCTAACAATCTGTTAATAAAACTTGATTAGCTTTTCAAATTTATGTTTGTGGAAATATGTTTTGTCCCATGTTCAGGAAAGGTTTGAATAAAACTTTGTGTTTGTCCCATGTTCAGGAAAGGTTTGAATTTGATTTGCAGACTTTGATTTCAGACTGAAATCCTAAAAGAAAAGTTGCTTAAGGAAGGAAGAAAGCCCTATGTCATTCCTGTTGGCGGATCAAATTCGTTGGGGACATGGTGAGCATAAGTATTAGTGGCTGTACATTTCTTCTTCATTCTATATGCATCTTGTGCAAATGGATATATTGACCATCTAGATTATCAGTCAAAGTCAATTTTTAATTTCTGTTGACTGGTTCCTTCCAGCATTTTCTTCAGGCAGCTTTGCTTACTTCTCAGGTTTACTTGTTTGTTGGTTTCTCATATTTGACATGACTAAAATATGGTGCTTAGTCAATACCATTGCGGTGCCTATCTTTCCATCTTCTTGCAAAAAGTTCAATTTATCAATGAGATATTGCATAATGTTATGCCTAATAACTAGAGGGGTGCCTAGTAAATTGAGAGGTTCTAGAATCAATAGAATCAATGAGATGTTGCATAAATGCTAGTAAGTTGCGCATAGAAGGTGTTGTTGCAAAAAGGTTTAACTGATCATGCTCTGTTTTATTTTTAAAATTTTTGGCAATTTTGTATACATTGAGATCTGTTCAATATAGCTTTTTTTTTGCTACATCGTTAAAATGTGTTTAGTCAAGTGACTCTAAAATTTGGAAAATGTTCTATTACTCTGGATTATAGAAATGGGAGAATTTTCAGGATTCTTACTAGTTGATCTTCACCATGGCAATATGGTCTGCAAAATGTAATCTCTAGGCTGCAATTGAGTTTGCCACTGACTCGATTCGCTCTTACCTATTATACTCAATAGTTGGTTGAGTGGTTCAGCATTTGTTTTTGATGCAGTAGATCTGAGTTTAAATTGTGCCATCTCCTAATTAGAGTAATTTTAGTGGCCACATCTCTTATCTTGAGGGTGGAGCCTTTCTCGATGGGCAGGGTGGTCTCTACCATCCTTGGGTGGAGCCTTTCGGACAGCCATATGGTTTTCTAAATGGATAATCTGACTTCTTACACCTCTCCTTCTAATTATATGTGATGTTAAATGTTTTCTTTGTACGTGCAGACAATTTAATTTTTCAACTCCTCTGATTTAGGGGTTGGTATAGCTTTATTGATGGTTCCCATTCATTGCTTTTATGTGGTTTCTTAGCTTATCTTTCACTGGTGCCGTAATAATTAATTTTGGCTCTTATTTGTGTTGATTAAACCTTTAGAATTTTGAGTCCTTCTCCATACTATGATATCTGTTCTTGATGAAAGAATTCTGACTTTTTAGGGGATATATCGAAGCTATAAGGGAAATTGAGCAGCAGGTTCATAACGCTGGTGGAAGAATAAAATTTGATGATGTTGTTGTTGCATGTGGCAGGTTCTGCTCCATTTCCTCCATTTTGTTAGTGCTAGCATGGTTTTTCAATTAGCTGGCTTCACCTTTTCCTGCAGTTACTGAATCAGACCTAGATTGATGTTTTATTTCTACCTATTTCTAGTGGAGGCACAATTGCTGGTCTTTCACTGGGTTCTTGGCTGAGCACAATGAAGATGAAAGTATGTACAATCTGCATTTGTTGCCATGTTTAACGCATTAAGAAAATTCATGAAAACATCGAATTTTTTTCAACAGGTCCATGCATATTCTGTCTGTGATGACCCTGATTACTTCTATGACTTTGTTCAAGTCCTACTTGATGGAATTTGGGCAGGTGTCCTCTCACGTGATATCGTTGACATTCACAATGTGAGTTTTTCATTACCCTCGGATTTTGACACCTACTATTGCGCCCTATGGTCACAATTATAAAGATATGCATTGTCATAAGCCGATAATTGAAGTTCACAAAGTTTGATCTTTCCTGTTGCATTTTCTGCCGGGCAATGGCACAAAAGATGCCATTCTTCAAATTTCTCAGGAATTTTATTCAGGTTGCATCCTCTAAAGTAGACTGTGTTAAGATTCCTATTTGGTTGTTAAGCATGGTTTTCAGTAGGCCCTGGAGACTTTTCACTCATTCCTGTGCTATAAAATCTGCTCATTAGATGCTTGGTGAAATTCTAATAAAACACTATTTCTGCTCTTCCATTAGAGATGTTCTCCCCCAGAACTTTTGCACAGGTGATCCTGATATCATCAGATATGTGGGTACATTTGTTAGGCGACTAAGGCACAAAAGTCAAAATTTCTGATGATGAAGCTTGAAAAATCTTTAAATTATTGTTTTCATGCAGGCCAAAGGTTTGGGGTATGCAATGAGCACTGCAGAGGAACTAAACTTTGTTAAGGAAGTTGCTACAGCCACTGGAGTTGTTCTTGACCCAGTTTACAGGTAAACAAAATCACTGGTCTTTTGTTATTTTGTCACTCATATATATCTTTGTAAGTTTGTGAGATGTGTGTATACTTCCTCATTTTTTTCTTGCTTCTTGTTTTAAAGCATTGTGGGATGCGCATATACGTTCTCCTTTTTTTCTTGCTTTTTTGCTTTAAAGCATAACCGTTTCAATCAATAATGGTTTTTGACATTGAAGCCTATTGACATTCTTTCAATTCAGAGATGTCCACATATTTTCTGAGTGATGAAACTTCATTATATCTTTTTTATTACGAGAGGTATGGTGCAACTTAAGTTTATTGCCATGGTTGAGTCTGAATTCTCATGACATCTGACAAATAGATGTAAATTAGGTGTTCACTAGGAATCAACTCAAACACTTGGAAATATACAAAATAAAAACTGTCGAGATATGAGGAAAACAGGAAGCCAGACATTTAGGAAAATGTAAATAAACACCTTGTATGAGTAATTCAGATTTTTTTTTAGCTGCAGCCATAATACGTCCTTGAGGATTATTGTCATCTTGATGGTACCTGTGCAAACTCGAATTAACTTCTGTTTTCTAGTTGGTTGTTTGAGAGTTGTAGTAAGACAATTGGCAGCTATTATGAAAAAGTATAAAATAAAAAGTTCATGAATTTGACATAGGTGTTAATGTTAGTGCTTGGTAGAAATATCTGTCAAGTCTCTGGGACTGACTAATCAATCTGGTTGCTGGTATAGCGGGAAAGCTGCTTATAGAATGATGAGAGACATGGCCGAGAACCCAACGAAGTGGGAAGGAAGGAGAGTCCTCTTTGTGCATACAGGTGGACTTCTCGGGCTGTTCGACAAGGTTGATGAGATGGCTTCAACCATAGGCAACTGGCAGCGAATGGATGTTGATGAATCAGTTCCACGGAAGGAGGGAGTTGGCAAGATGTTCTAAAAGGAGTGGAATGGAAAAGGGAGCTTCTGCAGATATAATGGTGATTGGGGGCAATTATCTTCTCTTTTCAATTGAAACTTCCGGTTAACATATTATTCTCTAGTACTGATGTATAGTTTCTTCTATGCTGACGTTTGCTGCATTTGCAACGCGTAGCTACCAGAAAGAAAGAGAAAATTATTGCCCTTTATCGTTCCTTCTTGGTAAAACATCCTCGTGATTAAGATTTGTTTTCATCGTACCTCTCATAACATTTCGTGGGACGCAAATGATTTGTAGTTTTCAAATATCATGCGTGGCGATATTTTGTGTGGGAGCCATGATGAAAGCGAATTTTGATCATGGACGTGATACGACCGCTGATCGGTCCTGTCAAAGATCGTATTGAGATCTCGCGCGTCTGTTTTCCTTTTCAAATGTATGGCGCATGTGTTTTCCTTTGTGGTATGATGAGATGTGGTTTTACTTTTCACAGCTGACATTCCAGTAGAGAAGCAAAGAAAGACGGAGCGTCACTCCCGTTGTTGCTTGATAAAAGACATAAATAGCATGCATACAGACGATAAGTGGGTTTTCACAGTAATACCATACTCAATGCTAGTTAAAAATTGTACCTACCAGTTGATGCTGAGGAATGCTGGTATATTTTGACACAATTGAAACCGGGCCATGCCACATTATTTGATTGAACAGTATCTATGTCGATACACTGCCCCAAGATTGGCATAGATACCTCCGAGGAATGGCAATTGTTACGATCTTCATGCACTCAGGTGGAGTCATGGAGTTGTTCGACGACGTTGATCGGATGGCTCCCACCGGCAGCGACTGGCAGTGAATTGATGTTGATGAATTGGTTATGGGAAAAGGAGGGAACTGGAAAAAATAAAGGAAAAATATTCTAAAAGGAGTGGAATCAAATAAAGGAAGCTTCTGCAGATATCATGGTGATTGGTGGGTAATTATATTCTCTTTTCAAATGATACTTATGATTAATAATAGTTTATTGTTTAGTACTAAGCTTCATATTCTTCCGCCCGAATGGAATGACAGCGAGAATATGTTCTCTAACCTTGCTACATATTCGTGACTCTTATGTAACACATCGCGAGACACAAAATGACTTAATTTTTTGAGTATTTTATGGTACAGCTAAGGTTACCAGGACAATCATCAATTATGATGAGGTGCAGTCACTAATTGTTCCTTTTGGAGATCGTATTGAGTACTCATGGGTTCGTACAATTGTTTTCCTTTTTTTCCCTAAAAGTATGGTACATACGTTCTATTACGTGACATAATAGAGCGCGGCTTCCCATTCCCCGTGAAATATTGGTCAAATGAATGCTTTTTTAACCCTTACCCAGTTCTGCAATAATTGAGATGATTCTATGAAGAGAAAGTTTCTGTGAGATTTACTCCTTACCAGCCGACGTGCCAGACTGCCAGTGGAGCTTGACATCACAAAAGGGCAAAAAGATGCTAAGACAGACAAAGCAAAAAGCATCTCTCACGCGAAAGGGCAATTAATTTTTATTTTTTTTTTTTTAAGGAAATTTCAGAAAATATCCTCACTTTTGGACACACGCGAAACACCAACTCCAGCTTTGACGACCTACAAGCTTCCCTGGCGATGCCATGGAAAACTTACTAGAGGATGCACTTCAATCGTGACAAGTATTCTCAATAGAGAATACTTGGGCGTCTGTGTCCATATACACCATGAATAATGGAGAGCAACCTCTGGAAATACACGATCACCGACATTGGATTTTAAAAGTCTTCTTCATCGTGAGTCTACAATGATCTTTTGATGAGTCCGAACCATTTCAAGTTTTCTTGGATTATTCGAATGATATTTGAAATGGTCATTTGAATCAATTTGAGTATTGTGGGCTGTTATTCTCCATTCTCAATTTTGAAATTTCATTTTTAATGGGCATCCCCAATAAGTACTTCCAGACATGCTCAGCTCCATATATTCATTCGGTCGGGGATGGCTCCATAAAAATTGAACCATAACATCATATTCCATACATGCTAAGCTCCACATATCCTCATTCGCTTTGTATCATCTTTGTCATTCACCAGTGAGCTCACATAGATGCAAAACAATTTGAACAATTTGAACAATTTAGAAAACGAAGAAAACGAAAAGAAATTTGAGAACTTTAATGTTCAAATTCTATGCACTTCTGCAGTTTCGTAGCCTCCCCTTACAAACTTCAAAGTACGTTATATGCATTTTGCAATTTTCAATTTTCGCGTAAGCACTCAACTGGTGAAAATGATTACGTGCGAAACTTCGTGTAAATATTTCAGACTATATTAACAAAAAAAATTAAAACTAAATTGATATTCATGCGATAATTGTACGATTGAATCGATAATGTTGTCCGCCTTTTTCATGTCAAGAGTAATGTCAACCCTTTTCCAAACTTTCATTTTCATAAGTTGGAAATTAAAGCGAGTTCAGACATCCAGATCGACATCAAACAGAATGGGGATACAGGCGTGCGTAACGCGTCGCGCCTCTCAATTAGCGATGGTGACTGAACCGATGGTGATTTGACACCACCTCGTCGGGTAAGGTAATTATTTCCCGACACGTGCCTTTTACAAGGGTCCAAATAGGATCAGCCCCACTCTCAAGCCGTGCGACACGTGTCAACAACTGCCAGTCAACTCCCAACTCTGAGAACGGTCAGTGAATTTCCAAATTTTTCTTTTCGTCGGTACGATTTCTTCAACATCGAACGCGTAGGGTGCGAAAAGTAACGTTTCTCAATTTTATTTTATTTTTGTGCTGGAAGAACCGGCTTGCAGACAAAACCTACGTCGTAAACCTCCGCGCGATACTTAAGTGAGGAAAGACCACCACCCACGAATACATTTAATACACCTAGCGCCTCCCCTAAGTTTTGAACATCTCGCCTCTTCGTTAAGGATCAGTAGAGTCTTAGCCAGTGGAACAACCGTGACCGGTGGTACGTTTCTGTTCTTTTCTGTTCTGGGGAATAATTTTTTAACAAAAGAATGCGTTTGATAACGTTTGTTCCAGGAATAAAAAATGAATAAAAACACGTTTGGTAAATTTTATTATTTTTTTGTTTCTTTTAATTTTTTAAACATTTTTATTTTATTTTTCATTTTTTCTTTCTTTTTTTTATTTTTTCTTTTTTCAGCCGATCACCGCCTTTCCGTCAACAACCGGCCGACGGCCGGCAGCCTCGCCTCGCCGCCGGGTGACGCTTGACCTTGTCGAGGGCCGACGACACTTCGGCGAGGTCGCCGACCTCGAGGGCGTCCACCGGCCCTTGACGACGTCGGCCGCCATGGCCGAGGCCAGGCCAGCGACCGGCCAAAGAAAAAAGAAGAAAAAAAGAAGAAAAGAAGAAGAGAAGAATAAGAGAGAAAAGAAAACGAAAACGTTTCTCCAAGTAAAAATTGTTTATGGATTTTGTTCAAACAAAAAAAAAAAAACTGCAACCAAACTTGTTGTTTTTTTTTTGTTCCCGGAACAAAAAAACAAAAAAAGTGTTCAAGAACAGAAATAAAGAACAATTCCATGCAAGCCCATATAAACTTGAAAAAGTATCCAAATATCCTAATCTTTAAAACTAGCCTTCTCTATTTTAACTAAACTTTAAATAAGCTGAAAGTGCGAGATCTTCCGGAGGTCCTTTTTGTCCAGCTAATGCTGTCTTTTTTTTCTTTTTCTTTTTTCAAAGTTAGGCTTTTTGTCCATGTACGTTCTTTATTTATTTTTATTAAATACTAATATTTTTAATCATTAATCCTATTTCCCAAACTCAAATCCGGACTAAGTTCAGTCGACGCTCGAAGGACGTCGAAGTATGACACGGATTAAATGCTGCTGCTCTAGTCGGCAACCATTGTGGGCGCCTGAGTACTGAATGGTTTGAGTTTTTCCTCAACCAACTTTTTTTCTTTTTTCCTTATTTCTCCGCCAATGCAATAAGCAAAAACGAGCGTTTTGCATATTAATAATTGGATCCGACCGAATTTCACATTGGAAGGATTTCAATTCAGCATTTCTGAACCACGAAATGCTCGATTTAAAATATATATATAAAAATAACAAGTCGTCGACTTGGACATTATGTAAAATTTCATTAATTCAATCAGGAAAACTGAAAAACACGTTGAGAGGGACCCTTTCGATAAGTTTGCTTTGCAACTTGCAAGGGACCACGCTTGCAAGGGACCATGCCAAGGCCCCACTGCATAAGTTGCCGGGCGGGGCAGTCGGCAACCAATGAGCGAACGACCATCAATGAGGATCGGGTTTCCGCACGTCCGGTGGGGCCCGCCCGAGTATTTCCTCTTTTAAACCGTCGCTTTGCCTTCGAAGCAACCCCCTTCGCAACGAGACACGACTCCGTGTCCTCGCCCTTCCACGCAACCCCCCGCTCGGGCGCACTCCCTCCGCTCCACTCCTCCCCCATCCCTTCCTCCCTCTTGAATGCCAAAAGCAGAGACGGTCCCTCCAATGATCATCCCCTGCTTCACAAAGCAGCGCACCTTCTTCTTAAGCAATCGCTAAAGCATCGTCATCTTTATCCTCATCATCATCATCATCGTCATCATCACTGGATTTAAAGCAAAAGCGAAACCGTTCCTTTACGCGCACAGACAAGCAAGCAAGCAAGCTCTCTACCTCTATAAAGCCGACTTCCCCTGTCTCCCCCTCCGCAGCGTGCCCGTTTTCTCTCTCGTTTCAATTTTCTCTGTTTTCGTCGGGTGAGAGAGGAAGGAAGAAAGAAAGAGGAGGAAGGATGGTGGTCACCTCGACGGTGTCGGACTCCGATGAGAATATTCACTCCACTTTCGCCTCCAGATACGTCCGCGCCCCTCTTCCCAAGTAGGCACTCGCTCCTGATTTCGTGGCGCTGGCCATTTGTTTGGTGTGGGAGTCTCTGGAGTTTTCTTTTCCCGGTTGCTTTCGTTGGTCGTCATGAAAACGTTCGAGTTTCTTTCTTTTCTCGTTGATTGCTGCTTTAAGTTGTTTGACACGTCGGATTTCTCCACGAGTTTTCCAAAGTGTGTGTTCAACATCCGTGCTGTCACGAAGGTGGCGGGGACAAGATTTAGAGAGTTTTGTGTGATCATTTTTCTCTCTTTCTTGACTGTCGGCGAAGATGGGTTTTTCTTGTATTTTTTTCCTCGTCGCTGGATCGTTGATTAACGTTAATGTGACCATTGTTGATCGCGGGGTAGGTTCAAGATGCCGGAGGAGTCGATACCGAAAGAAGCGGCCTACCAGATAATCAACGACGAACTGATGTTGGATGGGAATCCGAGGCTGAACTTGGCTTCTTTCGTGACCACGTGGATGGAGCCGGAGTGCGATAAGCTGATGATGGCTGCGATCAACAAGAATTATGTCGATATGGATGAATACCCTGTTACCACAGAGCTCCAGGTTCTGTTCTTTACTTTCCCATTTTCTGTTAGCTCCATGTGTTTGTTGCTGTTGACTTGTGTGCTCGTGTTGAATTTTAATGCGACGCTCAGCTTATACATTTGTATAAACGCATCTGCGTGTGGGTTGCTTCTTAATTAGGGGTTTGTTAGTATGATAACAACAGAGAAATGAGATGTGGTTACTTAGAAACAGGAAGTTTATGTGTCATATACTTTGGAATTCAGAGTCTTCTAAAATTTTGCATCCTTTGGAATTTGAAGTCTTAACTGGATCAACTCTTTATGCCTCTGATGAAACTACATAATTTGCTACTCAGTATTGAGGGCAAGACTAATTTTATCGGTCTTGGTCTTTTCATCGTTCTGGCAAAGATTGAGCTGTGTCGGACTGATTTTGCAGAACCGGTGCGTTAACATGATAGCCCACCTGTTCAATGCTCCCATGGGGGATAAAGAGACCGCTATTGGTGTCGGGACGGTGGGGTCGTCTGAGGCTATTATGTTGGCAGGGTTGGCAATGAAGAGGAAGTGGCAGAAAAGAAGGCAGGCTGAAGGAAAACCCTATGATAAGCCAAATATTGTTACTGGAGCGAATGTGCAGGTATGCCTTACATTCTCTCTGTAAAAATTGCTTTTTATGTCAGTTTGAGGCAGACTTGTTCTTAAATTGATTACTATCTAGTCCACACATTGTCTATCTCAGAACTGAGTTCGTACGTCTTAAGCATTTGATTTGGCAACGCAGTTCATTCAATTTGCAGTCTGAGTACACTGGAAATTGATAATTACATGGTCTAGCAGCGGATCACAATGTAGACTTGCCTAATTATGTTATTCCATCGTGTACTGTTAGACCGACATTCGACTGACTATACAGATCAGAGGTCCACTGCACTTAGGTTCTTGTATGTTGTCTGTGGGATGCTTAAGCTATTTCTTTTGTATTTCATAAATTTCGGTCTGTCGAACCAGGTTTGCTGGGAGAAGTTCGCTAGGTACTTTGAGGTCGAGCTGAAGGAAGTGAAACTGAGGGAGGGTTATTATGTGATGGACCCGGTGAAAGCTGTTGAGATGGTCGACGAGAATACCATATGTGTTGCAGCGATACTCGGCTCGACCTTAACTGGAGAATTTGAGGATGTGAAGCTCCTTAATGATCTCCTTACTAAGAAGAACAGGCAAACCGGATGGGACACTCCCATTCACGTCGATGCCGCGAGCGGAGGGTTCATAGCCCCGTTCTTGTACCCGCATCTGAAATGGGATTTCCGTCTACCCCTGGTTAAGAGCATTAACGTTAGCGGTCACAAGTATGGCCTTGTCTATGCCGGTGTCGGATGGGTCGTCTGGAGGAACAAGGAAGAGCTGCCCGAGGAACTCATCTTTCACATTAATTACCTCGGATCTGATCAACCCACTTTCACACTCAACTTTTCTAAAGGTAATGCCAAGAACTTAACATGTAATATAACTTGTCTTACTGCAGATTTTGCTCTTTCCTGGTTGCATATATATGCATATATATGCAATCTCGATGAGGTGGTGACTTCGTGTCCTGTACTAATTTGTGGCTCTTGATCTTTCTACTTGGCTGTTCTCACAGGTTCGAGTCAAATTATAGCTCAGTATTATCAGTTTATAAGGCTGGGGTTCGAGGTGAGTTTGCATGTTCTTTTTATTTGATGTACTCCAAATGAATGCTTTAAAATGAAACTGTCTGCTGTGTGAGAATTTGGATCATAAAACCAGCAGTATTGAAATGCAATCACCACCGAAACTGGTATAAACCATTGACAGCAGCGGAGGGACAGATAGACATGAACTGAAATTACTTAAACGTACGTTTTGGACTTGCTAAGTGAGTTACGCACGATTCTCTTGTCATGCACATCCGTACAAATTCGGCAAAAATAGACATACGGTGATCGTTAACCGATGAAGAGTAGCGATTTCCTTCCATCGACCTCAGTTCTATATCGGACAACAGCAGAGTTATTGAGCATTGAAGTCGGTCATAGGATCAGCTGGCTGTTTTTGAAGGCTATGGAGTTCTAGTTGGATAACATGTTGTAGAATCTCTTTTCTGTCTGTTTTTGACTTGAATCTTGAAATGTCTCGACTCTGCATCTGCAAGGGATACAAAGACATCATGCAGAACTGCATGATGAACGCTCGCATGCTGTGCGAGGGGATCGTCAAGATGGGCCGGTTCAACATACTGTCGAAGGAAGAAGGCGTGCCGGTCGTCACCTTCTCCCTCAAGGACAGCAGCCGGTACACAGTGTTCGACATCTCCGAGGACCTCAGGAGGTTCGGGTGGATCGTGCCGGCGTACACAATGCCACCGGACGCGGAGCACGTAGCCGTCCTCCGCGTCGTGGTCCGGGAGGACTTCAGCAGGGGGCTCGCGGAGAGGCTGACGACAGACATCGAGAGGGTCGTGAAGGAGCTGGACGGGAAGCGGCCGAGCCGCGGCACGGTGAAGGCGGCCCACGTGACGGCAGCCGTGGAGGGGGCGGGGGACGAGAAGCGCTTGAAGAAGAGCGTGGAGGAGACGGAGAGGGAGATCACAAGCTATTGGAAGAGGGTGGTGGATGGCAAGAGGAATGGGGCTTGCTAAGGACACTTTCGTCGTTTCATTTCATGTGCTGTGTTAAAATGTCTGTTTGCTTGTGCTTGACTGCTTGTTTATGTTGCTAGAAACATTAAGGATGTCTTTCACCGGTATGGGAATGTGAAGTCTACTATGTATGTTGGTGGGTATTATTTGAAAATTGTATTATTAAAAGATAATTATTATGTTTATTTTTAAACGCTTTAAGCCTTCTCTCCTTCCTTTTTTTTCTTTTGATTTAGATTTTCCATTATTGAGGATATGTATGTGCACAGCCTATTGTGTTCATCATCATATCAAATCGGAAGATAACTACTGTTAACAATTGCGACCTAACGATGAATGATAATTAGAATAATAACTATAATTTGATCAACAATATCGTATGAGCATGATAAAAAAGAACCGAATCCTAAGATATAAAAAGAATGAAATAGTTCGGCAACATTATATTAGAGTCTGTCCTTTTTTTTTTCGGTATCCTTAAATTAAGAAAAAGTTATTCATGCTCCCGTCTTGAGGAGAGGTTAGATCTTTTTTTTTTTTTTTTTTTTTGTTATATATATATATATATATATATATCAATTATTTGTTTGAATTAAAAACAACACGAGACACATATATTAAAATAATCATGTGAAATATATTTTGTATCATACACCTATTTATATATTGATTCTCGGTAAATACCCAATAATTTATTCTATACATAGAAGATGAGCAATTAAAAAGGTCATGCCTAGTACAGTATCAATAGTAATCTACATATATTTTGGAATTCCTAAGTTAAATAAAAAATTACCAATAATCACAGTAACCTACACATGCTTCTATGCCATCAATTCGATTAACGGAATGGAAATTCGTTGCTAGAAAGCGAGTAAATCACACTTTTCAGATAAAGATAATCACGCAAATTTCTTTTGAGTTTTCAATTCAAGTAAACGCTATTTCCGAGATATCGCGACACACAGAGGGGGCGAGCCGCCACGTCTGATGCGACGCCGTTTCGAGCGGCGAGGCCGCGACGCGTGGAGCCCTAAAGTTCCCGCCACATCCACTTGCAGAGGAGCGGGGTTTTCCCGCCAAAACGGCCGAAGCTTTTTCCCGAATGGTAATGGAGGCGGCGGGGGGAAAGCAGGTCGGCTCGAGCGCATTCCATCCGTAGAGAGAGAGAGAGAGAGAGATGAGCGCGGCGATGAAGAAGAAGGTGCAGAGGAAGTTCAAGATGCGGGGGTACACCCTCAAGGTGGACGCCCTCGACGCCGTCCTCTCCTTCGCCTTCCGCTTCGCCGGCGCCGAGGACGACGCCCTCGACCTCCTCCTCGACCAGCTCGACCACGAATCCCGTAACCCCCCTCCTCCTCGTTCCTTCGCTCTTTCGATCGATCGATCGATCGATCTATATGAGCCGCTTCGATTGCATGCTTTTTTTAATTAATTCGATCGATTTTTGGTTTGTGCGCGCGCGTGCGACGTCGTCGGCAGTGAAGTCTTCGATCATCGACAAGGATCCGGTGAACCGGGTGGTGAGCCTGTTGCTGGAAGCGGAGGCCGCGGTGGAGGAGAGCCCCGACGCGGCTTGCGAGGGCCGGGGATCCGCGCTCCGCGTGATCGACGCCTTCCTGGTCCCCAAGTTCCGTTACGATCCAGTCAAGAAGATCTTCTACGAGTACGGCCTTTTCTTTCCATCTCTTCACGTCCTCTGTTTTTCGCTCCTTATTTTTGATGGAGTTTTCGACATTTAAGAAATCGGAGACACTTGGGATCGATTATAGCTTTCCGAAGGGGTTGGAAATAGCTTCCAAACTATGGTGCTTCGAGTTGATTTTAAAGGACTCTGAATTTGAAACTTGATGCGAAGTATGATTTTTGGATCCCCTTTTGAGAAACCGAAGACGATTCTGAATCGGTAATTTAGTTCGTTGGGTTTAGGAACGGGGACTCCTTGTAGCAGCTATGAGTTTCTTTCGGCCGAAAGGAGGCATTTTGAAAATGCGGTGCTTAATTGAAGTTTCTTTTCACTTGGTAGGCACACTGGAAGCCTGCCCATTCACGGTGAGGCCTCTGCAAAAGCAAAGCTGTATAAGGATAGGTTTATGCTGCTGTATCAGAGACTCTCTCGCGATCAGCATTTCGCGAAGCCTGCATTCGAAACTGAAACGACCGAATTTGGAAGTTGCGAGGTAAGTCGAGCATACCTAATGCTGTCAGTTTACTGTTGGTCTTTAGTAGCCCAAGCACCTGCCAAATGTGGGTATGCCAACTGACTTTAAGGAAAAAATAAACAGTAAACCTTTCAGCATTGGAACTGACTCCAGTTCTGTCATACTTGTGAATGATTTTGACAGATATCTCCAATCCAATCTCTCGTTGGGCAAACTGGACGGAGATGGGTAATGGGTGTGATTTCTCAGTTGGAGGATGGCCATTTCTACTTGGAAGACCTCACCGCTTCTGTAGAGATCAATTTGTCCGATGCAATATCCTTTTCAGATGATATTCCTTTTTCTTTTTTTTTTTCCAGTTAAAGTTTGTTCAGTTAGCTTCTCATAAATTGAAGTCTCCCTACTTTTTCATTTCAGCTCCATTTTCTTTGGCACCTTCAGTAGGGTCTAAATTAACTAGGGCATTTGATAATTCTTTTTATCTTCTCATAGGATCTGCAAACTCTGACTTCCCAGTCAACCTACCATATAGAGACTGGTGCACAGTTGCAACTGCTTTTGATAGAGTCTGCTTCTAGGCTTTTACATGCACAGAGTTGTCAAAAATCATATGAAATAGCTCTTGTAAAGTTGGGAGGAAAGAGAGGGGGGAGGGGGGGAGGATGGAGAATGAAGTGAATGGATCTCATTTGAAATGGGCCCAACAATAGTACAATGTTGTGCAGATAGCCGTGCTTCAGGGGATAAGCACTTTATTTTTTTTTATCTTTCTTTCAAAGACTCGTAAGTAATTGTGATTAAGGTTAAGTTTATTCAAGTACAAAGAGAAGTCCCATACTGTTGTTTTCCTTGACAAGCAGTACAAGGTAACAACAGGTTTCTTTACTGAGAATACCATAGTTGTAGTAGAAGGTCAGATGCTGCTGGAGGGGATTTTTAAGGTGAGTCGTGGCTTTTATATGGAATCTTGCTAGATTTTTCACTGACTGCTGCATCGTTCTCCTTTAACTTATTTTTGCTTTTGCCACGTCTTGATACATTATGTATTGCAACTGACAAGGGAGTCTTTTTTGTTGGTTATTTCAATCATACATCGACTAATATGGGCATTTTGCCGAGTAAACCTTAAGAAATGAAGCAATCAAATTGACATATGTATCGTTTTACTTGGAAAAAAGTTCTACTATAATTCTTTCACGAATATACATGTCAATCCCTGTTGTGGGGAAAAACATACCAAAAAGTTACAAAATGTTGTAAATGAGTTTGAACTGATGATTATTAACAAGACATCGTGATCACTTTTAATTCATAGACCAGTAGTGATATTCCCCTAAGATAAAGTTGCAACGGAACTGTCACGTGCTTTTTGCAGGTGATCTAAGACAAATGCTTCTAACATGCATAGCTTCTTAGTTTTATTTCTGATCATGTATTTTCCTTTCTCATAAGCTTACATGATTTACTTCTGCTTTCATTTGGTGAAATTAATATCCTAGATTTTTTTTTTTATCTCAAAATCTGCGAATTCTTTTCATAATATTCTAGTTATTGATTGATGATCCTTTTCCAGATCAAATTTTTCTTGATTTAGTTTTTCAAATCGTCTGAGATACAATCTTTACATCTTTCAATTCTGCTGAGAGTGTTCTATTACTGGCTAAAATCTATTAAATCAATTTTATTTTATTTTTAATCAACACTCGTCATATTGTCTTGACAGTTTTGATTCAATTGGCAAATACAATTGCCTAAACATGACTGCAAAAGATGCTTGCTCCTATTCAGATAGCTCTAACTAATGGGTTTTATCTATCAGAATTCCTTCGTTCAATAGATAGATGTGTGGCGGGAATTATCGGAACACATGGATGAAATGTCTTACAGATTGGGATCACGATATGCTCCATTCAGAATTCTCTATCTTCATCTCTTATCTGCCTTTTCAACCAGTACACAATGTCTTCCAGTTTGCTGTAATATGACAAATCATTATGCCACGAACTTTGATCAAGTATGAAATAGGCAAACCGTTCTCTTAAAACGGGTTCTTAGTTTACAAGGAGAATCTCTCTCTGAGTTAGCATCTATCAATCACCAGTAGTATAAATTTTTGACATCACTTGCATGGGCTGCTACCGAAGTTATTTTTGCAGGTTATCTTGTGTTTTATGATAGTTATCAATTTAAGTTTCTAAGATTTTTTTGCTTTTCATGAAGATCTTTACGTGTGGATTTCCTCCTTTAGAAGACCGAGATAAGTCTCTGAAAGCACTTGCTGGACTTGATTTTTTTGGAGGCGGCGCATTAACCAAAGAGGAGACTGTATCCTGAAAACTTCATGGATTAATTAGATGGTGAACATGTACAATTAGTTTATGAAACTTCTGCTGTATTTCATTTTCCTTTACACGTCTAACAGCTCCGACTCGCAGAGTTAGAAAAAAGAGCAGTTAATGACATGTTCATCATCATGTCTGACGTTTGGTTGGACAACGAGGAGGTTATTTTTGAAGACCTGCTTTAATTTATTTTTGAAGCTATACTTTTCAGTGTGGTTTGATTTGAATATCATCTTTGTCCGTAGAGAAGGCTATGGGAAAACTAGAGACAGTCCTCAATGGTTTTGAGAATGAGGAGGTAGTTCCTTCATTGTTTGTGTTAATGGGAAACTTTTGCTCTCGACCCTGCAACCTTTCTTTTCATTCCTACAGTAGCATCAGGTGAGCAATGCATTCGATTCTTGTTATACACAGAACACAAGTTTCTTATATTTTCCTCTGTACAGTGGTTTGTACTAGATGGTAACAAATATTGTGTTCATGCAGAGCACAGTTCGGCAAGCTTGGGCAGATGATTGAATCCCATCCACGTCTGAAGGAGCATAGTCGGTTTCTGTTTATCCCGGGCCCTGAGGATGCAGGTAATATATATATATATATATATATATAGAAGTGCATGGACCTCATTGCTAAAGCCCTAAGAAAATCAACTTCCACTTTTTCAGGTCCCTCAACAGTTTTACCTAGATGTGCTTTGCCAAGATATATCACAGAAGAGTTTCAGAATCGCATTCCAAATGCCATATTTTCAAGCAATCCTTGCAGGTTGGTCTGTGGCATAAATCCAATTATGAAAACATCAAGTATCATGATGACATTGTGAATATGTGCTGGGTTTGTCTACTTGTACTAACTTAAACCTATTGTCTTATCTTCACTGTTTCTGTCTTGTGTTCCCCAACAGAATCAAGTTCTATACCCAAGAAATCGTATTTTTCCGCCAGGATTTACTATACAGGATGCGTCGCTCGTGTCTAATGCCTCCCTCCACGGAAGAAACGAGTGATCCTTTCGAGCATGTAATGTTCCTAGCAGTCTAAGTTGTGTAAGATTTAGCTTGCGTACCTCACTCATCACTGCTACTGCTATGAAGCTAATCATGTCGTTTGCTGCAGTTAGTTGCTACAATAACGCATCAAAGTCATCTATGCCCTCTCCCTCTTGTTGTGCAACCGGTCATTTGGAATTACGATCATAGTCTCCATCTGTATCCAACTCCAAACACGGTACTAATAACTTATGCCTTAACTTTCAATCTATTGAAATTATTCTTTGCTTTGTATGCAGTCAAATTTCTGCACATGCACAAACCAGAAACAAATTTATGGTTTATCCATTGAAGGAGCACATTGAAGCGCAGATGCTTGTAGAAGTTCAGGAATATATTTAAGGACTTGATGCTATTAGAACAAGAAAAGGATCAATGTTCCTTGTGACCTCACCGACGTTTTATTTTTCAGATAGTTTTAGGTGACAAGAGCGAGCAGAAGGCGTTCAGTTACACAGGAATTACTTGCTTCAATCCTGGTTCTTTCTCAAATGATGGCACCTTTGTTGCTTATCGCCCTTGCACTCGAGAAGTTGAGTTATCAGCCTTGCCAGCATAAGAGATCCTGAGAGAACGCCGACCACCTTCATCCGAGGACCTGGAAAAGCTAACTTGTTCGTAGTGTACCATTTGCGTAAATTAACCAAGTCACTTGTGTACAGAATCGTTAGAATATGCAGAGAGGTTTTTGCCCCCAAGCCATGCGGAGATTCAAAGATGTATTCGTAACATTCTAGCTGAAGATTAAGTTAAACTTTTCTTTGGTTCATCTGTACCATCTTCCATATCACAATAGTCATTCGTGAAGTACTTCTCAGTTCTCAGCACTTTGCTGGGTACTAAGAAAACGGTAGGCAGTATTTTAAGTGTAAAGGAGAACATTGCTCCATTTTCGACCGCTTATACAACTCAAAAGTTTCACGTACTGCCCGTGAGTGAATATCACCTACTCTAATTCACTAAAAGCTTCTGTAATGTTGCAATATCTAACTATGCTTCGTCCTAAGGGTTAGGGTATAGGGACTTGGCTATGCATTTGATCCAATTTAATCAAATTTAATTCAATTGAGTCAGTTAATCGTGACAGGGCTGAATTGCATGGAAATTAAAATAAAAATTGAACCAGAATCAAGCCAGTCCAAACTGGTCTGACTGGGTCAACCGTGTTGATCGGCTGATTTTTTCCGGCCATTTCTGGCCGGCCGGTGTTCATTCCGACCTACTAGAGCCATGGCCGACCACTCCCTCTCCCTTGTGCACAATTTGTCCCCTCTTGACAAATAGACCAAATTGCCTCCAATCCTTATCACTTCAAATTGACCAATAGGAGCCTCTCTTAATAGCTAAGCAAATAATTTAGGCCATTCATTGTTAGCTCATCCAAGCTATTCATTTTGCTAAGCCATCACTCTTTATCACTCTAGATAAAACCAATGATAATTTTTATAATAATAAGTTCTATGGCTATGTTGATCATTATTATCTGAACAATGTATAATTTTAAATCGTATTTTTTTCTTTAAAAAACACGTATTTTCAACATAATAATCCATATATATACCTCACCCTTTGTTTATGAAAATATATCATCATACAAGACTATGCGGTACGTCTCTACTAAATTTCCACCCTCCATTTTTGTCCTAGTAATATAAATTATTTTTAAACGGCTCCTACCACTTTCAATAAAAATAATTCCTTACTAACTACAATATAACTCTATTATTGTGTATCCAGTAATAAGGATAATACTAACTGTGCTATAACTAATGGATTATGTCGGAAATTAAAAGCATGCATGCTCTTAATTACTTGAAATCTGGGTGGAAGTAAAGCCCATGGTACTTTTCATGTTGAAGTTTCAAAGGGATTAATTGAACACTTGGAGTAAAAAATAAAGAGGAAACAATCAATAAAGAGAATTATAATATAAAAAAAATAATCTAGTTAAACTGCAAAGACTAACTAATTAATTACATCGATCAAAAAATTTAAAAAGAAAAAACATAAATAGAATTGCAAGTTTTAGAAATAACGGAAAATAAAAAGAGGCCTGCCAGAGAAATGAAGCAAGAGCAATGGGTCTGAAGTAACCCCCTATGGTCATTATTGAAAGAATAGCATTGAAAAAGAAAATGGATGGTCTGTAATCAACACTGTCAAAGGAATTTTCAACGTAGGGATCAATCACTCTGACCAAAAAATAATAAATAAAAAAACATAGAGATAAATTCCTTCTTCAATCTTTGAAAAAGAAAATATAGAAACTTGTTCACAAAAGTACAATACAAATTGAAAAATCAGGAAATCGCATAAGGCGTAATCATCATTTTTTATATATAATTATGATAAGATGTGGTTATCACTATATTTTTAGAACCCGAAAGTCATTCTCATCCGTTCCAAATGATTTCCTTGATTGCCAAGTCTTGACTACAAATGGAGTAATGACACCATCTATATCTTAAATCTAAAAAAGGTAAAAAAAATAATATATTATTTAATAATTATGAAATATTAAAAAAAAAAAGGTCAAGAGGAGAGACTGGAAAAAGAAAGCGAAGAACGATTGTCGGGCAAGTTGTCGGGCAAGTTGTCAAGAGTAGTTTTATGTATTATTGTGGGGGGAAAAAATACAATCGAAAAATTAAAAGAGAGAAGAGTAAAGAAAAGCGATGGTAACCCACTCCACTCCAGTGCTGTTTGCCATAATAAACTCTGCCCATTGGCCCATCTTCTCCATTTTCTCCCTCCCTCTCTCCCACGCCAGAAACTGTAAAAAGCAAAAAGCCAACCCCCTCTCTCTCTCTAGAATCTAGATTCCGTCTGTCTGTCTGTCTTTCTCTCTCTCTCCCTCATTGGCAAGAGGGAGGAAAAAGTCTTTCCCGTTTTCCCGTCGGCGAATGCTTTCGGGGGTTTCTGGAAACCAAAACAAGCAAAGGGAGAGATTGGGGAGTCCCCATCTTCATCCCTTCTGCAACCCAAGCCAAACACGTCATTTGATTTCTTCTACTAGGCGGGTCTCTTGTATTTTTCTGCAGGAGAGAGAAGGAGAAAGGGGCATATGAAAAAGGGAAGGTAGGGGTGTCGAGTTTTTGGTGTGTTCTAACTCCTTTTGTTACATAAGCAACAGTATATGTTTTATGAGTTCAACCATGTAAAAAAAAAAAATTAAAAAAGAAACTACTTGAATCATAGTCTGCATCCTCCGTTGAACTTTCATAAAAAAACTAATGAGATTAGCATGGCGTAATCTTCTCGAGAGGAAGCACAGGATAGAGTTGGTATAGGCTATGTAACATGGACACTCTCCGGAAGCCTTTACGTCGTGTCCGACACTCCGACACGTATCTAACATGCTCTGACACGTCCCGACACGCGGTCAACGAGTGTCGAAAAATCCGACAGGTGGTCAACTCTCTCCGACACGCTCCGACATGCGAGTCCAGAATTTCGACACGCGATTCCGACACGCACGAGATCAATTTTAAAAATTTCTAATACTTGAGGGGTCAAAATATAAATATACACAAAAGAAATAATAAAATTGCTATAAATATACACGCACGGGTCAATTTTTTTTTTTTTTTCAGTTTTGTTTTTTATAATTGTTTAGTTTTTTAAAAGTCTTTTGCTGTGAAAGAAGTAATAAAAAAATGTTATATATGATAAATAAATAAATTTAAAAATATCATTTCAGCATTTTTCTTTAAACAATGTTTTTTTCCTTTAAGTTTTATGTATTATTGTAACAAATTAAAATATTGAATGATATTATTAATATTTTTCGTTTAAATTAATTCTAGGCTATTATTATTATTATTATTATTATTATTATTATTATTTATGTATTTATATATAAAAATATATTTAATGTATAACGTGTCGGAATGTATCGAAATTCTCTATTTTTAAGAGATGACGTGTCGGAATGTCGTGTCGTGTCGCGTGTCCGTGTCGGTGCTACATAGACTATAGGCTTAGATCATTGTTCAATCTTGGTATTAAAGAGCTCAACGCATGATAATTGCTACGAGACCCACTCTCCAGACACTTTAACTCCTTAAGAAGCTCCGTGGTCTCCGAAGAGTCTAGTGGGGTCCACCATCCAAATAACTTAGATCACCTCGGGCCTCACCATATTGGCCTTTTCGGTCATGTTTAATAATCATTCTATTTTCAAAATTAATTTTTTTTTTCTATTTCGGAAAATGATTTCTGAATTTTTGAAAAATTTTGCTAATTATTCAAAATTTCCATTTTCAAAATAAAAATGCATTTAGTAAGATTCTTAAATTTTTTAATATTTTTATTATATTTTCTTATTTTTCTCTTCTCCTTTTTTCTTCTCTTCTTTTTTCCTCCTCCTTTGTGGCTGGTTGCCAACCACGGTGATGGCTAACAATCAACTAGGTGAGGTCCGGCGAGCTAGTTGGAGGCTCACTTGGCCATCATGATGCTCGGCCTTGCCAGATCATAAGCCTCATAGTGGCCTCGGCAAGGCTTGACCTCGCCCAGCCATGAGTAGGCTTGGGTTGATGAGCCTCGTCATGGTTCAGCGTCCCTGAGGGTTCACGAAGCTTCGACAAGGTTGATAGCCCTTGTCTGGCTAATCACCGATCATAGTCGAGGCCGGGGATCGACCAAAAAGAAAAAGAAGAAAAAAAAAGGAAAGAGAAAAAAAGACAAGACAAAAGAAAAAATTTAATTTGATTCTAAGAATTGTTCCTAACTTTATTTTTATTTTTTGATTCTGTTCCAAATCTATTCTTGAAAGCAAAAAATTTATCAATTAACTTTTTTTTTATGGGAACAAAATAATAGATTCAATTGTTTCTTAGAGCGTTACCAAAATGCCCTATAATTTTGGGTAAATGTGTCACATGATAAAAGTTTAGGGTTTTTTGTGTCACAAAAAAAAATTAGTGTAAATGTGTCACAGTTGGCAAAGTTCAGGGTTTTTCACGGTACAAAAAAAAGTTTGGAATCTTTTTGTTTGTGCTTGTCTCTTTTTCTTCTTTGTAATATTTTTGTTTCGACTCCCTAACACTCTCTATGCGTAGCGCCCTGAGAGTGTAAGCTTTGGAGCCGGTCTTGTATATTTGTCCAAACCTATAATACCTTTTATCTTTACCAAAAAAAAAAAAAATGTTTGAGATAAATGTGTCACTTTGAACAAAGTTCAGGGTTTTTCGTGACTTTTTCCCAAGAAAAAAATTTAATTTGATACTAAGAATTGTTTTTTTTTTTTGATGACTCTCCGTCCGTTCCGCTTCGCGGCGGAAGTTGTTGGCGCGAATGTGGACGCGGAGTCTCGAATCCTTCCCCCTGGCGGATGAGGTACCAAGCCTTAACCATCGCGGCCACCGCGGGCGGTGGTTGATTCTAAGAATTGTTCTTGAAATAAGAAGTGACTTTTTTTTTACTTCTTAATTATGTTCCAAATTTATTCCCAGAAGCAAAAAATTTACCAATTGAATTTTTTTTTTCTTGAAACAAAATAATAGATTCAATTGTTTTTTAGAGCGTTACCAAACATGTCATTAGTATGATTAAGAGAAGGGTTGAAGGAGAGTGGAGAGCATGCTCTAACCAATGTGCTTAATTCTCCATACACCCATGCATCGGATATTGGGTGAGTTTGGTTCAAATTCGCGGAATATTGCAAATGCCAAAAGCCAAAAGTTTTTGGAGAAACGAAAATTGTGTTTGGGAAAAACTCTTTATAAATAGACTTTAAGTTTAAGTAGTTTTCTTGTAATAGACTTTAGTCGTATTCTTTATAGTTTTTTCATTAAAAAAGGACCCAAATCCTTTACTGGAGCCGGCGGACGCGTGACCGGCCTGGGTCGCGCGAGGCCCCCGCTTGGTCCGCCTGTCCCTCCCTCAAAAGCCATTTTTTTCGGTACATTTTTTTTTCTACTTTTCAATTTTCACTCGTTTTTATTCTAAAAAGAGAAGAACGGAAATGCCATTCTCCGCTTCTATAAATAAAGCCTATTCACTTCACTTCACTTCACTAGTTCAGTCTCCAGCGTCCACTCTCAAAATCGCTCAGGGGTGCACCCGCTTATTATTGGCTTGCATTCCCTCGCTTAGCAGCGTCTGTCACAATCTAACCGAACGACTGCAAGCCATAATAAGCTGGTGCTCCGTGATCATCGGTCGTCGTTTTGCGACAGCAAATGCCGAGGCGACGGAAGAGCTCCTGCCGGCCCCAAAGCCGGTGACAGAGCTGGAGATGCAGCAGCGGCCAAGCAATAATAAGCTGGTGCTCCGTGATCATCGGTCACTCTTTCCGATACCTCCTCACGTCTTCTCTCTCAGACATGCATGTGGTTGCTCTGTTCTTACTTCGCGTTGCGTATGTGAGAAGTAAAGAGAGACAGTGTGATCGTTCGTGTGTTTTTGCCGAGTTCCGGTTGCTCGTGGTTTTTGCTTTGCTTTTGCTGCTGATTCGCCATGTTCATGATATCCTGATCTCATCTTGTTAAATAGACATGGTGAGTTTATATTAGCTCTTATACCCAGTGCACAATGTCTTCTGGTTTGCTGTAGTACGAGAAATCATTATGCCACGAACTTTCATCGAGTATGAAATAAGCAAATCGTTCTCTAAAACCAGGTTGCTAGTTTACGAGTAAAATCTTTCACTGATTAGTATCCATCAATCACCAGCAGTATACAGTTTTGACATCACTTGCATGAGCTGCTACTGAAGTTATTTTTGCGGGTTCTCTTGTGTTTTATGATAGTTAAAAATTCAAGTTTCTTAAGAGTTTTTTGGTTTGTCATGAAGATTTTACGTGTGGATTTCCTCCTTCAGAAGACCGAGATAAGTCTCTGAAACCACTTGTGGGGCTTGATTTTTTCGGAGGTGGTACCTTAACCAAAGAGGAGACTGGATCCTGAAGACTTCACGGATTAAATAGATGGTGAAAATGTCCATTTATTTTATGAAACTTCTGCTGTATTATCATTTTGCTTCATGTGTTTTGCAGCTCAGGCTTGCAGAGTTAGAAGAAAGAGAGCAGTTGATGACATGTTCATCATCATGTTTGATGTTTGGCTAGACAATGGAGAGGTTGTTTATGAAGACCCGCTTTAGTTTATTTTTGTAAGTTACTACCTTTCAGTGTGGTTTGATTTGAATATCGTCTTTGTCCTTAGAGAAGGCTATGGGAAAACTAGAGACAGTCCTCGATGGTTTTGAAAAACATAGAACACCATGATGACATTGTGAATATGTGCTGGGTTTTGTCTACTTGTACTAACACCTTTCGTTTTATCTTCACTATTTCTGTCTTGCGTTCCCTGACAGAATCAAGTTCTATACTCAGGAAATCGTATTTTTCTGCCAGGATTTGGTATACAGCATGCGTCACTTGTGTCCGATGCCTCCCTTCACCAAAGAAGCAAGTGATCCTTTGAGCATGCGATGTCCCTGATAGTCTTGCACATGTTACACTTCGCTGCTCCTGCTATGAAGCTAATTATGCTGCCGTTTGCTGCAGTTAGTTGCTACAATAACGCGTCAAAGTCATCTATGCCCTCTCCCTCTTGTCGTGCAACCAGTCATTTGGAATTACGATCATAGTCTCCATCCGTATCCAACTCCACACGCGGTATTAATAACTTCAACTTCCCCAATTTTCTATTGAATTTATTCTTTGCTTTATATAATAGTCAAAAAATTCTGCATATGCACGAGCCAGAAACAAATTTAAGGTTTATTTACTGAAACAGCACATTGAAGCGCAGATGCTTGTTGAAGTTCAAGATTATGTGAAGGGACTTGATGCCATTAGAACAAGACAAGGATAACTGTTCCTTGTAACCTCACCGGTGTTTTATTTTTTTTTTCTAATTCAGATAGTTTTAGGCGACAAGAGCGAGCAGAAGGTGTTCGGTGGCACGGGTATCACCTGCTTCAATCCTGGTTCTTTCTCATATGACGGCACCTTTGTTGCCTTTCACCCTTGCACGCGAGAAGCTGATTTATCAGCCTTACCAGCATAAGAGATCCTAACAAAACGTTACTTATCAGCTGACCACCTTCATCCGAGCACCGGAAAAGCTAAGTTGTTCATGGTGTACCATTTGTGGAAAATAACCAAAGTCACTTATGTACAGGATTTTAGGCTATGCAGAGAGTTTTTTGGCTACTGGCCATGCAGAGATTCAAAGATGTATTCATCATATTCTAGCCGAAGAATAAGTTTTAACTTTTCTTTGGTTCATTTGTACCATCCTCCATATCATGACAGGCATTCGAGTGAATATTATCCGCTCCTTTTCACTAAATGCTTCTGAAATTGATGGCTTCATCATTAAGGGTTAGGGTATAGGAACTTTGCTCAGACACTACTCTATTTGCCTTTTGCCCTCGTGTTGGGTCTCACAGTTCAGATATGCATTTGAAGTTCTGAACCCAAATGTAGCCACCCAGAAAATAAAATCAGCCAACGAATATGGCCACCTTGAGGTTATATTCCAAATATGCAAAATTCTCAATGTCTCTTCCCTGTGCTCCTAGGCCCTCTGTAACATGGTCTTTCATGGTTCGCCCCCTTCATGCGCCACCTGCATGATTCAGTATCAATCGAAATGCTCTGCAGAACTTAGCTGCACTTAGTCCACAACCAGATGTTCAGTCTCCTGGACCAAAAACGGATCGTCAATCTGTCATGATGTCAACAGGAAACAGTTTCCATTACAGTGTGGTTGCATGTGTTGACAACAATCAGCAGTAACTACAAGCATTTGTCCTGAAAATGGAAGAGTAACGTTCATTAAGTGCGTATACTCTTTTGAACAACAGCTGGCGTAACTGGAATATCCTCTACAACAGAAGCACATGCCTGATGCCCCCAACCTTCAGTTCTTCGCCCACCCCTTCTTTTGTCCGCCTTGTCTTCATTTTCTTCCTCATGTCACGTCATCATTCATCCACCCAATTCACAAGAAAGAACACGAGAGATGCCACATGACTCCAGATTATGAAGCACGTATGACATCATGATACAATATCATCTTGCAAAAGGATCTCATAAATATCAGTCCGCAGATTTAATTCTTTATCCCTCATCACTTCTTGCAGATCAGATAGCTCTTTGGCACTTAGGGCGGAATTTAGTTTGAGAAAACCATCCAACCACAACTTTTTGGACCTATGAAGGAGTAAATGAAGCAAACAACAAATATATTAGGAATAATTACCAATATTTAACCATAACAGAATCACAGCAGTGGCTTTAGTGCCGTGAGGTTCACAATACAGTAAGAGGTAAAAACTGCATATTGATCAAGGTACATAGGTTTACTCATTTAAATCTAATAGAAATGCAAGCAATGAAGAAGTAAAATTAGCATGCAATGGTTGCTGAAGAGATTCCCGAGCAAACTCCTTTTCATTAAATGAAAAATCACTATCTTTAAAATCACTTCCTTTAATTTAATATCAACCGGGCTATTTTTATTTGAAGACTTTCTTTCACCATAAGATTATTGCATTGCCATAGTTTCCCTTTTTATTTTTATTTTGGCAATGGCATTGCCTATATAGTTAGTTGGCACATTTCCACCAAAATTTTGGGAAGCACAGAACCAGCAAATAGGGAGTGTCTCATCTGCTCCATCTAATCAATGTGCAAACTTTCCAAAACTAAGCATTACTTGTTCTTTGACTTAAGGTGAAAGCACTCACCATGGACAGGCGTGAATGGCTCGAAAGAAAATACGCCTAGCTGCAGAAGGGTTTTGTGCCATATCAATCTCATATGCAATGTAGGAGCGCCACAATAATACAGATGTCCGCAAACTGTCATTTGCCAATGCCCTCTCAAACAAACCATGTATTCTGTGCCTGGAGCCACCTCTACCCATCTCAAATGCCAGAGCAAAAAGCCAAACCACTACCGAAGGTTGCCTGGAAATATTCAAAGTGTTATCCTCCCAAAAAAGCTTAGGCAGACGATCAATCAAACTGTGGAAGGAGAAAAAAAGGCATGTGCACCAGAATGCTTAACAAAGAAGCTGCAAAACATACTTTGTTGAATATTGAAAGATATGATATCACTCGTGGCAGAAAAGAGACTTCTTCTTTTGGAGGTTGACAGGATACAAGAAGGAAGAGACCCTATGTCACCTTTAAAGAGAATTGTTTACACAATGATAGGGGTAAAGACCAAGAGTTTCAATAGGATCACTCTATTTAAGTCTATCACAGGAGCAAGCTGTTGTCCAACAGAGTAATGCAAAGAAACAAGGAGATTTTTCTAATAAACATATAGATGGTTGATAAAATTACAGTGGTTCTAGGTTGAGTGATTCCTTCAATATCGGTCAACTCACTAGATGAAGATGCTTCAAAAAGAGAACTATTAATTGATTCAATTTGCTATCTCTCCTTAGTAGTCAATAAGAAGTGATAGCAACCACAGATACCCTACGTGGATGGTGACAGTGACTGTCTTTGGTGGTTAAAAGAATATATGAGAATATATAAGCCAGAAACAGCGAAAGCTTTGGCATGAAGTATTTAACCAGGCACCACAGGCACCCCACTGCCAACCCCAACACCCCCCCCCAAAAAAAAAAAAAAAAAAATTCCCCAGTAAGCTGAGGAGAAAAATCCATGATAATAAGATTCAGTTAGCCAATATAAAGTTAAAAGTTCAGTGTTTGGTGAGGATCCAAACAATTAACCCATTACTTTTTCTTATCTAGACTTAATCTTCCACCAAGGGAAAGGCAATACAATTACACAACAGGGATGTTTGTGTGTGTGAGTGTGGGTGTGGGGGTGTGCGCGCATGCGCGTGAGAGAGAGAGAGAGAGAGAGAGAGAGAGAGAGAGATGGAAGATGACCAAGTAAAGGAAATATAATTACTTGTGACATAATTCATCAAACGTCCAGCGCAGCTTATTTGGTGATGTATAGAGATGGCTGATCTCTACTAGAGCACTGAAAAGTTCTGGACTGCATGGATATGTCTGCAATCCATGCAAAATGGAATCCCAAATTTTAGATAGACCCAACTGCCCATGATGTCTCTGCAGCATCTTCAGATAATAGTTAAACAGACATTCAAGCTGATAACTATTACTTCTTCTCTCTGGACAGAAGGAAAACGAATATCCTATTAACATATAAACTAAAATGAAAAATTAAAACACCATAAAAAGTCATATCCAAGGATAGTACATGATAAACACAGTTGTGTTATGCCTAATTTCGAGCCAAAAAAAGGTAGATATTTGTGCCTCCAACCTCTATCACAGTAGTTTGCAGTATGATAACTAAGTCTTACACAATTAACACCAAGAAAGGCTGCTTTCAATGCTTTGCATGCAGATAGATATATACATAAAGATGCCCGCACCCAAAGCCCATATCACAGAATTCTAGCTTCATCTTAACCAAAGGCTTTTAAAAGTTGGCTGATTCAATACAGAGTCAACTGCTTCTGTCCATTGTTCAATAACATCAATGAGTGTAAACATGTAAATGCTTAAATATCCTTCTCCACACTAGAACAGAACTTACTCATGAAATTCAATCATTATTGAGAATGTCCTTCATATACAATTACACAGATGCTCATGATCCCAAGAAATTATAAGCTCAGCAGCATTGAATATTTGGAAAAAGCTCTACTAAATAAATGAGACCGACCTTTTGGGCTACTGAAAAACCACTTTTCAATGCAGATAGTTTGTCAAACCATGTGGGCTCTATGTAACTTTTGTATACACGTGGCACCCCCTTGTGTAGCTTTCATGTATATATTTTCCTTTTAATAACCCCAGAAAACGCAAGAGAGAGAGAGAGAGAGAGAGAGAGAATGAGTTACCTGGAAGCACCATTGAAAGAGCTTGATCTAAAACCTCTATACCTGTTGCCCATCCACTAGTCAACTCCTCAAACAAAGCAGCTGAACACACAAGAGCAACAGACTCATCGTTAACAGAACCACGCGACCATGCTGAATGTACCGTTCTCAATCTCTCTCTGAACCCCTGGCGTGCTCTGAGCAGTTGCATCTGCAATGGTTGGCATTTGAATGAGCTGTATGCTACACCACTCCCTAGGCAACACAAAATATGCATTGCGCGGAGTAGTGACTCTTGGTCATGATTGCCGGAAAGCTCTACTTCAGCATACCATAAATATAACAGTGGAGCAACAGACTGTCGTTCCTGATCAAAAGCAGGTGAAAATTTATGGCAAATAGTAATTTATGTACCATTTTCTTCAGATAAATAATTCATGCACAAAGAGAATGAAAATCCTTTCCTGAGCTTCTAGCAATTCCAACAACAGAATTAGAGACATGCTTCTACCAGAAAGTCAGGCATTAGATTACCCACCCCAAAAAAAAAAGGAAAAGAAAAGAGGCAAAATTGCAAGACTCATTTTGCAGACAGGATGGCCAATCAGCCCTGGACAATGCACTTCAGAATATTAAAAAATTCCAAAGCTTTTCACTCGCATGACCAAGGTGTAAGACAAGTTATGCTCTCAATTTTAATTAGACACAATGTTCAGAAGACCAATAGAATGACTTTCTGATGTGAAAACATGAATCAAGCTGTTTATTTGGGAGGATGTCTAAGGAAATCAAAACCTTACCGGAGGAAGCACTTCAGCAGATGACAATGCCATGTCGAACACTTTTCTTGCAAGATCAATATTCCCAGCAACAGCTTCTCTCCGTGCATAAACTCCACAGAGTAATATATCCTACAAGACCAGCAAAGCCAAAACAGTAACACTGTAAATGCAGTCTTAGGTCAAACCATGAAAATATAAATAGACATACATAGTGTGGAGAACTTTCTATTCCAACTTTTACTGTAGATGAGTGGCTTCATAAGAACAGCGTGCACAAAGATATCAGGTTCATAAGCCATTAGACATGTAAAGCCAATATTAATTTTCATATTCAAAAACCTTCCTCTTTTCTGAAAAGCATGTACTTGAAAAAGATATTTATGCACAATTTCTTATTACAATAAAATGCCTGTATACAGGGATTTCAAAAGTCCTAAGACCACTAATCTTGCACCATCAAGATCTCCTTTAGATTTATTTTTCTTCTCAACAAGTCCAGTTTTCCAAACATTCCAAATAAAGCAAGGCTGCTGATCTCTACATAAAAATCGCTTTTTTCCATCCCCATCCCAAGGTTTGAGGTTCAAAACACTTAATTATCCCCTTCCAAATAAGGAAGACGCAAAGACACAGCAACTGCTGAGAGATGATACTCATAAATCTCTTAGGAAAAAACATGTAATGAGTCTATCCTCTCTTCTCTATTCAGCTCAATATCTACTCTTGTTTAGTGCATTATCAAAAGCATCTCAATGTACACCAGAATTAATACCTGACGATCCCTTTTTAAGAGGCTCTTTGCAAGTACACGACATGGTGCTCCAGAATAGCTAAGAGAATTCATTTTTGTAACTGAAAGCTCTTCAGCAATAAGTGCTGCTTCTTCCAGGAAATAGTTTCTTGGAAAAGCAGTGAGACAAAGTAGGATAGCATTGCGCAAAAAAGTCATCATGGGGCCCTTTTCGGAAATGTCATTCTTGCAGCTCAAAAGAATTCTATACTGCAACTGTTTGAAGTACCATCCACTTTCTTTAATGTATCATGGACTCTTCTAAACCAAGGTAATAAAGCATCAGGCAATTCTTCAAGGCTCAGGATTTTCTCCAACCAGCTTGAGTTGTTTGTGCAAATCCTAAGACAAAGCCACTATCATTATGAAGTGACCACATAATGAATACATGCAAAGGTGCTATCTCTCATCCAAATGTAGGGCAAAGACAAAAGATGATCGACCCAGTATCAGTATACCACCCAAAATTAGGTGAAGAACTTGAATTTGAGTTAAAAGAACTAGAGATCAGCACATGTTCAAGATGCCACATATATCAAATTCCTAGTGAAGTACAAAAAGGTAATCATGCTTTAACAAAAAAGCCCATGATTCTACATTGTAATCAACCGGTTGTATGAGCTTAAGTATTAGAAGGATGTTTCCACTGATAAAAAAGCCGGTTCAACTAAAGAATCATCTTTCATTCAATTGCTTATGAATCCAATTAAATATGCATTAAGGCATCTGAGAAATACAAAATCTAGCATCCTCAGAAAACCAGACTTCAACTATGTTATAATCAGATACAGTTAAATTAATTTCACCATGATCCCCACTTTTCTTATCTGTGAACAGAGTTACATCTGTCACTATAATCGTCTCTTCGGAGACATCCAAATAATCAGTTAACATCTGGAGCACTTGCTGCCTAAACATACCGATGTCTCTGTTTCGATATCTAATACAGCCAAACCAGTTACACATCAAACAACTCCCAAGAATTTCAATGGATGCCATGAAGATCATCCGAGCTTCCTGCACATGGATTGATAGACTACTGCCCGATCTCTAATCACATGGGAGCTCCTAAAAGTTCTTAAGCATCCTCTGAATGTGAAGTACTGAACTGGTTAAAAAATGCCTAGGGTTGTGCTGAAGTGAACATGACATTTCCAAATATGATCCAAATGACCAACCACGAGCAATCATCTAGTTCAACACATATTCATAATGACTAAAGTTGACAGTAAACTATGTATCACTCAATATCATTGTCATTACGAGATATGAAATATGATGCACTTTAATGCAAAGAGGAGGACAAAACTTTCATGCATCTGTAATTTAGTGCAACCTACCTCTCAGACATCTTTCCACCAAAAAATTCAACGAACTGGGTCACTAAGAACAATCGACTCTCTTCTGAGCACAGTGAGAACAAGTATTCACAAACATCCTCATACAGAATGACCCCAAAAAGATCTTCATCCTCTTCTTTGTCACTGTCCTCATTAGTACTAGACTTCCCTGCTGGATCAAAGTAAAACTACTTTTAGTACCACATGGGGGAAAAAAAACTAAAGCATGAAATCTTGCTCCCGCTAGAGCAGAACCTAGCATCTAAACTGGAAAAAAAAAAAAAAAAAGAAGCTAAAACTGAGAGAGAAAGAGAGAGAGAGACCTGATTTTGCATGTACAGGCATCCAGTGAATGCAATCTCTTGAGGACTCTTCTACCGACCATCTAGTCCAAGTGGAAACGTCTTTGACATTGTCACTGGGACCGGTGTCGACATCAATTCCTAGCATCTTTAACAAAGTTTCAGTGTCATCTTCCTGGTTTGTGTCCTCAGGCTCGCCATCCTCCTCGACATCCTCAACAGCAGCATCAGGAACCCCTTCTGATGGTTTATCTGTTTCCCTGTGCTTGGACAGTGGTTCAAACCATCCTGTCCAACCTCCCTTTTCCTCGTCTTGCGAGGTCTCCTCCTTGATTATCCTCTGCCTATCTTCCTCCTCCTTTTCCAGCCATGTGGACCAACCAACTGCCCCTTCTTCTCCAACTCTTGCAGCACCACTGCTCCAAAAATGCTCAAAGAGCCTTTGCTTACTGTTCTCAGTCAGGCGTAAAGAAGGACAGAACAAACTAAACTCAATTTGAGCCTGGAACAAAGCAGTAGCTAGTTCGCGGTAACCAGCCTGCCACTCAAACCTGCAAAGGCTGATAAAAACCTCAACAAGTCCAAGCTCCAGATGTACAACAGTGGGATCAAGAGAAGCATCAGATATCTGGGAAACCTGCAAGAAATAGACGAACAACCAAACAAGTTTAGCAGGAGTTTTCAGAGACCCTAGCATCAAATAATAGCCGACACATCTGTTACCCAAAGAGACAACCATAAGTCTTACAGATTTTGACCTTTGACTACAATGCATGGTAGGGTGGATCTGTTTCGTATAGAGCTAAAAGTTTGATTTAATAATGTTGGTGTAGCATTATCAGGTGATCTTTTGATGGTGCAAGATTATCAAGCACTCTTTATTCTCTCCTCCTGCCTTTTTTAGTTTTCTTTCTATCAAGTGAGAGCCAATCAAAAGCCACATTCATTACATAGTATGTTGCCGTCTTGCAAACAAGTACGTCAGCAAATCAAATCAAATCAAACAAGATAAACAGGTCTATCTATGTTGTTACAGTTAATGAGAGCACCAGTGATGACTTTTTTATGACCAGTCTACATAACCAAGGCCATGCAAAAGCGAAATTTTTTCTGCGTGAAGTCAAATTCTAGTTTTTCCTTGTGTCTTTCCCATCACAGGAATTTGTTAGATCTACCTAATAAAAGAAAACAGGAAATTGCTAACTAATCAAGGCTTGCCAAACTATCATCATATGTAATAACATCATTCCCTTAGATAATAGTTTTTGCTTACTGAGTACAAACCTTGATACTCAACTTCCGTTCTTTTAATTGTTGGAATATGTATACTTAGAATCTCCCAAACAACAAAAACATTAAATGTACCCAAATAACATATTTTTCTTGGTTTTTATATCTTTCAATCTAATTCATAGGCTTGTATGTCTTTGAAGAAAACACTGTTGGCGTACCTCTTAATGGTTTTTCAGTACCTTTGAATCTAGATATCCAGAATCACAGATTCATGAATCTATTTCACAAGACAAAAAATTTATAACCAAGATGTTCAGAACTACAGTGTCATTTTTTTCATTTTGGCTAAAGGCTTCCTTCATTGGAGGCTGATAGTTAAAAGGTTCACGCACATGCTTCAAAGTGTTTGTGCTTGTGAACAAAGTATCAGATCACAAGACTTCAGAAGGGAAATAAGGAGCATCAATATTAGTTCCATAACATTAGCCTATTTGATTCAGTGAAAACCCAAGTTATTCAGCACTATATTAATCCACAGTATACTAAAGCCAGTTACAGGGCCGGAGAAATGTTATGTGTAACAAAAAGAGAACCTGCCTAAGCTGCTTGCTGCATGCTGAAGATAGTGCTTGAAATGCATGTGAATACATCTTCCTCACGTCAGAAACCTTGAACCTGGAAAATTCCCCCTTAAGTATACGTAAAAACTCTCTCCACAAATTGGCACTACTTGAATGCTGTACAAGTATCTTCTCCCATCTTCCAAGGAGCACATCGCTGCTATCTCTGCTCTGATAAGCTTTGAGGAGACAAAGCAACAGTTCTTCATTATCTGGGTTAAGCTCGACTGCTTTCTCCAGTATACTAATCTTCTTTTCTAGAGTTTGCAAGCGAGCACCTTTCTGTGGCTGCCTACTTGCTACCTTGTCTTGAAATTCAGCAAACTCTAGCCAAGCTTTGTCATTGTAGGGATTCTCTCGAGTCCTCCTATTAAACTCCCGCGTCTTGCGAAGCACCTCATCTTCCCAAGATTCCTCGACCATAAAAGTTTCAACACCTGAACCACCATCCTTACCGTCCCCCAAAGTTTTGGGCTCCAACAAAGAAATGAAATCTCCTGGGGTGTCAGAAGTGGATTTCCTTGGCGCCAAAATACGCGAGCGTTTAAAATTTCTATGGTGTTCCAAGGCTGAATACTTTGGGGACCAATATCTTCCAGCAGACTTTAGTTTACTATCCAGGGCATCTACATCACCATCTGCATCCAGAATTGAACCCTTCTGTTGATACAACCTTCTAAACTCAATGCTGATAGCCTTCTCAGGATTTAAAAGTCTGTGGCGAGCCACGTCCATTCTGCAAATAGCGCAACCGTTCAAGATGGCTTTATGCAAGTAACTGAAGGAATTATTCTGTTTGAATTATTACACAAAAGTAAGCTTAGACTCAGCGCATTGAATTGCAATGCTTTGCACTATTTATGATACTTTTTACCATTTCTTCAGAAGCAAGGATCAGCTGAAAGCATTCAGCGGAAACCCAACGCACCTATTTCTGAATCAGTATAAAATCCATGCACGAAAATTATCAAGGGGAACGAGAGGAAATCGCGTGCTCCGATGGGAGTACAGTAAATAGACATGGCTGCATATCTAGGAAACAACTCTTGTATCGAGCAAACATCGCATTACTACTCATTTTCATACGTATTACCCACCAGGACTCTATAAGACAGCGGAAATTCTAGTTTCCTAAATTCAAGCATAAAATTCTGATTCCAACAAATGACTGTACTCAAAGGAGCTGAGCTACTGCAGAAAATAGACTTCTACAGACAAATTCATCTCCATTCCAAAGAATACGGATATCGCGTGGACAGAAAGAAACCGAGTGCGTACCTGTAGATGGATCCGAAAGCCAAATTATCGCGGTCCCCGCGAGAATCGAAGTAATAATCTTTGGCAGGCTTGACAGCCGAACCAGCCCATGCCCTTACATCCGACTTCCTCGAGCCGAAGTCACCTGCCCCATCGTCTCCTCTCTCTCTCGATCTCCTCCTCCTGCGCTTGCTCTTCTTCTTCCTCCTCCTGCTCTCGCCCTTCGAATCTCCGCCGGACTCGGACGACTCCAATAGGTCGTAGGAAGTCCCGGCAGCGGGCAAGCCGCCCTCCCGTTCCCTCCCTCCTCCGTTCTCCGATTCCGATTCCGACTGCGGAGAAGCGGGCCGGTCGTGGACGGCGGCGGCGGCGGCGTTTATGGCGGCGTTTATGGCGGCGAAGTCGGCGGCGAAGCTGGAGTTGGAGAGCCACTGCGGGGCGCGCGGGGCGACGGCGGCGCCGGCGGGGGGGGCGCCGGACACGGGGAAGAGAGAGGGCACGGTGGTTCCGGGCTCTTCCCGTCGGTGCGGCGATTCCGGTGCGCCCGTCTCGCCGGCCATGGCGGTTGCCGGTGCTCCGTCTGCTTCGCTTTCCATCGGAATGTCGAAGCTCGAGCGCCTTCGCGATGATGGCGACGATGACGATGACCATGGACTCCTGGCCGATCGCGGTAATAGTTGGGCTGGATATGGCGAGCGGGTCCCTTTTTATAAACTGGGCCGTAGCCCTTTTTTGGAGCGGGTTTGGACCGTGGATCTAGTTTTTGGGCTTTTGAATATGCCCGGCTCAATGGACGAGGATGGGGTGGCCGTGGCGGGAGTGGTAATTGGATTCGGGTCGGACTCCTGCATCGTGCCCGAATTACTCATGGTACACGTGTTTTTTTTCTTTTGGTCGTAATAGTACCACTCATATGTCACATCACTTATTTGCAGATGACGTGTGTGCATATGTAATCCAATGTTTCCGAAATTTTACTGAATTAATCTCTAATGAGTAAATTTCATAATTTAGCCTTCGTTTTGATCACTCCAAAACATCTTCACTCTTTCGTACCGAATTCCAAATAAGCCTGGCAAGTCAAAGTAAAATGATCTAGAGCACGACAAATTGGCGAAAAATGATTATTCATGGTATAAAAAAGTATAGCAACATATATTGACAGATTTAATCATAAAATAGCTCGAATGTAAAAATCATGTAAAAATATAAATAAACTCAAAGATCTGAAAAAATTCCTCCAATCAAAATTAAATTCACTACCGTTATGTTTTATGCTGTGTTTGGAGAGACCGTGAAGAAAAATATATGAAATTTATAAATTTTCCCTCCCTTTTCTTCTCAAAAAGGATTTCGAAATTTTTTTGCTTAATCTCTCATTCTCTTTGCTTTCTTATTCTCCCAAATGGGGCATTAATGCCCAAAAGTCGCACCCTTGCATTCTTAATCCAAATCTCGTTTTAGGCCTCAAGCAGATAATTTGATAGCAAGATACTTTTTGCGAAATGTACTCTCATAAAGATTTAAATAGATTTTGCACCACGGTAAGATATATATGTATATAATTTTTAATTGTAATAGTGTTAGAACTCTAGATTTAACAGGATTGGTCTTGAATGGAATAGTGTTACGATAAACCCATCCAAAGATGAGCAATACATGTCCATTTTCTTGTTGCTATTGCCCATGTTAAAAATACATTCATATTGTGAAATTAGATGAACTCCAAATTAAAACTACTTCGTTTGAACTTTGAAACGTAAAATATCGAAAGTATTCCCTCATGATTGGGAAGTAAAAAATTACACTCGAGAATTAGGGGGGCCCTTTAAGTGAGGAGGGTAGACTTCACCACATCTTGTTTGCAAAAATGAAGGTGGAAGAGTGGGTAAAACTACCACTGTAAAGTCAACTTGTGTTTTGCATAGCGCCTCTCAACCGACTTGTTGACTTTATACCACCGGTGGTTAAAGATTTAAAGATACTGTTCTGTAATTAATAAGTTCGCTTTTATCATTTCTTATCCGCATATCAATAATAAAATATCAAATGTGGTGTCATACAATTAAATACACCAACTCATATAACCGTTGACATGTATCGGGACACTAATTGACCAAATTTGATAATAAAAAAAAAAAATTCTATCTTGATGTTCAAACTACGTAATAGTTGAGAGACATAATACTTTGAAAATGACGAATTTTATTGATTTAAATGTCTAGCGAGTTTTCGTGAGTATGTCATGGCTAAACCCATTATTTGGGTCAAATTGTTGTAATGTTTTGGATTGAAATGAGCTAACTATATACATGTATGTATGTATGTATGTATGTATGTATGTATGTATAAAATTATCAATTGTAATAGTGTTAGAACTCTAGATTTAACAAGATCGGTCTTGAATGGAGTAATGTTACAATAACCCATCAAAACATGAGCAATCCATGTCGATTTTCTCATCGCTATTGCCCATGTTAAAAATACATCTGTACTGTGAAATTATATGGACTCCAAATTAAAACTAATTTTTTTGAATTATGGGACGTAAAACATTTGGGATATTCCCTCTTGAGTGGGGAATAAAAAATTACCCTCGAGAATTATGGGGCTCTTTAAGTGGGGAGAACAGACTTCACCGCACCTCATAAGGGGTGTTTGAGAAACTAATAGGTTGATATAGTGGCCGCCGGTAAAGGTGGAAGAGTGAATGAAACACCCACTCTCAAGTCGACCCGTGTTTCATACAATATCATTTAACTAACATGTCAACCTTACATTCGCGGTTTGAGAGACACTGTTTTATAATTAATTAGTTCACTCTTATCCTTTCTATATCCGTGTATCAATACTAAAATATCAAATGTGGTGATATACACTTAAATACACCAACTCATATAACCATTGACATGTATCGGGACACCAATTGACCAAATTCGATAAAAAGAATAAAATTTTATCTCGATGTTGACATTACGTAATAGCTGAGAAATATAATATTTTGAAAATGACGAATTTTCTTGATTTTAATGTCTAACGGGTGTTTTCGAGTGCGTCATGATTAAACCCATTATTTGGGTCAAATTGTTCCAATGTTTTGGGCCGAAATGAGCTGACCATATCCTTGTCGATTGGCCAGCGAAGAAGAACCCTGAGAGCGGGGGAATATACGGATATATCATAATACCAGACCTAAAGATTAAAAATTGATAAAATCAAACCACAAAGCCAAATCGGCCATAAAGATAAAAGAAAAGAAAAGAAAAGAAAAATATATTAAAAAAAAAGCCGAAGCTCCTCGGAGGGACGGGAAATCCCACGCCAGCCGTCGGATCAAAAGCTCGATCCGGCCGGCCGCGGATCACGAGGCGGAATCATGCAGTCACATGTTCCCTCCCACCCTCCCCCAAGAACCAGACGCACGAGACCTGCGATCGCACACGATCCGAATCCAATTTTCTATTCATTCATCACCTAAGAAATTCGCATTTAATTTCTCCATTTTTTTAAGTTTTAAACTCCACAGGCCTGTGCAGGCCGAAAGCAAAGCAGGCCTCGGAAAAGCATTTCTTTGCAAAGATTTTTTTTATTTTATTTTAAATATCCGATTAGGGATAGAGAGGGGGGAATAAATAAACAAAGGGAGGAAATCAGGTGCTAAAAAATCCCGTTTGCATCATTTTTTTTTAGCACATTGGCAAGTGTTGGTGGTGGTGTTTATTTTTTATTTTTTGGGGTATAGTAATCGGGTGCCAATCTCTGTCGCGATTTCCGACGGTGGCGACGGTGGCGACGGTGGCGGATTCCGCATCCGAGGAGAGAGGAGGAGGAGGAGGACGACTGCTTCTTCGTGCGCTCGCCGATCCGTGAGTCCTCTGTTCCCTCAGCCGCTCTTCTTCATCTTCGTAAAGTCGGATGGTTTCGAGCTCGAGCTTCTGCTGAATCCGTTTCCTTTTTTATTTTGGGTCGGGGGAAGTGTTCGAGTTCGAGTTTTTGAGGTTTCGATGGTCGGGATTTTTCGGGGGTCGTGGGGAGATGTTCTGGGGGGTTTTGCCGCGGGCTTGGTTTGTGGAGGGTTGGGATTTTCTAGGGTTTGGTTTTGGTGGAGGAGGAGGTGGGGGTGGGCGGGATCTCGGGTGGGAAGATGGGATTCGAGTCTGGAGAGTGCGGTTTTCGAATGGTTTTGGGAAATGCGGGGGCGGAGGAAGTCTGGAGGGAAGTGGAGTGGGATCGATGAAGGTGTATGGGAAAGTGGAAGGAGTGGCGCGTCGAGGCGGCGGGGTTTTGAGGGGGTCCGGAAGGGGGGAATTTGGAAAGCGAGTGTTGTTGGACCTGTTGGTCCCTTGTGTTTTGATTTTCAAGAGGCGTGAACTGGGTTTCGGCGGCTATTTGTAGTTTTAGGCCATGGAATGTGGACTGTTAGCCCGTGGTGTGTGAGTTTGAATTCGGGTGGTTGCGGTGGCGCAATTCTCGTTCTTGTTTCTTGTTTCGTGGTGGGGCTAGCGACATTTTTTCTGTTGCCTTGTTGGTTCTTCTGTGCAAATGAAACCGGAAATGAGTTGTTTGTGCGTGTCTCTTGTCGAGAATGAGAAAGATGAGGATATGGAGTCAGCTGTGTTCTGTTAATTTTTCAGGACTTATGAGGGGAGCAAGTCAGCATCTTTTTAGCCAGACACGAACTTCCTGACTTAGTCGAGGTAAGTGCTCAAGATCAACTAAACGTGTTTTGGTGGTGTTTGATCTGCTCTTTTTACTCCAGAATGTGGAAACTGTCCTTGTCTTCTTGGTTACATTGACAAGTAGAGTCAGTATGTTTGTTATGTGTTTATAATGTGACTTAGATATGTTCCTGACTTTCGGTCGATATTTCCTTTAGGAGGATCTGCCTGTGGGGCTAAAGTGCATCACGATGGCTGATGGCAGCTCTGTGGACGTGATTCTAGATTTTCTCCGAAGAAATAAATTCACCCGAGCAGAGGAGGCTCTGCGCAGTGAGATCACAAATCGCTCTGATTTAAATGGGTTCCTTCAGAACCTCACGCTTGAGGAGAAGGACACAGGCAAGTTTCCACAAGGACAAAATGGCGAGAAACCAGCTGTTGTGAATCAGGGCCCTAAATGTCGTGATGGTGGTGAAGCTTCTGAGGAACTCATCGTGAAAGAAATAGAGTGTGGCACCACCAGAAGTGGTCCAGACAGCAGATCCAAGGGTACTGTGGTTGAACAAAGCAAACATGTGGAGATGTCGAGTAACACCAGCAAGGGCTTTACCTTCCCTAAAGGTTCAGAAAAGAATTCGGGTGATCTGCAGCCATGGAAATTTAATTCTAGCAATGGGCCTTCAGATCTTTATGAAAATGATGTTTGCAGGAGTTCTCATACCATGTCTGATCTGAAGGTCTCCGGAGCTTCTTATTCTGGCAAAGCTAATGTTTTTACTAGAGAAGATGTTAAATTTGCTGGTGAAAAGGATGCATGGGTTGTCAGTTCTAGCAAAAACCGTTCTGAACCCTTTGGTGAACCTAGGGAAGTCGGCAAACAAGCAAAAGTTGGCAATGCCTACTCTAAGGATGGTTCCGATGATAATCCATGGTCTACAAATGAGGAGCTTGCATCGATATCAGCAGACCCATGGAAAGATTGTTCAATTAAAACAGTTTTTCCATTCACGAAAGGGGAGACTTCAAACAATTACGACATTATCATTCCTCATGACAAAAAGGAAGGAAAGAAAAAGGCAGAGATGATCAATGATGTTCGGGTGGCTATTAAGGATCAGGTAGATGAGGTTGGCAGAGCATTGTACTTTGGAAAGACACAAGGAGGTTTTGATCAAAAGAATATTAGCAGCTTAGGTTTTCCATTTCCATATGAGAACCCAAAGGAAGAACTGCCTAGGTTGCCCCCGGTCAAACTCAAGTCAGAGGAAAAGTCCATTTCCAACAATTGGGAAGAGAAGTATGATCGCGATGGAATGGGCGCAAAGCTTGCGAGCATTGACAGTACGTTCCTTATAGGTTCATTTCTGGATGTTCCTGTAGGACAAGAAATTAATTCTTCAGGTATCCTTCACTGACAATTTGCCATGTCGTCAACCTTTCTGCATAGAATGCTTATTTTACAAAATCAAGATGGGGTGTTTTTCTTAGGGCTTTTGATTTTGCCATTGGTTGCTGATTTTGCATTTTCTTGCATCCAATTATAAGCCTGGCTGTTGTAGGTAGTAGTATAGGATGTGGTTGCACCTGTAAATGGCCTCTCTTTACTGTTCTCCTCGTATTTTCCCACCACGATTTTGTCTTCTGTTCTAGAGGCTGCATTTCAGTTACAACTGTAAAAATTGTTAATACTTTGTAACTGATGATTTAGGTGGGAAAAGGCTTGGTGGTGGCAATTGGCTATCTGTAAGTCATGGCATCGCAGAGGATACATCTGATCTGGTTTCGGGTTTTGCAACTATTGGAGATGGGTTGAGTGAGTCTATTGACTACCCTAATGAGTATTGGGATTCTGATGAGTATGATGACGACGATGATGTTGGATATATGAGGCAGCCTATTGAAGATGAGGCCTGGTTTCTGGCCCATGAAATAGACTATCCTAGTGATAATGAGAAGGGAACTGGCCATGGGAGTGTTCCTGACCCGCAGGAAGGAGGTCAAATTAAAGATGAGGACGATGACCAATCCTTTGCCGAGGAGGATTCCTACTTCTCTGGGGAGCGATTTCTTCAATCAAAAAACGTGGAACCTGTTACAGCTTCAGATGATCCGATGGGGCTGTCAGCGAGAGAAGTTTACGGCAGGGTGGAGGAGAATGATTTAATCACACAATATGATGGACAACTGATGGATGAGGAAGAACTGAATTTCATGCGTGCGGAACCTGTATGGAAAGGTTTTGTTGCACAAACAGATGAACTCATCATGTTAGGGGATGAGAAAGTTCTAAATGATTGTGGAAGGCCGCAACTGGATGATATATGTCTTGATGATGATCAACATGGTTCTGTTAGATCAATTGGTGTGGGCATCAACAGTGATGCTGCTGATTTTGGTAGCGAAGTCCGGGAAAGTTTAGTTGGGGGCAGCAGCGAGGGAGATTTAGAGTACATCCCTGATCATGATGTTGGACCTGCATCCAAACACTATAAAATTGAAGCAGATAAAAATTACAGTAATAGGTTGAGCAGGGAACAAAGGAGAAAGTATAAGCTTGATCCCAACCAATATATCATTGGGAATGACAAAAGCATACAAACAGGAGTGAAGGGTCAAATGGATGGGGGTTTTTCATTCCCTCCTCCATTGAGGGATGAGCAGTTGCTTCATGCAAGCTCTAGCAAATCCTTATGGTCAGAGAACTCCAATGCTGTTGTGAATGATGTAGCTGAGCAGAGACTGAATGCTTCCTTGGGAGCTGATGACATGCTAGCCACATGGAAAAGGAAAAGCAGCGACTCTTCCACTGTTAAAAGTTCAAGAGATGAAGATAATGCGAATGCCGTAAGATCGGCAAATTCTTCTCCATCTTCGCTATCAAATTATGGTTATGCTGAAAGAGACTGCATCAAGAAAGAAGAGGATGAAAAGCCAGCTGTGAGAGAGGATGACGCAGTGGCATCCCTGGAGGATGAGGAAGCTGCTGCGGTGCAGGAGCAAGTAAGGCAAATCAAGGCTCAGGAAGAGGAATTTGAGACTTTTAATCTCAAGATTGTCCACAGGAAAAACAGGCATGTGTTACTTTTACCTGCTATTTCTTTTCCCTTTCTTCATTAAAAGTATTTGTTTGAAATTTAAGTCGATGTTAGATTTTGAAGCCTAAAGTTTTGTCAGTTCTATAGTCATCTCATACATTATTGGTAAGCTTGCTGTCAATTGACTTCTGAATGGATGTCCTCTCTGATGTTCAGAACCGGCTTTGAGGAGGACAAGAACTTTCATGTTGTTTTAAATTCAGTCATTGCTGGGCGGTATCATGTCACTGAATATCTTGGCTCTGCTGCATTTAGTAAGGCCATACAAGCTCATGATCTGCATACAGGCATGGATGTATGTGTTAAAATTATAAAAAACAACAAAGACTTCTTTGATCAGAGCCTGGATGAAATAAAGCTTCTCAAGTATGTCAACAAACATGATCCTGGCGACAAGTACCACCTCCTCCGTTTGTATGATTATTTTTACTACCGAGTAAGTGGAATTTTCTGCTTAGCTTTATGTTACATCCTTGTGGAAAAAGAGATTTTTTCTTTTCAGAGATTGTGCTTGATTACTTCGTTGGTGCTAGAGGCAATTTTCTTCTTAAACTGTTTAATACATTATTCTCTACCAAATCGAATTTTTAGTTTGGTTCATAGGTTTAGTGTCAAACATTCTTGGAGAGTGACAGTGTGACACATTCGTAATTGCATTTAAGAGGAAGGGTTATTAGGTTACGAATTTTTAGTTTGGTTCATAGGTTTAGTGTCAAACATTCTTGGAGAGTGACAGTGTGACACATTCGTAATTGCATTTAAGAGGAAGGGTTATTAGGTTATGGAATTTTTAGTTTGTTCATAGGTTTAGTGTCAAACATTCTTGGAGAGTGACAGTGTGACACATTCGTAATTGCATTTAAGAGGAAGGGTTATTAGGTTATGGAGGTTGGGCACAGAGGCCCCCGGGGGGGGGTGCTTTCTAGTGTTCATGCTTTGGAACTAATATGGCTCTGATCTTGGTCAAAGACATGTGAGATTCTTGTTGGGGAGGGGGGGGGGTGCTTTCTAGTGTTCATGCTTTGGAACTAATATGGCTCTGATCTTGGTCAAAGACATGTGAGATTCTTGTTTTAAGCTGTCACCTGTTAGATATTGAACCAAGTCTGGTGTAGATGAATGAGAGTGGGGTTGATGTTCCCTGGGAACTATCAGCCTTGATGTTTTTTGTCATTCATGACTTGTCTGTTGAGTTGCTATTTTTGCATGATAACTTGAGGCTGTAGCTGCCTGATATGATATCTGTCTTGTAGAAGTAAGACAAGTTTGGTAGCAATACTCTAGTGCTAGGATGAAGATATTTGTTTCTCAATGAATGTCAATTTGAGGATGTGTTTCCACTGTAACTGTATCTCTCATGATGCATTTGAGGGTATGTGGGAACAATATGCAAGTGGCTGAATATTATTTCCTCTTTATGGTAATCCAAATAGGCAATCATTAGCGGCAAAAAAACAAGGGAGTCAATTATTGATTGGAGCAGTTACTGAAATTTTAAGTTTCCTATTTTTCCGTGTAATTTATAAGTTCCTTTGCTGCACAAGATCCATGTTTCCAAGAGCTATTCCTTTGCTTGTAATTAGTTCCTCATGCTAGGCACCAGCTTGCTTACTGCTTGAAGGTCACACTGTCCAGCTGCTGTTGGTCGTACTTGCATCATGCATGCTCATTAGAACATTTCACTGCAGGCATTTCAATGCTATTTAAGCACTAAGCAGCCTATTCCTTGATGGTGTTCTTACCTGAGGGTAACTGTGAATATTTTGCTGTGCAAGATTTTGGTGGTTATGTTAGATCATAGCAAGGATTTGCTGCATTGCCTTGGTCACGTTTGATCTGCTTTCTATTAATCTGAAGGCTTCTCAATGGAATGAGCTTGCTTGCTTTGCAGGAGCATTTGTTGATAGTATGCGAACTACTTAAAGCAAACTTATATGAGTTTCACAAGTTCAATAGAGAGTCTGGAGGGGAAGTTTACTTCACTATGCCTAGATTGCAGGTTTGGCAGTTTGCTATTTCTTCCTGAAGCACATTTTGTTTCAAATGTGGATACCTAATGTTGTGTTGTAATGATTTGTCCAGTCAATAACTATTCAGTGTTTGGAAGCACTTCGATTCTTGCATGGCCTTGGCCTCATCCACTGTGATCTCAAGCCCGAGAATATATTGGTAAAAAGCTACAGCAGATGTGAAGTAAAGGTCATTGATCTCGGGAGTAGTTGTTTTGAAACAGATCATTTATGTTCCTATGTTCAGTCACGATCTTATCGGGCTCCAGAAGTTATTCTGGGATTGCCATATGATAAGAAGATTGACGTATGGTCACTTGGCTGCATATTGGCAGAACTTTGCACTGGAAATGTAAGTTCTATTCTCAATCAATATTTGCTTTCCTACCCCTCCCCCGGCCCATTGATGCGTGGAACTATTTGAGATTTTAAGAGGTCTTTTTTAAACTGCTGTCTGTTGAATTCATGATATCAAATGTGATGTGAAAAGCGATTGTGTATACCTTCTTTCAAGAACTTCCAAGCATGACGAGTGTGAAAATGTGCCATCAATGGCAACCTTACTGCTGTTTTGTCAAAACATCTCTGTGATTATTGGGTATATTGAGTTGAAATATCTTCCTAAGGTTGTGAATAATTGACTTAGAGAGTTAACATCCTTTTCTACATATGCAAATTGCACAAACAAATAGTGTATCTCTTTCAAGCCTGAAAGCAGGCCAGCTGTCCACAGCTCTAGCTCTGCTGTGTTGCTTCATTGACTACTCAAGGAGACAGGTGTCAGTAAAAGGTCTCACTATGTGTGATTTGCTAGTAGTGTGCAAGACTGTGAGATTTATATAAAGAAGGTGCAATTTGGGAAATTGATCCTTCCACAACATTTCGATTAACCATCTATAAAACTGGCAAATTCTAGAGAAATGGATGTCTATTGGGAAATGTAACGATGGACTGTTTTCGGTGGTGACTTGAGAGCCTAGAAGAAAACCAGCATTTTTTAGGGCAATACTTGATGTTTGCTGAGAGCTTTAGACGTTTCTAGCCTACTTGACACTAAATTGCCATGGCGTGTGATCAAACAGTTTCTTTTTATGAAAGTGCATCGAAGAATGTCTTCTGGTGTGATGTCAACTCAGTTAAATCAGTTTAGTGCTTGCTCATTAACTCTCTCTAGTGGCTTCTCTGTAAAATATGGGTTCTTAATATTGCTGCATAATTTTATGGTTTGCGGTAAATGATAGCTCTATATTATTTGTGATTTTGTTCTTTTTTTGTGTGCATTGACTGGTGGGATTGCTGGAATTGTTATATCTCTCATCGAAACTTGCCCTTTGGTGGTTATTTCTATGGAAAAAACTTATTGGTAGCTTGGAAACATTTTTGTTGTTGCATTTCTCTTTTTGTATTTTTCTATGATGGTGTGGGATTGAAATTGTAAATTTTGAACTTCATAATTGTCCGAGTCTCTTTTGGCTTGTGACACTAATTAGAACGTGTCTTTCTGGTTGATTTCAATGCAATTCTTTCTCATAATTTATTGTGAATTATCACTGGTATAGGTGCATGCACCATTATTATGACTCTGGTGCAGATTGATTGAATTTATATGGCATTTTGATTAGGTTCTCTTCCAAAATGATTCACCTGCAACACTACTTGCACGTGTCATTGGGATTATTGGCCCCCTCAATCAAGACATGCTAGCAAAAGGCAGAGACACGTACAAATACTTTACAAAAAATCATATGCTGTATGAGCGGAATCAGGTTAGAAATTTTGTTATGTTGTAGGCTCAATGCTTCTAGCATCCTGCATAAGGTTCTCTTGGTCATTCATCATTTACCATGGAGAGTGGAAGGAAACTATACTTGGCATTTGTATTTGGCAGCGGTGTTATCAGCTCGTTGTCAATATCTACCTGTGGTGTTTGCCAATTACCCCTCTTTTTACGACGGCGGTTACATCTTGCATGGATGAAACAATAGATTTGTGCTTCGATTTTGTCTGGGGTAGCATCTGTGTACATTGCTTTGCTGCTTGCAAAGTTACTTATTTCTAGGATTCCAGATACATTTTCCCCCATCACTCAATTACTATTTCTTGCTGTCTTGAGTCACAGTCCATTTTCTCTTGAAAGAGCTTCATCACAGCATTCTCCTTCCATTGTTGGTCTGGTTTCTTGCTTGTAAAGCTGTAGTTGGTTTGCGTCCTGTAACGTTTATCTGGTGTGATAAGGTTTGTAGGAATGTCAGTTCTCCATTCTGGGATTTCCTGTTGTGTGCTTGTTGAAAATAGGATGGTGCTTGTGGTGGCAAGCACATTGATTCATGTCTGTGTCGTAATCTTGTAAGGATAGGTATCATCTAAGATAAATTCGATGCATTCTGCTCTTTGATTCTCAGGATACCAACAGACTGGAATATCTGATACCAAAGAAGACGTCTTTAAGGCACCGATTGCCTATGGGGGACCAAGGATTTACTGACTTTGTCGCCCATCTACTTGAGGTAAATCCAAAGAAACGCCCCACTGCTGCTGACGCTTTGAAGCACCCGTGGCTGTCATATCCATACGAACCGATATCCTCTTGAGAAATTTGAATTCTCTGATGTCGAGATTAACCAGAGCTTCCATGGAGCTTTTTCCAAGTTTCTCGTGATAGGAATGAAGTGGCAAGATTGGGGATCTGCGTTTGTCCTGTGGCAGTCTCCAAAGAGGTTAAGCCCTTTTCAAATGCCGTGCATCAGCCGTGCCTGATTTTGTTCATGTTCTCTTCCCAATCAAAGCTATATTGAAGATTTTTTGAAGCGACAGTGTATTTCCGCACGAAATGTATTACTAGGTTCTTTTTTTTTTTTTGGCCACTTTCTTTCTTTTTTTTTTTTTTTTCGACTGGTGGGAAGAGGAACCGTGAATCTGTTGTACATGATGTGTGATAATTCTTTTCAATTTATGTAGTAATAGCTTGTGAAATATTTGTTAGTCAATTTTGGTTGGTTTAATGGTTTATTCGGTGGTCACCACTGTCCAATTCGGGAGCCCGGCGAACAGTTAGCTCTTTCGGTTATGCGTGTATATAACTTTCAAGGTAAGGTGATAGTAACTCGCCTTCCATTTCTGCTCTTTTCCATGTGGTGATGTCTTTGGTCGAAAGCTTTGATTTTCAAAGGCCAAAGCACGGCAACATTCGTACTTGAATCTTTCTGGTGATCAACTCTTATTTGTGGGTTGGCCTACTGTGTGTTCCAGTATGGCGTTTTTCCAAAGGTCTATAAGGTATTAAACTGCCAGCGGATGAAACAAATAGACAATAGAAGTCATCGAAGTCCATCAATTTCATAGAATTCTGAAAGTTGTTCATCGTCCTGAAGATTTCCACTATTAGCAAATCGACAGGCCGTAAACAGCAGAATTTGATGTTACCCATTCATTCCTCTGCATGCAGTTACAATTTTTATTGAAGCTAGTCCCACAATTCAAAGGAAAAAAAAAGGAGACCGAAAAAACGAAAACACTCTGAACGACTCTGCACCGAGGGGAGCGGAAAGTAGAAATGACCTGAAGGCGGCAAAAGAAAGCGTCACAAACCGTGGAAATTTTCATGGAGGAATCACCTCGCAACCTCCATTCTCCTCAGGAGCAGCGCACGAGTCCTTCATGCTCTGGCTAGCGGCGGCGACGTTCTCCTCGATGTGATCTTGACCGTTGATCAGTCCATCGAGGGACGCCGGGTGAAGATGAGGGAACGGCAGGAACAAGGAGTGCACCACGACCTTCTGATTCCTCATCACGTCGGGGCTCTTCATCCTCACGTAGTTGATCCTCATCGTCGCCGGCCCACCTGCCGTCGTCACGGCCAGATACTGGCCCGCCTCCAGGGACGGCAGCACCGTCCCCGCCGGCAGTCTCTCCAGGTCGGCCATCGCGAGGTACCGGTTCGGCACGATGTGGAACCGGACGTTGTTGACGTAGCTGACCGCGCCGGTGAAGATCGAGAAGTCGTCGACGGTGAAGATGGTCGCGTTCTGGAGATTCACCAGCTCGGGGTACTTGATCTTGATCGCGAGCGCCAGGATGCCGAACCCGCTGGTCCGGAGGCGCAGCACCGCGTCGCGCAGCATCAGGCGCATGAGCGGCGAAGGAGAGGAGGAGAAGGACACCGGCGGCGGGTGCGGGAACGCCAGGGACGTCATCTTCTCGATGCTGCAGGAGAAAGGGGACAGCGGCGCGATGAAGCCTTCGAGGCCGTGGACGACGACGATTCCGTTGTTGAACATGTCGGGGCGAGAGATCTCGACGCCGTCGATGAAGATCCTGGTGGTGTTGGTAACGCGGTGAGTGGCCGAAGTGACGGTGAGGCAGTGGCCGGGGCTCATCGTCTCGACCCTGGTGCCGAAGGCGAGCTTCTGGAGGTAGCCGAAGCTGAAGAGGCCGGGGACGATGTGCTCGCTGAGGATGCGGGGGACGGAGCAGGAGGCGCAGGACTTGAGGGAGGAGTCGGAAGGGGCGAAGAGGGTGGAGGGACCGTTCCACGTCGTGAACGACGGCGAGTCGGTGAGGGAGGGGACCGCCATGGCGAGGTCGTGGAAGCCGAGGTGGGAGAGGATGGGCTCGAGCAGCGAGGTCGGCGAGAGCGAGTCGTCGCGGATCAGCTCCGGCCGCCGCGAGGCGAAGAGATCTTCGTCCATGGAGGTCGTGGTTGCGGAGAAGAAAATGGCTGCGATGAGGATCGAGAGCTGCAGAGACTCGATCGCCATGGCTGGAAGGAATCGAGAGAAGTCTAGAGAGAGAGAGAGAGAGAGAGAGAGAGAGAAGTGACTGATCTTGAGTATGAGCAGGAGGAGTTATCGTTATATCGTTATGGTGGAGGAGTCCGTTGGAGAAGGTGAAGAGGCGGTTAGCGACTCGGCGAGTTAGTTAGCGCGAGTGAACTGCGAGTTCGAGAGAGCGCGCGTGGGCGATCCGTGCGTTCGAGCCGTCCGGTACTGCTGCTACAGGAGGCTCTTCAATTGGCGGGAAAACTGAAAACTCTTTCTCGGCGCGTTTGCGCTTGCCTAGCAAACGACGCCGTAAGAGGACCTCGATGCAAATTGCTTTCCGTTCGCTGAATCTTTCTGGCGCGTGAACAATAACCGCCGCCGCCCGGGCCGCCAAAAGAGTTTAGTTATATCTGGTAGACTCTCTCTCAAACGCTTTTACCAGATTCGCGCATTTCTTCTCCAACTCCCCCCTCCGTCAACTCGCGCGCATCGCAACATGGCCCTTCGCTCTCTGCAGCTCGCGTTCCTCGCGCTCTCCGTCATCTTCTCCGCCGCCGCCGCCGCCGCCGCCGCGGCCGCAACCACCGGCGGCGGTGGCCCCTTCCGCTCCGCCTCCCCTCCACCGCCGCCGCCGTCGCTCTCGGACTTCGGCTACCCCCGGTTCCGCGACGTCCCCCTCTCCTCCGGCCCCCTCCTCCAGCAGATCCTCGCCCACCTCGGCTTCCAGGAGCTCTCCATCTCCGTCGGCGCCGCCCTCTCCCAGTACCCCGCCCTCTCCCGCTGGAACGGCCCCGTCACCATCTTCGCCCCCTCCGACGCCTCCGTCGAGTCCTGCGCCGCCTGCCTCCTCCCCCGCCTCCTCGCCGAGCACGTCGTCCCCGGCTTCTACTCCTCCTCCACCCTCCAGGGCCTCATCTTCGGCACCAAGATCGAGACCATCAATCCTCGCCACTGCATTACCGTGACCTCCGCCTCCGATCGGTTCGCCAATGCCACGAGGATCTTCATCGACAGCGCCGAGGTCACGCGGCCCGACCTGTTCGACAACGGCATCATGATCGTCCACGGCCTCGACGGCCCCGTCTCCCCACTCTCGCCGTCCTCCTGCACCGACGCCTCCCCGCGGCCGTCGTTCGAGGCGGCGCCTCCTTCCTTCACGGGTCCGCCTCCGCTGATCATGAGCATGATGCTCCGGGACGCCATGCTCCGGCTGCGGAGCGGCGGGTACGGCGTCGTGGCGCTCGCGATGAAGGCGAAGTTCGCGGAGCTGGTCGCCCTGGAGAACGCGACGATCTTCGCGATGGAGGACGACTTCATCTTCTCCGACCCGCACAACTACGCGGGCGACGTGGGCTTCCACATCGTGCCGGACCGGTACCTCGCGGGGGACGACCTGCGGAACCTCCCGGTGGGGTCCACGCTGGGGACGATGGCGGAAGGGCAGGATCTGGTGGTGACGAGCGCTGGTGGGCCCGCGGGGGTGACGGTCCAGATCAACCGCGCCCTCGTCAAGATCCCGGAGGTGATCAGGAACGCGCGGGTCGTCGTGCACAGCCTGTTCCTGCCGTTCTCGCACCTCCAGGTTGGGCCCCTCTCCCCCGGCCCCAGCCCCGCCCCAGCCCCAGCCCCGACCCCGCGGCCGGCGCACCGGTCGACGATGGCGGGAGCGAGGATCGGACGGCCGAGGACGGATCGGAGTCCTTGGAAGAGACCGGCGGGTGTGGGCTCGGGCCCACCCAGATCGAAGATGGCCACGGCCCATGATGGTAGCCGATGGTGACTCTCTCTCTCTCTCTAGTCTTACGAAATTCTTTTGTTCTCGGGTCTCTTGTAAATCCTGACCAAAAACGGAATACTTTCGCTTTCGCTGATTCAATTCTTTGTACTAAGTCTGTCAGTTGGGTTGGCGCTTTTAGGTTGAGGCGACTTGTCGCCTTGCATTAGGCGAGTCGTGGGAATGACTTCGATGATTATTGACCCCCGGATGCGTCGCGACCCGCGACCCGGGACTTGAGGGGGACGATTAGGCCGCGGGATTCAATCAGTCAGATCCACTGACGAAATTCCCTAGGCGTTGACCGCTCTAATCTCGGACTTAATCGGGTAAATTAATGGGGCTGGCTTCGAGGAGTAAGCAGAGGGAATGCTTAGGACGGGTTTTGCTTGCAATTCGGTTCGCGTGCGCCCTAAGTACCTCCAATTCTAAGGACCAAAAACCCCCCACCAGACCATTCCCTATAGGCTATAGCCTTTTAAATTTCCGGCCAACCGGGACCACCGGAAAACCGAAAGAATTTAGAGGAAATTAAGCTAATCAGCTGATTATCTCTGTTTCTTCACTAACTATAATCACGTGATATCGCCAATTTCCCGAAATGCATCCTCTCTCGTGGATCTCGCTCGGGCTTAAAAAAGAAGCACTTAAAAATTCCGCCACATGTCTTGTAATGCGCGATGCGACCCCCGCATGACATGACATGCGCCCTTCCGCTCCGCCCAGGAGGGGGTGGCACGGAAAACGTCGGTGGCACGTCAGGAAGCCCGAAAAAAATAAGAGGACAGAAAAAATTTTAAAAGAAAGAGAACGCCTCTGGAGGGAAGGAAGGGAAGGAAGGGAAGCCTGCAGTTGAAGCATCGCTCCTCCCGACGGGCGCCCATCTCTCTCCTCCTCGAATCTGACCATTCATTCAGCGAAAACCCCCTCATTATTACGCCATTATTTCCTCCTCGAAACCTTTAATTAATAAAATAGATATTATTTTTTGTATTTCTCGTGTAACTCACCAAACAGCCCAAGCTCTCTTCCGAATCCGACGTACGTACATTGCCATATTTCCCCCAGATAAAAGCAGCACCGAACCAGAGAACCAGCCCGAGATCTCCCTCTCTCTCCCTCTCTCTCTATCACTGGGTGTCTCTGGTAAGTTGTCGGCGAGAAGGGGAGAGGCAATGGGGAAGCCAATGGCGGTGCTGGCCGTCGCCGTCCTGATGGCGTCGCTTTGCTCTCCGGCGAGATCGGACGGTTCCGATCACCGGTACAAGGAGGGAGAACAGGTCCCTCTCTACGCCAACAAGGTCGGGCCGTTTCACAATCCCAGGTAAACAAAAGAACCCGATCCCGGGGCTCGCTCCTCCCCCCCCCGAATCTCCGGTCGGTTCTGTGTGGCTCGGTCGAGACGCGTGTGTTGAAGCGGCGTTTGTTTGGATCTAGGCGGGGTGCTTTGTCGATTTGGGTTTTTGGGTTCGGGCCGGAGTTGGATCCGGGTGAGTGGGTTTGGCTCGGAGTGTGGTACGGTGACGGAATTGAGAGCGTCGGTGCGTGCCGGTAGTGGTAAGATTTTGGAAATTCGGTGGGCTTTCTGATGATTTAGGAAAATGGTAATGTAGATGCTGTTTTAGTTTGGAAGTTTGAATTTTGGTTTCCTTTAGAGGTTTTGCGCAGTTCGATTGCAATTGATACTTCTTCGTGTCGTAGTAGCAGCGGTGGTCGGCAGCATTACTGCAGTTACCGGCTCTTTTTGATGTAGTGGCGGTGTCTTGTTTGCATCGTTAGATCAGTGAAATGGGTTGATTCTGGGAATGTTTTAGTCAAAGTTGCTTTCAGTTGTTTATCCAATTTTAGAGCTGGATCTAGTAGCATGGGTATGTTTTTTCAAGCCATCCCTGACATTAAGTAACAGCTAGATCAGCTACGAGAATCTTGTTAATTCTCGTTCTTTGTTGTGCATCGAGTTTTTGTTGAGATTCAAATTACTTTTCTTTGGGTCAGTGAATTTCCACATCCAGCTGTATAAATATTTGTTATTTCTAGTTCTTGTTTGAAGGCAGTGTAATTGAGTTTGAAGAATTTTCTTCATGTCGTATGAGCTAATGCCAGTTGATCCTTTTCGTGCAGTGAAACTTACCGCTATTTCGATCTTCCATTCTGCATTCCAGGTTTGTGATTGTTCTCTTGGGTATATTCTACTCCTCTTGAAAGGTTTTATGATGTGATTTGTAATTTGATTTGCGAGGCTGACTTGTATTGCAGATCATTTGAAAGAGAAAAAGGAGGCCCTTGGTGAAGTACTAAATGGGGATCGCCTTGTCAGTGCACCCTACAAACTAGACTTCATGAAGGATAAGGAGTCTGAGGTCATTTGCCAGAAAAAACTCTCGAAAGAAGAAGTGGCACAATTCAGATCTGCGGTCATTAAGGACTATTACTTTCAGATGTATTATGATGACTTGCCTATCTGGGGTTTCATAGGGAAAGTTGACAAGGAAGGCAAAGATCCCAGCGAGTACAAGTACTTCTTGTACAAGCATATTCATTTTGACATCTTTTACAACAAGGACCGCGTTATCGAGATCAATGTCCGTACAGACCCTAATGCCCTTGTAGATCTTACAGAGGATAAACAAACTCAGGTTGAATTCATGTATACGGTCAAGTGGAAAGAGACCAATACTCCTTTTGAGAAGAGGATGGATAAGTACTCGCAGTCATCTTCTTTACCTCATCATCTAGAGATACACTGGTTTTCGATTATAAATTCATGCGTGACTGTGCTTCTGTTGACTGGATTTCTTGCCACAATACTCATGCGAGTTCTCAAGAATGATTTCGTCAAGTAAGAATCACTTTTCACATGTTTCTCCATTGCTTGGTTGCTCTTTTTTCTTTCTTTTTTTTGCCTTCTATTTGCATAGTCATACAGAGTCTATACAAAATTTAGCACTTTTTATTTGTTTTTGTGTCATATAAAATAGATATGCCCACGATGAAGAAACAGCTGAAGATGCTGAGGAGACTGGATGGAAATACATTCACGGAGATGTATTCAGGTACCCGAGATTCCAGTCTCTGTTTGCAGCTGCACTTGGTTCTGGTACCCAGCTGTTTACTCTGTAAGTTACTCGATTCTCCAGATGCAATTTATGCTTCATAGATGCCTATTTACATTAGGAAGTTATGTATGTTTCAACTAGCGCTTCTCTTTATTGATATTTACTTGCATTTGGCAGCACGGTGTTCATCTTTATTCTGGCATTAGTCGGTGTATTTTATCCTTACAACCGAGGGGCTCTGTTTACTGCACTGGTTGTCATTTATGCGCTGACGTCTGGAATTGCTGGCTACATTTCTACCTCATTTTATTGTCAGCTGGAAGGAACTAACTGGGTATGTCATAGTGAATTCCCTCTAGAGTCATTGCCCAAGGTCTCATTTTTCTACTGCCCAAGGTCTCATTTTTCTACTAATGACTTCGACCTTCTCCTGTAACAGGTCAGGAACCTATTGTTGACTGGATGCCTTTTCTGTGGGCCTCTTTTCCTCACATTCTGCTTCTTAAACACTGTTGCAATTGTTTACACAGCAACAGCTGCTCTTCCATTTGGCACCATTGTGGTGATAGTCCTCATATGGACACTTGTGACGTCGCCTTTGCTGGTATTAGGTGGGATCGCTGGGAAGAACAGCAAAGCTGAGTTCCAGGCTCCTTGTCGCACCACCAAATATCCCAGAGAGATTCCACCATTGCCATGGTATAGGGGGACGATTCCTCAGATGGCAATGGCAGGATTCTTACCATTCAGTGCCATATACATTGAACTTTATTATATCTTTGCCAGTGTTTGGGGTCATAGGATCTACACTATATACAGCATCTTGTTCATCGTCTTTATTATTCTCCTGATAGTCACTGCTTTCATCACTGTGGCATTGACGTACTTCCAACTTGCTGCTGAAGACCATGAATGGTGGTGGAGGTATGCAAAACTTTTACTTGTAGATTTTCTGTTTGCCAGTTACTCCTTCATGGTTCTTCTTTTCCATTCCTTCTCTCTTTCACAATAGGGTAAACTTTTTGCAAAAGATTTTGCACTTCTTTCTTACTAGATAAAAAGATCCACCTTTTCTATTTCGAGTGTAACAAAATGAAACTGCATTTGGGGAAGGATTTCCAGGAGCATGTGTTCCATCAATTGCTCACTTGTTGTCAAGATAGGAGGATGCATGTTAGGAGTATTAATCATGTTAAATTGGCTGCTATCAACTTAGTAGAGTTGGGGGCAGTTGTCACTTCCTTGCAGAATTTGTCCGAGTTACCACTTCACTCAGGTGAAAGACGCATGCCGAAAACTTGAAAGAGTGTTTTTTCTGGGTTGAAGGAATGGCTTTGAGTCAACTTCCATTTTCGGGGGCAACCCTTTTCGGATTGTATACTTGCTACTGCAAAAGATGCGATTCCTGTTTGCCATCTACTTATCGACTCCATTGGTTTTTGTTGGCAGATCTTTTCTCTGCGGTGGATCGACCGGCTTGTTTATCTATGCCTATTGCCTCTACTACTATTATGCCAGATCCGACATGTCTGGCTTCATGCAAACTTCGTTCTTCTTCGGCTACATGGCGTGCATCTGCTATGGATTCTTCCTCATGCTGGGAATGGTAGGTTTCCGTGCGGCTTTGCTTTTCGTGCGCCACATATACCGCTCCATCAAGTGCGAGTAGAGGCAGCCGCTTCATCACCAGATCGTCGAGGACGCGATTCCTTTTCCATGTGTAGGTGCAACGTAGAGAGAATTTCCTTGCCCTAATTTTGTAGCGCCTGTATGTCTCAAAAGTCAAAGCAACGAGCAGGCTTTTCCTTTGCTTTTATAAATTTTGCATCAAAGGGAGACTGTTCCTAGAATATTGTGTGCTTACTTTACTGCTCACAAAATTGAGTTTGTATAATTTCTTTCACTAGCAAAACTATGCGATACACACATTTTTTTCATGGCGTCTCTCTCTCTCTCTCTCTAGACATCAAAATGGTGTACGATTGCCTTCGCCTAGTAGGCCTCGTGTCATGTAGACTGGACTTCCTTCTTTCGATCGTCTTTGATTGATAAGTTTACTTATTTGAACAAATTGAAAGGTCACGGGCAACATATACACCGCTTCTATAGTCCTGGAGGAAACTTAGGATGTAACGTATCATATCCTGTCTGAATTTTGATTACCCATTTTGGATCGGATAGATCAAAATAATAATGGACAAAATTGATGATATCCTGTCTTGCACCCATAATTGGAGAAAAACTCTAGAAAGGAGAAGGGCTGAATATCATGAAATAATGTCCTAACTTAGGTTGGTTTTGAAGGAAGTGGAAGGAAAAAAAAACTCAAGAGAAACATCTTGCAAAGGGACACGATTCTGCGAATGTTATTGCCATGCACAACATTATAGAATGTCAAATTTCCATGATGACCATTGATTTTGGGCTTTGGGCGCACCTCATCATCATCATCTTTCACCTCGCGTGCCACGTGGCGCGGAACGCTCAAACCTCTCTGTGGGACCCATTCCCCTCCGCTGACGTCATCCACAAGACGCCACCATTCCTGGTGTAACCTTCGGTCGCCGGAGCTACAAGTGGCTCAAGATCCGAGCGGTCGAAGCGCTCGAACTCGAGCTCGACTCGGCATCATCCATGGCCGCCGTCGCCGCCGCCGCCGCCGCCGCCACCGCCACCGCCACTGCCTCCGCTTCCGCTCTCTTTCCGGCCGTCCGCTTCCCTTCCACGGTCCCGGCCACGACCACGAAGCCCGCACTCTCCGTAAGCCTTGTCGCTTCCACCCCGTAATCTCCGGAATGCGGGCCGCGAGCTGAGTCGAACTGACCGGGGATTTTGGCAGGTTTCGGTGCTGCCCGCTCGGAGGGTCGGTGGCGGCCTAGGGGTTTCGCGCGCCGCTCGCGTGGCCATTTCGAGCGACGGGCAAGGGCAAAGTGCGCGTTCCGTTCCATTTTCGAGTTCGCGTTTCGGTTGTGAATTCTCTGGTTTGGACGGTGAAATTTAGGATTTGGATGGTTTGTTGGCTGCAGGAGGGTACGATCCGGAGCTGCGATCGGTGCTTGAACTGGCCACGGACTCCGAGCTGTACGAGCTTGAGAGAATCCTTTTTGGCCCGAGGTAACTCCGCCTTGGTTTTCCGAACATATACTTGAAAAAGATGAGGTTGAGGGCGGGCGGGCGGGAAGGGGGATGTAATCGTAGTCCTGCGCGAACGAGGCATTGTTTCATTCCCTGTAAAAAATTAAGGGAGAGAGCTTTTGAAGTCGCGTGTTGCTTCATGTGTCGTCTCGGCGGGATAAAACCTTTGTGGTTTTATTGTGGGAGGAAGCACAAGTGCATGGAAGTAGCTGTAGGGATAGATGTTCCGTAATTTCTCTCCACGAGATGTTTGATGCGTGCGTTGATTGGTTTTCAGCTACTTCAGTCCACCGTTGAAATCGATAACGAATAGGGCAGATGTGGACTACGCGATGATCGGAGAGGATCTTGAAGAGAGGGAGGATTTTCTGGCGGCTCTCGAGTCGCGGTTCATGTATCTTGCAGCTGATGCTCGTTCTGTGTTAAGGTAATCTATGGTGTCGCACTTAATTTTGTTCCCAATATTTAGACAGAAAATTTATACTGGTAGATAGGAGAGTGTAATTGAAGAGCTGCCTCGCCTGTCGGTTATGAGTGCCCTTGGGTGCTTTGTATGATAAACTATATATTGAAGACATTGAAAATGAGTAAAATGAAGTAATTTCATGCATCAAGAGAGATTGTATTATGCAAAACTTGGATTTTTAGTTTTAACATTTTAAATTAAAAGTTAAGTTTAGCTTATCCGGTGCCCTAATGGCAGGTTGGGGGAAGCTTCAGTCTCCAGTCAATCATTTTCTTGAAGTTTTCATTCATTTTCTTATGAGAACAATCTGAAGAAAGAAATTGTTTTTAACATTGTGGCTGATCTTCGATTATCTTTTATGCCCTTCCCAGAGGTTGGAGGCCTTCATACAGGAGTGTCTTGCTTTCTGTGAGGAAAGAGTTGAACATTCCTTGCTCAACTAAACTTTCAACTGAGGACCTAGAAGCTGAAATCTTTCTACATCTGTTGCAAGATTACTCGATGTACTCTTTCTATCTATCTAATCTATGGTATAAGTTTCTTGCAAAATAGTATATTAAGAAGATTGTTCTCCTTTTGGTAGGTAAATCATTTATGAGGTAAGGGACATTAATGGTATGTTTGTTACCATGGATTGTAAGATAGTCTCCTCTGTTGCAACTGTTTATTTGAGTAGCTCCAGTTTTAAATACTGCAACAAAAAAAAGGATGTCTCAGCACTGATATTGTTTTATTGAAGAACAATGTAGTTAGCTGATAGGTGGTTTTTGTGCTTTGTGCCTTCAGAGATCGAAACTGCACCCACTGACTTATGAAAGACAACTAATTCTTTCCAGCACTAAAAGTAATCCAGGAGCAGTACTGGGTTTAGATTAAGACTGCAAGCTCATAATACAGGAAACCTTGATGACTCATCTGTCTTCTCTCTATTAGGACTGGGGCAGGAAAGTTTGGGAGTATTGTGCGTCATTAAAGTACTGGAGATGCAATATTTTTCTCTCTTCCACGTATTTTGTGTGGTTTTCTGCATTGTGTTTGACATCTCCTGGTTGATGACATCTTCTAATGAGAGTAAGTTGATTTTAATGTAGTGAAGAATGTGGATCTTCTGATGTGCAAGATAGCCTAGAACTTGGATTTGATGAACAAAAGGTCCAAGCTTTTGCGGCTTCAAAATTCGGGGCAAGAGAACTCCGTTCACTGATTTTTAAGGTACTCTTTTCTTTGCCCATTTTATGCCTACATTTTTTTCATGATCTTTAATCTTATCCTTCAAGTCCTTCCATAGTTGTACCAATTCAATTTTTTTTTTCTCTCTCTCAATATTTTAGGGGGGAAGTTTGATTACTTTGGCAAAGATTTATCAGATGGTAAGAGCACCATTCACATGAGAACCTTTACTTCACTTTAATATGTTTTTAACCTCATTTCCTCTTTAAGGTAGATCGCAAGAAGATTATCTGGAAAAGTCGTCTCAGAAGCTGCCAACTATCAGATACGAAAGGAAATTATCAAGAAAGTAAGTGCTTGATGTGTTCTATATTGTCAGTAACTTAATCAAGTCCTCATGAGATGGAAATAGACTACACATCCTGTTCATCTGGTTAATGGATGATCTAATGCTTGTGGAGAATATGTGAAACAAGTGAAAGTGCTTAAGAAGGGTTATCCTTCTTTCAATGGAATAAGCAATTGTGGATCAGCAAATGTAAATGAGAAGACTAAGCATGCAGCGAGTATGCAGGGGTCTCCTTCATAATTAAATGATTTTGTTGAAGCCTCAGTACTGGCTCATAAACGACCTAGCAAATTATGGTTTTGCTCTGCAGTTAATGAAAATTTTATATGTTGTTTGGGCTGACGGTGTGCCGCTTGAACAAATGATTACATGGAGACGGAAAATCTGATTTATTTATTGATGGTTGTTGGGATACAGGGCGGACAGTTGGCTGCTATAAATCTTGAATCTCGTGCAGCCTTGCTTGTCGCAAAGAAGGTGATGACATTTGAATTTGCAGAAACACTGAAGAGTCATCATAGTGCAACAAAGCATGATCATTTACTCCATTGATATTTTATCAAATGCAATCTCATCATTATGTTTTTGTGTGATTGGTTATTGAAATTACTAGCAAGGCATATGGTGAAAGACATTTTCCTTTTAGCTGGTAAAAGACAATTTATGTTTAGTGTATTATTGGTGCTTGTAGTACTGTATTGAATATTTGGGAAGAGTTGGTTTCTTCCCCTTATGATAGTATGTATGTAAACAGTAGCTTTACCAAGGAGGCATTACTTGATAGAGTTCACATTGTGGTCCGAAAGAGAGCTTGCTTTTGTTGGCCATTATGTACCCTAACTACAGCTGCTTATCCAGGCTATTTTTAATCAAGAACCAGAACCACTTTTCTTATTGCTAGGGACACTCCATAAACCAATAGATTATGAGCCTGCTGCCTTGTTTCCAAACAGACGCTACACCGACTTTGCTGCACAATATTAAATTGAAGATGTAAGATTCAACCTTTTTTTTCTTTTTTTCAGAGATCTTAATTTATCAACAACTCAAATACTAAGTTATTCCTGTCTTGACATCCTACCCATACTGACCTGCGGCTATACAAAAATGCTGATCTTGCTCTGAAGGCTCCATACCTTTATCTCTTTAACATTCAATGAACTCTAAAAATAAAGGATTAATAGAGGAAAAGGTTTTCTGCCAAGCAACCTTTGTACTTGAGTTGCTTGATATGTTCTTAAGGTTGACATCGTTAAATATTATCTGAGTATGGTAATGCTAAAAGAGGACTAAAAGTGACCTGTCAGTAATTTAAATTCGTCATGAGGCTTCTGCTTTTAATTATTATTATTTTTTTCGATTCTATTCATCTTGCTGATTGCGTTGGTTCTACAGGGTTTTGCTGGTGCTGCATTAAGATATCTGGGTTTGAGGAGCACGATGTCTTTGCTTGGTCCAATGTATTCCCCTTCTTTAGACAGCACTTTGAATTTATGAGCGGCTTTGATTAATCAATTATTTCTTACATCCTTTTAAGTGAGTTTTAATATTTTCTATTTGCATATTGAATGGTGGAATTGGTGGTTTGATCATAGATGTCATCCATATAATCAGTCAGTCAGTTTCTAAGTATGCATATATAATCAGCTAGCAACTGATGTTCCAGTGCATAATGGTAAATCAATATATTATATGTGGCTTAGGGCATTTTCACCAGGAACATTTACATAACAATGTCACTGACAAATGTAGGTAAAAATATGAGAAAAATGCATCACTGTTGAGCAATAAATGAGCTCTCGGAAACGTATCTTGCACAGATATCTATGAATTTCTTAATTAAGAAGCCGGTGGTGTGCTGTTTAAGAGCAGTTTTAGCATCCAGGGAACTCGGGCATGAACTTTTTGAGCTTAGATAAAATTTTTGTCTACTCATAAACAACAATTTAAAGGTTCCTTACTATTGAGAAGACAACAAAATTGTGGTGCAGGTTATTTGCTTAAAATACTCATACTATTGGCAAGTCAACATAGTTGGGAAATCATCCTTTATTGATATATGGCTGATGTTTGCATTGATTGAAGGAGCTGCAACAAGCCTCTGAAAATATTTTTTGACTTTGAGCATTCTGGTTTTTATTGCAACTCCGTTTTTACTTGTGATTTATGCAGGCTGTGGGGAACTTTTCTTGCTGATATGGTCATTCAAATGCTCGGGACTGATTATGCTAGAATTTTGCAAGCAATTTTTGCCTTTGCACAGGTAATAGAAGATAAATACTTAAGTCCTTGTTAATACTGCTCTTGCTAGATGCTGATATGTTTAGCAAGAAAATTTCAATGCGGTTAGAGATTGTGGAGATTGGTCTGTTGTTCTTAAAGTTTTTATAAATGATATTTATTACCAAAATTGGAGTGAAGTAGCACTTTTAGGGGTGCCTATTGGATGCATCTATCTGCTGAAAATATAGAATTGACAAGGTTGAAAGAAACTTAGATATAAATAAATGGAGAATATGTTCCTCCTTTTCCAATGGGTTACTGTGTGGTACTGATGATGGCTGTGGCACTAAGAACCATGGGCATATTGTTTGAGAAAGGTACTGATGAACAGGGCTTGAGATTTGCTTTGTTCTGCAGGCTTTTTATTTAGAGTTCTTTGAAGTGACCCTATAATTGTTATATCAAGGCCTTCATGGAATTCTTGTTTTCTGTATGAATTACTTGTGTACTTGCTGTGGAGATCAGGATACTTATCCTATGCAAAAACCCGTTTGTTAAGCTCTAGTTGCATTTTCATGTTGGCCAAGTGGAAATAAATTTTTTGCTTTCCCTCTTGATTGAATGATAATGCAGAAGTTTTACTACACTAACTTAATTAAGTTGGCGTTATGCATCAGTGGAGCTCATTTCTCTAGTAATTATAAATTCTGAGTTGCATCTGGACTAAAGTTACTTTAATGGCTACCCCACATTCACTTAATTTTGCATCCTTGCAGATCCGTATAATGCGAACATATAGAGTACCTGCTGATGCTGAGTGAGGCATCCAGAGCATTTCAGGATAGTTGTGTCAGACATTCAACGCTGGTTCATGGGCCCAAGCATGGTATTTGCTAGCAGAACTGGCTTAGCTTGATTGTTGGTGTCCATGACAAATTCTCCCCAGAATGTTGCTTGCTTTGTTCTACCGAGAAAGTGTCTGTTGCCTTGGTGAGAATTGTATGTCCTGGTTTGTATGATGGAAGAATAGGTTGCCGTTTGGGGGAATTTGGCAAACTGTACATATAGTTTCTGCCTTTGGATAGTTCAGCTTGATGGTTATATGTATTTCAGTGAGCGCTTGAAGAAGTTTCTTCTCTGGTTCTTTTTTTCGCCTGATGTTTTTATGTCAGTTATGCGGTCTTGTCAGGGATTTCCATCTTCTGGCTGCTGAGAATGTTAGGACCAGATTTTTCCTGTCAAGTGTGTCTTGAGGACCTTGTATCTGCCATGGTGCTCTTAGGCGGATTTCCTTTGTGGTTATGGACTTGAACATGGAGCGTACAAATCAGCAGCTTCCTGATCGAATCATTCCATGCCTCCATATCAGGATTGATCTGTTGCTAAGCGAAGAACTCAAGATCGTGGAAAAAATTTGTTATGAGTTCACCAACGGTGTATTTCTGACTGAAGATTTTTACTGTGGAAGCATGATAGCACGCTTTAAAGGTTACTGAAGAGTTCAATTCGTCGGAACCACCGAGTTATTCCTCAGTGTGGGGAGTGCATTTTTGCAGTCTTGACTTGTAGGAACGAGGTTTTCATATCCTTTCAATGATTAAGAGGACAGAGATGCGCGCCTCCACATTCGCTGTAACTGAGAAGCAACTTGGGCAGCTTTGTGCAGCAACTGTAGACCTCATTCCGGTGTGGCATTTTCGAATTTCAGATTTGAGACCGCTCTAGGAGCGTCTTCTTCCCTTTAGAACAGAACAATGCATATGGGCCATTCCATGCTTTAGTGTGTGAGATGCTCATTTAAAAGATACATATGTTTATAAAATGGAAAATTATGAAAAATTAGCTATTCTCTACACACAGTAATAAAGTCATTAACAATTTCGTTTAAATAATTACAAACTAAATGAATGAAAGAAGATGTGGCGAAAGGGTTCAATTATGAAAAGCAGTTGAAAACACGTTAAAAAAGTGATTTTTAAGGCCGAAAATGGCCTCAGCATTTGGTCTTGACGCATCGGGCTTTGAATGAGATTTAGTTATTGGTTCCATATCTCTACTCGAAACATTGATGGGAGCATAATTGAATTACATTGAATTCGATTTGTAGATTCGAAAGTAAGTTTCGAGAGTGGGTTACTATGCGTTACTTACATATGATTAGATATTTAGTTTATAGATATAATGATTAGATATTATCTAATTAATCTTCGTCATTATTTAAATAAAAAATAACAAAATTCAGGCCTAGACCCGAATTGTCCGGATTTAATTCGGCCCGGCCAGACCAAAAGGACCACGAAGCTGAGCCCTCTCCGCCTGTGCTCACCCCTAAAAGAGACAACCTCCAAAATAAAGTGAAAGTCTCTCTGATGTCGGTATCTAAATGCAGAACTGCAAGGAAATTAGGTGGTTCTAACTCATACATAACCTATACTTATATAGTTGCTTGACAATTGTTCCATATGTTTTCGAACAAATTCATTATTTATTGATTTCCTCTTTTTTAATATACGGGTAAGAAATCAAAATTGAATACTCGAGTTTTGACAAAGGATGATGATAGCATAACAATCATTGTTACTGTTGGAAGTAATAGTAGTACGTGAGCCGCCGGTTAATGCTGGCATAACACCAGCTGTTATGGAGGGAAGGAAATTTTTTTATCATAATGCTAGCATAACACCCATAGCTTTTTCTTATCGATTATATCTAGTGGCTTCCGTGTCACCGTTACTTGCAATAATAACGGTGACTGTTAGTTAAGCATTTCCCTTTGGCGAAAAAGAAGAAGTAGAAGCTAAGGGGTGCATGATAAAAATTATTTCAAGTTACCCAGGGATTTCTGTCTGGCCAAAGCCATACTCTGTGCTTTTCCATGTAACCAACAAGGAGCTAACGCTAGACGGAATGGTCCTTGGTTGTCTGCGATTTTAGCTGAAACGTAAGCAATTGGAAATAACATATTAATCTTTCTGCCAATTTCTCCTTTTCAATTTCGATGAGTGCATCTTCAAAAATCTGAAGAGGACGGGGGGTTCTTTTGAGGCAAAATTAAATTGGGAGAGCTCGTTTGGCTGCTTTGCATGGTTATCATCTCGACAGTCGATGCCAATTCCATGGATGTCTTACCTATTCAAACTCACATTTTTATTTTTTTAAAATCAAGCTTTCAACTAAGTCGGGGTTCAACTAAGTCGGGGGGATGCAGAGCTTCGTCTACCACCCATGGTAGTACTCCCTCTTCTTATATGCAGAGCTTCATCTACCACCCATGGTAGTATCTCCTCATAGTCGAAGATGTGCTTCGTCAACTTCTTCTCCTTGTGCAAATTTCTATGGGTGCTGCAATAGATAGCCTCCTCTTCCGTTAATCTCCCCATATACCCGCTTCTCGCCATCCCTCGAATGACGATTCTTGTTTGCATGTGCTGGAATTCATCATCGGAGATCATTAACGGACCGCACAGAGGTGAATTACTTCAAACAATGTCTTATCCTGCTGTATCTTGACTCTTATTTCATTCCTCTGGCAAGTGTGGCTGTTAGTAACTGGGGTTGCTGTTCGTGCCTTGGTATTTGTATTATACGCTACTGTCTTATGTTCAATTAAACTTGGTTTGGTCATGGCTTCGGACGATCCTGATGAATCAGTTCGCATGACTGCTCTGTGTCAACGTTTGGGACGTCTCTGTTCTGATCAGGAGGTTGAGACATGGGAGGATGAACCTGCAATAGAAAAAATTGTGGAATGCAAACTAACCCTTTTAGGGAAGGTTATTACTACATCTAATATAAATTTTCCGGCATTCCAGGAAGTAATGAAACGAGTATGGCGAGTTGTTCTGGTAGAATTCTCTCAACATGAAGGTGGTTTATATTTAGCAAAGTTCCAACAAGACAAGGATTTCCAACGTATTTCACAAGGTGGCCCTTGGCTTTTTTCTAGCCACTTAGTCAACTTTAAGCCTTGGATCCTTAATACCCCGCTCCATTGCTATGATTTTACTCGGTGTGCTTTCTGGGTCCAAATTCTTGGCTTGCCTTTAGAGTGGATGACAGACTAGATTCTGAGGAAGGCTGCTAATCAGCTAGGGGACATTCTAGAGGTAAAAGTAGATAGCAAGGAGGGTTCCACAGTGAAAATAGGGCGAGTTAGGGTGGAAATCAATCTGGGTGCACCTCTGAAAACTGGTAAACTGATTCGCTTAGCTAGGAAACTGTTATGGCTGGACTTCAGATATGAACGACTTCCCCACTTTTGTTACTCGTGCGGAAGACTTGGCCACTACGCAACTAACTGTATAGACATTCCTTTTGATTTGGCCAAGGAGGAAGGCAAAGACAAATTGGCTTTTGGCCCGTGGTTGAAAGCAGAGGTTCATCAATCTAGTCCCTACTGGACAGCTTTTTACAATCCTCCAGAAATGGATCAAACTTAGGAAATTATACCCGAGACTCCTTCGGGTTTACTACAACATCCAATCCTATTACCCCCACCGGTAGCTAATGATAAAGAACTTACTGATGCAGCTCTTCCAAGATAGACCCCTGCAATGACAGAGCATCTTCCCAGTCCTTCTCACGCTGTTACTCATCAGAGGCAGACCACCACAACAGCTTTGATTCCTGCACATGCCAAAGCAAAAGGCAAAGTTGACGACCCTATTACTTCTTCTGAAGCACTCCGGCTGTTTCAACCTAATTTGTTGAACTTGCAGCAGCAGGTAAGCACTATTCCCTCATATCATTTTCCTGCAACAGACATAGAACAGAGTCTTAGTAACTATCCAACCGATATTCAGCAACCTAGAAGAACAAAAACTACCCGTACGACTACAAGAGCAGGACAGGCAAAGAAACAAAAACGCTACGCTCCCTATGATAAGGGCCGTGTTGTATTTGATTAGCTAGATGAGACACGTCTCCAGGAAACACCGGTATTGGCAGCAGATGAAGCACTTCATCGGGCTTTGGTGGCTAGCCCTCAACAGCCACCAAGTTACAAATGAAGCTTTTATGTTGGAACTGTCAGGGGTTGGGCAATCCCCTGACAGTCCAAGCGCTTACGGCTTTGTCAGCCAACGAAAAGCCCGATCTTTTGTTTTTGATGGAAACCAAGAACCGGGAGCTGGTTCTCAACAGATTACAGCATAAGCTTCGTTATACAAGTTCTTTTGTTCAGAATCCTGTTGGTTTAGCAGGTGGTTTAGCAGTTTTTTGGAATGATACTATATCTCTAGAAATTGAAAGCTTTTCGGAAGATTTTTTTGATATGGTCTGTAGAGATCTAAGTGATGATCACCTTATGCGAATTACTTGCTTGCACGCCCCTCCCTCGTATCACAATCGCCAGCTGTTCTGGGAGACCCTTCGAAGAATTAGTGCTTTCAATACTCTACCCTGGATTTGTGTAGGGGACTTTAATGAAATTCTTCATCCTTGGGAGAAGGTGGGCAGTCGATCCCTTGTTCGTTCTCGTCTTTCTTCTTTTCGAGATGTAGTAAACGACTGTGCTCTGATGGAGGTAGAGAGTAAGGGTTGTATGTATACTTGGTCAAATTGTCGTGAAGGAGCTGACCTCATTAAGGAACGATTGGACAGAGTCCTCTGCTCTATGGATTGGCATCTCATTTATCCTGGTGCGGAAGTGTATGCCTTACCGCCAATAGGCTCAGATCACAGCCCTTTACTTCTCTCTACGGTACAGGTTCATAAAAATCGTTAACGCACCTTTGCTTACAAAGCTTTCTGGAACGATGATCCTGAAGTTTACTGTCTTGTATCCCAAACTTGGCCTTCTAATTAGTCCAGAAATTCTGATCTCTTGCACAAACTGTCTAGAGTAAGAATAGCCTTAAGCCAATGGAGTCGTTCCAAGTTTGGTAATGGACATTTGCGGATAACAGCATTACAACAACGCCTCCAGACCTCAATTAATCATCCTTACTGTTCTAACATCGATAGCGAAGAGGTCTCTCATATCCAAGATGAGTTGACGACTGTTTGGAAGCAAGAAGAGCATTTTTGGGCTATGAGGTCCAGAATAAATTGGTTGCGTTGGGGTGACAAAAATAGTAAGTTCTTTCATGCCACTACAATCCAACGAAGGCAGAGAAATCAGATTGGAATGCTTCGGAAGGCAGACAATGAATGGGTGAGGGATATAGTAGCTTTAAAGGAGCTGACTTCTGCTTACTTTACTCAGCTTTACACATCAGTAGGCCACCGCGAATTTGGCCTCGTCCTAGATCAATGTTCGTCAGTTGTCACGGACACAATGAATGCACAATTATTGGCCTCAGTGACGGTTGAAGAAGTACAACAAGCTACTTTCCAACTGGGCGCTACAAAAGCTCCGGGTCCCGACGGTTTTAATGGTTTGTTCTACCAAACCCATTGGACTACCATTCAACATGATTTATTCTGTCTGGTTAACGACTTTTTTCACTATAGTAAGTTCCCTCCAGATCTCAACAAGACTCTTCTTGTTTTGATTCCCAAAGTACACCATCCTGAAAGTCTTGACCGGTTTAGACCGATAAGTTTGTGTAATTTTGCATATAAGGTTATATCCAAAGTCATGGCCAACCGACTACGACCTTTGTTAGAACAACTGGTATCATCTGAGCAGGCTGCTTTTGTTTCTGGGCGTCAAATACAAGACAATGTCTTTGTTGTACATGAGGTCCTCCATCAATTCAAAATGAGCCATCGGAAACGACACTTCCAAGCTATCCTTAAGACTGATATGCAGAAGGCTTACGACAAAGTTGAATGGGATTTCCTTCAAGCCTATCTTATCAAACTGGGATTTCATCCTTGGTGGGTTCAGATGGTGATGTACTGTATTACCATGACGACAATGAGTGTCAAATTGAATGGGGAATCTCTACCCTATTTCAAACCATCGAAAGGACTCTGACAGGGAGACCCTCTTTCTCCATATCTCTTTATTTTACTGGCCAATGCTCTATCCACCCTCATTCATAACGATCTTACGATGGGACATCTTCGCGGCATCAAACTCACCAGGTCATGCCCCACTCTCTCGCATATATTGTTTGCTGATGATTCTGTTTTCTTCCTAACTGGTACTATCATCGAATGTCAGAATATGGCAAATATCTTAAACCAATATTGTCACGCTTCTGGACAAGTAATAAACCGCAATAAGTCTGGCCTCTACTTTAGCAAAGGCTGTCCACCTTGTCTTCAAACTAACTTAGCTGCTGAATTGCGTGTACCGGTGTTGAGTGGTTATGGCAAATACCTAGGAGTTCCATCAGAATGGGGTCGCTCAAAAAAAGAATTATTTGGCTGGCTATTAGGAAGAGTACATGCAAAGTTGGAGGGTTGGAAAGAAATGTTGCTATCGAAAGGCGGAAAGGAGATCCTTCTCAAGTCTGTCATCCAAGCTATGCCGCAATACGCCATGTCGATCTTTAAGCTTCCCCTGTCTCTATGTCGAATAATCGAGTGGAGGATTGCCAATTTTTGGTGGCGGAATGACAAGAACATAAATGGTGTGCATTGGAAGCAATGGGACTTACTAATGACAGGTAAAAATTCTGGTGGGTTAGGTTTTCAGGATCTGGCAGCTTTTAACAATGCCATGCTTGGCAAGCAGGCCTGGAGGTTACTACATCAACCTCAATCGCTTTGGGGTCGGGTCCTAAAAGGATTATATTTTCCCTCAAAGGATTTCGAATTTGCAGAGTCTGGTTCTCGCCCTTCCTGGGGCTGGCGAAGTATTCTAATTGGGCGGGATGCCATCTTGCTGAATGCAAGATGGCATCCCGCCCAATTGGTGATGGAAAATCAATCAACATTAGGGAACACTGCTGGTTACCAAGAGGTAAGATTGGCGGACCTGCCAATAGAGATGAGCCCAAGTTGGTGGCGGATCTTATTGATCCTCTCCACCATACTTGGAAGACCCACCTTATTACACAGATGTTCAACGACTCTATCGTCGATGAAATCCTCAATATTCCATTAAGACCTCTCCACTCAACTGATCAGATTATTTGGACAGCAACAACCACAGGGCAGTATACGGTAAAGAGTAATTACAAAACCTTGACAGCACCAACAAATATATCACAAGGTAATCTTGCATCTACTTCCTATCATCCACCTCCTGAGCTATGGCGTTACATATGGAAAATGCACAGCACACCGAAACTTCGCATATTTCTGTGGTTAGCCTGTCAAAACCCTAGCTACTAAATCCAATTTATATAGCAGACATATCATCTCCACCCCTGTGTGTACTATATGCAATCAGAATGTGCCGGAAACAGTTGAACATATTTTTTTCTATTGTCCGTGGACGGCAGGAGTATGGTCACATCCTCAACTGCAGCTTCCCTTCCACCCAACTACGATTACTCGAATGGATCAGTGGTTTGCAGAATCAGTTAAAGATCATAAACTCTTACCTTGACTACCCATGATAACTCACGTTTTATGGTAGATGTGGCGGCTGCGTAACAACAGTGTCTTCCGTGGATTACCTCTTGACCCCAATCTGGCTGTTATTGACGCCTTGGCTCAGTATCGGATTGTCAACCTCTCTGCCCAGAAAGTTTCCCAAGCAGCTGGTATGCGTACAGCCGTCTCCCTTGCTTCTACAGACCATTATTGGCAATCGCCAGAACCGGGCTTCATCAAATGCAATATTGACGGCTCTTTCTACCCTGGGGATAGACACGGCACAATGGCTTGTATTAGCCGAGATCACAGATGTCTACTCACCGATGTCTATTCGGCCAGATTTCCAGCAAATTTGGCTTTTCAAGCGGAAACACAGACGCTAACCCTAACCCTACATTGTCTCAAACAGTAGGGACTTCTTACCGCATCAATCGTTCTCGAATCTGACTGTCTGCAATTGATTGAAATCCTTCAAGACTGACGGTCGCCACCATGGGAGGATCGGCCGCTATTTGACGAGCTCCAGTCGATCTTGCCCTTTTTCTCGAATCTCCGTCTGTAGCACTGTGACATAAGAGCCAATTCCATCGCTGACTGGGCGGCCAAAGCTTACGGACGATCAGATCTGCCCCAAAATTGGACTCTTTTTCCTCCCCCTGTTTTGCAAGCTTTGCTCATGGCGGATGCCCTCGTTTCTCTTTCGTTAAACGCTAAAGTGTAATGGTTTTTTTATTTTCTATCTATTATCTTTTTTGACCCAAAAAAAAAAAAACTCACATTTTTTTTATTGGTCAGTAAACTCACATTTATTGTGGCTCAATTTAAGGTGTCAAAGATTCAAGACAACTAAACAGGAGGACATTTGGACTCCTAGGGTGCGCATGACAAAATTTATGGAACAGAAATTGATTTCTCAATTTCTATTTCAGAAATTGAGAAGTTAAAAATTTTAACTTTTGATTTTTTCTTCAAATCTATTTCTGAAATAAAAATCTGTTCCAGAAATAGAAAAATTAAATCGCGTTACCAAAACGGATTTCTGTTCCAAACCTATTACGAGGAACAGAGAAACAGAGAAATAGAGAAGTATAAATTTTATTATGCGCACCCCTAATGTTTCATGAACAATGTTCATGTGTATAGGATTTTCTCCGGTGAGCCTTTTTGTGTCTAGATAAGTCATTGCTTCGTGTTTTGAAGCAATTTCTTTTTTAACCTTTTTAGATGCTTTAAGTATCACATTGGTGGGAGTTTTTACCACATAAATGAGCTTCGACTCCATGGGATAATTTGCCTCACAGGACTATAGTAGTTACCTTGAGAATTTTCCTTTTGTAGTACAGTATATTTGAGCCTTCGGCACGTATTCACTTGTACTTTCAATCCTCCATATTGAATCATCTTCTTCTTTTTGTTTCGCTATCCATCCTTAATTTACTATTTCCCAAACCTAAGATAGGAGAAGAGATTGTGACGATGAAAAGATAAGGTTGAGTTCCAATCTGGAAATAACAAATGAAAGTTCCATCCTAGAGCTCATCTAGTGACCAGTAAGGGCCATCCTTGGAAATGAAATATCAGCTGGATATCCTCTTCTATATGGGATTTGAAGTTTGATCTTGTCTGAAACCTCCTGGCTCTGTCTCCATTTTGAGATTTGCTTACATTTTCCCTCTGTTAAACCTCTTCACTATCGCACTTCCCTTATACACATATCAATGTATGTATTATTTATATAAAATCTAGAGATACAGAAAAATAAATCATGTGGTTAATGAGATGAGTTGATTGTATTAGTGAATTAGGATATCTCTATTTTCATGAGCTTTCAAATGACCAAATTTCGTCTTTTTTATGTACGTGAGGAGACGGTAACATAGAGATTGGAAGATGCTCAGTAATGAAAAGTTTAGTCTTATTTGGAGGGTTTGGTCATGCCGACAAAAATGAAGCATGAACATAAGAAACAACGAGGAAAGAAAGGAAAAAGCAAAGTTGAAAGAGCCCTTCTAGTATTTGGAAGTTGACAAGGAAATACTAGTTCTGTAAGTTGTTTTGAAGTATTTGAAAATAAGTAGAACTTCAATTTTCCGAAATTGAATAATAATTGCCATCGATAATCTCAAGCATTAGACGAAGCGCTCTGATTAGAGGTCGCAAACGGGTTGGCCAGATGGCTACAAAAAGAGCAAAAGGTACTTTTTAGATAGGAAAATAAAATGAAGAAAAGAAGAAGCATTATGCTTAAGTCTCAATGGGAAAAATATTTTGGAGATTGCACCACCGGCGAGTGACATTGCTGGTGGCATCGCTTGATTTGTCTATCTGCGAACCGCTTCATTTACATAAAAGTGTTAGAAAAGTCCTACACTTATTACATTGACGTTAATTTAATCATAAATCTTTTAGGGGTCCTAATTTAATCCTAAATCTTTTGATTTGGTGTTAATTAAGTTATTCTGGCTAATTTTAATCGGATATTACTGATGTAAATGTTGGTAGACTTATATGATATCATCGGTGTTGACGTGGATAATTTTTAATAATATCTTAATAATTTTCGATTTTGTATTATTTATTTTATTTTATTTTTTTTTCATTTCTTCTTCCTTTTGTTGATGACCTGCCATTGGTCATGGCGAGCCAGCCCTCGCTTAGGCCAAGGTGGCCTTGCTAGATTTGTCCTGGGCAGGCTAGCCCTTGTTGCAGCTCAGCCTCACCATGGCCAGCGGAGGCTAGCCTGCTCCATCACCGACCACTGGCAAAAGGAAGAAATGAGAGAAAAAAAAGAAAGAAAAAAGAAACAAAAATTAGCTAGGAGGACTGGATTATTAAAAAATTGTCTACGTTAGCGTTGGTGGTGCCATGTAAGTAGGTTGGCATCATCTGCTCAAAATTAGCCGAGAGGACTGACTTGACACTAGGAAAAAGGTTTCGGACTAAATTGACACTGGATCAAAATGTTTAGGGCCAAATTTGCATAATTAAAAGGTTTATGATTAAATTGGCATAAATGCAATATGTTTAAAAATTTTGTGATACTTTTTCCCCTTGCCTACATACGTACTTTCAATTCTCCTAATTCGATTTTTCCCTCCCCTTCGTAATAACCATTTTCGCAAACAAAGGGTAAGAGAAGAGATTATGATAGCGTAAATACAATGTTCGATTCAGACATACTACAACACGGAATGAATGAAAGTAGCAATTAATCATCATTCTCAAGAGAGATCATTATAGAATCACACTGGATAGTCGTACATAAATTATAAACACGTGATCCAAGTTCAAGGATCACCATCCCATAACTCATCTAACGACTTGTAAGGCCCATCTTCAGAAACAAATCTATCGCCAGCAAATCCTCTTTTCTGTGGGATATGAAGCTTGATCTTGTCCAAGTCCTCTTGACTAAGTCCCCAATCGAAGATTTGCAGGTTCTCTTTCATTCTCTTTTTATTGAAACTCTTGACTATCACGCTTGCCCCTTGCTGATATATCCACCTTAGTACAATCTATGATATATACATAATATTAGAGACACAGAAGATTGAATCATGTGATGTACGAGTTTACTTGATTATAGATGGGCCACTTCGTCAAAACAAAATGATGATTAAAGTTTTTATTCCTTTAATGCAGTAATATAGAGAGAGATGCTTCATATCCACAGTATCGGACATATATCTAGATAGGGAATTGTCACACCAACAAAATCGATGTACTTTAATAACCACGGCCAATGCTCTTAATTGACACAAGATTTGCTCTAATTATGACTGCTTCCGGATCGCACTCAAATAGTTAGGTCCAAAAATACGTAAGAGCAACGCCACACTTATCTAGAATCACAAGACATATTGCATCGCGTGGCTGCTGAAGAGGCAGTGCACAAAACGTTTCATCTCTTCATGGTTTTGACTAGCCACGCATGTGAACTTCTAATCCTTAGCGAGACAATTGAGAAAATATTGGGTGGTCCGGGACCGCCACGTCAACGTGGTCCCGGACCACTCACGCAGCGCCATGTGTAAGGGGAGGGAACCAAAGGACCTGCCCCGAAGGACCTGCCCCTGTCCCATCTCTCTGACGCTCTCTCTCCTCTTTCTCTTCTCTATCTCCTTCCCCTCACATGTGGCGCCGTGTGAGTGGTCCGGGACCACTCTGACATGGCGGTCCCGGACCACCCAATATTTTCTCGACAATTGACAAGGACGTGTACAGAGGAAAATTGTACACATTGCCTTGTCATGTGATAAACAAATGCAATTTCTTCCCCTATTACTCATATAATTGGAGGAGGAAATATCTAAAGTAAAAGCGTCTTTTCAAATGACATGATGTTCTTGGCTTTTTCCAATTTAGGTTACCTTGTCAGTCGTATCCAAATTTGTTTTGTTATGATTTATGGTAGGTTTTAAATGAACGGTTAAGATATATTTTTTTTGAGATTTGATTGTTATAATATTTGAAGGCAGTATTTTCATTTGAAGTTATGGAAATCAACTCGCAAGGGTTCGATATGAGTGGTTCAGGGCTTGGTTTAGACGCAACAGATCTCGTGCTCAAACTATAGTGCCTTCTACTTAAAAAAAGGGGTAGGATTCACGCCTACTTCTCTATAAGTAGAGTCTTACCCAATGCATGGGGTAGAAAATGAACTTTACCTGAGCCACCATCTTTCCTCTGGCAATGGCGATCTCCTTAAGCACAGGACTCTCCATGACCGCCAATGAACCCCAAGAAGCTCCATTCGCGCCCAATGGAGACCACGCACTCACATGGATCCCCTTCTCTCTACAGTACGCCCTCAGCTTCTCTTGTTGCCATCCCACATTCATCTCCACCTAAACATGACGAACCCGCAAAGGTGAAAGAAAAGCAAATCTTGATTTGATATCTCATTCGACTTAAGATCGAACTTGAGTAATTGAATTCTCTTTTACTTGGTTAACAGCAGGAGGGATCGTGGCGTGCAAGAGGAGCTGAGAGAGCGTCTTGGTGCCAAAGTTGCTGACTCCAATGGACTTGGCCAACCCCAGCTTGGCGCACTCCTCCATGGCCTCCCATGTCCCATTAATGTCGAATGGAAGCATTTTGCCTTTGAAATCGTCCCACACCCCCGTTTCTTCCTTCACTCTTAATGGGAAGTGGATTTGATACAGGTCCACGTACTCTAACCCTAACCTCCTGTGCAAATCAATAATCCACAAGGTGCCAAAAGAAAAAGAAAGGAAACATGAACACAGCATAAGTAAAACCCAGGAAAGAGCGGAAAAATGGTATAGAGGAAAGATTGGAAAAAAACTAAAAACTAATGCATGGTGTCAACTTTTATATGGAAGAAATTCTAGTAGGGTCTTTAAAATTAGTTGGTGACTTAGCGATTATAAGAACTGTGTATGGTGCCATGCAGTAAAATAAATTGGAGGAGATCAGAAGGCAAATTATCAGGTATTTACTGAAGAGACTTCTTGAGAGCGGGAAGAACAAGACCCGGATGAGTGTCGGTGCACCAGAGCTTGGTGGTAATGAACATGTCGCCGCGGCTCTTGATGAGCCCACGTTCGAGGGCCTCGGTCACGGCCTGCTCGAGCGCCTCTTCAGAGCCGTAGGATGCCGCCGTGTCGAAGTGGTGGTACCCAACTTCGATTGCCTCAAGGAATATGGATGTCAGTGCGTCGAGCGGCGGCAGAGGACTCGCCACCGCTCCCATCCCAATCAGCGGCATCCTCTCGCCCGTGCTCAGCACCGCTTCTGGGACCACGACGTCGCCCATTGGTGTTTTGCCTTCTGCGTGAGAGAGAGAGAGAGAGAGAGAGAGAGAGAGGGTGGAAATCTAGTGATGGAAGATGAAGAAGTTTGACGGTTTTAGGAAATGGAATGCTTATTTTTATAACGAGCAGAAAGAAGATGAAATCAAGCATAATGAAGTGGAAAGTCTTCTCAACAAGTAAAGAAAAGAAATTACACAAATAGTCCATGCACTTTCATTTGTTCAATGTGGCCCTTGGACTTTTGGTACATGTTCAACTTAGTCCTTGAATTATATTGAAATATTTAATGTTTTTTTTCTATTAATTCAAGTTCAAGAATAATATTGAACATTTTCATGTAGTTCTGAGATTAAGTTGAACATGTATTAAAAATCCAAAGATCATATTAAACAAATTAAAAGTTCAAAGACCACATTGCACATTGGGTTAAAGTTCATAGATCATATTGAACAAATTAAAAGTTTAGGAATCGCATTTGTACATTGAATCGAAGTTTAAGAATAATTTGTGTTGTTATTCTTATTAATTATCACAAACACCCCAACATGGAGAGCATCTTGTTATGCAAGACAGAATCTTTGCATAACATACACAACCAAAAGGGTCGCTCACACCTATAGCAACTAAGAGATAATCTTAGAAGGAAGATAGAAATTTCAAAATTAGTTTAAGCGACCTGAAATATTGACATTAGACATCGAACGTGGTAGATTTGTCTAAACGTTTCCTCATAGTCCATCATGTTGGGGCACAAAAATAGAGGTGGCAAAATGGGTCATGGACCCATTTTGCACCCATATTTTTTACAAATGAGTTGAATGTGAGTTATGAAGTTGTAAAGGCCATGACCCACATTTGACCCATTTTAAGTTCAGTTTTATATGGGTCGAAAATGGGTCACACGTTTTGACCCATTTTCGACCCATTTTGAAAACCTAAAAAAACATGAAAATCCCCAGCGACATAGCCTTTCAACCTTCGTCCTCCGCTGCTCTCGCCTTTGAGCTGCCTGTTGACATCTCAATTTTGGCAATCCGATTAGTTATTTATTGCATTAAAAATTAGGGTTAATTTTACCCCCAAAAAAATAGTTAATTGCATAGCATATAGTTTTAGGTACATTTATTTTAATTTGTATTTACATTGGGCTGGTGACATATGGGTTTGAATTGGTAGTTCTAAACTTTAATTTAATGAGTTGGATTAAGCCCACAAAGAGAGCAAATTAGCCCGAGCTGTTATAGAGAATTGATGGTGGATTTTTCAGTATTTTTTAGGAGATAATGCAAGCTCATTTTTGTGAGATTCGGAATCTGGAAAAATTCAATTACAATCAAGGAAGTTTGGCAATGTTGGATCAATCTTTGGTGAGTTATTAAAAATAATAAAATCAATGGATGATCTAATGGGAAAAAGGATTTCTTGAGAATCGTGTGAATGTCAACTTGCGGACAAGGACATTAGAAAAAGGCAAGAAAGGATTAGCTGATGGGAAGAAATGTTTAAAAAATATTCTTCAATGAGGACACATGGATCCGCAGTGCATACAAGGGAAAGAAAAAAGGAACAAAACCTCACACGAGAAGGAAGTCGGTAGGTGGTTTTCTTTAGTATATTCATATTTCCTGTTTTGAAGTGCAGAGTCGGACGGCATAAAAGCAAGCTCACGATAGACAAAAAGGGGGGCTCCACGATTGAAAACACGGCCAGAATGTAGAGGGCCACAGGAGAGAGAGCGGAGATTTCATCTTTTAATGGTGAAGGCTGGTCACTTTCAACAGCCGTGCCCAAATGAGAAATTCCCGTACCAGTAACAATCACTGTCGTGTTTTTTCTCGACGCTGATTCACGAGAACTTGCTCAGTGAATGCCCAGTAACATCACTGGTCACTTTCAACAGCAGAGATTTCATCTTTTAATGGTCAAGGCTGGTTACTTTCAACAGCCGTGCCCAAATTCCCGTACCAGTAACATCACTGTGCATTGTGTGTTTTTTCTCGACGCTGATTCACAAGAACTGCTCCAGCGAATGCCCAGTAACGCCGACGTCCAGTGAGCAACGTTCAGCAGTCCCGGCGGCACTTCGATGCTTCACATCTGTCCCCAGCGGCTGCTCATGCTTGTGCGCCACTTGCAACAATTTCTCAGCCCATCAAAGAACTCAGTAATCCCGGCGCATTCCCGTCCAGCACGGGCTTCATCTCCAACCCCGCCGACTCAGCGGCCTTTCCTGATAATCAACCGCAAGCCTTCAAGATCCCGGTTGACTTTTGCAGCAAATCTCTATCTTCCTGAATTCCACCAGCGAAGAGGGAGGGAGCCACATGGGAGCCAAAAAATAAATATATATAGAAGGATTTTTCTCTTCTTCTTTGCAGGTCACTCACGATCCACCTTGTCTCGTTGACCAATAAAATTTATCAAGCTCGGTTTCAGCGAAGCACCATCCTCTGTAGCGATTCGTGTCGTCGTCCCGAGCTGACGACAGTGCTGCTGATCCCCGAGGCTGCTTGCTGCTGCACCGTTCGTGAACTCGCAACGCCGGCGCTCGCCGCCTCGACGTGACGAAACGCATTTGTAGGTTGCTGTCCCCGACGTGAGCCTAGTCCACTCCTTGCCTAGCCGCTGTCAGGCATTGGTTTTTTTTTCAAAAATCTTGCCACAGTCCAGCAAACTTCGGTCCACATTCAAAGCCAGTCATGGTCCAACATCGGTGGAGTCCCCTGCGACAATTTTGTAGCGGTTTAGGCCCACTGCCATGACGTTGCCGTTTCTCTGTCGGAGAGTCGATTGCGATCTGGAGCCGATTGCGCAGACTCCAAATTTTGGAAGTCAATATTCGGATTAGGTAAAATTTTTGTTTAGTTTCCTTATTTAAAATATCTCAATGCACATGATCGAAGTTCAGTAGCATTTAAAATTAGAGATTAAAATTAAAAAAAAATCAAATCAATCAATTTAGGTTGCTAGTTTTTTTAACTTTAGGTTGCATGTTTAATTATTTGACAATTTTTAATTTCGAAATTAATACAAAAACACAAAAAAAGAAAAATTAGAATTAGGGCATTCTTTGCATGTCATTGCATTTTAGGGTAAAATTTCATATAGTTTAAGTCTAGATAATAGTTTTTTACTTTAGTATAAGTTTAGATAATTTTTTAGATAGATTGCATTTTAGTTAGGGATTTCTAAGTTAGGATAACATTCTAGTTTAAATTAGGATTTGGCTTAACCTCATTCCTAATATAAATTAGATGATATTTTAATTTAGATAGATAATTTTCGCATTTTTATTTCAGGGAAAATACCAAAAAATGCCTTAGAATAGATTGATTCCATTTTTTAGTATAGATTACATCTTATTATGTCATATAGTTAGGTCATATTGCCATGTCATATATTTTAATGTTAGATTAGTAGCATGCATTGCATGATTCTCATTAAATAAGTGAAAAAGAGAGAGAAATTGCGTGTTAATTAGAAATTATATCTAGGACTGTTGATGTGAATTTTGATCTAACACTGCAGATGCTTTCGTTGCTATGAGGTAAGTCTTATTTATTTACGCTTGGTTTTAAATTGGTGGTTTGCGCATCCGCATGATCGCCTTACATGTTAGGGAAATAGCTTAAAATCAATTCAAACTACTTGCCAAACATTTTTCAAAATAAAAGAGAAAGCTACTGAAAGGGTGTTAGAGAAATCTAGCGTAATCAAGTCCCTGAACTCACAATCTCTAATTCGTAGGAGTAAGGTAAATCTCCCGTTACTTTACTTGGGTTTATAATTGACCCACCAAAAAAATAGATTTGTGGCGATTCCTAATTAAAAATGAATGGCATGTTAAGAACTTGTCGCAAATTGGTATAGACTTGGGAGAGCCTGCGCTAAGTTTAGGCTTAGTAATCCATTAGCCAAATCCTAGGTGGTTCACATCCGAAATTTAGGTTGCGACACCGCCTCCGCCACTCACCGCTGCGGCTCGCCTCCGCCACTCCCTCGAAGGTTGCCGACGACTGGCGAGGCTCGAGCTCACCTGCATCGGGCGGGGCTTGATGTCGCCAGATTTGGCGAAGCCGAGGCCCCACCTGATGTCGCGAGCTTGAGCCTCACCAGATCCGGCGAGGCTTGAGACTCATCGGTGTCGGGCGGGGCCTCGGCTCGCCAAATCCGGCTAGATCAAGCCTCGTCCAACATCGGCGAGCTCGAGCCTTGCCAAATCCAACAAGGCTTGGCCTTGCCAACGACTGGTGAGGCTCGAGTTCGATGGCATCTAGTGAGGCTCGATCTCGCCGAGGCTTCGTTAGATTGGCGAGATTGAGCCTCGCCAGACGCCAGTGAGCTCGAGTTTCGCCGCATCCGGCATGGCTTGGCCTTGCCGACGAATGGCAAGGCTCGAGACCGTTGGATCTCGGCGAGGCTCGAGCTCGCGGCGTTGGGCGGGGCCTTGGCCTCGCCGGATTGGTGAGATCGAGCCCCGCTCGACATCGATGAGATCAATCTTGCTCTGTGGCGCGCCGGCCGTCGTCATAGTTGCCGGCCGTCGTCATGGCTAGCGGCGGCCGGCCGAAAAGGAAGAAAAAAAAAAGAAAAAGAGAAAATAAAAAAAATTATTAAAAATTAAAAATGATATTTTAAAAAATAAAAATTATAAAAATTATATTTTTAAAATAAAAATAATTAAATTTTTTAAAACAAAATTAAAAAAATTAAAAAAATAAAAAAAAATATTTAAAAAAAATAAAAAATTCGATTTTTTAAAAATATTTTAAAAAGAATTATAAAAATTTTCCATTAAATTTGTATTACATAAAAATTGTTAAAAAATTGCTAAAAATTGTTAAAAAACTTGTATTGCATAAAAATATTTTAACAATAAGTAGGTTTTAGCAATACGGGTCGGGTCGGGAATGGGTCGGGTACGGGTCGAGTTGAGTATGGTCATTAAATTTACACTACAAAAATATGGGTCAAAACGGGTTAAATATGTCAAATATGGGTTGATTCATTTTCGACCCGACCCATATCCGACCTGACCCACCCATTTGCCACCCCTACACAAAAGAAAGGGAAAACGGTTTGAGACACGACCGCTTATCTTGGCAATTGCCAAGTGCGGTCCCCTTTACGTCAAATCCAGATTTTAAGTCCATGAACTATCATGGGGTAATTATATAATGCCCCCATAGGCAATCCAAATGTAATCCAGACAAAGAGCTTCAATTGCAAGGTCACAAGACTGCGATAGCTACCTTGAGAACTTTACTTTTGTAGTATGATATATTCGCACCTTTGGCATGTATTCACTTGTACTTTGAATACCACGTTGACACTAGCAATATCTCATAGGATGATCAACATCAACGTTAATGATTTCCTATCAAAATTGATTAAATGAACTCAATTGGCAAAATGTGACAGCATTTAGGACTCAATTAATATAAATTAAGGGTTTATGATTGATTTGGAAAAGGAACAATAGGTTTAGAACTTTTTGGACAACTTTCCTTAGCGAGAACACAAGGTTAAGTTCATATAAGTTTTGCAACATGGATATAACATGAAAGTTCCAATTATGGATCATCATCAATTGCAAGGACCGTTAGAGAGAGTGATACTTGATCAATGATCCATATATATATATATATATATTGTAAGATGTGTGATCTACTTTAAGGATCACCACCCCAGAGCTCATCCAGTGCCCATTAGGCCCATCCTTGGAAATTAAATTACCAATTGGATATCCTTTTCTTAGTGGGATTTGAAGCTTAATCTTAACCAATATCTTTTGGCTATGTCCCCATTCTATGAGTTGTAGGTTCTCTTTCTTCTCTCTTCGTCGAAGCTCTTCACTATCACATTTTCCTTATACACATACCGCTATATGTATTTATTAAATAAAATTTAGAAATATAGAAAAATAAATCATGTGGTATATTTAATGAATTAGGATATCTCTATTTTCACGGCCTTTCAAATGACCAAATTCTTTGCCTCTTTAATGTTTGCGAGGAGACGGTAACCTGGAAGATGCTTTGTAATGAAAAGTCTAGTCTTATTTGGAAGGTTTAGTTAGGCCGACAAAAAATGAAACGTGAAGAGAAGAAACAACGAAGAAAGAAAGGAAAACGCAAAGTCGAAAGAGCCCTTTCAGTATCTGGAAGTTGACAAGGAAAAACTAGTTGTTGAAGTTGATTCAAGTAAATGACAATGGATAGAACTTCAATTTTCTGGAATTGACTGATAATAATAATGGCCATCTATAATCTCGAGTATTAGACGAAGCACTCCGATTAAAGGTGTCAAACGGGTTGGCCGGATGGCTACAAAAAGATCAAAAGGTACAATAAATAGGAAATTAAATCGAGCAAAAAAAAAAAAGCATTATAAGTCTGCAACGGGAAAAATATTTTGTAGATCGCACCACCGGTGAGCGACGTTGCTGGTGGCAACCGGCGGCGTTGCTTGATTTGTGGTCTATGCGCGAACTGCTTGCCTACGTATGTACTTCCAATTTTCCAAATTAGAAATTTTTTCCCTTCCCTCCCTAGTTACCATTTTCCCAAACGAAGGGTAAGAGAAGAGATTATGACTGTGTAAACACAATGTTCATTTCAGACATACTGCAACATGGAACGAATGAAAGTAGCAATGAATCATCATTGTCAAGAGGGTCATCATAGAGTTACATTGGACCGTTCAATATTATTAATGTGCAATCCGAGTTCAAGGATCACCATCCCAGAGCTCATCTAATGACTTGTAAGGTACATCTTCAAAAACAAATATATCACTAGGAAATCCTCTTCTCTAAGTTTTTATTCCTTCAATGCACTAATATAGTATGGGTTAATACAATGAAAAACGCTAAACTAGTACATTTAGATAAATTTATCAAAAATTAATTTTTTGATTGCCAAACTGGTAAACTATGATAGATTTACTCTTAGTTAGTCTCCGTTAAATTTTATAGTTAAATTATTAAATTGAATGATGCATGATAGTTGATTTCTATATCAATTTAGAGTTTTACTCTCCATTTGTTACATGTGCATCAACTTATGGTTTTTGATAGTATTAATCCAATTTAACAAATACTAATGAATGGTAAATTTGTTATAAATGTATTCGTTTGTGATTTTTGATGGTAAACAATTTAATTTGAAATAAATTTATCATAAGTATATCGAATTTATCTATTTAGATAGAGTATTGCCACGTTGACAAAATTGATGAAACTTTAATAACCATCCAAAATCAACGAACAACAACCGAGGCCAATAGTCTTAATTAATATAATATTTGCTCTAATTATGATTGCTTTCGGATCGCACTCAAATATTTAGGCCCAAAAATACGTAAGAGCAATACCACTCATATCTTGAATCACAAGACGAATTGCATTGTGTGGCTGCTGAAGAAGCCGTACCCAAAACCTGTCATCGGTTTATGGTTTTGACTAAGCCACGCACACGAACTTCTCATCCTTTAGAGAGACTCAATTGACAAGGACGTGCACGGAGGAAAACGGGACCCATTGCCTTCTCATGCAGTAGCGAAATGCACTTTCTCCCCCACATTTACTTTTAATACCGGAGGAAATTTCTAAAGGAAAAGCTTCTTTTCAAATGACACAGCGATGTTGTGAAGATTTTGATATGACCATTGTTAATTGTTCTAAAATGGCTGCGATTTCAAAAATCTCACGTGGTATCAGAATTGGAGGTCATGAGTTCAAATCTTACCACGTTCATTTGCTTTCTCAATTAAACACGCGAGAATTTGTATTGTATGGCTGCTGAAGTTACCGGGTTCCCCTAACTTTTGTCTTATGGTTTTGACTATAATTAATTCATCGGGAGACACCGTCGACTGAGAGGGACATGCACGGAGGGGACCAAAGGTTAGAGTTACAAAATACAGCCACAGGCAGACTTTCCTATGCAATTTCCGAGGGACGAGCTTCTAAACTACGCTTTCCTCAGAGGACAAAAACCTAAATTTTACTTCGATTCCACCAACTCAATTAATGATTTCCTCCGCCCCAAGAATGACGCCAAAACAGGAGGAAAAAAACACGAGGAGAGGGAGAATATGGTACCTGGGCCACAGTTTTGTCTTTGACAATGGCAATCTCCTTGAGCACGGAGCTGATTCTAGATGGTTTTTGGCTGTCTCGATTTTAGCTGAAACGTAACCAATTGGAAATGAGCAATTAATCTTCTGCCAATTTTCCAAATCGATTAATGCATCATCGGCAATCTCAAGAAACTTCTTTTTGATGCAAAAAATTTAAATCCGGAGAGGTCGTTGGTTGCTTTATATGGTGTCATCTTGACAGTCAGTGCAATTTCCAGAGACTCTACACCTATTAAAACCCACATTTATTGTGTCAAGATTCAAGACCACTTCATTGGCGGATGTTGGGACCTGACCAAAGTTTCACCATCCAAGCCCACTTAATCGGCGGATGTCTGGACCTGTAATTAGGATTCCTGACACTTACCATGTATTCTATAACAGGGATTTACTTGGGGAAATTGCTTAATCGGTCCTAAAATTTTTGTGTGAATGCTAATTGGGTTCTAAATTTATGAATTTTGCCAATTTATTCCTATCTTTACGCAAAATTTCAAAGTAATTTTCCCAGCCAATTTTCGCCAAGATTCACTTACATGACGGTGCACTAAGTAGGACGGCTTGTGATGATTGGACCGCCATGTCGGATATTTTCAGGAGAAAATTGATTGGAAAGACTAGCTCGAATTTTGAGCAAAGGTTTAGAATTGAGTTAACAAAATTGAAAAGTTCAGGATTGGATTGACATACGTACAATAAGTTTAGGACTGATTGGATAATTTTGGTTCTGATTTATTTCGATTTTCAAAACAACGGATATGTAACAAGTTAATGAAATGAAGGCTTTGGGTTTCAAATGCAATTTCTCTTTTAACCTGTTAAATTGCCTGAGTATTATATTACTAGGACTATTTGCTGGACAAACGAGCTTCAACTGTAAGGAGTAACTTGCCTCACAAGATCGCTGCACACACCTCGAGTATTTTATTTTTATAGTAGAAGATATCTGAATTATTAGGTGACCGGTAACCATCTTGACTTATTTCCATATGCACATATTCATCTGTACCTTTAATTCTCCACGTCAATTTTCCTTTCCCCTTATTCCTCCTTAATTACTATTATCCCAAACATAGCAGTTAGAGAGGAGATTGCTACAACGAAAATTCAAAGTTGATTTCATATAAATTTGCAATGTGGAAGTATAATATAAAAATTGCAATTATTGATCATAATCATCATTTGCGGGAGATCACCAAAAAGGCAAAGAGAGTCATTGATGCGTGATCTAATTCAATAATCTCCATCCCAGAGCTCATCCAATGACTTGTAAGGCCCATCTTCGAAAATGAACCAATCACCAGGAAATCCTCTTTTTTGTGGGATCTGAAGCTTGATCTTGTCCAAATCCTCTTGGCTAAGTCCCCAATCCAAGATTTGCAAGTTCTCTTTCATTCTCTCTTTGTTGAAGCTCTTCACTATCATGCTTGCCCCTTGCTCATGTATCCACCTCAGTGCAATCTATAATATTTATATCTTAGAGTTACACACAGATATACATACATGAGATATAGAAAATTGGACCATGTGAATTATGAAATTAGCTTAGTATTTTTCATTGCTAGGGATCTTTATATCTAGGTGGGCTTTCTCAAGAGAGAGAGAGGCTTTGCAATGATAATATGGGTCTTACACATTTAGATTTGGTTTTGTTCATGCCGCCAAAGAATAAATAATTACGATGACATTTAACAAAGTAAGAAAGAAAAAAAGTATAGTTGAAGAGCCTTTTAGTATTTGGAAATTGAAAAGGGGAAAATAACTAATTCTTTTACCTAAATGCATTTATCTATAATTTGGGGTAGTTTGCAAACAAACAGTTGAAATCAATTCATTTATGATTTGATTCCTATTAACAGTTTGAGAGATTAATTCTTTTGAGATTACGAAAATCAACTTGTTGGGTTCGATTGGACTAAGCTAGCACTTGGTTTAGATGCAATAAAATCTCGTGCTCAAATTATAATTTCTCCTACTTGGAGTAACCATGGAAGCCATGTCTACTTCTCTATGAGTAGAGTCTAACTCAATGGAAGTGAACAGAGAAAGGAAAATTACCTGTGCCACGGTCTTCCCTTTGGCGATAGAAATCTCCTTAAGCACAGGACTCTCCACAACCGCTAATGAACCCCAAGAAGCTCCATTCGCGCTCAATGGGGACCATGCACTTATATGTATTCCCTTCTCTCTGCAATACGCCCTCAGCTTCTCTTGTTGCCATCCCACATTCATCTCCACCTAAACATGATTAACCAACAAACCAAAGGGGACAAACTTGAAGAAAATCTTGATTCGACGGGATTTGACTTTAAATAAAGTTTAAACAAATTGATGAATATTTAATAGTTACAAACATGTGTTCTTTCTTTTACCTGGTTAACAGCAGGAGGTATAGTGGCATGCGTGAGGAGTTGAGAAAGCTTCTCGGTTCCAAAATTGCTAACTCCAATGGACTTGGCCAAGCCTAGCTTGGAGCACTCTTCCATGGCCTCCCATGTCCCTTTGATGTCAAACGGCAACATTTGGCCTTTGAAATTGTACCCTTCAATTCCTTCCTTCACTCTCACTGGCCAGTGGATGAGATACAGATCCACATACTCTAACCCTAGTTTCCTATATAAATCGATACACACCAAGTGCCCAAAAAATTAACATGAATACAACATGATTAAATAAAAAAAGCGGAAAAATAATATAAAGGAAAGATTGGAATAACTTAATGCGTGCAACTGATAATAATGTATAGAAGTGAAAATTATCGTTTATCGTGTAAATTTTTGTATGGTAGAACGTCTTGTATGGTCTTCAAACTTAATTGCTGACTTAGCGGTTATTAGAACTGTATATAGTGCCAAGCAGTAAAAATAAACAGGAAGAGATCAGAAGGCAAATAAAAAATTTACCGGAGAGACTTCTTGAGAGCAGGAAGAACAAGACCCGGATGAGCGTCAGTGCACCAGAGCTTGGTGGTGATGAAGATGTCGCCACGGTTCTTGATGAGCCCTCGGTCCAGGGCCTCGGCAACGGCCCGGCCGAGCACCTCTTCAGAGCCGTAGTTTGCCGCCGTGTCAAAGTGGCGGTACCCAACTTCAATGGCATCGAGGAATATGGATGTCAGCACGTCGGGCGGGGGCAGAGTGTCTGCACCTCCACCCATTCCGATCAGTGGCATCCTTATGCCCGAGTTCAGTACCACTTCTGGGACCACGACATCAGACATTGGTGCTATGTGTTCCGCGTGCGAGAGAGAGAGAGAGAGAGAGAGAGAGAGAGAGAGATGTTGGAAGGTTTCTTTTGCGGTTTTATGAGAAGGAATGCTTGTATTTATAACGAGCGGAAGAAAATGAATTCAAGCATAAAAAGATGGAATGTCTCTGAAGGAATGCTTGTATTTATAACGAGCGGAAGAAAATGATTCAAGCATAAAAATATGGAAAGTCTCTGTAACACGTAATTGACTAGGAGCAAGAAACTCACATTCGTAGAACTTTTGAACGATTGATAAATAAGCACTTCTAGTCAATTGCTCTTTCAATGTTGATGGTGTGTTATCTCACTTTTTGAGAAGTTTGGCTTATACCTATTTATATTTCCATTCAAACCCTTTCAAATAAGTTCTTCCTTCAAGACAGTAATCCTGATATTGAGTGATTACCATATAACTTAATGTGGTTAATGGACAGTTATCACATAACTTTATGTAAACAATAGAACGTCAACAAAATTAATGTGGGCAATGATTAATTATATGTGAGATCACATTATCACTATAATAACATATGGGTCTCTGTTTGTGTTGCGTGAGCGTGTGATCTTTGTGAGAATACAAGTAAACGAGAAAGAAACAGAGATCCAATAAGGTAATAGAAAAATATTAGGGTTTAGGAAGTCCGTCTTCGACACGTAATTGGTAAGTCCTCTGGTAACGTGACATTACTAGCCATCCCATGGACTGCATAATTTGAACTTTGACTGCGGAAATGTCGACTTCTTCGGGAAGTAATCTGACGCATGTGCATGCATCATTATCTGCAATGGAACAAACTTTCGCCAAAACCACGTTCCCTCATGCACATTTCATCGTTTCGTGTGTTCGCAACTTTTCAAATACTTATGCAATTACTAATTTTTATATACTTACCAGAATATGTGAGTTTCTTACTAACTTAACAACTTAATAAAATTTCGAATTTACTAATTCCTATATAAACATTCCCATTTAAATTAAAGTGATTTACCCATTTTTGTAGCAAATCGAATAGTATAGTGACATAGAACCATAAAAAGATAGTAACATCTAAAAATAAAGAAATAATTATCCAACAGTATCTAATGAATATTATAATATTCATGCATGACCTTTTCTTGTTCTACAAGATGGGGTCTTGGTATCTTCAAGTCGTTGGCTGAAGTGATTTCTCTTTATACTTTTCTAATGAAAGTCAAAGCGTTCGATCAACTTTTGTTGGTTTTTTCTATTCATTTGACGTATGTGCATGCATCCATATACAGCCGACTCGGCCGCCGATGACTTCGCTCTTGGAAACCCGGCTCGAGACCAGAACGAATGCCTCCTTCTGCTCGTTCTTGTCTAGTCACGTTGAGCACGAACCTCCACCTTCGTTTGGCAGCAAGAATTCAGAGAAAATATTGGATACCTAAATGGCGCCAACTTAACAAAATACTGGTCCATAGTTGATAAATAAAATTCCTCGTCGCATTTGACATTCTTTGTTCAAGCTCAGCACAGAATCTAAGTCTCCTATAATAAAACCTAAATGCAACGTTTGGTGAAAGATGTTCAATGGATCAAAACTGATGCAACAACTTGTAAGGCTCATCTTTAGAAATATAATTCTCTCTTGCAAATCCGCTTTTCTTTGGGATATGCAGCTTCAACCTCTCCAAGTCCTCCTGGCTAAGTTCCCATCCAAAAATTTGTAGGTTCCCTCTCATTCTGTCCTTGTTGAAGCTCTAAACAGTGAAGGTTGACCCTTGCTCAGATATCCATCTCAGTGCAACCTACATATAGATACAGTTAACCAAGGAAGTAGGTTATAGGCTTCGCTTCCAATATGAAAATGACAAAACATTTGACTTTTGTTCTATTCGTAGGATGCCTCATGGGATTTGCTCTAAGCATGATGTTTTTCATTTTGACCACGGTTTCCCTATGTCTAGCTTCAAAGTGCATCGTGCCAATTTGATGTTGGGCGGGATTAATTACCGTGTGACCCCTTTACATGGGTGACTTGAGAGTAGAGAAAACCAAACAGAAAATAATGAAGTACCTGAGCTACAGTCTTTCTTTTGGTAGCAGCGATCTCCTTAAGCAGGGGACTCTCCATAATGGCTCATGAACCCCAAGATGCTCCATTCGCTCCCAAAGGAGACCATGCAGTCACATGTATTTCCTTCTCTCCACAATACTCCCTCAGCTACTCTTGTTGCCACGACAGATTCATCTCCGCCTAAATCATGATTAACCCACAAGCACAAAAACAAATATTGAAGAAAATCTTGATTTGCTATTAATTCGTCTAAAAACTGAAACCAGAATAATTGATGATTATCCATACGTACATACATGCATATGCTTTCTTTTACCTGGTTAACAACAGGAGGGATCGTGGCATGCATGCGGAGTTGAGAGATCTTCTTGGTGCCAAAGTTGCTGACTCCAATGGACTTGACCAACACTAGCTTGAAGCACTCTTCCATGGCCTCCCATGTCCCTTTCATGTCGAATGGAAGCATTGTGCCCTTGAAATCGAACCCTTTAGTTCCCTCCTTCACTCTCGCTAGCCAGTGGATTAGATACAGATCCACATGCTCTAACCCTAGCTTCCTATAAAATCAATGATACACCAAGTGAAAGAAAGCAACATCAACACAACTCTGCCAAATTGTATCATAATTTATAACAAAATATTTGAATTGTCGATTCATAGAAGGAAGTTATTCTAAGGGATCGCGATCCTTTTTTCCCATACAAAATATCCTCATTTAGTTGTTTCATAAATATTCTATCAACGGTTTTAATACACAAATTAATTATTTCACTTTTACTCCCACATACTTAAATTTTATATTTTTTTATCTTTTATTTTTTTATAACAACCTTACCCCCAAAGAAAAAAATATCAAATGCTTTGAATATTTTTTCATTTCCAAAAATTGGCAAGCTCAGTTTTGCCCGATCCAGCGAGGCTTGACCTCCTGGAATTTGGCGAGGCTTATGCTGGCCAAGGAAGAAGAAGAAAAAAAAAAGAAAGAAAAGAAAAAGAAAAAAAAAAAGAAAAAGAAAAAGAAAAAGAAAAAGAAAAAGAAAAATTATTAAAAATCAATTTAAAAATTAAAATAATAAAAAATATTGAAAAGGAGTGCATGGAGAAAAATATTTTTCTTATTGAATGACATAAAATATTTTTAAATAAAATATTTTTAAGTTAATTTTCAAGTTTCGGCTGAACATAAGAAAATGTTGTCGTTTTCCTAGAAAATAGCTTTCTGAAAAATATTTTTAAGAAACGTCACATTTTCCAAAAATTTAACGGAGCCTTACTATCATTATTGTAAATCTAACGTTTGCATATAGATCACATTTGTTCTAAAGAAAATACTTATGAAAGTTCTAAATAAAAATACATATCGTGTAGATGAAATTCCCTTTTTGGCATGTTTAATTTAGATGGCATTGCATGATATGAAATATAAAACGACATAACTAATGTTTGACTGCATTTAGATTAAGTCTTGCATTTGAGGTTTAGAGATTTTCATAATCGTGATAGCATTTTCTTTTCTTTTATTATATACGCTTATTCCCATTCACGGGATCCAATCCTCATAACAAGGCCATGTTCAATTGTTGTCTAAGACGGCTCGAATTAATATCTTCTGTCTTTTTTACTACTTAATTTGTTCATTTCCTTACATAAGTTGTTTGTATTTGGTAACTTAAATGTTTGATTCCTTTCGTAAATGCGTCAACATGTGGATGCCTCTCAGAAAATAAAATTTACCTAAGATCATGTGAAAAGTTTTCCTTAAAGGAGAAAAAGATAATAATCCTCCGGCATTAGTTTAATCTAGTGTAATCAATATCTAAATCCAATTCTCTAATTCGCAGAGGTGAAAGTGACCTCTCAAGCTTTATTGGACTCCTAACCAGCCTAGTAAATAGTTTAGTGGTAACTCTAAAAGAATCATGAATGAATAAGAAACACAAAGTTGTGATTTATGGGGTTTAGGAGAATCGGTGTGAAGCGTAGCCGCTTCTACGAGAGGATTATTTGTGCCTACATAGCAATCCATTAGCTCCCTCAAGATTCACCTTGGGATAAACACAATAATAATCAAAATAAATATTGTGATTATCACAGAACATATGTTCAACACTCAAGTCTATATCCTTCAAATTTTGGCCACGGGCAAGTCAATGACCCATGTTAAGTACTAAGAAGGCTAAAGGAAAATTGGCAATCCAAAGTAATAATGAGGGCTAGAGATCGTATTTGGACGGGCAAGTTGGGGTTATGAGGATCCATTAGAGTCAAATTGGGGTTGTTCAAAGAATTTTAGTGGGATCAAAAAGAAAAAAAAAGTGGGGTCAAATTGACACATGCCTTAAATACTTCAGTTATAGGTGCAATTTTTGTGAAGCTGCGGTGTGTACTTTCTATCAGGTTTGGAGGGCTATGTTTTCCTCCAATCTTGATTGTCAGCAGTTTCCTCCAGCAGTCCTTCAATTGGGTCGATCAAAGCAGCCTGTGCGTCCCCACCGCCAGCCTCATCGCCACAAAGAGCTCTTGCCCTTGCGGCCTCCAACTCTCTCTCTCTCTCTCTCTCTCTCGGGGACTGTAGAGGGCTTAGAACCTGTCATTGCAAACTCAGATCAGCGGTCCTCGACCTCGGGCAGATCTCAATTTGTAATTGGGGTCGCCCGAGGTAGCAACCGCTGTTGCAAAGCTATAAAGGAGGATGCCAAGGGGGCTTCACGGTGACGATTGCGGCTTAATGGCTCGGTGACGGCGACTCTTGGGCTTGGTGTCGACATTCATAGTTATTATATCAATGGAAAATTCCAAACTAAGCTTCCCGATCTGAAAATGAAAACTTATACGACTTTTGTCACGCCCTGATCCTTGGGCACGCACCCATCCCCCACCTTGGTCGATTTAATAGTGACGTCCCATGACGCATTTCCAACATTTTTTAATTTAATACGCATGCGGAAGCATATAAATAATCCTCAGACAATAAAACAATGTGATAAGAAAGTAGAATTCCAAATTTGAACTTTGAAAACAATCACACTTATATACATTGCCAATCATAGTGCAAATATATACAAGTCGAATGGTTAAGTCAAGTTTAAACCACAAGTTCTTAAAACAGAGTTTGCAAAATGGAATCGACTCCCATCAAAAGAGAATTGCCCTATGACTAATTAGTCCAATATGATTGTCAATTCTTCAGGCTTCCCCTTCTACACTTCGGGCCTCTAGTCCTTCACCAATGCCATCTAAAAACCTGAAAATGGTTATTCAATAACCAGTGAGATAACGTCTCAGCAAGTTTTATCTCCTAAAATCCGATTAGGAAGCCAATATACTCTAGAGGCTGCCTAAGCACAACACAAGTCAAAGGGCTTACCATGGTCTCAGTTCCTTCCTACAAGTCAGTTCAATTCATAATTACTAATAGACATGACACCCAATCATATTAGATCGAATCATTGATTAATCGACACAATTGATTATATGTCAACAAGACCACTCTTGGGTCATTTCAATTATTCAGTCTCAATTCTTATTCACAGCTCAGCGAGCATAGCCTACCAAATTCTTGGCTATAAATCTCGATCCCAAGGACACGGCCTATCTTTGGGGGGTAATCACGGCCCAATGACAACTTTTCTATATTTGGTGGTAATCACAACTCCACCTAGCAACTTTTCTAGGTTTAGTGGCATCACGGCCTCACCTAGCAATTATCTAGACTTAGTGGAATCACAGCCTCACCTGGCAATTATCTAAGACTTAGTGGAATCACGGCCCCACCTGGCAATTTTAAATCCAACTCACAACTTCACATGGTTATTTTCCCTTCAAATATCGACATTTTCCAATTTTGGGATAAATTCCCATAATCACCAATTTCACTCAAATTTCATAATCCAATGCTCAATTAAATAAACAGAGAACACCATTGTAATTAGCACGAGATTTCAGTTGTCGGTTATCCCAGCCTAATTTTCGAAAAATTAAATAAAAAATAAATAAATAAATAAATAAATAAATAAATACGGAAAATAATAAATAATTGCAATAAATCCAACTTAGGCCCGTTATAGCCTAATTGGAAGCCGAGACAAACTCAGAAAATTACCGAGATTCATTCAATAAATACTAGGACCTATTTCCTTGCTAACTACACTATCTATTTGCCTAACATGTATTAATAAGTCTCTAATTTAATTACTCTAATATAATCTATCTACCTAATTGCACTTAATTAAATCTAATCAACCCATAAGCATCATTAATCGACTAATAAGGGATTAGTGAGAAAAACTCACTGGTGCAACGCGAAGACCGGAACACCGCGATGGCGATGTGACGACGGCTGAACTTGGGCTCACGAGGACACCGACGGGCTTGGACTGGGCCTTAAAGCTTTGCAAGCCCACAGCAAATGCTGGGCTTGATCTTGGGCTTGGGCTTGGTTGCGGGCTGGGCCTGCTTCGCGGGCTTCAAGTGAGCTGAAATTGGGCCAAAATCCAATGGACTGAGCTGGAATCACTTGGGCTGAGCAACAAAAGAAATTGCTGGGCTGAAGATGTTGGACTGAGTAGAACGCCTCGGTTAAGTGTGGGCTTCGCTGGCCGAACTGCCGCTCGTGAAGGAATCGCTGGTTGCTGACTCACGAGTTGAATTCGTGGACTGAAGACGCACTGCAGCAGCTTCGGTGGTGGCGCAGCTTCGAAGGAGGGAGCAGCTGGCGTGTAGAGAAGAACTCGGTTGATTCGGTGATGCTTCGGTTGGATGGTGTGCGGGAATAGAACGGTTGATGGTTGACCGAATAAGAAAGAAGCTCGGACGCGTGGAAGCTGGACTTCAATGGAAAAACGTGGAGCTGGGGTTCTCGACCGAACCAAAAAGGAAGGAAGAAAAATAGAAAAGCAGAAGGGTCCGGGAAAAAAAAAAGAACAGCACCGAAGGGAAACGAAAGAAAGCAGGGGCGGCGAAGTAATGAGGAAGGCAGCTGGACATGCAAAGGAAAGAGAACAGATGAGAGAGAGGGGCGTGAAAGAATGAGAGACCGACGGAGGGGGCAGCAAAAGTAAGAATAAAATATCTAAATCATCATTCTTTGGACCAAGAAGTCTTCCATCTTTATCCACTTAATCTCCAATTACTTTCTTAAGCTTAATTTCCCAAAATAAGCCTAATTGAAGTAGAAAAATCCAATTTGGTTTACCCAACCGAATTTCCCTTTTCTTTTCCGATTTGTCCAAATTAATTTTCCGTAAAAATCCTAAACTCGACGGAATTTCTCCGAAAGACAAGACGACGTCCTATAAATGAATTGTGACATGCTTGAATGTTCAATTTCCAAAACTGAATTCAATTTCGTGGTTAAAATCGACCGAATGTGATTTTAGTTCAATCCAACCAATTAGGTAGCTTTTAGGGATTTTACCGTGGTCATATCCCTTAATGGCTTCACCTAATAGATTGGTTAACTCGTGAGTGATCAGTTCAGAGAAAAAGGATCATAGGCGTGTCGACGAAATGCCCATTTCGTTTTATTGGGACGATCGAAAATTCAAGATGTCACAACTTTCTTTCTATTTACAGGATGCCTTGTCAGGCTTGCTAGAAGCACAATATATTTAGAAATATAGCATGAAAGAAGATATTGTGATGATAAAAATGAAAAGTTCGATTCATATTAATTTATTACAGTTAACTAGAGATCTTAGAGGTACACACGATCATAGAAACTATGAAAACTCAGGTATTCAAGCATCACCATCCCAGAGCTCATCCAGTGATTTGTAAGGCCCCTCTTTAGAAATGTACATGTCACCAGGACATCCTCTTCTCTGTGGAATCTGAAACTTGATTTTGTCCGAATCCTCCTGGCTAAGTTCCCATTCTAAGATTTGTAGGTTCTCTTTCATTCTCTCTTTGTTGAAGCTCTTCACTATCACGCATGCTCCTTGCTCGTGTATCCATCTCAGTGCAACCTTCATATGTATGCAAGTATATAGGGTATAGTATACAAATCGGAGATAAGAAAATGCAAATCACGCAATCCATGAAATTAGTTGAGTATTTCATAAATTGTGGTCATGCTACTACTTATTTATATGGGCCTCCTCATCAGAAAAGAAAATATGAAAGGGGGCTAAAGTTTCTTATCTTCCTTAATTACACGCGGATAAAAAGATTGGAAGATACTTTTGTAATGACAATTTTGATCTTGTCTTAAGGTAGGGGTTAGAAATGTCACATGACCAACTACAATTTTTTTCTATAATTACATGATACAATGATTAAAACCTTATAGTATGTTGGTACTTGATTTATAGCACAGTTTCATACGGAAAATTCTTCACAAGAGAACAGGTTGCCGCAAGCTCTTGTAAGCGCACACATACCGGTCTACAGAAGAAAAAAAAATGTAATTTGTGAATAGCAATGGGAGAAATGAGCGACATATGGAAGAATATGGAAGAATATGGAAGCAATGGGTGAATAAGTCAACAAACTAATTTTTAACCACTAAAGTTGGCCACAAGGGATTGCCGTCAATCACGAGAAGGTGCACTCTATTTAAGAATTCTTTTGGTTTGCTTTTGCTTTTGGTATGACTCAATACTTTAGAAAAGTCATCAGGAAAATACAAAACAACAAGATTAAAAGAAACCTTGAGGCTAAGCAAATCCCTAAAAGGTTTCATATCCTTGGGATCTCGGGAATATAAAACAAATTAGAATGTATTTCCTATTTCTAGGAAATAAAAAGATATAAAGGGAATTAGGAATGCGAGACATGTTAGTACATGCATGTTAAAATAAGAAGAGTATCTTGATAATATGCTGGTACTGTAATGCAAATGGACACACATAAGAGATCCTCATAGGGATTAAACTCCCTTGGATTTGGTGAGGTTAACCTTTAACCAAGCATCGGATCCAAAACCAACCCATGGTTAGAAGGTTAACCTATTAAGAATTCTTTTACTTAGCTTTCTTTTTCAATATAACCTAATACTTGAGAAAAATCATTCGGAAAAAAACAAAACAATGAGACTAAAAGAAGCCTAGAAGCACACGAGAAATTGCATAGTATGGCTGCTAAAGATGCCGGGTTCCCTAAATTCTGTCACGAGAAATTGTATTGTATGGCTGCCGAAGTTGCCAGGTTCCCTAAATTTTGTCTTATGGTTTTGGCTGTAATTAATTCATAGAGAGACACCGTGTACGGAGGGAACAAAAAACTAGAGCTGCAAAATACAGCCACGTGAAAGGAGAAAAAAAAAAAAAGTACAGCCACGGGCGGACATTCCAATGCAATTTCAGAGAAACGAGCTTCCAAACTATGCTTTCCTGAGAGCGACAAAAATCTAAACTTTACTTCGATTCCACCAACTCAATTAATGATCTCCTCCGCCCCAAAAATGACACCAAAACAGGAGGAAAAAAACACGAAAGGAGAAGAGAAAATGGCACCTGGGCCACAGTCTTGCCTTTGGCAATGGCAATCTCCTTGAGCACAGGACTCTCCATAACAGCTAATGTACCCCAAGCGGCTCCATTCGCTCCCAACGGGGACCATGCGCTTACCTGTATTCCCTTCTCCCTGCAATATCCTCTCAATTTCTCTTGTTGCCATGCCACATTCATCTCTACCTAAATCACGGCACACCCATCAAATAAAAAATATTACTTCATTTGAATTTCCTAAAAAAATCTATCCGTGGCAATATGAATAATGAAGAGACTAGATATAGTAAATTGTTCTAATTGCCTGATTAACAGCAGGAGGGATAGTGGCGTGCAAGAGGAGATCAGAGAGCTTCTTGGTGCCAAAATTGCTGACTCCAATGGATTTGGCTAAGCCCAGCTTGGAGCACTCTTCCATGGCTTCCCATGTGCCCTTGATGTCAAATGGCAAGACCTTGCCCTTGAAATCGTACCCTTCGGTTCCTTCCTTCAGTCTCACCGGCCAGTGGATTAGATACAGATCCACGTACTCTACCCCTAACCTCCTGATTAAATCGATACACATCAAGGACAAATAAAAATAGAAAAAAAATGGTGAATACCCTGAAAAATCCAAAACTGGTACATGTATGACAAATTTAACAAAAACTATTTTTTTGACTATGAAAAACTCCAAACTGGTACACTTGTGACAAATTTACCCCGACTGACCATAAAAAACTTATAACAAATTTATGCCAAACTAATTTATTCGACCGAAAAAAATCATAAACCGTTACATTTGTAACAATTATACCCCATGCTAAATTGGATTAATATCACACAAAAAATCAAAAAAATTGTACTGTGATAAACAGAGACTAAAATCCTAAATTGATATATCAGTTAATTGTCATGTGTCATTTAACTTAATAATTTGACAATAAAATTTAATGGAAACTAATAGAGGGTAAATTTATTATAAGTATACGAGTTTGGGGATAAATTTGTCAAATATGTACCAATTTAGGGTTTTTGGTGGTCAAAAAATTAGTTTGGGGTAAATTTGTCACATGTGTATCAGTTTCAAGTTTTTCAGGGAATTAACCAAAAAAAAAAAAAAAAACCATGAAGATCAATGAACGCACCCGGTAAAACAGGGAAAGATAAAGCAGCAAGATGGAACATGTTATGTTGTTCCTGTTCTATAAAATATGTTGAGGTAATGACAAAAATTTGACAAACTTCTTAGCATAATAAAAGCTGAAAGCAATCTCCAATCTCCAAAACCCAAATGCATGCAACATGTCTAATTTGCCATACTTAATATATATAACAAAGTGAAAGGTAGTCAATCTGGCAAAGGAAGAAGATTTATTTTTAAGTACTTATCATATATGCTTTACCATAACGAAATTCTTATACAGTCTTACAAGATTCTTAGCGATCGGGACTATAGTTTCATCGTATACAAAAGTGGAGGAGAGAAGACGAATCGATGTATTTACTGGAGAGAGTTCTGTAGGGCAGAAAGAACAAGATCGGGATGGGCATCGGTGCACCAGAGCTTGGTGGTGATGAAGATTTGGTTGCGGCTCTTGATGAGCCCCCGGTCGAGGGCCTCGGCCACGGCTCGGCCGAGTGCCTCCTCAGTGCCGTACAACGCCGCAGTGTCAAAGTGGCGGTACCCAACTTCGATGGCCTCCAGTAATATGGAAGTCAACACCTCTGGCGGAGGCCGAGGGCTTGCTGCGCAGCCCATGCCGATCAGTGGCATTCTCTCGCTGGAGCTCAGCACCACTTCTGGGACTACGACGCCGTGCATTGTTGTTCTGTTCTATGTTCGTGAGAGAGAGAGAGATAGAGAGAGATGGTGGAAAAAATAGCGATTACAAAATGTGGAGGCAAAGGTTGTTCGAAGGAATACTGATATTTATATCAAGCAGAAGAAAATGCCAAGTTTCTTTAATATGTTAAAGAGAGATGGTGGAAAAAATAGCGATTACAAAATGTGGAGGCAAAGGTTGTTCGAAGGAATACTAATATTTATATCAAGCAGAAGAAAATGCCAAGTTTCTTTAATATATTAAAGTTGACTTGGACACAAAATCGAAAATTTCACAACTGCATACAATAGGTTTATGATTGATTGTGTAATTCTTGTGAATTAACAACAGATGCATAATAAGTTAATGAAATCAACTTAAATAAGTTCATGACTTCGTGTTTGAAATCCATTTCTCTTTCAACCTATTAAATTACCCGAGTACTATATATATTTGGTTGGTCTTACTCTCCTCTTACTCTAACTCTCACTTTTAGACTTTTGCGCTGCCTCCTTACAGGGTGTAGGAGTCGAAACCCACACTTGAAATTAAATTTTCCTCTCCTCCCAACCCTCCCCGAGAAGATGGGAATACGAACCCCCCACCTCCCTTCCATGTTAGAAGGGTGGCTATTAGGACAAACCCTAGTGGTTACCCGAGTACTATATTACTGGGAATATTTATTGAACAAACGAGCTTCAAGTGTAAGAAGTAACTTGTCTCACAAGATTGTTGCAACCGCATTGAGTATTTTCTTTTTACATATGAGATATCTAAATTAATTGGTGACACCTTGACTTATCTTCATATGCACATTTTCATTTGTACTTTTGATGCTCAATGTTTAATCATCCTTTTTGTCTCCTGTCCCTCCTTAATTACTATTATCCAAGTTTTAGAGAAGAGATTGCTACAGTGAAAGCACAAGGTTGATTTCATATAGATTTGCAATGTGGAAATACAAAAATAATAGTTGCAATTATTAATTTATCATCCACGAGAGATCACTAGAAAGAGCAATATGTGATCATCATATATAAATCATTAGACGTGTTGTCTAATGATTTGTAAGATCCAATTTTGAAAACGAACATATCGCTAGGAGATCCTCTTCTCTGTGGGATTTGAAGCTTCATCTTGTCCAAGTCTTCTTGGCTAAGCCCCCAATTCAAGATTTGTAGATTCGCTTTCATTCTCTCTTTGTTGAAACTCTTCACTATCACGCTTGCCCCTTACTCATACATCAACCTCAATGCAATCTCTAGTATTTATATTTAGAGTTACAAACATATATACATGTGATGCATGAGATTAGCTAAATACTTTTCATGGATTAGGATCTATTTCTCATAAAAAAATAAAGGACGATTAGAGAGAGAGAGAGAGAGAGAGATTGATGCTTTTTAATGATAATATGGGTCTTACATATTTCAGATTTGGTTTTGTCATGCTGCCAAAAAAATAAATAATTATGATGACATTTAATAAAGAAAGAAAGAAAGAAAGAAAAAGTAAATTTGAAGAGCCTTTTAGAGTCCGTTTGGTAACGCTTTTGTTTCGTGGTATAGTTTGTTTGTTTGTTTGTTTTTTTTTTTTTTTTTCAGAAATAGTCTTTTTCTATTTCTATTCCTCAGAACAATTTTTGAATTAAAAAAAAAGTGTTTGGTAACTATACAAAATTTCTACTCTCGGAATAAAAAAAAGGATAGAAATGCGTTTGGTAAGATTCACAATTTTTTTTGTAATGTAGAATTTCTTTTGATTTTTTTTTTATTCTTTCTTACTATTGCTGACAATCGCTGTCAGTGTTGCTTGTGGCGGTCTTTGGCAGCAGGCGGTGATCGACGTCGTCGGTGGTCATCGGCGATGGGGGTCGGCGATTGGCGGTGATGGTGGTGACGACAGTTAGCAGGTGACGACAATTAGCGTGGGGACGGTCGATTGGTGACGGGCGGCAATGGTCAACGGCGGTGGCGGTTGGCGACAGGGGGAGGTTGGCTAGCGGGTGGGGGTGGCATTGATGATTGGTGCTGCCACCGAGGGCAAGCAGCAGAGGGGGTGGCGGTACGCAAATAAGAAGAAAAGAAGAACAAAAAAAAGAAAATAACTTGTTTTTAGAAATTGTTCTCGAGAATAAGAAGCTATTTTTTTTTTTTTTTTTTTTGTTATGTTCAAATCCATTCACCGACCATTTTTCTATTTCGAGGATTAAAAAAATAATTGTCGTTATCAAATAGATTTCTGTTCTTTTTTTGTTCTAGGGAACAAAAGAACAAAAATTGAGAGAAACATAAACGTTATTAAACAGGGCCTTAGTATTTGGAAGATGAAAAGGGGGAAATAAATAATTCGTTGAACAGCCTTTTAGTATTTGGAAGTTGAAAAGGGGGAAATAACTAATTCTTTAATTATTTTTAGATCACAATCACTATATAGGTCAAAAAAATGCGTAAGAGCAAGACCACACTAATCTAGAATCACAAGACGAATTGCATTGTGTGGTTGCCGAAGAAGCTGTGCACAAAACCTGTTATATCTTTGTGGTATTGAGTTCATGCACCAAGCTTTTAATCCTTGAAACTATATCGACAGGGACCTACATGGAGGAAGATGTTACACATTGCCTTTGGGAAAAGTGCCAAAAAGTCCTAAACCTTTTGTTTTTTTTTGCCAATTTAGTTATAAACCTTTTTTTGGTGCTGATTTAGTTTTAGACCTTTTTACGTTGTGCCAATTTAGTTCTTTTTGGCCAATTTTGGCCGGATTTTTCTGACTAGATGCCGACCGACTGACGTGGCCCGATTGGCGCCGATAGGGATAACTTTTAATAATATTTTAATATTTTAGAACTTTTTTCCTTTTTTTATTTTTATTTTTTTCTTCTCCTCTTCTTCCTCTAGCTGGTCGCCGGACCTCGGCGACTGGCCATAGGCGATGGCTGGTGAGGTCGAGGTGGACCTCGCCAGTGGCCTTGAGGACCGCCTCATGCTGGGTGGGCGAGGCTGCCCTTGAGGCTTGGGCGGCGAGGCTCACCCTCGCTGGTTCTGGCGAGGGTTGAGCCTCGCCCATGGCTAGCAAAGGTGAGCCAACCGGTCCTGAGCTAGCAGGGCTCGCCCTCGCCGAGATGATGCTTCCGCGAAGTCGGTGTTGAACCCTTGGCAGCAGCATTGTCTCCGCTGTCGCTGCCTATCCTTCCTCATCACAACATCCACCACCACCTGACAACCTCACCAGATTTGGTGAGGGCGAGCCTCGCCGCCCAGGCCTCGAGGGCGGCCTTGCTTCGGGCGGCGAGGCTTGCCCTCGCCGGCCATGGGCGAGGGTCGAGCCTCGCTAGATCCGGCGACGGCAAGCCTTGCCGCTCGGCACGAGACTGCCCTTGACCTCGCCGGCCATCGCCTTTGGTCGGTCGCCGACGTCTAGCGACCGGCTGGAAGAAGAAGAGGAGAAGAAAAAATGAAAAAGAGAAAAAGAAAAAGAAAAAGAAAAGAAAAAATTTGAAAATTTGAAAATATTACTAAAAGTTGTTTACGTCAACGCCGATTAGGCCACTTCAATCGGCCGGCATCCAGTTAGCAAAATCCGGCCAAAATTGGCTAGAAAGGACTGAATTGGCAAAACTTAAAATGGTTTAGGACTAAATCGGCACTAAAAAAGTTTTATGATTAAATCGGCATAAAAACAAAAGGTTTAGGACTTTTTTGGCACTTTTCCCCATTGCCTTCTCATGTAATAAGCAAATGCAATTTCTTCTGGCGGCTACCTATATAACCAATGAGGAAATTTCTAAACTAAAAGTTTCCTTTATAAACGAAAAAACATCACTTTATTTTTCCAAATGTCATGTTCCCTACCTGAATGTGTTTACCTATAATTTGGGGTAGTTAGCAAATAAACGGTTGAAATCAATTCATTTATGATTTTGTTCCTATTAATTTTTGGAGAGAATAATTCTTTTAAGATTATGAAAACCATCTCACAGGTCTGATTTGACTGGGCTAGCACTTGGTTTTGATGATCAAATTACAATACCTCCTACTCCGAGTAACCATGGAAGCCATGTCTACTTCTTCATAAGTGGAGTCTTGCAAAACACAAGTGAATAGAGAAAGAAAAATTGCCTGAGCCACGGTCTTTCCTTTGGCGATAGCAATCTCCTTGAGTAGAGAATTCTCCATAGCCACTATGAACCCCAAGGAGCTCCATTTGCGCTTAATGGGGACCGCTTTCATCTCCACCTAAGTCATGATTAACCCACAAGAAAAAAGAAACAAACCTTGAAGAAAAGCTTGATTTGATAATTCATTTGACTCAAAGATCGAAATAGGATGATCGATTTTTCCTGTACCTAGTTAACAGCAGGAGGGATCGTGAAATGCGTGAGGAGCACTATTCCATGGCCTCCCATGTCCCTTTCATGTTAAATGGCAAAATTTTGCCCTTGAAATCGGACCCCTCGGTTCCTTCCTTTAGGAAGTGGATTAGATACAAATCCACATACTCTAACCCTAACCTTCAATTTAAATCAAATAATACGCCAAGTGCCCAAATAAAAAAAGAAAATAAAAACATGAACACAACATGAGTAAACCATAAAAAAGCAGAAAATATTATAGAGGAAAGATTGTAAAAAAAAAAAAAAAAAACTAATGCACACAATTGATAATTATAAATACCAAAGTGGAAAATAATGTTTATCGTGTCTATTTTTCTATGGAAGAAATTGTTATAGCTAATTGCCGACTTAGCAGTTATTATAACTTTATATAGTGTCAAGGAGCAAAATAAATAGGTGGACATCAGAAGGCAAATTGGCAACTATTTACTGGAGAGACTTCTTGAGAGCGGGAAGAACATGACCCGGATGAGCGCCAGTGCACAGAGCTTCGTGGTGATGAAGATGTTGCTGCAGCTCTCGACAAGCCCTCGGTCCAGGGCCTCAGCCATGGCCTGGCCTAGCGCTTCTTCGATACCGTAGGATGCCGCTGTGTTGAAGTGGCATTGCCATGTCAGGCTTCGGCAAAGGGATTGTGTACGTTTCGAGCCCAATCAGCGGCATGCTCTTGCCCGAGCTTAGCACCGCTTTTGGGACCACGACTTCGTACATTGGTGCTTTATGTTCTATGTACATGTGAGAGAGAGAGAGAGAGAGAGAGAGAGAGAGAGAGAGGTGGGAAATCTAGTGATGGAAAGTCCTTTTCACTCACAGTATGCGTGGCTATGCTTGGAGACCATACGCCTCGCACCAAGCCGAGGGTCTCCGAACGGTTGAGGGTAACTATTGAAAGTGATCGTAATCATAATGAGAAAGATCCCGAGTTCGTAACTGCTGCACTAAAGGTGTTGAACTTCAGCATATCCAAATATACCGTGTCAACGTTGGCTGCGTGGGGAGCACGGATTGTGGTAGATTACCTGAACTGCCGACCGAAGACGACCTAGCTACAAAGCAAGGAGTGCTTTGTGAAGTTTGAGTTTCGGGTTGGGTTGCCATACGACGTTTTGGTGATAGTATTGATTGAGGCATTCGGACAACGATATCAGTTGGGTTTTTTGTGATGTTTTGGCTGTTGCATTTGTGGTTGACGCTGAGTAGAAGCCTCGGAGCCATTGATGGGCTCAAGCGTGCCAAATGACAAGCACGTGTCCCCATGTCACCCATTTCAACACTTCGATTTTAAAAATTGACAAGATGTCCCCACAACAACCACTCTGAGCCGTCAAAATCACCGTGGCACATCACATTTTACATTTGACTCTTAAAAATCTCCCTCGCACATCATAATACCACATCCAAACTCTAAATTACACATCATAGTAGCATTGCTCTTAGTCACATTTCACAATAGCACCGCATCTAAGAGGTCGAGTGTTAATTTTTCCCTTGTTGAGCCCTACATTTCGAGACCGAGCCTTAAATTGTCAATTTGAACCCCCATTAGAATTCTAGTACCAATTATGAGCCCTAAATCACACATCAAAGTACCATCCGAGCCCTACATCTCCCGGCCGACCTCCACATTTCCCAACGAAGCCTCAAATTTCTCATCGAAGCTCTAATAAACGAGTTCGAGCCCTAATTTCATCACGGGTGAGGGGCGAAGAGGAAAAACCCAACCAATGACCACCTCTGGGCATGAATGACGACAGAGAGAAGGGCATCAGATCTAGTGTGAACAGAGATGAACGGCAACAACCAGGTTTGGGTAAGCCAAAAAATAACCTAAACAATGTTGTTTAGCATCAAAGAAAAACGATGTCGTTTAGGTTGGCCAAGCCAATGTGAATGGGCCATGTTTTTGTCATCCACATGTGCTTTTTTTCTTTTTTCTTTTTTTAATATATGTCGCTAGAAAATGCCACGTATGCAATTTGGTAGGATTTTCTCGCCGTTGGCACTTAACCAATCCATTTTGCTCTAATTTTGACATTTAAATATTAATTTTTTAACTTTTGGCACTTAATTGTCTCCCGTGCCAAATTTTGGCACTCCAGATGTCACGGACTCTATAAAATGACATAACTAATGTTTGATTACATTTAGATTAAGTCTTGCATTTGAGGTTTAGAGATTTTCATAATCGTGATAGCATTTTCTTTTCTTTTATTATATACGCTTATTCCCATTCACGGGATCCAATCCTGGGGCATCATAACAAGACCATGTTAAGTTGTTGTCTGAGACGGCTCGGGTTAATATCTTATGTCCCTTTTACTACTTAATTTGTTCATTGCCTTACATAAGTTGTTTTTTTTTTTTTTGGTGCTGGAGGAACCGGCTTGCAGCCGATAGATGCGCCGTAAACCCCCAGGTGACACTTAAGCAGGATGACCCACCACCCCTGAGTCACACTTAATACACTTAGCGCCTCCCTTGGGTTTTGAACCCTTCACCTCTTCGTTGAGGATCGGTAGAGTCTTAACCAGTGGAGCCACCGCGGCCGGTGATTTACATAAGTTGTTTGTATTTGGTAACTTAAATGTTTGATTCCTTTCGTAAATGCGTGAACATGTGGATGCCTCTCAGAAAATAAAATTTACCTAAGATCATGTGAAAATTTTTCCTTAAAGGAGAAAAAGATACTAATCCTTCAACGTTAGTTTAATCTAGTGTAATCAATCTCTGAATTGAATTCTCTAACTCGTAGAGGTGAAAGTGATTTCTCAAGCTTTATCGGACTCCTAACTAGCCTAATAAATAGCTTAGCAGTAAATTTGTGCAGATTTTGGCTGTTGTTTCTCTCCCTTTGGTGAGAGCTTTCTTCTACCTTTTGGTAGCTCGTCTTCCTCAATTGAAAACCTAATCATCTACTCCTTTCCGCTTTCGCTCAATCCCCTCGCTCAATCTCCTTTTCACGATATGGCTTCTTACCCACCCACAAACACTCGCTATCAGGGTCACCCCCATCCCTATTTTCTTTAAATTGGGTCTTGCATGTCAATTACCCTTAAGTCCAAAGTAGTAGGAAGCTCGCTCGGGTTTTCTCCATCCATCAATGGTCATCTCCGCCTCTCTTTGCATTGCTAGACCGAGGGTTCGCGCAACCCATTTACCACATACTTAATTTGTCGTATAAGCCAGTATTTGTGAAATGGATGGCCCTGGTGATGAAGAGGACACTCGACTTGTTGCTCTGTGTTGCCGGATGGGTTGTCTTTGGTTTGAGCAGCCGATTGAAGTTTGGGATGAGGCAGCTCTATAGAAAAAAATATAGGAATGTCGTCTTAGCTTAGTAGGTAAAATCCTAACTACTTTAACTGTCAATTTTCAGGCATTTCAAAATTCTATGTAGAGGGCATGGCGTCCAGCTCAAATGTCAAATTCACAAGCTGAAGATGGTATTTATGTAGTGAGATTCAAAACAGAGGATGTAAAACAGCACATACTAGACAATGGACCTTGGTTATTTGCAAATCATCTCGTTATTCTGAAACCTTGGGTCTCGAAGACACCGTTGCACTGCTATGATTTTACTTCCTGTGCATTTTGGGTTCAGGTCTTTGGCCTACCTCTTGAACACTGCACTAAGTCAATAATCCGTAAAGCAGTTAGGCATATTGACAGGGTTATAAACGTCAAAGTTGACCAAAGAGAAGGGTCTAGTTTCAAAGCAGTAAGGGCTTGTGTTGAAATGGACCTCCAACAACCTCTGAAAACAAGGATTCTGCTTAAATTGGAAGGGAAGAATCTTTGGTTAGATTTTCGATATGAAAAATTATCCCATTTCTGCTATTCCTGTGGCAAATTGGGACACTATGCGACGTATTGTCCAGACTTTTCTTTGGATAATAGTGCACTGTAAAACCTTGATGGTATGTATTATGGTTTGTGGCTCCGGGCGGAGGTTAGGGAACATAGCCCTTTTGGCATACCTTTTATCAACCTCATCACATGCTGGACGACGATGTCGAGACCATTCCAAAGACCCACACAACTCCTACACAAATTCCTCCAGCTCAGATTATTGTAACACAGGAACATGGCTCATCGCCTTCTTTGGACCAGGCACATAACAAGAAGAACAAACAGATAGTCGAGGTACCTGAGTGTAATAAGCTCATCATAGCTGTAGCCTATGAAGCACGGACACGTTGCCGAGCCTTCCGAGTCATGTCCGACACGTGTCGGCAACCTCACGCTCGGACACGTTCGTACACGCGATTCTTCAACGCGTGTCGAGAAATCCGACACGTGGTCAACTTTTCTCGACACGTTTCGACACGCGTGTCCGAGAGAAATTGTTGAAGAAGACGATGGTGAGAGAGAGTGGGGGCCCCTTTTTGGGGGGTGGTGGCGTGGGAAAAGAGGGGGAGAGAGAAACGAGGAGAGAGGATTTGAGGGGACTAATTTTTGTTAAAAAAAAAATATTTTTAAATATGCACACATATGAATATGTTTTTTAATTTTTTTTATGAATAAATAGTGTAAATTTATTATAAGTTATTATTTATTTATTTGTGAATTTGAATCAAATTAATTAAAAATAAAAATATTTATTTAATATATAACGTGTCGGAACGTGTCGAAATTCTCTACTTTTTAAGAATTGACATATCGCGTGTCGTGTCGTGTCGTGTCGCGTGTCACGTGTCGCGTGTCCGTGCTAATAGAGTCAACAGATTCTTCAATGAGACAAAGATCCACCAGTACTATACCAGTGAAAGAGTCACATCAATGAACTGGCTACTAGTTCTCACAAGTCCAAAAAAGCAAAAAGTTCAATCTTGAGTGCAAGGTCGGGCCCAATCAAAAAAGCTAAACGACACACCTCACACAACTTACCTACTCAGCTCCCAGATGGACTCGATGAATCCTCTCTTCAAGAGACTCCTGTCATGGAGGCACATGAATCCCTTGGATGGGCTATGGTGGCTGGCCTTAAACAGCCACCCTTTGAACAATGAAGTTAATTAGCTGGAATCCCTTGACGTTCGAGCTCTTAGGTCTTAAGCAAATCCAACTTTGAAGCCGGCTTTCAGCTTTCAACTTGCCTTCAAAATGCTCCCAAAGCGGGTAGGGACTAGGGTTTCTTAGTGAAATTATTTACTAAACACAATTGCATTTTCGAAAGTAGCTTTGACTTTTTTGCATTTCAAAGCCCCTTGCAAATGGAGTGACCCGGGAAAAGCCATTTTGTTTATAATGGAGACCAAAAACCAAGAAAGGCAAATTCTGTACCTGTAGAAGATGCTGAAATTCTTTGACTGTCTAATTGAACACTCGGTTGGTTTGGTGGGTGGACTAGCACTATTTTGGAATAGTAAGGTTTCTATGGACTTGGTCCATCAGTCTTCATTATTTTTTGACTTGATTTGCACAGACTTGGAGGCGGCAGTTGTTATGCGCCTTACTTGTATCCATGCGCCAGCAGTCACTATTATTAGGCAACAATTTTGGGAAGAATTACGACTAATTAGTAATGAGAATGCTCTCCCTTGGTTGTGTGTTGGAGATTTCAATGATATATTGTATCCATGGGAGAAAATAGGAAAGCATCTTGTTGATCCTTACCATATGCAGTCATTTCAAGAACTCCTCAATGACTGTTCTTTAATGGACTTGGGCAACAAAGGATGCGCCTACACATGGACAAATAATCGAGACGGTGAAAATATTGTGAAAGAACGGTTGGACAAAATGTTATGTACCGAGGAATGGAGAATCACATATCCTTCTTTTTTGAAGTATTGGCATTGCCAGCAATTGCTTCTGACCACAGCCCTCTTCTATTGTTAACCAAAGCTATTGGTGTTAGAAAAAGACGCATCTTTTACTTTGAATCTTATTGGCTTCAGGACAAGGAGTGTCGAGACATAGTAGCTACATCTTGGGCTTCCCGGCAGCTTGGTCCAATGACTTTACTTAAAAAGCATCGAGCTACTTCCTTTGCCCTCTCATTGTGGAGCCATTCGAAATTTCCCAATGCTAGAGAGCAGATAAGTCTCCTGCAATATCAGCTTCAATCATTAATAAATCAGCCATATGGACAGCATGACCAGGAGTTTATAGCCAATCTGAAGCAGCAAATTCAAACATTATGGCAGCAGGAGGAACAATTCTGGGCTATGCGCTCACGGGTTAACTAGCTTAAGTGGGGGGGGATAGAATCACACACTTTTTTCATGCATCAACTATTCAACGAAGATAGCGAAACAGAATATGCATGTTACAAGATGATCAACTTAGATGGGTTAAAGATCAGCAACAACTTAAGGAGATGACGTTGTCCTTTTTCTAGCAATTATATACAATAACAGGGCATCGAGACTACAGCCCTACCATCGTAAAATGCAACCCAATAGTATCAGCGGAGATGAATGAGAAGCTTGTAGTAGAGGTTACTAGAGAAGAGGTACGCATATCAGTTTTTCAATTAGGCGGAGCTAAAGCATCGAGTCCGGATGGTTTGAATGGGCTTTTTTACCATTCTCATTGGGATATAGTACATGATGATGTTTATATGGCCATGCAACAATTTTTTTAGATAGGGGTGATGCTACCAGACTACAATATGACTCATATTTCCCTGATGCCAAAAACATCCAACCTAGAAAGGCTAGATTAGTTTCGACTAATAAGTCTATGCAACTTTATCTACAAAATTATCTCTAAAGTCCTTGCAAATTGACTCAAGCCTTTGCTACCACAGCTAATAGTGCCAGAATAGAGCACTTTTGTCAGCAGGTGCCAAATTCAAGATAACATCATAGTGGTTCAAGAGGTTCTTCACCATATCATGACTCATAAAAGGACCAAATAATTTTAGCGGTGCTCAAATTAGACATGCAAAAGGCTTACGACTGGGTCGAGTGGGATTTTCTTAGAGACTATCTTCTCAAAATTGGCTTTCATGACCGATGGGTTCATTGGGTTGTGCAATGTATTTCAACAGTCTCCTTAAGTGTAAAATTCAATGGTGAAGCTCCACCCTATTTTCATCCGTCACGAGGTCTGAGACAAGGAGATCCTCTCTCGCCTTATCTATTTATATTGATGGCCAATGCATTATCCTTGCTTATCAATCAGGCAGTGGAAATGGGGAGTCTCAAAAGTATTAAATTAAACCGCTGGTGCCCTGTCCTATCCCATTTGTTTTTCATAGATGATGCTATTTTCTTCCTAGCTGGAAAGACCCTAGAGTGCTAGAATTTAGCTAATGTGCTCAATGAATACTGCTTAGCCACAGGACAACTGGTGAATCGAAACAAATCAGGTATGTTTGTTAATAAGCTGTGTCCTATTAGTTTGCAAGAGAACTTAGCTAAAGAACTTAGAGTCCCAATGCTAGCAAAAACTGGCAAGTATCTTGGTATACCTTTAGATTGGGGACACTCTAAGAATGAAATGTTTTTGTGGATATTGGGTCGGGTGCAATCTAAGCTTGAAGGTTGGAAAGAGAGGTCGATATCAAAAGGGGGTAAGGAAGTTTTGATTAAATCTGTTGTGCAGGCAATTCCCAGTTATGCAGGTCTATTTTCAAGATACCAATGTCTTTTTGTAGAAGAATTGAACAGCAAATATCCAGATTTTGGTGGAAATCTAGTCATAATAGTTCTGGTATTCATTGGATGAAGTGGGATGCACTTAAAAACATAAAAGATGTAGGGGGTTTGGGTTTTCGAGACCTTATTGCTTTCAATAAAGCCTTACTAGGCAAACAAGCATGTAGACTATCACATGAACCTTTATCTCTATCTAGTAAAGTATTGAAATGACTATATTTTCCTTTTCAAGATTTTAGAAATGCTTCGAAAGGTGCTCGGCCCTCATGGGCTTGGCAAAGTATACTACTAGGAAGGGATTCGATTGAGGAACACATGCAATGGTCTTGTGGGGGATGAAACTCTTATTAACACTCGACATGATAGATGGTTGGCTTCCGGAATCATAGGGGGACCAGCCCCTAGAGGAGAACTAGAAAAGCTTGCAGGTTTCATGGTCCCAAATAGCAATGAGTGGAATACTTCTCTTCTAAGATAGCATTTTGATTGTCATACTGTAGTAGAGATTATGTCTATCCCAATTCGGCCACAACATACAAAGGATAGACTTATCTAGAGAGCCAAGCTAAATGGATCTTTCACAGTAAAGAGCTGTTATAATATCCTAAGGAAGCAATAGGCCAATCACAACCCAAATCAAGCGTCCTCCTCTTTTCAGATACCTCGCAGACTGTGGAATGCATTATGGAACATGAACTCATCACCAAAAATCCATTCTTTCCTATGGTCAGCATGTCATAATGCATTGCCTACTTGAGAAAACCTTCATCATCGACACATTATACAAGATCCTATATGCGGTTTATGCGAAAATCAGGCTATTGAATCACCAGAACATTTGTTCTTATTCTGCCCTTGGACACAACACATATGGGAACATCCAGAAATCAACATCCAGCAGCATATCAGAGTAGTAAATCGGATAGAAGCATGGCTGGTCAGTTTAATAGAACATAAAGGTGACTCACCTGACTTGGAAACGATCACATCCATCCTCTGGCACATTTGGAAGGCTCGCAATAACTTCATATTTCGCCAGCAGCAAACCCAATCGCACCGCATAGTGCAGACAGCCTTCGCCAGCACCATAGCAAATCGGAATCCATCTCGGCAGAAATAGAGAAAGGGCACGCAGCAAACAGATCAGCATTCCTTTTGGCGTTCGCCAGATCACGAAGAAATGAAACTCAATATTGATGTAGCTTACCAACCTCAAAGCAGAGAAGCATCGATCGCCTATGTTTGTCGAAGTTCATCAGGCCTTTTAATCGACGGCTTTGCTTGATCGGTGGTCGCTTCCTCGGCCCTGCAAGCAGAGGCAACATCGTTAAACCACACGCTCCACTTCTTGCAGAACACAGGCAAAAAATCAGATCGGATGACCTTGGAAACTAATTGCTCCGCTCTTGTTGAGACAATCCGTAACAATGAACTGCCGCCTTGGGAAATCATAGCTTTGATCGAGAATGCACAAAGCTGCTTCAACGTTGCCCTAATCTTCGGATCGTCCATTGCAGGAGGGAAATGAACAAGGTTGCAGACCGGGCCGTGAAGGCCCATCAGGCCGGTTCGCTACCTGCGGATTGGGTCTTTAATCCTCCTTTGTTTTTACGTGAAATGTTGTCTTTCGATCTTATGCAACACGCTCGTTCTACTTTTTGGTAGTAATAATATTTTACCTTTCTGACAAAAAAAAGAAAAAAAGAAGCTTAGTAGTAACTCTAAAAGAATCATGAATGAATAAGAAAAACAAAATTGCGATTTATGGAGTTTAGGAGAATCAGTATGAAGCATAGCCGCCTCCATGAGAGGATTATTTGTGCCTACATAGCAATCCATTAGCTCCCTCAAGATTCACCTTGGGATGAACGCAATAGTAATCAAAATAAATATTGTGATTATCACATAACATATGTTCAACACTCAAGTCTATATCCTTAAAATTTTGGCCACGAGCAAGTTAATGACCCATGTACTAAGGAGGGTAAAGGAAATAATAATCACACGAAAATCCAGTTTTTGTGCTTTGCTGAACTAAATAACAATGTAACTTATATTTTACATTGGCAATCCAAAGTAATAACGAGGGCTAGAGATCGTATTTGGACGGACAAGTTGGGGTTATGAGGATCCATTAGAGTCAAATTGGGGTTGTTCAAAGAATTTTAGTGGGATCAAAATGAAAAAAAAAAAAAAAGTGGGGTCAAATTGACACATGCCTTAAATACTTCAGTTATAGGTGCAATTTTTGTGAAGCTGCGGTGTGTACTTTCTATCAGGTTTGGAGGGCTATGTTTTCCTCCAATCTTGATTGTCAGCAATTTCCTCCAATCAGTGCTTCGATTGGGTCGATCAAGCAGCCTGTGCGTCCCCACCGCCAGCCTCATCGCCACAGAGAGCTCTTGCCCTTGCGGCCTCCAACTCTCTCTCTCTGGGGGACTGTAGAGGGCTTAAAACCTGTCGTTGCAAACTCAGATCAGCGGTCCTCGACCTCGGGCAAATCTCAATTTGTAATTGGGGTCGCCCGAGTTAACAACCGCTGTTGCAAAGCTATAGAAGAGGATGCCAATGGGGCTTCACGGTGACAATTGCGGCTTAATGGCTCGGTGACGGGGACTCTTGGGCTTGGTGTCGACATTCATAGTTATTATATCGATGGAAAATTCCAAACTAAGCTTCCCGATCTGAAAATGAAAACCTATATGACTTTCTTTCTATTTACAGGATGCCTTGTCAGGCTTGCTAGAAGCACAATATATTTAGAAATATAGCATGAAAGAAGATATTGTGATGACAAAATTGCAAAGTTCAATTCATATTAATTTATTACGGTCAACTGGAGATCTTCTTAGAAGTACAAATGATCATAGAAACTATGAAAGCATAGGTATTCAAGCATCACCATCCCAGAGCTCATCCAGTGATTTGTAAGGCCCCTCTTCAAAAATGTACATGTCACCAGGACATCCTCTTCTCTGTGGAATCTGAAATTTGATTTTGTCCGAATCCTCCTGGCTAAGTTCCCATTCTAAGATTTGCAGGTTCTCTTTCATTCTCTCTTTGTTGAAGCTCTTCACTATCACGCATGCTCCTTGCTCATATATCCATCTCAGTGCAACCTTCATATGTATGCATGTATATAGGGTATAGTATGCAAATTGGAGATAAGAAAATGCAAATCACGCAATCCATGAAATTAGTTGAGTATTTCATAAATCGTGATCATGATACTACTTATTTATATGGGCCTCCTCATCAGAAAAGAAAATATGAAAGGTAGCTAAAGTTTATTATCTTCCTTAATTACACGCGGATAAAAAGATTGGAAGATACTTTTGTAATGACAATTTTGATCTTGTCTTAAGGTAGGGGTTAGCAATGTCACATGACCAACTACGAATTTTTTTCTATAATTACATGATATAATGATTAAAACCTTATAGTATGTTGGTACTTGATTTATAGCACAGTTTCATACGGAAAATTCTTCACAAGAGAACAGGTTGCCGCAAGCTCTTGTAAGCGCACACATGCCGGTCTACAGAAGAAAAAAAATGTAATTTGTGAACAGCAATGGGAGAAATGAGCGACATATGGAAGAATATGGAAGAATATGGAAGCAATGGGTGAATAAGTAGGGGTGATCGGTTCCCGGTTCGGTCTGGTTCCACCTTGAAACCGGGAACCGGACCGGGAGCACCGGTTCCCAAAATTGCGAACCGTGGACCGGACCATTTGGTCCTAGGACCGGGAACCGGACCGACCATCGGTTCCGGTCCGGTCCGGGTCCGGTCCAAAAATCGACTCTACTTTTTTGCACTAAAGAACTAAAGAGTGACCGCGCTCTTGACCAATCAATCAAATTCGATTCCCGGGCAATTCAACAAAACTAACCACACGTGTTTCACATGCAAAATATTCAAACTTCATTCGTGTGATTCACGAGATCTCTTGAAGTCTTAATCTCACATCGAAACTAACAAGGAGATTTTTTCTATAAATAAAAGAGTAACAAAAGGGGTTTTAATGGTCTCTTGGCCACATAAGAGGTTGCTACCTCAAATTGCAACTTTGGTTGCAATAAGTTATCATGTTTATATGTTTTATTAATTCTATGTATATAAATTATATATAAAAAAATTTGGTTCGATCTGGTCGGTCCGGTTCGGTCCGGTTCCCACCTTGAAACCGGGAACCGAACCAACCGGCCACCGGTTCCAAGATTAGGAATCGGGGACCGGACCGCTGACCATGGGAACCGCCCAAAACCGACTGGTTCGGTCCGGTCTGGTCGGTTCTCGGTTCGGGTGGTTCCCGTTGCACACCCCTATGAATAAGTCAACAAACTAATTTTTAACCACTAAAGTTGGCCACAAGGGATTGCCGTCAATCACGAGAAGGTGCACTCTATTTAAGAATTCTTTTGGTTTGCTTTTGCTTTTGGTATGACTCAATACTTTAGAAAAGTCATTAGGAAAATACAAAACAACAAGACTAAAAGAATCCTTGAGGCTAAGCAAGTCCCTAAGAGGTTCCATATCCTCGGGATCTCGGGAATATAAAACAAATTAGAAGGTATTTCCTCTTTCTAGGAAATAAAAAGATATGAAGGGAATTAGCAATACGAAACATGTCAATACATACACGTTAAAATAAGAAAAGTATTTTGATAGTCCGCTGTTACTATAATGCAAATGGGCACATGTAAGAGATCCTCGTAGGGATTAAACTCCCTTGGATTTGTGAGGTTAACCTTTAACTAGGCATCAAGGATCCAAAACCAACCCAAGGTTAGAAGGTTAACCTATTAAGAATTCTTTTACTTAGCTTTCCTTTTCGATATAACCTAATACTTGAGAAAAATCATCCGGAAAAAAACAAAACAACGAGACTAAAAGAAACCTAGAAGCACACGAGAAATTGTATAGTATGGCTGCTAAAGTTGCCGGGTTCCCTAAATTCTGTCACGAGAAATTGTATTGTATGGCTACCGAAGTTGCCGGGTTCCCTAAATTTTGTCTAAAGGTTTTGGCTGTAATTAATTCATATAGAGACACTGTGTACGGAGGGAACAAAAGGCTAGAGCTACAAAGTACAGCCACGGGCGGACTTTCCAATGCAATTTCAGAGGAACGAGCTTCCAAACTATGCTTTCCTGAGAGCGACAAAAATCTAAACTTTACTTCGATTCCACCAACTCAATTAATGATCTCCTCCGCCCCAAAAATGACACCAAAACAGGAGGAAAAAAACACAAAAGGAGAAGAGAAAATGGCACCCGGGCCAGAGTCTTGCCTTTGGCAATGGCAATCTCCTTGAGCACAGGACTCTCCATAACAGCCCAAGCAGCTCCATTCGCTACCAACGGGGACCATGCGCTTACCTGTATTCCCTTCTCCCTGCAATATCCTCTCAATTTCTCTTGTTGCCATGCCACATTCATCTCTACCTAAATCACGGCACACCCATCAAATAAAAAATATTACTTCATCTGAATTTCCTAAAAAAATCTATCCGTGGCAATATGAATAATGAAGAGATTAGATATAGTAAATTGTTCTAATTGCCTGATTAACAGCAGGAGGGATAGTGGCGTGCAAGAGGAGATCAGAGAGCTTCTTGGTGCCAAAATTGCTGACTCCAATGGATTTGGCTAAGCCCAGCTTGAAGCACTCTTCCATGGCTTCCCATGTCCCCTTGATGTCGAATGGCAAGACCTTGCCCTTGAAATCGTACCCTTCGGTTCCTTCCTTTAATCTCACCGGCCAGTGGATTAGATACAGATCCACGTACTCTACCCCTAACCTCCTGATTAAATCGATACACACCAAGGACAAATAAAAATAGAAAAAAAAGGTTAATATCTTGAAAAATCTCAAATTGGTACACGTGTGACAAATTTACCAAAAACTATTTTTTTGACTATGAAAAATTCCAAATTGGTACACCTGTGACAAATTTACCTCGACTAACCATAAAAAACCATAAATTGATATATTTATGACAAATTTACCAAAAACTAATTTATTCGACCGTCAAAAATCTCAAATTGGTACATTTATAATAAATATACCCTATGCTAAATGGGATTGATACCACAAAAAAAATCACAAAAATTGTAAACTATGATAAACGGAGAGTAAAATCCTAAATTGATATATTAATTAATTATCACGTGTCATTTAACTTAATAATTTGACAGTAAAATTTAACGGAAACTAACAGAGGGTAAATTTGTTACAAGTGTACCGGTTTGTGGTAAATTTGCCAAAGATGTACCAGTTTAGGGTTTCTAATGGTCAAAAATTAGTTTGATTTAAATTTGTCACATGTGTACCGGTTTGGGGTTTTTATAGATATTAACAAAAAAAAAACCATGAAGATCAATGAACGCACCCGGAAAAACAGGGAAAGATAAAGTAGCAAGATGGAACATGTTATGTTTTTGCTGTTCTATAAAATATGTTGAGGTAATGACAAAAATTTGACAAACTTCTTAGCATAATAAAAGCTGAAAGCAATCTCCAATCTCCAAAACCCAAATGCATGCAACATATGTCTATTTTGCCATACTTAATATATAACAAAGTGAAAGGTAGTCAATCTGGCAAAGGAAGAAGATTAATTTTTAAGTAATTATCATATATGTTTTCCCATAATGAAATTCTTATACGGTCTTACAAGATTCTTAGGGCCTACATGTTTTCATTCTTTTTTTTTTTTTTTGTTTATGAACAGAAATTTTGTCTTTTTGTTCTCGTGAACAAAAAAAGAACAGAAACGCGTTTGTTTGCGTTTTTGTTCAAAATCAGATTTTTTGTTCCTGAAACACAAAAAGAACATAAATGAGAAACAAAAAAAAAATTGTTTCTTGTTCCAGAAATGATTTTGAAGAAACACTTCTTCTTTTATTTTTCTTTTTTCTTTGGCCGGTCGTTGGCGTCGGCCATGGCCGGTGACCGGCCAAAGAGGGCCGGCGACGCCGTCGAGGGTCGCGACCTCGTCGGAGCGTCGTCGCCCCCAACGAGGCCAAGTGTTGCCGGTGGCCGGCGGCGACGCCTCGCCGGATTTGGGCGAGGCCAAGCTCGCCTAGCCAAGGCGAGACCGAGCCTCGCCGCGTCGGCGAGCTCGGGCTCGCCTAGATCCGGTGAGGTCGAGCCTCACCGGTGGCTGGGCGAGCTTGAGCTCGCCCAGATTCGATGAGGTCGAGTTTGCTTGGGGCCGGCGAGCCTCGCCATGGCCGGGCGAGGCCGCCGGCCCCGTCGGGCCGGGCCGAGGGCCGCCACCGGCCGAAATAAGAAAGAATAAAAAAGAAAGAAAATAAAGAAAAAGAAAATAAAAATATTAAAAATTAAAAGAAACAAAAAAAGAATAAAATTTACCAAACATGTTTCTATTTATTTTTTATTCCCGGAATAAATTTACTAAACGCATCTTTCGGTCAAAAATTGTTTCCGAACAGAAACACTTTTTTATGTTTTTGTTCCCTGGAACAATTTTTGAACAGAAACGTTACCAAATGCGCCCTTAGCGATCGGGACTATAGTTTCATCGTATTGAAAAGTGGAGGAGAGAAGGCGAATCGATGTATTTACTGGAGAGAGTTCTTTAGGGCGGGAAGAACAAGATCGGGATGGGCATCGGTGCACTAGAGCTTGGTGGTGATGAAGATTTGGTCGCGGCTCTTGATGAGCCCCCGATCGAGGGCCTTGGCCACGGCTCGGCCGAGCGCCTCCTTAGTGCCGTAACACGCCGCAGTGTCAAAGTGGTGGTACCCGACTTCGATTGCCTCCAGTAATATGGAAGTCAACTCCTCTGGCAGCGGCCGAGGGATCGCCGCGCAGCCCATGCTGATCAGTGGCATTCTCTCGCCGGAGCTCAGCACCACTTCTGGGACTACGACGTCGTGCATTGTTCTTCTGTTCTATGTTGGTGAGAGAGAGAGAGAGAGAGAGATGGTGGAAAAAATAGCGATTAAAAAATGTGGAGGCAAAGTCTGTTCGAAGGAATACTGATATTTATATCAAGCAGAACAAAATGCCAAGTTTCTTTAATGTATTAAAGTTGACTTGGACTTATGCTACATATGATCCGTGCTCAACAAGAGAGACTTTTTAAATGCTGTCCTCGTTTTCATCGAAAATTTCTTACGATTCTTGCGTGCGGTCAAACTAAATCGTGATTAAGATCACAAGCAAATTTAGGTCATGATTTTTGTACCTGACTGAACTAAATCATGATGTACTTATGTCACATCCACATAAGTAATTTAAAGGTAATCAATCAAATTGAAATTTAAGTACGTTCGATCACACAAAAATATGATTTATGAATTGAGTATCTAATTATTTAATTATTCTTGTCTCGATTTAAGTATCCGAATAATTGCTGTTAATGATTTGAAAGAGTTCTTTTTTTGTGTAACTTGGGATTGTTATTTGTATATATATTTTTTGGCTTGTCGAGATCAATTAGAGTCAAATTGATTGTTCAAAGAAACTTGTTTGGTTATAAAAAAACAAAAATGCAGTGGTCAATTAAATTGACACATGCATAAATAATATAGTTTTACGTACATGAAAATTTTGTGAAGTTGCAGCTAGGCACTTTCGATGGTGTTTGGAATACGTCAATATAGTTACCTTACAACACCCAGGAAAGTATCTCATTGTTTTCGATTTCAAATGTTGAAAACTTAAATCCTATTTTATAGGCCCCTGAAACCATTCCGGAAGCCAAAACCGACAAGTTCACAAGTTTCAAGATACTCCGTATTATTCTGCATTTTTTTAAAAAGAAATTATTAATTAAAAAGTTATCGCACTTCTTGCTATTAAGATGATCTTATCCAGTATTATAATAACAGAGACCCCACAAGGCGCTGATTCTATATGGTTTTTAGTTGTCTCGATTTTAGCTGGAAACGTGACCAATTGGAAATGAGCAATTAATCTTCTGCCAAGTTACCAAAGCGAGTAATGCATGACCAGCGATCCGAAGGAACTCTTTTTGATGCAAAAAATATTAAATTCAGAGAGCTCTTTGGTTGCTTTATATGGTGTCATCTCGATAGTCGATGCCAATTCCACAGGCTCTATGCCTATTAAAACCCATATTTATTGTGTCAAGATTCAAGACCACTTCATTGGCGGATGTTGTGACCTGAGCAAAGTTTCAACACCCAAGGCCACTTAACCGGCGGATGTCTGGACCTATAATTAGTATTCGGACGCTTACTATGGATTCTATAATAGGGGTTTACTTGGGAAGATTGCTTAATCGGTTCTAAAATTGTACAAAATCCCAATGTAGTCCTTTTTGTTGATTTTTGCCAAGTGTTACTTACATAGTGGTGTGCCATGTAGGATGGCCGGCGATGATTATATCACCACATTGGCAACTTCTAGGCGAAAATTGACCAAAAGACTAGTTTAGAATTTCGAGCAAAGATTTAGGTCTAAATTAACAAAATCGAAAATTTCACAACTGCGTACAATAGGTTCATTTGATTGAGTAGTTATTGCAAATTAACAACGATGCATAATAAGTTAATGAAATCAACTTAAATAAGTTAATTACTTCATGTTTGAAATCCATTTCTCTTTCAACCTATTAAATTATTGAGTACTATATATATTTTGGTCGGTCCTACTCTACTTCTACTCTAACTTTCACTCTTAGACTTTTGCATTGCCTCCTTACAAGGCGTGGGAGTCGAAACCCACACTTGAAAATAAATCGTCCCCACCCCCAACTCCTCCAAGAAAGTGAGGATACGAACCCCCCACCTCCCCTTCCATGTTGAAAGTGTGGTTATTGAGGCAAACCCCAGTGGTTACCCAAGTATGATATTATTGGGAATATTTATTGAACAAACGAGCTTCAAGTGTAAGAAGTAACTTGTCTCACAAGATGGTTGCAACCGCATTGAGTATTTTCTTTTTACATATGAGATATCTAAATTAATTAAGTGACACCTTGACTTATCTTCATATGCACATTTTCATTTGTATGTTTAATGCTCAATGTTTAATCTTCCTTTTTATCTCCTGTCCCTCCTTAATTACTATTATCCAAGTTTTAGAGAAGAGATTGCTACAGTGAAAGCACGAGGTTGATTTCATATAGATTTGCAATGTTGAAATACAAAAGAATAGTTGCAATTATTAATTCATCATCCACGAGAGATCACTAGAAAGAGCAATATGTGATCGTCACATATAAATCATAAGAGGTGTTGTCTAATTCAATGATCTCCATCTCAGAGCTCATGACTTGTAAGATCCATTTTTGAAAACGAACATATCGCCAAAAAATCCTCTTCTATGTGGGATTTGAAGCTTGATCTTGTCCAAGTCTTCTTGGCTAAGCCCCCAATTCAAGATTTGTAGATTCGCTTTCATTCTCTCTTTGTTGAAGCTCTTCACTATCACGCTTGCCCCTTACTCATACATCAACCTCAATGCAATCTCGAGTAATTATATTTAGAGTTACACACATATATACATGTGATATATGAGATTAGCTAAATACTTTTCATGGATTAGGATCTATATATTTAGGTCCACTTTCTCATAAAAAATAAAGGACGATGAGAGAGAGAGAGAGAGAGAGAGAGAGAGAGAGAGAGAGAGAGAGAGAGAGAGGTTGATGCTTTTTAATGATAATATGGGTCTTACATATTTAGATTTGGTTTTGTCATGCCGCCAAAAAAATAAATAATTATGATGACAGTTAATAAAGAAATAAAGAAAAAAAAGTAAATTTGAAGAGCCTTTTAAAGTTAGTTTGGTAACACTTTTGTTTTGTGGAATAGTTTTTTTTTCTTCAGAAATAGTCTTTTTCTATTTCTATTCCACATAACAATTTCTGAATAAAAAAAAGGTGTTTGGTAAATATATAAAATTTCTATTCTCGGAATGAAAAAAGAATAGAAATGCGTTTGGTAAGATTCAATTTTTTTTTTTTTTTATTTATGTAATGTAGGATTTCTTTTAATTTTTTTCTTATTCTTCCTTACCTTTGCCGACCGTCACCGTCGATGTTGCCTATGGCGGTCGTTGGCGGCATGTGGCGATTGACGCCATTGGTGGTCATCGGCGACGGGGTCGATTGGCGGTGATGGCGGTAATGGTAGTCGAGTGGGGCGGTAATGGTAGTCGTAGTGGGGGCGGTTGATTGGTGATGGGTGGCAATGGTTAGTGGCAATGACAGTTGGTGGTGGGGGGAGGTTGGATAGCGGGTGGGGGCGGCGTTGATGATTGGCGCCGCCGTCGGGGGCAAAGCGGCGGAGGGGGTGGTGGTAGGCAAATAAGAAGAAAAGAAGAACATAAAAAGAAAAGAAAAAAAAACTTGTTTTTAGAAATTTTTCTCGGGAATAAGAAGCTCCTTTTTTTTTTTACTTTTTCTTTCTGTTCCAAATCCATTCTCCGACCATTTTTCTATTTCGAGGATTAGAAAAATTAATTGTTGTTATCAAACGGATTTCTATTTTTTTTTGTTCAAAAGAACAAAAATTGATGGAACAAAAGAACAAAAATTGAGAGAAACATAACGTTACTAAACAAGGTCTTAGTATTTGGAAGTTGAAAAGGGGGAAATAAATAATTCGTTGAAGAGCCTTTTAGTATTTGGAAGTTGAAAAGGTAAAAATGACTAATTCTTTAATTAAATCACTATATAGGTCAAAAAAATGCGTAAGAGCAAGACCACGCTAATCTAGAATCACCAGACAAATTGCATTGTGTGGTTGCCAAAGAAGCCGTCAACAAAACCTGTTATATCTTTGTGGTATTTATTCATGCACCAAGCTTTTAATCCTTGAAACTATATCGACAGGGACCTGCATGGCGGAAGATGTTACACATTGCCTTCTCATGAAATAAGCAAATGCAATTTCTTCTTGCGGCTACCTATATAACCAATGAGGAAATTTCTAAACTAAAAATTTCCTTTATAAACGAAATACATCACTTTCTTTTTCCAAATGTCATGTTCCCTACCCGAATGCGTTTACCTATAATTTGGGGTAGTTAGCAAATAAACGGTTGAAATCAATTCATTTATGATTTTGTTCCAAATTTTGGAGAGAATAATTCTTTTAAGATTATGAAAACCATTTCACAAAGGTCCAATTTGACTGGGCTAGCACTTGGTTTTGATGATCAAATTACAGTATCTCCTACTCCGAGTAACCATGGAAACCATATCTACTTCTTTATAAGTGGAGTCTTGCAAAACACAAGTGAACAGAGAAAGAAAAATTGCTTGAGCCACGGTTTTTCCTTTGGTGATAGCAATCTCCTTGAGTAGAGAATCCTCCACAGCCACTAATGAACCCTAAGGAGCTCCATTTGAGCTTAATGGGGTCCGCTTTCATCTCCACCTAAGTCATGATTAACCCACAAGGAAAAAGAAACAAACCTGGAAGAAAATCTTGATTTGATATTTTATTTGACTCAAAGATCGAAATAGGATGATCGAGTTTTCCTGTATCTGGTTAACAGCAGGAGGGATCGTGGAATGTGTGAGGAGCACTATTCCATGGCCTCCCATGTCCATTTCATGTTAAATGGCGAAATTTTGCTTCCTTTGGGGGGAAATCGGACCCTTTTCTATTTAAATCTTCCTTAAATAAAAAAAGAAAATAAAAACATGAACACAATATGAAAAATAAAAAAGCGGAAAAAATATTATAGAGGAAATATTGGGAAAAAAAAAAAACTAATGCACACTATTGATAATTATAAATACCAAAGTGAAAAATAATGTTTATCGGGTCTATTTTTCTATGGAAGAAATTGTTATAGCTAATTACCGACTTAGCAGTTATTAGAACTTTATATAGTGTCAAGGAGCAAAATAAATAGGTGGACATCAAAAGGCAATTTAGCAACTATTTATTGGAGAGACTTCTTGAGAGTGGGAAGAACAGGACCCGGATAAGCGCCAGTGCACCAGAGCTTCGTGGTGATGAAGATGTCGTTGCAGCTCTTGACAAGCCCTCGGTCCAGGGCCTCAGCCATGGCTTGGCCTAGCGCTTCTTCGGCACAATAGGATGTGGATAGGGCTAGTAAGAGCACATAGATGGGGTGAATAGGTGATCAAAGAAGTTTTTGCGAAACTTAACAGAATAAATCAACTTCTGAGGATAATAGACTGAAGGTGTGAAAGACTATAAACTGTTATATAACGCCACGCATTAAAGTAAAGAGATTAGGGAAAGATAATCAAAACACAAGGTTTATAGTGGTTCGGCTTAAACCAAGCCTATGTCCACTCTCCCACACTAACAGTTCACTGGCTGGATTCCACTAAGAATCAAAAAAGAATTTACAACCTCATGTCCTTGATTCCACAGTATAGAGACTCAGCTACACTTCCTCAAGGTCTCACAAGAATTTAATCTTTCTTTTGAGTACAATTTGAGCTCAACAATTGAAATAGCAAAGAACTAGGAGTTTCAAACTTTGAAATTTTTTTTTCATGCACACACTTGAATAACTTGAGCGTCTTCCTTATATATTCCTCTATGCCTTCATAACCGTTGGCACATTCCAAAGGAATTCTTCCAATCTACCCGTTGGACAAAATCGATTAAGGAGATCTTGAGTTATTTAAGGAATGTGATGATAGCCAACAAATCCTGCTCGCCCATACAATCAGAATCTAGGTTTCCATAAGTAGAATCTTCAAAGTATACTTCGTCAATCATCAAATCTAATTACTCGAATTGATTTCAATAGGAATAATTGATCACATGATGCTTTCTCTAGCCGTGAGATCTTCTTTAACCGTACGAATTAAATCCTTAAAGATATACTCGCATCTGGATAAGTCTTCTTCAACGGATAAAAATTTTCTTCGTCGGTCTAAAAACTATCAGTGAGGGCAGACTTTAAATCTTGAGTCTGAAGGTCTTTAGACTTTGACGATAGAGTTTGCAAGTCTTCAGACTAGATTGATGGAAATATTTTGTCAACTTCAAAATAAATTATGAAGTTTTCTCCAACAGATGTCGCTGTGTCGAAGTGGCATTGCCATGTCAGGCTTCGGCCGAGGGATTGTGTACGTTTTGAGCCCAATCAGCGGCATCCTCTTGCCCGAGCTTAGCACCACTTCTGGGACCACGACTTCTTACATTGGTGCTTTATGTTCTATGTACATGAGAGAGAGAGAGAGAGAGAGAGAGAGAGAGAGAGAGAGAGAGAGGTGGGGAATCTAGTGATGGAAAGTCCTTTTCACTCGCAGTATGCGGGCTGTGCTTGGAGACCATATGCCTTGCACCAAGCCGAGGGGTCCCGAACGGTTGAGGTAACTATTGAAAGTGATTTCAATCATAAAGAGAAAGATATTGACGTGCTAAAGGTGTTGAACTTTAGCGTATCCAAATATACCGTGTCAACGTTGGTTGCTTGGGGAGCACGGATCGCGGTAGATTACCTGAACTGCCGATCGAAGATGACCTAACTACAAAGCAAGGAGTGCTTTGTGAAGTTTGAGTTTCAGGTTGGGTTGCCATACGACGTTTTGGTGATAGTATTGATCGAGGCGTTCGGACAGCGATATCACTTGGGTTTTCTGTGATGTTTTGGCTGTTGCATTTGTGGTTAATGCTGAGTAGAAGCCTCGGAGCCATTGATGGGCTTAGAGCGTGCCAAATGACAAGCACATGTCCTCATGTCACCCATTTCAACACTTCGATTTTAAAAAATGACTAGATGTCCCCACAATAACCACTTCCGAGCCGTCAAAATTGCTGTCACATATCACATTTTACATCTGACTCCTAAAAATTGCCCTTGCACATCACAATACCACATCCAAACACTAAATCACACATCATAGTAACACTGCTCTAAGTCACACTTCATAATAGCACCACATCTTTGAGATCGAGTGTTAATTTTTCCCTCGTTGAGCCCTAAATTTCGAGACGAGCCATAAATTGTCAATCTAAACCCCCATTAGGGTTCTAGTACAACTTTTGAGCCCTAAATGGCACATCAAAGTACTATTCGAGCCCTACATTTCTCGCCAACCTCCACATTTCCCAGTGAAGCCCCAAATTTCCTATCGAAGCCCTAATAAATGAGTTCGAGCCCTAATTTCATCATAGGTGAGGGGGCGAAGAGGACAAACCTACGCGATGACCGCCTCTAGGCGTGAATGACATTGGAGAGAAGGGCATTGGATATGGTGGAATGGAGAGGAATAGCGACGGCTAGGTTTGGTAAGCCAAAAAATAACCTAAACAATGTTGTTTAACATCAAAGAAAAACAATGTCATTTAGGTTAGCCAAGCCAATGTGGATGGGCCACGTTGTTTTTGTCGTCCACGTGTGCTTTTTATTTATTTATTAAATATATGTTGTCGGAAAATGCCACTTATGCAATTTGGCAGGATTTTTTCGCTGTTGGCACTTAACTGATCCATTTTGCTCCAATTTTGACATTTAAATATCAATTTTCTAACTTTTGACATTTAATTGTCCCTCCATGTGGCACTCCAGATGTCGTAGACTCTATAAAATGACATAACTAATGTTTGACTACATTTAGATTAAGTCTTGCATTTGAGGTTTAGAGATTTTCATAATCGTGATAGCATTTTCTTTTCTTTTATTATATACGCTTATTCCCATTCACAGGATCCAATCCTGGGGACAATGTTCAATTGTTGTCTGAGACGGCTCGGTTAATATCTTATGTCCCTTTAACTACTTGATTTGTCCACTACCTTACTTAAGTTGTTTGTATTTGGTAACTTAAATGTTTGATTCCTTTCGTAAATGCGTGAACATGTGGATGCCTATCATAAAATAAAATTTACCTAAGATCATGTGAAAAATTTTCCTTAAAGGAGAAAAAGATAATAATCATTTGGCATTAGTTTTGCGACATCCGATTTCACAATTCTAGTTTCAATTGAATAAGTTAGGCATTTCATCTTCGCGTCTATAGCTCTTTTTTCTGAGTTGGCGACTTACGAGATAACTAGTCTATCAGGTAAAGCCGTTAAGGAATCTAAACACAATCGACTTGAGAATTCGACCAGGAATCGACTGCTCAACCGTGCTAATTTGTAAGGGTTATTGCAGCATAGATCGATGAGAGATTGGTGATAGGTCAACTCAACAAAGGCATGTGATTAAGTGTGGGTGATTTCACTTGATTTCACAAATCTTGTCGATCGGCACTAGACCGCTTCCTTTGTCGTTTTGGTACTTTGTGTCCGTATTTGAAACCTTGAGATTTCTACGATAACCGAGAGTTGTCAATGTGTTGAAGATGCACTTTGTGGCTTGAAAACAATCGACCATAGGTCAATTGCACGAAAAGTTCCTAAAAGCTACCCGGTAAATTAGGACGTGCTAAAGTCGCGCTAGATTGAAATTAACCGAGAAATTGAACTCGATTTTAGAAATTGAAAGTTATGACATGTCACAATTCATTTTAGGAACGTTGATCCAACCTCAAAAGATTTTTCTACAAATCGAGATTTTTGGTAGAAAAGCAAAGTAAGGCCGTTTTTGTTCGAGATAGTCAGAGAACCGCCTTTGATCGCATCTTTGGCCGTCAAGTTGGATCATTGATAGGGAAAATGAGATGAGATGGAAGAGGACACCTTGATGGATTTAATTGGGCTTCAATTGGATTTGTTTTGTTGAGAATTGAATGAAATTGATTGAGATTGAAGTGGAAAATGTAACAAATTCATATGCCCCATGGACCCAACATTTTTGGACTACCTAAGAGCTTTTAGAATGGGCATATTTGTCTAGAAATTGTTGGTGGAAGACAACTATTATGGTGGGCCATGCTTGAGGGATTAAAAAAAAAAAAAAAAAGAGAGAAGAGAAAAGTGATCCCCCCTTGTTCTCTCTCTCCTCCATCTCTCCTTGCCGTGCGAAGAACTTAGCAAGCCAAAGCAGCAGGCCCTCTCGTCGCCGTTGTCGCTCACCGAAGTTGGAGTTGTCGCCGTTGCACGCTGTCGCAACCCGTGCCTCACCGCGTGCACCTCCGCCTCCCTCTCTCCCTCCTGTTGCTGTCGACTTCTTCTTCTCCTTCTTGGTGCTGCCCGACGTCCCAACAGATCTGGGAAGACGCCGGAGCAATCAGCAAGCCGTTGGACCGACCATGATGCCATTGCCCTTCACTGTTTGCCGCTGTGCTGCCGTCCTCGCACGCCGCTGTTGCCGCGCGTCTCTACCTCCCTCATGCTGTTGTCCCTGCTTGTCCTCACCTCCAAGAGGCTGTTTGGCTAGCTTAGGCTGTGATTTAACAACCCCTACCACGGTGTGACTCCACCTAAACCTGTCGGAGCTTTGCTTAGCCCTTATTGCCCTTGCTCGCCTCAACCAGCCACTGTTTCCCCCCTCCATTGGCACCAACACAACAGCTAGAAAAATGGGTATCGCAGCGGAGGTTTGGCCCATTTTGGCCAACTTCCCGATCTCGGAAGCTTAGCTCATCTTGAGGAATGTCGACCCCCGCAACATTCCCATTGTTTTGGTCCGTTCGGTTCTTTAATCGGGTGAGTTTAGCCTATAAACCTTGATTAGAAGGTTAATGATGCTTATTGGATGTTTAGGTTAAGCTAAATGAGATTAGGTTGATGGATTAGGCTGCGCATGATAAAATTTCTGAAATAGATTCTAAAATCAAAGAAACCCGTTTGATAATGACTCAAAATTTCTATTTCGAAAACAAAATCCGTTTGATAATAGAAAAAAAAATTTCTATTTCTATGAATCATGCTGTCCCCATCCTTTTAACTCATTCTTCTTGGTGCTTGTGATGGTAATTTAATTTGGTAAAACTTGGTAAATCACTTTAATTTATATTGGTAATTCGATAGAGTAGTTAGGAACTTCAAAACATTAGCAATTTATGTAAATAAAAGCTAGTAATTAGTATAAAAAATGCTACTATGAAAACTATAAAAGATTTGGTATTTTCAAATGCTAATATGCAAATAGTGAATATATTTATTCTCCTCATTCAAGATTCGGGTTTAAGTCACTACACTTTTTTGCATTCTTTTGAGATCACGAAGTGATTTTATGGTAGGTACTAGTTGACATGGAGGGATGCGTAATTTACGAGAGACTCGAAATTAATAAAATGGAAGTTGTGCTAGAAATAGAAATTGATTAGATAACAACATAGGAAATCCTTAAATACAAAATAATAGTCGAAATAATACTAATACATTACAAAAGTTGAAAATATAATTTCATGGAATTTCTGGCATATTATTATCCATTGCCATTTTATTGGCAATAGTTTTCCTAAGCGTATTTATTTAGTTTCCCTCCTCGGTCAGCTAAATGTTTGCAAGCTCATCCTGCGTAGGTTCAGCCAAGTACATTGGATCTCCATATAGGGAAAAGTTCTTATCCATCTTGTCTTGATTACGGATGTAATTATGGATGGCATAACATGCAATTATGATATGTGCTTGCTTTTGAAGTGCAAATGAGGGCATGTGCCTCAAAATAAAAAAGCGATTCTTCAATGCCGCAAATGATCTTTCAATGACATTCCTTAAAGAAGAATGCCTATAGTTGAACAATTCTCTTGCAATTGTTGGCCGTCTCACTTTACCCCTATACTAATTTAAATGATACCTGTCACCTTTAGAAAGAGTTAAAAATCCCGGAGTTGCTGCATAACCAAAATCCATGACATAGTATTTTCCTACAACAATGTATTCATACATTAGTCATAATTTATAATTATAAATATGATCACAAACAAATACCTGGTGGCGGCCGAGGAAATTCCAAGTGAGAAGTCTCCAGTGCTGCTGCAAGCACTCCACAATCGTTGGCAGAGCTTTCCCAACCAGCATATACAAAAGTAAATTTCATATAAAATGAACAAATGCACAGCACATTCTGAGTGGTGGTGCTTTTCCTACCTCTAAATGGGATTTGCTTCGACACAGGTACAGAAGCATGAATGTGGGTGCCATCAATAGCGCTTATACAACCATGTCATTTTATCAAAGACTAGTATTATACAAAATTATCAACTAAATAAAATTAATGGTGTAAAGGAATATATGAGAATTCTACCTTGAAGTAACGTTTATGCTTAGGATTCATAAGAATCTCTTGTGGGACAACATCAAAGGAATGTGGTATGATAACCTCTTTTGCCAATTTGAAAACTACTTGCAATACTTTAGTGAAGTATTTGCTTATAGTTTGTCCCGAACGTTTGAATCTCTCACATAAATCTTTATTCGAGTTATTGTGACAAATCATAGATAAGAAAATCCTGATTTGTTCATCTACCCTAATATATCAGATATCTTCCAACCAACCTTTTCCTTCATTAGACCACAAAAGGTTGAGAAAAACATGTCTCTCCATTCTAAAAGCTTCATATACTCTATCGGAATGCCCATGAAGAACCTCCCTTATCCATTGCGGTCCTGATAATGAGCTGTCCCTAATAGGTTCTCTCGTGTGCATGGACATATCCACTGGAACAGTGGCCAATCATGCTATCAGTATATCAAGATCAAAATCATCAAAATCCTATCCAATTGATTCAACCAATGCTACTTGACCATTAGACATGCTACTTTCACCCTCATCCATATTACCTATATCATCACACAAAATAAGAATATAAACCCATTAGATAATGACTCAAATAGTAATCAACAATAACAATAATGTCATCATAATTGCAACGTAAAAACATAAACAAACAAAGTCTCAAATACATAAGTCATGGAATGAAATTAAACAAAATAGAAATCTATAGCATGTTTCTTAACAACTACTCAAAGAGATTCAATAAGTCCACGCCTCCTTTCAGGTAGAGTAATCATGAAAGCCTTTCTCCAAGTGGCATTAAGGCATGCCTGATTCATAGTCTTATTTTAAAGATTCTGCTCTAAGTCAAGCATGCCATTTAGAACGGTGACCACAACTGCTATGGAGTAGGGGTCTACAGGAGGTGGGGCTACAGGAGGTGGGGCCTATGAGGTTATGGAGTCACTTGTTGATTGGGCGGTCCTTAATTTGATCATTTCTTGAATGGCTTTCATGGTGACACCGAGTTCATAGTTGTTACTCTTTCTTCTCCTCTTGAAATTTGGAGTTCTATTCAACTTGTGTTTCTCACGAACTGGGGTGGGAGTCGCGTCAGATGCAAGGACTCCTGTATCAACATAGTTTTCATTAGATTCCTCGCATCACCTACCATAGCACCACCACCATTATCGCCACTAACACCATTGTCTTCTCCATCTGAGATCACATACTCTTCTGCATTTTCTTCTGCATACTCCCCGGTAGCATATGTATCACCAAACACAATATAAAGGTTTGGATACTGAGGAAACCCATCATTCTTGAATTTAGCCCATTCAATACTATCCTGCAAATTTCATTGAAATGACATACATGAATAATATAATTGAAGCTTACACCCACAATAAGAAAAAATGGACCCAAGTAAAGTGATACCTTAATGTGAGAATCCTATACACTTGAATCCTCCACAGTAACTATTTTGTTGACATTATCCCATCCAAATCCAGATTGTGAAAGAAGTTTCTTAAAACTTCTATATTGCTTCTTTAGTTTGTTTACCCTATTTTTCAATTGAATTACATTATAGTGGAGTTCTGTTTGTTTATTGAACTCGGCATGTATGTTATTCCACCCTACTTTGTTGTAGGTACAGGTGGGGCAATTTCCCTTTGTCACCTCTTCCACCAACAAACTTATAAGCACATTGGTCAAAGACTCAGTCCACTTTGCTATAAATGATTCTTTGTAGGATGCCATTTAACATTAACTGAATCAGTATTCAATGAAATATATCAGATGATGCACCAATTCAAGAACAAAAGCTTGTGATTAACAACAAGCACATCATGAAGGATAAGCTGAAATTAGAAGTTAAAGAATAACAAATAACAAAAAAAAAAAAACAGTTACATAAGATTATTAGAAGCTAAATGGTGAAATTTATAATACAACAGTGAATGCTTTATTGCACAAAATGCATGGAATCCAAAAGCAAGTCACTCCTGGCTTTAGAGTTTGCACCAGCAAGAAATTGATACAATACATAAGACTTCTACTAAGCAATGTCAACTAGGGATTCAAGGGGAACAAATAAATGGAATGCAAACCCCTTTAATCTATCCCATATCTGCAATAACACAAGCATAGACAACGAAATAAACATAACAAAGGTCACTGAGGTGTCCTTAAATATCTCATAATCCACGTGAAAATCAACCAACACCTGCCCTGCCTGCACAACATACACCTAAAAATCCAAAACCAAAACATGGAGAAAGTTTTCTATGTTGTACTTGCAATTTGCAGAGCAACAAAATGCAGTCCAAATAGCCATTCTTCACTTTCCTCATAACATTTGATGCATTTAAAAATTCAAAGGTGATCATAGGCTTCACTATAAAGAAGGCTAGACATGGATTTGAGGATGACAAACAGAAATCAGGCAACTATCATCTGTGAAATTTGTTTGGTTCCTTGAAATTTGCCCACGCACATTTTTCTGGAAGCCAATCGACAAGATCAACCATTGGATTAGCAAGAGTAGCCTGAATTTAATGGAACATCATAAGCAGCTACGCGCTACCCTTGTGTATCATACAACATGCAGGGAGGTAGATGGTAGGATATACCTTGATTATTAACTTAAGACATTGTAGACTCAACATCCGAATGCATGATATACAAAACTAAGGATATAAATGCAAACTAAAACCATTTATTAACACAATGATTATGCTGTCCCATTTAACACACGAGATTATGCTGTGACGGTGTTGAATTAAGCTATTGTTCCACGGATATGATCTAAAGAGAAAGCATAAAACTTGCCAAATACGTGATAAGCTTACCCAAACAACGAGCAACCACACTTCAATATTGGCTTAACCATATTTTATTAGCAGACAGCAGAAATAACTAAACTGATTCACATGACCTTATCCTTACATAAGGTCATGACTCTGTGTCCTTGATCTAGCAACGGCCAGCTCGCATCACCGAATCTCAAATTCCAATTACAGGACAACAACCAAGCACAACAAAGAACACGGGCGAAACATGTCGTAGCTGAAAGTAGCCCCAAGAACGCGGGCTTCTCGCTTCTCACTCTGGCCCGAGTGAAATCTACCTAAGACTCACAGCACAAACACCAACCATTCGCAATCACTCTCACATTCCCAACCTCACCGAGAAACAGAGCAACCCAGACTTGTAGCACAAATTGTAGAGCACAAGCACATAACAAGCACAAAACAACCAAGAAATAGGCAAAAAGGGAAGGATCAATCGAACCTCGTGAAGAATCGAAAGTAGAAAGGGGCAACGACGATTGGATCTGCAGAATTGAGAGCGGAAGGGGATGCAAACGAAGATGGGTGACAAAGATGGGCGACGGCGACAATGACTGGAGTTGGGTGACTAGATCCGCGGAATCAAGAGCGGAAGGGGATGCGGATGAAGATGGGCAAAGGAGATGGGCGACGGTGACGGTGATGGCTATTGGAGTTGGGCGATGACGATGGCTACTGGGTGATGGCGACTGGAGCGCGACTGGGGACGCGGACGGATGAGGCGGGTTCGACGGGATGATCGGAGCAAATTGACCAATTGAGATGAGTGGTGACATGGCGAGATGAGCGGCGAGGATGAATAGCTTCGTAGTCACTAGGGTTTTTGGTTGAGGTGAGGAGAAGGAATGGGAAAGCAATGGTAGTGAGGAGAGAAGGAGTTGACGTCTACTGAAGGAAGAAAGTGGATGGATAAGAAACAATTTCTATATCTACTTTAGAAATAGAGAAGCTAAATTTTTTAGCTTTTGATTTTTCCTCCAAAACAATTTTTGAAACAGAAATCTATTTTAGAAATAGAGAAATTAATTTGCGTTACCAAATGATTTCCGTTCCAAACTTGTTCTGGGGAACAGATAAATTGAGAAATAGAGAAATAGAAATTTTACCATGCGCAGCCTTAGTTTAGTTAAGTATTGATTAGATTAAGGAGTGTGATTAATTTAATGCATAATTAATTAAGGCTAAGTAGATGTTTAGATTAGTATAATCTTATTTAGACCTTAATTGATTATTTTAGATTAATTAATTATTTCGAATTTATTCAATTATTTAATAAAATTTTATATTAATTTATATTAATTTAAATATTATTATTTAATTAATTTTTGGAATAAATTTAAATATTTATTATTTTCCGGAAATTTTTCCAAGATCTTAAATTATTAGGATTTCACGTTGATCGCTGCTATGTATTCAAATTATGAATTTGATGGGTGAATATTGCAAATTGAGTATTGATTGTGAAAAATATGGACTTTATTCAGAAAAATCCTTGGTGTCGGGTTTGATACCAAAATTGGATTTTAAGAATTATATTAAATGGTGGGGTTTGAAAAATTAAGATATTAGTTTTCCGGTTTGAAATTAATATGCCCCCACACATGCGAATGATTTTTGGAATATTTTTAATATGAAGAAAAGAGGCCGGGATCACTATTTTAGATGGAAGCATTGAATGAAATGCAAAGTGTCTTAGGCCGAGTATGAATTTACTATGTGTTAATTAAGAGGAAATTGTCATGAGCTGTTGAGTCGGACTTGCCCTTATATGGGATGCCCCATATAACGGATGCGGGTCGCAGTAGATTTTGGGCACATGCTCCTTTAGGAACGCCATCGACGTAGTGACGAAGCCGTGCTCCAAGGTGGGGAGACGATGCCTGGCTAAATGCCAGTTAGATATCCAAATCGCGAGTAGGCTATGCCCATATGTGGCAGTGAATAACAATTTGAATGTATGCTGAGTGTTATTGATGAGCCCGATTATGGGACGTGTTTTAATGATTTGATCTTATAATTAGGACTCTTATGGTTGTTGGTTATGTGAAAATGTTTACGTTCCGATTGTTTAAGTTCTTATTACTGTATATGGTTAAGTAGTATGAACTGTGCTTAAGTAGTATGAACTGTGCTAACCTGCATGAAAGAATTGAGGTGAAGGTGAGTCTCATTGTTTGTGATGGTGTGGCTAGGCCATCTTGGGGTGTATTTCCTTTCCAATAGGGGTTTAAGGGGTGAACTTGCTGAGACAATGTCTCACCCCGTTTGTGGGCTTACATTTTCAGGTCCCTAGTGGACGGAGCGGCCAGTTCGTTATGGTGGGCATTGTGGAGTTACAGATAGGGGTGTGCATGGTCCGGGCGGGCGGTTCCCGACCTAGAACTGGGAACCGCCCGCTAAGGACCGGTTCCGAAAAATCGGAATCGGGATCCACCCGTTTGTTGCGTGGATTCACCCGGGAACCGGACCGCCGGTCCGGTCCGGTTCTCGGGTGGATCCATGGAACCGATTTTGACGCCAAAAATTTTGGTTATCAACAAAAAACAATTTTGGTTTCCAAGACTTGGAATCATCACTCCAGCCCATTCCTTTCCCCGTCATTTCCCGATTCCATTCCATTCCACCGTGCCAAACTGAACATAATAGTCGACCAAAAAGCCTCTCGTGATCAGTGGCCACAGCCTCAAAACCCCCAAAATCTTCCGAGTTGCAACTCAAAACCAAACAGAGACCAAGCCAAAAGCGATGCGATAAAACTAAAGAACGGACCTTGATGTGAAGCGTGCCTCCGCCTAACTTCCTCCCGATGTTGCTGTGAACTCCAACCAAGCGGTGTTTTCGTTGAAGCAAAGCTCCTTTCGACGCCGAGAGCCGCCGGAGGGAGAAGCAAATCAACACGGTACTACAATTGCAAGTCTTTCATTACTATACAAGGCCGTAGATAATTAAATCACCCGCACAAATGTGAAGGGGCGGACAGCGATGGCGGAGGAGCAACAGCGGCAGCGCCGGCGTCGAGGCTCAGGGAGGAATCAAAGACGAAGGGAGTCGGGATTGAGCGTCGGCGAGGGGGGCGGACAGTAGAGGTGGAGGAGCAGCGGTTGTGGCGAGTGGCGACCGGCGCGAGGGGGACGGACAAGGGCGGAGGAGGAGCGGCGGCGACGGCGGCGTGGATGCTTGGTGAGGAATCGAAGACGAGGAGAAGAGATTGAGGAAGAAACAGAGAGATAATCAAAAATTGAGGAAGAAATCGGAAGAGAATCAAGAGATGAGACGCAAATTAGGGCTTCGTACCTTGTTGAGTGACGGAAAAGGGGCTCGCCGCTCGATCAAGAGTTCTTGCGAGGCGGAGGAGCAGCGGTTGTGGCGAGTGGTGACGGCGCGAGGGGGCGGACGGTGGCGGAGGAGCAGCGGCGGCGGCGTGGATACTCGGGGTGGAACCGTGGAATCGAAGACGAAGAGAAGGAAAGGAATAGAGAGAATCGAAGGCTGAAGAAGAAGAAACGTGAATTAGGGGCGGGGGGCTTCGCGACTTTTGTTTTTTTTGTTTTTAATTATAAATAGTACCGGTCCGGTCCGGGTGGGCGGGCGGGCGGATCCGCCCACGGAACCGGAACCGGACCGGTTCCCACCGGTTCTCAACAATTGGACCCGGAACCGGACCGGTTCCCTCAAGAACCGCCGGTTCCGGGCGATTCCGGTCTGGTTCTGGGTGGTCCAGGCGGTTCCCGGGTCCAATGCACACCCCTAGTTACAGAGGTGAAGTTGAAGGATTGAATATCGTGTTTGACTTGTAGGTCGTAGGATGATCCCTTTTTATAAGCTGGCCTTTTGTAGACTTTTGGTTATAGACCTCTGTTTGTAAACTTCGTTGGTTTATTTAAGTGTTTGGTTGTGATTGATTGTTTGCTTTTCTATCCCAAGTTAATTGTTGTTAGGGGATTTGTTTCGCTTTCGCATGCGTAATAAAATGAATGGGTCGGTGACGTGTCCTGAGATGTCACATATTCGATCGACCGCAGAGGGATGCGTGCGCACTCGGGGTTCGGGCGTGACAAGTTTAATCTAGTGTAATCAATCTCTGAATCCAATTCTCTAACTTGCAAAGGTGAAAGTGATCTCTCAAGCTTTATCGAACTCCTAACCATCCTAGTAAATAGCTTAGCAGTAACTCTAAAAGAATCATGAATGAATAAGAAAAACAAAATTGCTATTTATGGAGTTTAGGAGAATCAATGTGAAGCATAGCCGCCTCCACAAGAGGATTATTTGTGCCCACATAGCAATCCATTAGCTCCCTCAAGATTCACCTTGGGATGACCACAATAGTAATCAAAATAAATGTCGTGATTATCACATAACATATGTTCAACACTCAAGTCCATATCCTTCAAATTTTGGCCATGAGCAAGTCAATGACTCATGTTAAGTACTAAGAAGGGTAAAGGAAATAATAATCACACGAAAATCCAGTTTTTGTGCTTTGCAAAGAATTTTAGAAAAAAAAAAAAGTGGGGTCAAATTGACACGTAAATAATGATGTGACTTATATTTTACATTGGCAATCCAAAGTAAAAACAAGGGCTAGAGATCGTATTAGGACGGGCAAGTTGGGGTTATGAGGATCCATCAGAGTCAAATTGGGGTTGTTCAAAGTAAAATGGAAAATTCAAGGGCTAGAGATCTTTCTATTTACAGGATGCCTTGTTACTTGCTAGAAGTTTACACATGATCATAGAAACTATGAAAGAAACTATGAAAGCATAGGTATTCAAGCATCACCATCCCAGAGCTCATCCAGTGATTTGTAAGGCCCCTCTTCAGAAATGTACATGTCACCAGGACATCCTCTTCTCTGTGGAATCTGAAATTTGATTTTGTCCGAATCCTCCTGGCTAAGTTCCCATTCTAAGATTTGCAGGTTCTCTTTCATTCTCTCTTTGTTGAAGCTCTTCACTATCACGCATGCTCCTTGCTCGTATATCCATCTCAGTGCAACCTTCATATGTATGCATGTATATAGGGTATAGTATGCAAATTGGAGATAAGAAAATGCAAATCACGCAATCCATGAAATTAGTTGAGTATTTCATAAATCGTGATCATGCTACTACTTATTTATATGGGCCTCCTCATCAGAAAAGAAAATATGAAAGGTAGCTAAAGTTTCTTATCTTCCCTTAATTACACGCGGACAGAAAGATTGGAAAATACTTTTGTAATGATCGTCTTACGGTAGGGGTTAGCAATGTTACAAGACCAACTACGAATTTTTTTCTATAATTACACCACACAATGATTAAAACCTTATAATACGTATTTCATACGGAAAATTCTTGACAAGAGAACATGTTGCCGCCAGTTCTTGTAAGCGCACACATACCGGTCTACAGAAGGAAAAAATTGCTAATTTGTGAATAGCAATGGGAGAAATGAGCGACATATGGAAGAATATGGAAGCAATGGGTGAATAAGTTAACAAAGTAATTTTTAACCACTAAAGTTGGCCACTAGGGATTGCCATCAATCACGAGAAGGTGCGCTCTATTTAATAATTCTGTTGGTTAGCTTTCACTTTCGGTATGACTCAAACTTTAGAAAAGTCATCAGAAAAATACAAAACGACAAGACTAAAAGAAACCTTGGACCAAGTAAGTCCCTAAAAGATTTCATATTCTCGGGATCTCAGGAATGTAAAACAAATCAGAGGATATTTCCTCTTTCTAGGGGATAAAAAGATTTGAAGTGAGTTAGGAGTGCAAGACACGTCAGTATAGGCACATTAAAATAAGAAAAGCATGTGGACAGCCTGCTGTCATTGCAATGCAAACGAACAAGTGTAAGTATGGGTTAAACTCCCTTGACTTTTGGTGAGGTTAACCTTTAACCAGGTAATCAAGGATCCAAAACCAACCCATGCTTAGAAGGTTAACCTTTTAAGAATTCTTTTACAGCCACGGGCGGACTTTCCAATGCAATTTCGGAGGGACGAGCTTCTAAATTATGCTTTCCTGAGAGCGACGAAAATCTAAATTTTACTTCGATTCCACCACTCAGTTAATGATCTCCTCTGCCCCAAGAATGACACCAAAATAGGAGAAAAAACACAAAAGGAAAGATAATATGGTACCTGGGCCACAGTCTTGCCTTTGGCAATGGCAATCTCCTTGAGCACAGGACTCTCCATAACAGCTAATGTACCCCAAGCGGCTCCATTCGCTCCCAACGGGGACCATGCGCTCACCTGTATTCCCTTCTCCCTGCAATATCCTCTTAGTTTCTCCTGTTGCCATGCCACATTCATCTCCACCTAAATCGCCGCACACCCATCAAATAAAAATATTACTTCATCTGTATTTCCTAAAAAATTCTAGCTATGGCTACATGAATAATGAAGAGATTAGATATAGTATATTCTTCTAATTGCCTGATTAACAGCAGGAGGGATATTGGCGTGCAGGAGGAGATCAGAGAGCTTCTTGGTGCCAAAATTGCTGACTCCAATGGACTTGGCTAAGCCCAGCTTGGAGCACTCTTCCATGGCTTCCCATGTGCCCTTGATGTCAAATGGCAAGACCTTGTCCTTGAAATCGTATCCTTCGGTTCCTTCCTTCAGTCTCACAGGCCAGTGGATTAGATATAGATCCACGTACTCTAACCCCAACCTCCTGTTTAAATTGATACAAACCAAGGACAAATAGAAAAAAGCAAAAAAAAAAAAAAAAAAAATCATCAAGATCCATGAACTCACCAGAAAAAAAAAGGGAAAAATAAAGCAGCAAGATGTAACATGTTATGTTGTTGCTGTTCTATAAAATATGTTGAGGTAATGATAAAAATTTAACGAACTTCTTAGCATAATAAAAGCTGAAAGCAATCTCCAATCTCCAAAATCAAAATGCATGCAACATATATGTTTAAGTGAATGGTAGTCATTCTGGCAAAGGAAGAAGATTAATGTTTAAGTATTTATCATATATGTTTTCCCATAACGAAATTCTTATACGGTCCTACAAGATTCTTAGTGATCGGGACTATAGTTTCTTCGTATACAAAAGTGGAGGAGAGAAGGCGAATTGATGCATTTACTGGAGAGAGTTCTTTAGGGCAGGAAGAACAAGATCGGGATGGGCATCGGTGCACCAGAGCTTGGTGGTGATGAAGATTTGGTTGCGGCTCTTGATGAGCCCCCGGTCGAGGGCCTCGGCCACGGCTCGGCCGAGCGCCTCCTCAGTGCCGTACAACGCTGCAGTGTCAAAGTGGCGGTACCCAACTTCGATGGCCTCCAGTAATATGGAAGTCAACACCTCTGGCGGTGGCCGAGGGCTCACTGCGCCGCCCATGCCGATCAGTGGCATTCTCTCGCCGGAGCTCAGCACCACTTCTGGGACTACGACGCCGTGCATTGTTCTTCTGTTCTATGTTGGTGAGAGAGAGAGAGAGAGAGAGATGGTGGAAAAATAGCGATTAGAAAATGTGTAGGCAAAGGTTGTTCGAAGGATTGCTAATATTTATATCAAGCAGAAGAAAATGCGAAGTTTCCTTAATATATTAAAGTTGATTTGGACTTGTGATACATATCATCCGCGCTCAACAAGACAGACTTTTTAAATGCCGCCCTCGTTTTCTTCGAAAATTCCTTACTATTGTTGCGTGCGGTCAAACTAAATCGTGATTAAGATCACAAGCAAATTTAGGTCATGATTTTTGTACTTGACTGGACTAAATCAGGATGTGCTTTATGTCACGTCCACATAAGTAATTCAACGGTAATCAGTCAAATTGAAATTTAAGTACCATACGGTCACATGATTTTATGAATCGAGTACCTAATTATTTAATTATTTTTGTCTCAATTCAAGTATATAAATAATTAGTCCGTTAATGATTTGAAAGACTTTTTTTTTTATGTAACTTGGGCTTGTTATTTATATACATTTATTTTTATTTTTTTGGCTTGTTGAGATCAATTAGAGTCAAATTGATGGGTCAAAGAAACTTGTTTGGTTATAAAAGAACAAAAATGCAGTGGTCAATTAAATTGACACATGCATAAATAATATAGTTTTAAGTACATGCAAATTTTGTGAAGTTGCAGCTAGGCACTTTCTATCGTGTTTGGAATACATCAATATAGTTACCTTACAACACACAGGAATGTATCTCATTGTTTTCGATTTCAAATGTCGAAAACTTGAATCCTCTTTTATAGCCCCTGAAACCATTCTGGAATTTGGAAGCAAAAACCGACCAGTTCACAAGTTTCAAGATGCCCCGTATTATTCTGCATTTTTTGAAAAAAAATTATTAATTAAAAAGTTGTCGCACTTCTTGCTATTAAGATGATCTTATCCAGTACTATAATAACAGAGACCCCACAAGGAGCTGATTCTATATGGTTTTTAGTTGTCTCGATTTTAGCTGGAAACGTGACCAATTGGAAATGAGCAATTAATCTTCTGCCAAGTTACCAAATCGATTAATGCATCACCAGCGATCCGAAGGAACTCTTTTTGATGCAAAATAAATTCAGAGAGCTCTCTGGATGCTTTATATGGTGTCATCTTGATAGTCGATGTCAATCCCACAGGCTCTATACCTAATAAAACCCATATTTATTGTGTCAAGATTCAAGACCACTTCATTGGTGGATGTGACCTGACCAAAGTTTCACCACCCAAGGCCATTTAACCGGCGGATGTCTGGACCTGTAATTAGTATTCCGGACGCTTACTATGGATTCTATAATAGGGGTTTACTTGGGAAGATTGCTTAATCGGCTCTAAAATTAGTGAATGAATGTCAATATAGTTCTCAATTTTTTAATTTTGCCAATTTAGTCTTGAATTTTCATGCGCAATTTCAATGTAGTCTTTTTTTGCTGATTTTTGCCAAGTGTTACTTACATGGTGGTGCGCCATGTAGGATGCCTGGCGATGATTAGATCACCACGTTGGCAACTTCTAGGCGAAAATTGACCAAAAAGATTAGTTTGAAATTTGCACAAAGGTTTAGGACTAAATTAATAAAATTGAAAATTTCACAATTGCGTACGATAAGTTCATGACTAATTGTGTAATTCTTGTGGATTAACAACGAATGCGTAATAAGTTAATGAAATGAACTTAAATACTTTGTCTTTGAAATCCATTTCTCTTTCAACCTATTAAATTACCCAAGTACTATATTACTGGGAATATTTATTGAACAAACAAGCTTCGACCGTAAGAAGTAACTTGTCTCATAAGATTGCTACAACTGCATTAAGCATTTTCTTTTTACATATGAGATATCTAAATTAATTAGGCGACACGTTGACTTATCTTCATATGCACATTTTCATTTGTACTTTTAATTCTCAATGTTTAATCTTCCTTTTTATCTCTTGTCCCTCCTTAATTACTATTATCCAAGTTTTAGAGAAGAGATTGCTATAGTGAAAGCATGAGGTTGATTTCATATAGATTTGCAACGTGGAAATACAAATAATAGTTGCAATTATTAATTCATCATCCGCGAGAGATCACTAGAAAGAGCGATATATGATCATCATATATAAAATCATTAGATGCGTGATCTAATTCAATGATCTCCATTCCAGAGCTCATCCAATGACAGATTTGCTTTCATTCTCTTTTTGTTGAAGCTCTTCATTATCACGCTTGCCCCTTACTCATATATCAACCTCAGTGCAAAAGGACGATTAGAGAGAGAGAGAGATTGATGCTTTGTAATGATAATATGGGTCTTACATATTCAGATCTGGTTTTGTCATGCCGCCAAAAAAATAAATAATTATGATGACATTTAATAAGGAAAGAAAGAAAAAAAGAAAGAAAGAAAGAAAGAAAGTAAAGTTGAAGAGCCTTTTAGTATTTGGATGTTGAAAAGGGGGAAATAACTAATTCTTTATTTATTTTTAGATCACAATCACTATATAGGTCAAAAAAATGCGTAAGGACATTAATCTAGAATCACAGGACGAATTGCATCGTGTGGTTGCTGAAGAAGCCGTGCACAAAACCTGTTATATCTTTATGGTATTGACTATTCATGCACCAAGCTTTTAATCCTTAAAGAAACTATATCGACAGACACCTGGATGGAGGAAGATGTTACACATTGCCTTCTCATGTAATAAGCAAATGCAATTTCTTCTGGGGGATACCTATATAACCAATGAGAAAGTTTCTAAGCTAAAAGTTTCCTTTATAAATGAAAAAACATCACTTTCTTTCTCCAAATGTCATGTTCCCTACCTAAATTTGTGTACCTATAAATTGGGGTAGTTAGCAAATACAGTTGAAATCAATTCATATATGATTTTGTTCCCATTAATTTTTGGAGAGACTAATTCTTTTAAGATTATGAAAATCATCTCACAAAGATTCGATTTGACTGGGCTAGCACTTGGTTTTGATGATCAAATTAAAATATCTCCTACTCCGAGTAACCATGGAAGCCATGTCTACTTATTTATAAGTGGAGTCTAGCCAAACACAAGTGAATAGAGAAAGAAAAATTGCCTGAGTAGAGAATTCTCCACAGCCACTGATGAAGCCCAAGGAGCTCCATTTGCGCTTAATGGGGACCGCATTCATCTCCACCTAAGTCATGATTAACCCACAAGGAAAAAGGAACAAACATTGAAGAAAATCTTGATTCGATATTTCATTCGACTCAAAGATCGAACAAGAATGATCGATTTTTCCTGTACCTGGTTAACAGCAGGAGGGATTGTGGAATGCGTGAGGAGTTGAGAGAGCTTCTTGGTACCAAAGTTGCGGACCCCAATGGACTTGGCCAACCCCAGCTTGGAGCACTCTTCTATGGCCTTTCATGTCCCTTTCATGTCAAATGGCAACATTTTGCCCTTGAAATCGGACCGTTCGGTTCCTTCATTTGGGGGAGTGGATTAGATACAAATCCACATACTCTAACCCTAGCCTTCTATTTAAATCAAATAATATGCCAAGTGCCCAAAAAAATAAAATAAATAAAAACATGAACACAACATGACTGAACCCATAAAAAAAAAAGCGGAAAAATATTAGAGGAAAGATTGGGAAAAAAAAAAAAACTAATGCACACAATTGATAATTATAAATACCAAAGTGAAAAATAATGTTTATCGTGTCTATTTTTCTATGGAAGAAATTGTTATAACTAATTGCCGACTTAGCAGTTATTAGAACTTTATATAGTGTCAAGGAGCAAAATAAAAAGGTGGACATTAGAAGGCAAATTAGTAACTATTTACTGGAGAGACTTCTTGAGAGCGGGAAGAACAAGACCTGGAGGAGCGCCAGTGCACCAGAGCTTCGTGGTGATGAAGATGTCGCTGCAGCTCTCGACAAGCCCTTGGTCCAGGGCCTCGGCCATGGCCCAGCCTAGCGCTTCTTCGGTACAGTAGGATGCTGTTGTGTCGAAGTGGCATTGCCATGTCAGGCGTGGCACATTCCGAGCCTAATCAGTGGCATCCTCTTGCCCGAGCTCCACACCACTTTTGGGACCACGACTTTGTACATTGGTGCTGTTGGGAAAATGTGGCTTCAAATTGGGTAGAACAATGAAGTCGGATTTTTAGAGTAATTAAGTCGGATTTTGAGGCGTGATATCACTTTCTTTAAGGATTTATTTGCCCCAAAAAGTTGTTAATGGTCACCGGCAAATTTCCTCCGGGATACAATAAAGTCTCAAATGAGAATACTAGATAGGAATTCTAGTATTTCTCTAGGATCTCTCATGGAAAACAATTATAAATAATGACTATAGTTTCTTTTTGAAAGAAAACGAAAATGGAAGAAGATGATTGTTTCATCTCAAAATAATGTTATTTATCTGTCTTTCGAATAGAGGCAACTCTTCAAATGGTTGCAAAAGAGAACAAAGGCAACCTTTGGGGAAAGGTTACAAAGGGCCTGTTTGTTTTCATTCTTTTTTTTGATTTTGAACAAAATTTCTGTTTTTTTGTTCCAGGGAACAAAAAAGAACAGAAACGCTTTTGTTTGCATTTTTGTTCCAAATCTATTTTTTTGTTCCCAGGAACACATTTAGAATAGAAACGAGAAACAAGAAAAACATGTTTATTGTTTCTAGAACAATTTTTAAGAACAAATTTTCTCTCTCCTCTCTTTTTCTTCTTTTCTTTTTCTTTTTTCTTTGACTGGTCACTAGCCTCGGCCATGGCCGGCGACCTCGCCGGAGTGTCGCCAGCCCCCGGTGAGGCCGAGCGTCGCTAGCCCCTGGCGAGGCTCAGCCTCGCCCAACCACGGTGAGGCTCGACCTCGCCGGGGGCTAGCGAACCTCGCCGTGGCTGGGCAAGGTTGGTGGCCCTCGTCAGCCGGTCGCCGGCCATGGCCGAGACCGACGACCAGCCAAAAGAAGAAAAAAAGAAAAAAGAAAGAAAAATAAGAAAAATATTAAAAATTATCAAAAAATTAAAAGAAACAAAAAAATAATACAAATTTACTAAACGTGTTTCTGTTCATTTTTTATTCCCGAAACAAATTTACCAAAAGTCTTCTTACGTTCAAAAATTGTTCTCCGAAGCAGAAATAGTTTATTTTATTTTTGTTCCCTGGAACAATTTTTTAACAGAAACATTACTAAATGCGCCCAAAATGAACAAGTATATCTCAAAATTTATGTTGAAAAGACATAAAAAAAATTCGGAATTAAATAAATAAAAAATAAAAAAATAACCGTAACTTTTTGTGAATAGTCAACTATTTCAACAAGACTTTATAATTAATTTTTATAGAAATAATCCGAATTTTTTCAATAAATAAAAATAATGATCATTGATTATTGTCAAATCTTGTCCACATACACACTTACATCTTTTCGATGTGGGACAATGCATCTTTTTATTTGTTTTATAAACAAACTACCAACACGTCGGTGCTTTATGTTCTATGTACATGAGAGAGAGAGAGAGAGATGGGGAATCTAGTGATGGAAAGTCCTTTTTCACTCACAGTATGTGTGGCTGTGCTTGGAGACCATGCGCCTCGCACCAAGTCAAGGGGTCCCGAACGGTCAAGGGTAACTATTGAAAGTGATTGTAATCATAAAGAGAAAGATCCCGAGTTCGTAACTGCCGCACTAAACATTGGGAGCACGGATTGCCGTGGATTACCCAAACTGTCGACCGAAGACGACCCAACTACAAAGCAAGGAGTGCTTTCTGAACTTTGAGTTTCGGGTTGGGTTGCCATACGACGGTACGGTGAGAGTATTGATCGAGGCATTCGGACAGCGATATCACTTGGGTTTTCTGTGATGTTTGTTGCATTTGTGGTTGACACTGAGTAGAAGCCTCGGAGCCATTGACGGGCTCAGAGCGTGCCAAATGACATACGCCAGCACGTGTACTAAATGAATTTGAGCCATTGAAAGGGAGCCCCGTTGCCGGGATCCCAACAGGTATTTGCTGTCAAATTTCAACTTCGGTTCTTGAACGCATGATTCCTGATGAATTTGTTTCGCCGGAAATTTTCCCACAACGCAATATCATTCACCGAAAGTCGTTCTTTAGTTTTTATTAAAGGTGACAAGGATTTTGTGCCAACTCTAAATAGATGATATCTCATACAATATCAAATTTAACTTCTTTGATCCAAACAACAATGTACAACCTTGGATTAAGTTGGAATTTAATCAACAACAAATCCTGGAAGTGCAAGACCAGACACAAATTATGTCGGAATTCAATCAACGGCACAAATCGAGAATAGTAAAATACAATGCCAAAATTTAATCGACAACATTGCATCAGGATAGTGAGATACAACACTAGAATTTAATGAATGTCGGTGTACTAGGATAACAAGTCAAAATCTAATTGATGACGGGAATTCCAAAGCTACAGCTAGGAAAATTCAAGAACAGTGCAGGAAAAGTAAAAATAAAAAGATAATATTTTGATTGATTTGTTGGGGGCTTCTTTGTAGGATGACTGGTGGTATTTATAGTGAAACTTAGTAACCATGTGGCGTTACTAACTTCTCCTAGCTTTGTCCACATTCCTTTTTCCTCGCAAATGACTTTACCCACTTTTCATTCAACTATCTTGATCATCCTCCGGTGGTTATGCATCCATCAATGACCGTTCCACGGATGGGTCTTCAAACGGCAATCGGAATACTCAGAGTTTTTATAGAAAAATTTGCCGCTAGAGTCCACTCAACTGGCCACCAACTATCCGTCATCGCAATTTCAACAACTGGATGTGACAATTTTTTTTTCTTGCCATCGATCATTGGATAGGAATCCTTGCGCTCATCGATAGTCAAGTATGTATCAAATATTACCAGCATGATACGCATGTGATCGTGGTCTGCTTTTATCATATTTTCTCTTGTGACTAGCACATGACAACAGGGTTAATTTTGGGCGTCAAAAAAATTTCTAGCTTAATCACACTTAATCATGTCATTAGGTGATGGGATACAAGTGTACTTGTTCAAGGTCCACACGTCGATCTTGAAGATTGAATGAGTATGGGGATACATTATGGTCTCGTGCTTTCTGGTCGTGTTTAGTTTGCTAATTAATGTATTTTCACAGCATATTCATCTATCGGATGCTTATGGGTGGAATTGCTTCCCACATGCACATATAGCTTAAATTTCTCACGCAGAAATGTATTTAGTGTAATTCTAATGTTTGCATATAGATCAAATTTGTTCCAAAAGAAAACACTACAAAAAAATTCTAAATATAAGTGCACATTGTAAAACTGAAAATTCTATTTTTGGCACGTTTAATTTAGTTGGCATTTCATGATTAAAACATTAAAAGATAAAAATAATGTTTTACTGCATTTAGATTAAGTCTTGCATCGAGGTTTAGGGATGTTTATGATCATGATTGGATTTTCTTTTCATTTAATATATATGGTTATTCCGCTTTCGTCTTATTTTCTCTTGTGACTAGCACATACATGATCAATTTTGGATGTCAACAGAATTTCTAGCTTAATCACGCGTAATCGTGTCATTAGGTGATGGGATACATGTATACTTGTTCGAGGTCCGCACGTCGATCTTGAACATTGAATGAGTATCGTCATATATCATGGTCTCGTGCTTTCTGATTGTGTTTAGTTTGCTAGTTAATGCATTTTCACAGCATGTTCATCTATGTCGGATGCTCATGGGTGGAATTGCTTCATACATGCACATGTAGCATAAATTTCTCATGTAGAAATGCATTTAGTGTAATTCTAATGTTTGCATATAGATCAAATTTGTTCCGAAAGAAAACACCACAAAAAATTCTAAATATAACTGCATATCGTAAAACTGAAAATTCTATTTTTGGCACGTCTAATTAGTTGGCATTTCATGATCAAAACATTAAAAGATAAAAATAATGTTTGATTGCGTTTTGATTAAGTCTTGCATCGAGGTTTAGGGATTTTCATGATCATGATTGGATTTTTTCTTTCGTTTATTATATATGCTTATTCCCTTTCGGGGTGCTTCAATCCCAAGGGATTATAACAAGGACTTGTTTAATTGTTCCTCGAGACAGGTTGGGTCATTATCTTCTACTTTTTTACTATTTATTTTATTCATTGCTTTACATACAGTGTTTATATTTGGTAACATTTTAAGTGTTTGATTTAATACCGTAAATGCTCGAACATGTAGATGCGTGTTAGGAAAAAAATTACTCAATATGGTATGAAAAGTTGTCCTTAGAAGAGAAAAGGTACAAATCAATATACGTTAGTTTAATTTAGCATAACTAAATTTATAAATATTCTTTGATTTGTAGAGGTAAAGCGATCTCAGGTGCTTTACCATAATCTAGTCAGCTTAGTAAATTGGTTAGCGACAACTCTAAAATAATCATGAATGAACGAGATAAATCAAGCTAGAATCAGTAGAACTTGAGAGAGTTGGTGCGAAGCATGGGGCATCACCTTGCAAGAGAATAATTTGAGCCTGCCTAGCAATCCATTAGCTCCCGAGGATCGCATAGTTAACAAAATAAATCCCTTGATTATTTTCTAAGATATGTTCCATACTCAAGTATATATACTTCAAATTTTGGCCACAAGCTAGTACAGTGACCTAAATTAAGTACTGAGAAGTGTGAGGAAAATACAATCACAAAAAAATGCAGGTTTTTTGTACTTTACAGAACAAAATCATATATATTGTCCACATATGCAATCCAAGGTAACAACGAGAGCTATAGACCATAATCACACAAAAATGAGATTTTCAGGACCAAGGTTCCTATTGTTATGCGGAAAGTTTATGATTCGAAAAATATTTTCTTAAAAATGATCGTTTATATTGCTTATAAAAATGAATAAATTTAAAATATTTTTTATCATTCACAAAAATCTTTAGATATAAATCATCATTGATAATGAAAATTATTTCTCATTAACTAATTATTTCAAGAGATAAAAGTAATTATTTTTTATGAAAAATATTTTCTATAAATTTTATTTTTCACGAAATAAATAAACTTTCAAAACCCGAAAATTTTATCCTTTTATCCCCGTTTAGGCATCTCACTCGTAATTTGGACGATTTTATCTGGTGGAAGTTGGAGTTCTCAGGGTCCATTAGAGTCAAATTAGGGTTGTTCAAAGAATTTTAGAGGGGTCAAAAAGGAAAAAAAAAAACAAAAACAGAGGGGTCGAATTGGCACATGCTTAAAAAACTACAGCCATAAGTGCAAATTTTTTGAAGCTGTGGTTTGTATTTTCTATCAGGTTCGTAAGGCTATGTTTTCCTCCAATCTTAGATCGTTGGCAATTTCCTCCAGTCAGTCCTTTAATTTGGCGGATCAATCAGCCGGTGCACCTCCCCACCGCCACGAAGAGCTCTTGCCCACGCTGCCTCCAACTCTTTATCTCTCTCTCTCTCTCTCTCTCTCTCTCGGTTGGACGGCAGAGGGCTTAGAAATCTGTCATGGCGAACTCAGATCGGCGGTCCTCTTCCGCCCGAGGTCGCAACCTGCCGTTGCGAAGCTGTAGAGAAGGGACGCTAGAGGGGACTCACGGCGGCGATTGCGGCTCAATGGCTTGGTGACCACGACTCGTGGTCTTGGTGGCAGCATCCATAGTTACTCTACCAACGGAAAATTCCAAACTGAGGGCGCATTTGTTTTGGAGAAAGTTTGTCGGGAATTTTATGGATTGTTACCTGTTTGGTTTGTAGAAAATGACTAGTCAACTGAAAACACTTTTCGGTTAATGAAAATATTCATGCATAAATTTAGTAAAGTGAAAAGCTAACTCTAAAGAGGTGGAAACACTTCCAAAATTGCTCCTCTCAATTTTTTTTAATTATAATTATAATTATAATTTTCTTTTTTTTCTTTTCTTTTTCCTTCCTTTTCCTTTTAATTTCTCCCTCAGCTAGTTCTCGGCCTTAGCGACTGGTGATAGGCACAAGCTGCCGAGGCTTAACCTCACTAGATCTCGGTGAACTCAAGCTTGTTAGTGGGAGGTTGAGGCATGCTAGGATTTGATGAGCCTTGCTGGCCTATGCCTATGCTTCAAGCTTGAGATTGGCCGAGCTTCGAGCTTTGAGATCGGTCGAGTTTCAGTGGATGAGATCGACGCAGAGGGAGGCGAGGTCGTTGGAGATGGTGGTGGTAGTGGTGGTGAGGACGGAGCAATGGGAGAGATGTAGAGGCGGGTAAGAGAGAGAAAGAAAAAAAAAAAAGAATAAAAAAAATGATTTAAAAAATGGTTTGTTTTTTTAAAATAAACTAATAAGATTAGAATCATTTTCCAAATGAGATCCAAACACCAAAAATGTTATTGGTCAATATATTTTCAAATAAAGGAAAACTATTAATTTTCTTGGACAATGATTTTCTAGAAAGCATTTTCCTTTTTCATAGAGTTTTTTCCCCAAACAAAAACACCCTAAGCTTTCAATTTGAAAATGAAAACGTACATGATGTTATTTCTATCTATAGGATGCTTCATCAAGCCCGTTGTTAACATGATATATTTATAAAAATATTGTGAAAGAAGAGATTGTGATAATTAAATTTCAAGGTTCAATTCATATAGATTGATTATCATTGACAACAGATCATCATAGAGTTTATACTCGATCGTATAAATTATGAAAATGTAAGTATTCAAGCATCACCATCCCAGAGCTCATACAGTGATTTGTAAGGCCCATCCTCAGTAATGTACGCGTCATCATGACATCCTCTTCTTTGTGAAATCTGAAGCTTGATTTTCTCAGAATCCTCTTGGCTAAGTCCCCATTCTAAGATTTGCAGGTTCTATTTCTTTCTCTCTTTGTTGAAGCTCTTCACTATCATGCATGCCCCTTGCTCATATATCCATGTTGGTGCAACCTTCATATGTATGCATGTACATAAGGTATGGTACGCAAATTGGAGATAAAGAATGCAATTTCCAAGGGAAGAGCTTCCAAACTATGCTTTCCCGAATGTGACAAAAATTTAAAATTTCTTTCGATACCTTCAACTCAATTAATAATCTCTTTCGCCTCAAGAATGACACCAAAACAAGAGGAATAAACACAAGAAGAGGAGAGAGTGTAGTACCTGAGCCACGGTCTTGCCTTTGGCAATGGCAATCTCCTTGAGCACAGGACTCTCCACAACAGCTAATGTACCCCAAGTAGCTCCATTAGCTCCCAATGAAGACCATGCACTCACCTGTATGCCTTTCTCCCTGCAATATTCTCTGAGCTTCTCTTGTTGCCATGCCACATTCATTTCCACATAAATTATGGTTAACCCATAAAATGAAAAATATTACTTCATCTGTCTTTCCTAAAAAAATCTATTTGTGATCAATAATGAAGAGATTAGACATAGTGTATTGTTCTAATTGCCTGATTAACAGCATGAGGGATAGTGGCGTGCAAGAGGAGATCAAAGAGCTTCTTGGTGCCAAAATTGCTGACTTATGTGGACTTGGCTAAGCCCAGCTTGGAGCACTCCTCCCTGGCTTACTCTGTGCCCTTGATGTCAAATGGCAATATCTTCCCCTTGAGATCAGACCACCCTTTAGTTCCTTCCTTTAGTCTCAATGGCCAGTGGATTAGATACAGATCCACATACTCTAACCCTACCCGACTGTTTAAATCCATACACACCAAATGCCAATTTCCTATTTATTGATTTATTTTTAAATCAAAAGCCATGAATAAAAAAGGGAAAAGAGTAAGCAGGAAGATGGAACATGTTATGTGGTTTCTGTTCTATAATATGTCAAGGTAATGACAAAAAAAAAAAAAAAATTGACAAACTTCTTAGCATAATAAAAGTTGAAAGCTACCTCCAATCTCCAATATTGCAACATATCTCTATTTTGCCATACTTAGTATATAACAAACTTAAAGTAGTCAATCTAGCAAAGGAACTAGGTTAATGTTTATCATATATGTTTTCCCATAACAAAATTCTTATACAATCTTAAAAAATTCTCAGTGATTAGAACTATATTGTCATCGTATAAAAAATGGAGGAGAGAAGGCGAATTGATGTATTTACTGAGAGAGTTCTTTAGGGCAGGAAGAACGAGATCATGATGGACATCTGTGCACTAAAGCTTGGTGGTGATGAAGATTTGGTTGTGGCTCTCGATGAGCCCCTGGTCCAGGGCCTTGGCGACAGCTCGGCCGAGTGCCTCCTCGGTGCCGTACAACTTGGCAGTGTCGAAATGGCGGTACCAGACTTCGATGGCCTTCGGAAATATGGAAGTCAACACATTTGGCAAGGGCAAAGAGGTCACAGCGCAACCCATGATGATTGGTGATATTAGGGGTGAGTTGTTCTATGTTCATTACAGGTTCCGCCTAGAACCTAGAACTTACCATCGGGTATAGGTTTCTTATTTTTTGGAATCTGAAACTTATCTGTTGGAACCTGAAATCTAGAACCTATCTTGTTATAGGTTCCAGGGTCTAATAGGTTCTTTTTAAAAAAATTAAAAAAAAAAAAAAAAAATGAACACAATAATAATAAATAAGCTTGTCAGTCATCAAAGAGAATACAAAATAAACAAAACTATCAATAGAAGAAAATGAATTCTTGGCAATGAATTCAATTGGATAAATCTAAGATGGAACTTGGAACCTATCTATTGGAACGGATTTCTCATTTTTTGGAACTTGAAATTTACCTTACATACCCTAGAACGTGGAACATATCCTGTCATAGGTTCCAAGGTTTACCCAAATCCCACTTATGGTATTATTCGAAAGATTATAATTCACTAATTGTAACTTATATTTAGATATATGAAACATATGAACATTAATAAAGTAAAAATCTAAGCTATAAAATGGAAATTCGAATTAGTGCTTCCAGATTATATATTCATCATCAAACAGTATAGAATATCGGAAGATCATACGAAAACATGAATCAAGAAAAATATTAAAATTTGTTTTAGATTCTAGGTTCCTTCAACTAAGAACCTGGAACCTATTTGTCGAAACATATTCCTCATTTTTTTGGAACCCGGAACCTATCCTACATACTTTAGAACCTGGAACTTATGGGTTCCAATCGGTCCGATTCTCAGGTTTCAGGTTCTATCTTGGAATTATGCTCATCCCTAGGTGGCATTCTTTTGCTGGAGCACAGCACCACTTCTTGGACTATGACGTCGTGCATTGTGCTATGTTCTGTGTTGGAGAGAGAGAGAGAGAGATGGTGGAAATGCGGAGGCAAAGGTTGACTTGAACTTAGAGAGAGAGATGGTGGAAATGCGGAGGCAAAGGTTGTTCGAAGGAATACTAATATTTATATCAAGCGGAAGAAGATGCAGGGTCATTTTTAATATATTGGAAATGAGGAGGCAAAGGTTGACTTGAACTTGTGATCCACATCATGCGTGCTCACCAAGACGGACTTTTTGAATGCCGCCCCCGTTTTCATCGAAAATTCCTTACGATTCTCGCGTGCGGCCAGAGTAACGTCGTGATTAAGATCACAAGCAAATTCAGGTCGTGATTTTTGTACTTGACCGAACTGAATCGTGTTATACTTATACAATCATAATCACATAAAAATGAGATTTTTTGAACCTAGTGCCTCCATATTTTATTAGTTCTATTTTGATTTAAGTATTTGAATATTGACATCTAAATTTTGACTTAATATTTAGAATTAAATTGCACAGAAAATGAGGAACCAATTTGACCCTAACAAAAATGATTTTTGCATCACCTAGGTATTAATATCTTTTGCATCAACGAAGTTTTATTTTCTAATTTAGTTTCCCTTATCTTACTGCAATTCGGATAAATAAAAAAAATTATTATTTATTATTTATTATTTTTAAAAGGAAAGAAGAAGCCCACGGGAGCTGGGCCTTCGCCCTAGCCCCCTTCCCTTCTCCTTTCTTCTCTGCGCTGGCCCATGGCCCATTCCCCTTTTGACTTTCCTTCGGCCCCGCCCCGATTCCCTCCTTCCTCCTCCTTGCTGGGCATCACGCGCGCTACAAAGAGAAGGGCAGCAGAGGACGACGAATGCACGTGGAACAGTGGAGTGGCCGGCGAGAATTAGGTCCGTTGGGCTTATTTTGTTTTTGTAAAATATATGGGCTTTATTGATTTGTTTTTTTTTTTTTCAGGTATTCCCCCATCGGGCCAAGCGAACTAAGCCCATTAGCCAGACTCAGCGCAACAAAGGAGGCCTAAGGCTCTAGAGCCCAGGCCGTGCGCCGGGCTAGTCCCGACCCGGGTCGGACATTTTCCAAAAAAATGAGCAAAAGCGTGAAAGCTCCACAAATGCATAGAAAATTCTTGAAAATCCAAAAAAATTTGAGGGCTTAAACAAAATTAGGTACTAGAAGGGCATTGGTGATTAGTGATTAACTAATGTAATCAAATCTTGATCTTAGTTTCTTTGGTTGTGTAGAAGTAAAATATTTCTCTCACTATTTTATAAGGACTTTTAGGATCCATTCGTTTCGTGGAAAACAACTTCCGGGAAATATTTTTCCAGAATTTCCAATGTTCGGATGGCGGAAAATAGATGGTCAAAGAAAACGTTTTCCGGTCAATGGAAAATCTCTCCATCATATTGTGGAAAATAATTTCCTCTTTTGAAAAGAGAAAATCATTTTTTCATCCTTATGTACGTGCTCTCGCGCAATATTCTATTGTGTTGCTTCTTTCCTTACTCATTTCTACCTTCTTTCTCGTGAAACCTAGGGTTTATGATCTCATCTCCTCCTCCTTCGACACCGACGATCAGCAGCGGTGGGCCATCCCCTCATCCGGCGGTGCTGGATCTCCACCCTCAAGAAGCCCTCGATTTCTAATCTCGTCCTCCTCCTCCTTTGATGTTGACGATCATCAGCGGCGGAGCGTCCCCTCATTCACAAGCCAGCTCAAGCCTTGCCCCGGCCGGCGAGGCTCCGCCTAGCCTAATCTAGTGAAGCTGAGCTCGAGCCTCGCCAGATCAGGCGAGGCGGAACTCTTGTCGGCTTGGGGCAAAGCTCGGGCCTCCCTAGATTCGCGAGCTGGGCAGGGCGAGGTCGGCCGAGCCTTGAGCTTGGCCGGATCGGTCACCGGGTCTTGGTTGGTCACCAAGTTGCCATCGTTAGGCATGCGGCGACGAAGGAAGGAGGAAGAAGGAAAATAAAAAAGAAAAAGGAAAAAATAATAAAAATATTGATTTTTTAAAAATACAAATAATTAAAAATTTATTTAAAAAAAATATAAAAAAAATAAAACTATTTTTTTGGTCAATTAAAAATATTAAAATTTAATTTTTGATAATTTTTCCCAAACAATTAAATTAGCTAATGAACAGTTGAAAATATTTTCCACTTAAAGTTTAGGTTTTTTGAACATCGGAAAATAGTCATTTTTTGGAAAATGACTTATAGCAAAATGTTTTACGAAAACATGATATTTTCCGACCCTACCGATTAGTAGAAATTCATATTTAAAATTAACTTGCAGGTTAAAAACTCAATTCATAAATCGTGAATTGGTAGGCTTGAGAGAGCCCGCGCTAAATCTAATACTTAGCAAGCTATTAGCTTCTACATGTGCCTGTGGTAAAACTCCGAAAAGGAAGGTCGTGACACTAAATAGCTAAGACTATTCATTTGAAAGAAATCTTTTCTTATTACTTGACTTGTTACTTATATTAAAATAAAAAGTAAAAAACTCCGCTTGTTAACTTAAAGTCAAATTGGTTGTTCAAAGATACTTGTTCGGTTAAAAAAAAAACCAAAAATGGCGTGGTCAATTTAATTGACACATGCTTAAAAAATATAGTTTTAAGTGCATGCAAATTTTGTGAAGTTGTAGCTAGGCAGTTGCTATCATTGTTATCGATTCTAAGGATGCGAATGATAACCATTCTAGCCGAAATTGATTTTCTAGAAGAGAAATAGTTTTTTATTTATTTTTATTTCTAGATAAGTTTTTAAGCAAAAATATCCGATTAATAACAACAAAAAGTTTATACTCTAAAAATAGAAATCCGTTTGATAACGACACAATTTTTTTTTTTTTAGACGACGGCGAACCGGCAACCGGCGGCATTTGGCGATCGATGGACGGTGGTTGGCGACAATGGATGGAGGACCGGTTCATAGTAAGGATGAACGATGAGAAGAATTTTATTTTTCATTTCTATTTCCAGAAATAGAGAAGTATAAAATTTTTATTTCTAATTTTTATTCTAATCATATTTCTAGAACAAAAATCAATTTTAGAAATAGAAAAATTAAATAATTTTATCAAACGAATTTTATTCCAAAAACAAGTATGGAATAAAACAATTGTTTCTAGAACATAAATAGAAGGTTCCTAATGTTCAAAACTTGAATCCTACTTCATAGGATCTCTGATCCATTTTGGAATCTGGATGCCAAAACGTGTCAATTCACAAGTTTCAAGACACCCCTGTATTGTTCTGCATTTATTGAAAAATAATTACTAATTAAAAAGTCATCGTACTTCTCAGATGATCTTATCTAGTACTATAGTAACACATAATTGTAAAAATTATACAAGGAAAACATCAAAGTACATAACTCCAAGAAACTGCCTCAGTATTTTCTTTATGACCAGAACTACCTCATAATTTTTTTTTTTTTGGGGTCCAGTTAACCCACAAGGAGCTGATTGTGGATGGTTTCTGGTTGTCTCGATTTTAGCTGGAAACGTGACCAATTGGAAATGAGCAATTAATCTTCTGTTCTGCCAATTACCAAATCGATTAATGCGGCACCAGCGACCTAAAGAAACTTCTTTTTTGATGCAAAATTAAATTCGGAGAGCTCGTTGGTTGCTTTATATGATGTTATCTTGACAGTCTATGCTAATCCCACAGACTCAATACCTATTAAAACCCACATCTATTGCATCAAGATTCAAGACCATTGGTGGATGTTGGGACCTCACCAAAGTATCACCACCAAAGGCCACTTGATCGGCGGATGTCTAGACCGGTAATTAGCATTCCGGACGCTTACCATGTATTCTATAATAGGGATTAATTTGGGGAAATTGCTTAATTGGTTCTAAAATTATTGTATGAATGTCAATTCGGTTTTCAATTTTTTAATTTTGCCAAATTTAGTTCTAATCCTTTACATGAAATTCCAATATAGTCATTTTGGCCAAATTTCATCAAAAATCTCTTAAATGATTGGACTGGCGATGATTGGACTATCACATCCGTGATTTCCAAGTGAAAATTGATTATAACGACTATAATAGAATTTCGTTTAAAGGTTTAATACTAAATTAACAAAATCGAAAATTTCATGACTACATATAGCAAGTTTATGATCGATTGAGTAATTCTCTCTGATTTATTTCAATTTTCAAAACAACAAACACGTAATAAGTTCATGAAATTAACTTAATAAATTCATTGCTTTGTGTTTCAAATCCATTTCTCTTTCAACCTATTAAATTGCCCGAGTATTTACTAAACAAACAAGCTTCAACTGTAAGTAACTTAACACATAAGATTGCAGCAACCACCTTGACTATTTTCTTTTTACGGTAGGAGATATCTAAATTATTAGGTGACACCTTGACTTATCTTCATATGCACATTTTCATTTGTACTTTTAATTCTTCATGTCCAATCTTCCTTTTTGTCCCTTGTCCCTCCTCAATTACTATTATCCAAAACATAGCTTTAGAAAAGAGATTGCTATAGTGAAAACACAACGTTGATTTCATATAGATTTGCAATGTGGAAATACAAAATAATAGTTGCAATTATTAATCCATAATCTGCGAGAAATCACTAGAAAGAGTGATATGTGATCATCATATGTAACTCATCATATGTGTGATTTAATTCAATAATCTCCATCCCAGAGCTCATCCAATGACTTGTAAGGCCCATCTTCAAAAACGAACATATGGCCAGGAGATCCTCTTTTCTGTGGGATCTGAAGTTTGATCTTATCCAAGTCCTCATGGCTAAGTCCCCAATCCAAGATTAGTAGGTTCTCTTTCATTCTCTCTTTGTTGAAGCTCTTCACTATCACGCTTACCCCTTGCTCATATATCCACCTCAGTGCGACCTATAATATTTATATCTAGAGTTACATAAACACACATATACATATACATACTTGTGATTTATGAGATTAGCTTAAGTACTTTTCATGGATTGGGATCTATATATTTAGGTCCACTTTCTCATAAAAAAATATATGACGACTAAAGAGAGAGAGAGTTGGTAGATGCTTATGGGTCTTACACATTCGAATTTGGTTTTGTCATGCCGCCAAAAAATAAATAATTACGATGACATTTAACAAAGAAAGAAAGAAAAAATTAAAGTTGAAGAGACTTTTAGTATTTGAAAGTTGAAAAGGGGGAAAAAAACTAATTCTTTAATTGTTTTTCGATCACAATCATAAATGTAGGTCCAAAAAATGCATAAGAGCAAGACCACACTCATCTAGAATCACAAGACGAATTGCATTGTGTGGTTGCTGAAGAAGCCGTGCAAAAAACCTCTTATCTCTTTAAGGTTTTGACTATTCACGCACACAAGCTTTTAATCCTTAGAGAAGCTATATCGACAGGGACTTGCATGGAGGAAGATGTTGCACATTGCCTTCTCATGTAATAAGCAAATGCTGCCTATAAAAACCAATGAGGGAACTTCTAAACTAAAAGCGTCCTTTTTAAACGACAAAACATCTCTTTAGTTCTCCACCTGTCACATTACGTACCTAAATGCATTTACCTGTAATTTGGAGTAATTTGCAAATAAACAGTTGAAATCAATTCATTTATGATTTGATCCTATTAATTTATTGCGAGAATAATTTTTTGAGATTATGAAAACTCGCAACGGTTCGATTTGACTGGGCTAGCACTTAACTTGGTTTAGATTCGTGATAAGAATTGTCTCCTTCTCGGAGCAACCATGGAAGCCATGTCTACTTCTCTATGAGTAGAGTCTTACAAAACACAGGTGAACAAAGATTCGAAATTACCTGAGCCACGGTCTTTCCTTTAGCGATAGCAATCTCCTTGAGCACAGGACTCTCCACAACTACTAATGAACCCCAAAAAGCTCCATTCGCGCTCAATGGGGACCACGCACTTACATGTATTCCCTTCTCTCTGCAATACGCCCTCAGCTTCTCTTGTTGCCATCCCACATTCATCTCCACCTAAGTCATGATTAACCCACAAAGAAAAAGAATTAAACCTTGAAGAAAATCTTGATTTTGATATCTCATTTGACTCAAAGATCGAACTAGAATGGTCAATTTTCCTTTTACCTGGTTAACAGCAGGAGGGATCGTGGCATGCGTGAGGAGTTGAGAGAGCTTTTTGGTGCCGAAGTTGCTGACTCCAATGGACTTGGCCAACCCTAGCTTGACGCACTCCTCCATGGCCTCCCATGTCCCTTTCATGTCAAATGGCAACATTTTGCCTTTGAAATCGAACCCCTCGGTTCCTTCCTTCACTCTCACCGGCCAGTGAATTAGATACAGATCCACGTACTCTAACCCTAGCCTCCTATACAAATCAATACACACCAAGTGCCCATCCAAAAAAAAAAAAAAAAAAAAAAAAAAAAAAAATGAATACAACATAAATAAACCCAAAAAGAAGAGCATGATATAGAGGAAAGATTAGAAAAAAAAACTAATGCAAGCAACTGGTAATAACGAATAAAAGTGAAAATTAATGTTTATCGTGTAAATTTTAATATGGAAAGAACTTCTTATATGGTCTTTAAAGTTAATTGCTGAATTAGCTCTTATTAGAATTGCATAACAGAAAGAGATCAGAAGGCAAATCATCGAAAACTTACTGGAGAGATTTCTTGAGAGCGGGAAGAACAAGACCTGGATGAGCGTCGGTGCACCAGAGCTTGGTGGTGATGAAGATGTTGCTGCGGCTCTTGACAAGCCCTCGGTCCAGGGCCTTGGCAACAGCCTGGCCGAGCGCCTCTTCTGAGCCGTAGCATGCGGCCGTGTCGAAGTGGCGGTACCCGACTTCAATGGCGTCGAGGAATATGGATGTCAGCACATCGAGCGGTGGCAGATTGCTCGTGGCCCCGCCCATCCCGATCAGCGGCATCCTCATGCCCGAGTTCAGCACCACTTCTGGGACCATGACGTTGGACATCAGTGCTCTGTGTTTCGCGTGCGTGAGATAGAGAGACAGAAGTGTGAGAGGTTGGGAGATTTCTTTGACGGTTTTATGAGAAGGAATGCTTGTATTTATAAGGAGCATAAGAAAATCGTCCATACCTAATTTTGACAAATCTATGGAAATAAAAAATAAAAATCATATCATAGCAAATAAAATGAAAAAATGGGGAAAATCAATCTGATTCATTATGCATGAAGTTGAAAATTCTAATGAATATTCAAATTTTGGTAAATGCGGAAGTAATTAGGAAATCGGGTGAATAAAAAAGTAAGATTTTTTACAAAATGGAAGGAATCGAAACAAAATCGAACTGATCGAGAAATCACGCTCCGATTTACGGTCATGAATTAATGCAAAAGAAAATATAAACTTATCATGGAAAGCAGCTGTCCGGAATCACTATAAGAGAGAACAACAATTTTCGTGATCAGGGGAGCGAATTCAGAAAAATAGAGAGAAAAAAAAAAAACTTGTTTTTCTTTGGATGAGGCTTTTTCCTTCGGTTTCTCTTGAGTTTAATAGTCAAAAAGGAAAAAAAAAAAGTACAGAGCAGAGAGAGAGAAGTGGGAGAGCGAATTTGGAAGCAAAAGAAAAATTTCGAGAGGAAATTCGTGCTATGACAGGTGAGAAAAAAAAAAAAAAAAAAAGAGAAAGAGAAAATTCATCTTCCTCGCGCGGGCGTCTTCGCCCCCTGCCGGCCTCCGTCCGCGAGCACCCACGCCAGCCCCGTCGCCAGAGCTCGCAGCCGGGCCTCCACCGTGCCTCCGCCTCCCATCCTCGCTCCGGCCGCCGCTGCTCCAGCGCCACCCAACACCGGCAGCCGAGCCTCCGATCACCGCCGCTCCACCAGCCCGCCCGAGTCCGCACCGAACCTCCTGCTGCCAAGCTTCCTTCCGCCGACTACCGTCGCTTGTCCCCCGCGACGCTGCAGCAGCCCGAGAACCCGCGCTGGCCACCCCACCAGCATCGCCTCAGCCTCGCCTTCGTCTGCGACCCACGAGCGCCGACGCCGCGGCAGCTCACCCGTTCGTCGCCACTGGTCGCCGTGCCTCCGCACCACCATCCCCGACACCTGCGCTCGCGGCCGCGCCTCTGCACGCCCGTCACAGCTCCTGCCGTCGCCGTGCCACCGCTGCTGCCAACGCCAGCAACCCGTGCTTCCCCGTGCCCGACGCCAGCAGATCCGAGCCAGTTGCTGGGCCGCCAGTCACCGCCGCTCCGAGTCCCCTCGCCGGTGACCTCCGCCCTTGACCCAGCGACCTCCGCGTCTCTGTGCCCGCACCAGCAGCGCCGAACGCCAATGCTCCGACGACCGCGCCTCTGCCTCCGTCTGACGCCGCGCCACTGTCCCTGCTCCGCCCGACGCTCACCCGCTGCTGTGCCGCGCCGCTGTCCGTCACCGCGCCTCCCTCTGCCTGCACGTCCGCCCGTCGACCTTGCATCGCCCCTACTGCTGCTGCCGCCCAGCCCTCGCCGGTGCTCCGACGCCGACCACCATCTGCCCGGCGCCGCCCACCATCGTTGCTGCCCTTCCCAAGCCTCCCTTAGGTAGTTTATTTTTATTTTTCATTTATTTTATGTTTTTTTTTAAGTTTTGTCATTATTGTACAAATTGGAATATTGGAAGGTAATTTTCAATTTATGGATATTCTAGGCATTATTAGCAAGATTTGCTCAAAATTACTGTAATTATTAATTTATGTCGGATAATTATTTTAATTATATTAATTTTTTGGGGGAAAAATTAAATAAGGGACCAAAAGTTGACCAATTTTCTCAAATAAGGATCTGAAATGAACTTAGTATCAAATAAAGACGCAAAAGTGGATCAACTGTCTCAAATAAGGACCAAGTAAACCAATTTTCTTAAATAAGGACCCAAAATAAACTTTGTATCAAATAAAAATCTAAAGTGAACCCATTGTCTCAAATAAGGACCTGAATTCCAAATAAGAATATGAGCTTATTGGTTAGCCAAATATTCATTGGCTATCAAGCATGTGACATTTCAATGATTGGAGTTTCGGCAATTTTGTCCAAAAAAATATATGGAAAATTAACAAATCCTAAAACAGAAAGAAAAACAAACCCTAGGTTTTCTACGGTCTCCACGTTTCTTGTATCCATCCTCTACAAAGTCGAAGATCCAAATTCTCCGCCGGTTGAGGCACAAATTCAAAAACAAGAAGAAAACCATACACTTTTTTTTTTTTTTTTTGCAAAGACCCAAATTCTCTTTTGGTCGAGCAAGGTGAGGAGCAATGAGGGAGAAGAAAAAAGAAAACATAAACATCTAAATAGATAACCTAAAGTTAATTAATATAGAATTTTCCTTTTCTTTTCCAATAACACATTTCTAACAAAATTGCCCCTATTTTAATTGTCGGAAAATGTTTACCGCAGCTAAGTTCCTCAATAGATATTAACTTGATCACTTTGAGTCGCTTATTTGACACAAAATTCACTTCGAGTTCTTATTTGAAACAATGGGTCCACTTTGGGTCCTTATATGATCTGAAAGTTCACTTTAGGTCCTTATTTGAAAAATAAATTCACTTCGGATCCTTATTTGGAATTTTCCCATTTTTTGGGCATTTTGATGGTATTTTAACTTATTAAATCATTATAATTATTATTTTGATCAATAAGATTTCGGATCAACTTTTTAATTATTTTAAAATTTTCTTATATGTTGTGATGTTTAGGGTTAAAGTAATCTTTAATTTAACCCGTGAGACGACGGATTATTTTTTCGATTATTTTAATCCTTCATTTAATGAATATCTTGATTATTTTAGATATAATGTTTATCTAATAATTATTTGTCTCGAAAGACACTAAAAAAATTTAAAAAAATTTAAAAAAATCAAATCTTGCATCAAAGTGCGTTGGTTTAGTAAATTAGGATTGCATTTTTTAGGATTGCACTTTTAGATAATTTTTGTAATAGATTAGGATTGATTTTTTTTTTTTTAATATAGATAGACTCTTAAATAAATTTTGCACATTCTGATAATCTCATTTTCTTTAAAAAAAAATAGTTTTCTAAGATAAGATAGGGTTTAAGTCAAATTAATCCCTAAAATAAATTAGAAAATTATTCATTTTAGATGGTTTAATTAGGTTTCCTTTTTATTAGGAATTTTAATAAAAAAAATATAAAAATATTAGGTTCATGTTAATTAGTTTGCATAATAGGTTCATTTAATTAGAATTTGTTTGTTAGTAAAATTAGGTCATGTAGTTAAAGTGCATGTTTTATGATAAAGTTCTAATTTTAAGAAAACCCAAAAAATAATTGCTTGCTTGAATTCTTTTGGTGCAATTTATTTTATTTATCGAATGTTTAATAATGGTTGAGCATTCGTGTAATCACCAAATTACATGATAGTAATTTAGGTTAAAATAAATCCAAACTACCTGAAGAAACATTTTTGAAAATAAAAAGAATGATACCGAAATGGCATTAGAGAAATTTAGTGTAACTAAGTTGTATCCAAAATTTCTGGTTTGTAGGAGTAATAGGTGTTTAATCGACCTACCATAAACTGATTAGTGGCGATTCTTAGATAAAATTCATTTGCAAGTTAAAAACTTGAATCTAAGTCGCAAATTGGTATGGGCTTGAGAGAGCCTGAGCTAACTCTAGACTTAGTAGTCCATTAGCTAAACCTTAGGTGCACCTGAAATTTAGGTCGTGACAAAAATGAACTCAAGCACAAAAAGATGGAAAGCCTCAATACCAAGTAATTGACCAGGAGCAAATCTCACTTATGCAAGACAGAATCTTTGCATAATGTATAACCAAAAGTGTCATTCCTTGTTGATTTTGCATGTATAAGTTACTAATTGGGGGTGGAGGGGGGGGGGGGGAACCATACTTATACAAATCCACAAATACATATATGTATTGGAAATAAATCCTGACTAAAGGTTTTTTTTTGGCCCTTTCTATGTATGCATTCTCATTGGACGACCTCTTCTACTTTGGGTAAGATTATATAATCTTTAATCAAATCGATTTTAGATATTCACCTAAAAAATAACATGAATTGAGTAGTGTGTGGCTACCGAAAATGCCGTTTGTTGAACCTAATCTTATGATTTTGACTATTACCTACACAAGCTTTTTATCCTTAGAATGAATAATGAATTGACCATGCATGCGGGCAATTATTTGATAAAACTCTTATATGTATTAAGAAAAATTGGTCTTTAAAACTTGGTGGATCTCATGTGATGAATCTCACGCGGGATCCTATCAAATTTTGAATGTCTAAATTCGTTTTCATTCGTTTATCAAGTTCACTGAAGAACTTATTCATGCGTGGAGGAAAAACATGGTAGAGCTAACAAGTGCCTTTCTCATGTATGCAAGCAAGGCAATGACCTCATCGCGGGGAAAAAACATTTGACTACAATATCTTCATAAACATAATGTGAAAGAAGAGACTATGACAATGGAAACACAAGGTTTAATTCATATAGGTTGATCATCATTATTGGCAAGAGATTCATCACATAGTTACACTCAATCATATAAGCTATACAAATGTAGATATTCAAGCATCTCCATTCCAGAGCTCGTCCAATGATTTGTAGGCCCATCCTCGAAACTGAACATGTCACTAGGATACCCTCTTCTCCGTGGCATTTGAAACTTGATCTTGTCCAAACCCTCTTGACTAAGTTCCCATTCTAAGTTTAGTTCTCTTTCATTATCTCTTTGTTGAAGCTCTTTACCATCACAATTACTTCTTGCTCATATATCCATCTTAGTGCAACCTTTTTATGTATATATGTACATAAGGAGCACAGAATGATTTGGACATACAACAAAGAATCATGTGATCCTTGAGATTAATTGAGTAATTCACTGATCATGATTTTCCTTTTACTTATTAGATGCGCTTCCCCGTCAAAAAGAAAAAAAAGAAAATTAAATGGTGGCTAAAATTTTTGTCCTCCCTTTATTGCAGGCGGATAGAAAGAGACAGATTGGAAGATATTTTATAAGGAATATCAATGTCGCTTTCGGATAGGGTTTAGACTTGCTGACCAATAATAGAAATGAAAATCACAGGGCAAGAAAGGAAAGTTGGTAAGTAATTCTTTTGCCCCCTAGAAGGTGCGCTCTATTTGAGAATTCTTTTGGTTAGCTTTCGTTTTCATTGTGCACATTGAACAAGACTAAAAGACATCAAGAAGCACACAACAAATTGAATTGTATGGCTGCTGAAGTTGCCGGTTCAACTAGACCTTGCACACACAAGTTCATCCAGAAAACACGCAGAGAAATAATGTTGACGGACAAGGACATGCATGGAGAGGACAAACAACTAGAGCTACAAAGTACAACCACCTCGATGACACCCAGAAAAGCTGAAGTCAGCACATCGTGCGGTCGTAGAGGCATCGTGGCCGTTCCAAATGAAGAATTGGACAAGATACGGTTGCTTTACAGCACAAGGTAGTTAATAGTTTATAGAAACACATTAGCTAAAATAACTGTAATACAATAATATTCCCAGTTACGATCTTTATGCATGAAAAAGATAAAATCCTCTGTACAAAGAAAGATGAAATGAGTTTGTCGACTTTGAAAACTCTTGCTGCACTTGTCAAGAGTGCAAGAATTGCTTGACTAGTCTTGACATGATTGAGAGCAAATTGTTGAATTATTTTTCCATTGAGAGATATATTCTCCAATACCAAACCTGATCAATGAAATTCCGTGTCCTGAACCCTCTACTATGTCCATTGATGTTTCTCGTTTGGGTGTGTGTGTGTATGTCTATGTGGGCAGCGCCGATAAACGAGAAGAAATAGAGATCCTGGGAAAAAAAAGGGGTGGAGAAATATTAGGATTGACTTTGAGGAAGTCTGTCTTTGACACGCAATTGCAAGTTATCTTTCAATATTCATGCAAGAAGGGGTCTTAAATTTCATGCGATTTTTGGATAAAAGTCATCCCATCGGTTGCATAATTTGAATCTTGACTGCGCCGATGTCGTTGTGTTTAGGTCGCTCTGTTGAAGTAACTTTTCTCGTGCGCTGAGTTTTACGGATAAAAGTCAAAGCCGCTTCTCATCTTTTGTTGGTTTTTCTGTTAATTTGACGTACGTGCATGCATCATTAATTGTGGTGGAGCTATTCCTTCCGCCAAAAATTAAATTTTGTCCGGCCCATTTCATCAATTCTCTCTTATTGAAATTGACCAATAGATATGAAATTACCGACTTTGTTTTATACCTAGCAAAATTAGCAATTTCGGTGCCAACTTACCAACTTTTCTTTACATAACTTACCAACGTTTCAAATTTATTAACCGCACTGAGGGTATGTGCGTTTGACTTCTGCAAGGACGCAAATCGGAGTTCTCCAAGAACCGCTTAGAGAAGTTCTCTTATCAGCTATTCGAAGAGCTCTGATAACGGGTGGATTTGTGCTATAAGTTCTACGTCCAAATGATTTGTTTTCCTTGCAAACATGGGGAATCTGGATGTAAATCAGGGCTGGGAAACACCTCAATGTGTGAGTGATTGTAACTTCGAAAATTTCCAATTAGGTCAGTTGATTATTTGTGGTTGGCTCTCACCGTGAAGTAGATACCACCACTCGAACCGAATCACATAAGTCTTTGGTATTCTTTATCTTTTCTTGTTTGATTATTCTAGTGATTTCATGTTGATTTAATTGCAAGATTCAATTGTTTCTGCATTATATTACAGTAGGAGGACAATTATAACCTAGGCTTTAGATCTGAAAATGACAAAAGAAAAAAAATTGACTTTTGTTCTATTTGTATTCATTGGATGCCGCCTTAGATTTGCTGTCAGCATGATGTTATTGATTTGGGCCATGGTTTACCTATGCCAAGCTTTAATAGTTATCGTGCTAATATGAGGTTGGACGAGACTTATTTAGCAACGTGGCAAACCCCCCTCTATGGGCGACGCGAGACCCTAGAAAAATCTCTTTTTATCCCGACAAAGGGACACAAAAAAGGCCAAAAAATAAATTATAAATGTACCTGAGCCACAGTCTTTCCCTTGACAATAGAAATCTCCTTAAGCAGAGGACTCTCCATGACGGCTAATGAACCCCAAGGAGCTCCATTCGCTGCCAATGGAGACCATGCAGTCACATGTATACCCTTCTCTCTACAATACTCCCTCAGCTTCTCTTGTTGCCATGCCACATTCATCTCCGCCTAATCATGATTAACACACAAAGAAAAGAAATCTTGATTTGATACGATTTGACTCTACAAAAGCAGAACGATTGAATATATATATTCTTTCTTTCCTTTTACCTGGTTAACAACAGGAGGGATTGTGGCATGCAAGAAGAGTTGAGAGAGCTTCTCGGTGCCAGAGTTGCTGACTCCAATGGACTTGGCCAACCCCAGCTTGGAGCACTCTTCCATGGCCTCTTATGTGCCCTTGATGTCTGATGGAAGCAATTTACCTTTCAAGTTTGTCCCTTCGGTTCCTTCCTTTAGCCTCACTAGCCGCTGAACTAGATATAGATCCACATATTCTGAACCTAGCCTCCTAAACAATAGCATACACGCCAAGTGCCAAAAAAAAAATTAATAATAATAATAATAATACAAACTCATATGACTTTAAGAAAATAATATAAATGTGTATGTGTGTGTGTGTGTGTGTGTGTGTGTATTATTTATCCGCAAGTTAATTGACAATGTTGTAGTATAAGGATCAAAGCAACCTCCAAATTCTACATGCATGATACTGATATTTATATCCACGGTGAAAACTAAAAAAAATGTACCCCAAAGCTACACAAACTCAATAAACTGAAGAAAAAGAGAGAGAAGTTCAAGAAGAATCAAGGATGTGTTTCTTTGTGTGAAAAAAAAAAAAAAATCTGTGAATTAGTTTTATATATTTTCATTCGTCTGGTTTGCTAAAACTATCAGTCAATGTTATTTCATTTATGGTAAAAAAAATTTACATGCTTAAGGTGAGGAAAATGAATTCCCTAATATGTGAATGTGAAAATAATTTCCATGGAAAGCATTCCCTAAAGTTCATTTGTTCAACTGAAAATTTCATGATAAATGAAAATATTTTTCACAAAAATCATTTTTTAGAAAATGATTAGTTTTTCGTGTATTTTAGTGGTTTCCTTCTTGCCATAAGAAAATGTCGGTTTTCCTCAATCTAAATTTATTGTTTTCGGTCAATAAAAAACGTTTTCGACCAATTAGCTTTTCGTCATTCATTCATTCATTGGAAAGTCAGAAAATAATTTCTTGGGACTAGTTTTTCTTCAAATAGATGGACCTTACTATAATTAATTAGTTGAGAGAGTTCTTGAGGCCAGGAACAACGAGGTTTGGATGGGCGTCTGCGCACCAGAGGTTGGTGGTGATGAAGATCTCGTCGCGGCTCTTGATGAGGCCGCGCTTCATGGCTTCTGCGACGGACCGGCCGAGCGGCTCTTCTGTGCCGTACTGGACGGCTGTGTCAAAGTGGCGGTACTTGGCGTCGATGGCGTCCAGGTAAGCGGAAGTCAACACATCATGTGGTGGCAGAGGCATCGTTGACGTTCCGAAGCCGATCAACGGCATTCGGTGTCCTGAGCTCAGTATTATGTACATCGTTGTTTCTCCTTGGGTGTGTGTGTGTGTCTGTCGGTATTGCCTGAGCGGGTGATGTTTGTGGGAATACAAGTAAACGAGAAAGAAAAAGAGATCAGGTAGAAAAAGATCTTGCAAAAATGTTAGGGTTTAGGAAGCCCGTCTTCGACAAGTAAGTGGAAGTCATCTTGTAACGTGACATTCCTTGGCATCCCATCGACTGCGTAATTTGAACTTTAACTGCGCAGATTTCGACGAGTAAGTGGAAGTCATCTTGTAACGTGACATTCCTTGGCATCCCATCGACTGCGTAATTTGAACTTTAACTGCGCAGATTTCGACGTCTTCGGGTGGCTCGTTGAAGTAATCTAACGTATGTGCATGCATCAATATCTGCAATGGACTAACCTCCAGCCAAAACTACGTAATTACTAATTTTTATATACTCACAAGAATATAAAAAATTATCAGTTATAAATCTATTGTAATTGTGTCAATTTAGTCATAAATCTTTTATAGTTATGCCTATTCAGTTCATATATTTAATTTTGGCCAGCCAACGCTAATGTGAATGCCAACTAATATTAGCCGTCTGGCTTACACTAACGTGTCTATCTTTACTTTATTTTTATGTTTTTTATTTGTTCGATTTCTTTCTTCTTCTTCTTTTTCTTTTTTCTTTCTTTTTTCCTTTGGCTGGTTGCCGAATTGGCCAAAGGCTAGGGCCAACCTCTCTAGCACTAGCAAGAGCAAGTCTCAACTACCTGTAGTGAAGCCTCACCCTCGCAATTGCTAGGCAAGGGCAAGCTCGACCTCACCCAACGATGACGAGGGTGAGCTGGACCTACCCCATAGCCGTGGCGAGGCATGACCTTGCAAGATCTGGATGAGGTCAAGCTCGCCTAGACATGGCAAGGCTTGCTCTCATTAGTACTGGTGAGAGCGAGCCTCACTAGTGGCTTGGCTAGTCTATGCGACTTTAGCTAGATAGCCGGTGAGGGGAAGAAGGAAAGGAGGGAAAAAAAAAGGAAAGAGAAAGAAAAAAAAATATTTAAATGTTAACGTCAGCTGAACAGTCAACGTCCATGTTAGTGTTAGCTGCAAAAACTGGTCAAATGGATTAAATTGATACAAATGCAAAATGTTTAAAATTGAATTGACACAATTGTAATGGATTAGAACTGTTTTGGTAATTTCCTACACTAGAATATGTGAGTTCTGTGCTAACTTATTAACTTTTATTTATACAACTTAATAAAATTTCGAATTTATTAACTCTTATGTGAACTTTCGTGCATAAATTAAAGTGATTTTCCAATTTTTGAAGCATATATTAAACACATTTCATATCGAATAGTATAGCGACCCCTGACCATTAAATGATAGCAACATCTAAAAATAAAGAAATAAATATCTTATAGTATCCAATGGATATTTTGATATTCATGCATGACCTTTTCCTGTTCTCTGAGAGAGGGGTTTTAATGTCTTCGGGTCGCTCGCTGGAGCGACTCCTCTTTATCCACAGTGTTTTGCTAATGGAAGTCAAAGCTGTCGATCGACTTTTATTGGTTTTTCTATTCATTTGACATATGTGCATGCATCAATATGCACCCGATCGGCCCGTCGGTGACTTCGTTCTTGAAACCCGGCCCGAGACCAGACCCAATGCCTTCTCTTGCTCGTTCTTGTCTCGTCACGTTGAGGAAGAAGCTCCACCTGCATTGCGAGTACACCTATTAAATAGGTGAGTTGGGTCGAGTTTAGATCGGTCATAAATGGTCCAATCCAAATCAACATATTTAATCCGTTTATGACTCATTTATCGTAGCGCAAATTTTTTTTATCCATATCCGACCCGACCTATACTCGATTCACACACAACCCATTTAACTAAATTTTTGAAATCTTATTTCTTATGATTTTTTTAAAAATAGTATTGCTAAAATACTTTTGTACAGTCCAAATTTAACATACAATTTTTATAATTTTAATTTTTTCAATCGAATTTTGAATATTTTTTAAATAATTAAAAATCGAATTTTTAATTATTTTAATTATTTAAGAATATATATTTTCTTCTTCTTCTTCTTCTTCCTTCTTCTTTTTTTCTTCTTCTTCTTCTTCAGCTTGCCACAAGCCACAACGACGGCTAGTGACTAGCCATAGGTGAGTCTCCAGCTCGTCAAGCTTGCCCGACGCCGGTGAGCTAGAGTCTCGACAAATTAGCAAGGCTCGAGCCTCATCAACGTCTCGCAAGACCTTTGCCTCGCGGAATTCGGCTAGCTCAAGCTCATCCAATGTCGGCGAGTTCGAGTCTTGTTGGATTAGCCTCGCCTAACATTGGCGAGCTCGAGCCTTGCCTGGTTGATCATCTGCTATCGTCGTGCCGACCACCGACTATCGCCGTGCCGGCCACCAGCTAAGGAAGGAGGAAGAAGAAAGCCAAAAAAAAAATAATAATAATAATAATAATAAGGGAAAGAAAAAAAGAAAAGAAAATTGAAATATAAAAAAATAATTATAATTTTGATTTTTATAAAGTTAAAGAGGGAAGAGAGATCATGTGGTTTTAGTTGAAAATGGGTTCTAAGTCCAATCCATTTAAGACCCATTTATTTTAAATATTTAATCTTTAAACTGATTTAACTAGTTTCTTTAAAAAATAAGTGACCCATACATGATTCATTTATTATTTAAACGGATCATCTATGGGTCTAAGATCCATTTTGTCACCTCTATTTGCGAGTGAGAATTTGGGGGTTTTTCTCAAAGTCGGATGACAATGGTGGAGACTCTTGGGCTACACAAGTCGAATTCAGGAACCTCTAAGGCGTAAATCCTAATAACCACTTCCCTTTCTTCTAGAATCTCATGTCCATGTTCGATTTTCTTTTCTTTTTTCCCCCTTTCCCTACCTCATTACCGTTTCCCAAACAGAGGGAAAAAGAAGAGATTATGACAGTGAAATTACAATGTTCAGTTCATATAGATTGAAACATAGAGTAAACAAAAGTGGCAGTTTATCATCACTGCCAAGAGAGAAGGCCATGGAGTTACACTTGACTGTCACATGATCGTAATTCAAGGATCACCATCCCATAGCTCATCCAGCGACTTATAAAGTCAACCTTCACAAATGAATAAATCACTATTAGGAAATCCTCTTCTTTGTGGGATTTGAAGCTTGACCTTGTCCAAGTCATCCTGGCTAAATCCCCAACCCAAGATTTACAGGTTCTCTTTTCATTCACTTTTTGTTGAAGCTCTTCACCATCGCGCTTGCCCTTGGCTCACTTATCCATTTTAGGGCAACCTATAATGTTCATATGTAAATGTATACATATATACCTATATATTAAAGATACAGAAAATCGAAGCATGTGGTTCATGAGTTTAGCCTAGTATTTCCTCATGGATTTGAATTTCTTTATTTAGATGGCCTTTTTCGTCAAAATAAATGATGGATCGAGTTTTTGTTCCTTCAATCCAACAAGATAGAGAGAGACAGGAAGATGCTTTGTAACGATGCATATCGGTCTTACAATAGGGTTTTGTCATGCCCAAAAAAAAAAAAAAAAAAAAAAATTAGTCAAGATAACTTTTAACAAAGAAAGAGAGAAAAGAGTAGAGTTGTAGAGCCGAAAACTTTTTCAATATATACATTGGATGAAGATTGTCCAGTACCGAAAGTTCTTTCGACACGTGCATGAATGACCCTCAGCTTGAATTATCTTTTAACATCAAGGGAATATTTATCTGCAGAAGACCCAATTGTACTATTCTTTTCGTGTCATGTACGATTAAGCCTTCCATAATTGTAACATTTTTGTGAGTACATCTAATTATCGTCCCCAAGATTCGCCTGAAATACTTCTTCTCGGATCTATAATTTTATCGATGAGAGCTCCAGGTTACTTGTAAAGTAAAATTAAAGATGTATATTAGACTTGTTTTAATGTTGTAGCTATTCTCATTATGCGGGTGCTTAATGTTTTGAAGTTGGAATCTCCTTTAGAAAGTAGGCCTAAATGCCTCAGGAATATTCGTTAACAAAAGCTTTGATGTGATTTTGTTCTAAAGTATCTTGCAACACTTGCGAAAAGAGGGGCTTGTATACAGTACACCTCCAAAAGTGTTGATATGTAATAAAACTTACGTACTTAAGAAAACACGAAAAGTCCGACCAAGAAAAAAAAAACGCAAAAAGAATAAGGAAAATTTAGAGGATCGATGCGATGACAAAATATTACATTAATGTCAAACTTATTCTTGAAAACATAGGTTCGTTTCCTATATAATTGCAAGGGGCACATGGAATTCAATATGAAATTATAGTGCAAGATTTTTAAGGGTCCCCAGAGCTCGCAGTGACTTGTACATCTCAGATTGAAAGCCGGAGAAATTATTTATAAAAAAAAAAAAAAAAGTCTTACATTAATTATAAACCTTTTAATTTAGCTAATTTAATCATAAATCTTTTAATAATTTATAAATTCAGTCACTTTGATCATTTTTGACAGAAAATTGATTACGTAGATATTAATCATCTTACGTAGCACCTTGACATTAATGTGGATAAATTTTATAATACAATTTTTTATTTTTTTGAATTATTTATTGTTGTGACCTACCTTTTCCACTTGGAGGGGAAAATACATAGGTTTAGGGTAATGCATAAAAAGGCGAGCCTACAACCCTTGTTTTAGATGTGGGATCTCCCAACATTGGGATATTCAAATTAATGCTATAAGAATTTTCTAATTAACTAATCTATTAAAGTTAGCTAAAAATCAAGTAAAGCATGGGTGTATATCTTACTTCCTATGCAATTAGAGAATTTAGGGTTGGGGATTTAATTACACTAATTGATTAAATAGTGACATTCTGATACATAATCTTGCTCATTTAAAAAAAAAAAAAAATCAGGCAATTTGGATTGATTTTAAGCCTATTCACTAGCATGTGAAGCAATCATGCGGGTGAGTAATCATTCAAATAACAGTTAGTAACCAAGAAAACATTAAATAAATTACAAGAGAAAACAAGAATCTAATGCTACTAATGAGGAACATGCCTTTCTGACTAGGCTAAAGGTAAACCATAATCATTATATTGAAAGTGCACAATCAAAAGCATCCGTTTAAAAAGAAACATTCAAACCCTATTGTATAGCCTTAAGAGTTTGTTTAACTTTGAGTACGATTTTTCATCAAAGATTTTCTCACATTTTTACGAGAAAAAATACTCAAAAACTAATTTTAAAGCTTTTTTTCCTAATTTTTAGAAAAAAAAAATTCTGAATTTTTTATTTTTTAATAATTTTTAGAAAAATAGGGACCCAGGCTGGGATGTTGAGCCCAATCCGAATATGGGCTGAACTTGGACTCTCGGGCTTAGGCCGAGAACTTAAAACATGAGAAGCCAAGAAAGAAATGGGCTTAGCTACTCGAGTCCAAACCGACTTTAACCAGACCAACCAATATCTGAAAATTCTCAGGCTAAGCCCAAACCCATCAATCTAACTTTAAGCCCACATCTACCAGAGCCTAAGCACGCCCTAGCCCACCAAAAAACCCATGACTAGCCCAAACCTAACTAAACCAATTAGGGCCATGCTTATTTTTTATTTTATTTTTTTGGTCTGAAAGGCCATTCTAATTTGTTTATTTTTTGGTCAGGAAAAGGCCATGCTAATTTACTCCTCGCCATGTTGTCCTTTTTCTTTTCTGTTTTTCACCCCTTCTTCACGTCGTCTTCTTCCCTGGAATTCACCGAGACCACGCCGAGAACTTCCCTTCTCGGTAATTTGCAGAACGACCCATACCCCAACCGACGACGCGTACCACCAACGTTTGTGGCCCTCACCTTGTCTAGGCATGACCTTTGTGGCCGGCAAGGGTCATCGACACAACAAAACTAAAAGAAAAAAAAAATTATAAAAAAAAAAACTAAAAAATTTGTCTACATCAATACTAGTTGTGTTACATTGGACAATCAGCATCTAGTCAACAAGATTTGCAGTTTTTCAAAAGGTTAAGGATTTAATTTATCAAATTAAAAGGTTTAAAACTGAATTAGTAAGTGCAATAGGTTTAAGAATTTTTATTTTTAATAATTTTCCAATGAGAATCTCTTCTGCAAATTTCTCTCTCTTCAACATTTACACCTTCTCTCTCGTTCTCTCCTTATTGAAGCTCTACATAATAATGCTTGCCCCTTGCTCCTATACATATATGCATGTGTTAAGGTACTAATAGAATTTAAAACACTATTCATATGCAAATACATACATATATATATATATAATCGAAATAAATCATCACTAAATTCATTTTAGCTTGTATATCAATTTCACTAAATTACTTATCCATGGTAGAAGGAAAAAGAGAGGGAGCTACAACCTTTCTCATGTAAGTCAGTGGGGCATTCGTTTATTTGTCTAAACTAAGCTTCCGATTTGATAATTGGAAAAAGAAAATACATTTTTGACTTTCTATCTATTTATAAGATGCCTTGTCGACTCAATGTCAGTATGATATTTTCAAAAACATAGTGTGAAAGAAGAATTGCGATAGTGAAAAAAAGAGTTCGATTCATATAAATTAATCATCATTATTAGCAAGAGATAATTACAGAGTTACACTCAATCATATGAACTATAAAAATGTAGATATTTAAGCATCTCCATCCCATAGCTCATCCAATGATTTGTAAGGCCCATTCTCAGAAATGAATAAGTCACCAGGGCATCCTCTTCTCTATGGAATCTGAAGCTCGATCTTGTCTGATTCCTCTCTGCTAAGTTCCCATTCTAAGCTTTGTAGGTTCTCTTTCATTTTCTCTTTGTTGAAACTCTTTACTATCACCGTTGCCCCTTGCTCATATATCCATTTCAGTGCAACCTTTATATGTATGCACATAGATGAGAAATACTAAATAGTTTGGAGAGAAAAAAAAATCATGCGATCCATGATATTAGTTAAATTTCATGCATTGTGATTTTCTTATTACTTATCGGATGGGTTTTCTCGTCAAAACACAATAAATAAATAAATAAATGACTAAATGAATGAATGAATAATTTAAATAGTGCCTAAAGTTTTTTGTCCTCCCTTTATTGCAGGCGAATAGAAACAGAGACATCGGAAGATGTTCTGTAATGGTAATTTCAATCTTGTTTATGGGTAGGGTCTGTCTTGCTGACCAAAAATTAAAAAAGAAAATAACAAAGAGACCCTTTAGTATTTGGAAGTCGCAAGGAACAAAAAGTAGTTCTTTGGGAGTATGGTACGCCAAATATGGGTCGTACTATTATAATTGCACAACTATGAGTTACAACCTTATAATCTGCTCCTGTTTAATTTAGGATTAATACTGTCAAAAATCCTAAACCTGTACATTGTATCACGTTTACTTCAAAATAATTATCATGTCACAAAAATTCCAAACCAAGACACCTGTATTACATTTAGTCCAAACTAATTTTCTTTAAATTTCACATCGGATCCACATCATTCTTTGATCATCAAAGTCATTCGTCATGTGTGTTTCCACGTCAACAGTTAACGAGATATTAAATGGAAGTTAATGAAGGATAAATTTATCAGGGTATATTGATTTGGGATTTTTTTCTGACATGAAAATTAGTTTGGGATAACTATCACACTGAAAAACTACATTGTAGTTTTTCATCAGAAGAAAATCAACTTAAAGTAAATGGGACGCAAATGTATTAGTCTGACATTTTTGTATGGCACTATTATATAAAGAGAATTCTTTACAAGAAACATGCTGCCGTATGTTCTTTTAAGTGCACGTATCCAAGTCTACAAAAGAAATAAATTCCTAATTTGTGAATGATTGAACACACACACACACACACACATATATATGATAGGAAGTAATGGGACAGTACCTTCAACAAATAATAAGTTGACTTTGTGGTGATAACTAACGAACGATGAATGGATATTTTATTATCAAAGTTGGTAATCAATAATCTCCATAAATTTTTTTTAATTAACTAGAAGGTGCGCATGCGGAGGATCCACGTCTTTCTGAAGTTGCCGGTTCAACTAAAGTTGGTAATCAATAATCTCCATTTTTTTTTAATTAACTAGAAGGTGCGCATGCGGATGATCCACGTCTTTCTGAAGTTGCCGGTTCAACTAAACCTTAAAAACTTATAATTTTCACTAAAACACACTCAAAAGCTTTTTCTATGATTCATTCATAGGGAGACCCCGTTGACTGACAAGGACATGCGTGAAGGGGAAAAAGGAATTAGACCTATCAAGTACATCCACTTGTTGCCATTTTTGTTGTAATTTATTAATACGTTCATGATGGGGTGCAATTAAGACACCAATTCATCTTGATATGTTATGATGGAGAGACACCATTTTGAAAGGGTATGAAAAAAGTCATATAAATAACTTCTGGAGATAAACGTTGGGGTTGTTGGCAGAAACAACGTTTTGAAAGAAGTTTTCTCTCTTCTTCTCCTCTCTCCATCAAAGAACAAAATGCATTTCATTATTGTTTTAAGAAGACAATTGGCATTAACACTGTGAAATTGAATGTTTTCCTTGTGATTAAATTCGGACCATCGTGAAGTCATATCTTATGTTGTTCGCTCATGATTCAATGTTCATTTTATATTGTTCATTGCGCATCGAGGAGGTTAGTCATTTCTTCCGCCAACTTTTTTCCCACATCGGTATCAGAGCCTGTGTTATGATTTCTCCTTTATTTTCCTATCAAATTTTCTCATTTGTTGTTTGATATAAGGATCAAGAGGATGAACCTCACATCATCTGAATGTTTATTGCTCAAAAATTGCAACATGAATCGTTAAGAACGAACCGGAGCAAAGAATGGGTTTGGAGGTCATGTACATTGTTACAGTTTTGGTCATTTTTCAAAATACTTTTTCAGCCGAAATCAAATTTTGAATATACGGAATGAAAGTACTCGTCGAGATGAGTTAAACGATGGGTCAAGCATCGCCAGAAGACACAAGACGAGCCCCACACACTAAGATAGCTAGCGCATGAAAGCCACGCGCGCATCGGCAAATTAACGCATGTTAATGTCATTTATGATGTCAGCCAATGGTCAATAACCACTTGATGACATCATCAATGATGTCATCCAACCAACAGCAGTTGGCCAACCAGCGACCAACCAGTGACCTGACTTGGACTTTGAACCAGATAGCTAATTTGGTGGTGGGATCGATTGGACTGGCCATAAGTCATATTGAATCTTTGAAGCATGAGCCGCACACTCAGATGGCACGTATGACCGCGTGGGTGCTCTTATCGGCGAATGATCATATTTGCTGGATTATCATTAATTTAATTTATCTTTGCTACAAATTGTTACTTTTAAAAAAATGCTAGTATTGATTCTGCATTTATTATGTTAATGTGTTATAGTAGTTGATTATGGTTTTGGCATTTAAGACCATTATGGCTAACCTCAATAACGGTGAGAAGCTAAATGGTGACAATTATAATTTTTGGCACTAAAAGGTTCATTACATCTTTGAGAAGCAAAATGATTTGGAAATCTTCAATCATACTATGGATGAGCTTGAGCATGGAACTTCAGCTCAGCATATGAGAAATCAAGAAATTTATTAAGTTTGGAAAAAGAAAAATAGCATTGCTCATATCACGTTACTGAGTTATATGCAAGATGATCTTATGTGTGAGCTTAAAAGTTATGATAAAGTATAAATAATATGGGTTGCCTTGAAAGATAATTTTAAGGGTATGTTTGTCACTAAATTGAGCAAACTTAATATGAAGTTTGACACATATCGAAAATGCCCAAAATGTAATGATGATGCAACATTTTCAAGAACATTTTCAAGAGATGTTAAACATGATTCGTGAACTAAAGTTGGCAGGTCACTCCCTTACTGATAAACACTAAGTTCAGGTTGTTATAATGTCTTTGATAGTTTGGAGCATATGAAGACCAACATAACACATAAGGAGAATATTATCACTTTTGACGATATAGCACGTTATTTAGAATTAAAGAATGAGCGTCTAGAGACTATGAGATCCTCTACCCATGCTTATATTGCTGACTCAAGTTTGCGCGAAGTTTCGGACTTCAAGTGCAAAAGGAACCATAAATTAAACAACAAAGGAAATGAAATTGATCATGCACCTAAAAAGACTAAGACCTTTCGACGTAGGATAAGTGGTGGGAAAAAGGATAAGACCTAGATAAAATGCTACAATTATGGCAAGATAGATCATTTTATTTGTGAATACACTAAGTCGAAAGAGATACTCTATTACTCTATTACTTTAAGTAATGCTTTTATTTCAAGTACTGTAATGCTTGTTGAATCTCATCTAATGTGGACTATAAACTCTGGAGCAATAGATCTTGTAACTAGAGACCGGAGAGCATTTGTGAAGTATCGTTGAATACAGCCTAGAAGAAGATAAATATATGTTGGGAATAACTCAACAGTTGAAGTAAAAGGTATCGACACATAAAAATTAATTTTACGTGATGGTCGAAACATATTCCTACATGATATCCTCTATGCTCTATATATTCGAAGAAACTTAGTTTCCGTAGTTATTCTTCTTAGCTTAAGTTATGTATTAAATTTCCATGATGATAGTGTTGACATTTTATTTGGAACAGTTTATTATGGTTCTGATTATGTATTGAATGGTTTTATGGTATTAGACATTGACTATAATGTGTACAATATTAATGTTGATGGTTGTTTTTTTTTTAATTGCATTTTCTAATAATGTTGATATTGATGCAAGTACATGGCATACTAAACTATGTTACATTATGTTACAAAGAATGCAAATGTTAGCTAAAGAATGCCTTTAAGGGTCACTCACTAATGTTGATTTACCCATATGTGAACATTATTTGACGGAAAAAAGAACTAGAAAACCATTTGGCAAGGGAATTAGAGCCGAACTTTCTTTGTAACTCATACATTCTGACATTTGTGGTCTATTGAATGTGAGGGTGAGGCATGTAGCCTCATATTTCATCACTTTTATAGATGCTTCAAGCGATTCGATTATGTTTTTCCGATCTCTCATAAGTTAGAAGTATTAGAATGTTTTAGATGATATATAGCATTGGTAGAGGATTAGTTGAACAAAACAATTAAAGTATCGAGAATCGATCATGGATGTGAGTATTTATATGAGCAATTTAAGACTCTTTATGATAAAAGGGAATTGTAAGACAATTGACTACTCTCGATATTCTATAACAAAATAGGGTTGCTGAGAGAAAGAATAAAACCCTATTACAAATGATTAAGTCTATGATAACACAAACAAATCTACCTATCTCATATTGGGGATATACGTTATTGACTGTTATTTATATACTTAACCATATGCTCTCAACGTTAGTTACTTTCACCCATTATGAATTGTGGATTAGTAGGAAACCAGATTTAAGTAATCTGCATCCTTGAGGGTGTGCAGCTTATATTCATGATTCTTCCTATAAATATAGCAAATTAGGCCATAGAGGGAAGAAATATATATTTTTTATAAGATATTCTGAATATTCTAAAGGGTAACTGATGGAAGTTTGACTGAAATGAAGTCACGAAATGTCACATTCTTGGACAACAATTTTCCTAATAGATGTGAGATTGATAAGAATTTTCATTTATATGAGATGGAAGACCTTGATAACACACCCACTAATATTGTCAAAGGAAATGGAGATTTATCTTAACATACAAGACCTAATGAGAGTATTGCATTGCTTAGTGAACTGAATTCAAGAGAAATTCAGTTACGTAAAAATAATAATTAAAGCATTCCCCGTCGGCGTTTTGAGATTAAAGATGAAGCATTTACGATTATTCTGTAAGACGATGCCGAACCTAAGACTATTCAAGAGGCTTTATCGTCCTCAAATAAGGAAGAATAGATGAAAGTTTTGGAAGATAAGATGAAGTCAATGAGGGCAAACCACATTTGAGACTTGGTTAATATCCCACCCAATCGCAAAGCTATTGAAAACAAATAGGTTTTCAAGATTAAGCGAAAGGCAAATGGATCCATCGAAAAGTATAAAGCTCGTCTTGTGGCAAAATGCTGTACTTAATAATAGGGTATAAACTTTGAGAAAACATTTTCACAAGTTATAAGATTTGCCTCTATACACTTTATCCCAACCATCGTTGCACATTTGTATCTAGAATTACATCAAATTGATGTAAAGGCAGCATTTCTCAATGGAGAACTAGATTAGAAAATCTATATGAAGCAACCAATAGGTTTTATAGCTGAAGGTTAGGAACGTAAAGTTTGCAAGCTTCATCGCTCAATATATGGCCTTAAGCAATCATTTATACAGTGGTATCTTTGTTTTCATTATGCCATAATGTCTTTTGGATTTAAGATGATCGAAAATCACTGTGTATATATCAAATGGTCCGAAGATAAATTTGTGATTTTATCACTTTATGTGAACGATATTCTGTTAGTTGGAAATGACAAGGGTTTGATTATCACCATAAAAGAATAGTTGTCCTCCAATTTTAAAATGAAGGACATGGGAGAAGCTGCTTATATATTAGGAGTTAAGATCGAAAGAGATCGATCAAGGAAATTTCTTACTTTATCACAAGAGTTTTATTTAATGAAAATTCTTGAGCGTTTCAATATGCAGCATTGTAATCCCATTGATACCCTTGTCATGCAAGGCGAAATCCTGAGTACTAAGATGTATCCTAAGACTTTAAAAGAAAAGAAAGAAATGGAAACTGTTCCTTACACTAGTGTGATCGAAAGTTTAATATATGTTATGATGTGTACTCGATCCAATATATGTTATGCCATGGAGTCGGTGAGCCGATATCAATCAAATCCTAGTCAAGTACACTAGAAAGCAGTGAAGAGGATCCTAAGATATTTAAAAGGCACCATAGACTATTATATGATATGAACAGTTCTTGCCAATTATAACTTTTTGAGTAGGTTACTAGTGCAATCTAGCCCGACTTGTGGCTATTAGTCTAAAGAGTAAACGTAGATTTGGGGAGAAAGTTGAACTATTATGCATCATTATGTACTACTATTTTTCCCTTATTACTTTCACAAGCACACATTACAATCATAAGCTTTGAAACATCATCTTGACTAGATCTTAATTTAACATCAGTTATGTTCCGCGAAAAATTATCAAGTCTTCTAAAATAACCTATTCAACCCCCTCTGACTAGATCTTAATTTAACAATACAACTCAGAGGAGGTTGAATAGGTTATTTTGCAACACTTTAAATATTAGAGTAAATAAGATCAAAATACGCATGAGAGACTGATTCATTGATATTAAAAGGCAACGCATGATGTTTCCCAATTAACAAGGTAAACAATCAAAATCTTTTTTTTTTTTATGATCCGAGAACCCCGTACAGCCGGTAGTTGGCGGGGTAAACCTGAGACGAACTGGGCCACCACCACAGACCCAGCCGCAGGTGAGTCATGCAATGGGGACGTGGGGTTTCGAACCCCTCCCTCCTCGGTGGGGGAGAAAGCTCTAACTATTGCGGTAACAATCAAAATCTTTATTATCAATATAACCTAAATGACCATTTGAAACTAAGGATTTTAATCTTGAGAATGAAGCATGACCTAATCGAGAATGCCATGTTTTAGATGACATTGTGGCTGCACAATCAACAAAGGAATTAAGAATATTTAAGGAAATAAGGTTGAATAAGCATCCCACTCTATGGCATGTCCCAATAGTCTGTCTCATCCACGGATCCTGCATAGGACAACCATGAGAAGAGAAATGGACATCAAAACCAAGTTCACACAATTGTTCTATTGAAATCAAATTTAGGGATAGTTTGGAACCATGAATGTATTAGATAAGGATGATGTAGATGTTGAGATGTTTCCTATATGGGTAACTCTCATTTGAGAATTATTAGCCATGTGAATAGTGGGGACATGTGAATTGAATGATTTTCATCAAAACTAATTAGAATTTGAAGTCATATGATTGCAGCAAGCAATGTCAAAATACCATGAATCAGAAGTATCTGAAGCGATAGACACAACAAAAGGAGAAGGGATAGAGAAATTAGAAGTACCAAGCTCTCGAAGAATGGAATGTAGATCCTCTAATTTATGAGTGATAGACAATCCATTTGCAGCAATGGCAGATGAACTTGCATGTAGACCACGATTTTGGGGTCAATTAGCCATCCTTGTAAGTTGTTCAAATTGTACTAGAGGGTACTTGGACATCAAAAATTTTAGTTTATCTATAATAAGCACTATACCAGTTTCGACTAGGGGTGAGCATGGTTCGAGTTGGGCTGGTCCACCCCCTAACCCTAGGACCAACCCGCACATGTTAGTCCTCAATTTTTGGGACCGAGGACCAACCCTATTGAGCTTGGAACCGAGGATCGGATCGACCCAATGGGTTCGGTCCAGTTCCAGGGTTAACCCGTGATTAATTGATAATTTTTTATTTCATTTTTTGTACTTCTTAAAAAAGCGATTAAGGACCAAACTAATCTAATGATTTAAGTCTGGTTTCAAGGTTAACCCAGGACTAACCAATAATTTTTTATTTTATTTTGTGTACTCCTTGAAAGGGCAACTGAGGACTGTACCGACCCAATGGGTTCGATGATGAGCAAGGTCGGCTAAGAAAGGTAAGCGGTGAGGGTCAAGTGGGGTGAGTGTCGAACAGAATGAGCATCGAATGTTGAGCGGGGAGCAACAAACCAAGTGAGCATCAAGCAGTGAGAGACACGAGTGACCCAAAGCAAGTGAGAGGAGTGTCGAGTGGCGAGCGGAGAAGTTTTTTTTTTTTTCAATTTTAGCAAATTGAAGACTAATGGGACAAATAAGACAAAAGAGAACAAATACTAGAGGAGGATGTCACAAAGTGCTTTTTTGGATGCCGTGAGAACTCCTCATAAAAACATTTTCCTCATTTGTAAATTACGACTATTGATGCCGTAAAAAAAATTAAAAACCTAAGTTATTAAAGAATAATGTAAAATTACTTGAACTCCTTACTAAAGAGCTGTTTAATGTTGTTGACGCCGTTTATTTTAAGGTTTCCTCTATATAAAAAATATATTAGATATATATAGTTAGGGTTGATCCGGGTTGGACCGACCCATAACTTTTAGGACTGAAGAGCAACCCACACAGTGTTGGTCAAGGAATTCTAGCACTAAGGACCGACCCAGTCTCCTTGGGAATCAAACCAAGACTGGTAGGGTTGAGCCGGTCTAGGGTTGGTTCGGGGTTGACCCGGGATTGATGCTCACCCCTAATTTTGACACAATAGATTGGACAAAAAAAAATATGAAGAAACTAGTACCTAGAGAGCTTTTATGGAGCAAATGAGGCTAAGAATGAACTCAAACGTAAAAATACCTTGGGAATTAGTCTAAGATGGCCAAGAACCGATCTAAAAGTGCATGAACCGGTTAGAAATATAGACGAACCAGTATGAATCGGCCTGGATGGAATTGAACCGATATGGAAAAATAGTCAAACTAGTCTAAATACCAATTGAATCAAGCATAATACGGATGAACCGGTCTAAAAAGAGTCGAATTACTCAGAAATCTGATTGAACCAGTCTAGTCAACAAAGGTCAATAGCGGGTTGGGTCGGTAAACTGATGTCATTGATGACATCAGCTGTGGGGGAGGGTCTACACGATAGCAGGTGTGTGGATCTCACATGCAGAGAGTGGAGGTGGCGCGTGGAGCATTCGGAGGTGAAGTGGTTGAGTTGAGTAGACTCGCTAGAGCTTTAGGAGGCTAATTATGGTGGTCGTTAGTGAATATGAGGAGTGGAAATGGATGGAATAACTTCAAAAGGCTTGGGCTCGGTGGTTCCCTAGGGGAAGGGGGGGCATGCAGTGCGTGCTACAGCGTATGATCTCCATTCTTGACACACTTTCTAGGTCTGATTTGACGGATGACGGTGGTTCGTGGGTGGGTCTTTGTTTTCCGGCTCCTTTGGTGTAAGGGTGAAATCATCACTAAACATCAGAAGAGTCGGTAGAATAGAGGGTGAAATCAGCCAATGTGGCAAATAGGATGAACGCTTTCTCGGAAAAGAGTGGCTCTAATACTAAGTTGAGAATAAAGCAGAAAAGGGAATTTCTATATATTTCTATATATTACTAATGAAGAATATTTCTTCTTCTTCCCCAATTTGTTTCTTACGATTTTTCGAACAAAATATCAATCTGTGTTAGAGGTTAATTAACTAAATTAATAAAATATCAATTACATCAAATCAAAATCAATCAAGATAAATTTCCTAAATATATCTATATCTCTAACATTGGAGAAAATATCCAATGGTTTGTAAGCGCCACATCAACAGCTGACGTGATGTGTGCTTATTTATTAATATCCAATTAGATTTTGACATGTGGATAATTTTTTAAAAAATATATATATTTTTTGTCTTTTCTCCTCCATCTTCAACCTCCGCTCCACCTGGGCTCGACTATCTCTACTACCCAAGCAACCGCCATTGCTACCGTCCTTGAACTACCGCCCCACTGTGGCCACCACGGTCTGCAGCAAAGCTATCAAGGTCGTCCTTAATATCCATGGATGAGCCAAGACTTGAGCTGAAAGTTGTTGAGCAGCAAACCAGATTTGGAGAGTGAAGGAGTGTTGCAGCAAACCAGATCTAGAGATGTAGAGGAGTAGTTGGCCATGGATAGCTTCTTGGTCTACGGCAAAGTTGTTGAGCTCTTTGCCAGCAGCCATGGACGAGCCAAAACTTGAGCTCAAAACTGTTGAGTAGCAAACAAGAACTGGAGACGTAGAGGAGCATAGTAGCAAACCAGACCTGGAGATGTAGAGGACTTGGATTTGGAATTGAGGCATTGGCGAAGGAGATGGCTAAACTGGTTTGATGTGACACCAGCAACTCCGACTCCACCGATGGTGATGCGGAAGAAGGTGGAGGTTGGGCTCATGCGTGTAAATGGAAGAGAAGGAAGAGAGAAATTTAGGTGGATTAGGGGATTTTTAATTTACTTTTTTGATGCCATGTGTCAAAATCTAATTGGATATCAATAAAGAAGTGCACGCCACGTCAGTTGTTGACGTGATGCTTGCACACCACTGAATATTTTCTCATAGCATGGAGAATTTGGGGTTTTTTTTAAGAGTCAGACAACAATGGTGGAGACTCTTAAGCGACGTAGGTCAACCTCGGGAATCTCATGGCGTAAATCCTAATAACTATTCCCTTCTCTTCCTAGAATCTCATGTCCATGTTCAACTTTCTTTTCGTTTTTTGCCCTTTCCCTGCCTAATTACCATTTCCCAAACAAAGGGTAAGAGAAGAGACTTCTTTTGATGCAAAATTAAATCTAGAGAGCTCGTTGGTTGCTTTCCATGGTGTGATCTTGACGGTGGATGCCAATTCCACATACTCTATACCCATTAAAACCCACATTTATCATGTCAAGATTCAAGCCCACTTCATTGGCACATGTTGCAACCTGATCAAAGTTTCACCACTTAAGATTACTTAATCAACGCTGACGTAAATAATTTTTTAATATTCTTAAATTACTTTTTATTGAATTTTTTATATTTTATTTTTTCATTTCCTTTTTTTGCCTTTATTTTAAGGCGATGGCCTTGCCCAGGGCCTTCGCAGCCACACCGACCAAGGGCAAGGCATCCCTCGCCAACTGCAGCCACCTAGATTTGGCGAGGGCCTTTGTGTTCTCACCCACGGCAGTGATGGCCTTGCCTAGGACCTTTGTAGCCATTGAGGGTTGCCAATGACCCTCGTTAGTCATGAAAAAAGGACAAATAATAAAGAAAATCAAAATTAAAAAAAATCAAAATTAAAAATATTCACATTGGATGGAAAATTAATTAAAAAGTCCACTTAAGATGATTTGCTGGAAATGGCACTCCAATAATTAATTTTACTTCAATGTGACACTTAAATGAGTGAAGAAAAGAAAAGTTATGGTGCTTAAACAAGCGTCATATAAAAAGTTGTGGCACTTAAGCAGTTCTTACCCTCTCAATTTCAAAACAATGGACACATAATAAGTTAATGAAATCAACTTAAATAAGTTCATTGCCTTGTATTTCAAATCCATTTCTCTTTCAACCTATTAAATTGCCTGAGTTATATTACTAGGAATATTTACTAAACAAACGAGCTTCAACTGTAAGGAGTAACTTACCTTACAAAACCGTCATAGCCACCTCAAGTATTTTCTCTTTACAATATGAGATAACTAAATTATTAGGTGGCACCTTGACTTATCTCCATATGCACATATTCTTTTGTACTTTTATTAGGTGGCACGTATTCTTATCTCCATATCCATTCTATTTTTTTCCCTAGTCCCTCATTAATTACTATTATTTGAAACATAGCGTTAGAGAACGGATTGCTACAATGAAAACGCAAGGTTAATTTCATAAAGATTTGCAGCGTGAGAGGATAAACAATTATTGATTGTCATCATCTAAAAGAGATCATCAGAGAGAGTAACACGTGGTCATCGTATATAAATTTTCAAATGTGTGATCTGATTCAATAATCTTCATCTCAGAGCTTATCTAATGGCTTGTAAGGCCCATCTTCGAAAATGAACATATCACTAGGAAATCCTCTTTTCTGTGGGATCTGAAGTTTGATCTTATCCAAGTCCTCCCGTCTAAGTCCCAAATCCAAGTTTTGCAGGTTCTCTTTCATTCTCTATTTGTTGAAGCTCTTCACTGTCGCACTTGCCCCTTGCTCATGCATCCACCTTAGTGCAACCTATAAAATATATATGAAGAGTTACACACATATACATGAGATATAGAAAATTGAATAAAGTGATTCATGAACTTAGCTGAGTATTCTTCATCGATTGGGATTTAGGTGCGCCTTCTCATCAAAAATAAATTAGGACTAAAGTTTTGATTAGATTAGATTTGATTTTGTCATTATGCCGAATAATAAATAATTACGATGACATTTAACAAAGAAAGAAAGAAAAAGTAAAGTTCAAGAGCCCTTTAGTAATTGGAAGTTGAAAAGGGGGAAAACTAATTTTTTAATAGTTTTTAAATCACAATCAAGTATATACGTCCAAAAAATGCGTAAGAGAGAGAACACACTAGAATCACAAGACGAAATGTATTGTGGGGTTCCTGAAGAAGCCGTGCACAAAACCTATTATCTCATTGTGGTTTTGACTTCATGCAGGCAAGCTTTGAATCCTTAGAGAAACTACATCGACAGGGACGTGCATGGAGGAAGATGTTCCAGATTGCCTTCTCATGCAATAAACAAATGCTACCTATATAACCAATGAGGAAATTTCTAAACTAAAAGCTTCCTTCTTAAAAGACAAAACGTCACTTTCTTCTAACAAATATCACGTTACGTACTTAAATGTGTATATCTGCAATTTGGGGCAGTTTGCAAATAAATGGTCGAAATCAATTCATTTATGATTTGATTCCTATTAATTTTTTGAGAAAATAATGCTTTTGAGATTATGAAAATCAACTCGCAAGAGTTCGATTTGACTGGGCTAGCACTTGGTTTAGATGCAATAAAAATCTCGTGCTTAAATGACAATATCTCCTACTCGGAGTAACCATGGAAATCATGTCTACTTCTTTAAAAGTAGTCTTACCAAACACAGGCGAACAGAGAAAGGAAAATTACCTGAGCCACGGTCTTTCCTTTGGCAATAGCAATCTCCTTGAGCACAGGACTCTCCGCAACCATTGATGAACCCCATGGACTTTCCATCGCTATATTCCCCCACCCCAAGAAATTGTTACAACCACAGTCCTTTTAATTTACAGTATGCTTGGCTGTGCTTGAAGACCATGCGCCTCCCACCAAGCCGAGGGGCCCCGAAGGGTTGAGGGTAACAATTGAAAGTGACTAATTATAGCGAGAAAGATCCCGAGTTCGTAGCTGCCGTGCTAAGGGTGTCGAACTTCAGCGTATCCAAATTTTCCTTGTCAGCTTTGGCTGTGTGGGGAGCACAGATTGCGATGGATTAACCGAATCGGCGACTAAAGACGACTCAGCTACAAATCGGGGAGTGCTTCGTGAACTTTGAGTTTCTGGTTGGGTTGCCATAAGAACGGCGTGGTGTGAGTACTAATCGAGGCATTCGGACAGCGATATCACGTGGGTTTTCTGTGATGGTTTGGCTGTTGCTTTTGTTGGTGACGCTGAGAGCGTCTCCAATGATATATGCCAGTGCGTATTCTATTTTTTGCACGTTTAATTTAGTTGGCATTTCATGATATAAAACATTAAAAGATAAAAAAAAAAAATGTTTGACTGCATTTAGATGAAGTCTTGCATCGAGGTTTAGGGATTTTCGGGATCATGATTGGATTTTCTTTTCGTTTATTATATATGCTTATTCCCTTTCACGGGGCTCCTATCCCAGGGAATTATACCAAGGACTTGTTTAAATGTTCCTCGAGACAGGTTGGGTCATTATCTTCTATTTTTTAACTAATATCTTCTGTTTTTTTAACTATTTTATTCATTGCTTTACATACAGTGTTTTTTTTTTAATTATATGTGGTAATTTTTTAAATGTTCGATTTATTTCAGTAAATGCTCGAACATAAGATGAAAAAAAAGGTTTACTCAAGATTGTATGAAAGAGAAAAAAAAAGGTACAAATCAATATACATTAGTTTAATTTAGGATAAGCAAGTATTTTAAAATTCTTTGGTTTGTAGAGGTAAAGCGATCTCAAGTGCTATATTGTCCGCATAGGCAATCCAAGGTAATAACGAGAGCTATAGACCGTAATCACACAAATATGATATTTTCATCGCTAAGGCTCCTCTTGTTACATAGAAAATTTATTATTTGAAAAATATTTTCTTAAAAAGTACTGCTTCTATTGCTTACAAGAAAGAATAAACAAAAAAAATTATCATTCAGAAATTTTTTTAAATATAAATTATTGTCAATAGTGAAAATATTTTTTAGCAACTAATTATTTTAAGCGATATAAACAATCATTTTTATGGAATAATTTTTAAATTATTTATTTACATGAAACAAACGAAGCTTTAAAAACCTCAATGTTTTATCCTTCCATCTCCCTTCAAGCATCTCATTTGTAATTTGGACAATTTTATCTGGTGCAAGTTGGGGTTTCGAGGATCCAAGAGTCCAATTAGGGTTGTTCAAAGAATTTTAGTGTGGTCAAAAAGAAAATAAAAATAAATAAAAACAAACAATGGGGTCAAACTGGCACATGCTTAAGAAAAAAAAATGATATAAGTGCAAATTTTTTTTTTTTGAAGCTGCGGTTTGTACTTTCCATCAGGTTTGAAGGGCTAAGTTTTCCTCTAAAGTTTGATTGTTGGCAATTTCCTCCAATCAGTCAGCCGGTGCCCGTCCCCACCGCCAGGCCCTGATTGCCGTAAAGAGCTCTTGCCCACGCTGCCTCCAACTCTTTTCTCTCTCTCTCTCTCTCTCTCTCTCTCTCTCTCTCTCTCTCCTCCTCCTCCTCCTCCTCCTCCTCCCCCCCTCCCCCCATGGACGTTGGACCGCAGAGGTCTTGGAAATCTGTCAATGGCGAACTTAGATCGGCGGTCCTCTTCCGCCCGAGGTTGCAACCGCTGTAGCGAGGCTGTAGAGAAGAAGGGAGAAGGGATGCTAGAGGGGGCCCATGGTGGTGATTGTGGCTCAATGGCTTGGCGACGATGAATCATGGGCTCGGTGGTGGCATCCATAGTTGCTCGATCCAAGGAAAATTCCAACCTGATAAGAGTGCCTTTGTTTCGGAAAAAGTTTTCCAAGAGTTGATTTTCCGGATTCTTATCCGTTTGGTTCATATAAAATATTCAGTCATAAAGCTAAACTAAATAGATGAAAAAAATATCTAGAATTGCTCCTTTCAAATTTTTAAAATTTTTATTATTTTATTATTTTATTTTATTTTTCCTTATTTTTCTTTTTCTTTCTCTATCTAACAATTTGACGAACCTTGACCTCTCTAGATCCCGGCGGCGATGGGGTGGGGAGGGTTGGTAAAGCGAAAATGAAAAAAGGAAAGAAAGAAAAGAATAAAAAAATTTAAAAAATGATTTTTTTTTTTTAAGATAAAGTCTTAAGATTGAAACCATTCTCTAAATAAAATCTAAATACGAAAAAACATTTTTGATCATTTATTACCAAATAAAGGAAAATTATCAATTTTCTTGAAAAACGATTTTCCGGAAAACATTTTCCTTTATTATAAATTTTTTCCCCAAATAAATGTACCCTAGGCTTTTAATCAGAAACTGGAAATGTATATTACTTTTTTTCTATTTACAGGATGTCTCAGTAAACCTGTTATATAGAAAAACAGTGTGGAAGAAGATATAATCATAATGAAATTTCGAGGCTCAATTGATTATCATCAACATCATATAAACTATGAAAATGTAAGTATTCAAGCATCGCCATCCCAGAGCTCATCCAATGATTTGTAAGGCCCATCCTCAGAAATGAACATGCCACCGGGATTTCCTCTTCTCTGTGGAATCTGAAGCTTGATTTTTCCCAAATCCTCTTGGCTAAGTCCCCAATCTAAGAATTGGAGGTTCTCTTTCATTCTCTCTTTGTTGAAACTCTTTATTATCGCAGATGCCCCTTGCTCATATATCCATTTCAGTGCAACCTTCGTATGTATGCATGTATATAAGGTACAATATGCAAATTGGAGATAAGGAAATGCAATTTCTGAGGGAAGAGCTTCTAAACTATGCTTTCCCGAAAGTGACAACAATCTAAATTTTCCTTTCGATTGCATCAACTCAATTAATGATCTCTTATGCCCCAAATGACACCAAAACAGGAGGTAAACACACAAGAAGAGAAGAGTGTAGTACCTGAGCCACGGTCTTGCCTCTGGCAATAGCAATCTCCTTGAGCACATGACTCTCCACAACAGCTAATGTACCCCAGGCTGCTCCATTCGCTCCCAATGGGGACCATGCGCTCACATGTATTCCCTTATCCCTACAATATTCTCGGAGCTTATCCTGTTGCCATGCCACATTCATCTCCACCTAAATCATAGTTAACCCATAAAATAAAAAATATTACTTTATCTGTCTTTCCTAAAAAAATCTATCCATGGTTACATCTAGGGGTGAATATGGTTTGAGTGGGTGGTTCCCACCCTGGAATCAGAAATCGCCCACTAAGGATTAATTTCAAAAATTGGAACCGGGAATTATCCGTTGATTCCATGGATTCACTGGGGAATTGGACCGCTAGTCTAGTCCGATTTGCAGGTGAGTCCATGGAACCAATCCCATCAAACTTCATACATCAATGCAATGTTTTCCGGTATGCAAAAGTAAAGCAAAAAACAAAGAACTTCCCCATTCTCAATTGCAAGATTGGTAAAAAGATTGGACTCATATTAGAAGTTGAAAGTTGAGGCCGTGAGTCGATCGACGTGGAGCTTGAGAGTCGAAACCATGAATGTGAGATATAGAGACAACTCAGATGAGGTGAGAGTGAGACAAGACGAGCACTTGATTAATGGGTATTGAGCTTCAAATTAGAGATTTTAAGGTTTTTCTTTTTCTTTTTTTTGTTGGAAATTTTTTAAAATATAATATATATTTTTATATTACCAGTTTGGTCTAGGTAGGTAGGTAGGCAGTTCCACACTGAAAACTGAGAATCGGACCAATATCCACCAGTTCCCTTAAGAACCGCCAATTCCAATCTAGTCTAGTCCGATTTCGGACAGTCCGAGCGATTTTCGGTCTTTTTGCATACTCCTAGTTATACCAATAATGAAGAGATTAGATATAGTATGTTCTTCTAATTGCCTGATTAACAGTAGGAGGGATGGTGGCGTGCAAGAGGAGATCAGAGAGCTTCTTGGTGCCAAAATTGCTGACTCCAATGGACTTGGCTAAACCCAGTTTGGAGCACTCTTCCATGGCCTCCCATGTCCCTTTCATGTCGAATGGAAGCAATTTTCCCTTATAATCGAACCCTTCGGTTCCCTCCTTCACCCTCACTGGCCAGTGGATCAGATACAGATCCACATACTTTAACCCTAGCTTCCTATATAATCAATGATACACCAAGTGAAAAAAGTAACATCAACACAACATGACTAAACCCAACAAAAAGCGGAAAAATAATGTGGAGGAAAAATTGGAAAAAAAACTAATGCATGCAACTGATAATCATATACCAAGGCGAAACCTAATGTTTATCCTATCTCCCGTGAAAGAAATTCTTGTGTTGTCTTAAAAAAATTTGGCTATTTAGCGGTTACAAGAACTGCATATAGTGTCAAGCAGTAATATAAGTAGGAGGAATTAGCAAATATTTACTGGAGAGACTTCTTGAGAGCGGGAAGAACGAGATCCGGATGAGTGTCGGTGCACCAGAGCTTGGTGGTGATGAAGATGTGACTGCGGCTCTCGATGAGCCCTCGGTCTAGGGCCTCAGCCACTGCTCGGCCGAGTGCCTCTTCGGAGCCGTAGCATGCCGCCGTGTCGAAGTGGCGGTACCCCACTTCAATGGCCTCGAGGAATATGGATGTCAGCACGTCTAGCGGTGGCAGGGGGTACGCGAATGTTCCGAACGCAATCAACGGCATTCCGTGTCCTGAACTCAGTACTACGTCCATTGTTGTTTCTCGTGTCTGAGCGCGCCTGTCTGTCTGTCTGTCTGTCTGTCTGTGTTGAGTGATTGAGTGATGTTACTGGGAACTATAAATAAACGAGAAGAGATAGAGACCCAGACAAAAGAAGTGGTGAAGAAAGTATTATTGGAGTCTGCCTTTGACGTATATGCATACATCAAGCGGCCTGAAAGTCAAAGTGAGAGTGGTCTATCGTCTTTTGGTTTTCTTTTTCTATTCTGTTAATGTGGCGTATACGCATCAATTTGTGAAGGAGGTATTCGTTCGCAAATTTTATATTATTTTAATCCCGTTTTATTATTTCACCTGTTGATTATTGGTAAACCTTTGCGGAAATATTTTCTTTCGTATATGCATGCATCAAGCGACCTGGAAGTTCTTAAAGTCAGAATTGTCTATCATCTTTTCTTTTCCTTTTTTATTCTGTTAATATGACTACAAGCATCAATTTGTGAGGAAGGTATTCATTCCGCAAAATTCACCTGTTGATTACTGGTCAACCCTTATGGAATTATTAACTTTCTTTTGAGTTACTTAGCAATGTTCAATTGTTATTTTAATTCATCAACTTTTAACTATATTTTATTTGTCTTGATTAGCATTACATTTACCAACTTTTTGAAAGATCACTAGCCTAAATGAAAGCGACTCACCAACTTTTATTGCATTATGACTATATAGTTTTGAGCTACTAACTCTCCTTTAATTTATTTTCAAATGTTTATTTAATTTTGATAATTTGTCAATTTTTTTCAACATTTACAAATTTTGACATGCATTATAAGTATATGGACATTATATTATACATTTTGATTTATTTATTTTTTTGTAACAACGCCTTTATTTTTGCAAAAATAGTGAGAAATTTTCCATGACAACAAGGATTGCTTTATAAAATCTAGGGGTGTACAACGGAAACCACCCGAACCGGGACCGGACCAAACCAAACCGGTTTTGGGTAGTTCCCACGGTCCGGCGGTTCAGCCTTGTTCCAAGGTGGGAACCGAACCAACTAGACCGATTGGACCACCAAATTTTTTATATATAATTTATATACATATAATATATGAATATTATATATGAAACTTATTGCAATCGGAATTGCAATTGAGGTAACAACCTCTTATGTGGCCAAGAGATTACCAAAACTCTTAGAAAACTTATTTGTTAGTTTTATCTTTTACTCGGTGTGGGACAAGGCTCTAGGAGTTCCTCATGCTCACACTCTCTCTCTTGCTCCCCTCACTTGCAAACAACAAGGCACTTCAAGCCTCAAAGAGTCCGACATCAACTAAACATTTAAAGCATAGAAGTGAGATTATTTATAAAACCTAAGCCAAGCACAGATTTTACTCAAATTGTTCATGGCTTTTATGCTTAAAATTAAGCATGAAACATATAAACTATGATTGATATTCACGCAAGTGAAGTTTGAATATTTTGCACATAGAAACATGTATGAGTAGTTTTATTAGATCGCCCGGGAACCAAATTGGATTGATCAGTCTAGAGCATGGTCATTCTTTAGTGAATGGTCGTTCTTTAGTGAAAAAAGAAAGTGCCGATTATATTGGACCGGACCGGAACTGATGGTCCGGTCCGGTTCCCAGTCCTAGGACCAAACGGTCTGGTCCATGGTTCCCAAAATTGGGAACCGGTTCTCCCGATCCGATTTCCGGTTCCACCTGGAACCGGACCAAACCGGGAACTAATCACCCCTAATAAAATCTATCTTCAAGCATGATCTTTATCACAAGTCCAAGTTACCAATAATACATTAACACGACTTTGCATTTTCTTATTCTTGATATAATAATTAGGATTTCTCCAAACAAGCTCTGATTCAAAGTCAACTATAATATATAAAAAGACTTTGCATTTTCTTCTGCTTGATATAAATACACTAAAAATGTTGTTGTAGAGAGAGAGAGAGAGAGAGAGAGTTTTTTTTTTTTTTTTTTTTTTTTTTTTTTTTTTTTTTTTTTTTTTTTTTTGTAGCAACGCCTTTTTTTTTGCAAAAATAGTGAGAAATTTTCCCCGACAACGAGGGTGGCTTTATAAAATCTATCTTCACGCACGATCTTTATCATAAGTCCAAGTTACCAATAATGCATTAACACGACCTTGCATTTTCTTATTCTTGGTATAATTATTAGGATTTCTTCAAACAAGCTCTGCTTCGAAGTCAACTATAATGTATAAAAAGACTTTGCATTTTCTTATGCTTGATTTCTTTTCTTCTGCTTGATATAAATGCACTAAAAATGTTGTTGTCCATTACATTGACACATGCCTAAAAAACGTAGTTTTAAGAGTATCCAAATTTTGTGAAGTGGTGTAGAGAGAGAGAGAGGTTTTTTTTTTTTTTTTTTTTTTTTTTTTTTTTTTTTTTTTTTTTTAACAACGTCTTTATTTTGCAAAAATAGTGAGAAATTTTCCATGACAACAAGGGTGGCTTTATAAAATCTATCTTCACGCGTGATCTTTACCAGAAGTCCAAGTTACCAATAATACATTAACACGACTTGCATTTCTTATTCTTTATATAACTATTAGAATTTCTCCAAACAAGCTCTGCCTCAAAGTCAACTATAATGTATAAAAAGACTTTGCATTTTCTTATGCTTGATTTCTTTTCTTTTGCTTGATATAAATACACTAAAAATGTTGTTGTCCATTACATTGACACGTGCTTAAAAAATGTGAAGTTGTAAAGAGAGAGAGAAGGGGGGATATGGCCAACCAAAAATGTCATAACTTTTTGTACGATACTTATTTTAGTAACAAAATTTTTCAAGCGATTACTTTCGTTCCACTTTTGTAAAAATTAAAACTATCATTTTAGTACCATCACCAATTTGTGTGGTCGGAAATTAGATGTTGAACTTTTTAATACAAACCATCTCCCCAGAAAGTGAGTGAACATGAATTGACCTAATTTGTATGGAAGTAGCCAATTCATCAACAGAATCAATGAAAGAATCATACTAATTTAATAAATTTTAGAACTTGATTGCACTTTGTAAAAATGTTAGTACTCAACTATACTTTCATGACATGTTTTAAGACTTCTATACACTTATCCCGTTAAAGTAAGAAAATTCTACGGTGATAGTCTGTTGCACCCATCATTTTCTCAAGGAAACTAGATGACTTTTTTGTCGGATTTCCTTGGGAAATAAAAATCCCAATCGGAGGGATTTGATTTGCATAAATAAAATGTTTATGCTAAAAGTAAGTTTAAAGGAAATAAGACCTCGAAATATTAATGACCAAAATTCAATTTGATTTCCATGAATGATTGCAATGATGCGATATGATATCTGTGATGACGGTTTTGGGAACAATCATCTCACCAATTAAAATTGAGAAGTGTAGGCTTTTTGGCGATAAATTCAAGGCATATGAACAAGTTGTGAAATGACGGTGGGATACGATGACTCTCCAACCAAAAGCTTTTCATCTAGAGAGATAACCGTACCAAGATAACGAAGTGACTTCGGTAAAAAATCAAGTTCATGGTCAACCTTAAGATTTAAAAAAAAAAAAAAAAGTGAAAAAAAATGAAAGTCCATTCCATTTATATTACTTGCATATTGGATATATGATATTATTAATTCATGACTGCATCTCATTTGTTTTATTTTGGACCGGAACCCCGCCATCTAATTACAGTTAATTACACCATGAATTTCCTTTTCTTGAGTGATTTCATTCGATTTGTTTCTTTAAATATTACACATGCAAAACCATTGATTTTTTACTGATACAGTTGCCCATTGTAAGCAAAATGGAATTAAAGGTTCAAATTGCACCGTCGCTCATAGCAAGTGACGGTCCGTTATCCAAGCATTACTCATTAAAGTATTAACAACTAGTTTTGAATTATCGTCTTTTGAGCTACTTACAAATGTTTAATTATTTTTTTACTTATCAACTTTTCTATCGAGTAACTTCGCCTTGGTAGCATTACTTGCATTTTTTCCTCAGTGGGTTGCATCTTCATTTGAATGATGCGTAATGATTCGATAATTTATTGTCTTATTTCATTTCAAACTGTAGTGAGGATTCACATCCTACAACGAAATCTTTATGTCTATTCTCAAAGGAATTCTTAAAAACACCTTGTCCAACTCACATATAATTGCAAACACATTTGAAATAATGTGAAAAATGATGTGGTGGGATTGTCAAGCATCTCCATCCCAGAGCTCATCCAATGACTTGTAAGGCCCATCTTCAGAAATGTTAAACTCTCCCGCAAATCCTCATTTCTGTGGGATTTGCAGCTTCAACCTCTCCAAATCCTCCTGGCTAAGTTCCCATCCCAAAATTTGTAGGTTCCCTCTCATTCTTTCCTTGATGAAGCTCTTCACAATGAAGGTTGACCTTTGCTCATATATCCATCTCAGTGCAACCTACATATCGATACATTTGACCAAGGAGGAAGGTTACAGGCTTTGCTTCCAATATGAAAATGACAAAACATTTGACTTTTGTTCTATTGGTAGGATGCCTCATTGGATTCGCTCTCAGCATGATGTTATTCATTTTGACCCCGGTTTCCCTACGTCTAGCTTTACCGTGCGACCCCTTCACATGAGTGACTTGAGAGCAGAGAAAACCAAACAGAAAATAATCAAGTACCTGAGCCACAGTCTTCCCTTTGGCAGCAGCAATCTCCTTAAGTGGGGGACTCTCCATAACAGCTAATGAACCCAAGATGCTCCATTCGCTCCCAAAGGAGACGATGCAGTCACATGTATTCCCTTCTCTCTACAATACTCCCTCAACTTCTCTTGTCGCCATCCCACATTCATCTCCACCTAAAGATGATGAACCCACAAAGGAAAAAGAAAAGCAAATTTCAAGAAAATCTTGATTTGATATCTTATTCGACTTAAAGATCGAACTAGAATAATGGAATTCTCTTTCACTTGGTTAACAGCAGAAGGGATTCTGGCATACATGAGGAGTTGAGAGAGCTTCTTGGCGCCAAAGTTGCTGACTCCAATGGACTTGGCCAACCCTAGTTTGGAGCACTCTTCCATGGCCTCCCATGTCCCTTTCATGTCAAATGGCAACATTTTGCCCTTGAAATCTAACCCTTCGGTACACTCCTTCACTCTCACTGACCAATGGATTAGATATTGATCCACATACTCCAACCCTAGCTTCCTATATAATCAATCATACACCAAGTGCCAAACAAAAGGAAAAAGCAACATAAACACAACATGAATAAACCCAACAAAAAGCGGAAAAAGCCTGGTTGCGCGAGCTCCGGCCGCGACTCTTCCCTCCTCTGGCTGCTGTCATTTTTTGTTCACCGATGAAGGTCCCGACCCAGGTTTAAGCCTCGACGACGCCAAGAATCACTCGTCCTGGTCGCGCACTCCACCAGTTCGATAAAATGCCCAAACGAGATATGGTTTCGTTCTGTTGTTTCGAGCAAAAGCCGGGCTGTCCAAACGCCGTCCCACCGAGTCGATGCGCCCCCGCGATCCTTCAGTGTCCCAAGCGCGACTGACGACACCTGACCCGCAGCCGCTTCACGACGACCCACGGAGGATGGGGGCCTTCTCGGTTCGACAACGTGCACCGGGAGTCATCGTGGAGGACGTCGCCGGCCGGACGAAGGTCGAATGCTCGGCTAGGCCAGGGCGCCGTTCCTCCAGGCCAGACGGACGCGAGCGGCACGCCAGTAGCCGCGTTGCCTCCGTCGCGATTGGCTTACCGCGAAGCAGCCAGTCGCGGGTCGACCAATCCAGAGCAGGGTCGGGCAAAGGTAATCGAGAAGGGTTTTTGGGCGTAGCGGGCCGGGTCTGGGCTGGCTGATTCTTGGGCCGACCTGTTTTCATTTTGTTCGGGCTTGTTTTTTTAAAAAAGGGGTATTTCGGGCCCGACCCGGTTCGTTCCCGGTCCGTCGATTTTAAAGAACCGGGTCGGTCCCAACCCGGGAATCCGACCCGGGTCGTTTCAATAATATAATATTATTATAATTAAAAATAATAATATTTTAATTTAAAAAATCAAAAACATAATTTATTTTTTTCAGAAAATCAGAAAAACCCAAAAATATTCTATGTCTTCCCAAAAATCAAAAAAAGCCAAAAAAATAATATTTTATATTTTCAAAAAAGGATAAAAAATCAAAAAATGCTTTCTATGTTAAAAAAAAAAATAGAAAAAGACCAAAAAAACGTGCTTTCTCTCCACAAAAAAAATGGAAAATCCCTCAAAATCCAAAAAGTCTTAGGGTTTAAATAAGATTAGGTACCAAAAATGGCATTAATGATTAATTAGTGTAATCAAATCTCAAACCTAATTTATCCTACAGTTACGGGAGTGAATATTCCTCTCAATATTTCGTTTGAGTTTCTAATCGATCCACCTTAAATTGATTAGTGACAACTCATTTTTAAAATTAACTTATATGTTAAAAAACTCAAACCATAAGTCGTGAATTAGTAGGGCTTAGGAGAGCTGAGTAAGCCAAATAGACTTAGCCGAGCCATTAGCCTCCGTAGGCACTCCCTAATTGGGTGCCAAAAAAGAGGTCACGACACTAGGCCATTTTCTTCACTCTCAACTCTTGTGTTCCTTTTTTCTTCTTTCGGGAAGCAGTGTCCATTTTGAAGAGGGAGAGATTGTCGGAGATCCAAAAAAAGAACCACCCCCCTCCTTCGTCTTTTCCTTGCTCCTTCAATGTGGCCAATGCCCTGTCTCTATCTGTACCGCCTTTCCTTTAAAATCTAAGCAGTGGCGTTCCTCAAGGAAAGAACGGTATTTCTTTCCTCGTTTGCATGACCGAATTAGTTCATGGCAGAAGGAGTATCGACCCCGTGCACGCAATCAGCCGTTTATCACCTTCTTTTTTAACTTGTTTCCCACAATGTTTTGTTGATATGAACTTCGGCTCCCATGTGCGTATTAATTGTGTACTTCGGCCATCATACTCTCTTATGGCCTTGGACAAACATTTAATCTTCTGGGCTGAATCCAGTTAATTCAATTAAGCTCAAGACCATTCACTTGAGTCCATTCGCTACCGGTCCAATAGTTATGCAAATGTTCCTAAACCTTTTGGGCTGGTCCGATAAATAGGGTTGGTCCCTAATTTTCTATGCAACATATTTCTAAATGATTAACTAAAGGTTAGGTGTCAACAACAACTTAAACAAAACTTGATAAACAAAAAAACTAGCTCGATTTAGTAGACAATAAAAAGTTGGTAATTAAGAAAGGCCACATATTGGTAAGTAACTCAAGTGAGGATAGGTACCCAAACTAATTGGTAATTAAGTGGAAAAAGATGGCAAGTTGCTCAATTAAAGACCAGCAAATTTATAGAGGAGTTGGTACATTTCTGTCAGTTGCATGTCACTACTTCTCCTCGCAATTACTTTCTTCTACATTTCGCAAGCTGATTTGAATATGCAAAACACATTCCGATGACTACTTCTGCCAGTAAAGGGAACGTCCAACATGAGAAAGCTCACATTGAGTGCTCTGTGATCATGATATCAACATCAAGGTGGACTTGTTACGTCTGCCCAAAAAGGCTAAAGATTTGTCTAGCAAAAGAAAAAGGCAGCAATGCGGCGTTGGTTGACTTTGTTTGAGTTGCACTTCTAATGAACCCGGGGAAAACAATGCAAAAAAAAAAAAATCTTAAATATAATGTTTGGATATCAATTCAACCATAAACTATTCAATTTAACTAATACTTTACATTTTTAACAATTTACCAAAGTAATCATTATTATCATTTTTTATTAGTAATCGTTGGCATAGACGTCGACCATCTTATATGACACGGTTAGCACTAACATTAATAATTTTTCATTTTTGTATATTATTTGAAACTTTTTTTTTCTTTTGATTTTTTCCTTCCTTTCTTTCTCTTTTTTTCCTACTAAGACTGGCTCATTGGCCGACCCTCACTAACTACAGGCAAGTGACGGCAACACTCACCAGCCATTGGGCTAGTATTGCGAAGCCCTTGTCAGTCACAAGCAAGGGTCACAGCCCTCACTGAATTTAATAGAAGGAAAAAAAATCAAAAAAATTATAAGAATTCAGAAAATTTTATAAAAAATAAAAATGAAAAAGCTTTAGGACTTTTTTGGTATATTTCCCCTGCTTCTCATCGCACTCGTTTTCTTTAACAACTCGCAAAGCTGATTTGAATATGCAAAACACATTCCGATGGCCTCTTCTACTGATAAGATATACTCTACTATGTTCTGATCATGTGTGGACGCCATAAGCTATGGAAAAGGGAACGTCCAAGATAAGTTGAGTTGTTTGCCCTGTGATCATGAAATGATCATCAAGGTGGATATGTTAAGGTCGCCCAAAAATGTTAAGACTTGTCTGGCAAAAGAAAAAAGCAAATTCGCTGCATTGGTTGACTTTGTCTGGGGGCATTTCTAACTCCTAGAAGAAAAGGCAGGAAACTGTCCTTACTACTCAAACTCGTTTAAGTCTGACTCAAGCCCGATACTCAACGAGAGTGCCCGAGGCTCAGTTGGCTAATCGAGCAACGACTAGCTCGCTAAAATATTCATTCCTTTGCGCTCTGACGTAAAAAGCGAAAAATGAGGGAACTTAAAAAGATAATAATACACCTGTTAAAAGGCAATTACTTACAATAAGATTTGAACCTGTACCAAAAGGATCGGAATGCAATAAGCTAGATTATGGTTTCAGAGTTATTTCATACTTAGAGAGAGAGAGAGGAATTCTTGCATAGTCTAAAGTGTAAAAGCCATCAAAATTCCAAAACTATACTCACTATAAAATATTTATCCCTTTTTTTTATGACACTAACAACCTCAAATTTGCACTTATGTAACTCATGTTTATCTCTCAAACTTGTAACCAACTACTATCAGCATATCCTTCTAATATAGCCAGATTATTATAGATTAATAAGATAACCAAAAATTTTGCCAACAACTTTCTCATGTTCTACATTTGGATTACTAGTATCTACTCAACTTGCACATAAAATAATTAATATTAGGTCTAGTACAATGCATCATATATATTAAAGACCCTATAGCATTCACATTAAAATCCTCTACAAGAAGCAAATAGAGTACTCATTTCTTTAAAACCAAGATGTTTAAATTTATTTAACATCTTCTTCATGTAATCACTTTGGCTCAAAGAATGACCCCCGCTATGTTATTAACTTTATACCCAAGATAATATCCACTTCACGAAATTGCATGAAAGGGCAAAACCGTAAATTAATGTGTAAGGGTAAAACTGTAAAATCATAATTCCAAAGGGGTAAAATCATAAATTCAACATCCAGGGACAAAATAGTAAATAATCAGCCAAAGCAAAATTGTAATTACCCAGCAAGGAGGGTGGGATTGTAAATAATCATCGGAGAGAACAAAAATGTAAATAAGTAGTGAGGGTAGTAGGTGCATGCTGTGCACGCGCCTTCCCTATAGCGCAAGCATGTGTAGTCCACGCGCCTTTCATTCTGGATAGTACAAGGCATGTGGACTCCACGCGCTTGACCTTCTAGCGCGTGCATGAAGCACGTGGACACATGGATGTCCAGCATATGCATGGAGTACGTGTGGGTAGGGGTGAGCATCGGTCCAGGACCCTAGACCGACCTTGGACCGGCCCAACCCTACCGATCCTGGTCTGGTTCCCAAGAAGACTAAGTCTGTCCTTAGTTCTAGAATTCCTAATAACACCGCAAGTGCGGTTGGTCCTCGGTCATGAGAGTTCCAAATCGGTCCAATCCAGACTAACCCTAAATAATATATTATTTATAATTTTTTTATATAGAGAAAATCTTAAAATAAACGGCATCAATAACATTAAATAGCTCTTTAGTGAGGAGTTCAAGTAATTTTACATTATTCTTTAATAACTTAGATTTTTAATTTTTTTACGGCATCAATAGTTATAATTACGAAAGAGGAAAATGTTTTTGTGAGAAGTCCTCACGGCGTCCAAAAAGATATAAACAACTCCTTATGGCATCCTCTTCTAATATTCGTCATCTTCTGTCTTATTTGTCATCTTAGTCTTCAATTTGCCAAAATCGAAAGAAACAACTTCTCTGCTCGCCACTCAACACTCGTCTCGCTCGCTTTGGGTCACTCGTGCCGCTCGCCGCTCAATACTTGCTTGGCTTGTTGCTCCTTGCTCGACATTCGATACTCATTATGTTCGACGCTCATCCCACTTGACCCTCATCGCTTGCTTTTCTTAGCTGACCCCACTCATCATCGAACCTATTGGGTCGGTACGGTCATCGGTTCCCATTTTAAGGAGTACAAAAAATGAAATAAAAAAATTATTAGTTAGTCCTGGGTTGACCTTGAAACTGGACCGAACCTATTAGGTCAGTCCGGTCCTCAATCGCCTTTTTAAGAAGTACAAAAAATGAAATAAAAAATTATCGGTTAGTCTCTGGTTGACCATGGAACCGGAACGAACCCATTGGGTCGGTCCGGTCTTTAGTCCCAAGCTTAATAGGGTCGGTCCTCGGTCCCAAAAATTGAGGACCAGCACTGTGTGGATTGGTCCTAGGGTTAGGGGGTAGACCGGCCCAATCCTAACTATGCTCACCCTTACGTGTGGGCGCATGGGTTTGCACACCTTCTCCCCTTTCGCACCTTTTTGCCGATTTTCTCCATTTTTTGCCCAATTTTCCATCACACCCATCATTCGGATTTCCTTCGACAATGCCCTGCAAAAAAACATTTCAACAACATGCAAATAAGATGAAATAGGCCAACATCGTTCGATGAATCTTCATCCATAAGCCATAATTTTCAATTAAAAAAATCATGAGATCCCAACTCATGCTTTAATACCAACCATAAGCAGATAAAATATTCTTAAATGCAGAAATTCAAAGTCAAGAATCTTTGATCTTCATATTTTTCACAATAAGGAGGAAGATATGCATTTATCCATAACAAAGCCTTAAAAGGAAAGATTGTTGAACGAACCTCATGAAAAAGCTTCTCTTCCTTGATTCATAACTTTGATCCACTTGACTCTATTGTTGCAAAATAAAACCTCAAAATTGTTGGAAAATATGGTTTTGAATTAAGTAGAACAATGAAGTTGGATCTTCGAATTGGATAGAACAATCAAGTTGGACTTTGAAATGTTATATCATTTTTTTTTTTGAAAGATTTATCTATCCCACAACATTACTAATGGTTACTGACAAATTTCCTCTAGAATACAAGAAAGTCTCAAACAATAATATTATATAGCAATTCTAATATTTCTCCAATGTCTCTCAAGGGAAACAATTTGAAACAATAATTGTTTATTCTTTCAAAAGAAAACAAAAAATGGAAGAAGAAAATTATCGTTGAACATATACATTCAGTAATTTATAGAAAAAAAGAAGTTATATCTGAATAGAATAACTTTCTAAGGACTAAGAAATCATGTTTGAACAGGTACGATTTATGACATAACCCTTAAAAAAATCGGAATTAAATAAATAATAAATAATAAATAACCATAACTCCTTTGTAAATAGTCACATTGTTTCAACAGAACGCTTCGATTAATTTTTGTAAAAATAAATCCGAATTTTAATAAATAAAAATAATGATCGTTAGTTAGTTCCAAATCTCATCTACGTATGTACTCAAATATTTTCGATGTGGAACAAGGCACTACCAACAACATATTTACTCTAAACTTATAACATTTACTTCAAACTTTTTTTTGTGGCACCAAAAATTTGAAACTTGTATCCATGTGACATATTTATCCCAAAAACTTAGTGTCATAGATATAAGTTTGGGAGTTCAAGATAAATATGTCAGGCTTTTGGTGTTACAAATTTTTTTAAGCTAAACGTGTCACATAAATACAAGTTTATAATATTTGTGTCACAAAAGATGTTGGAATTTTGTTTGTTAAAACAAAATGATTGCCTTTTACTTTGTCCCACGTAGAAAAGGTGGGAGCAAGTGGGTCAGTTTAAATATGTGGGACTTCCTTTTGTAGTTAAAAGGAGTGATTAAGTGGGGGTAGACCCCACCATACCCGCGTGTGGGTGCGCGATTTTGGCGCGATTATTTGGCTCACTTTGCACGCTTGCGCACCCGTGGTTTAATTAGCATTAATCCATTGCTTTTTATTTTTATTTTTATTTTTATTTCAAAGGTTGCCTTTTAATTTGAGAATTCCGGAAATAAAATATAAATGAAAATTCGAAATTCTATTTAAAAAAAAAATTATTCCGAATTTTGTTTGTGTTTTTTCAAGACAACCTTTGGAAAATTACTCATTCAGTTTTTTAACTTTCCTGAAGGATTGCAATTGTTCGATTTTCAACTTTTTCCGAAGAGTCGCATTTGTTTATCCGAACAATTTTCTAAAGACATGTTTGTTCGCAATTTTCACGAAGAGTTGCAAGACTATTTCATATATATACTTGTCATTTTCGAAAAGAAAGGAGTGGTCATTTTTTTCGAGTCTTCTTTCTGAAAAACAGCAGCCAATTTTTCGATTATTTCTTAGAGAGACCCTGGAGAAATACTAGAATTGCTATTTAGTATTCTCATTCGAGACTTTGTTGTATCCTGGAGGATTTTTGCCGGTGACCATTAGCAATGTTGCGGGGCAAATAAATCCTTAAAAAAAGTGATATCACGCCTCAAAGTCCGAGTTGTTTTACTCGATCCGATTTCATTGTTCAACCCATTTAGAAGCAATATTTGCACAAAAAAAGATAATTTAGGGTAATAGGTAAAGTTTATGGTTTTTTTGTAGCTTTTTTCTCTAGTTTAAATATAAATCAAATAATTAAACTAAAAAATCAGAAAGCTTGTGGAAGACAGATTCCCGAAGCATAACAATTTCATGTAATACCTCCGTTTTTAACAATTTTCAAGCGCATCTCATAGGGTAAATATGACACCAAGGAATATTTCAAGTGCATCTCTCGAAATTGTTAAGAACGACATGAAGGTGAGGGGTGGAATTGACTAGGGAAAATTGTTAGAAACGGAGAGATGCGCTTGAAAGGTGTCTCCGTTTGACGTTTTGGAAGTCTTTGATGCCACGTTAAGTTTTCCATTCTCGTCTTTTCCTTTTTTTGTCACTATATTTAGTCAGTTTAGGTTATCCGGTCCCAATAATAAGGGGGTTTAGTTCGAATCTCTGCTCATAGTTCAAAAATATTTCTCAGGAAATTTAATTTATTTATACGGGTTATTCCAAATCCTCGAGCTATGCCATTTGCATGAAGAAGAACTATGATCGGTTGTTTCTGTCGGAAAGTCGAAATTGGTTACGTGTAAATAATGAGTACGTTCCGATAATCGAATGGGACAATAAGGCTTCATCACGATAAAGGCAGAAAGTGGGCAAAAGAACGCTTCAAGTGCCATAACTTTGGCCAAAGACACACTTAAGTGTCATAACTTACGAAAAGTACACTTAAGTGCCACATTCGAAGAAAAACGGATCACTTGAGTGCCACTCCGGCCAAAATCCGGCCAAAATGCCAACGTGGCGTTTTTCCGGCGAAGCGCGCCCAAAATGACGTCGTTTTGGGCGCTGACGTGGTCAAAAAACGGCGTCGTTTTGGACTGACGTGGTAAAAAAAATTAAAAAATTAATTAAATTAAATTAAATTTAGTTAAAATATTTTTAAAAATAATAACTTAAAACTTTTATAAAAAATTTGAAAAAAAAAAAAAAAAAAAGAAAGGAACCGGGAGAGCCCTCGGCCGCCGCCGCGGGAAAGGCCGGCAACGGCGGGGGAGGGCGGCCGGGTCGCCGGGCCCGGCCGGGGGCCGGCGACCCCGTCGACCGCGGTGAGGGCTCACGAGCCCTCGCCGGATCTGGGCGAGGGCCGCGAGCCCCCCAAATCCGAAGCGAGGGCTTACGGCCCTCGCCCGATCCGGCGGCGAGGACTCGCGGCCCTCGCCGCCCGGTCGGCTGCGGTCGTCGACCCCTAACCAAGGCCCGGCGACCCCCGCCGACCGGCGACGAGGGCTCATGAGCCCTCGCCGGATCTGGGCAAGGGCCGCAAGCCCCCGATCCGGCGGCGAGGGCTCGCGGCCCTCGCCCGGATCCGGCGGCGAGGACTCGCGAGCCCTCGCCGCCGATCGCCCGGGTCGCCGACCCTAGCGAGCCGGTGACCCGGCCGACCCTCCCCCGCCGTCGCCAGCCCTTCCCGGCGGCGGCGGGCAGTGGCGGCGATGATTGAGGGCTGATCCTCGCCCGCCTCCCCCACGTTGTGTTTTTTTTTTTAATTTTTTTAAAAAAATTTAAATTTTTTTAATATTTTGACTAAATTTAATTTTAAAATTATTTTTTTTAATATTTTAACTAAATTTAATTTTATTTATTATTTATTTATTTTTTTTTTCCACGTCAATCCAAAAAACGACGCGTTTTGACCACATCGCGTGCCAAACGACGTCGTTTTGGGCACGCTTCGCCAGAAAAACACCACATTGGCGTTTTGGCCAGATTTTGGCCGGAGTGGCACTCAAGTGATTCCTTTTACTCCAATTTTGGCACTTAAGTATACATTTCGTAAGTTATGACACCTAAGTGTCCCTTTGGCCAAAGTTGTGGCACTTGAGGGGTCCGCACGTCGGCAGAAGTGAGACAGCTCCCTTCCAGCGAAGCAAATTTCAAGATTAATTGAGAGGATCAAGGATAATGAACTAGAAAGTCATAAGTCTATCATATGACGGATAATTTCATCCTAACTTTTCAATTTGTTCAACTTAACGCTAAACTTTTAATAATATACAAATATGATCATTCCAGATAATTTTGGCCAGAATTCACTGATGTGGATGCCATCAATCTTATATGGCACGATCGGTGCTGACTTAGGTGATATTTATGTTTTCTTATAAATTTTGTGAATTTTTTCCCTTTACTTTTCTTTCCTTTTCCATTCTTCTTTTTCCCCCATTTCCCTTTGCTAGTCACTAGCAAGGAAAAAATAGAAAAAAATTCAGAACTTCATTTTTAAAAAAATGTAAAAATCATTTATGTCTACGTTGGTTGTGCCACACGGAACGGCTAGCACTGACTTGACCACCATGTTAGCAATTTCTAGCTAAAATTAGTCGGAAGAACTATATTACAAATCATTAAAAGGTTTAGGATTAAATTGATCAAATTAAAAACTTTAAGATTGAATTAGCTACATATGATAGGCCACTTAATGCTAGTATACAAAAAAGCAACATTGGACAACATTTACAACCCCACTTAAGAGAGATTAACAAAAAATACCTTAATTTATCAGCATCAAACCTTAAAATCAATAATTAAACCGGAAAAATTAGTTAGTTACAGAATGTTAACAAAAAGGAGGCTGCTAAGGAACAACAATAATGCAACCAAAAATGATTTGGCATAATCAAGAAGAGAGAGTGAAAGGGCAGCTTCTGATCATGAAAAGGACTCGCTTGCAAGAAGTTGCGACACCGTGCGATCGCGTCAGAGTTAGACAGACCAAGATTGAGTGAAAATCAAAGTTAGGTTGGAAAATCATGGCCAACCAAGGAGTAGTGCTTTTGATGCTCATATTCGGGATCTTCAGCTTGCTCGCCTTGGCCATTTCCGTGTTTCTGAGGGTCACCAACAGGCAGAGATGGCAACGAGAGGACCTTCGAAGATACCATTGCTTAGAGGTAAGTAATTTTATGGTGACCAATTATGGGAAAAGTACCTAAAAAAAAAAATCATAAACCTATTGCATCGGTACAAGTTCAGTTTTAAAATTTTCAATTTGACCAATTTAATCCTATACCTTAGGGATGGACGGTTTGAGCAATTAAAACAGGGTTTTCTCTCTCTCCCTTAGGGTTTTCTCCCCTCCCTCTAATTTTCACATAGCTTCCATCTTCAACCTCCATGGAATGGACGGTTTGAGATAGATTTCATTTGGGGATTTTTGCGTGTATAAAGTCACGACCTACTTTTCCGAGGGGCCGCCTTGGGGAATACATTTGGAGTTATGTGCTCAAAAAACGGTTCGAATCGGTGTCTGCAAAAAGCAACTTGAACACATTATTTAATTGTAATCCAAAACAATCTATCGATTTCGAGTGTAGGCTCTTTCAAGCTTATACTCGGCTGGACATTGGACACTTATTATATTATTTAATAACCTAAACATTTCTAAGAGTCACCACCAATCTATTGATATAACAATATGAAAAGTAAGAATCCAATGCAAGCCGAGCAAAGAATACCAATGACCATATTATAAACCTTGGGACACGATCCCCCATTATTTAAGTTCAAATTGAGTCCATTTTCTTTTCTAAAGGATCAATCTACCAAAACTAAACCATAATAAAGGTACTCACTAAAACCCCTAAACTTAAGGTTATATTATCCAATTGAAACTAAACTAAATCTATGACTAAGATTTAACAACCTAATCATAGTGTCTATTTCTAAATCATTTTCTGATTTTATTATTATTAATTTCAACTTTTAAATTTTTTAAATTATAATAAATATTTTAATTCTGAAAATGGGAATTCGGGCTGGGCCCGTGAGCCTAGTCTGATGATGGGCTGCACAAGGTCTTTGACCTGGGCTCATGGACACAATTCAGGATTTTATACTCAGCCCGTCTACAATTCTGACTTTAATGAACCCCAATTTAGATTACACCTATGTTAAGCCCCATTTGCCTAAATCGGATTCAGCTCAAACTTATATAGACCAAAGTAAGCCCAAAACTAATCTAAATCAAACCAAACCCAAACTCACTTAATACCAAAACCCGCCCATGTTTACTATACCCATCTCAAGCACCCCCCCTCCTCTTCTTTTAAGGCCTATTTGGTAACTAGCCAATTCTTTGCTATTTCTTCTTTTTTTTATTCCCCGGAAACAAAACATAAAAAATAACAAAGATCTATTTGTTAACGTTCGCTAATTTTTCTACTCCTGAAAATAGATTTGGAACAAAATTAAGAAGTAGAAAAAAGTTATTTCTTTATTCCCAAGACCAATTCTAGATTCAAGCCAAATTTTTTTTTTTTTTTTCGTGTTCTTTCTCCTTTAATCAATTGCTAGCCTCGGCGATAAGGGTGATCAAGTCCAGGGTGGGTAGAGTCTAGACCTGGACCCTATACCCGACCCTATATAACCAATTCCTCTATTCTGGACCCTATACCCGACATTGTTTGTATGGGACCCTGTACCCGACCTACCCTATTTTTCCGATCCGATTCCAAGGTTAACATTGTTTCAACTTAAACCTGTTTTACAATTTCCTGATATCCTATACGACTTCAAATTTTATATTAATACGCGAGAAAATAACGTAATCCTCCTAATTTGTATTGAAACATTAAGCACTTGTTATAAATAAATACATGAACTTTTTGACTAAATGAAAAATTAAAGATCCACAAGGCTAATTATCATAAATAAAATCATAAGACAAAGAACTAACAACAAACATGGGTCTAATATTAGTCTTATTCCCACAATTACTACATGAAGCTACTCATTTATGCAAGCATAATTCCTCCTATAAAAGAGAAATTAGGCGAGCCAATCCATGCGATACACAAGAATTTGGCGGTGATGAACACTATCCGTCCATCGGACGGTGCGAGAGGGAGCCGGTGAGGGAGGGAAGCAAGTGAGGGAGAGGAATGACAAAGGAGGAGTGCCGTGTGTGTTTGAAAGAGCCAAGAGGAAAAACGTTGTGTAATTGCGGAAGTAAGAATAGAAATCGGGGGAAAAAAGGGTTTTAGATCTCTACTTACAAAATCGGTCCAGGAACCAGTTTTCGGGTGAGTAATCACTCGAAACCTGTTCCCGGACCAGTTTAAACCGATTCCGAATTTTGGGAACCGGTTCTCGAACGGGTTTCAATGGGAATTGATTCCCGACCCTATTTTCCGGGTGAGCTAGTCTGGGAACTAGGTATTCCCAGTCCGGTTGCACACTCCTACTCGGCGATAGTCAATGACTAGCCAAACAAGGTCCAACGACCTCATTGGAGCCACACCATGGTTGGGTAAGCCCAATCTCCCTAGGGCCCAAGGAGGCTCCTTCGAGGTTGGTGGGGTCGAAACTCTTGTTTGGACAATCGCCAGCTATTGCCGAGGTCAACAACCGATTAGATGAGGAAGAAGAAGAGAAGGAAAAAAAAAAAAAAAAACTAATTAAATTTAAAAAAATAAATTTTACGATACGAAAAAAAATTGAGAGTCTTACCAAATCCATTTATGTTCTTTTTCTATGTCGGAATAGAAATTTTGTATAATTACCAAACGCCTTCAAATGCTTAGAAACTCGTCTAGGAAATAAAATGAAAAAAAAAAAAAAACAATGAAAAGAATAATTACTGAACAAACCCTTACTCACCCTTACTTTTTACTCCTTCCACGCATTGGATGTCCGCAATTTCTCTTCCAATGTTCATTATTCCCATATTTACCTCATATTAAGCCTAACTACAACATTCATTATTCCCTTACAAATGTTTTGTATTTGGAAAGAGAGAGAAGTAAGAGCGCGTTTGATAACGATTACTTCCGGGAGTAGATTCTGATTAGAAATGACTTTTTTTATTCTGTTCCCGGGAACTAATTCTAAGCATTTTAAGTTGTTTGGTAATAATCCAAAATTTCTTATTCTAGAATAGAATTGTGTTTGGTACCGTGCTCATTGATTCTATTCCAAATTAATTTCTTTTAATTTTTAAATAATTTTTATAATTTTTTCTTTTCTTTTTTTTTTCTTTTTACTCCTATTCTTCTTCTTCTTCTTCTTCTTCTTCAGGACGGTCACTGATCCGGCGATTGGCCAGACGAGGGCCGACGACCTCACTGGAGTGTCGCTGGCCCTCGTCGGCCGAGCCTCGCCGGTGGCCAGGTTGGCCTCGCCAGGGCTGGGCGAGGCTCACCTGGCCACCGGCGAGGCTGGGCATTGGGAGGCTTGCCTAGCCCCGGCAAGGCTTAGCCTCGCCGATGGCTGGGCTTGCCTTGGGAAACCAACGGCGGTGGCAGACGGTGGTGGATGGGGGCAGATGGTGACATGTGATTGAAGAAGAAGAAGAAAAGAGAAGAATAGTTGAGTTTGATTCTTTTTTCTGATTTTGGAACAATAATCATATTTTTTTTTTTTATTCTTGATTTTACTCCCAATCTGCTCCCGGGAACAAAAATTTTACCAAACACGATTATATTCCCAAACTGATTCCAATAACAAAGAATCAGAATTTGGCCATGTTTGAATGGTTACCAAAGAGGGCCTAAGATTCTGGCATTGTCTAGCTACAAATACAAAATACAAAGGGACATAAAAAAGATCGTGGTAAACCGATTCTATGAGCATAGTGTCGCACCTCATTCCCATCTCTCACTTTCATATTGTTCTAAGCAATGTCCAGAGATACGCTTGAAACTCTTTCTCAATATCCCCGTGTGGTTTTTCAGAATTATTTGATGTCGCATAAAAAGATAATACCTCGATAACATATATAATGAACAATTATTTAAAAAAATCTTAACTTATTATATTTGTGTCAATTCAATTCTAAACTTTTTGATTATTCCATTTGAGTCATGAACCTTTTCACATTTTGTCAATTAAGTACATCTAATCAATTTTAGCTAAAAATCGATGACATAGACATTGACCATCCTACGAAGTATTGTCGGTGTTGACATAGATAATTCTTATGATTTAAAAAAAATATATATATATATATATATATATATATATGATTTTTTGGTTTTTTTTCTTTTTTGTTTCTTTGTTTCTTTTCCTTTTTTTTTCCTTCCAAGCCTAGCAAAGGTCGTTGGCCAACCCTCACTAATCACAAGCAAGGGCCAGCCAACCCTTATAGTCTTCGTTGACCACAGAGCCCTTGCCCAGTGACTGACAAGGGTCATCGGCCCTCACTTGCGGTCGGCAATGGACACCTGGCCCTCACCTATGATCGATGAGTGTCAGCTAATGACTCTCATCGGACCTGGTAGGAAAAAAAGGAAAAGGAGGAAAGCAAATAAAAATAAAATAAAAAGTAATTAAAAACAAATTGCCTACATAAACGCCGGCCATTCTACATGGCATTACCAACGTTCACGTTAGTAATTTCTTGTTAAGATTTGCGAGATGGATTCGATTGGCAACACATGGTAGGACTCAATTGGTAATTGAAAATTTTATAATTGAGTTGGCATAAATGCAATAATTTGAGGACTTTTTTTGGGTAATTCCCCCAATATATATTGAATTTTGGTCCTTTTGTTACGGTTTGAGTCGCATTAGATTATTTCCTCCACAAAAAGAAGTGGGTTTAGTTTAATATTTGGAGAAGGCTTGTTCAATTGTAGAAATGCATAGGATAACCAAGTTTGCTTTTGTTACCAGAAAATTAGCCTTTTCACCTGAAATTTCTTTTAAGAAAAGTGTTCTGTCCGAAATCCTTTGCATGTCAGAATTGCGCATGTCAATAATGAGTACATCCCGACGATCGATATTTACACTAATCTGTCGTCCGGGTTGATGCTAAGCAATTTTCAAGATTCAATCCAGAGGATCATATTTGCACTAATCTGTCCAGACACAAGATAGGCCAGTTTTGTGTTACCATGCTAATTCTGGCTTATTGCTAGTATACACAGAGCAACATTGGACAAAAATTACGATTATACTTAAGATGGATTAAAAAAATTGCAATAATCCTTGAGCGTCGAATCTTAAATAATCGAATCTGAAAAGATTAATTAGTTGCAGAATGTTAACAATGAACGTAAATTAAAGATGTTTTGGCTTTAAACTTTGTTTGGGCACATTGACATTCTCGTCCGGCCAGCCGTCTCCAGCGACGGGGGCTGCAAAGGAACAACCCTAATGCAGCTAAAAATGATTTCGACATTATCAAGAAGAGAGATTAAAAGGGGCAGCTTTTGATTATAAAAAGGGCACGCTCACGAGAAGTCGCGACGCCGTGCGATCGCAACAGACTCAGAAAGACCGAGAAAGAGAGAAAATCAGAGGGAGGTTGTGGAATCATGGCCAACCATGGAGTAGTGACTTCGATGCTCGTGTTTAGGATCTTTGGCTTGCTCGCCTTGGCCGGTTCCGTGGCTCTGATGGCCACCAACCACTTCACAGACAGCGGTGGCGTCGAGACGACCTTCAAGGATGTCATCGCTTACAGGTAAGTAATTTTTTGGTTACTGATTATCATCTCGTAATCTCGGCTCCCTGCATCCGGCATTGTGCGTAGAGATGTTCATGATGGTATGTACGGTGATGTGCATGACTCTTTCTCAGTTGGAAATGGTTGAGAGCAGATAACTTACGAAATTTCCACTAGACAAATGAAACAAGAGATAATTTTCAACCATGCAAACACTACTCTATATTTTGAATCTTGTTCTAATGGCCGATCTCATTTAATGGGAAAATTGTCCAAAAAGCTCTGACCCTATTGTACTTTTGCTAATTCAATCATTAAACTTTTAATTTTATCAAATCAGTCCTAAACTTTTTTATTTCTTTCCAATTGAGTCCATCCAGTCAATTTTGGCCAGAAAATACTAACATGGATGCCGGCAAGATATCATGTAAGACCTTCAACGCTGACGTTGATAATTTTTAATAATATTTTAATAATATTTAATTCTTTTTCATTTCTATTCTTTTTGGCTTTCTTGTTTTCCTTTTATGGTGGTAGGCCACCGGCCATAGCTGCCCAACTAGCCTCTCCCACCATAGGTGAGGCCTGACTAAGTGAGGGGGAGCCCCAACAAGGGGAGCAGCAAGGCCCAAAGAGGCCGTCCCTTGCCCAAGTCAGGGCGGCCTCGCCCGGCATCACCATCGCCGTTGCCCCATTGATGCTTGGCGAGGCCGCCCTAGCCTGGGTAAGGGTCAGCCTCGCCAAATTTGGTTTGGTCAAGGGCTCCCCTCGCCGGGGCTTGCCGTCTCCCAGCCAAGCCTCACCTGTGGTGGGCAAGGCCAGTCAGCCCACCATTGGAAATGGAAAAGAAGAAAGCCAAAAAAAATAAATAAAATTCGAAAAAAATATTAAAATTATCTAGTCGACGGTCCTACGTGGCATCGTTGGCATCCGCCTCACTACTTTCTAACCAAAATTGGCCGATTGAACTCAATTAGCAAGAAGTAAAAAGGTTTATGACTGAATTGACAAAAGCGCAATATGTTTATAACTTTTTTAACAATTTTCCCCTCATTTAACTCATGCTATAGTTGTGTTTGATTTTGATCAATCGAGAGCTAAATAATGGAGTGAAAACACTGTTTAGGTATGTGCTAGCAACGGCGGTGATCGGAGCAACTTATATATTAGTGCAGCTTCCCTTTGCAATATACTATGCCTGCACCAAGAAGAGGATGATTCGCAATGGGTGCTTGCCCGAATTCGATTTCTACGGCGATAAGGTAACTTCTTGATTCACTTAGATGCCACTTATTAAATCGATATGCCACCACATTTTATTATATATATATTCTCCAAAGCGCAATGAGCTAATTCACGCCATTATCTCAATCACTATTGTTTTATTTACCTCGTTGTCGACGTTTGTGCAGCTCATAAGCTTGATCTTGGCCACGGGGGTCGGCGCAGGGTTTGCCATCAGCTTCGAGTTAAAGAGGTACATCCACGACTTCTTCGACGTCCTCGTCAAGTTTGGCATCCCGTTTAGTGAAGATGACGAATTGAAGTCGATCAAATTCCTGAACTGGGGAATCATCTCCGCCGGATTGTTGGCCCTAGGATTGGTCTGCATGGTCATCGTCTCTGTACTCTCGTCCATCAATCGCAACTCATCCACCAGAGGTGGCTTCTTCAAATGATCTAACTGTAATTGATCTAATTATTTTTTCTAGTATTGGTTAATTCAGTTGTGTGGGATATATCTCTATCTCTTTCTCTTGTCCCGTGGAGAATAATGTAATCCATGGTAAGCTGAAATCATAATAAAGTGAAGCTATTCTTTCGCGTTGCTCAGTTGGTGGTTACTGCAAGCTAGTTCAGTTTGCAGCTGGGTATTCTCGATATATTTTTCTTGTTCAATGTGTCGACATGAATGTGAATTGAGATTTTAGGATAAATGATATGTTCCGTTTACTTTCCTTAAATGGATGACTGTCGCGACTCTTTTTTTGGGCGCCCTTATGCGCGGGTGTGTGCGGAAGCTAATGGCTTGCTAAGTATTAGGCTTAACCCGAACTCTTCCAAGCCTACTAATTCACGACTTATGATCCAAATTTTTAACCTATAAGTTAATTTCAAATAGGAGTCGCCACTAATCGATTTGGGGTGGGTCGATTAGAAATCCAAGTAAAATATCGAAGAATTATTTCACTCATGTGCAATTAGAGAAACTAGGATCAATGACTTAATCATACTAGTTAATCACTAATGCCCTTCCGGTACCGATCTTGTTTAAACATCAAATAAATCATTTATGCAATATTTTATACCAATCATGAGTTCTAGAATTCAATTCCTAATCAGACTGAGGAAATAGAAATTTATGCATCACAAAGGCGCAATTGGAATGAGGGAAATAAGCAAATATTTGCTTAGAAGAAATTAAACATGATTTTCCTTTTTTAAAGATTTTCCATGTATTGGTGAATTTTTTTTTCGCTTTTTCTTTTTTTAAAATAAAAATTATTTTTGGATTTCTCTAATTTTTCTGGAAAATAAAATTTACATTTTTTTATATTTCCATTTTTTTATTCATTTAATTATAAAATATGTTAATATTAGAAATATTATATTATATTATATTATATTACAGCCTCCAGCCTCACTACATCCGGCGAGGGGCAAGCTCGAGCTCGCCGGTGTCGGCGAACCAGGCGAGCCAGCTTGCTTGTGGCCGGTTGCCAACTGGCGGCCAACCAAAGAAGAGGAAGAAGAAAAAAGAAAATTAAAAATTTTAATTTTAATTTTTAAAAATAAAAATTATTATTTTAAAATTATAAAAATTATCCATTAAATTTGTATTGTATAAAATCATGTTATCAATACCATTTTAAAATATATACATATATATAAAAGCTTTTTTAGGTTTCGTTAAATGGGTCAAGTATGGGTTGGATATGGGTCAAGTCGGGTATGGGTAAAAAAATTTGCACTATAATAAATGGGTCATAAACGGGTTAAATGGGTCGATTTGGGTCAGACCATTTATGACCCGACCCAAACCCAACCCGACTCAACCCGCTCGTTTAACGGGTCTATATTATATTACACTAAAATGACCTAGTTTGGGTCTCTAGGTAGAGACCGAACTGGGTCACTCGTATCGTGGCTAGGTTGGGCTTGATATACCAGTCCAATCTGGTTCCCTTCTTAAAATGAAGGCCTAACCCGAAACCCACTTATCAGCTGGAACCCTACCCGAATGGAGTTCCACACCCGACCCCACTTTCAGTCGCCAACTCAAATCACCCTTTTGTCTCTCTTCCCCCTGCGACACCCGACGGAGACAGTTGAGGCGAGCGACATCGGCCACCGTGGGGCCGCTCAACAGATTGGCAGCAACTCGTATCAAGGGATTGGCGAATGTGATGACGAGGTGGCAACAACAATAAGGATGGCGGTGGATTGGTGAGCAGCAAAGGAACCGATGGTAGGTTTGACGGCGTGAAGCTCGGCTATGATCAACAAATGACTGGGTTGTCACTAGACAGTACGGAGACATCCTTAGGCGTAGGCAATGGATCTGCAACGACAACTGGTGTCGAAGGACAGTGACGATGCAACTCGACTTAGGCGAAGTAGGCGACGTCGGAGCAGCGACAAACGATGTCAAGCGTCAGCAACATAGCGAGGGTCTTCGTGATTTGGCTAAGAGAGAACTCTCTCTCTCTCTCTCTCTCTCTCTCTCTCTCTCTCTCTCTCTGATCTCGCTCTATCTCTCTCGGTCAACGAGTCTCCCTCCTTAGATCTCTCTTCCTCGGACCTTAGCCCTCCATATCTGGAATCCCTCTCACATATCTCTCTCTCGCTCTCAGATTTGCTCACTCTCAACCTCCCCCGATGTCTTTCAGGGAAAGTCCTCAGAGCTCACTCCTCCGATCTCTCTTTCCCAGATTTTCTTTTTGGCTTTCTTCTTTACCATTGGAAATGGAAAAGAAGAAAGCCAAAAAGAAAATAAAGAAAATAAAATAAATTCAAAATTCAAAAAAATATTAAAATCATTTACATCAGCATTGATGGTCCTACATGGCATCATTAGCATCCGCCTCAATACTTTCTAGCCAAAATTGGTCAAATGAACTCAATTAGTAAGAAGTAAAAATCTTTATGACTGAATTGACAAAAGTGCGATAGGTTTGTAACATTTTTAACAATTTTCCCATCATTTAACCCATGCTATAGTTGTGTTTGATTTTGATCAATCGAGAGCTAAATAATGGAGTGAAAACAATGTTTAGGTATGTGCTAGCAACAGCGGTGATCGGAGCAGCTTATATATTAATGCAGCTTCCTTCTGCAATATACTATGCCTGCACCGAGAAGAGGATGATTCGCAATGGATGCTTGCCCGAATTCATTTTCTATAGTGATAAGGTAACTTCTTGGTTCACTTAGATGCCACTTATTAAATCGATATGCTACCACGTTTTATTATATATATTCTCCAAAGCGCAGTGAGCTAATTCACGCCATTATCTCGATCACTACTCCTGTTTTATTTACCTCGTTGTCGACGTCTGTGCAGCTCATAAGCTTGATCTTGGCCACGGGGGTCGGTGCAGGGTTTGCCGTCAGCTTCGAGTTAAAGAGGTACATCCACGACTTCTTCGACGTCCTCGTCAAGTTTGGCATCCCGTTTAGTGAAGATGACAAGTCGAAGTCGATCAAATTCCTGAACTGGGGAATCATCTCCGCCGGATTGTTGGCCCTAGGGTTGGTCTGCATGGTCATCGTCTCTATACTCTCGTCCATCGATCGCAACTCATCCACCAGAGGTGGCTTCTTCAAATGATCTAATTGTAATTTCTGGTATTGGTTGATTCGGTTGTGTGGGATTTATCTCTTGCCCACCAGTCGAGGTGGCTCTAGCTAGGCCGCCTCCTTTACCGCATTAAAGACGCATGCTCAGTCGCCCCCTCAGTCGTCAATCTACCCTCGCTCCTCCACCTAATTCTCCTGTGCATGGGTTGCAGAGGAAGGAGGGAGGAAGAAGACAAGGGGGAGGGGGCCAGGCCAAGGGAAAAAATGGGTGGGAATGGGCCCCGAGCCCGCACGAGTGGAAAGGAACACGCCCAGCCCCTGTAGGCCCAACCTTGTGGGCCGTTCTTTTTTCTTTTTTAAAACATAATTAATTTATCCGAAAATAGTGTAAAATAAAAGAAATAAATAGAATAATAAATCTTAGTAAAAGCAAATGATATTAATACCTAGGTGATGCGAAAGATATTTTTATTAGGGCTAAATTGGTCCCTAATTTTCTATACAATTTTTATTATATATACTTAGCCAAAATTTAAGTATCAACAATGAAACATTAGTTGATTCAAATTGAATGACCGAGGTATATTTTACTCACTTTTTCTTTGCCCTATTTTCTCTCTTCTTCTTCTTCTTCGAGCACGCTTTTTTATTGCCACCTCCTCCCCCATGCCATTGCCATCTCTGCTGCGATGTCATTACCCCCGCCATGCTTTACCTTTCATTCAGAGACAATGAACTCGCTATTGTCGATGACTATTGCTGATGACCTCAACTGATTTGGCGATTATCATCTTGTTGTCAATGGAGGTCCCCGATCTGAAAGCCAGATCTTGGACTGCCATCCTCGCCAGTTGCACAACATCTCAATTCCTAACAATGTATTGTGCCCGTCTATTAATCAGTAGATCATGCAAGGAATTTCCAAGAATGCTGAGCTGGATGATGTAATGTGCCTGACAAGTTTATCGGCCCATTTAACGTGTGCATAGGCAGTAGCAGGCTACATGCACTTGCCTCCTAAAGTCCAAAGCCCACGTTGTGCTCAAGGCCCAGGTGTTGAACCCACTTGGTTGGTCATGTGGAACTATCGCTAATGTGAAATCCTAATGATCCTTATACATAATTTCTAATTGATGCACACGAAATTTAAACTCAACCTCTCTGGTAGATAAAAATATTTTATTCTATTTCTTGATAATGTGGTACTCCACGACGTACGATTTAAAGCTAGCCCAGAGAAATGGATAAGTCAAGGTGTGCGAAACCTAACTCGGACACCACTTAAATGCTAAACCAAAGAACCAAAAATTGAAGAATTTTTGTAACTTGGCACTCCCTTGTAGTTATAGCAGATTTTGTTTTTCTTTTACCTCGTAACTAATGTTAACTGTGAATGGAAGATGAAAACACTTCTCTAAAGAAATAAAAAGCGAAAGGCAGAGATTAAGAAAACGATTGGTTAAGGAAAATAGGAGAATCAATCATAGCGAAGGCGCTTTTCAAACTAAAGATTTTCTACAAATAGAATTTGATTCTTTTTTTAGACGTATCTTACAAAGACTGTAATTGCCATAGAGATTACACAACACACGAAACATATTACTTGATACCAAAGTTGATGCTAATGCGTCCTAGTAAGTGGATAAGATGTCCAACACGAGACCAATTTGTGTAGCTGTCGCCGTCAAACCCCAATCAATCCTACAATAATATCAGCTTTGATTGCTATGGAGACAAATATCTTTGTGGATCCTCGATTTACTATATAATGCACATGAAGCTAAGAAGATGCGTTCATACACATACATGCAAGGCCAAAGAAGAAAAAAATGCAGGAGGGCGGCACCCATAAAGATGAATTCCCCAGATAATTTACAGATATTTATTATCTGCAAAACAATAAAAGTAGGTCCAATCCAGCTTTTTCCCCCAAGTCTTATTTATTTTTATTTTTTTTGGTTCAATCCCAACACTTGCTTACGTGAAACGAAGGCCATGATTGCACTTTGGGGTTGTGGGCTTTTTAAAAGGGAGGGACTTTTTGATCTTTCTTTCTTTTGGATTTGATGCTTTGACTTTTTTGGAGTCGCACAGGCGAACTTCTCTTTTTGGATTTAAAGATGAGTCTCCCCACTCACATGGCCTGTTCCTTGAGTCACCCCTGATGCTAAAAGAAAAAAGAAAAAAAGGACATTTTGAGGTAATTTAATTTACTACAGCTCTTGTTAAGGGATGAATATGAATCGAAAGATGCTCCTTCCAACGAAAAGAGAGGGTCCCCAACACCTGTTCATGATTAGGGTTTCTGGGGTTGTACCTTTTCCTCATTCATTATTATGCTTTTTTCAGAGTAGGGTTTCGAATATAACCCAAAAAAAAAAAGACATTGATGGAAGAAAACTCTCTCTCTCTCTCTCTCTCTCTCTCTCTCTGAGTGCTTTAGATCCTTCCTGTTAAAGCATATGTCAATTCGCGGAAGCTTTTTGGTTGTAAAATTACGCCTTTGTTATCTTTATTCTTTTCCATGTGTGTGTATGTGACATGTTACCACTTACATCTTCTTTTTGTTTGCTTTTTGTTTGTTTTTCTGTCCCTAGATTGCTTCATAACTAAAGAAATCATGGAAGCTTTGAATTTCTTGCCATCGGATAGCGACACCTGCAAACTCTTTCCCTGGAATAACTCGTTTCATAAAGGAAGTGATACATTCAACAAATTATAGTTGTTTTCACACAAAAAAAAAAGGGGGGGAGTTTGAAACAATGACATTTTTAAGGTATGCACTACTCACTGAATTATAAGCGCACCAACATAGACCTCGAGTATTTTGCGGACGTTAAAAAAAATCACGGGTAGAAGTGCACGTCTTAGAATAATCATAGATCAAAACTTATTTAACGCGCGGACAAGGATATGAATGCAAGCTGAATCTTATGTCAAATTATAATACAAGCGTGCACAGAAAAATGGCAGTGCATGAATTTTTGAATCCTTTACTTGTACCAAATCGAGCAACCCTATACATTGCAATTGTGTAAGGGCTAATGCTCTAAAAAACCTCAAATTGGTACATGTGTAACAAGTTTACTTCAAACTAATTTTTTGATTATGAAAAATTCCAAACTAGTATATTTGTGACAAATTTACTCCAATTGACCATAAAAAATCCAAAACCGGTATACATGTGACAAATTTACCTTAAATTAATTTATTCAATCGCCAAAAATCCTAAACTAGTACATTTGTGATAAATATATCATCCATTAAATTAAATTAATACTACAAAAAATTATAAAAATTGTATAACCTTGATAAACAGAGAGTAAAATCATAAACCGATACACCAATCAATTGGCACGTGTTATTTAACTTAGTAATTTGACAATAAAATTTAACGAAAACTAACAAATGATAAACTTGTTATAAGTATATCAATTTGGAATAAATTTGTCAAATGTGTACCAGTTTGAGGTTTTTTGTGGCAAAAAAATTAGTTTTTGATAAATTTGTCGTAGGTGTACCAATTTTGGATTTTTAAGGGCATTAACCCATCTTATAATTAGGAGGTAGATTTGTCGAACCATTGAATGCATATGCACACACAGCCATTTACTCAAAATATAAGCTAACAAACTTCATCGGGGTACTTATGTTATATCTTAATAATCATATACAACCTCCAATACTAAAAGCATAATTTGGCACATAAAAGGCCCTTTTTAGGTGTTTGTCTTTCGTGTGCGAGGAGATGATCCACTAACATACCATAACCAATTGTTGTGATGAGGTGACATGGAAGCACATGGAGTCTAATGCGGGTGTTCTGCCCAGAAAAGAATTGCACGCATCGGGACCAAAAAGATAAAGAGAAGAAAAAAGTTATGAAAAGAAGGAGAAGAAGAAAGAGAAGATGGTGGAAAAAATAATAATAATAATAAAGGCAACCCACCCTTCTCGTTCGGGGATAAGTATTTGTACTTTCACCCCCATTTATTCATACTTTTTCTCATTGGAAAACACTTACAGGAATCGAGAGAGAGGGGGTGGGGTGGGGGGCGGGCACAAGAACAAGCGGAAGGGACCAACTATGGTGTTATGTTTTAGCATCTTCATCTTGGGGACATCCAAGAAGTGACAACCTTTGGAAAGAATTCATTGGAACTTGTTGGATTAATCTTGTTGGGTGTCTCTTCATGGCTTGGCTTTATCTCCATTAAGGGGGTGAAGTGATTCTTATGCCACGCCTACTTTGCCTCTTGTGAGGTAAGCCTTGAGGGTCTGTTTATTGACCCCATAAATCATGCAGTTGCTCCCCTCCCACATGATCGAAGGCATCCACATGTATCTGAAAATTTAATCAACAAACATATCATTAAACTCTTGTGAGGTCGATTACCCTAAAGTTGATTGAATTTAAAAGCACAAAGAAAAAAATATGTTATAATTAGAATTCCACTCTCGAGATCCTAAGATTGATAAATGTAACATAGATCAAACAAGATGAATCTCTCATGCTTTCAAATTTCCAAAAAGCAAGTTCTCAACCCAATAAAGCTCGTGCAAATAGAGTTGGTTGGCAAATTGTTCTCAATATGATCTATCCCTTCCAATCCATGATATGAAAAGGAAAAAAGGATGATTTATTGCCATGGCCAACACATCACACCCCCACCTTGTACCGAGTTGGTTTGATTGAGTTTTCATCAAACATGTGTTTGTCCCCACTGCACGAAAAAGCTCTCGAGGATCAATTAAACTAGAATTGTTTCGGCGAGAACCAAGCAGGGAATTTCCTGGCATATCCCCTTAGTATTTGTCCTTGTACATAAGGTGTACTAATACCCATTGAGAAAGAAACAAGAATAAGGAAAGAGAGCAGCAGCGATGCGCGAGAAAAGATGTTGTCATGTTGACAATTTCAGGTACATATGGCCTGTATAAGGGCAATAATTCCAAGAGAAAGCAATGATACCATACTCAGACAAGGATTAATAACCATCATGAATACAAGTGGGACCCCTTTAGACAAGACAATATGTGAGGCTAATTATATTGGGTTGGCTCCAAGAGATCCCACTCCCATTAAAATTATCCCGCTAATATAAAATAATCTTTCGGTTTTCTTTAGTGTTAGGCTAAATCGTGCGTGATGGAATATAGAAGGATCACTTGATTTATTTGTTCATGCAATAATAGAATGTTAAAGGCACATAACAAGCAAATATTATGTCCAAATGTAATTTTTGTTGTTCTCAATGAGTTCTTCCCCCAGTTTTTTGATAAATCCCAGAGTGACAAAATGTTTAAATTGTAAGGTGGCAAGTCTTTTAAAATAGTCATGAACAGTTAGAGCTGACAAATCCTGTTAGTGCGTCATAACCTTGTTTGTAATCCTATTCCCCTGGCTAGGTTGCCCCAATAGAAGTAGGGGAGAGCATGTCCTGTAAATGGGGCATAGTGTAATACCTATATGTATGAGCAAATATTGCTTAAATTCATTTTGCTAGATTTAATAAATTATATTATGTCGAGACCTTTACGACTCACGGTGACATACCAAAATGGATTGGGATTATCCAAGCTTACGGAGGAATAGTTGGCCTGGAACGCAACCATCAAACTACCTCAACTTTACTAAAGTCTCCTCACATCTGGTGAAAATTTGCACACGCCAACAAAACCACCAACTCCATTTTCTCTCTCCTATCTCTTCCTCTCTACCCACTTGCTAGACCACTTGATTTACCATCGCTACCGCTGCCACTCTTCCAATGAACACAGGCTTCTTTAAGATAGATTATTTATGTCCATCATATCATTCATCAAATGAGCCTTCATCCTATACGTTTCCCCCCTCGCTTGCAAGCATGCATTGGGCAATTGGAAACCCTCAGGCTATCTTGATGGACACAAATTTGAGTGGTCATGTATTAGCCCCAATAATACAAACGCGATGTAAGTACGAAAATGACAAGGGAAACTTCTGAAAACAAGAGAAGAGGCCAAGAGGGAAAGAGTGTTGCTTTATCTTTGCAAATTGGTTTGCAAATTAGGGCTGAGAAGTTTCAAAATGGCAGGACCGGTTGGATGCATGTGTCGATGCAGGCCATTTGTGTCGTGTGCCCATCACTAATTCTCTTTCTCCTTCCCTTCCCTTCCCTCACCCTCCCAACCCCATATGTCACTCTCCACGATTCTAACAGCTAAAGACAACTTTCACCTTCACACGCAGACGCATTTGATATTAACAAAGAAAAATTCAAATTATTAAAGGATGAGATCAATTCAGAACCCCTTTAGAAATTTTATATTTTAACTTTGATGCAGCCACTGCGACCCTATATTATCATTGTTATCGGTATTACTGCCGTTGTTATTATTATTATCGTAACGGTGATCTATTTAAAGCCTGCGCCAGCTAATCATTCATCAGGATCAGAGTACTTAATCCCAGACTAGCTACAAGACATGCTTCTAAATTTCTGGGACAAAGTACGAAAGCAGAGTAGATCGTATCTCCATTATTTTTCATAACCGAGATGACTGAGATAATGGAATTATATGCTGGAAAAAAGATGCATTTCATCGGCTGTCTCAAAAGTTGCATGCATCTCCGCCCCCTCGAGAATTCTTTCCAATATCCCTGTGAGATGGGGTGACGGTGGTTGGCCACTAAAATTCATTATCCGTTCCGATGGTTGAGCATCTTCTCGCGAAAAACATAGGTACAGAACGGATACACGGACAGACAACCAAAATCAACGTGTTAGAGATTACACGCTAGATTAATTTCCAATGTTTTTGGCTAGGTTGTGAGAGAGTAAATTATGCTTTCATTTTCTAATGATGAGAGACATGAACATGACATAGAATTGACACCAGAAGCATCATGAAACGCGTTCTTCTTTTATATCATTTTCCCTATTATTTTGGGTTTCTTGGGGAGGCCAAAAACACCCATTTGATCTTTTATTGAATGAATAACACCGTCGATCTATATGAAGTTGAATTGATATTCTACTTTCTTGTGGGTTGCTTCTAGGGTTGTGGAATGAGAACAAAGCAATAATTAAAAATGGACAAGGGCATCAGAGAACAGTGTGGGAAAGGGCCCCCCTGGCCTCTGCGTGGAGTGCAACATATGTTAGACTATCAAACACAGAGACAGAGATATACCCATTTTCCCAAAAATCCAACATTCATTTTCTGTCGATATCACATCATCGCCCTGTTGAAAATATGCTCTCCCCTCAACTCCCCCTTTCCTCTCTCTCCTGCTCTTCAATATTTTTTAGGGCATGTCGGTACTTGGATTTCAGAAAATTTCTTTTGTGGCACTCTTTCGAGGACGATCCAAAGAAAATTCAGTCGTTTCCGATTCGTGCAGAAAAATATTTCGAATATATGTTCATGAGCGAGATACTGCTATTGAATAATGAACGCACAATTGATCCATTGAGATAATGACATACCGATGACATTAATGACATTATTGAGTAACTATAAAATTATGACATTTTGGTGAAATCCACAACCATATCGCTTTTTAAATATATAAATCAAATCAATTCATCTTTCTTAAAATGGAGATACATGCACCTAGTTGTTCTACCTGATAACGCATTGATAATTGTCTCCTCCGAATCGGTTATTGTGGATTGAAAGTTTTTGGACTAATCAAGCACTTTAAGTGGTCAATAATTTAGCATATAATGTAAAGACACAAACTTGCGTACAGGTAAAGAGGTCACTTGAAAAATATAAAAACTAAAAATATATTTAAACTCTATATGGCTTCGCAATTTAAATCCGTGGCAAGATGGGCTGAAGGGTAGACTGATGAGAAAACCAAGAGATCTTTGTCAAAAATAGTGAGATTGATTTAGCAGATAAACCTCTTTTAAAAGTAGTTAATTAATCGCATGCTAGATATAAATAATAGAAAAGCAGCAAACTGTGGGCATATAGTTCATATCGACACACTTTATCATGCGTTGCTAAAGGCTACCTTTTCCCCCATCTTAGACCTTCCAAGCAAGCTTTCAAGACATGCACGTGCAGGTCCTGTTCCTTTCTTTTTCCTACTTTTCCTCCCCAAAAATTAAAACTTTCTTAGTTAGCCGTGCCGTACCAAATCTTTGGCATGTCATTATTCTCTCCTTTAACAATGGTTATATGATATCAATTAGAAGGCTAATATCTCATTTCTTTAATAATTAACCTTTTTGGCTTGTAATCTTATTGGAAGCACTACTTTTAAATCAATTTTCTTGCGATTTATAAATGGGAGAGAGATGGTGCAAGGGGAGACTAAGTGCATTGGCATTGCTTATTGTATTGTGAATAGAAGACTAATAATAATGAGAAATGGAAAAAAGTAAAAGCTGCTGAGCTTTGATTATTTTTCTATTGGGTTGATGAAAGCAATGGAGAATTATGGGAGTCAGATTCCCAAACACATGCAACATCCCTAGAGAGTGTCCTTTGTAATGATCTTCCTCAAGTGTTCCTTGATCCGAATCTAATTATACCCTCTTAAACTAAACCCTGTTTTTTAGCTAATGAAATTGGCCCATCAAGCCTCAGTTCTAACATAAACAATCATCTCTCTCCTAGCTAGGTTGTGCAGAAGTGGGGTAGTAACCCTAGTTCCACAGTTCCAAAAATTAAATATTATTTTAGAGTTAAGAGTGTCGGGCTCGCTCTTTATAATTCTACCTCTCTATCCCTTAAGTTTGTGAGTTTTAGTGATGATTCTTTGAATTTTATGACGCATATAACTTACACCATCTAAAATATGATTTTCATTTTAGGCATTGGCTATAATAATAATAAATTATTATTATTATTATTATTATTATTATTATTATTATTATTATTATTATTATTATTATTAACTTTTACAATCTCTTTACATTGTTCATCATCGGCAGTTCTTTTCCTCCGGTGTCATTCTTGTATCATGCACTGTAAAGAGTGTACCTCACCAACATGTGCATTTCCTTCTTCAAACTATGCAAATGTTTTAATTTCGAAAAAAGATTGGAATAGTGTCAACATAAAATATTATCGGCAACAACGTTCTCGACTGCCAAGCTAAACCAAGGGCCTATCATTCTCTCTCTTTTCTTTTCGTTTACATCTTTTAGCAAAAATAATTTTCCATATTTGGCATTTTTTGCTGTAAATTGAGGCACAACCCCTTGATCTTTTTTTTTCTTAAGTGATAAAAGCGACGAAATGGAATTTTCATCATCTATTTTGTTTTGCACATACTTATTCTTGTGATGTTTTGACAACCTCTTCTAATTTATCTTGCTTTGTGATGACACATATAATGATTAGAAATTTAAATGCCAATTTCTTAATGCATAGTCATTGTAAAATATTGTGGAGCTGTAGAAAATAACATCAGTGATCTAATAAACTTCATAGCACTTGCATACAAGTGATTGGATTAATGAATTATTGGTACTAAAAAATGTCTCGCGCATGCACTCGTGATCCTCACTTTTGCATACCTTAAAATGATATGTGTCTGCATGCACCATCAGTCGATCTTGCTTTTCTATGCTTAAGTCGAGTTAACTCTCAATCATAGTTTAACCCAAACACTCTCATTAGATCAGGACTATATTGGTGGTGAGTAGTTAGGGCTTTTTCCCGTGTTTGGCCCCCACTTCTCTGTCCCGGCAGCCACCAAACACGAACCCGTATTTCAATTTCTGGTGTCTAATGGAGTCCCTGTCTCTCTCTCTCTCTCTCTCTCTCTCTCTCTCTCTCTCTGCTTTCTGAGATTCCTTTGAGAAATGACACCATACTGCTTCCATGCACTGGCGACCTAATGCAAAACAAAGTGTCTCACCTTCCATGCAATTTAAAAACATGACAGAGATCATCTGATTTTTTTTTTTTTCCGTATCTTTAGTTTTTTTGTGCAACCACAAGAAATGATGGGTGGTCCTTATGGTGGGGCTTATTATAAGGTGAAATGAAGCATAAAACGCTAGAAGGCATTAGGAAATTATGAGGGGCCTGCAACGGGAGAGTACACAGACCCTGAAATCACTTTAGGCCTCAAGGTCGTGGAACAGGTAATATAACTTTTTTATTTTTTGTTAGGACGGACACATGTCATGCAATGATGCTGTGCACGATGAAAAATTGGATAAAAGTGACGGTGCATCTCAATACCAGCGATGGAGTAGGGGCTAGTTTTATCGAAAAAAGATTTGATGAATTCATTGGAAAAGATTAGCTGAGGGATCAAGCGCTTGATATGAATGGATCAAGTTCCACTGAACTCCAATACTTCTCGCTCGGACTAATCTTGAGGGTCATGCCCGCAATCTTGTAGATGGAGTCTTATCTAATGCAAAGGAAAAAAGTAATTTTTGCATGGATCGAAAAGTAGCTAGGCTGAAAGTTTGGATGTCTGGTGTTATAAGAAAATAGTGATTGGACATGCGAGCTGTGCCGGCCATTGAGAAGGACAAAGATCCGGAATCTAGGTCTTTGGAGTGATTATAAGATGATATATCCTATTAGAACATTAACAACATTAAAGTTTTTTTCTTTTATAAGGACATTTCTTTATTTTCCTTCTTAGAATATCCCCTATAAAATTACCATAGCGAAATTGTAGGCGTGAAACATAGACAGGAGTATATCAAATAGTTTTATTCACTTTTCCATTTTTACCGCTCCATTTCCTCCCGAATTCAGTTCTTACATAATTCGCCGTGCTATAAATTGTCTGCTGCTTATATAATTAGAATATGTACAAAGTCTAATTCTTTTATTGCATCGGTTCTGACGGTGTTAGTTTATGTAAGTAAGTGCATTTATTTCCTCAGAAAAAGTAGAACACATGGGTCAATAATTAGTTCTAGGCCAGGACGATCGTCCAGAGAAAATGAAACCTAATGCTGTTTTTTTCTCGGGGAATGAAAAACATTTATTACCTCTAAACCATGATTTTGTTGTGATTAATCTAGACCATCAGTTGTGCTTTTCGAGCTTTACTATGGTTTATCATTTGATATCATTTGGTCTTTCTCTCCTGGATAAATGTTAAATACTCAGGCTCTGCTGATAGGGGTAGATTTACTTATAATGAGTAGCTAGATACTCAGATCAATGGTGATGGATGCGAGATGTGTAGATCAAAGTCACGCAGACTTCAGACCCTAATTTTAATCCTTTTTTTTGGGGGGGGGGGGGGGGGGGGGGGCGGGGGTAAGGTGGGCGCCTCCACACTGAGAAAGCCTTCAATTTATTCTTTGTTGTCGCTTAATTTCGCGTTTGGAAATTACAGCTTTTCAAAATCGCTCTTTTGTGACAATGAAAATCAAGTACAAATGGAAAAAAAAAAAAAATTGCTGCATTCTCATGTTAAAGAGTAATAAATGTGTAATTTTTCTTTTATTTCTTTAAATCAAGATATAAGCACTATAGTTTTTAGTAGAAGTTTCAAGGTGGGTAGATTCTAAATCTACAACTTACCCTATCGAGATCAATTTCCAGTTTTTGAAACCTGGAACCTACCTTTAAGCCCTAGAACCTAATCTAGAATCAACCCCATCGGTATAGTCCAGTTTCACGATCTACCCGGAAAACCAGTTGATTTCCTTCATCATGATTTTATTTCTTGAAATGACAAATTTTAGTAAAACATATCCTTACCTACAAACTGAGACAAATAGCAGTTACAACAAATAGTTGAGCAACAAAACAACGAGAAATACAGTATAAAATAAATAGAACTATAAACTATTTGGGAAGTGTCCAATTCATCCCTTAGTTGAGCAAAATGAAGGTTAAAACAATAACAAAAATTCTCATTTGTCAAAAGCAACAATCCATAAAAGATGAAAAAACTACGGCATCTTCCAATAGTTTGCCTCATGTGCCCATTCACGAAGTTGAAAACAGATTCGATGGCACCAGAAGCTATGGAGCACACCATTCGGCTAGGGAAGCAATTGTGACTCTTGGTATGGTATGACATATAAGCATCGTCCCAAGAACTTCCGTTAGACAAGTACAAAACGTGTGCTTCCCAAATTCCAAGGTGGGTAGGTTCCACCTTGTTGAGACTGTTTTTCAATTTTTTTGGAACCTAGAACCTAGCCTTATAAACTTTGAAGTCAGACCAAAACTAGCCAAATAGTTTTCTGTCTAATCCAATTCTAGGATCTACTCTAGACCAGTGCTCACATCTAGTTTTTAGAGTACAATAAGCAATATATTTTATATCTTAACCTTCCACATCACCCAAATGCCAAAGGCCTTAAATGTAAGAAACTCGATGAGTGAGATAAAAAAATAAAAATAAAAATTGAAGCCCATCATGTTTGATGACGAGAAATTCCATAAGTAGAAGAAGGCAGTGTGAGGACTTTACACCGAGAGCTTTTACTCTAATATCAACTTAAATTGATTGAGCAATCAATTATTTCGAAAGTTTAAGCTATTATAGTGCGAATTCTAATACAGTTTATATCTTAAGAAAAAGCGAATTAAACTAACTTCTTGCTTCTTACATACATTGACTGCCAAGTGACTTTTTAAAAGAGATAACAGGTGCCTAAATATCTCAACTCGACTAACTTTATAGAAATATGCAACCGTCCCATTTGCGTGCATCAAGCAAGAGGCTCCACCCATGGAATGGCACAGGCAACCTCTCAAATTACTCTGCTTTGAAGAGATTCTTTGATTTGAATTATAAAACCATAACGAGCGCTTAATCCCATTCAATCCGGTGGGAGCTTTTTCTAAAAATCACTTTTGATGATATAACAGAGATCGAACAAAAGAAAACAAAAGTAAGAGGATTCCACATATATTGACAAAGGGGCAATCATGTCCTTTCAACCGAGCCTTTCTTGCCCATCACCCATCTCTGGAAAGACATCAAAAAAGATCGATGGCATGTGAGATAAGAGAGAATGACAAAATTTAGAGAGAAGGGGGTACGTGTATTATTAAGAGTTTGGTCCGTATTTGTCCATGCAAGAAAGCTCACTGTGTATGATTTGATCTTTCTTTCTTATGTATTTTCCTGGTCTCTGTGTTTGTGTGTATGTAATGTTTTGTTTGTTTGTTTGCTTGTGAGGGTGTCTTCTTTTCTATTTTTTTTTCCCCTCCATTCTGTGTGGCCCCAGCTTTTTTTTTTCTGGTGGTGGGATCATTCTCTCCCATCAATTTGATTGGGTCTCTCACCCTCCTTCTCCCTCTCTCTTTCTTTCTCTAAAGGAGAGGAGCTTTTAAAGAGACTCCCCAACCATACCTGATGAAGAAGAAGAAGAAGAGGAGGAGGAGGAGGAGGAGCTCAAGAGAGAGAGAGCAACGAAAAGAAAAGGAGATCATTTTGAAAAGCCTGAAAGCTGTTTAAAGCTCAAAAGAGAAAGCTGTTTCGATAACCGAAAGAGAGTATAAGCTTTTTCCCCCTTCCTCTCGCATCATGCGTCTAGCTTAGCTTAGCATCCTTCCAAACTCTCTCTCTCTCTCTCTCTCTCGGAAACACACTTTCACGCTCCCATTAAGCATCCCCAAAAGAAAGACACACAAAGCCAAAGATCATCCTCACACCATAGTTTCTCTCTCGAAAGCAGCGAGCGAGCGAGAGAGAGGTTGGCTTTGGTTCTCGAGCCTTGTACCGTACGCACATCCATAAAGAGATCGAGGAAAGAAGCTCTCTCAAGCCCCATGATAGGAAACAACGCCATCATTTCTAATCCCCCATCAGTCCCTCCTCTATCGGATCCATTCCCTGATTGCTTAGAGAATAATGGCAACACCACCAACAAGAGAAAAAGAAGACCTGCGGGTACTCCAGGTACGCTAATCTTTTATTTATCTATACTTCTTCTCACATCAAATTACACAAGTTTTCTGATGTTCCCATGATAAGCTCGTTAAGTATGCTTCTGGGGTGGGATTGGATTCTGATTTATTTTCTTTTCATTACTCGTGTGTGATTCAATCATGAAGATCCAGATGCAGAGGTGGTTTCGCTGTCGCCGAAAACCCTACTGGAGTCGGACCGGTATGTGTGTGAGATCTGCAACCAGGGCTTCCAGAGGGACCAGAACCTGCAGATGCACCGGCGGCGGCACAAGGTGCCATGGAAGCTCCTCAAGCGGGAGACGCCGGCGGTGCGGAAGCGGGTCTTCGTTTGCCCTGAGCCAAGCTGCCTCCACCACGACCCAGGCCATGCCCTCGGCGACCTCGTCGGCATCAAGAAGCACTTCCGCCGGAAGCACAGCAACCACAAGCAGTGGGTGTGTGAAAGGTGCTCCAAGGGTTATGCAGTTCAATCGGATTACAAGGCACATCTCAAGACTTGTGGAACTAGAGGGCACTCGTGTGACTGTGGCAGGGTTTTCTCAAGGTTCATTATCAGTAATTTCTCTCTATCTCATTTCGTTTGTTCTCTCCTATATCTAGCTTTCATATATACGATCTTCAACTTCCATGATAAATTCCCATCAAATAGAGTTTGATAAACAAAATTTAAAACTCTTTCTCGAAAGCGAACTTGTGTCCTCATGAAATCTTGAAGTACTCAGTCTCATAATTAAAGTGGCAATAAATTAATCAAATTCTGAGGCTGCCTAGCTAAGACACTGATCACAGAAACAAGCTCTCATAATTAGGCCATGAAAAGTGAACAGCTCAAAGGGTTGATGTTTCTTCCTTTTGACATCAAATATCCATATAAATAATGCAGAAGTGTGTTTTTTTTTTTTTTTTTAAATTCGGGTCGCTGAGAAAAGAGCTAGTTCAGACGGCTTTGAAGTCCCAAACTTCTATGATCCGTTTATACTGAACTTTCCGTTTTTCTGGACATTTTTCATGGACATGAGTTTGCAACAGAAAGGGAAAGTTGGAAAGATATATAGAAAGAGAGAGAGAGAGAGAGAGAGAGAGAGAGAGAGAAAAGGATATTTACGCATTGATTGATGGAACCTAAACCTTATGTTTGTTAACACAACTGTTTGTGAACAGTTATGTACTCGGTTTCCAATGACCAGTTTAAGTCACCTGTCTCCCAGATCTTTTCGATTAGTCCAAGATCCTCCAAAAGAAAACTGTTCCTTATTCCTTTGTCAACATTATTTTATCTCCCTCGATTTGTTTAGCATTGATTTTCCCATTTGGGTCGTCGTGTTAAGACTCCCACATCTCCCAATGATTAGCCATCACAGCGCTGGAGTTTGAGAATAATTAATTTCCTAGTTTACATTCTTCCTCTATCTCACTAAACAATTCATCTTTGAAAGTACATTAATTCCTTAAGTATGGTACTATTTGTTTATTAAAATTTCTTTTGTCGCTCTCTTGACTATATAATATGCATGATGATCTCTCCTTCATCTTCTGGGGCTTGTTTCTCATACCCTACATCTGTATGCCATTGACAAAGACACCCAAATTCATAAAGAACTTAAAAAAAGGAAAACAAAACTCTGTTGGAAGTTCTTGGCTCCAATATAATGTTCTTCCAAGAGCTTAGCATTAAATAATCGAGGTTTTACTCTTTCTTTTTCGCTCCATGTGGCCATGCACTACACAGGACTCTTGTTCAAACAACACTTTGACTGATAACAACTTTGGCATGATCTTTGATTAATTCTTTGTGATCAAACAGGGTCGAGAGCTTCATTGAGCATCAGGACTCTTGCAACATGGGTCGTTTAGGATCAGACTCGCTCAATAATAACCTGCAGCCTCCATGCCTGTCTAGGACAGCCTCAAGCCCGAGCCCTTCAAGTGATACCAATCTCAACACACCTTCTTGGCCAACAACAAGGGCTTTAGCATTGCCCAAGCTAGCCAAAGATGCAACCATCTTCTCGAACCCTATTGTTAACAAACCATCCCCCAAGAAAGATCATCATGATGACTTGCACAACCTCGAGCTACAGCTCTCGACTTCGTCGAACCCCACTGAAACAATTTCCACCAATCTTCCAAAGAGAGATGAGAAATACCCACCCCATCTGCAGCTCTCGATAAGTTCCTTATGCACCGATTGTGCGTGTGAAAGAAACAGCGACTGCAGTCGCGATCAATCGACCAATCAGTTGAGGATGGCCATGGCCGAGAAGGCGTATGCGGATGAGGCAAGGCAGGCGGCAAAGTGGCAGATCGAGCAGGCCGAGAGGGAGTTGGCCAACGCGAAGCGGATGAGGCAGCAGGCACAGGCCGAGCTACAGAAAGCCCATGCACTGAAAGAACATGCGAGGAAAAAGATGAGCTCTGCGATTCTGCAGATCACATGCCAAGTCTGCAAGCAAAAGCTCCAAGCAAGGGAGTTGCTGAGGCTAGCGCCAGGTCACGAGAGCTCTTTGGCATTGAGTTACATGTCATCTGCAATCACGGAGGGAGAAGTGGATAATGATATCAATAGAGTATGCTAGTGGAAAAAAGAAAAGAAGGTTGGTTTATATAGGTCTTTTATGATTTCTGGTTGAGTATATAAGTTCTTTTAGTTTGATTTCATTAGGAGGTGTTTGAGGAGGTATAAGTTATGATTTGATTTTTTGCATGGAGTGTTTTGGTACTATTAATTTGTTAATTAGTTTCCAATAAAAGTTGTAGTATTGGGTTTCAAGCATTGCTTTTAGCTTTTTCTTATCGAGTATCCGGACAAAATCAATTCAGTCAATACTGACAGTAAGTCTACATTTTCAAATGCTATGATGATGAATTATTTGCACACATGCAGAAGATCGTAAAAGTTACCTTTCAAGCTGTCAAGATCACATTAACCCATTATTGATTCGATGCTTTAAGGTGTTAGTTAGCATAGCAAACGAACAGTAATTACCCATACTGGAGTAAGTTCGTTCTTGTTTAGATACTATTCCAGAAGAAAAATACAGTACTAGGGTAACTTCGAGACCAGAACTTGGAAAGGGGGTCTGAGAAACTCGTTATGAAACCTTAACACCTTCTGCTTGGGGACCGCGCCCGTGGTTTTTTGGATCCTTGTGTTTGGACCATGCTGAGGGGATGTTTGAACGAAAGAACCATGGCTCACCGTGGCTCACCGTCGTCCCTCGCCATTATGATTACCCAGTACCACATTTTCAGAGTCCAAAAACAATTTCACGGTCACACTCATACAGAGACAAAGGCATTACCTGTTCTAACGGATCAGATCAATCAATGAGATTTTAATGTGGTCCCCCGACGCGAAATAAAACGCATGGCTCGCACGGTTTCCACGCAACTCGATTGGTCTATGTTCATGATGCCGTTGACAGGACAAGTTGATGCACCGTATCTTTGTGGAAGGAAATGAAGGACCTACATGAGCGATGGTTTTGAATTGAGCTTAGATCTCCTTCTTGAGTCATGTGGATGAAAAGATTGTATGCATCTTTAGGATTAGTCGAGCTGAGAATACGGGCATCAAATTTAGAGAGAGAGAGAGAGAGAGAGAGAGAGAGAGGGAGGGAGGGAGGAGGGTGGAGGGAGGGAGGGAACGAGAAGTGAAATTCTCACAGCTTTCGGTAGTGCTGTGCTGGGGCGGCAACTGGCGAGAGAGAGAGAGAGAGAGAGAGCGCATGGTTTTCAGTGCCCCCAACTGGTGAAATGGCAGGAGAGTATTCAAAGTGTGGCAGACTGACCCGTCCCTCTCAGCTCAAGGTCTGTAAAAAAGATAGCGCCCCAGCACGCGACGACACAAACTCCGGTCGTCGCTATCAACTCACAATCACGTCCACTCATTCTCTCTCTCTCTCTCTCTCTCTCTCGTGCATCAGAATCAGGAGCTGCTGATTCAGAAGTGGCAACAGTATCTCTTTTCCATTTCCGCACACTCCCATTTAATGCCTTTTCCGGCTGTTTTTCACCTTCTTTTTGACTCACAAAGGCGTGAACTCCTAATGAGTCCGTCGCCCGCCTGTCATGACCGATATTGAGCTTGATAAGAAAGTTACGGAGTGATAAAACAGACCATATGGGTGGTATTGATACAATAGAAAAATTAGAATGTGATCACGAGAACATACTGAGAACCAGGGTGCAAGTGCAGATGGGGAAAGATATTGAAGGGATTATGGAAATTCTGGGAATGGGGTTCTGAAAGCTCTGAACTGGGTGTAAAAGGGCTATCCCGAGTGAGTGAGATGTGCCAGAGAAGTAGCGAGAAATGCCAGAAGAGAGCTCACAGCCTGAAGGTTGCCCCCGTGAGTAATTGCCCTCTTGGTCATTGCTTTGCCCCTTTTTCCTTTTGGCTTATGGGATGTTAGCTGCCTACATGCTTTGGATTATGAAAGAAATTAGGAAGGAGATTGGTTCGAATTGGTATTTGTTCGAAAATCGTTTTAGGGATCGAGCAAAATCTATCTACATACATTCGTCCATATCAGGATGCCATTCAATCACCTCTCATTCACTTCATGGGTTAACATTTACACGTTTTAGAGGAATGAAAATGGGATCAAAAGCTCGATATTGATTCTTGAATTTGGCATTTGACAAGGTGCTTTTGTTGGTTCCAATCCATTGATGTGGCCGACCAAATACGCTTCGTAAGGCACTAGTCTCAAATTGGAATGGAGAAATATTTGAATCTCGATCTCACTCTAATTTAGGATCACACGATAAAAGAAAGAGAACATTGAATTCTGCATTATGTTCATTGCGATATGTCACTACATATGTACGTATTTTCAGTGATAGTATTTCATTTTAGCGGTAAGGCTTATGGTTGAATATCTTTGAACTAATTGCAAAGAACTGTAAAATTAGGCTCCATCTTATTTGCAGGGTCAAATTTCTACATTGGGGGCATGTTCATGTTTGTCTCAACTCTTAAAAGAGTTTGAGGATCAGACTCTTAGTTTGATGAGGAACGCCTCTACCATACATTAGCAAAGCCCTGCCGTTGTTTGTCGATCGTCCACTCCCGACTACGGCAACGAGGGATGGCTTCACATAAAGTCGCTTAAAATTATTTTTTCACAAAATTAATTTCTGAGAATGAGATAGTATTTTCTGTTTACTTTGACGGGAAATTCCAAAAGATTAAAAAATTAAAAATTCGCCTCCTGATTGGGCTCATGGCCTTCAACCCAAATAGGCAAGGCAAAATACAGTCCACATTGGGCTATGATTTTCTGCCCATTAAATGGCACAAAGAAACTGTGATTTTTATGAGGCCCATGTGGGCCTACAATGATCTGGGCCGGCTGCCAGCCCATTAAATGGTACAAAGAAGCTGCGATTTTTATGAGGCCCATGTGGGCCTACAATGATCTGGGCCGGCCTCCAGCAGATGAAAGCGATCTGGGCCGTCCGATGTGGTCCAATCCGACCTCATCCCGCACGTTCGCCACGTTCGGGGCTTCACGGGTTAGTCAACGCAAGCCTCCAGTCAACATCGGCCTAACTCCGTTGACCCAGAGAGACGTGCGGGGAGAGAACGTGACGAAAGAGGTTAACAGTATTTTGCTTTATTGATTCTTATGAATTTTTGGGCCGACATCAATATTCATTTATGCTCTAGATATTACCGACCTCTTTTTATTCGTTCATTGAATTTTTGGGCTGACATCAATATTACTCCCCCCCCCAAACCAAAGGCCACGTGCTATGTCACGTGAGACCTAGTCACAAGAAGCTCTTGGGCTTTAGCTGAGCTCGGCCCACAATCTCCATTCATCCTCATCCGGGCCTTATCTCCCCCCCCCCCTTTTCAGTTTCTTCGGATGTGATTTTCTTTCCCACTATCTTCTCCAATTATTATTCTTTGGATAATTGGATTCAACTTTGATTGTGATCAAATTTTAAATCAACCCTTTTCTCAATTGGGCATCCGACAAAAAAAGAAATTTTTATTCACGGTTGACTCTTCAAGCATGCTCTCAATCTCATTAATATGCTCTGATATAAGAATGGATAAAAAAAAAAAAAAAAAAACAAGAACTGAATTAAGAAAGTGAACTGGCGTCCAGAGTAGTCGTGACCGGTCAAGCACATCGGACATGGAGAGTTATTCTTGGTAAAAGAGATAAAAAGACAAAAGAAAAGAAAAGAAAGCATACAAGATTTAGAATCAATCAATCAATCAATCCAAACCCCACCAAATACTTTGTGCACCACAAATAGCGGCAACACTAACAATGACTGAGGAGGTGAGGAGGGAGATGATTGAGTGCCTACTAAAATTGGGCTTGTCTCCGCAAAACATCCATAAAAGGGCACAAAAAAGAGACCAACTTCCCCGCAAAAACACTCGATTACGAAAGCTACGGTGCAACGAGAGCCCTTTTTTGGGCCCAAAGATAGGATGTAAAAAACGGAGATTTACAAAAGATCTCACGGACGCTCCAAAGTCAAACCCCCCCTTCCCTAGTCTCCTCCTACACCTCGGACGGTGCAAAAATATAAAAAATAATAATAATAATAAATAAATAATAAAAAGTCCTTTTTTTTTTAATTTTATTTTTTTGGCTTGCCTCCCACTGAGGCGTTCCCGGATAAATATGAACAGAAATTATTGCCCCGTTTGACCGAGCTTGTCTTCTTTTGTTTTCCGGGTTTCTAAACGCCCCCACGAAAGGTGGCTCCTTTTTAACAGAAAAGCAAGAACGAGGCGGTGCTCAGAAGGCCCCAATCAAAAAAACCAAAAAAACAAAAAACAAAAAAGGAACAGCATATGCTCTCTCTCTCTCTCTCTCTCTGTAATTGTCAATCTTGGGCGTCGCGCGAGAATATCATAAATTGATTAGTAGGCTAAAGTCGCATGTTTTGGTCCTTTTTTTTTTTCTTGATTTTTTTTTTTGGACGAATATTACTGTCGCAAGGCTGTGGCATAAGATAAGATGGCGTGCAAAACATTCATCGCCGCTTTTCGTACCGTTCGGTCTTCCCCTTCTTCCCCCTTCGTGAATTTACAGAACGTAGATCGAAGCGAAAAGGGAAATTAAATAAGAAAAGGAAAGAGATAGAGAGAGATAGAGAGAGAGAGAGCGGCTCTTGGGGGTATACTTTTGTTCTTTTTATTCTTCCTCCGTCGCTGCTGCTGCTGCTCTGGGTGAGTCTTCTCCGATTTGAAAATATTTGAAATTTGTGGGGAATTTCTTTGTCTGGTTTTATTGTATTTTTGGGCCTTATATTAGGTACCCTTTTGTGGTTTTTTTTTTTTGGGGTTCTTCTCAGTATACCTGATGGGAGACTTCTTCGTTTAAGCCGTCGCCCCTGTTTGGAGATCTGGGCTCAAGATCGTTCCTTTGTCCCTGGTGCCGAGATCTGAAGATCGGCCGAATTTGACGTCCTTCGAGATCCCCGGCCTTCATCTGGCTCTGGGTTCATCCGGGTATTCGTTAAAATCCTTCCTTTTTCAGCTGTGTAGCCTGTTCCGTTTGATCCTTGCTTCTGCATCTGCGCGTTTCTTGGGTTTAGTGGGTGGTTTTTGTCTTTTTGATCGGTTGATTTAGGCATGCGTGTCTTGTTTGTTGTTTTAGGGGTTTGTAGGAGGCCTGAAATGCCTCGGTTGATCATCCCGGGGAACAAAGTGAAGAAAGTTTGAGTTTTGCTTTAGTTTTGTTGGGAAATATCAGCGCCGATGGATGGAGATAACAGTTTGAATATGAGAAACTGGGGTTATTATGAGCCCACGGCGACCATGAGAGGCCTCGGCCTTAACCTAATGTCGTCCGTGCCAGAGAAGCCACTCTTCGACAGTCGGAGTGCTGCTGTGATGGCAGCTTCCAACGGAGGCGCATATCATCATAGGGATCTTGGCGCATCACAGGCAGTGTACCCAATGGATTACATGAGGGATGCTTGGATGAGCCCCAGGGAGAAGTTCTTCAATCCCATGTCGGGGAACCACAACTATTCCATGATACCGGAGACGTCCACAGCTCATCATATGCAGATGGTGCAACCGCCTGACTTATCGAAGGACGAAAGGGCGACTCAAGTAGAACAGGTAGGTATGGGTAATGAGATTATTGAGAACGGTCCTTCCAAGAAAAGGCCAGGTCCTAAGGGACCAAAGTCTCCGAAACCCAAGAAAGCTAAGAGAGGTCCGCGGGCTCCCAAGGCTGAGACTGCTCCTTCTGTTCCGCGAGCACGAACCATCAAGAAAACTACGGAATTAATGATAAATGGGATCAACATGGATATTTCGTGTATCCCTATTCCAGTTTGCTCGTGTACAGGGACACCTCAGCAGTGTTACCGCTGGGGCTCTGGTGGGTGGCAATCTGCTTGTTGCACTACCGGCTTGTCGATGTATCCCTTGCCCATGAGCACCAAAAGGCGCGGAGCAAGGATAGCAGGCAGGAAGATGAGTATAGGAGCATTTAAGAAGGTGTTGGAGAAACTTGCAGCCGAGGGTTATAACTTCACTAACCCCATTGACTTGAGGACTCACTGGGCGAAACATGGTACTAACAAGTTTGTCACCATCAGGTAGAGATGTCCCTTTGGATGCCACATTTGGCCTCTAGCTAAAATTGGCTTGTTTCTCATGTATATATTTACCAGTGGTCTGAGGCAGAGGCTGAGTGATGGACTGTAGTTCATATTTTCAGTGATCTCAAGTGCTTTTTGAATATTTCTTTTCCAGCACTCAGATATTTTTTATTGTTTTAAGGGATGTTATTCGTTTCACTAAACATGATACTAGAATAGTTGAGTTATCTTCCCTTTCTGAGCATATTTCTGGGAAAGCTTTCTCCCTTCTCTGTATCTCTTGGATTAATCTCCACAATTCTTATGGTTCTCTGTTTTACTGCATTATCGGGTGTATTTGGGTGATTCTTGTCAACTCTGCCTCATGGTCTCATCACACTGGAGAACTACTCAGATGAACTTGTTGAGGTAGCTTAATATATATAGTCACTGCTGACCGGCAGAACCCACCCCTATCCCCCAAAAAAAAAAGAAAAAAAGAAAAAAGAAACTAAGGTAGGTTCCCTTTTTTCACTATTGATTTGTCCATGTTTTGTGTAGCTTCCCCCCCCCCCCCTCTAACACTCAGAAGTTTCTTCCCCTTTGCGAAAACTGTTTTATCTGGCCCGAAGATATAATCGTCTACACCATCACCTTGTTACATTTCAGGACTAGGATACGGAAGTCCTCTTTCATTACTTTGTCAAGTTCTTAGTGCTTTTTGGTTTTTTATAATTGTCTTGGGACATAGACACAGAACAACGTAGAATTTGTAACCAATTGATTTGTTTGTAGGAGAATATAAGGCATACTGGCCTTGCCTCCTTGGGTGTTTTCTGTGGTTTAGTATCTCATGCTTAGTAATTTCTATCAGATTTAGAACCCTAGTAGACAATGCCATGCTTTGCAGGACGAAAGCTGAAAGGCCCATTTTAGTGTATGTTTTGGGTTTGCTTGAATGGGACTGGTTTGGGGCATCTGATAATACACTCGCATATGATCAAGTTTTTAACAAATAGCTGATCCATGTCCTGCCAGATTGTGTCCTAGCCATGTAGTAGAGTTTTGTGTTTTCTTAACTGCTAAGACCTAAGAAGCATGTGTTGATTGGAGAACATAAAGATTTCATTGCTGGTTTGTTTTTTCCTATGATCTCTGTGATGCTTTGAAATGTGCAATGTATCTTATAGCTGGATGTCTCCTGAACATTTCATGTCCTCTTATCTTTAGTATTCTGGTCACCAAATGTGTACTACTATGCTAGTGATGTTTTGCTAAAAAGACCAGTACAATAACGACTTCCTGAAATGAAGTACTTCTGATTATTTTCCTCAGTTTAACACTCTTTTACTAGACTTTATGCTCGAGATATTACCGATCTATGCAACAATGTTGGGTCTGGTGAGTCATACTGCAGCAGCAATGCTTTTTCCTTGCAAATTATCTCGTTTAATATAGGATTGAAGTCTATGTACACATATGCTCAAGCATGCGCATCTGTGAGTGTGTGCGTGTCATTGTTTTCTCAGTTAGCTGGAAAAACTTGCTGTTTTGTTTTTCTCATGTTATCTTGACTGCTTTGAGCATTTCTTGTGAGTTTCAAGTTTATCTTAGGTGAGTGACTTAGGTTTAGCTTAACCTTGCTTCAAGAGTCATGTTTCACCTTCTTAACCGCTCAAACCTTCCATATGGACTCAATATCAGTTGTGTGAAGATACTCCAGAACCTTGTCATGTTCATTGCCTGCTGATGCACGATGGCTTAAGCAGGTGATCATATGAAAATCAGATAATGAGACAAGATGCGCAAGGGCAAGTTTTCTTTGTAGCAGTTGATGACTTGTCTTGGGGAAGCAACTGCTTTTGTATGGGAAGAGACTTGAAAGAAAATTGTGAGAGCACAGTGTCTGTAGTGTATCAAGGCCTAGGGGTGGTCATTGTAGGTAATAGATTTAGATCTGAGTGGAGCCATGTTTTTTGGGGAAGCTGAAACAGCGAAATGAGTACATTGTTGTACATACTTCATACTATAAGAACACTTAGGTTATCAAGCCTTGTCTCTTTGTTCTGATGGATTAGATTTTGGCCTCCATTATCATATCAAGCAGATTTAGCCTCAAATTTTGCATTAGTAATTTTTTCAATGTTTGGAAATTGTTTAATACTGCTGTTCTTTATTTTGATTTGCTTGTCAAGATGGTTACTAGTCAGCACTTAGATCATGCTGTTTCTCACACAAACAATATTTTTCAGCGTTTGACAAAATAAACAAAAGGACATTATCTCTTGGTCCTAATTCTATCTACTAATCTAAAATTTTCATTGCACTGAATCCATTTGAAGTTCAATATGTGCAAACAAATAAAATTCTGCATCCTTAAATTTAGAAGAATTCTGCAGCACCTGATAGCACTGAGGTGTCTATTCACATTTTTGTGTCTGTTAACAGTTGTACGGAAGATAGAGTCTAGAGGAATTACTACATGTGAAGAGTTTGATGTTTTCAGTTTTCCCTGGGAAGGGAGCACATAATTGTGATGATCTTTGAAGGGCTTGATAGCTTCTTGAGGGGTATCTTTTGCATCAATTATCCATACATACTTCTCTGTTTTTTGTTTATTTACTGGCATATTACCTTGGTTTGGGAGTGTTTAGGGCTATACCTTGAGTTTCTGGACGGCATAATTGTCTAGACACTTAAACATTGGTATGATTGGCTAATCCTTGGCTTGTTTTGACTAATCATAGACTTCAGCTGTTTGGAAGAGGCCTAAGATTATTTCTTTTAAACAAAGGCTTACGATGCAAAGAAGGATTTTACTTTTGGCTATATCTTGGTGAATGAGGATATTTTTTGAAGTTTGATACCATATATATTAAGGAGATAAGACTTATCTCATTAAGAGGAATCGATGCTCTTGAACAACACACTTGACAGTCTTCTCATATCTGATTGTCCTTTTGCTCCTGTGAATAGCACGCCACAAAATCTCAAGACAGGGTATTGAGATTAAGTTGGTTTCTTCAAACTTGCATCAATCTGTGTGATATCAAATTTCCGTACTGTCAGTTGTGGCAACCATTGTTGTTAGGATCCTGATCTGGATCTTAGACTTTTATGATCCTACATTTTGAAATTTAACAAAGGATCCTGGTCTTAAATAGGATCTTTACATGGTCCCGATCCTAAGCTGACCAAAAAGTAGGATTGACATGATCCTACTGATCCCACCAATCCAATTTCTTTTTTTCCTCATGAAACTGGTTGAACAATGGAGTGTCCTCTTGTCGGGTTCTTGTGGTAGAATGAATTCAAATCGATCCTGATGTGCTTGTCTCATACATATCGAGTCTAGTGGCAATTTTGCAAGTGGTTTGTAATGACTGGACATGTTATTGACTAGAATCTTTCCTCTATAAAGGACGTCAAGGAAAGTTTCTCTTGTACAGAGTATAAATTTTCATGCTTTCTGAAAATGTGATCCAAAGCTTATGGAGCGAATTAATAATGTGCGCGAATGTTTTGCTCTTTGATAAATTTTGTCAGTAGATCTTTTCTGCATCAGTACAGTCGGTATTATTTGGCAGCAACAGCTTCTGTTCTATAACCCACACAGCCATAGAGTTCTAAGTGAGGCAAGGGGGAGTGTATTCGCCCGTGACGTGCTGTTTATATTGTCATGAGAATCTTTCTTAGGAAGTATAGATCTGGGGTTGCACGTTCTTTGCTGGTACTGGGGAACAAGTTTGTCCTTTGCATTGATTTTGTTGTGCAATGGTAACTCTTAAGAACTGATTTATTAAAGCAAGAAGTCTTGATTGTTTGGTAGTTCTCTTTAGCAAGCAGGCAAATAATGGCTTGTGTGTGCTCTTATCATACTCGAAATTCGTGCCCCTCTCTCTCTCTCTCTCTCTCTCTCACACAAACAAGTGGCGTATGTCCATAAAGGAGGGTATTGTGTACATGTACGGAGGATTGGTAGTCGGTGACGGGTATTGCAGCAATCGTCATTATGACTGGATCTGGAGTCCGGTGAACATGGAAAAATGCTGTGGTCTTGATATTGTGAGCTGGCAAAGTTATTACATACTCGCATGAGAATACGGTTTTATGGCAATTCTACTCGATAGCCAGCCATGTTCAGCTGCACGAATGCTGAGCTGCGCTGATGAGATTTGAAGGGTTTTCAAGATTACTGGGTTCGAGCATATCACGGGAAAGAATATTCATGAGTTTGATGATTGATGGTATGTGAAGCATATCAGTAAGTAGCAGTGGGTTATTAGCACTACTTGCTAGAGCAAGATGCTATTTCTGATGGTTGGTCGGATTGTTGGATGTACCGTGTGAAGCAAGTTATTCTCTAAGACGTGCTCTGTTCTTACGTGAGCTGTACGATCGATGGAATTGGAAGTGGTATAAAGTGTATTATGGTTGAAGAACGTGATGGTTTATCCCGACCTAGGATGACACATTCGTCTAGATGTGATGAGTCGGACGGATATTGACCAAGTCCAAGCGAGGAGATAAGCACCGGTCTCATTTCAGAGAAAACCATGTTCTTAATGTGCTTTAATCCATGAGCTAGTAAACTTGTTTGTCGAAATAAACCCGAATCACAGATCCGCAGGCCTGGAAAATCTTTTCGGGTGTGTCTCTAGCGCCCGAACAACGTGCACATTGGATAGGTTCGGGAACGGTCCATGTGGTCGAGGCGCATATCGCTTTTGCCTTTGCTTTGTGCAGCAACAATTAAAGAAACTACATGCCTTAAGATCAGAGTAATGCTACGTCTATTAAGACCTGTATTACATAATTGGGAAAGTTATCAAAAAGAATTAAATTTATTGCATTGTGCTAAGTCAACCTTAAATTAGCAAATGTGTAGAATTTTTTTATTAATTTTCCCTACATAGTTTGCATCTCAAGTTATGTGTGAGACCGTAAGTGGCCATTTGAACTAGCCATGTTGTCCGACCAAAAAAAAAAAAAAAAAAAAAAAACTAGCCATATCATATGTACAGTCAAAGCCACGCGTCACTTGAGGTACTAATTTTGTAAACTGGTTTTTCAATACCCAATATCATTTAAAGGGAGAAAAAAGACGTGCAATTTCCTGAAAATGTTTTGTCCGCTTATGTAGCTGGGGTGTCTGATTTTGTCACCGAAAATGGGGATTAACTGGGAGATTTCACAGCCAGGACTTGTCCAATGTCCTACAAGTTCATTGCATCCTTCTCTGCCCGACACCATTGAATGAATCATCCCCAGCACGTTTTCTTAAAAAACAAATTCGTTTTTGACCATTGACCTCACCCCTCTTCTTCTTCTTCTTCTCTCTCTCTCTCTCTGCGAATATAACTAATTAAAGTTCAAGTTGTACCGGAACAAAAGTGACCTTTTTGAGAGCGGTGTCAAATGAATAATCCAAAACGACGGACCGGGCAGATGCATGAAACAAACGCGAAGCACATGCAGAATGAAATAAAACGAGAATGGATTAATTCCAAAGCACAGAAAAGGTTGATTAAAAGCCTTTGTCTGGGTTTGAAGTGGCAGCGGCAGTCTGGCAGATTACGATGTTGAAAGAGGATCTTCGGGAGCATCGAGTTGGATTTGTTGATCTGTATCCTCCGTAGACGTACTGATCTTATGTTAGTTGATTAATTATTTCTAATTCATCAGGTCACTACATGCATTGGATTTGGCTGTGCTGTGTTACTTTCTTTGTTTAATCTAATCTGTCGTCTACTGTAGTTCTGTTACTACCCATGATTAAGTTTTTTATGCGCCATAATTAACAATGGAGCACTCCAAGCTAATCGAGTAGATTATCATCGACTTGATCTTCGTTAATGATCTTGATGAGCTATTTAATTATCACATGATCATCTAGATTCAATGCATGAACAGAGAGAGAGAGAGAGAGAGAGAGAGAGAGAGAGAGAGATGCAGATCCTATGCTTCTAATCATGCTCAAATTAGCATGTGGCAATAATTTCAGCATGAAATCATAATAGAGAGTTGGACTAAGGATGTTTACGGTAAGCATGAATGCTAATTAGGAGACCAATCTTTGTGATTATGAGCGTGGCAAACCCAGATAAGAGTGTAGCGCATCGAGGGAACAAGAAGATTTAGTTGAAAATGAACTGGAGTGGAGATAATGTTTGATTTTAAAGCAAGTGTGGGAGGCGACTTCATCGAGGAAATTATCAAAAAAAAAAAGACAGTCTTAAATATATTGCACTTACATTCATGCAGTCCTAAAACTTTTTAATTTTGTCAATTTAATTTTTTTGATAATTTACCAATTTAATCATTCTAACCAATTTTAACCAGAAGTCATTGCAGTATTCGCTAACCCTCTTATATGGCGTAGACAGTGCTAATGTGAGCAACTTTATTATTTAACCAAATGAATTTTTATTTATTAATTCTTTTCTTTTCTTTTTTTCCTCTGCTAAAAGTAGATTCCACATATTGGACGATCATGCATGTCAAAACAATCTATTGGACAACTACTTTATATAATAGATTTTGATAATAAAAAAAAAAAAGTTCCATAATTTTTGTACGATATTCGTTGTTGTGCCATAACTTTTTTATAAATCACTTAAGTGTTGTAACTCTAGAAAATCATTCATTTGAGTACTGACTACGAAACCTTCGTGCCTTTATTTTAATAAAGCATAACCAACGTGGCTTTTCTTATTAAGCATTATGTCCAAAGTGGAAAATCACCCAAATGATGTGGCTTCAGCTCTAAAACGGGAAAATTACCAAAACAAATAAAAATTCTCAACTTATTACATTTGTATCAATTCGATCATAAACCTTTTCACTATGCTAATTTAGTCTTAAACTTTTTTACATTTTGACAATTAAATCCATCACGAAATCGTTGATTTACATGTCAGCCGTCTTATATAGCATGGTCGACACTAACGTAAACAATTTTAATAATTTTTTGAATTTTTTATTAGTCTTTTATTTTTCTTTTCTTTTCCTTCCTTCTTTTCTTTTTCCCCCACCGTGGCTAGCAAGTGCCTACGAAGCTCATCGGCCGCCGATAAGGGTCACCTCCCTCATTTGACCTTGCCATGGCCTCAGAGGCTACAGTAGTCTCGCCCAAATCTAGGAGAGGCAGCCTTGCCCTCAACCATGCCTTGCGATGGTTTGGGCTGGCACGGTCACAAGTGAGGCTACCTCGCCCAGATTTGGGCAAGGACTTGGTGGCCCTCACCTAGTGGCCAGCAAAATCCAAAAACCCTCGTTGGCCTCGATGGGAAGTAAAAATAGAAAAAAAAAAAAAAAAAGGAAAAGAAAAAAGAAAAAAAGAAAAATAAGCAAATAATTCAAAAATATATTAAAATATTATTTAAAAATGTCGACGTCAATGCCGATGGTGCCATGTAAAACAATTGACTTCTACATCAATAATTTTCAACTAAAATTGGCCAAATGAACTCAATTGACAGAAAATGTTTAGAACTAAATTAGTACAATTAAAATGCTTAAGACTAAATTCGAACAAGTGCAATAGATTTATGGCTTTTGTGATAATTATTCCGCTCTTAAACAATCACTCATCGAAGAAGATTTGATGAGAGGAATAACATATTCTCTCTCTCTACCTAAAACGACGTGCTTGGTTTAACACCTTAACCCTCCCCTCATACTTAAGTTAGATTTTAACCTAAACTTAAAGCGTGGAAATATGTAATTGGAGAGGTAAATAAGGACCTATAAAATAAAACTTGAACCCTCCTCCTCTAGTATCATGTGAGATTACGTGTAACAAATGCTGAATTTTTTTAAAAACATATCATATGAGATTTTGTGGAACCTTATCAATTATTTTAAAATTTTAAGTTATTAAATGAATGCCTGATTTAAGATTTATATTTTCTGACATGGAACCTTATATGTTGGGAAAAACTTGCAGTTGATGGCATCCATGAGCACTCGCCTTCCCTCTATAACTCCCCCTTCCTTCTATGCATCTATAAAGCTCTTTCGTGTTCTGTTCTAGAGTCTGGTTCGGAGAATCGAGAACGGTTCTTGGATAGGGTGAGACCAAAGTTCAAGGCTGGTGATTGGTGACCTAAGAAATCTTGATGACATTCGGTTTTTGTTCAAGAGGATGATCAAAATGAAGCCTGTGCCTTCCGCAATTTTTTGATTCGTAGAGGTAATATGGGGATAGCATTTTCAATTGGACCTAATTTTAGCCCCAATCCTTCAATATGGAAGAAAAAAGAGTTGTTCTACGCGCTTCTGATAAAAAAATCATTGATGTCATTCAACTGAACTTTCCTAAAAGTTACGGTACAAAATTAAGTATGGTACAAGAATTATGAAATTATTAGTATCTTTTTCTATAGAGTTTGTCTACACTAGCAAGCTATATAATTGCTGGGGCCAATCATGATAACAAAAATGGAACCTCAAGAACAATGCACAGAAATTCAAAGAATGGCAATACCAAAATAAGATGTAGAAAGACTCAAAATCCAGAAGAAGCAAAACAGGCCAAGAAGATTTGAAATTTTGACTTGGCTGCCATATTGTAGTGGACGAGTCGTTTATTTTGAGAATTGATGTAATAAATTGGAAAAAGTATTAAAAAAAACTTGAAATCTATTATATTAATAACTGTTGGAAGATATGACCTGCGGATCGGGATGATTTGTAAATTGATATGTAGATCGGGATGATTTGTAAATTGATATATTTGTATCTATATTAGGATTAGAAAGATTATAGGATATTCGGGAAATATAGACTTGCTTTTATTATTATTTTCTTTTGTATTATATACACCTTTGTATGGAAGATACAATCAATGAAGAAAAGGCATTCCTTCTCTCAAATATTTTCTTCCCTACGACTTCTGGCTCCTTCTTCTTCGTTCACCTGTTTTGTTGACATGGTATCAGAGCCTTCTTGAAGTTCTTGAATTGCTTCCGCTTCGATTGCCTCACGGAACTCCAATCTGCAAAAGGGGTTGCCATAGGAATCGTTATTTTCTTTAGGGAAGAATTTTTTCACCATGCCTAAAACACAAGACCTTACCTCTCCTTCAAGCGACAAATCTGCAACACCACCAGAAACCTCGCAAACCCAAGACCCCTCTGTCGTGACTTCAGTTCCAGAACAACTCAGTCAGACGCATCAACCAGCACAACACGTGCAATGGCAACCGCTCTAGGCTCAGTCCAATCTGGGGTAGCCATTTATGGGCCATCCATACCAGTGGGCACCATATCCATGGTTCCTTGGGCAAAACCCAAATGCATCACTGCCTGGAGGCTACCAAAGCAACGTTGGTTCCAATGGAGGCCTACCAACCGGCGAAGGGGCAAGCGCAACCATCGGAACAGAGCAGACGGGCGGCACACCTGGATCGGGCATGGGAGGAAACCCATACCCGACTTTCCTCAATACGGGTCATGCAGGTTATGCGGGTCAAGAAACCGGACCGAATCTCGGACCCGGAATTTTTCCTTACCAATTTTTTGCTGCCGGTGCCCGACCGGAACCAGGCAACCCGCCGTATACGACCAATGCCGACGGACTGGAATTGAAGCTTATCAGCCAGCAATTGACCGGTGCCGACAATTACTCGAGCCGATCGCGAGAATTTCGAAGGGCACCGGTAACAAAAGATAAATATGGATTTCTCGACGGGACAATACCGATCCCAACCGACGAAAAGATGGCACGTTTTTGGAGAAAATGCAACCATTAGTTAGAACGTAGATTGGAAATTGTATAACAACCGAGGTCGCAGCCGCACTCCCCCTTATTCAAACGGATGCGCGAAAGGGAAAAGGCGACAAGATTTCTCCTTATACTCAACGAAACTTACCTTCCATTTCGTTCCCAGATCTTGACTATGGAGCCTCTACCGAGCATCGGCCGAATCTATCAACTAGCCGTGCAAGAAGAGAATCAACAGAGAACAGCAGACTACAACAGAGGCGGAGATGGAATGGCGTTAGCGGCGAAAACCCTAGCTCGATCTTCGTCGAGGAGCGGAGGAGAGAGATTACGAAAGGGGCGGAACTAGGGTTTCGGAGGAGAACCCTAGCCATTTCGATTATATAGGGCGATCGGACGGCCCTCGTTCGTCCTTGGCAGCAAGCAGATCCGACGGTTCAGGAGGAAGCCGCACAGTTGGCCCAGATGGGCTGCGAAATGTTCATGGTTGGACCGGCCCAGATGGGCCGCGGGGCATTCATGGGCCAGGAATCACGCATGGGGACTTATCCGGTGGAGAAAAGGGGTCGTATGGGCCGACCTTGGCCCAAATCCCACGGCCTACGAACAGAAATTATTTAGGCCCAAGAAATTTTACCTCCAAAGGCAAAGGTAAAATGTACTGTGACTATTGTAAACGTCAACATCACACAGTGGAAAATTGCTGGAAATTGCATGGGAAACCTAGAGAAAAAGAAAAAGGAAAATTTTCCCAGATTTTTCAGGTATCAGGACAACCAGCGGAGAAGACAATTAGTCATGATGACTATCAGGGACTTATGGAGGCTTTGAGGAAGTTGGACGCCTCTGATAAATCTGGAAGTTTCACAGGTACTTCTTATTGCCTGGTAAATACAATTTCGAAGAATGCATGGATAATTGATTCAGGTGCCACCGACCATATTGTCTGTGATATGAGCTTGCTTTCAAATATAAGAAAATTGTCCTTTCCCAAATCTGTTCAGCTCCCAAATGGAAACATGATCCAAGTTGAAATGATTGGCACTGTGAATCTTAGTTCCTTTTTTTACACTTCGAAATGTGCTCTACATTCCTAATTTCCAGTTCAATCTTATGTCGATCTCGAGCTTGTGAAGAAAATTCCTGTCGTATCTTATTCAAATCTGATATATGTTTCTTTCAGGCCCTTCGACTGGGAAACTAATGGGCTTGGGTAGAGTCTTTCAAGGGCTATATTTCTGGATGAATTTTCAATTACCTTCAAATAAATCATTGTGTAATACTACTATCAATGATAAGAATCTTCTTTATCATCAAAGATTAGGTCATACTGCTTTATTTCCTTGTCCCCAGTGCCCTATTTCTCCATTAGCAAAACAGACACGTCCTCCTTTCCCAAATAGCACTTCTCAAGTCAATGAAATATTCTCATAATTCATGCTGATGTCTGGGGACCCTATCACACTTTGAATCATGATGGGTCACGTTTTTTTTTTACAATCGTAGATGATTTTTCACGTGCGACATGGATATTTCTCATGCAATCAAAGGCTCAGGTTCTTTCTCACCTGAAAACTTTCCTTGCTTTGTCCAAAAATCAATTTGGGAAATCAATTCGTCGTATACGTACTGACAATGGTAGAGAATTCTTTAATTGGGAATGTGCTTCTTTTCTTTCCTTAAATGGAATTTTGCATGAAAGCTCTTGTACATATACTCCACAGCAAAATGGAGTGGTTGAACGAAAGCACCGCCACTTATTGGAAGTAGCACGGGCTCTTAAGTTTCAGGCTTCTATTCCTGAAATTTTTTGGGGAGATTGTGTAGTCACAGCAGCCTACCTAATTAATCGTATGCCATCACGCATTCTTAAAGGAAAAACTCCTTATGAAATATTGTATGGGAAGAAACCGGATTTGAGCCATCTCAGAGTCTTTGGGTGCCTATGCTATGTGACCACGGTAGGGCACAAGGATAAGATGGAACCTCGTGCAAGACAGTGTATATTCATGGGATATTCAAATCTGAAGAAAGGATATCGGGTTTATGAACCATCCACGGAGAGAAATTCTTTGTGAGCGAGAGATGTGGTTTTCTATGAAAACATTTTTCCTTTCAAAGATGCTCTTCATGTACCTCAAAAAGAAGGGCCAGGCATTAATCGATCTTTATCGAGGAGGAGCCATCTTAAGAGAATCTTATATTATTATTCCTCCTCCCAGAAATTCAGAATCCACTGCTACACAATCCCCGATGTCTACTGAGGCCAATACGGATCATTCAATTGACAAGGAGCCCCAAGAAAGAGATTCTCACCTCACAGATCTTCCAGAATCAAGAACTAATGAAGACTCGACCTTTATTCAACATGAAGAACCTCGTCGATCTGGTCGAGTTAGTCGTCCACCTATCTCGGACGAAGGACTATGTATGTGCTTCATCGGGATCTCCGTGTGTACTCGATATCCTATCTCATCCTATATTTCATTTGATAGGTTATCGTCAGAACATTTATGTTGCATGAGCCATATTTATGAGGGGCAAGAACCATCTAGTTATAATGAAGCAATGCATGATCCAAGTTGGCAAAAGGCTATGGAGGTAGAATTACAAGCTTTAGTGGACAATCATACTTGGGATATTGTGCCATTACCCACTCATAGAAAACCTAAATCATTATAAGGCTACACATTTTGATTATCACGAAACCTTCTCCCCGGTAGAGCCAAAGATGTCACTGAATTGGATGTACATAACGCCTTCTTACATGGCGATTTGGATGAAGAAATCTACATGGATCTTCCACCGGGATTACGAGACAAGCTTCCCGTCAATGGTATGCAAAATTTACTAGTGCTCTTGTTGCTGCTGGATTCAAACAATCTAAATATGACTATGCATTGTTTACTTGGAAGAAGGGTATGTCGTCTATTTATTTGATGATTTATGTTGATGACATACTCATCATGGGCAATGATGACTCGGCTGTCAAAAATCTGAAAGAATATCTGCATTCCACTTTCCATATCAAAGATTTAGGCTCACCTAAGTATTTTCTCGGAATTGAGATAGCTCGTTCAGATCAGGGAATTTCACTCAGCCAACGGAAATTCATAATGGAGATTATATCGAAGCGGGATTGTCGGGTTGCAAACTCTGCCATTATTCCCATCGAACAAAATGTCAAGCTGACTTCCGTTGACTATGATGTTAAAGTATCTTCTTCTGATGATGCATTATTGAAAGATCCATCAGCATATCAGAGACTTGTAGGGAAACTTATCTATCTTACCATGACGAGGCCGGACATCCGCTATGCGGTGCGGACTCTCGGCCAATTCATGCACAAATCCAAAACAATCTCACATGAATGCAGCTTTAAAATTGCGAGATATTTGAAGACATGCCCAGGATTGGGAATACTTCTTTCTCGGAAATGCAACATGGAAATGACAGCTTATTGCGATGCGGATTATGCTACATGTCCTATGAGTAGAAAATCTATTACTGGTTTCTGCATCAAATTTGGGGAATCATTACTTTCATGGAAGACGAAGAAACAATCAACTGTGTCCTTATCTTCAACTGAAGCCGAGTATCGATCTATGGCCAAAACTGTTTGTGAAATAGTTTGGTTGAGAGGTTTGCTTATGGATCTAGGGGCACAAATTAAGGGACCCACTACACTCTTCTGTGACAATGATTCAGCACTCAAGCTTGCAACAAATCCCATAGTTCATGTAAGGACAAAACACATAGAGGTGGATTGCCATTTCACTAGAGAGAAGATTCAAGAAGGAGTTATCCAGGCTAGAGGAATCAGAACCATGGAGCAACCGGCGGACATGTTCACTAAACCTCTATGTCAGAGACAACACGCATATCTTCTAAGCAAGCTGGGCGTCTTGGACATATACAAGCCACCAGCTTGAGGGGGAGTGTTGGAAGATATGACCTGCAGGATCGGGATGATTTGTAAATTGATATGTTTGTATCTATATTAGGATTAGAAAGATTATAGGATATTCAGGAAATATAAACTTGCTTTTATTATTATTTTCTTTTGTATTATATACACCTTTGTACGGAAGATACAATCAATGAAGAAAAGGCATTCCTTCTCTCAAATATTTTCTTCCCTACGACTTCTGGCTCCTTCTTCTTCGTTCACCTGTTTTGTTGACAATAACAAATCATTTCTTTTTAATTGGAATAATTCAATCTCAAATCATATAATTTAGAATTCTTTTGATACTTTTTTTCAAAAAAATCACATGAAATGTCTCGAAAAGATAGAATGAAGACTACGATGCAAGGTGATTGCTGTATGTGTCAACATTAAGAACCCTGTTCATGAAATTAGAAGTGGGAAAACAACAACTTCTGTAGAATCCATATCTGACATAAGAAAGAATTCCCCGGGCCAAAATAATTCGAGCCTTATCATGGAGGACAAAGAGAGAGTGGAGGGACAGGGGGTGGTCACCTGGATTGGAAAAGGACATGAAAAAGAAAGAAAAAAAAAATGTTTGATTGATTGATGTGCAATTTTCTGAAGTTGGAATAAAGCTGCTACTCACGGGCAGACATTCACCGCCTTTGCCTCTCTCCTTCCTAAAACACGGAAAAAGAAAATAGAAAAAGGGATCATCAAGAACTAAATAGTGCATGCTTCGATGACTTTCATATTTATGGTTGCTCAAAAATATTCATCCGAAGAGTACTCAGAACAAACACCGTCTATGACCACACAAACATTAGATATTGAGCCTAACAGTTTCTATTTCAATATCTTGACAGACGATTTTGGCGTGGCTTGAAATCGTATGCTTAATTCGACCAGATTTCAAGGTATGTTGAGAAAGACAATTGGGTTTAGGAGTTTGATTTGATGAGACTTTGTTTTTGTTTTTTGTTTTTTGTTTTTTTTTTTTATATTGAGAATCCGCTTCATTGCTCTGTAAGGCTTACGTTTGAGTATCCACGACTATATCTCGAAGGAGATTAGCATAGGATCTCACCATCATGACCTCCCACTTAAGACGTGATAGTAACGTAGGAGTTCAAACTTGCAACCTCTCGATGAGGAACCAAGCTGCCCTATCAACACAACTACCCACCGGTTGGTAGACTATGTTGTTCTTTCCTTTTCCGGAAGCCTTTGAGTTCTTGAAATTTGAAGAAGGTGATTCTTCTCTTCAAGAGTCAAAAGTTGTTGTATATATCAAGAGCTCTTGATACTTCATACGTCTTTTTTCATTGTGTATGCGTCGTGTTCATTGAATGAATCAAGAACCCAACGTGTCGAATGAGGAGATTATATTTTGAAAGATGGTGATATTAAATCCATGTGATATTACTGAAGATAGCGTACAATATTCTCTTCTTATCATAATCCTAAAAAGCATATCTTTGAAGATATCAAAGTATATTCGCAATTGCACATGCATGTTCTGAAAATATCACAATGCCCATGTCTTTTTCAAATGGATTTACATAATTAAACGATTAAATAGACTTAGTTAAAGCAAATGGTAATCAGAAATATATTTTGATTTCACTTTCAAAGATTTCCATGTCAATAGGTGCTATCCGATTTCTAATTAAATATACAAATTATAGAAAAATGACTCTTGCAAATTTATGTCCTACGTAATTAATCCTTCTCTTTTGTGTCAAAGAAACGCATCAATTTTCATGATATTAAGATCCAATGCCAAAGGAGAATCTATGGCTTCTATGCACAAAGAATGCAGAAAAAAAGTATTTTGACAATTTAAAGTTACTCTACCAATCAAGTCAAATTTTTGTTAAAAGAACTTAGCTATTAGTCACTTTTCAATTTGCCACCGTGGACCACGACGCCTACCTAATAATTCAAGCCATCAGAAGATGTCATAAGTCATCAGGCGAAATAATTTCTATCTTCATGTCTGCACACGAATCTCAACAATTTCATTCATCGTTGAATTTAATCACAAATCTCAATAGCTGGAATTATTCGGACAATGTACGAAAACCCTAATGAATTTTACCTTTGTCGTTCTCCCAATTCCAATTATATAAGTATATATGTATCCCTATTGATTAGGGCATTTGGTGGACCAAGCATCTCCAACTGAGGATAAGAGTCAAAATTATGGTTCGGGCCCCCCACTGTTGAAATGTGCCAGACAGAAATTGCAGCTTTATTTCTGGTCTTCTTTGGTCCCTTTCGTGACCTAATCCCGTGGTGGCACTCGAACTGATGAGTCTTTGTACGTACTGTGGCAAGTGGACTCAGTCTATGGTGACTCGAACCTGTACAGAGACAATGCTCCGACATATCAAGTGAACCGTCGAAAAATACAAGGGAATTGACAGAAGAGTCCTCACACGAGTCTCTTGTCCCGTGGTCGTATCAATATATACCATTTCTTAAATTGCTTTTACGACCGACGAATTCTTCCTCGATATATGTCAAGTTAACTAGATGAATCGAAAGTTTCGGACACTACAAAAAAAAATTTATGAAAAAAAAAAGAAGAAGAAAGAATCGAGCATGAAGTAACCACACTATTGAAATGATTATAAGGGTGGCTTTGCCTATCAAGTGTCTGCATGTGCAGCGTAATTCTTACAGCTCTACTTTTTGACATTGATGCACTTTCCGCAAAATTAGTGTTGATAGACTTTGCATGGTTGCACGCTAAAATAAGCCATGCAGCAAGTTCTTGCGTATATAGACTGATCATCATGGGAACGAAGCACGGGCGTGCTTGGTCTCGTACATCCATGGTTTTTTTTTTCCAACCGCAAGTCAAAGTCGATCTCGATCACCCTTCTTGAAATCTAGGAGGGCTATAACGACGACAACAGAGAAGGGGAAAAAAATGTTGACCCGGAATCTAGTTTTCTATCTCGTGAATGAGTACTGACAAATCTCGTTAATGCTTCAGAGTGATGCTTCATTGCATGCAGTCGTGCACAGAGTTGCATATGGAATTGCTGTGATTCGCTAAGGGATTCAAAGGCTAAAGTACAAAAAAGGGCTTCCTGATAAAAGCGAAGAGAGTAATATGAAATTCTGAAAAATTCATCTGACTGTGTTTAGTTGATTGAATTTTTAACTAGAATATGATTTGATATGATAAGATATAAAATCAAGATATTTTGTTATATCCTATTAATTATCTAGTAAATCGTGATAATAAAGTCGGCATATCCTATCGCACGTATTGTTTGGTATGGACCATATATCAATGTAAATGAACCTAAAAATAAGTAAATAGATATTGTAAAATATCTCACGATTCACCATTAAAAAAACCACAAATGCATAAACGAAGGTAACCCCCATCAATCAATCAATGACTATTGTGCAATATAAATTTAAATAGCAAAGGATCTTATTGAAGCATTCAAAGCTATAGGTTCGACTATGATAAGATATATAAATGGGTTACAACAACATCAGTGAAGTAAATTGACTAGTGAATGCCTAATCTAAAAAGAGAAAGAAAACATGATGATTTAGCTTTGCAATTTCAAAATATATAGTACTTTAGTTCTCATGCCACTTTTGTGAAACTTCAATTTGAATCACAGAGTTAAAGAGGAGAAAGAGGAGTGTCAATTCTCTTGTTGTTTTCGTGGACTTTTAATATAAACTAGAGAGTTCGGGAGAAAAATGGGTTTTGACTCTCTCACTGCTTTCGTGGAGTTTTAACATAAACTAAAGAATTGCAAAGAAGTCGGAGAAACTTCAACATGAACTAGAGATACGAATGAGAACGAGAAAAATGAGGTAAGTGTTTTTTTTTTTTTTATAGAAATTTCATTGTCCCTAATTCTTCAAGAATTAAAAAGATCATTTTCAAGTTTAAATTTGTATATTTAAAATTTGGGTTCTTCTACATCATTTTTATTTACCTTTTTTTATTATTTTTTTCATCTCTTTTTCATTCGCTTCCATCATTCCTTAATAATTTTTGTTAAATAATAAAGTATACTAAAATACCTAAAACATATAATCAAAATAGGTATTATACACACACAAAGAATATATATTATAAAATTAATATAAATAAAAATAGGACTGAAAAAAATAATTGTTATTTTTTATTTTTTTTTTTTTTATATTAAAATACAAATATTATCTATATTTAATTATTATTTTGATTTTATTAATTTAAGAATTTTTTTATTCGAAAAAGCAACTTATCATGAAGATAAGATTTCTTATCCGTTTTTATCTTTCCTCCTCCATGGCATATTTTTTTATCCAAATTATATCTCACTTATATATGATCTTATTATGTTTTGGGCATAAACCAAATATTGATTCATCCTATTCTGACTTTTATCCAAGCTACCAAATGTAGCCTTTATATATAACAAGTCCCAACGTGTGAACTATCTAACATTAATACAAATATATGTTTAGTTATATTATTATGAATCCCACATTAAATAGCCTTGCATTCAAGGGGTCTTGCGAAGCTGTATTGGCTTGTCTATTGGGAAACTCTTGATTTGGTCATGTGTCTTCCTATGTTTGTTTGCATTATGAATTTTGTTGGGAAAATTTGATTGTCGATGAAGAGCAATAGTTAGAGTCTTGTAATGTTTTGATGCATGATGATAATCACTATCCTTATAATATTATTTGCTTTTACTATTGTTATTGCCGGGTTTAAAATAAATATACCTCTAATATATACACCCAAGTCACAAAAAAGCGAATCTAACAATTATTCAACTTCTCTCTTGGAATTCACCTAGGATGTGTTATCAAACTTGTGGGAGAAAAGAGAAGAGAAAATTATGAAAGAAAGAGATAATTCAATTTCCCTCTTGAAATTTCTCCTTAAGGTATTATTTATCCCCACTATCTCGTTACCAGGTTTAAAATAAAAATATCTTTAGTATACACACCAAAGTCATAGAGGAACGTGTACAACAATTATTCAATTTCCCTACTGGAAATTCATCTTGAATGTGTTGTCGAAGTTGTGGGAGAAAAGAGGAAAAACAATTGTCAGCAAGAGAAAAATATGAAAAAGAGAAAGTTATGAAGAAGAGATTTTTTTGTTTTTTTTAACATGTGATTTGGTCGTGTTTACAAGTAACAATCAACATATCTCTTGAAAATAGGTGTCTTAAGGCCTATTTGGCAAATTTTGTTTCTGCTCCCCGGACTAAAAATTTATGTTCTTTTGTTTTGGGGAACAAAAAATGAATAGAATTGTGTTTGGTAAAACTTTTTTTCTTGGGAACAGCTTTGGAACAAAAACAAAAAGTAGAAAAAGTTGTTTTTTGTTCCCAAGAACAATTTCGAGAAACAATTTTTCTCTCTCCTCTTTTTTTCTTCTCTTTCTTTTCTTCTTCTTCTTCCTTTTGGCTGGTCATTGGCCACCAACTAGATGAGGGCCAACGACCTCGTCGGAGCATCGCCATCCCCCGTAGACGCCAAGCCTCGTCGTGGTTGGGCAAGTTTGGCCTCGCCAGACTTGTTGTGGCCTAGCGAGGCTCTGGCGAGCTCGCCTAGCCGGTCGTCGATCGCTGCAGTGGCCGGCGACCAGCCACAAAGAGAAAGAAGGAAAAAAAAAATGAAAAATGAAAAATGAAAGAAAAAAAAAAAGGAAAAATATAATAAAAATATTGAAAAATTAAAAGAAATAACAAAATTATACAAGTTTACCAAATGTCTTTCTATTCTTGGAATATAAATTTTTTACGATTACCAAGTGCGTTCTTATATTTAGAAATTGTTCTTGGGAACAGAAACAAAAAAAGCTATTTCTGTTCAAAAATTGTTCCCCAGAACAGAAATATTACCAAACGCTCCCTTAGTGAACTATCGCCACTTTTCATGAGAAAAAATTATTTATAAATAACAAACTATTTCAACAATCCCTTACCTAGCTTGTTATACATACTAATTTACATGAATCATACATACAAAAAGATATCTATTAAGATTTGAACCTTTAATAGTTCATAAAGATATCTATTTTTGAACAAAAAGATGCGTTTGGTAAATTTTTTTCGGGAATAAAAAATGAATAGAAACACGTTTAGTAAATTTTTGTTCTTTTTTTGTTTCTTTCAATTTTTTAATATTTTTATTTTTATTTTTCATTTTTTCCTTTATTTTTTATTTTTTTCTTTCGGCCGATCGCCGGCCTCATCGCGCCGGCCGGGCCAGGCAGCCTCGCCCAGCCATGGTGAGGCTCGCCGGCCCACTCGGCGGCCGCGCCTCGCCGACCCTCCACGGCCGGCCAAAGAGAAAGAAGAAGAAAAGAGGAAGAGAAGAGAAGAGAGAAAGAAGAAACAAAAAAACAAAAAATTGTTTCTTCAAAATTGTTTATGGAACGAGAAACAACTTTTTTTTGTTTCTTGTTTACATTTTTTGAGTTAAACAAAAAAAAAAAAATAGAGCAAACGCAAACAAACGCGTTTAAATTTCTTTTTTTGTTCCCTGGAACAAAAAAACAGAAAATGTGTTTATAAACACTTCTGAGAAGTGAAAACATGCAGCCCCTTAATAGTTCATAAAGATATCTATTCATGAACATTTACAAAAGTTCATCCGACTTTTATAAGAAATGGCACCACTTCTTATTTTCATATGAGTGAAGTTCTTGACTTTAGCCTTGCCTACTAAAATCTGAACCTCATTAAGAGTACTTTCTTACACTCGTTCTCCTAACCTTGAGCCCATTACTCAATCATTGCCAAGTTACAATAGTTTATTATTACCCATTGAACTTTGACAATTTTGTTAAGAATTGTAAAGTACTATACTCGACTATTATCAATTGGTCTAAGACCTAATTTCTTTGACAATTTGTTGAGTAAACCTCTAGAATATCCCTTAGTGAATGGATAAGCCAAGTCATCATTTGTTCGAAAATAAAATATTGAAATAATTTCATTGATAATTAATTTTCGAACATATTTATATCATAAGTTAATGTCTAGATTTTTATTTTATATTTTATTGTATGCCTTAGATATTGTTCCATAACTTTTCCAATCTAATAATATTTCTTGCATTTGGTTGTGGCCACAACTTTATACCCTATAGCAAATTCCATAACCATTCAAATTCCATCTGTGAATGAGCTATATATGTTTGATTCTTTAATGCCCCATTCGCAAGCTTAAAAACCCATTCAGATGTCAACTTGTGATCAATTGTTCTAGGTATCCAACTAGCATATGAATATCCTTTGAGTACTGCTAGTTGTCTTTCATAAAATAGACCATAGTTTATTTTTATTTTCTTTGGTAATCAAGAATTCTACTTATGCCATTCCAATGTGTGGTACTAAGATTACTAGATTATCTAGACAATTTACACACAATAAATGCTATGTACAATGCATAACATACAACAAATTTCTAATTACATTATCATATTCTAATTGTGCTAAAAATTTCTTGAATGCTTATTTTTTCAAAAAAATTTCTCCACATAGCGGCATTGACTTAAAGCATAACCTCCACTATATTTGATCACTTTGATACCTAAAATTGTATACACTTCTTTTATTTTAGACTAAGAACATATATACATTATGGTTTCATTTATGCCATGCATATTTGTATTGACAATTTGCATATCATGTGCATATAAGTATATTATAACTCCCTACTCTTTAGTAAGCTTTGAATAAATGTACTTGTCAGCATTCTTATGCTTAAATCTATAGATAATATCATCGAATCAAATTTTTAATGTCATTGTTTCAGTGCTTGCTTCAAACCATATAGTGATTTTTTTAATTCACAAACACTATTATCATTGTCAGGTAGAATACCTTTAGGTTGTTCTGTATACAGCTCATCTTCTAATTTACTATTTTTGCTCCATTTGTTACACAAAAAATGAATGATTTGGACAATTTTTTCCTTAAAATAATTGCTTGTATTGCTTGAAATAGTTAGCCAATAAAAAATTTTCTATTATTGCAATAAGTTATGTTTAAAAATTTTTGTGGATTATGAAAATATTGCTTGTTTATTTATATTTGTATGTGATATTAGCAACTATTTTTAAGAAAATATTATTTAAATCATTCATTTTTCGAGAAATAAAGGGTGCCTTAGGCTATTTTAATACCCATATGATGCACATGAAATTTACAAATTGATGTCAAAGCTAACAAAACTCTAATGGATGCTATTCAAGCCACTGATGCATATGTATTAAAATATTTCAAAGCAATAAATCTATCGACTGCCCGTTTGTTAGAATTGTATTTTGTCTCCTGGGCATCTAAACATGTCTAAGATTTGCGTAAGATCAAAAATTTCATATAGATGATTTGACAAAGCATTGAGAACTCTTCTTTGTCCACACCTCATTTCATCATTAATTAGTTATTTTGAAATGATAAATCTCTAGATGTCATTGCCTCACTAAACATTCTTGGATCTTCTTCTAAATGAAATAACATGGGTAATATATTCATAATGTTTTATCTATCTCCTTCTTTTGAGAGAGTTACAAAATGAGAGCTGAAATTTTTCGTTTTCTTCACTCTTTGACTTCTCCTCATCTGACTTGGAGAATTGAAACTATTTTCTTTCACTTGATGAAGGATTTCTTGCATCAAATTGTGTTTGTGAATATGTTGGAGTATCACTTAAATCTATAAGAAATTTATGTTCAAGAAATTCAACATTTCTTGATTCCATAGTAGTATTAAATTCAACATCTAATGATTGATAAACTTTAGAATTTTTGGTATATCCAACAAACACTTTTTTTAATTCCCTTGGTCCTAATTTGGTTTGCTTAGGATAAAAAATTCTATAATACACAAGGCATACCCATACTTTAAAGTATTAATACTTGGTACCTTTCCTTTCCATAATTCATATGGAAATATCTTAAATTTTGTTGAAGGAATTTTCCTATGAGAATAACATGCGGTAAAAAGTGCTTTTCCCACAAATTGATTGGTAGTTTTTCTTGTAAGAACATGAATTTAACCATATACCAAGATTCGATTTTTTTCTTTCTACCAATGTATTTTATATTTGTGTATAAGGTGTACTTGCCTGATGCAAAATACCATTTTCTTAACAAAATATAGAAAAATCGAATGAGAAGTATTTTTCCACCAGAATCTCTCAAAACTTTGATTTTTGCACCATTTTGATTTCAACTATAGCCTCATATACCTTAAACATATCAAAAGCATGATCTTTTGATTTCTTAAGGTACAGATAATTATATCTAGAGTAATAGTCAACAAATGCAATAAAATAAAAATTTCCACTTTCATTTACTATACAATTTAATTCATAAATATCAAAATGCAGCAGCTTAAGCACTTTAGTTTATACTTCATTTTTTTTTAGAATGATTTCTTAGTCATCTTTGCTTGTAAATATATTTCACAGTTTTTCTTATCCAGATTACTAAATGATTTATGCCACTTTTATTTATAAATTTCAAATTATTGAAGCAACGTGAGATAATCTATTATGTCATAAAGTATGATGACTCAAACATATAAACATAAACAAAAGTTTCATTGATACTTATTTGTCATGATTGCTAGCATTTGATGCAACTATTGTCTCTATCTCTATAAAAATGATACCTTAAGATTGTTAGGAAAATTTGATTGCTAATAAAGATATGAGCAGTAGTTTAAAGTTCTTTGATGCGTGATGACAATTTCTATTCTTAAGATATTATTTGCCCACACTATCATTGTTATTGGGTTTAGAACAAATATACTTGGGAAATACACCAGAATCACAAGGAAATGAGTTTGACAATTGCTAAATTTCCCTCTTGAAATTTCACCTTGAACATATTGTCAAACTTATGTGAGAAAAGAGAAGAAGGGAGACTATGAAGAAGAGAGAGTAGTGAAAAAGAGAGAGTTATTTAAACAATGGATGATTTGTACCTATTTAATGATAACCAATCAACACACCACTTAGGATATACACCCAAGCCATAAAGAAATGAGTTCCACAATTACTAAATTTCCCTTTTGAGATTTCACTCTGAATGTTTGTCAGACTTATGTGAGAAAAGAGAAGAAGAGAGACTATAAAAAAAGAGAGTTATGAAGAAGTGAAAACTTTTTTGAATAATGTGTGATTTGGTCATATTTATAGATAACCAATCAACACATTACTTGGATATATGCACTTTATCGAAACTGTCACCACTCTTCATAATCAACCCTAATTTCTCTTCATCTCAATAACATCTCTTGATAGTAGGTACCTTATCAGAACCATCACCATTTTACATGATCAACCATCACTTCTCTTCATGTCAATAATCACTTATTTTCATACCCAACAGTCAGTTTACTTAATTATTTATAGATGACAAGCCATTTCAACAAATTTAACCAATGCATGGCGGAGAAATCAACATCAATAAGTCAATGAAGAACGAATTTAGCAAGGAATAGGTAAATACATGCGATGTGGCTATTCATATTCTTCAGCCGAAGTCACTTTGTTCACGGGGAGAAACAAACGATCCACACTCACAATTAAAAGCTGACAACGAAGGTGAAGGCGACGGTGATAGTGCGGTGGAAGATGTGAAAGAGATTTGCACCATCATATCATAACAATCTGTAGCGGATCAGAGAAACGTGGGAAAAAAAGAAAGAAGAAAGAAAGAAAGAAACACAAAAGCAAAAGCAAAGAACACTGTTAGTACGAACCAAGCGAATTCACTAACCGTTGTTCTGTGGCGATAAATCCACCAATTTGGCCGGAATGTTAAAAATAATGGAACTTTTACCGTCGGATGATTGATATCCGAAAGTTTCCGATTACAAAATTAGCTCCAAATGCACGACACTTATGTAGCAGGAAAATTTTGAGCTGAAGGTGGACATCGTAATAATTGAATTCAAAATATGTCAGAAAGAGAGAGAGAGAGAGAGAGAGGTGGCATTGACTATTGAGTATCCATCCATCATGTCGGTAAGGGGTGGTGCAGCTTATGTTGCCCTAATCTTTAAGGGGATGGAACTAATACCTAAAGTCTTAAGACTGTCCCCCTCTTCTCCGATTATAATGGTTTGAATTCCGTGAACCAAGACATTCGTGCCTTCTCTCCTCTTCTTTCCGGTATAAATATCGACAAGGACAACTAATGCTAAACCATCCCTTCATGTCCGTACCTTCATATTTATGTACATCACATTATTTATATAAAAAAAAAAAACCAAACTTTGGAATATATAATTTAAGTGGACCGAAGCGTACCACGTCACTCCTGCCAAACCGCACAGCCGAAGCACACCCTAATTCGACCTTCGCTGAAAGCTCATAGCAATTACAATATATAATTTATATTCTTTTAGCTAGTTTACAATAGAAATTCTCATTTTAATCGTTTTTTAGAATTTAGCTGTTCACCGATGGGAGAGGGTTAGGTGGATCGTGCACGCCTCAGCATTATCTTTGCGGCGCTCGTCATGCTTATTCAAAGTTATTTAGGTTAATGATTACTACCAAGATCCGATTTGCTCATTCAAAGTTATTTAGGTTGATGATAACTACCAAGATCCGAATTCCATAGGGATAGAGACATGGAAAAATAAAAGTAATATAAAGAATAGAAGCCAAAAATGAAAAGGCGGAAAACTGAATTTCATGGAGCCACACAGTTCGTCGTCGTCATCATCACATGGATCTAAAATCTAATATTCTGCTCTCTTTTGGGGTGGGAAAGGACGTGCAAATTTCTTTTTGGATCGTTGAGAGAGCATGCTAAAAGATAGCAGAAACCCATTATTGCTAATTAGACGACGTTGCACACATACACGCAATTTTTATAGTGCTCTACAACTCACATTCATCTCGAGCTAAAATTCAGAATGAGGTAAGGGAGAACAAGAAGAAGATAAGAAACCCTAGAAAACAATTTTTATTTTTTTTCAGAGAATGACATACGACACCCAGCATGGGCAGCGTATATAATTCCACTCCCTCTTCATTCTCCCAAAAAAAAAACATATCCAACCCAACCACAACAGCATCACATAGAGAGAGAGAGAGAGAGAGAGAGAGAGAGAGAGAGAGAATGGAAGGAGATAATAGGAATGAGGCATATAGAGAGTGCTTGAGAAACCATGCAGCCAGCTTGGGGAGCTATGCGACCGACGGGTGCGGCGAGTTCACATTGGACGACACCTCCCCAGGCAGCCTCCAATGCGCAGCGTGCGGCTGCCACCGCAACTTCCACCGGAAGGTGACGTACGTCTCCGCCCACGCCGGCAGTGGGGGGCTGATGGTGTGCCGGTCGGGCGGCCGGGACAGTGCCGAGTTGTGCGGTGGGGAGCTCGTGGAGTATGGGCGGGGGAGGCAGCTGAACATGGCGGCAGATTCGCCGGAGAGCGGCGGCGGCGGCAGCGGGGTGAAGAAGAGGTTCAGGACAAAGTTCACGGCAGACCAGAAGGAGAAGATGTTGGAGTTCGCGGAGAAGCTGGGGTGGAAGATGCAGAGGAAGGATGAGGAGGACGAGATCGAGAGGTTTTGCCGGAGCGTTGGGGTGAGCAGGCAGGTGTTCAAGGTGTGGATGCACAACCACAAGAACTCCTCTTCTTCCTCCACCTCTGCTTCCACAGGCAATGCCTCCTCCCTCACCACTCAGTAGTACAGAAGAGAGAGAGAGAGAGAGAGAGAGAGAGAGAGAAGCGAGTATTAACTACTAGTCAGTTTATCTTTCATTTTTTTTTCCGGGGGGTTTCATTTTTCTTTCTTCTTCTGCTGGTTTTGAATTTTGTTTTCTCTATATTGTTCATGAGGAGAAGGATTAAGGAAATCTCACATGGTCTTGAATCCCACTTTCTTCTTTCCTGGTTTGCTGCTATAATTTCACATCTGCAAATGCGGTTCATGTACATAAGCACGCATGCCAGATTGTGCAGATTGTGCCAATGATGTGCAGGAATGAGAGAGAGAGAGAGAGAGAGAGAGAGAGAGAGATATGCGCATCTTGCTTAGATTGAAGTGCTTTCACCTCCTGATGGGTTTGTGATTTGGAAAATGTCTTTTCGACCGTCACCGACTGACGAATTTTGCAAGCAATGTTGATTGACCTCCTAGGTCAAACTACTCGCATTGGGATCCGAGGGACATTTCACGCATTATGCTTTCTTAGGGACTTCGATTCATTGAAGGCACAATTTCCGACCTCAGAAGTTCTTCTTTTTTTATTTTTTTTTCGGAATTTCCCGAGAATTCACGGTCCTAAAAATGTATAGAAATTAAATTTCTAGCAGCGGTAGCTCCAGAATAAATGAAGGATCTGTTTGTTCAGGTCAAACATACAGTCCCAGAAAAAGCGTGACTGAAGGGGGGAAAGACAAAAAAAAAAAGGAAGGGGCGGGGGGGGAGGGCGGTGAGACGAGCAAAATGTGAAATTAGCAGTTCCCGGTGCCATCATTATCAGATTTACTGGTCTGTAGACTCTGTACTTATGCGGTCGCTATTGTAATAATCTGGCTCCAAGAAAAGATAGTAGACCCTACCGCTCCCTAACTGATTTAGACAGGACCGATTGTGGCACCGACAACATGAATATATACAGTGGAGAGAATCCTGCTTTTAGAACCATTTAACTTGATACAGTTTATCTCAGTTTCTCTAGCTAGCTTCGCCTCTTTCTCATCATTCAATCATATCCATATTGACACTCTTTTCTCTTCCAAAGAGCCCATGAGAAGATAGGAGAAAGTTAAAGCTCAAAGGCATCGGATTCAAGCATATCAGGATACATGCTGCGCATGCAGATAGACGTACATAGAAATACGGAAGAAAGATGAGATATCGAGTAGGCTACTTCTGAAAATCGGACAACTAGTTCATGCGGCCTCCTAGGGTTTCTAATAATCGCCCGCCAGCGCTAAAAGTGCGGGAAAGAAAAAAGCGATACCAGAAAGAAGTCCTGACATTTGCTTCTGGCTCACGACCATCGCAAGGATGAACCCATGAGACAAGTTGCATGCGCCACAACCATACACGGCTGTGGATAGCGTCTGATCAATCACCAAGGTATTGGTGATACCTTTTGGTGTTATTCTCACTCAAAACCGAAAGTTTGATGAAATAATGTAAATCCCAGAATCTAAAAAACTAATTGGTATTAACCACCTTGCCCTGATCCAATTACGATTGGGTTTAGTACTTATGCATGCGTATAATACCCACAGCAAGCATTCAAAGCTCCCAAACGGTAAAATTTCCTGATCAAAAACATCTATGGCATGAAACAACCTGTGAGTCGAAAAAAGCAGGTTGGCATGGAAATTTACACAAAATAGACGCCAGGGCATGGTTCTTGAAGTGGTATTAAGGTTCCCTCAAGAAGCATAACTGGTTTAATTGTTCTTTCCTCACAAGGTAAAGAAGGGAACAGCATCAGAAGACTGACAAAACTGTTAGCTCAACAGGAAGGAGCTACACTCGGTTGAGCTGATGATGCAACGCAAGAAGCATAATTGACCTATGATAACAATCTGTTTTCTTCTTTGATTATTTCCTCCCATTGCCCTGTGTTCACATTCCATCATCTATTTGACGCAACAAGCTCGTTTTCTCTACTATGAGAAATGAAAAGCAGTTTCAAAAACCAGATAAGAAATGAGTGCAATGGTCAGATAAGAACAAAGCTGCAAAGATATCATACATAAACATAATAGTGAACAAAACCAGATGTATCTGCTCAAGATTTCCAAAAATCACGCAACGAGAGGGAAGAAAAACTCCAGGTTTATAGAACTACCAATTGTTTGTAAGCAACTCATATCCCTCTAGCAGTGCAGCACCCACAATCACTTCCCCAACATCATCCTAACAAATTCCTCATAGTTCACTTGACCATCACCATCGACATCGGCTTCACGAATCATCTCCTCCACCTCCTCATCGGTAAGCTTTTCTCCGAGATTAGTCATGACATGTCGGAGCTGCACAACGGAGAATATGTCATAAATGTGGTAATCTCATTTCCATTCTAGAAATTGGTTGTGGTTGCTGGCTCTGAAAATAACAAAGAAGGAGATGCTAGCACTTGAATATGAAGTTTACCTCAGCAGCAGAAATGAAACCATTTTGATCTTTATCAAAGACCTTGAAAGCTTCTTTGAGCTCCTCCTCAGAATCAGTATCCTTCAAGATGTAAATGTTGAATAAAGCACTATCAGAAATTTTGTCAATGTAAGAGGATATGATGGACTAACAATTGCAAAAGGCCCTTTTCAGAACAGAAAATTAACAGACATAAGAACACGGATTTGTCTTGCTTTGCAGACTGCCCACCTTAACTGACTATTGATACATCACGCACACGCATCTTTCATGAGAAACTGAAAGGTCTGAAAGGAAAATACCCTAGTATTCCAGGAATGTCTCTACAGAGTTTGACAACAGAATTTCCCTCAATACTAAGGCAGGAAGAAATACTATCTGCAATTTGGAATTTCAACAAAACAGGGAGAGGACACATGAAACTACATGTGCCAGTATATCCACAGGCATCTTGCATTCTCAAGTACCACTTTTGGTGAGATCCATTCTTTCTTTCTTTTTTTTTTCGGTTAATTTTTGCTTCGGTGGAGGGTGCCCCTGACCTTTGTGAAAGTATTGCCAACCCCCCCACAACCCCAGACCACAAAAAATGAAAAAGACAAATCCCACCAACCACCGGGCCCAGGGGTGTTGAAATTCATTGTTAGCACAAAAACAGGGAGCAAGACATCAGGGTCACTGATGATTGTGAGCTGAAATAATTGGAAAACTAAGATGTGAAGCAATTAATAAGCCTTAAGGCTCCAATGCTGGTTTGCAATCTTTGGGAAAACATACAAACATCCAAAGGCCTCCAAAGTCCACAATTAAAACACCACAAGCGGCACTCAAACTGACCTTCATCTTTCGGGCCATCAAATTCAGAAATTCAGGGAAATCAATAGTGCCATTTTGATCAGCATCGACCTCGTTGATCATATCTCGCAATTCAGCTTCTGTAGGATTTTGGCCCAGAGATCTCATAACTGTCCCTAACTCCTTGGTAGTGATGCAGCCTATACAAACATGAAGTTAGGATGAGAGAGGAAAATAAATCAAAGCTATAGATAGTGACACACACGTGATGTCTCTATTATATTGCATAAGACTACAAAGGGGAAATCATAGTCAAGGGAAGGAAAAAAAAAATCAGTAATTTACAACGGAAAACTGTAAATTTCAGCAAATTTTGAGCAAAGCGACATGCTCACAGGGACACAATCAAATATAGGGTATAGCAGAAGAAGTAAAGGTCACAACAAAATATTAAATTTAATTATCATGTAGTATCAACATCTCGCAGCATAACCTCAGCTTACATTGCCAACCAATTTAAAACAAGGGTGATCTCTTTCATGACAGGCGGACATTGGAAGGGAACGAGATGTCCAAAAAGGAGGATGGTCAACAAGGTGAAAGCTTAAGGGTTCCCCGAAATGCTCCGAGGGACGACGACAACACGGAACAACACCAGACGGTTCATGACACCTCCACTGTTCTCGCTCGAGCAGCCAGCAGTTCCACCTCAAGAGGTAGAATTTGAAGGACGGATCAGTTTCTAGGTTTCAGCCACGAATTCAAAAGTCCCCACATGTGAGGGCCTCCATGGAGCTCATTCCCTCACACAACTCACACGCTCTAACCTCTGGAGAAAGACAGCAAAATGGCCGAGGGTCGCATTTCTACTTCCACAGATATTCCATCCATATCAACAAGATCATTCATCAGCCTTCATTTCCGAGTAACCAGCCTCGCTCCACCCCATTCACATTCGCCGCATCACAACAACACACCAGCATACAAAGCAAACAACATCCTCCCATACCATGTTCGAGCCAAAAAAGCACACAGAGCCTCCATAATTAGAAAGGGAAAAAAAAAGGCAACTTGCGGACAATCCTTGCTATCGCAGCCTATATAAGTAAAGCTTACCCATAATCACTTCAAACCCATATCGAAAGCGAAGAGAAAAGGGCGGAAAAAGGGAGACTTTCAACCGATCACCGAGCTGGCATAATCAATCATCATCGAAACAGGCAAAAAAATCCAAACTTTCCCCGCCCGCGCGACGAAAGCGGAGACCCAGTCCCGCAAACTCAAATCAAAACGAGGCGCGATCGCCATTTCCGTCCCGGACGCGCGTAATGAGACCGAGAAAACCTCCAGACAAAGAGAGCGAGAGAGAGAGGGGGGCGGCCAGTACCGTCGCCGTCCTTGTCGAAGAGGCTGAAGGCTTCCTTGAACTCCGCGATCTGCTCCTCCGTCAGCTGCTCCGCCATGGCCGTCGATCTGATTTCCGCCCTCTCTTTCTCGTTCGAACTCGAGTTCGATCTGAGATTTGCGCGTTCTTTATTTTTTTGGGCTCCTCGTGTTTTTCGTCGAAGGATGGAGTGAAGGAGCGGGGAAGGCAGGACAGGGGGTTTTCAACTTTTTTAAATGCAGACTTGACTCCGGACCAGTAAAGAGTTTCTTTTTTTTATTTTTTTTTTGCCCTTGGGAATTTTGGAAGGGGCCACGAGTTCGTCAAAGATTGTTTAAGTTCGGGGAAATTTTCGATCAATTCTAATTGAGGAGGGGCAGGGTCGGCCGGCGGTGGTCCTTGGTCAAAGATTGTTTAAGTTCGGGGAAATTTTTGATCAATTCCAATTGAGTAACGTACAAGATGGACCGGGAAGACAATGTGTCACAAGTTGGAAAGAGACGGCCATGCCGAACCTAATTGAACTCAATATCCTATTCTTGAACTTTGACTAGAATAATGAACTTTGACTTAGTATGTATAATGTAATTCGTGAAATTTTGGATTATTCAATGTGGTTCATGAATATTTTAATCAAATGTGGAATTTGATTTATGAACTTTTGGTACTTATTCAATTTAGTAATTCAACGTATGAAAATGTTCGACATAGGAGCAATATTGAATATTTTAATATAGATTAGGGCTTAAATTGAATATATACCAAAAGTCAAGGAGCCACGTCAAACAAATTAAAATTTCAAAAATCACGTTACATATTAAGCTAAATTTCTAAAACCACAATGGATAAATCAAATGTTCATGTAAATATATAATAAAAATATATTTTATTAACTAAATATTTCAAGTGATATAATAGAACCAAAATTTCTATATTTTCCTTGTCGCATGACAATTAACATGATCTAGCACTAGCAATCTCATGTACGATCAACCCAGGTATGCCATCGGACTATAAAATTCTGAGTACGCAGATATTAGGATCACTTCCCCACCTTTGTACCTTTGTACCTTTGTAAAGATAGGGTTCACATGGTGTCGATAATCGAACGCTTGTCGCTTTAACAGAGTTCGTTTTGCCGCTCCTGAACTTCACACAGCACAAGCTAAAATCCACTTTGCACGACAAAGTCCGCTTCCGGAGCTCGGAGAGACACATCTCGGCTCTCTAATGCTCGGCACTCAAAGCCGACATCATCTTGTGATTCTGCTTTCGTTACTCCTTTCAGGTCGCAGTAGTATCGGTTTCTAAGATCAACCATTGCGTAATGTCTGAGTAGTTACTACAAAAGTCCACGAGAAAACAGAAACGACGGGGGCAAAAAACCGACCCCGCGAAACTTCCGGCAATAGACTTGGATTGCGAAGTATGTTATTCTCTCTACGGATCTCGACTTTACAGTCAATCAGGTGGGAGGGCTCCGACAATGGGGGAAAAACTCGCTCTCTCAGCTTTACACACGGAATGCATAAGCGGAAAGCAAAATGGTTAAAAGTCACGGGACGAAAAGTTTTACTCAGCTAACTTGCGGCAAAAAGGAAGGACGAATGTATAGGGGGCCTCGTCCGACGTGGCCTCATGCGACTTTATAGTTATCCTTCACAGCTAAGGCCGCTGCTCTATACCAGGAAGCTGCAGCCATGGCTCCGGGGTCTGGGGCAGTCGCAAGGACATCTTCAGAGACATAGCTTGAGCGACCAGCCTGCAAAGAATTTGCGAGCATATGATGTTCCGTATGTGTTTTGTATCACAAGCAAGAAGAAGTAATCGGTCAAAGGCTTCTTATTGGGTAGATCTTAGTACCTAGATTTTACTCTTTAGCTAACTTTGATTCCGTTGGATGGGAAAGTTGAGTTCCTTTCCCACTTCTAAGGTTCAGAATTCGATTTTTAACAATTAACGGGAAATAAACAAGATGGGAAGAGTTGTTACATTGTTGAGATTACCACAATCCTCTCTCCGCACAAAAAGCATTTGCACTAGAAAAATCCTCATTTCACATGTCTCGTTATGAGTTCTTTGTGTTTCAAATTCGAGTGAAATAACGATGTTCTACAACCATCACAGAAGGTCACCTGAGCCTGCATGTGCACGGTTGACTCAGCACCAGCCACTGCTGCTTCTGACGAGAGCACAAAAGCTGTGACGGGGTCATCCCCAGCATCTAACCTCTGACAAGACAAACACATCGATATCATGTTTCAAGCCGTGCGACCACCTCCTACTATAAAAGATGATAAGTACCTCTTTGAGAACTTGAGATGCTGGGATAAGGGCATCTAACAGCGTGCGATAACCAGCACTGGCACCACCATATTTACTGACTGCAGTGATGGCTGCTTCAAGTGCTTCGGCCCCTATACACCAAAATACAGGCTCAGTGATGCCATCACAATCAAATGGTACAGCATAATAGCGTTATCTCACATTGTTTTGCTGTAATATCAGCCTGGCGGTTTGCTTTCAAGTGTGGAGATGCTGCCTTGCACATTATGACATATCTGCCAATTTAAAAGAAGAAAATCAGAGAGAATATAAAGATATATGACTGAGAAGAAGGAACCATAGATGACACAGAAAAAAAATATTTTATCGTACAGTATCCCGCTGGTACCCCCCATGACTCTCCTGATGGATGAACCGATTTCGCTTATAGTTTCTGCAGCATCATTTAGAGGATAACTGCCAAACAAAATTATGTGTATCAAATCAGGTAAAAAAAATCAATATATGCTTTTGAGAAAGACGATAGCAAGAAAAAACAATGCACAGATCTGTGCAAGCAGCTGCACATCATCGCTGAAGAAACCAATCAAAGTACAATTTAGAGACCCTTTCTCCAATAAACTAGAAAATGACAAGGTGAGGTAGATAATCTAACCATTGCAGATATATTGACGATAACAAAAGAAAAGAGGTGTATATCGCATCTTCATAAAACAAAGAAGGAAGAATAATTGAAAGCTACATTGCGGGGAAAGAAGAATTCATCATATAGCACCAGGAATCAAGGTGTAAATGGAGAAAGATGACATGTACTAGAAAGCTCCCCTAAGTCAATGTCAACATACAACTGCCATGGAAAAGGGTAGGTTTGGAACCCTCTAGGAACTGAGCTGTTTATGTAGGTGCCTAGTGAAGCATTCACTCGACATACCAACAAGAATTTGGTGAAGCAGTTGTATGCCATCTAAAGCTTTATATAGTAGCTCTCTCTGCCACATGCACATAAATACTTAAATCTAGAACCTCATGGCAAAAGCTTATATGAGGAGAGGGAGAAAGAAGATTGGAGATATAGCTGACAGCAAGAGCATGTCCAACATAAGATGATCATCATGCAGTTATCTAATCATCTGAGCACATAAGATGCTCAGTGTGGTAGCAACAATAGCATACAGGTCAATGTTTTGCCTTGAGAAAGTCTCCTCAAAATTACAGTATAAATAATCTGCAGTAAGCAAGAGCATAGACTTATAGAGAAAACTCACTGCTTTTTCATATCATCCAGGACAGCTGTTGCACCTTTATACATCTATAAAGGATGAATAACATATGTGAACCACATGAGGAAGAATAAAACAACAAATGATGAGTAAAAAGGGAACTCACGATTGAGCCACAGTCACCATCGCCTACTTTGGCATCCCATTCATTCAAACTGTCAGTCAACCCAATAATTGCATTTGATGCTGCTTCTACAGCCATTTCAAGAAGAAAGCCTTGTTGAGTTAACTTTAGCGGCCGACACAATGACTACAAAAATTAATCAATCACATAAAGTCAGGTTAAAACGCTATGCTAACCAAGTCACACACAACAAAAATCAGTGTAGATTAATAGCAGAGACAGAACAAATGACTACGTTCTATAGCGTTAAATGTCATGGATATGGGATTAATCTGCTCATATCCCTTTACAAAATAAGCACAACACATCAAACAGGACAAGCAGCTAGACGATCTTTGTAGGGCACTGCATTCATCTATCATTAGTCTTTTAAGTTTGATTCCGAGGTTCTTTATTTGCTTTTGCTTAAGCTTTCTGTTATACAAAAATTATATTCTACAAATTCCACTGTATGTGTTTCCAATCCCAATAAAGCTATGGGGAACCTTAGATTGTAAAAGCCCGTGATTGTGGCAGTCATCTTCTGTATTTTTTTCCATTAACAAGCTCTTATTAAAACTTTAAGCCAGCTAACCTCAGTTAATCCTGTACTCAAAGCAAGGAGAAACTGGTCTACACATTTGTCCAGCATTATCTACTGGAAAGTTTTAAGTTTCAAGATGTAGAGCACACCGACTAAGGATCTAAAGTTGGGAAGGCGCAATGGCCCATATTTTAGCTCTCCTAGACTTTCAATATTTAACCCCAGTAAAGATTTCAAGCATGAACACAAGTCATGAAAATTGCAACCTTTTTTTTTTTTTAAATTATTAACTTAAGACAAATAAGTTTAGAAAGGTCTCTGTGTATCTCATCCAAAAGAACGCAGAAACTGTTGCTTTGCACACACCTCATCACTCTTTGTCGAACGAGACAATGGCATTGCGATAGGAATTTTTGCAGGAGGGCGACGGCCTGCAAGTAAAGTATGTAATTGATTTGATTTCAGATGCTTCACTTGAAACTCCAGAATGCACATGCAATAACTGGCATGGATTTATCCAGGCATTGCAGCATATAAACCATCAACCAATTACATCAGCCAAACAAGTTAAACCGTGTAACACCATATTCAAGGTAGTTCTGATATCAATACTGACCATCAACAGCAACAGGCCAATAGGGAGCCTTAGTAGCAGCATCCAGACGTTGCAGAATTGATTCATCAGATTTCATGATTGTAATGGAGAAACCTGATAAAAGGAGACAACAATAAATTGTGCGTAGCTGAGAAGAAACTTCTCATCACAACATTAAAACACCAACCTCCCATGTCAAGAGAAGTCATAAAAGATCCCGTATAAACTCTATCAACAGCCAATCCATGTTCCAGCTGCAGCTTAGGAACTGCTTTTCCCACAGCAATCATTAACTCCATCACAGGGGTAGCACCTAACCTGCACGGTTCATGGTACAAGTAAAGTTTACCTTTCATCATGGAAAAAGAGCGCCTCTTGGTCTAATGATCAATATTGAATGACCAATAATTTCATTTATTTTGAAAGATCGAGCGAACGAATCGGGTTAACTTCAAAAGCTACTAGTTTCTAGAAACTGCTTTACGGTGCGACCTACATCCTATATTCCTGTCCCATCCCTCATTTGTTACTAAGCACTTACATTCAGAGATCCTTAAGTACTTTACCTCTAGGGTATAATCTAGTTTTGTTAGGTTCACCAATTAGGACATAATTTATTTTGAAAGATCGAGCGAACGAATCGGGTTAACCTCAAAAGCTACTAGCTTCTAGAAACTGCTTTACGGTGCGACCTACATCCTATATTCCTGTCCCGTCCCTCATTTGTTACTAAGCACTTACATTCAGAGATCCTTAAGTACTTTACCTCTAGGGTATAATCTAGTTTTGTTAGGTTCACCAATTAGGACATAATGCAGCACGGCATGTTGTGGCATTGATCTGGGATATTTCTCCCTTGTAAGATATCATAAAAATAATCACCGATAAAATGCACCAATATATACTGCTCTTTCTAGTTCCTAAAATATTCCAATTTCCAATATAACTGCCGAGTCCAAACTCTTCAATGGACACACATTTTTAGATATAAGATCTGTCATCGCGTAACATCACGTTACATGTACTACATCCTAAAGCATCAACAAGAGATACAAGTGACATTAGTCTACGAACAACCTACCTTTCTATGCACCATGATGGACAGGCAAAAAATCCAATAACCAGGTTCAAAATTTTCCTGAGATTTTTTTTTTTTTTTTTTAGTAATATGGTTCACTAAAAGTAGCACCCTTTTATCCCAGCTTCAAAGCATAATAAAGTTTCCTTATCATTGGTTCCAAGCAACAGAAACAACATTTTGTTTCAACATTCTCTTCAACTCAGAAGACAATGCCCTATCTGCTTAACAATTTCTCATCATCAACACATATCCATATCCGTATCCACAACTTTCCACATAAGCTGTCTTATAAAGTTGACATCCTGTCTAATTGGTCTTCTCTCTCATATCAATTCACGACAAATTTAATATAAGTCACAGAAGAGAAGAGATTCATGGACTTACCCGTTGACCATGAGTATCACTCCATTACCTCGTGTTATAGGAACATAGCCAGTTTCCTGCAAATTTGTATAGCAGCCATAAGCTTTCTACCCCAACATGCTGCGCATGAGCAATATACATGCATTTATAAATTGAAGTCAAAGTAATTACTAAATGCTAGGATGGAAAGCTAGATCTTCTTTTTAGCATCAAATATTAGAGCTCTAATATAATAATTCTCCCAGGAATTCAACGTAGGGGATAATTAATGAACTTCATACTTTCGAATGCATTACGTGAAGAAACAACTAAATCTGTGAAGAAATTCAGAATATAAATACACTGACAGTGATCATGATCTGCCAAGGATCAGGACATACCGTAGATAATATCTGCTGAAGCATATGAGATATTATAACATCCACTGGTTGAAGGTCAGCCACAGCAGCGCCTGGTTCTCCATGCTGAAATTATGAATAATAATTGGGAAAAAAAAAAGGATCTCAAACAAATTTTAATGAAAGCAAAGCCTAGTGACTATACAAGCCTCAAACGGGCAAAAGGCACCAAATATTCATTGGGAAGTCTTTGTTATATTTGAAGAATCAGAAGCAGTAAAATACTACACCATTAATATAATGTAGAAGCACTAGCAAAGCCATATACATTAAGATTCGCATTATATACTTACGATCCCCAGACCAAGTTCAATCTTCTCTGGGCCCAAACGATCTGATGTAACCAGACCTGGAAGTGTGCAAACATTTAATGCAACGCCCATTGTTCCAATTACTTCAGATGCATGTTTAGCTTCTGCAGCAACTTCAGCAAGAGACAGACCAGCAGTGGCAGCTGCTCCGGCAACCTATGTATAGAACATATCTCACAAATTAAAAACTCTCAAAGTTTCCATTCAACAAATAATAAGTGACCACAGAAATTTTTTATTAGTTCCCAGTCAATTTTATTGAGTCGCTGGGCTCACATAAAAAGGGGAGAAATTTGTTTTACAAAATATCAACAGCTTGTGAGAAGGCAAAAGCTCTTGAAAGAAAAGTGCCATGACATTAAAAAAAAAAATCATTTGACCTACTAATGTTCAACTTACTTCACTTGAAAAAAGGCAATCAGGAAAGAAGAGTAATAAACAGAGAAGAAGAAAGAGAAGAAGAGGGCCACAGGCCAGACAGTACCTTGTTCACAAGGATCGTCCCAGCCAAACCTCTCCGTCCTATTATGCCTCGCCGAGGAGGTAAAGCACAATCATCTCCAACAATCACAGTCTACAATATAAGAAGACCAGTCTAAAAGGTTCAGCACACTCTCTGAGCTACCAAATTTCAAAGTAATAGTTAGAGTAACTAAAATCACACCTCCACTTTATAACCTTCAGCTTTAGCTTGCTCAGCAGCCAAACCAAAGTTTAAACGATCACCGGTGTAATTCTGTCCAGTCCCATGAGATATACAATTGTGATTCTTCTCTGTTAAAAGAACTATATAGTCACTCTCATTTTAGTACTGGCAAATTAAATTACCGTGACAATAAGAAGGCATCCCATGGGACCAGTTACGGCTCGGATGCCCTGTAATTGAATTACGTTAAATTATATAAAACCCAGAATTATTTGTAATAAGAGACAGGGGATTATGCATGTGGAATATATGCTAACTCCTCCAAAATATGCATGCGCAATTCCATTGAGGGTGCTTGCAGATAAAGTAAAGAACAGGGGATAACCAACAGAATATTAAAAATATTATAACCCATACACTTCTTCCATGCCCCTCACTTACTGCTTGGGAGTCCTGCCTAACGACAGGAAGCTCCCATGGGAAAATTGCTCTGTGTATAATTTCTCCACAGTAGAATTGCACAGGGAACAAAGAAAAAAAAAGGAGTAGAAAAACGTACAGCTAGAATTGAATCAACGGGAGGAGATACAAAAACATCTCCACATATTGCTGCTGTGAGCATCCCTTCCCCAACATAACCAGCTTGTGCGGGTTCATGCCCGCTTCCACCTCCTACAAATTACAACGTATCATAATTGTAACAGCTAGATTACACCAATCAAAAGCAAGGTGATTCAATTGTAAGAGAATACGAACAACTTTTGCCAGTAGAAAATTTAGACCTGATCAGCACAGATCACAGCGACTTTATCGTACTGGTAGTTTAGCAAATAAAATGTTGAACTATTACTAGAGAGATCACAAGTCACCTCTGCATGTACAGACCACATCAATTTATAACCAAACTCAAGCAACGACAGTTCTCCTCTCATACACCCGGAGGAAATGTACATAACTACATACAGTCTTGACAAATTAACACAATTATCCTACCTAACCATCCCGATCATACAAACATGACGCCATAGCGCTCAGTCACGAGCGGCGAGTCCAAAACATGACAATCGCAAAAGCAACGCAATCCACAGCTACAGAAAGAGAAACCAACAATGCAAGAAAAGTCACGGGGAAACATACCACAGATCACCGCGACTTTATCGTACGTCTCGCCCGAAACATCCGCTCGCAGCACGACCTTCACCTGAAAAACCGACGAGACCAAAAATCACGGTAAGAAAAAAATCGCAACGCTCGAGGTCCAATTCAAAAACCAAAAAAAAAAAAAAAAAAAAGATAAATACGCATGACAGCACCTCGGGAAAACCGTCGAGATACTGCAATCCAGGATAAGTCTCGACGAGACCTTCGACGTACTCGGTCACCACGTCTGCAACATCGACACGGCAGCGAAACGAAGCTCGAGAAAATCACGCAACGAGAAAACAAACACAAACAGAGCACGCGCAATGCGCGGGCGATCGCGATCCCCCGCGCGTTGCTGCATGGAGACGAGGACGAATGCCTACTGACCTTTGGGATCGTTGATGAGCTTCTTCCCCTGGGAAGCCATGGGAGGAGAATGGGGCCGGCGGTTAAACCCTAACAGTAGCCCGACGACGGAGCCCCCCGAACCCCCGCGCTACGCAAGCTCGAGCAGCAACAGAAGAGAGAGAGAGAGAGAGAGAGAGAGAGAGAGGAGGAGGAGGAGGGAATTTAGAGAGTGGTTGGGAAAATTAGGTGGTGGGTCTCTGCTTTTTATACAGAGAGAGGAAGGCGTTCTGGCCTGACCCGAGTCTCTTTTCTTTCTCTCTCTCCGCCGGAGAAGATGACTTAAATTTGGCAGCTTGTCCGAAAAGGCAATGTGTCCGTTCTCCTTTTCTTATAATTATTCTAATGCTTTGTAGTTTTGGATAAGTGGTGTTTTTTTTTTCTTTTATTTATGGAAAATTCCGACAACGGCTCGAAACCGAAAAACCACCTGAATCGGAAAAAAAAAAAAAAAGAAGGAAAGAAAGGAGGAGCAGGAGCAGGAACAATCGGAAAATTCTATTTAATGGATGGATAGAGCCGCATTTTATCCCACGGTCGTCGTCAATTCCGCTAACGAATCTCGATCTCCCCCATCAATCTCGTCGGTTAAGAGTCAATTCAATTTCTCCAGTTGGTTATTTAGGGAAACTAGATTGTGAATTAATTAAGGCAATAGCATGTTCATTAAGACACGATTAATGAACAATCATTGCAATTACTCGATTGTTTTGTTGAAAGGAGAGTGATTAGGGATTAGATTTCTAAGGATTTCTAGAGGAGAGAAGAAATTTGCATCCCACGCGCATATATGACGAATGGGTAAAATATATAAATAGATGGGTCTACAATATATCCTACTATCTAATAACGATTGTCAACAATAGATTATAAATCCCGAAAATCTCGGCATAATGACCATTTGGCAATCATGCACTCATATCGACCCTTTGTCATTGTCATCGATCGATGTGTCGATAGGTCTTCTGTTCATTAATTACATTATCTTTAAAACTCGGCCCCAATCCAAAATTGCTCACTATTGATGACTTCATTAATTAACCTCTCTTAAATTCTCGCAAGTGAGTTTCATGCTTAATTTAAAATTTCTTCCCCCGTCATCTCAACTAAATTTTAAAGTCTTGTCTATCAAGTTCATTATTCATGGATGATAATAACAATAATGATGACGGAGAAGAAGAAGGTAATTTTTTTTTTTTTTTGGGTTTCAACACAGCTGGATAATTACTTTTTCAACCATTAACTCCAAAAAAAAATAAAATTAACTCCACGTTTTCGGTATATAACATGACGACATATCGTCGACACCCGCTAGCCCTCTGCAGCCTAGTCGGATGCTGCACCGTTCGATTCTCCACCACCAAGACCGAAAGCGACTTCTCCACCGTCCCTTCCCGCCAGGCCCCCCGGCCTCCCTCTTCTCTTCGTCACCTTCCGCCGCCGCCGCTCCTCCGGCGATCACGACCGCGTCGCTGCAGCAATGCGCTTCCCTGCCCCGAGCCAAGCTGCTCCACCAGCAGACCCTCGTGCAGGGCCTGCCCCGCCACCTCGCGGCCCGCGTCGTCGGCTCCTACATCGCCTGCGGCGCCCCGGCCCGCGCGCTCGCCCTGCTCGAGCGGGTCCCGCCCTGCCCCTACTCGGTCTACTGGTGGAACATGCTCATCCGGCGGAGCGTCCATCTGGGTTTCCTCGACGACGTGCTCGGTTACTTCCGGAGGATGCAGAGGCTGGGCTGGCGGCCCGACCACTTCACGTTCCCCTTCGTCCTCAAGGCCTGCGGCGAGCTCCCGTCGTTCCGTCGGGGCGCGTCGGTCCATGCGGCCGTCTGCGCTAATGGGTTCGAGGGTAATGTGTTCGTGTGCAATGCGGCGGTGGCCATGTACGGGCGGTGCGGCGCGTTGGACGATGCGCGGAAGGTGTTTGATGAATTGTCCGAGAGAGGGATTGGTGATGTCGTCTCTTGGAATTCGATTGTGGCTACTTATGTTCAGGCGGGGGATTGTAGGAATGCGCTCAGGTTGTTTGATCGGATGACCTGGGATAGTGGCCAGGTGCCTGATGCCGTTAGCCTCGTGAATGTCCTCCCTGCTTGTGCTTCGCTTGGTGCATCGATACGAGGAAAGCAGGTACATGCTTTTGCGCTCCGTAGAGGGTTGTCTGAGGATGTTTATGTTGGTAATGCTGTGTTGGATATGTATGCCAAGTGTGGGATGTTGGACGAAGCGAGCAAGGTCTTTAAGCAAATGGAGGTTAAGGATCTTGTCTCATGGAATGCCATGGTCACTGGATACTCGCAAGTTGGCAGATTTGATGAGGCTTTGAGTCTTTTTGAGAAGATGGAGGATGAGAAGATTGAGTCGAATGTGGTGACATGGAGTGCTGTGATTGCAGGGTATGCCCAGAGGGGGCATGGTCATGAGGCTCTCGATGTCTTCAGGAGGATGTGCCTTCGTGGGTCAGAGCCTAACATTGTCACTCTCGTTTCTCTTCTCTCAGGTTGTGCATCTGCAGGAGCATTGCGTCAAGGGAAGGAGACTCATTGTTATGCCATCAAGTGTGTTCTGAATAAGCTAGACAATGATCCAGGGGATGATTTAATGGTTATTAATGCTTTGATTGACATGTATGCCAAGTGTGGATCTGCTGGAGTTGCTCGCACCATGTTCGACTTGATAGCACCAGAACATAGGAATGTGGTAACATGGACTGTGATGATTGGCGGGTATGCTCAGCAGGGGGAAGCAAATGATGCTTTGAAGTTGTTCTCTGAGATGGTCAATCAAGCAAACTTCATAAAGCCAAACGCTTTCACCATATCATGTGGCTTGATGGCCTGTGCTCGTTTGGCTGCCCTGAGGTTTGGTACACAAATACATGCCTACGTATTGCGAAATCAATACGACTCTATGATGGTGCATGTGGAGAATTGCCTGATAGATATGTACTCCAAATCTGGAGATATTGATGCAGGTAGAGTTGTGTTTGACCACATGCAGCACAGGAACACCATTTCGTGGACATCGCTGATGACTGGTTATGGAATGCATGGACGTGGTGACGAAGCTCTCTGGGTTTTCAATGAGATGAGGAAAGCAGGTTTGGTGCCTGATGGAGTCACCTTCGTAGTTGTCCTTTATGCTTGTAGCCATGCTGGACTTGTAGATCAAGGCATTGAATATTTTGACGCCATGGACAGAGATTATGGTGTTGTCCCTGGAGTAGAACATTATGCTTGCATGGTTGACCTCTTAGGACGTGCTGGTCGATTGGGTGAAGCCATGAAGCTCATCAAAAGAATGCCTATGCAACCTACCCCCATTGTATGGTTCTCACTGCTGAGTGCTTCTAGGTTACATGGAAATGTTGAATTTGGGGAATATGCTGCTAATAAATTGTTAGATATAGAGTCAGAGAATGACGGGTCCTACACATTGCTTTCTAACATATACGCAAATGCGAGGCGTTGGAAAGATGTGGCTAGGGTCAGGTCTGTAATGAAATCTACTGGAATCAGGAAGAGACCTGGTTGTAGCTGGGTACAAGGAATGAAGGGTACTGCCACATTCTATGTGGGAGACTGGACTCATCCACAATCGCAACAGATTCATGAAGTTCTCGTGGACTTGATCTTACAAATCAAAGCTCTTGGTTATGTTCCACAGACGAGCTTTGCGCTCCATGATGTGGATGATGAGGAAAAAGGTGACTTGCTCTCTGAGCACAGCGAGAAGCTTGCTCTCGCATATGGCATCCTAACAACGGCTCCTGGTGCGCCGATCCGGATAACCAAGAATTTACGTGTCTGTGGAGATTGCCACAGTGCCATAACATACATATCTATGATAATCGATCACGAGATCATATTGAGAGATTCAAGTCGTTTCCATCATTTCAAGAAAGGGTCTTGCTCCTGTAAAGGTTACTGGTGACTTTGGTCAGTAAATTATCCTCTCTATAGTTGGGTAGTCAATTCTTTCCATAAAAAAGAATATCTATAAATTTTGGGTGTTGTAACAAGATAGAATTCCATTTATGAGATGGACAAGAAAGGCCGGATCATAGAGAGGTCAAACAGGAAAGAGGATGAATGGGAAGTGCCTCAGTTTCATCGTCTTTTAATGCATTAGTGGGAAGACATTTTCTTGAAACATGTTAATTTCTGATATCTGTAGTAACCATTCACATTCTTTTTGTGGTGACAGCAGAAAGTAAATGTTGCTTTTACATCTCATTTCTGATGTCCGAGGACTATAACTTTGCTGTAAATTAGGACCATCGGATGTAGCCAACATGTTCTATCTTTCTATGGAGGTACTAATGAAAGTGTCGATTTTAACAGCTCAAGATCGAGGGAAAAGTCTCTGAATGCCTTCTTTGTAAGTTCGGAAGGTTGAATCAAGAATGAATTCATCTGAGAGCAGGTTCAGAAGGCAATACTGTTGTTATTTAATTAGCTATGTAAATATATGTGTTATTCTACATAATACTCCTTTGTCCAACTCATAAAATATCTACATAGCAGTTGGAAGAACTTCTTGTTATTCTCGAAAATCTGCTGATATAGCCAATTGCTGTCAATACACGGCATAAGACATGAGCGTTTATATCGTCAAGTCTATTGCAGGAGCTGATCCCCATGATAGAGTGCATTGGAACTTTAAGGTTCATTCTCAAGCCGTAAATCTCTGGTTCTCAGTATCTCACTAATCTAAGTAACTGTCTAAATTTTGTAATGTCATTGTCATCAGGGTTTGCCATTCCATTGTCCTTTAATGGTATCGTTTCATTCACAGCTGGAATGGGAATTTACTTTGGATATGAACTTGATGTGGCAGAATCAGATTGAACTAATTCGCCTTTGTGGTTCGGTGCAGGATTTGTTCAAGGATGACTGTTTGTGGACGAAACTATCAGGTTTGTTGTTAACTTAAAAAGGGAGGTTTCTAGCATTTAAGGATTTATGCTGGCGATAATTGGTCCAGATATTATTACGAAATCAATTATCTCTGAAAACTTAGCGGACATAGTGGATATGTGCTTTATCTAGTCATCTGCCCTTTTATCTCATGTCTTAAAACTCTCTGAAAGACCTTGTCAGTATCGTTAACAGTTGAGTAATAGAATGCAGGGGATTCCAAGCAATGTGATGATATAAGCAATTTATAGATTGTCTTGTGGAGTTGGAAGGTTTCTCCAATCATATTGATTAAGTTGCCTGTACATAAAGGTGATTGGATACAATGTTCAAAACTTCAATATGCAGCCCCTATTGAAGTTACTAAGCACATCCCTAATAGCCTTGATATTGCTCATTGCTCTTAACGTATGTGGAAATTAAGGCTGCGTTTGTTAAAAATTGTTTCTGTTCCCAGGAACAAAAATTTCTGTTTTTCTGTTCCTGAGAACAAAAAAAAGAACAAAAACGCGTTTGTGTGTATTTTTTTGTTCCAAAACTATTTCTTTGTTCCCAGAAACACATTTAGAACAAAAACAAGAAACAAAAAAAAGTTGTTTCTTGTTTCTAGAACAAAATCTAGAAACACTTCTCTTTTTTTCTTCTTCTTTTTTCTTTCTTTTTTCTTTGGTCGGTCGCCGGCCTTGGCCTCGGCCTCGCCGGCCGTTGGGCGAGCTCGGCCTCGCCGGATCTGGGCGAGATCGAGCTCGCCCGCTCGGCGTGGCGAGGTCGCCTAGTGGTGGCCTGGCGACGCCCGCCGAGGCCGAGCCGAGGCGGCAACGGGCCAAAAGAAGAAAAAAGGAAAAAAAAAAAAGAAAAAATAAGGAAAAATAAATAAGAAAGAAAATAGAAAAATAAAATAAAAACATTAAAAAATTAAAAGAATAAAAAAAATTATATAAATTTACCAAACGTGTTTCTATTATTTTTATATTTCTAACAAATTTACCAAACGCGTTTTTTTTGTTCAAAAATTATTCCCCTAACCGAAATACTTTTTTCTATTTCTGTTCTCAAAAACAATTTTTAAACATAAACATTACCAAACGCACCTAAGATTCAGCAGTAAATTCCAGGAATATGGAAAAACTTGCTCTCAGCTCAGCATTACAGAAGAAATGCGTCGAACAGAAGCAGAGTGAAAAAGCTTTGTTCATGTCCCTCAACTCCCAGCTCTAGCTCTTGGAGTCACCAGCGTCATTCAAAGTCGAAAGTCGCCCTTATGCATCATCATCCTGAGAAGTGCCCTTGTATTGTAACATCTGCTAATTAATTTTCCGTTAATCATGGTGCACGCATGACATATGGCACGGTTGGCCTCTCAATGATATCACCGATTGCATGAGTGACTAGGTTTGTTTCATCCATTGTCTTTTGCTCAAATGCTGTGTCTTCACTTCCGTTCTGGTTCGGTTCCTGAGCAGATCAGGCATGATGAATCATGTAAAGGCAGCATACAAAACAACGAAAAAGCAGACATACAAACAGATATTACTACAGGTTAGGAGTTCCTGAGATGGGATGCTTGCAATTCACCATAAACAAAGAGCCTCGAAGTAACTCAAAACATTCCAGAGGCCACTTTTACTAAATGAGACTCCATTCCCATTTTGGGTTTCACGAGCATCCACGGCATTTTCGATGCTTCAGACGAGAGAAATTTTGTAATTGCTCGAGATTTCGTCGAATTGGGACCCATCTCGGTGGTTGATTATCTGAGCCTTGTCCAATCAGGCCGCTCCACCCCCACATGAATGATAACCCAACTATTAAATTTTCGAGCATAAGGTTGATCTCTAGATGTACACTGATTTTTAGCAGTAATTGCGACTTTATAATCCTCTTAAAAAATGGATATAAAAGATAATGACACAAATGATCACTTAGCAGCCCTGTTTGGTTGGACATTTGGAAAGCTCTTTGGGACTCTAAAGTCCCTTAGCTAAATGCAAAGGTATTTGGTTCGTTTTTCTGAACGACTTTGGCGAGATGCAATTGCATCTCCAAGTGGCTTTAACAGTCTTTAGCCCAATGTAATTCTAGAGATACTTTGGGAAGTTGTATCTCCGGAATGCAAGTCTTGGTTTTATTCATCTTCTCCAAAACTACCGCACACCACCGCACGAATAAGCTAATCGAAGGTCGGCAACCGCCGGCCAAGGGGTCGCGCACTCTAGTGACTGCCACCCAAGGGTCGCCCGACCCCAACGACCATTGCCGAACCTCAAGCGATTTATGGCCGGGGTCGCATCACCAAATTCGGCTGCTAGATCCGGCGGTCCGGTAGTTGGATTCAAAAAAAAAATACAAATGTTTTTTTTTGTTTTTTTAATTTAATAAAAGTTATTTACAAATGCAAATTTTACCAAATGATATTTGTATTTCGGAAAACCCCATTCATCAAAAAGTATTTATATTTTAGCAAATGTATTTCCCAAAAGCTAAACCAAATGGGCCCAACGTAATATGATTTTTGAACTTTTGATTTGTTCAATATTATTCATAAATTTTATCTCATTGTGCAAAGTGATTCTTGAATTTTAAATTTGTTTAACGTGGTTCATAAACTTTTGACACATATTTAATTTAGTTCATAAATCAATATGATTCCTAAATGTTGTTTAATTTAGTCTCTAAATTACATGAAAATATCTAATAAATTAAATATGTAAAGATCAAATTGCACGTTGGATCAAAAATTCAAATACCCTTTATATCATTTTTAATTTTTTCTTTTTAATGAAGTGTGGAAGTTCTAGAATAGCCCAGGCCCGTAGCTGATAGCCCACCGCCATTTTACCAACTTCGCCCGCAGAGCCTAGAGGCGGTGGCGCGTGGCTCGCACGCCGGCGGAACCGAGGGAAAAGGAGCGCGCATCGCCGGCCTCGTCCTCTTGCTGGTTCCGAATTCGTCCCGGGGGAGAAGAGAACGAGAGAGATCGAGGGAGAACGCCGAAGCCCATCCGAATGTCGGACGCGTACGAGCGGGCGAAAGGCGGGAGGCTGACCTTCAAGGGCGGAGCCCTAGCGTCCCGCTGCAAGTCCATCGACAAGAAGCACAAGAAGAAGCACAAGCAGAAGCCCATGGACGCCGCCGCCGCCGCCGTCGAGGACGGCGAAATCGAGCAGCCGCAGGCGGAGGAGGACGGCGGCGGCGGCGGTGGCGGCGACGACAAGGCGGCGGAGGCCGCGGGGGGCCAGGATATTTACACCATCGACGCGGCGAAGAAGATGAAGTACGAGGAGCTGTTCCCCGTGGAGGCGAAGAAGTTCCGCTACGACCCCAAGTTCAAGGCCAAGACCGTGGAGGACGCGCTCGACGACCGAGTGAAGAAGAAGGCCGATCGGTACTGCAAGTGAATCGCCGTCGAGCGGAGTTTCAAGATTCAGGTCTGGTTTTTTCGCCTGCTGTCGCTTGAGTAATTCTCAGGCATTTTTAGGGCATAGGGGATGTTTGATTTTGAGCTGTCAGCCATTGGTTTGTCGATTGTCCGCTTCTTGCGGTAGCTTCAGGTGTGTAATTTGGAGAAACCGAAAGTGATGAGTGTATGATTTAACATCTGCCGTTGCTGCTTTACTTCGTTCTTGTGGGATGAATTTCGTCAAGAAAAATTCTCAGGATTGTAGTTTTAACTTGTCTGTTGGCTCCTGGAGCTATTGCGACTCTTTGAATTTGCGCTTTCGGGATAAATCAGGATAGGAATTCTCTTTTTCTCGCATCGCAATAACTTTTACTTGGAGAGATGACGATGCTTGCTGTGATATATCTTTGCGGTATTGTGAGCAGTGAGGAAGACTTACATGTGCATTCCATTGAAATGAATATCAAATTGGTGTTGTCCAGTGCTCTTGATCCTGATTTTTGTCCGAGCTGACTGTTCTTAGAGTTGGATCAATGTGAGGGCACCTCTTACTTCAGGTGGTGTTTTGTTTGGGGTGGGGAGAGGGGTTGTCTGAATTATTTAATCTGTCCACATAGTGTCAGCACGTTGTTGCCTGTCTTCTTTTTCTCCTGGTAGAATCTTATCCCTTGTTTATCCTCATCTTTCTTTGTATGGCGAGTATTTTGCAATGGGATTGGTTTCAGACAGGAGCCTTGATAAGTAAAGAAGAGCTGCTATTATATCATGTGTGAGTGTTCTGTTTGCAAATTTCCAATTCTACTTTATAGTCGGTAACGCTCCCTGCTGGCCTCTCTTGTTTGGGGATCCAACCGACTGTTTCCTCAACCGATGTGCTTTGGCTGCAGTTGATAGTAGAGGTTACTTTGTTAGCTCTAGATTGAATTATAGGAGAGGGAAGTTTATTTATTTGGTTGGGATACCTATGGTCAACTGATTTGCGGGTTTATCCTTTAATGTTGTACTGAGGAAATTAATTAGAGAAAAAGAACTAGTTCTTTCAGAATAAGCTGTTGCAAAACTTGGAATTTTTGTGGTATTCAAGGTGATGCGACCAGGTGGCAAGGAAGGTGTGGGGTGGGGACGCAGACTGGTGTTCAAACCCTGGTAAAGGCAGAAATGCTTAAAATGACCAAAAAACAAGAGCTGCTCTTCCCAATAGGAGACCTTGATATTCCACGGGCTCTCATAAAACCATGTCTATAACTTAGGTGCGAATATGCATATAGATAGTACATTGTTTTTGCTATGATAAATAGTAGTTGTTGACTTGGTCAGACTATTGTCTTTCTCTGGTGAATGAGAAGGACACATTTTTCTTTTTTCCGTCAATCATGTGAACGATCCACTCTGAAGTAGCAGAAATCTGAACCTTAGAAGGTAATGCATTGACGAATGAGTCGGGTCCGTCCTTCCTTTAGGTAATGCAGGGCAGCCTCCCCTGCAGTGTGCTATTTTTGGATGAAGTATTTGTTGGATACCCATTTCTCACCATTAGGAGTGCATGGCCCGATTTAACTTGGGGTGTTAATCTGTCAGCATGGTGGAACTCATGATGGCCGATGAGCTACCATGGCAGTGCTCTCCTTTTATGGAAACATGGATAATATATTAATGAGAATCACCTTTATTGTGAGACAAACTGGCAAAGGAGGCACCATTAACCCGAACTTGTCCAAGAGCATTTTATTTGTAACATTAGCAGATTAACTTTCTTGACTGACAATGCAGCTGGTTTTTGCTGCTGTTCTACTGGTTTTTTCATGGTCTAACTTTGTAGTTATCTGTCTTTGTTGTTTTTGAACCTATATCTAGTTGATATCATCAGTTTGTTACATTCACGTGGAGTGTGCCATCTTTGTTTGCTTGTAAGTTGATAGTATTTCTTTGTTCATCATCTCTTATGAGTTAGTGTTGCCGAATGCGGTGTCTGGAACCTTTTCAGAAGACACCCTGTTAGTCAAGTGCCTTTTGCAGATCTCAGCTCTCTATTCTTTCTCTTGATGTTTATTAGTAACAGGCTCTTTTGTTTTAATTTCTCACGAGTAAAAAGAAACTTTTTACTTTCCTGAATTTGTGAAAAATTATGTGTATCTATGTGTCAACTGTTATGTATTGTGAAAGTTTTAGCTGCTTTGAGATTGAAAAAAAAGTCAAAAGTGCGCCCCACTAGTTTTGGAAAAAGCAAAAAATCTAGAAGTGACTCTAAACAGGCCATAAATTTTCATGCATGACTGATTTTACGTATAGAAGTATCCTCCATTTATCGTTCAAATTACTTCTGCTCGTGTTAGATATAATTGCATATTGTTGGTTCTGGACCCAGAGAATTAAACCCCAATTTGGCTTTCGTTATTGTTCTGCCTTCTCCTGACCGGGTGCTATCCATGGTTTTTGCAGGAAACATGTGCAATGGCTGCTGAAGCTGCTGTTACTCTTAACTGCAACTGAATTACTGAGTGTATAGCAAACCGATACTTGTCATCCAAGGTTAGATTGGGTTTGTGTTATTTTGAAGGATACGGGAAGAGTAACCTTGCTAGTAAGTAAAGTAGTCGGTTATGTGTTCTCCTAAGACTCCGTTTATGCAAGTATGGAGAGAGCTTCTGATGGGGTTTTCTGATTTGTTTAGATTGTGCTTAGCTAAACACATAGATGACGTGCTTTTGCATTGGACAATGCATTTGCTCATATTGACGTAATTATCTGGCCGTTGGCTTCCATGCTGTTTTGCTCCCATCATGTGGTCTTCTGATCAGTTCTCTGCGAGGTTATGCTGTAATTTCTCCTTGATCGTGTGATTGAATCCGGTATTGTTTCCAGTCCATGTCGTTGATTGGCAAGCATCTCTGTGCGAGTCAAATTTGCGACCCCATCGCCGCACCAGATTGCTACGGGAGTTATGATAGATCATCGGGCCATCCGTTCTGAGGATCTTCTAGACATTGTTTCCTTGTGATCCAATGATCCTTTTTAGCTCCTGTGGCCCAAAACAAGTTGACTCGGTCACTTGATTCGGATGCTCAGCGTTGTACATTTAGATTTTCGATTCAACACATGAATCGCTGAAAGGTAAACTCAACCAACATTGAGTTCAATAGCAAGTCGTTCCCGTCGTTGTCTCATGATGACAGATTTTTTTTCTCTCGATGTCTTAATTTTCTCTGCGTCTGACCCCGTATTGCACCCTAGGAGGCCATTTTTCTGAAAACCATATACGGATTCCAATTGGTTACATGATAAATTCAAAAATATAGGCTAGATTTGAAAAATTACTGGAAGTGTACGTCTTTCATGAAGATTTGCCAGTCACTGCGAAGGAGACATTGCAACTGATTTCATATATTCATAACTCCAGATGGAAAATTATCAAACAAGTCAGAAGGCCGGCTTATAATTAAGTCCCAAATTCGGGGGCAAAATGCAATTTCGCCTTTATTCTCAGACGGATTTTTCCCTCCGTGAGGGTAGCTGAACTACTCACCTGACAAGCACATGGCCGGAGCCCCGGTCGACACCGGGAACGGGCGCTATAATTAATTTCAAGATCTCTAGGGGCCCCAGTGTAAAAATCAAAAAGTTGGGGAGGTAATTCACCCTTCTTCCGCCTCTCCGTCTGGAGACGCAGCTGCTTCAGCTCGCCACAGTCGCTGCCCTACGAAGGAAACCGAACGGAGCTTCCCCAATCCCCATCAATGGAGTCCAAGTCCAAGGGGCCGAGCTCGCGCCACAAGGAGAAGAAGCTGAAACGCAAAGAGGCAAATTACACGCACCCGATCTTCTTTTCCATGGAAATCGTCCGGACGAGCGAACGAGCGAACGAGCGAACGAAACTGACTCTCGATTTTTCTCTTCTTCTTCTTCTTCTTCTTTTTTTGTTGTTGTTGGTTCGTTCGCTGGAGCGCAGGTTCTGGAGAAGAAGAAGGCGGTGGACGAGCTGGTGAGGGCGGCTTCCTCCGAGACCGACCACCTCGCTTCCTTCCAGGCCTTCCGCCATTACAACCGCAACGGTACGGCCCCGCGTCGTCATCTGTTTCTCCTTCGATACGAGGAAAATTACCCTCCGTTTGTTCTGCTTCAATATGCTGTCGGAACGCGCGTGTTTCCCGAGGCTTGTCGAGTGACGGTGACCGGGTTAATTGTTTAGGTGTCTCCGTTTGTCTGGATTCGGGGCGTGGAGATAGGTTGTCTTCTTCCGTCAAGCAGTATGTCTGCAACCTGGTTAAGGTACCGAAAGTTGAAGTCTTTTTTTTTTAAGTTCTCAGCATCAACGCAAAGGAAGCAGATGTCTTTCCTTGCCTCTCCGACGAGTCCGCTGAGTCTTTTCTTAGGGGTTAAACTTTGTTGGGTCCGGGTCTGCAGGCCAACATGGAGGGCCCTTTCGGAGCCGAGTGGCCTGCGGAGGAGAAGGTGAAGCGCCGGGAAATGGTCGCTCCCGAAGCACGCTATATATTCGTAAAAGATGTTGCGAATGCCGGTGCTGATGGGATGCCGTCGGCGGTCGAGGCGAAAGGAGAAGTTGGTGAGAGTGTGTCGGAGATCGTGAGCATTGTCGGGTTTGTTCACTTCCGGTTTCTTGTGGAGGAAGAAATACCCGTCCTCTACGTGTACGAGATACAGCTTGAGCCTTGTGTCCAAGGGAAGGGGCTGGGTAAATTCTTGATGCAGTTGATCGAGCTTATTGCTAGAAAGGTATGCTGTCGTGTATCTCCGTTTTCTCGTTTCTTAAAAAGAAGATCTCTTGGAGTGATGGAGGATGGATGGACGAATGATCCATGTATGGAAATGTTTTTGCATCTTCAGTCAATCTTGTAGTTATTTGTGTAACTGTTTGTTAGTTTCAAGGGTCAATAGTCGATCTTTAGATACCTTAATATCTACTTGTATTATGTTTCTTTTGCTTAATCTAATGGATGGTTCTACTCTTGCACCTTCCCTTGCATATCTTTTGTAGAATCGTATGGGTGCTGTGGTACTTACCGTACAGAAAACAAATTTGTCAGCTATGACGTTCTATACTAGTAAGCTGAGGTAAGTCTTTCATATCTTTCTGTAACTACTAACTGGTGCAAACCCCATATGGAATTTGGGGTGAAGTTGCAATATTATTAGCAAACAGGGATGGAATGGAATCATTTTCTGTAGCTGGAACCGAGTTGCATGTTGGCAATATGTTTTTCTGCTGGTAGTAATTACCTTTCCAGTTGGAGATCAGTTTTTGCTGTTGAAAACTAAGGTTGATAGTTTTGATAGTTTAACCAAGTTAGTAAGAGATCATGTCTTCTCATATTAATGTCATGTTACCCGAAAGCACATCAGATAAGTAGCTATGGTTGGCACATTCATCTTGCAATCAATATCCCGATTACTTGTTGATTATGTGCAGATACATTATATCATCTATTTCACCATCAAGAGTCAATCCATTGGTATGTTTTCTTTTACTACTTAATGGCCAATGTATCAGAGATTCACAAGTTTACTTTTATCTATTCGTCGTAAGGTTCAATTTCTTCTTTGATAGCTGGGCAGTGAGGCAAGCTATGAAATTCTTTGCAAAACATTTGAACCTGAAGCCAAAGCTGTATTAGAGGTATAATTCATTATTAAGAATAGGATTGGGTGGGATTTACTGGTGTTGACTGGTATTATTCAGCTCTTTTAAGCATGTGTTTCAATGAAACCTCTTCATTTGAGTCAATTCTGAAGTTCGTTATTTTGACATCTATATCTATTTTAATCTGATTGAATTTTCATAAGCACTATTTTTTATCCATGTTAAATCATTGACAGATGGAGAAGTGGTGAATTGTCACTGCTGATTTAATTTCCGATCCACTTTTTATCTTATGTCTGGCAGTTGAAGCTACAAAATCACTCGGCCTGATTATAGTTTTAGGTGTAAAAATAAGACGGTTTGTAAATGCTTATGACAGTTAATTGACAAAAAGCAGTTGTTTCTGTAGGAGGCATACTATCTCAAACCCCTTTAGCCATCCGCAACGCTTACTGTCTAGATGAACTCATTTAGTTGGTCCAGTATGCAATTCTTGTTTGAGATGTGAGAGCTGTGGAATTTGTACCGCAATGGAACTGCCTTTATGTTTGATTTTATGCTCCTTGATAAGGCTATTTTGTACAATATTGTCAGTGACTCATTGCAGCTGCAGATAATGCCTGTATAAAAAAAAAAAAAAATTCTCCCATCTTTTTCAAGATTTTTGCTTGTGAAACTACTTGTTAGGGACATTAAAAATAAGTAGGAAACATCACTATTTGATAGTGTCTGGTTTATCTTGTAAGCTATAGGAGGTTTTCCTAAAACTAGACAGTATGCTATGAAAACATGCATCAGTTGCAACTTACTTGCCAAAGTAATGAGTTTTACTTCCTATGCCTTTTGCATTCTGTGCTTCTACAAAGAGGAAAGTATGTGATAATATCTTCATTGTTGCATCTACGTGAGTGATGATTACTCTTTCTTTATCAGGAAGGTGATTGAAGTGACTAACAATGACTGTTGAGCCACCCTCTTATTTAGATCAATTCAGGTTTGTTTCATTGTACATCAGCCTATCTCACATGCAGTCGTGGTTTGAAATTTTTTCTACATGGTTTTGTTTACATATAGAGAGGGAATTGTCAAAATTCTGATTTCATTTCCTTGCCCCCATAAAATTTGCGTGCAGTGACTGATATTGGATTGATGTAATCTGTACAGTAGGATCATTCATTTCATTTGTCAACACCTGAGGCATATCAGAAATGTTACCTCACTTGACCAAGATGCATATGATTTAGGTTGAGGACTACAGTTCTGTTGTGTCGTAGATCAATTCATCTGGTAATATCTGCTCTGATTGAAAAAACGTCATCATGTTTTCAGGCCAGTGCTGCTTAAGCGAAATAAAGGGCATTAGTATTTTCTGGCACTGAGGACATTGCAAGTTCTTGCTGAAATTCTGGTGGATATCTTTACCATGAAGCACATTTGAAAGGTTGAGGCCCGTGTTGTATTCCTGCTCCACATTGAGGCTATTAAGTGATGAGGGACATGGTTCTTCTGATTTCTGGCTGAATTTGCTCATGCCTGCACAGTGCTAAATCTTTCAACATCTGTTACAGATGCCATAAATCTTATGTATCCAGCCAGGTGAAGGGAACCATGTCCGAATTGTCCTGGATACAGTTTATTGATGTTTCCTGTGGCATATTTCAAAATTGAATGTAACAAAAAGAACCCTGAAAGTGGTGCTTTTATCATTTGTTGCCTGATTTAGTCTAGAAACTCTTCTTGAAAATTGTCTATTTGTCCTCCCTGTTTACTTAGAATGCAATCTTCTTGTACTCTATTGGTGTATTCCTAAAATTTTAATAATGATTTTTTTTCATCAGGTTTCTGCTTACCTGCTTCCAAATATAGTCTGAATTTGTCATGGATGGACTTAAATGCAGTCACTGCCATTTTCCAGAATGTTAAATTGCGGGCCTGCTTGTAGCTTGTGCTACTTGTTACTCAGGGAGAGCCAAAAGGGAAAAGTTGTTTTGCTTCTAAGTTTTAAATTCTAAGTGAACAGACTTTATGAATTATCCTCTGAAACCTGCAGAGGAGAAATCTCCCATTGCCTCCACCAAGGCAGAGGTAAGGCTTCAGTTTTGGGACTTCAACTGAATGTAGGGATTAAATATATTTGGCGTAGGTGACCTGAAGTGAATTGAGGGGTTTCTTAGAGATGAAAAAGATTGGGAAATGTTTGTGTCGTGATTGCTTGAGAGTTTTCAAGGAGCCATAAGTGAGAGGTAAAAAAAAAGGAAGTCTTTCCCCCGATGAAAAGTTAGCTCCATCAATAGGATAGTAACAAAGGGACAATCTCTGAATTTAAGGCTGTATTTTTACTCCTGTCATGGTGCTTGATAAATTCTACCTTTCGTTTACTTTCATGCCTTTTTTAATCAAGTCATTTGACTTTTAATTTGTCTAATCAAGTTCTTCTACTTTTACAAATTCTCTAATCAAAACAAAAAAAAAAAAAAACATGTTAGAAGCACGTTCAGCTAGATTTGACTTGCATCATAATATTCTGAACATTTGGCTGTGGAATAAAACGTCAAAAGCGCAATGATAGCTTTTAATTTGGCCTTGAGTTTTCTTTGCTAATAACCCAGTATTGTGCTTGTGACATGTTATAATCTTTAGATGCAAGTCAAAACGAGAATTTAAGCTGTTGATTTTTCTTTAGACAATGAGTTAAAATCTTTGGATTTAATTTGCCATCTTCTTTGACCTCCTAAAATTGAGAGGATGCTACACAAACAAAATTGAGAGGATGCCGTCTTCTGTTCTCCTTCACTGCACAATCCAACTTTGTAATGCTCTCTCTCTTCTGCTTTTTTCTCAGGATAAACGTTATTGATTTTCTCTTTTTGTTCTTTTCTCTTGTGTGTCAAGTGTCCTTCTCATGTGTGCATACGCTGTAAACTACGGTGTTTGAGAAATACTTGCCGATGCTTGTGTATATGTGCTTTGACTTTGTATAAATTCACATCACTCGTGCCTGCTGGCATGCATGGAGTTGGTTTGCTGAATATAATCCAATTCACATAGTTGTATCATATGCATTTACAATATTAGAAAAAGCCTCTACACACTGAAAATGATTGATATTATTTCATAGTAATATATCCTTAATCTCTCTTTCCTGTATGTAGTGACATTTAGTTTCGAATATCCAGTAGAACCATGAATATATGGTACCAACCTAAATCTCTATCATTCAAGAACTCTTCTGAATGTTGTTCTTGTATCAATTAATCCCTCGTTGTTAGAAACGTCTGACTTCTGCAGGACCCTGTAAACCGCAGTCTCTGCCGTGAAAATTGCTCGGACAGGTCTGTGATCGGACAATTTCGATTCTCCTCGGTCATACAGGCTTTGCTTCAAACCCTCCCCAAACCAAATTATCCGATCGCACCTGAAAAAAGTCCTCCAATAAATCTCATATCTTTCCAGGTTGCTTTCAGTGAACAAAGCATTTTTCATATGACGTGTTGTTACTTACCATGCTGGAGCCCGACTCTTTTTGACTTTGGCGTTCGGGTTTCCACCATAATAAGTCTCCGAATTCAGGAAGTATTTGTAGGTTGGCTCAAACTTGATCACTCCCTCTTGCCAACCTTGGAAGACATGACCCTCCATGAGCTCGGCCTTCAGCTTTATTAAATATTCACATATTCTTTAATCTCAAGATCCAACCTTGTGAACCAAAACCTCTAATGTTCAAAGCACATGGTTTACGAGAATACCTGATCCTTTTCCAATAGTAAATCCCACTTCCTTTTCTCGACTAGAGATCGAGTCATGGTGTCGGGGAGGTGGATTCTGTAGTTTAGGTCACCCAGCCAAATCACATGGCTGCACAACGAGTAATATATTGATGGTTAGGTAAGTGCTTTGCTTTTTTCTCTCTGTAAGTGGCCATAATAAAGGTATATGTGAAGAGGACGGCGTGAGTGAGTGCTTGTTGAAACGAACACTTGAGAATCGAAGTATTCCTTCACAGAGATTCCTTTTCTAACTAATCATTTTTCGTTTATATTGATCCCACCTACTAAGAAAACAATCGGTTGAATACTCAAAAGAATTGACAAATAGCAGAAGAAGAACTTCTGCTTACATCACTTACATATATTTAGAAGAATGCAGATATGGAAGGGGGGTCCTTAAAAAATTCATGAAGCCATGTATCTTACTACCAGTGGTTTTCTATGATCTTTTGTTGGACCAATATGCACGTTTCTACTGGTATAGGACCCTTGCTATCGGGAGGAATATAAACATTCTTTGAAGGAAGTATGCGGCGATACAGATCAATGAAAGACAATGAGTTAAGAAGTGTAGAATTCTCAGTCTCACAACATACTCGTGGTCGAGGATTTTTCTCGGCAAACTGCGCGAGGGGCCATGTGGGAACGTCGTCCGTAGCAATATGTCTATTGCATTTGAGTTTCTGTTCCTCTCATCACCTTCTCTCCCTCCAGAAGCTAAATGACTACAAACAAAGCAGAAGCTTGTTTCCCGCAGCAAAAATCTTGCTGACACCGAACCCTGTGTAACCAAGATTTAGAGAACGAATCAATGACTGATCATCTAATAATATCGGCATCAATTAAAGAGATATCAAAGAGCATAAAGTCCTCGTCTCATAAACAGTGACGATAATAACCTGTTAAGCTTGGGTTGGTCTTATTATGTACTACATACATAATAGAGAAATGATTAACACATACCTTGTTTCCTAAGCAACCCATTATCCCGCAGCCGACACAAGAAACGCTCGGATGACTGACGAATTCGCAGAGGTTGCTCCTGATCCAAACGGATATGAATATTCCAACCATCTGCTTACTGACAATACATCGGAAATGTTCTTTTGACTGGCTTCCCAAGGTAGAACTATGGTCTGGCCTTGCACGAGAGCTCGACTTGTTGAGAGTTCTGCTTATTATTGCATTCCATTTCCCGGAAATCTTGCTGTTTTCTGAACCCAAAACATTTCCGGCACTCAGTGGAACTATTTCTTGGAACCTGGTATGCGAATACAATCATACATTATATATGTACTAAATTGAAATCGTTCAATGTAGATGAAAGAATCCGAGAATCTGTGCATATGAGTGTTCAAGAGTAAAAATAGAAGCATAATGGTTACCCGAAAACATATATGTCGGCCGGATATTTCTTTGTATCGAGCCAATATTCGATGTCCATGTCTTCTGGTGGAATAATACCTCCAGCGTTCCAAGAGCTGACAAAGATCCTGATTATAAAGCACAAATTTGGGTATGTATAAGTTCCAAGTTAGATTCATTAAAAGGAAGCAAAATGTTTGAATCTTAGTTGCTATATATAGTACTTGTAAGTTTGCTGATTGCATGCTTTCATGGTGCTGGCATCTGAACTATGAAATTTTGGCAGGATCTCTGTTGAATCTGGCAAGTCAGCAACGATATTACTGCTGCTTAAACTTTTTCTAAGGACCTTGTTAAGCACCAGCTTAGGCCACATAACCTACACAAGAAAAGACAATAATATCGATTAATCATGCCTCAGAGAGAGAGAGAGAGAGAGAGAGAGAGAGAGAGAGAGAGAGATACTTCTTTTTGTTCTTGTAGCATGGTGTGTGTATCTAGCACGAGTTGTAGTGGCAAGGTGAGGTTCTTAATGAGAATCTGTTCATATCACCTGCATGGAGAGCGAGAGAGAGAGAGAGAGAGAGAGAGAGAGGAGGGAGGGAGGGAGGGAGGGAGAGACTCCGGAGGTTTGAGGAGGAGAGGGCTTTAAGAAAGCGTTAAGAGGAGAATATCGAGATGGAAGAAATAAGGAGGAATAGAATGCAGTTTGCAAGTCGAGATCGATGAGCATGACTTTAAGGTTTTAATGGTGGTATACGAATCCATGCAAGTCAAGAGTTTCTTCGAATGGTTCATACTTAATGAGGAGGACAAGGAAAGAGACACCTCCAAATATATGATGAAACCAATCAAAGAAACCACACCCCCAACATAAACGCTTGGTAAATTAAGGTGTCTTCATCACTCATACAAAAAGCAAAAGAAAGACGATGTCTTCATCTATTTATAATTGACTCTTGCAAATTTATTTATTTGCTTTTTACATGCTAAATAAGATTTGAGTAGTTGTCAAAGCTTTGTGCATATTGATAGAGTTGCCAACTTGACCTTATTATAGCATAACACATTATCAATAATCTAAATCATTATTCTTCATACATTGACTTTTTTTTTTTTTTTTTTTTTTTGGGTAGAAGTTAAGTATTATAGATAGACTTGTGAACCAGGAAGCTATACATAGTACAACTTCATACATTGACCATATGATGCATTATTTAAAAAAAAAAAAAAAGTAACAATTTAATATCTCAACAGGGGAAGGAAAAAATTGTTTTTTATACCGTAATCAATTACGATAAAATTAGGAAATTGCGATCGGGTTATTCATTCTTTAGGTCCATACAAACTTAAGCGTTTCTAAAGTCCAGACCGGAACTAGTATTGCATTTCACGAGGGTACTTATTTTTAAGACATTATGAGCCGGCAAGAGGAAAGGTACTTTCAACAACAAAATGTTATTTATGCTAAGCTTGATAGCTACATGCCACATGGTCGTTTAGTTTCTTATGACCATGTACATAAACTATTCTGATTAGGGTTTCGTTTGCTTAATAATTATTAGGGTGATAGCAGCTATAAATATATCCAAATGGCGTGTCTCCCCTCCCATCTGTTCCCATATTCTAATTGCCCTGTTGGACTTGCAATTATTTATCGTCCACTAGCTCCATATCTGATGTATACAGCCATCTTTTTATGCGTGTCATTTAGCATTTGATCAAAGGATTTGATTGGACCATTCTAACGATTTGCCAAATTCCTGGCGAGTAGTATTATTGCAAAGATGCAAGCTTTGGTCCCCCACCATTATTTTAGCATCTAGGGTTGAATTGATGAGGACCTTTTCACTTCTTTTATTCATTCATGTGGCGCTTGCGTTGCAAGACGAAAGCAAGCCAGTCCGGATTCTGAAACCATTTCTGGTAATTTGATGGGGCTAAAAGGTTGCCGATTATTCTTGGTAAACTGAAGGACTCTTTTTCTCAATACTGTTGGAGAGTTAGGTCTCAAGTTAGGGAAGCTTGGGCCGGGTCCATCAGGGAATGTTTGCTTCAACCTGACCCTGATGAAGTTCCTTTCTTGCCTAGAAAGCTGGTTTTCCAGGGAAAATTTCACGTGTTTTCCGGATAGCTATCCTGTGCTATATAGTGATAAACCGACACCGAAAGAAGTAATACATAGAAATTCATTTTAGGGATAGTGTGATGAATAAAGGTATCTGCTTTGCAAGAAATGCATGGGGATATTTCTTTTCCTGGGCCAAGTGAGGATTTCACTGCTGTCGCTCGTGATCGGATTAAGCTACTAGAATGAGTCGTGCTCCTTTTACTACAAACCTAGCCAGAAGAGTAGTTCAACAAGTCACGACTATTGTCCCTATACTTCTTTACATTTGTAGGCAGGATTGGAAAACTTGATCTTTCGAACCGGTATCTGGAAATGGCTATATCTTCTTCTTCTTTTCTTTCTTTTTCTTTTTTCTTTTTGCAGACGAGTCCTTTAATTTGTTTCAATTTGAGGGGTCTCAAAGATAGCACAGGACCCTCTTCGCTTAATGGAAACTCATCTTGCATGAGGTTTCCCTCTTCTTCCCCTTAATCTGCAGTTCCTTCAAGCTAGAAAACCTCTTGGAATTTTTCAGATTTTAGAAAATAGGAACCCCATATCATACGAATCTATACCATAGAACTCCTGGTCATGGCTTTGAGGGGAGAAGCTGATCTTTCATTTCTCTAACAGGCTAAGATTCTGGGGTTATATATTGTCCTCCCAACCGAAAAGAGAACTGAATTTTCGAAACTTGTTTGGCATTAGTCACGAGCACCGAAATCATCCTCAAGGTAAACAGATCGCGACGAATAAATTGTTGAACACGTGATCTTTTCACTTTACCTTCGGCTTTCATTCCTTCTTTATGGTGAACGGATGATTTTTATTTATTTTTTTTTCACTGGCTTTCGTGCAATAGGTTTCAGCTTGGTGAACAACTTGATAAGGGACAGAATTTTTATACCCCGTTCAGATTCAAAAGTGCGATCATGGGAGTCAATTAATTCTTCATGATCCAATCTCGAGAATTAAGTTTTTGCCTATCAAGAATTGAATTTAGACTGTTGTGTCTCATTATGTGCAAAAGTCCCCCTTTTCTTAACTCGGGTATAACTATAGGGTCTCTCTAATCTAAAATTGCACCTTCAATTCGTATGAATTATAAATATGGGATAATTAACCACGTGATAACTATATTACTTGAAGACAACCAGTACCTTCAAACCCCTTTTAACTAAGAATCTAGAGTGTAATTCAGAGGAATAATCATTATTAAATGCCATCGTTGCTACGTGCGAGGATACATAGATCTATGGCTCCTAGTGTGTGGATATTGCTGAACTATATTTCTTATCATAAGTTGTATTCTAAGTTTGGAGTAAGAGCGGGTTTGGTAACAATTATATTCCCAAGAACAATTTTTTATCGAAATGATTTTTTTTTTTGTTTCTATTCCCCGAAACAATTTCTGAGTATAAGAACGTGTTTGATAACTATACAAAATTTATATTCCCGAGATAGAAATGTGTTTGATAAAATTGTATAATTTTGTTGTTTCTTTTAATTTTTTAATATTTTTATTATATCTTTCCTTTTTTATCATTTTTCTTTTTTTTTTCTCTCATTCTTCCTCCTTTGTGGCCGGTTGCTGGCCACGGCGCTAGCCAGCGAGCTTGCCTGGCCATCACGAGGCTCAGCCTCGCCAAATCTGGGCAAGGCCGAGCCTTGTAAGTAGCTGGGCGAGCTTGGCCTCGCCAGATCTGGGCAAGCTCTAACTCGCCATGGCTCGGCATCGCTGGGGCCGGCAACACTCCGGTGAGGTCGCCGACCCTCATCAGCCATTCGCTGGTCATGGCCGAGGCTAGTGACTAGCCAAAAGGAAAAATAAGGAAAGGAAAGAGAAGAAGAGAAAAGAAAAAAATTGTTCTCGAAAATAAGAAGTTACTTTTTTCTACTTCTTGTTTCTGTTCCAAATTTATTCCCGAGAACAAAAAATTTTACCAAACACATTTTTATTCTTTTTCCGTTCCCTGAAACAAAAGAATAGAAATAGTTGTTTCGGGGAACATAAATTATTTTTATCAAACATAGCCTAATTTGCTCCACAACATAATCCTGGTCAAAACTAGATGTTGGAGAGGACGGTGATTAATTAGATGACATTCATCAAGATAGCATTGACTGAATTTTCCCTACGAAACCTAAAATGTGGTAGTGTTCCTTTATTTATTTATTAAATAATGACCTTGATCCAGAATAGTTTGCGCACAAGTGGTGCAATTCAAATAGACAACCTTCATTTCTAAGCTGGAAATTTTTAATGTCCAAACCAATTGTACCAGCCACAGGGACTACCCTAAAAGACAGAGCCCAGTTCGAACTACTCCAACTCAATTGATTGAAGCAACATAGTTTTAGCTATTGTCGTGCAATTAAAATGAATTTCCTTGTTCACGAGTTCAGCGTTAGGTGGGTATTATACTTTCGAAGTTTGTAGAAACATTCACCAACCATTCCCTAACCAATCATATTCAGGATCTTTACCATCTCGATTTCCACCTTATCGTTTAATTTTTTTATTAGGGATTAAAGACGTCATCGATGAACTCATTGATCCCTTGAAAATTTGTTTATCATAGGTTTCAAAGATCTATCAATTCCATGAGCATCCATTAAAGAATTCTGCGGTCTTGATTTAGTGCAAGCAAAGCGACTAATCTGGATTTTTCTCCAGTTGATCAACGTGGCCCTCCCAAAAAAGTTTTAGTTAGACTTATCCTATTATTAGCACCAAAGATGAGACAATTAAACTAAGGATTAGAGATGTGTATAATGCCAAATCCTTGTCCATTTCATGATATTTTGATGGTGGCCCCTGATATTTTTTTTTCCTGATTATTCCTCTAATTGAGTGTTCGGATTAATTTATGCATTCTAACTATACAGATGGAAAGACCCGATTGGACAGACGGGAATAATATAAAGGAAACACCGATAATAATGACTAGGAGGCAAACTCAGTCTTAGAATAGTATCCCTCACCACATAAAAGATATGAAAGCTGAGAACAGCATGGGTGTGTCTCTAGCAACTTCCATTTTTAAAAGTTGCTCGATCGACAATTTGCAATCGAAGCCTTACCCTTCAGAGTCAATTGTTGGAAAAAGGGCCTTTAGGGCAATAGGCATGTTGACTAGATCAATCAAACTCATGGAAATCAAATGAAACGATGGGTTTGCTGGTCCACACCATTTTTGTTTCTTTCCCTTTAGGAAGAGTTTTAAAAGCAAGTGACATAATCCCTTCCAATTGAAACTCCCAATTTGCATCAAAGTGCTTTTGAACCACTAGGGTTCGCCTAGATAATCACCCCTTCTCACATGAAAAGACAGAGGTGAGGGTTAAGGGGATTAGAATTGGGACGATTTAGCTTTAGATATGGATTTCGACTCTCACGCCGCCCTGTAAAGAATTAAGGCAAAATTCTGAAAATGAGAGTTAAAGTAGGACCAACCAAAAAAAAAAAAAATTCAAAGTGCTTTTAGACCCAATAATCTTCTCTCTTGCGAAAATTTCCCTCAAGAAATTGAAAAATCAGGCTTTGAATTGCATATGGAACCCGCCGGCACCGTCCATCAGATTGGGTTGGCAATAGCGACGGATTTGAATAAAAATCAGGATGATTGGAGATGCAGAAGAGTAGATTATTGGATTATAAGTAACGGTCCAATCGCGCTTGATTTGTCTCGTGTTGGCCTTTTTTTAACTCTCGAAAAAGCGGTCGCTTTCCGGTTTGAATTGGATTGAACACGACATTGGGCTTAAATAGGTGGATTCAGCAAGTCTAGTGTCAACACGTGCACCATCCACTGCTATTTTTAGTGCACTGTTCCGTTGGTTAAGTGAATCTTGCGCACTTCTTCGGTGTAATGGTATAAAAGAGACATGCTGAGCAAGATATTTCACTGTCATATTTAACCTTCTAGTTGGAGTGAATGCATCAGGTAGGCATATTTCATTTGGAGAATTTTATGCGCTCCAGAGTGAAGATAGCACCCAACTGAGCAGCAAAAAATTGATCTAGTTATAATCATGGAGGTCCAGGTTTTACACATCTCTGCAGAACATGTGATTGGGTAAAAATACATAGTTTATTTTAGGAAAAATTATTCAAAAAGTCCTAAATCTATTGCATGGGGGTCGATTCGGTCCTCTACCTTTCAGTTATGCCACTTTAATCTTAGACATTATAATTGTACCAATTTAGTTATAAAACATTTGATGTTTGCCAATTTAATCCTAAACATTTAACGGATTGCAAATTTAGTCATTTGGGTTATTTTTGACCGGAAAATCATTGACATGATAATCTAGTCAATGCTTGATGTCCTATATGGCACGGTTGGCACCACGGTCGGCACTAACGTGAATAATTTTTTCTTTTGTTTCCTCTCCTTTTCTTTTTCCTTCTTTTCCCTTTGCTGGTCGCCCTTGCTAGCTTGGCGAAAGTTGCTCTTTCCTAGGCAGTGAAGGCAAGGGTGGCCCACACTCACTCAGCCCTCGATAACCTAGGCATCGGTGTCCCTTACCCGAGGTCAAGGAGGGTGGCCCTCGCCTAAGGCTAGCAACCTCGACTGGCCATCAACGAGGCCTCGGGATGGTTAACGAAGGGAAAAAAAGAAAAGGAAAAGGAAAAAAATATAAAAATTGTAATAATTGTCCATGTGAATGTTGACTATGCAATATAGGACAGCCGACGGCTAATGTTGACTATATTGCTATGCCGGCAATTTCCGACCAAAATAGATCCGAATGATTAAATTAACAAATCGTTAAAAAGTAAATTGACAAATCATCAAAATGCACAGGATTAAATTTGCACAATTAAAAAGTTCAAAATTAAACTGACCGCTTTACAATATATTTATGACTTTTTGGATAATTTTTTCATTTTTCTCACCCTAGAAATTTCAATAAGATGGGAAAAAATCCATATTAAATAACTAAATGAAAACTTGAACCAAGGGTGATGAGTTGTAAGGTAGAATTGATCCATCCCGGAATCAGAAACCGGACCAAATGGGGTCAATACCTAGTCTATGGAACTAGGAACCGATCCTGTCCACCTTGGAAACAAATGTTTATTTATTTATTTTTGGTGACCTAGGATTCTCGTATAGCCGGCAGCCGGCAAGTAAACCTGGAGAGACATGTAAGCGGGAGAACCCACCACCCCCGGCATCCCACTTAAGACCCCCAAGCGACCGTGAGAGGATTCGAACTTCTCTCTTTCGTGAGGGGGAGAGAGCCCAAATCATCGCGGCCACCAAGGCGGTGGTGGAAACAAATGTTTATTTAATTGAAAAAAACTTTTAAATATATTGACAGTTATTTTCATGTAAGATGAAATTACGAATCACAAATTACTAGTAAAAGAAGACATTAATCTCACAAATAATTTGTACTAATTGTCCTTTTGAATAAATAAAATAAGTTATGAGTCGATTCTACTAGTTCAATCATTTTCGGGAACCGGAATTGAATCGATTCCTACTTGGCTAGATGGTTGGACAAGCGGGTCCAAATTTAATCAATAATTGATGCATTAATTTACTACTACAGTGGCAAGCCATTAACAAGCGATGATAAGCAATTTTCATTCATCAATATTTTTGGGTCAAAATTTTTAATTCATTTGATTGGAGCTGATTTAGCCCAAAAGGTTCTCACGGGAAAGGCCATTCGTGCAGGGTCTTGTAATTCAATTGAACCCCAGTCCGACACCTGGTGAATTCAGCACCAGAGCAAACGTAATAAAAGAACTTTTAGCGAAAATAAAAGGTGTAATCGAAAGAGCAGCTGACGTCCCCGACGGCGTTAACAAAGTAATTTTCTGGATTTTTTTTTTTTCCATTTTCCTAATGAATCTATCTTGGATTTGTGGATGTCCGATTGCATGCGGACCTAAAAAAAAAGGGTCAAATCGAATGTCATTGCATGACAGAAGAACAGCTATTACTTACGGCACTTGTGATCCACAATTTATGCAACAGAAAATATTGTGATGCATTATTCATTGGTTGGTCCAAGCGAATAGTGGGGGGAAATGAGTACTTTAAGGCATTATTACATGAAAGAGACATCGCTTGGGCGTTTAACATGTACAAATTGTTAAACTGAATTAAAAAAAGTACAAATTGACATGCCCATCGACTTTAAATTAAGTTTGGCTTAGCTAAGTCGACGTATGACACTGAGATTATACTTGCTAGAAAGAGATTGGCAATAGTAATTGGATCAATCAAGAGCTAATCTCAGCTTGATTAGTATGTTTTTTTGCTTAGTTCCAAAAGGGTTTTTGACAAAAGGGCGAATCTTCTCCTTTTTTTTAATAATATTGGTGACAATTGGTTGGTGATTGTTAAATTAGAGTGAGTGTCAGCGTTGAAAATGATGCGGTTCCACTTAGTATTATCTTTTAATTAGACTGTGTCGTAATTATAATGTCACATGTTAAAAAACCCTAAAGGCGCATGTGGAAGAACGTTAGTATGACAATAACCCTTTAAAACTAGCTTCTCAACACTTTGGTGGGATGATTCTCTCACGATATTTGTGAAACGATTATCAGACATCTTTTAAAGAATAAAATGTTTTTTTTTTTTTTTTTTTTTACGATCACAAATAGTGAGTGAAAATTGTACCTAATATCCTCGAGTAAATTTCTAAGTAAAGCAATATGATTAGACTTAGTTACGTAGACTGGTTTAATATGCTTTTTTTTTTTCGCATTTTGCATAGTATATACTGGACTTCTATCTTATATCCCCAAGCATGATGATAGAGGGAAATACTCTCTCTAGAATTAGTGATAGGCCTAGGCCTAGGCTCGAGGCTGAAGGTCAAGCTTATTATATCCCCTAAGCCTACCCTAAATATAAAAGAGATAGAATTTTCAGGTCAAATTTAAGCCAAAATAGGGCCAATTGAACTACCTTATGTACGCAAACCTTGCTTATTCACCTTTTGAGCCTCGATGGCTGCTCACCTGTTGATTACCAATATATTTCATTTTTGTCATGAGAAACTATGTTCATTGCATTCATAATTGTATTTTTCCTCCACAATCTGACTAATAAAAAAAAATTCATCGCATCTGATATCCATTCACAAAATTTGGGCGCAATGTCAAGTAACTCGGCAATTTGACTTTTTGTGAACAAGATGTTTAGAAAGAAGATTTGATTATCTCATCGAATTGAAAGCCTAGCCCAGGTCATATCCATTATCCATAGAGCCCATAGGCTCAAGTGGCAGATGTTAAATTCGATTGAAGTCCAAAGTCAACACTATTTGCCTTCGATTATCTCATGTGGGCAGATTTTTAATAGTCTTCATTGACGAAATCTTGATAGAGAGTAATGTGTCGCACAAATATAAGTTTGGGATTGTTATATATATAACTAAGACAAATGTATCATAATGGGTATAACTTTGGCTCTTTGATGGTCTTTATAGACATATATTATGCTACACATAATGTTGAATTCTTATCCAGTAAGTTCCCACGTCACGCAAGGCAAAAGGCCTTGAGAATTATGGTAAAAGAAAGAGATGAATAAACAAACAAAATATAGGTATTTTTCTTATTTTACTGTGGGAATTAATATGAAATTTATTTCAGGAGACATGCAATTCTTTATATCAAGTTGAATATTTTTTTAGAGTTTTTTTCTTGATTCACAGTTATTTTCTTAACTAACACTAGCTTTTGAGCTATGCTATGACGTGTGGTTGCTTTCATTATTTTTTTATTAGTGGATTAGTTCGAGCAAAAAATATTGGTTCCGTTATGATCTTTTGAATGAATGGATAAGTGGTGCATTTTTTTAACGGATTTGATTTTTTTTTTTTTTTTTTAGGGTGATGAGATTTTAATTGACAATAATAGATCTCAACAAAATTATAAAAGGAGAGGAAAATTAAGGACATTTTTGTTAATATGGGATTGATGCCAAATGTTGGCTTTGTATATACTGAAGAAATAAAATTATCATAAGCTTACATTGTTTGATATACCTCACTCGATCATGCAATACATTACCAATTTAAACATTGCAATACTATGTTAATAAAATAAAATAGGTGCTTTATAATGAAAACTTGCGCATCGTGTGGACTGAAAGGCTAGTTTTAATAATATGCGACAATCTCATTCTTCAATAATGAACTGCACTATTGTACTTGTACTTTGCATATGGGAGTACTTGCAATTTGTGTGCTATCCTTCTTTATGGAAAACATAAAGATATATCTATCTAAATTATTAATAAAAATTATTACTTTGAAGTAATACGATCTCATGTGGTGATAGAATTTTAGGATTTCTCATGCACGTTTTGTGCTGAAAAAAAAAATGCTTTTAACTTGCCATGGTCAACCTTGTTGACATTTCTGAAAGTGAAACCAAAATATATCAATGTTTTTGAATTATCTAAAAAAGGAATTATTTTGTGTATATCATGTACGTTCAGTGCAAAAATATAGGGGTTGCATGTTTTTGTTTCTCGGATCTGTTTAAAAACAGATTTTTTGTTTTTTTGTTTTCGAAAAAAAAAAAAGAACGTAAACGCGTTTGTTTGCGTTTATTCTTTTTTTGTTTTTTCATTCCTTTTAACAAAAAAAAAAAAACGAAATAAGAAACAAAAAAAAATCGTTTCTTGTTCCAGAAACGATTTTGAAGAAACGATTTTGTGTTTCTTGTTTCTTCTTCTCTCTCTTCTCTTTTCTTCCTCTTTTCTTCTTCTTTTCTCTTTGGCCGGTCGCCGGCCTCGGCCATGGCCGGCGACTGGCTATCGAGGGTCGGCAACCTCGCCGGAGCCTCCGAAGCCCCGGCGAGGCTCGGCCTCGCCCGCGAGCCCGAGCTCGCCCAGCCAAGGCAAGCCTCAACGTCGCCGGTGCGGACGAGGCCAAGCCTCGCCATGGCTAGGCGAGGCTGCCGGCCGAAAGAAGAAAAATTAAAAAGAAAGGAAAAAATTAAAAATTAAAAAAATATATTTAAAAATTAAAAAAAAAAAAAAAAAAAGAACATTAATTTACCAAACGTGTTTCTATTCATTTTTTATTCCCGAAACAAGTTTACCAAACGCATCTTTTTGTTCAAAAATTGTTTCCGAAACAGAAAACACATTTTTCTATTTTTTGTTCCCTGAACAGTTTTTGAAACGTTACCAAACGCACCCATAATTTATAAGCAAACCAATAATTTGAGAAATATAAATAGGACGAAACCCGATTTGGATGACTACGTGAATAACTAACCAAAAAACATTATGTTATCACTCTTATGAAAGATAAATGTAATATATATATATATATAAATCTATTAGCTTATCAAACTTATTTGTTGTCTCTTGTAATGGGTCATATCCAAATTAACAAATTAATAAGACAATATTGGATAATTAGTTAAGTTATACTAATTTAGAAAAGGCCTCAAGGTTCTTTTTTCCTTTTAACTTCCTTTCGAGCTGTTGCACGTGAATCAATCCTGTCCTTTCCTATTAAGGATATGAATATATATAAGATTTCAATACGTGGTGTAATCAAGAAATGTTATATGACTCAACTTTCTTATTATATATAGATAGACATGGATCGATCAATGTATAGATATGCAATAGATGATAATGAGGAGGATAAGATCTTTTAATTTTTTGATAAGATTAAATCTTTTTAGAAATTAAAATACATCACCAATAGAATGAAGTTATTGCTACAAATTAATCTAAGAATTTCATATAATTTCTTATTTAATTAAAATATATTCCATATGAAATGAGTTTGGTCACATCACCAAATTTTATGAGTTTCATTATGTTGATTTCACAATTGATATTCTACAGTTTGAGTCTAATCCTAAAGCCGGCGATAGATTTTTTATTTTTCTTTTTGACAGACTCTTATCTTTTTCAACTCTTACATTTTTCAATTGAATGTGAATATAATATGCTCCCCTACGTGTTAAAGGAAAGATTAGTTCTTCAAAAAAAATTAAGAAATAAAAATATCTAGCTTATAAGGTTACAAGAGAGGTTCACTTAACTTGTGGAATAGCTACCCAACCAGCGTAAATAAGTGATATATTCAATCTACATTATTTATTTGCTTTTTTTTTTTTGTTCATATTTGATATATGTGAATAAGGCTCGCCTGGTGGCGGTGACTATAATGGCAGCAAACAAGTGATATCAATGTTTGCTGCTTAGTTTCAGTTGCGGTTCTACTGGTAATTTTTGTTCCTATAGATTTCCATGCTATATTCAATGATATGAAACTATAGAATATCATCTCTTCATATTCCGATGGACAGGTGAATCTTCTCCATCTAGAAAGGCCGTCTTCTCCAATGCAAATGCAATCATCTATGCATTTCTCTCTCAAGTCTGACGTTTGACGATTTTGTATCTTCTTTTCAAATCTCCCCTTATTGATTAGCCAAGCAGTTATTTAGAAATGGGATACCACATTCAGGCATAGATTGGCACCGTCATAGCCTTGTTTAGTGCTTTCAATTGTTTAGCATGTTTCTAAATTCAATAGTTAGTTAGAGTGCGTTTGTTAACCTTTTTTTTTTTTTTTTTTTTGGAACAATTTCTATTTAGAATTAGCTTCTTCTTCTTCTTTTTTTCATTTTCCTAGGAATAATGAAGTATATTCTTTTTTTTTTTACTTCTTATTTCTGTTCCACATCTATACCCTAGTCATTTTTTCATTCCGGTAAATAGAAAAACTAGCGAACATTACCAAACGGATTTTTATTCTTTTTTTATTCTGGGAAATAAAATAATAGAAAAAAAGAAAAAAAAAGATGATTACCAAATAGAATTAAAAAAATTGTATCTGTGGTGGTGGCCGAGTGGGCTGTGGGCGGTGGTCGGGCAACAATCGGGCGCGGCGGAGCGACGGTCGGCGTTGATGTTTGGCCGTTTGTGAGTAAGAAGAAAAAACAAAAAAATACAAAAATTTATAGATCGTACCAAACGCATTTCTATTCTTTTTCAATTCCAAAAATAGAAATTTTGTGTACTTACCAAATGCCTTATTTTACTCAGAAATTGTTTCAAGAGTAAAAATAGAAAAAGACTATTTCTCAAAAGAAATTGTTCACCGAAACAAAAGCGTTAGTAAATAGACTCTTAAGCAGCACATGACAACATTTTTGTTCCTCAGAATTTCTGTACTTTTGTTCCCGGAACAAAAAAAGAATAGACACCCGTTTGGTAATGCCAAGTTGTTTTTCAATCCCCTAATAGAAAGTTAACCAGGGAATAGATTTGAAGCGAGAAATGAGAAGTAAAAATTGTTGCTTCTTCTTCTCGTGAACAATTTCTAGAAATAAATCAATTTTTTTTCTTTTATTCATTTCTCTTGCTGCAGCCACCTCCAACCGCTCGGAACCATTGCTGCCCGTCATCACCCACCGCCACCGCCACCACTGCCCGTCACCGATTCTTTGTCGCGCCGCCGCCACCACCACCCATCGCCGATCACCGATCACCCGCCGCGATCACACGGTCGCCACCACCACCCGTCACCGACCTCCATCGCCACCATCGGTCGCCGCCACCGCCCACTGCCATTACCGCCCCGTCATTCATTCTTTGCTGGCCACGTATCTGCCACTCTCACCGCCGCCAGCCCCATTGGCCGCCCGATGACCGCTAAGCGGTCGTGCGGCGGTGGTGGCGATGGCAGTGGCGACCGTCAGATGATACATGAGCAAGAATAAAAAAATAATAAATACAAAAAAAAAAAAAAAAAACCATTGCGTTACGAAACGCATTTATATTCTTTTTCTATTCTAAGAGTAAAAATTTTGTATAGTTACTGCAAACAGGTTCTTTTACTCAAAAATTATTTCCTGGAATAGAAATAGAAAAGAAATATTTTTTTAAAAAAATTCCCAGCCAAAAAGCGTTTTCATGCGCAGCCTTAACTGAATCAACCGTTGCTTCCTTGAGCTCAAGTTCTACTTCCAGCTCCTTCCTCCCGTCATTTTAATGTTTGCTTTAATATCCTTTGCCATATCGAATCGAAAGCCCGGCCCATATCATATCCAGTTACCCATCGAGCCCACAGGCCCAAATCCACTACGTTCCCCGCCTCCGCTCCTCACCTGCAAATCCATCACCGATCCTCTTCCACTATAATCGCGGCGTATACAGGCGATCGCTGCTGCATCCGCAGTTCCTCATCCGAGGGTGGCTCCTGCTTCTCTGCTCCGCGAGTTTACTGTTTTGTAGTCCACTCTCCGAACTTTTTCTCGCTCGATCCGCGCTAGGGTGCTTCTCGGATCTGGGGCTCGGCGTCTCGTTTCGGTTCGAGGGGTTGCGGTTCGGAGCGATTCGCCTTCTTCTTCTTCTTCTGGGTACGCCGTTCTTCTCTGCAAGACTCGATGCTCTGTTCTTATGATAGCCGCCATGTGTGGCCATTACGCTGTCTTTTTCTTTCTCGTCCTTTCTTGCTCCTGTGTTCGGAGGTCGTGCTCCTGAATCGGAACGTTGCTTAGGTTCTTTGCTTTAAAGGGTACTCGTGTCTGTTCGCTGTCGCGGCTTTCCTCTCCGTCTCGGCTTTGCGTCTTACGTGTTTGACGTTTTGTCCCGCTTGGTTTCGCTTGACCAGATAGTGGTTTTTGTCATTTTCGCGTGAGATTTCTGGTAATTTGCGGTCTAAGAACCGGGTGGAGAAGAGGAAGTGGAATTTCGTAAGAGAATGGAATTAACCATCTCCATTGTTGTGCTTGTACATTTATGTAGGGTAGTGGTGGAATTGAAGGGGAAAACATGGCAGAGTTGAGCATGGGTATACTCATAGATATTGTGGATGAGGAATGGATGAGAGACACTCTGCCTAATGATGGTATTTTGCTTTCCGGTCCCTTCACTTTCGTGAATTTTGCTCTCACTTGGCATCAACTTGGTAAATGAATATGTACCACTGCCTTGTTAAGGATTCAATGCCTGAATTGGTTTCTGCATGACCGCGTCGCTGTTGCAGATCTTCCCTTACCGCCTGTGTTGCTTGTTCGAAATGAAGATGTTGAAGATTCGAGTATGTATTTCGTTTAACTCTTGCTCTACGGATCTTTGCAAAATGGATAATGTATTCTTGTCATCTGATACTTGATCTGATAGTTAGTCTTCACTTTGTAATTAATTGTCCGTATAGACGCCACATGTTGGCTATTCAATGAAGAGGCTGACCAACATCAAAAGCAAATTATTAACTCTAGTTTTGACTAGGCTGGTTCTTGGAGTTTCTCTATCCCCCTATTGCACTGTGAAGATAGAGCTTCTTTCATTCTTTTGCTTGTACATGAAATGCGCCCACTATCACTGTTGTTGTTTATAGTGATGCATCATAATTTGGTCCATTAAAGGGAATAAGCTTGAGGCTAGAGAACTGCTTCCTCTCTATTGAATTGACATGAATATTTATAAGTTAATCTGACTGCGAGAACATTGCAGTAAATTCCTCAAGCCATTTTAGCCCATTGTTTGCTCTTATGAGGATCACAATTCTGACAAATCAAAAATAAGTCTCTAGTGTTAAGGTGGTGCACGGCTGCATGTATTTTTATATCTTTAGTTGGTTGAAGCAGAGACGAAGGAACATGTCCATGATGTGTAGGAATTGTTTGATGGTAACTTTCTAAAGCATAGATAGAAGAGCATGTGGAAGCAGTTGCTTTGTACGTTTCTCCTAAACATTCTCTCATGTCTGGTTTTTGATAGATAAGTTTATGTTCCTCGTTTATGGTCTTGGCATATTTAGTGCTTTTTCTGAAGAAATAGATGATAACACTAGATATAGCTGCTTGCTGTACATTCCTATGAATTGACTGGTTAGTGATTGACTGTTTGCTGCATAATTCAGATCAGGAGACTCAACAAGCTGATGGAGATTCTTGGCATGATCTTGCTTTAAACACCCAGTGAAGTATACTGAGACGCGGGTTGATCCTTGAAACGTTGTTTGGGTGCTAGATTTTCATTATCTTAATGACATGACTTTCTTGTGATTACTGTTTCTTTATGAGTAGTTAAGCGCTATAGCAGCCTATCTTTTCGTTTCAACATGTGCACACAAGTGTTATGACAGAGTACTCGAGTGGCGGCGTGGCCAAGGATTAAGGGTTCAAAATCCGAATAACGGGTTTGAGTCATCAAATCCCTATTGCTAGACGCATGAATTACTCCAGTGTTAGACCGTAGATTATACGTGAATCCACTAATTTTCTTCTTAACACCAGAAGAATGATTTGCTCACACGCATTCCCATCAGATGGAAACGGCATTTGAATCTACAGCTAATAGCTTGCTATGCTCGTGCCAGTGTGATGAGCAGCAGCATCATCAGTTTGTGCCAAAAATCTCCGGGACAAGAGGGAATTCACGTTCGGATTCAAAAGGCTGTTTGAAATTTAGACAATGGCGATGGTAGCACAGAAGTTGTGAATCTATTCATGACCAACCCTCATGCAATTTTCTTGCTGATGATGCAAAACCAGTCGCAAATTATTTGCTTAATTTGAGCATTTAACAACCTCAATTATAGAAGTTATTTATCGAATAATAGTTACTCATGCATACATTACAACTCTGCGTGATTTTTTATTATTATTTCCGATAGAGTAATAGTTGCAAATGCATAAGGAGCATTACTAACTCGCATATTAGCCATTTTCTATGGTTATAAATGCTAAACGAAAACTATACTAAATATCCTCAAGTTTATTTTTAAGTAAAGCAGTCTGACCAGCCTTAGTTATGCTAGACCAACTCGATAATTGCCCTTGTGTTTTACATTTTAATATTTTGCGGGCTACTATTTTGTACCCCGGCACGTGGGAAAATAGGGGGAAATATTCTCTCCCAAGTGATCATTAAACGGGGCGGGGCCGAACATCAAGCCTAACTTATTGGCCAATTCCGCCCATGATATAAAATTGACAGACCCAGGTCAAAATTGGACAACTTCAACTTCCTCATTTAATTTCGACCAAAAAAAAAAAAAAAAAAATTCCTCATTTAATGACATTGTTGAAGCCCGCTCGTTTGCTTTATGGGCCTGACCCGTTAATCATGACCTTTTCATCTTTAGAAAATACATCCGTCGGGTTAATAATTGAATTTTTCCTCCGTAATTCAACTAATGGGAAAAATGAATCTGTCACATTCACTAATAACCAGTTTATGTAAAATTTTGTCACTCACTTTTTAGTCTACGTATCCATTACTTGCCTGATGAGTTGTCAATTTCTCTCTTTTTTTCCAAATGTTTGCTGCAGACTCAGCAATTTAGCTTTTCACAAACGATGTCGAGAAGTAGGGAAATTTTTTAAATAAGAGTTTGAACTGAGTTCGTTTTCTAAAAAAGATAAAATAAAAATAAGAATGAACCAATAAAGTCTCAAATAAGGGATTGAGTTAGCCAGCCGGCCAAATCTTCACTAGCCGATTTTTTCCAGCAATAAACTCCCTTAGTTTCCAAGGACGTGTTATAGTACCTTTTGTGAGCTGTGAGAAATTACTTGTGTATTATTAACAATTTCTCTTTATAGTTCAATGTATTCATGTGTTCTATGAGATTACTAATATCAAGGTCTATTTTTTCCCTTCTCAAGACTACCCTATAGTTGTCCAACATCCAACTTGTTTAAATGGCAAAAATGCTCATAAATTTAGCTGTTAAATAATGAAATGATTTTTCACACTGTATTGAAGATTTTCTGGATCATTCAATTGCATGTTTTTTCTCGCCAACAATAAGTTATCTCACTTCAGGGGAACATAACCTTCATATTTTATGCTTATCAGTTGGTAATGTGATATTGTCTTCGTGTTATCTCATTAGGATTTTTATTTGATTTCTTGCATTATACTGGTGTGCTGGACCAGCACAGATGCTCTCACTGTTGTCTAAGTATTAAAATGGAAAGGTTTCGAAATGGTCTAAACCATGAGCTGTAGTTGAAGCTTATACGCTTTTGAGAGCAGTGCTAGTATGATCTTAGCAAAAAAGAAGTTATCGGAGTAGAATTCATGCATCACACTGCGAGCTTCCACATGTTTTGATAATTGTTTCAGTAATGTTATTTTGTGTCATCTCATTGGGAAATTACTTGGGAGTAAAAGGGAATTTCTAGCACATCATCTCATGGTGCCTTTCTGTCAAGGATCTTCTTAGAAAAGAAGTATTCATTACTCTCGATTTAGTGTGCACGTGCTTCTCTTGCTTAGCTTCATTTGCTTTTAAGGTGACGCTGATGGCAAAGGAAATATAAGAAAAGAAGAGTTTTACCAAGCTTGTGTGACTCTCAAGGTGACTTTCAGAACTTGTCCATACATTTTGTCCACATCGTGAGCTGTCTAATGCGGTATCTTGCATGGAGGTGCCACGCCAACAAGTTAAAAAGTCATGGCAGGTACAACCTAATCGGTGAAGTCTATTATTTTCTATCTTCATATTATCAGAAATGTCAGCTTAAGTTATCTTTAACTTTATCTTGATCGCTAGGATGGATTTGACAACAAATGGAATCATAACTTATTATCCAAGATCATAGAACAAAAATTCCTTGCTCGTGCTAAGACATTGACTGAAAGTAGGCATTTTTAATAAATCCTTCTGAAATTAGCTGCTCGTTGCCCCTTTCTCCATATTTTCCTTTGGTAATTTATGGTAGCAGTCATGAAATCTCTTCATTTGTATTGTATGCATTGAGCATCTTCATCCACTATATCAAATTGAGAATTCTAGTTGCTCTAGTAACATAGTGAGTGACCTTGCTTATAGGATGATAGTCATTGAACGGGCTTCTCATATTATCACTTTTGATGACTATGTTGTTTCGGGCCATTGCAACCATCGTGATGTGAATTATGGGGTTTGGTTTGTGAAACGTTTCATCAATTGTTTTTCCCAATCAGTGCATCTTATGGATTTTCTTGTGCATGTAAGATAACTTTAACATGGTTTACTCTCTCTCTCTCTCTCTCTCTCTCTGTTCTACTAAGGGGATTGATCTGTTCCACCTGCAATTCTTTAACTATGGAGTACCTAAATTGTTTATAATTTCACCTTATTCTTCCATTCATGGCATTCTGGTGTGAGCAGGAAGCTCCTTCAAGAGACGGCAGAAAGAGATATCGAGGCCTGGGAACTTATATGTTTTCTTTTTCCCTTGGTATGCCTTACCTTTTTTTTTTCTCACTATCATGAGGTGTGGTCTCAAAGTCTTTATCATTATAAAACAAGTCAAACTTCGGAATTCGGCTTCTTGGATTCTCCGACTATAGACTCACTAGTCGTTCTCTCTGTTCAGCACTTAAAATGATAGTTCTTGTCGCCATATAATCCAGCTGCCAAATGTCGAATGATTGCTTTTACTTTTGTCTTGGATCGGATATGATGTACTGCGTTGTATGTTATCTCAACATCTTTGATGTTTTGCAGGTAAGCACCAACATCTTACGCAAGTATAGTGGAGCAGTTGATTTTTAAATATCCATGTCGTTTGCCTCGCGTGGCCCCACTGGGTCAGTGCAATGCTTTATGAATGATGATCCTTGGTGGATCTTTATTGCAATGTGGCAACACTCAAAAGAGTCGATGGATTTGGTATGCGTCCTTGTCCTGTATCCACATTAAATTCGAGAATGGCCACTAACATCGTTCCGAAGATTCTCCTCTCCTCTTTAAGTTCGAGCAATCTTGGTGAAGGATTTCTTTTCTTCAAGCGGATAAAACGTGCTTCTTCACATCGCAGGTTTTGCAAGTTCTTCGTTTCCCTCCTTATACGTAAAAACGTTTAAGAAGCATCGACAGATGGGAGCCAGTGCAACGGAAGGGCAACGATCAAGAACAGCATTGTATTCTCAGATGATCTAAGGCATTTTGCTGATGCTGAGGTTCTCCGAACACCGCCGAAACTTCTGATGAAGAGCTCAGATACCCATCGATACGAATAGTTAATTTCCCTCTCCAACAATTCCTTTTATTTTTCGCGATGAACGTCTTGTTTCGTGCCTACGCTTTGGATAAGTTTCTTGCAAAAGCCACGTCGATGTTTGACTATTCATGTGATAAGTCCGTTGACATGTTCTCGCGACACCTGTGAAAAGGATAGGGTCCAACCGTCCAGCAGAGCTGAAGGCCGACGCAACGACCGGCGCGTGTATAATGCATTAAAAAGGCCCCGCGTCGTATTTCAGGATTAAATATACTCGAGGATCACACCTCAAATATGATATTAATGAGGTGGACGGCCGGATTGATCTTTTTAAATTTGAACGGAGGAGTCGCATTCACACTTTTGATTGACGGTTTCTGTTGACGTGTTCCGGAAAAACGCGACAAAAATGTGTGGTTTTTCGAATTGCGTAGGTGGCCAAACACGGCACCAGAAGAAGAAACGCGGAAGATGCAGAAGCAAGCCCGTTGAGACGGAGCTGGAATTGGCTTCGGGAGGTCGGATCGAGAAGAAGGGAAGTTTCAAAAAGTGGGTCTGGCCTTCGTCGGCCACACGCAGGACGAGGAGGTGGGTGAGAGTTTAAATGCGCAAAATATCCGTTTGTAGAGTAACCGTTTAAGGAAAGCAACATTGCTCTGAACGCCATCGGTGCATGTGCCGAGGGCGTTGAAAAGCTTCCTCCTTTCCAAGAAAAGAAAAAAAACCAGTTTTCCAATCTGTTCTTCCTTCTTGCCATCATATTTGCTTTCGGGTGGTTTTTGTTCTCGGATTCAGTTCATTCGCGCGGAAGAAGAGGAAGAAGAAAGGCACGGCGAGACCTGAGTTTGGTCGTGGAAGAAGAAGAGGGAAGAGAGGAGGAGAATAAGGGGAAGGAAAATGTCGACTTTGACCGTTCCTCCGGTTCTCACCTCCCCAAGAGACGACGCCATGCAACTTTACCGTGCTTTCAAGGGTACCTTTCTCTCTCAAGAGTTGATTGATTCGTTTTGCAATGAAAAGGGTTTGTCATTCCGGTGCCAACCGTAACTGTTGTTTACCCTTTTGTTTTCCTTTCAATTTCTGCTTCGTTTTGCTCTTCGATCTTTTTGCGGTTATTGAACGAGAGGTGTCGTTTGTTTTGTAATTTAACGAAAGATGAAGAGTTCTTCGGGGTGGCATGTTGTCCTTCTGGGAATTGGGTTTACTCTTTGGTTGTTTAGGCTTTAAAATTTCACCTTGTAGGCACATTGATGCTTACGGCAGATTAGCTTGATAGCACATTAGATCTTCCATCAGCCTTGTGGTTCGTTGTGCCTAATTTTGGTATGATTGATGGTAGAGAGTGTATGCTCTGTGTCTTGTGTATCTGTTTACCGGCGCGATTTCTTGTGAGGAGAAATCTTTGCTGCTGCTGTGTTTTTCTTGAAGGATATTCTTGTTTTTTTATATCTTACTTATTGGATGATTTATGAGTAAAATGTGGCTATGCAATTTGCATTGAGGAGTTGAACAGCATTTCGATACGTGGTTATGGACGCCAACGCCAACGCATTTAGCGGCTTTAGAGGGCATAACCCTATTTCCACGGCTCTAAAAGTCGAGTAGCCTTTAGAAGGGGGGCTTGCTGGGCTCTGTAACCTTCATTTTCTTTTTCTTTCATTTCTATGTTTCAAAGTAATGATTGAACGAAGAAATTGGATATTGGCATTGCTCCAGGAAGAAGCTTTATAAAGGAGCTTTGGTAGGTGTTAAGTGACATTTTCTATTTCATATACCAGGTTTGGGATGTGACACTGCAGCAGTAGTCAATATTCTTGCCCATCGGGATGTCACACAGCGCGCTCTTATTCAGCAGGAATATCGCACCATGTATTCTGGTGATCTTCTGAAACGCTTAGAATCGGAGCTGACTGGCAAATTAGAGGTCCCAATTCTACTCTTTCTTTCATAGTTTGTTCCGCACTCTTAGATACAATTTTACCGTTTTGTATCTTTTCGTTTGTAGAGAACTAGCTATTCTGCTTCATGATCCTGTGTTTTGTTTTGTCCATTTCCTTTTCCCAGACGGCTGTTTTGCTATGGATGCATGACCCAGCCGGACGAGATGCCATAGTTGTAAGGCAGGCCTTTATGGAGACTAATATTCAAGCTGCTACTGAAGTAATATGTTCTCGAACTCCATCTCAGATACAGACGTTTAAACAACACTACTATTCCAAGTTTGGGATTCATCTCGAGCATGACATTGAGAAACATACCTCTGGGGACCATAAGAAGGTGAGAGTTCTTCCATTTTTGTAGTTCTCTTCTGTTTTTAGCTCTTTGTGTGCATAGTTAGCCTTGGGAAATCGCTCTTGATCTCACAGAATTCATTATGGTTTTGATTTTTTAGTTGAGGACTTCTTTTTGACACGTTATGTTCCAAACCCTACCCACCTTTTGATTTCTTTCAAAGATTTTGTTCATGCATGCTGGTGTAAGGATGTTTCTGGTAATGAAAAGTAGGTCATGTTAGTGAGAACCTCTTTGTTCAAATGGCATCAAGAAGCTTCTCTATTAATAGATGTTACATCTTTTGCTTCAAACATGCTTAAGACAAAGCTACTTGCCAACTTTCAAATTTGTGTCTACTCGATAAAAAAAAGATGCATAGGGAATGTAATGATCTAAATTTTGTACTAGCTCTTGGAATCTTACTGTGAATAGAGGCAAGCTATCATACTAGATAAGTCACCAGTTTCTGAACTTTAAGGCTTTCCGCAGCTGCTGCTTAAATATGTTGGTACGCCACGTTATGAAGGCTTCGAAGTCGATAGGATTGCCGTAGAACAGGATGCAAAGGCTCTTTTCAAAGCTGGGGAGAAGCGGCTGGGGACCGATGAGAAGACTTTTATAAAGATTTTTAGCGAGAGAAGCAGGGCACATTTGGCTGCTGTTGATTCTGCTTATCATAACATGTACGGCAGTTCATTGAAGAAGGTGAGTTTTCTTCAGATATACTTACATACGTCCTATCTGTTGTTTATTTATCCTTTTGTGAAGCTTGATGCCTAACCAGAACATGAACCAAATCAGGCCGTGAAGAGCGAAACATCCGGACATTTTGAGCATGGTCTCGTGACAATCTTACTGTGCTCTCAGAACCCTGCCAAGTATTTTTCAAAGGTATGTTTCTCCAATCTCATCTCAGGCATAGCCCTGCTTGCTTGGCTGCTTAAAAATTTGTAGTCCATCAGAGTTGCATTCTTCATGCGTACATACTTTTTTTTGCAGGTATTACGCAAGGCGATGAAAGGTCTGGGGACCAATGACACAACGCTGATAAGGGTGATCGTGACAAGGACCGAAATCGACATGCAGTATATCAAAGCAGAATACCGTAATAAGTACAAGAAGACTCTAAACGACGCAGTTCACTCCGAAACATCAGGCCACTATAGGACTTTCCTGCTTTCGCTTCTTGGCCCCAACCACTAGGATCATCGTCCATAAAAAGTTGGTCTCGTCGAGAAGCTTTGGTTGCTCATTTTCTTTCAGCTGGATGAACTTGTACTTGGGGAATTGTGCCTCTGAGAATTGCTTCTGTTTGTAAATTTCTCTCTGAGAATTTGTGCCGCTGCCCGGGTTGTGATTAGCGTACCCCTTATAAGGATAATGCCAGTGTGGTTTGAAAGAATCTCGTTGGGACAATTTCATTAATTTTCAAGATATAACACAAGGTCAATCAATTTTCAAGGTACTAAGTGCGCATAATAATACGAATACAATTTTCAAGGTACTATAATAGTACGAATACAATTTTCAAGGTACTAATTGTGCATAATACGAACACAGTCAATGCTTCAAAAATGTCCTTAATTGATTGCTTAACAAGTATTCTGAGATACTCATTAACAAACTCTTTTAAATTTTGAGTTTTCATTCATCCTATTGATCATCTAATGAATTTCATAAATCAATTAATTACACTGTACAGTTGAGGGAGCTATCTCCTTCATTTCGATTCTTTGTACATGATCCGTTGAGATAAACAGGAGCTTAAGAATGATGTATGTATCCATATTCTTACAACTTTCACTTCAGAACGCTCCGGTGCGGCTCATAAGAATAACTGCGTCCAGAAGCGATTCTCTGAAGCTGATCATAGCCTGCAAGAACTCCAGCACCTGCCACACCAAGAAGCATATTAGCGGTGACTCCTCGATAGAGGGCCCTCAGACCTTCACGTTGGACAATCTCCTGAAACGCATGCACAGTGCTTCGGTACTTGACGGGCTGTCCAGATGTGAGCATCATTCTTCGCCTTAGCGTGTCAAAGGGATAAGCGCATACTCCAGAGACCGTCGTAATGCTCCAACCGAGCAAGAAGCTGGCAATGAAATTCCCCTGCAGAAAAACAGAGGACCCAAAATAAGTTCTCCATAGGCAAAACTAAAAATGATTTGGGTCACTTCCAACAGCATCATGTAGAAGATATCTTGATGAAGCAGACTAATGGTAATTATAAATCATCGCATCGCATTAGCATCTATCTGAGATTCTCGGTATCAAAAAGAGAATTTGGAGAGCTGCATACCTCGTAAGCACCAACCAAAATAATAGGCTTCATCGTGTCATAGATCCCAAAATACATGCCACGATACAACGTAATTCCCACAATTGAAACACCAAATCCACGGTAAAGACCTGCCATTCCATCAGTGGATAGAGTTTTGCGATATACATCGACTAATCCCTTGAACTGCCGTTGACCATGAACTGGACCATCTCTAGCATCAGTTGCCAGTCGCGTCCGTGCATAATCCAAGTGGTACAGCAACAGTGATGTGGTAGCTCCAGCGGCACTTCCCGAGGCTACATTTCCAACAAACCACTTTATATATCCATCCTTCTCTTTTGAACGGCCCAAGAAACTTTTGAAATAACCTTTAAATGCGAAGTTGAAAGCCTACGGACAGTGAAAGTTCTGTCAAATAATTAAAATCAGGGATGAATATACAGAATAGGTTCAACACCAGGTACCACTCCAAAGAATCTAATAATCGAGTCTAAAAATTGCAAAAATAATAAGCTTTGCTATATTTTTTTATAGATATTATTAGGTATATCTATCTTTTGTTACATCTTGTGGTAATCATGAACTGCACCTGCTACTACTAGGATGAAAGCACATAAAACTTCTAAAGACCATCAGGAGTTCGGACATCCATTGTAACAGGTCACTCAAATAGACAAATTAGTGGAATGGAAAACATTAATTTCCCAACCATGCCATCTTGCAGTTACACAACAGCATCTTTCACTTACTGGGGGCAACCAAAGGCACTGATATGGCTGTTCACCTAAGAATTCATTGTTGTCTCGCAACCTCTTAAGTATTAGATATACAGCATAAATAAGCAGGAGATTCTAGAGCTTGTGGGGGAAGCTCACCTAGTAATTAAGATCACGGAATAGATATATTATCACTAAGGCAACCCACTAGCCTGTATCAACTAAAGAAAAGAGGCATGAACCGCAGTGCACCCTTCCAATCACAAGCTGTGTTTTCGTCCTAAGAATTCAAGTGACTGGCATTTTGTGAAGATTGATGGGCATTACTTTTCCAAAGTCACCGCTCAAGATGAAAGCTGAGAAAGTGTTTCTCTTGCCTAGGAAGGATGCCCAAAAATGTAACAAGGATATGACATAATCATCCCCGAAGAGGAGCAAGGCACTTCCGTCAGCCAAAACATGATGCCAAAAGCAGCCAATTAGGACTGCAACGGACATGCTGGGACATGCTGCTTCTCGTTTTGCCATTTTCGTTCAATTTTTCTCTCCCTTTGCCTATCAAATTATACATAAAAAAAAAGCAGGCTAGTTCAGCTTATTCCATCTACTTTCACATTCCATATTCCATCCTCACCGCCAAATCAGACTCCAATATTCGAATAGAAAGACATGCCAAATTGAACACCTACCTCTAATCCTCCCACTAAAACACCATTTAAGCCACTTTACCCAAAAACAACCAAATCTTGCACCTAATAATCATTTGAGCTGCCGCAGAATCAACATTACCATAGAGCCATAAGAGTTCTACCTATAAAGCGCCAAACTTTTCTTTTAAACTTCAAGAAGACAACAGCAGAACGACAACCCACGATTCAAAAAGCGGCAAAGGACGAAGCTTTGGCCCTTACCTGAGTTGGGAAATAGCGAATCACATTGGCCTGATTGCCTCTCCAGAACGACAGGAAACCGTCCTCCCTCAAGACCCTCCCGAAGCAATCGGCGATGCCGAGGTAGGGCCGCCTCAGGTGACCCCGCTTCACCATCTCCCCCTGATTCTGCAGCAGGAGCTTCACCCTCTCGATGGGAGCGGCGGCGCTCTTCGATATCACGGCGGCCACCCCGCCCATCGCGAAATCCATCGAGAACTTCTCCGATGGCCGCGTCATCTATCGACCCCCGAATCCTTCCCTCAGGAAATTCCTCCGGCTATGCGGACATGGCACGCGGGGGCGGGGACGGCGAAGGCGGCAGCGGCGGCGGTGGTGGTGGGTGGAGCTTTGGCTTATTGCGGGGAGATATATGAATTGTGGTGGTGGTGATTCGATTCGGACGCGCAATACTACGCACGACCAAATCGAAAACGAAGCTGACGTAACGACGATTGTCGGATCCAATCCGACGTCGTCTGAACGCCCGAAGCTCGGTTAGGTGCCGGCGATCTCGGTTCCGAATCTTGGACCACTTTGCGACGAGACCGTCGAGGGTGGATCCGAATGCCACTAGATTCGTTACATTCAAAGGCTAAAATGACACAGATTCTCTGCAATCAAGTGGCGAACGAGCGTGGTAGATATAGACTAATGTAGGTAATACGCATATCTCGACACGAGCCAGGAAAGTCAAAAACAGCTTCAAAAAGAAGGTCTATTGTTATAGGGATAATTTACATGAATGGTATTTGAAATTTGGTTAACTTTTGGTAAATTTTTAATCAAATTCGTGTACTACATGAAAATATGCAATTCTATCCTTTTATTAATTTAAGTCAATAGAATCTATTGATTTGGCTTCAAATGTGGTAAATTTGAACAGTGGATAAAATGAAAATAGCCTAACGAATGAATTATCTATGTAAGATATTCAACTCAAATTAAGATATAAAAATCCACGTTATCGAATAAGATGGATATTCATGTTTCCAAATTGAACAAATCAAAAGTTATTATATTTTCATTTGAATTTGAATATTTTACATGAATAATCCACATGTAATGTGTTTTTTTATTTTGGTTAATATCCCGAAAAATCCCAAACCGGTACATTTATGATAAATTTACCAAAAACTATCTTTTTTACTACCAAAAACTTTAAACTGGTATATTTTTGACAAATTTACCTTCTGTTAAATTTCGTTAAATTTTACCACCAAAATATTAAGTTAAATAACACATGACAATTGACTAGTATACCAATTTGGGATTTTACGCTGTGTTTGTCACAGTTTACAATTTTTGTGATTTTTTTGTGGTATTAATCCAATTTAGCCGAGGGTATATTTGTCAAAAATTTATCAGTTTTGGGTTTTTTATGGTCGAATAAATTAATTTAGGGTAACCAGTTTAAGGTTTTTTTATAGTCAGTTAGGGTAAATTTGTCACAGGTGTACATGTTTAGAGTTTTTCATGGTAAAAAAAAAAATAGTTTTGGGTAAATTTGTCACATGTGTACCAATTTGGAGTTTTTCAGAATATTAACCCTTTTTTTAGAGGTCCACTGTTCAAACATAGTGGACTAGAAACTAAATTAGTAAATTCCATTAACTTGAATCCATGAAATGACAACATTGTACATTTTCATATAATATAATGACTATATTAAATCATGCATTAAAAGTTCAAGAACTGCATTGAACTAATTAAAAAGTTCGATGACAACATTACATATTAAATTAAAGCTCGTGAACCCTTTGTATCATTTTTTTTCGTTATATGGACACTCTCGTGATGCGAATATGAATACAAACAAGTGTGTGCCTTTAAAGATGGTCTTGGGTCTCGACTCAAAAAAGGAAAGATGGTCGAGAGAATATGCGAGCATGGTAATCGACATTCCAATGTAGAGCGATAATGACAAGTAAACTTGTCCGAAGATCTTGGAGGACTTTCATTCGCACGAACACGAGGATAACGATAACACGAAGGCACAAAGCAGAAGACAAACAATCTCGGGAACGGTCAAAACGGTGTCAAAATAGAAGATATGGATAAGTAGGGGTGTTCAAAATACCCGAGAACCGCCCGGACCGCCCGGAACTGGTGGTTCTTGAGGAACAGTCCGGCTTCCTTGCCCACTTATGGGAACCGATGGGTCGATCCTGATCCAATTCCATTAAATGGTGGATCCGCCCGCCCGCCCACCCGACGGGACCGAAACCTTTTTAATATTAAAATAAATTTACTAAAAAAACCCTAAATCTCATCTCACTCCCTTCTAGGGGTGTGCAAAATACCTAGGAACCGCCTAGACCGTATTTGTAAATTCGCTACGTTTACTTCTCCCGCCATCCGCATCTCCACATACTTAGATTTGGTTTTTCTTTCTTTAGCTTGCTTTGATGTCACGTAGTCATTTTAAGTTGAAAACCAAACTGTTTCTCATCAAAATCAGTTCCATGGATCCACCCGGAATTAGACCGGACCGGCGGTGCGGTTCCCGGGTGGATCCATGCAACAAACGGGTGGATCCCGATTCTAATTTTTCGGAACCGGTCCTTAGCGGGCGGTTCCCGATTCTAGGTCGGGAACCGCCCGCCCAGACCATGCACACCCCTATGGATAAGAAACGAGACACTGACGTAATTCAAATGGCATGCAAGACTAAGGTGGCATTTATTTCAGGGAAAGTGTTTTTTAGAAATTGATTTTCCGGACTTTCATCCATTTTTTTTCATTAGAAAACTTTCACCCGTTCGCTTTGCAAAAATTCACTAGTCAACCAAAAAAAATTTCGGTCAATAAAAATATTCGTGTATAAATTTAGGAAAGTAAATTCCTAAATTTGAAAGAGGAGAAAACACTTTCTAGAATTACTCATTTTAATTTTTTTAATTTTCAATTTTTCTTTTTCTTTTTACTATTTTTTTCCTTCTTTTTTTTATTTCTCCCCTAGCCAGTCTCTGAGTCTAGGCGACAGTTGGCGACCAATCACAAGCACAGGCCGATGAGACACAACCTCACTAGATCCTAGTGAGGTCGAGCTTGCAAGTGAGAGGTCAAGGCTCACTAGGCTCTGGTGAGCTCGACCTCGCCAACAAGAGGTCGAGGCTTGTCAAGATCTAGCAAGCTCAAGCCTTGTTTCAAGCTCAAGGCCTGCGAGCTCGAAGCTCGCCGGTGGGCGTCGCCAGTTGGAAGCGGCGGAGGAAGGAGGAAAACAAAAAGGAAGAGAAGAAAAAAAGAAAATAATTAAAAATGATTTAAAAAAAAAAAAAAAAAAACAGGAAAATAAAAGTAATTAAAATTTTAAATTTTTTTAAAATAGAAATTATTTAAGAAAATCGACTTTTTTCCTAAGATAAAATCATGAGATTAAAATCATTTTCCAATAAGATTAAAACATAAAAAAAAAAAACATTTTTGATTATATACTACCAAACAAAAGAAAACTAACTGTATTCCTCTATTATTGAGTTATTCACGAAACCAACGTACCCTAAATGCTAAGTTTCACAAAGTGAAGCAACTCGAACTTGTCTTATAATTAGGCTTGACACCAATTGATTTATGTCTTTCTCTCTTGCCTCCATTATGAGCAAATCAATGGCATTTTCCAATTAATGCACAAACGACTCTTAAATTGGAATTAATCGACTTTGTTATCATCATCACTTCGTGTGATTTTTAGATTAATCTAATTTCTGCATGTAATTTAGACCAACGCTGCTAATATGTCCTCAGGATTTTTCGAGCTTTAACAAATGCACAACATCGAAACAGTTTATGACATTCAATGGAAGACATGATGCCAAAAAGTCCGATCCTTGTTTGTCGAACAATCTCGAGTTTTAGTGAAGGGGTAGTTCATAATTGTAACAAGAATCGATGGAGACAATAAAAACTCCATCTCGCATACGGACATTTGCTTTAATTATGGACCAATGCATGCTCTGGAATTGAAGACACAATTTGGATGATTCGACAATAACCTTAGCCACTTCTTTAGCATCATTTTCGGGTATGTTAAGATTAAATATTAATTTCGCGCCGTGTTACAACAGCTCAAGTTTAGGAGTAAACGATTGCGCATGTAATTAGGTACACGAGAGCAAGTAACAGCAAGCAATTCGTTCATAAAGACAAACTTTATCGTATTGGGTTCTCCTCAAATTGCTCATCCTAGATAATCAAACAAACCAATATGTCTTTATAAATAAATCAAGAAAAGATAAAAAGCAAAACCCTAGATGGAAGAACTCAACCGTTTATCCTTGTAATCTACTCTTGCCTTTTTTTTTCAATTGGACATGAACCGTTAAAACCCTAATTCCAAAAGAAAGCAACCTTAGTTTGCTAGAAAAGAGGGGAGCCGGGAAACGAAAAAAAAACTAGTACAGCAGATGCACTGGCTGTGAAAAGAAAAAAGGACTTTGTTGAATCAAAACTATATCGATAATTAAAGTGCTCTACACTATTTCCAATTATATGCATCGAAAAACTTTTTTTTTTATGCGTCTAATTAGGAGTCATATACATTGCCACGCCAATCGGATCTCCCCAGGCTGAATTCCAAGCTGGGAGTATTCATATTGAAGCCCGATCTCGTACAATCTCTCTGCTGACCCATATACTCCACCTGAATACATTTATGAAAAACTATGTCATGTTATGGAAATTTAATTTCGATGGCTGTTTAAATGGATTAGCCAAACTATAGAATAAGATAATAAGATCACAGTTTGTGGAATCATTTGTTCAAGCTCTCTCTATTCTTATATACTTAACTTATGTCGGATTTGTTTACAAACCAAGAAACAACTTGAACGTAGATATACATGAATCAACTTGTTTAGACATTCCAGCAGACTTGTGCATTTGATTTGCGGAACGGATAAAAATCAAGCCTTTTTTGGCTCAAACACGATTTGAGATTTGTCTCATATAAGCCAGCAATGTGTTGCATTCTTGTGCCTAGCATGGACAGTGAAACAAATGCATTGGTGACATCTTCATCTTGACAAGACCATAAAAGAACCCAAATATCGATGCTTAAATGCATGAGGTATGTATAGTTATTTTGTGTAGTGATCTATCCTCAAATACGTTACGCAGCTATCAGTACAGTAAACATTATTATGTTAAAAGAGTAAGGTGCTGGCAAGAGCATCTAGTAACATATCATGAGGACACGCATCGACAAAGGATCTATACAGTGTCTCATGATTCACGTGTACTTACTTAAACAGAATATGGTTTGTCTCGAATTTTCATATTTTAACTTGAACTTTTGCGACAGACAGCAGCTCGCATGTCACTCTCATGCCGTTGTAGTGTTATTTCACTATTAAGTAATGAGAATTTCTTAAGAAAGCTTTTTTCATAGCTAGAGAACCTTACCATTCAGCTGTCAAAATTTACGGAAAAAAAAAGGATCAACTTTGTGACTTGTGTTTGGGAGCAGTTCATTTGTCTAAGCATACCTATATTTTCATTGCCTCACCTGGTTTCTTTATACAACTGGTCTGTTGCAAAAGAAAATTTACTGTCTAAATCATTCTTTTAAATTAATATAATCAGAAGATCATGCGATAATATAATTAACCTACTTTTCATAGAGGAGACAAATAAAACATACGGACATCTTGCATGTCAGCCAAAGATGAAGGTCACTCCAAAATTCTCCTATCTATACACACGCTTGTCTTGCCTTTATCTGATCAAAGGAGACTAGACAATGATGTAAACTTACATGAGGGCACGACAAGATTACTCTCGGTCTTTCACATGCTCCATATCTTAGTATATCATTAATTTATGCATATGATCGACATATATATGTATAAATATTATTTATAAATATATATTTGAGCGTCCAGGATTCTAACCTCAGAGTTATGATGAGATGAAATAGTTTCTGGCCTTGCTGTCCCATCGACATCTCTAGAATTAGTGCTGTGTGGCCATTCTCCTTTACTGCAAAAACATCGTCCGTAACAAGCTCCGTCAGTTATCTTTACATCAGTTTTTCGCATATATATTTCAACTACCTTAACTACAATCAAACCATGTGGACCTCAAAATAACATGACCCAGAAGTAATCTTTGAGACCAGATAAAACAATGGCACCCATATGCTTTTCATCTGTGGCAATTATGATCTAATGCATGCATAGCAACATTCTTCTTGTTATATCCAAGTCCCAACATCCCATAAATGAGCGATTATTATATACGACGTACAAACAAATTAGAAGTAACAAGTTTCCTAAAAACAAACGGCAAAGTTTACTTTTTTCAAATTTTTGTAAGATTAGAGGATTACAAAGATACATACATCTTGAGAAACAATTTAGAACTCTTATGTCTTTGTGATAGACTCTGGACAGTCGAATTTCATTTTGAAAATACCACAGAAGTCGCACAAAGGTGATGAAACAACTTTCTTCAGAAACTAATGAATATCATAATCAGCTAACTCCTCCAAGTTTCAAAAGATCCCCAATAATTTAATTTAAAAGAGAGAGAGAGAGAGAGAGAGAGAGAGAGAGAGAGAGAGAGAGAGAGAGAGAGAGAAAGATTTACATAAACAGATTTGGTAATTGACTTAGGAATAGCTCCATTGACTAATGTATAAGTTGTAACGAGAATGTATTGACTAATTGCTTAATGTCCCGAGAAAACTATTCAGCATTTGAGTGGTTTTCAAGGTGCTGTCACATGCATGTCCCCTCGTACATTATATTATTTAGGAGGATCTTGGACCAGAGAAACAGTTGACTTGGAGGATTTTTTTTTTTTTTGGTCATAGACTTGGAGGTTAAAGAACTTGTTCCCTGAACGATAGGGGAATCCAAGACTACAGATCTAGGAATGTGTCAATTGATGTGAATTGCTAAATGGTTCCGTGAAAAGGAGAAAACATAACAATGACAATTTTGCATTCACACCAGCCACACTAATTATATATAGATCCAATACTTTAATAATGCCTATTGACTCTTCATTGTTTTGGCATAAGTTGGATACATTATAAAGTAATCATCTAGTTGAATCCATGCATAAAAATCTCTTGGCAATGGTGTGGTGACGGGAGAGAAGGAACTCGGAACGAATCCTAGTCAACAGTGCCAGTAGGGCTTTAACGATAAGCGTATTATCTAAAGCCAAAGTTAATGGAAAAAGAGGCGGTTACTATATCTTCGAACATATTTTGAGATTTCCAGAGAGAAGTGACAGCCAAAGGCGGTCCATTTTTCATCTGCGTGTATAATGTGTGGGTGTTAAGCTGAAGTGCATGGTTGAATCGCAATACCTATATATGCGAATCGTCATGTAGCCTCGGTATCTCCTCTTTGTCAATAATGAGCATAAAATCGAGTTGGTTTGATCTACTCTCAATCCATATTTATAGACATCTCATCTCATCTTGAAAGTTTTGAGGATACATACTAGAATTAGATATTGAAAGATAGATGAGGAATAACTACTACAATGAGGCCGAATAACAAATTGTGTGTGGTCACATGAATACTTTAAACGCCACAACAATTCAGTATCTTTAGCATGAAGGATGGCTGAAGGTTTTTGGACGATGGAAATTAACTAAAGACTATATTGCAGCTCTATCATCACTTTGGATGGCATTGCAGGAGAATGAAGAGAAAAGCCAAACAGTTTGTGAAACTATGTGATGGATATGCTTTTCTTTTACTGCATGCGTTTTGTTTTATTATTATTCATGCATGATTTAATAAAGTTCCTTTAGTTCTGAGAACAAGTCAATATACATTAAAACAAGAAAGAGTGGAAAAAAGGAAAGCTAGGTGAAAAGCCAAAAACAAAGCTGTGTCAGCACTTTCAAGTTAAAGAAAAGACATTTCATCCAAACGAAAAAAAGAAAAGAAAAAGAAACTTCAGAAAAGGGTATTGAGTTGATTTATTTCACATCAGAAGTATCAAATGCAGACATGCATATTCAGAAAATGTGATGTTTTCATACCCAAAAAGAAAAAAGGAGAGAAATAAAGTATGATAGTTCTCCATTACCTTGAACTGTTAGTCCACATGTTATGTCCAGTGGAAACACTTAGATTAGAACCATCTGCTCTCTGGTTTCCATTTTGCTGGAATGTTTTTAATGGGGGCAGAAAGTCTTCATCAGCAGATCCATCTGATTTCCACTCCAAAAATTAAAAAGCAAAAAAAAGGAGGAACACAAGAATAGAGAAGAAAGTGCTTGGGCATGTTGCATGTGTGCATGTTTGAACATATATGATCTTCGGGGTGAAAGTGCATGTGACTAAAAATACGCGAGAGAGAGAAAGAGTCTCCTAAAATTTTCAGACGATTGATGATGAAGGCAAAAAATAAAGGAGCTATTTAATTAATTAATTAAACCTATACAGTAGCTTAAGACAAGGTAAGACACTACTTAATGTTTACCTGAGGAAGCAGCTGCTTTGTCAGTACTCTTAACAGTCCTATACATCTGAAAGGAGCAAAACAAGACAAAGAAAATGAACAGAGGATGTATAAAAGCAAAAAAAAAAATTGACCAAGAATAGAGCAAAAGATAATGAAAAAAAGTCCACCTTTTATTTTATTTTTTCCTTTATTAAAAGAAGGGAGCTATATAAAAATAACAAAAAAGAAACCCCACTCCTAGTCAAGGAAAATCAAATCAGACGCTTCTACTTTCTGGATTTTTCCCGGGTTTGTTTATTAACCACGAGGTTGATGTTTGGTAAGGTCAGTAATGGCTTGTATTATTGAGAAATGATGGCTACTTTTTCTTCTCTCTCTCTAAAAAGCAGTTTCTGTCCTGTGTATCAGAAAGACCCGAGAGAGAGAGAGAGAGAGAGAGAGAGTCTCCCAACTGTTCATTCACTGCACGTTCATCGACTCCCGTGCCAGTGGGAGAGATGCAGTCCTTAGAAACGCTTACAGAGCGGGAGAGAGAGATTGAGAGAGAGAGAGAGAGAGAGAGATGAATAACTGATATTTTTGGGTTCTTTTTGTTTCTTATTTAGGGGATTGTTTGATGCTTTGGTCTCTTCTTCAACATCACCTTATCATTCTGCAATTTTTCTTGAAGAAATTTTAGCAGACGAGTGTGACTATGTGGGTAATGAAGAAATGCAGCAATATATAATACCTGTAAGTGGCTCTTCACATGAGCTAGTGTTAGGTCCTTCACATCCATAAGCTCCAACACTGATTTTGGTGTAGCCCCTAAGAAAATTAAAAAAATTGACCAAAAGCAAAACATGCCCAACAATTACGCTCTCAGAACTTGTCTTTCAATCAGACAGCCTCGTTAAAAAATGAGGGGAGAGAGAGAGAGAGAGAGCGGGAAAGAGAGTTTACTCTCATGGCCGCCAAGAAGCTCGACGGCATGAACAAAGCGGGCATGGAGAGAGCTAGTCCAACGCATCCTCGGAGCCCTCATGTTCCTCTTGCTGCTCTGCAACTTGGGTACGAACCTGAATCTCGAGACCAATCCGTTCGATTCGCCCGACGATCCATACTGGTGGTGCTGATGCAGGTACTGCATCATCATCTGCCTCGACTTGAAATTGTTGTTCAGATTATCCATCGTTATCCCGTTGAATCTCGAACCGCCTCCGCCGCCGGAATTCAACACGTACATGGGCTCAAAATAATTGCTCGGACTACTAGAACTATTGTTCATGCTCATCATGATGTTGCTCGGCCGAGGGAAGTTGTAAGATAACTTTGGATTATTGTCCCTCGTTGTCATCACATCTCTGGGGAAATCGCGATCTGCCTGCAGAGGGAACTGGAAAGAATTGTTGCAAGCGCCTGTGTTGTACACGGGAATGCCCTTGATCGGTCGAAGCTTGTCCGAGACACCGAGGAGCGACATCCCGCTGCTTATGTGGCCGAGACTTCCATTGCCAATTGCATGCCTCCTCTTGAAATAATCTTCCACCTGATGATCACCATTGTGGGCGTCCATCATGCTCCTCCGCCACGGGCTCTCGGCCTCTAAGGGGTTGCTCGCAGCCACGGCGGCGGCGGGTAAATTCGATAGGGAGAGCCGGGTGTCCGCGGCAGCATCAGCCTTGAGAACGGAACTGTCGCTGTGGGACTTTAGGGCATAATGATAGTCGTCATCGTCCTCGGCGCCTCTCCGCCAAATGTCGAAGCTCGAGTTCGAGTCCCCCTCGTTGTTTCCACCGCCGCAGATCGAGGGAGGGGCACTGTTCGGGGGGCTTATGTGGAGTGAAAGATCAGGGAAGGAGCTCTCTTCTTCCATCTGGACACCGACTTAGAGCTCACAGAGGGATCAAAAGTATGAGCTAGGAATATCTCTTCTTTTCGAGCTTTCTCCCGGTCTTCTGAAGAAAGAAAGATAAGGGTCACTTTGTGCTCCCTCACACAGCTCAAAACTAGGGGTGGAAAAGAAGAGGAAGTTGTTTTGTGCCTATTAATTTCGAAAACCTGGGTCCTTTTTTCTTTCTCTTTTTTGGGTTTCTCTACTTCTTGGGAATAGAAGAACAGCGATGTTTGTTTTTCTTTTTTGTGGGTGGGTTTGAGATAGTTGCAGATTACTGGAAAGAGATGGTGTATGATGAGCTTGAAAAGGTTATAGCTGTGAGAAAGAGAGAGAGAGAGAGGTCCAAAAGAGAGCTAAATGAAAAAGAAAGACTTTTGGAGAGAGAGAGAGATGGGAAATATTTGGAAAGGATTGAAAAAGAGGGAGGATTTGAGGGGGGAACTGTGAGTTTTCCTGCTGCCTCGAGAGTATATATAAGAAAACGACACTGCAACCAAGGAAGCTTGGCCCCCCCTCCCCTTCCCCCTCTCCCTCTCTCTCTCTCTCTCTCTCTCTCTCTCTCTCTCTCTCTGCAGTAGTCAAAACAGCGTAAGGTTAGGCAACTGGGCATCCCTCTCCCTCCGCAGAAGACGGGTTGACAGTAAAAATAGCAAATGCTCCGACCTCACCTAGATATTCACATGGTAATACGTATAAAGAAGGGGCGTTTTGATATATTTTTAGATCGTTCTTTGATAACCTTTGAAGCATTTGGTGGTAGTGGTACGATATTTTGTGTTTGGAATGCAATAAATTGCACCAGGGTACGGAGTTCTTAGGACAATATATCGGCCCATTCGAGGAAGCCGATTAAGATACGCAAAACATATCCCTATAATATATATGCAACCCAATTTTTGTCACATCATGACTTATATAAAATCGCTTGTGTGACTTTGCCATGGGGAGATTATCGAATCAAAGCTCAAATACAAGTATATTAACATATGTTATCGGAATCATCTTCACTAAAAAAGCTTATGCAATTGAGCTATAACCAACTACAGATTCTCGTTGTTATATAGTGTAGAATCGATTCTTGCCGACTGCTACACCTTTGTAATCACCCTGGATTAGCTTGTGTGATGGTGCACGAAACCTAGAAATGCATTGAGCATTTTGAAAATCGGTGAGGACCAGCTAATTCAATCGGTAACTAGTTTAGTTCTTTCGAGTTTTGGCTATTTTAAATCGGTTCAACCAATTATCTCTTGTGAAAACTTATTCAATTTGGAGTGCGAGATCTTGAAGAAAAAATGACTACAATATCATGGTTTCTCCCCTCAGATCCGCGATGCTAATCTACCGCAAGATTCCGCCCTTGAGATTTTCATTAACTAACAAAATGGTGGGGACTCATGCATTTAACTTGGTTATTTGTCGAGACACGTAATAGAAATCTAATAATATAGTCATAGATAGAGTTAAAAAATATCTCAAATCTGAGCTTGTTAACATTTTTTCTGAGCCCACTTTCACTAAAAACTTAAGTCATTGACTTTTGAGCCGACTTAATACACCATTTGCTCCATATTTTATCAAGTATTTTATTGGAGGCTCCTCTTGCACATTAACAAAATCAATAATTAGAGACGCGCGAAATAGACAACATTTCCCTGTTAAATCAAATTTTCAATCTCAAAATAAGGAACTTAATGCATTTGTGCCACATCTCAAATTATTCCGTCTTGCTCTTATCAGTATTCAATTTTTTTTTTAAATAATGCTAATTATCTAAAGTTTATTAACAAAATCGGTATACTACGTGATATGCTAGACTTTTGATGAGTATTGAGTATACATCGATTACTTCTCGAATTGAATGCTCACTTGCAGTTTGCAAATTACTTAGTAGACTGCCACATCTTAGCAATTAGCGTACGGAATTTGACGCGAGTAATATTAATTGTAGTAAGAATGGGCTAAAAGTTTGGTGCGTTTAGTAACAATGCCAGATTGTAAGTGGATGTTCTGATGAACAGGGTATTCCCAATCAAAGCCAAGACACATCACTCATTATACTTCATACCATTTCTGTACATCCATGTTCGTATACCAAAATATACATATATATTTACTTAATATACCTGGTAATGTTACTCTTTTATGTTTTTTTTTCTGATTATTGGTATGTTATTAAGGTAACTTGGAGCATTCGATCACTATTCTAATGCTTTAGTCAAAAATTAGGGTTCTTGGGTCTCCACTCCAATAACAATAAGGAAAGCTCATCCTCCCTCTGTGACAAAGAGAGGTAATAGGTTCAATCAAATTTCTTGCTTATTAATATCTCATTGACATATGGGATCCTGGGACACATGTCAGGAGAGTTGACATGGCCATCACGAGGACAAGCAATGTAACATCTTCGGTGAAGGTACAATTATTTTCTAGGGAAAATGAATAGAAAAGTAATAGGGTTGGGTGTGATTGTCACCAGATATTGATTTCTCAATGGACCCATTGACCTAAATGTGTGTATGAGAGAGAGAGAGAGAGAGAGAGAGAGAGAGAGAGAGAGAGAGAGAGAGAGAGAGAGAGAGAGAGAGAGCTTAAAGGTTTGTTTGTTTGCTTGCATACGGTGACCATTGCTCCCAAAGGAAACCCTAATTCCATCACATACCTTTGTAAGTTTCTAATATATTCCTTATCATTCTCCCAAATATTCCCCTTCTAAATCCTTCAACAAACATTGTCTAACATTGATATATTCGTTTCATTAATTGTTGTCTCATCCCCACATGACCCTCCCTCTGCACCCCCATTGACTATCAAAACCCTAGAATAGTTTCTTTATTTCGTTCTTGTTCTTCTTTCAAAATTCTAGGGTAAATCAAACCATAAACTAATCACAAAGACAAAAGAAACCCCTCTCGTTCTCTTCTGCCGATCTTTTGTTGTTTTCCTGAACTGCATTAAATGCACAGACTTGAATATGTACCTCGAGTTCAACCCAAGTCTTGGTGTCACATCTAGAAATTTCAAACGAAATAAAAATTGGAGACTCGACGATAGAGAGAGAGAGAGAGAGAGAGAGAGAGGGATTGAACATGCTTATACCTTTCTTTTTCTTCCTTTCATCCGAATTGCAAGGTCCCAAGCAGACACCTTAATTGCTAGAAGCCTAGAAGGTAGTGAAAACGCCTCTCCCTCCAACCCATTCCTACTGAAGATTCTTTTAACTCATTAATTGCTGCTTGTGTTCTTTCTTTTCCCTCGCATCTCGGACCAAGAGAAAAATATCGGTTCGGTGTTGTTTTTTTGTTTGATCTTGATCACATAAAACAATTGCATCGTTTTGAAGTATTTCGATGTAGGATAAGTTATTGGGGGCATCATTGTTCTTAATAGATGTTGGCTTTGTGAGGATGTACCATGTTCATATTGTCTTTACTACGAGGTCACAAGCACAAATCATATCATGAACAGACCACTCGTAAATTCGTGCCTTAGGCATTCGTTGCATTGTCTAAAGAAATTTCCAAACTTCTAGCACACTTGTAAGGATTGCCATAATGAGCCTATATCTACATGTCCACTGAGTAGACATGACTCAAACTCGATATTTTGCAAATTTCCTTCGATCTCGATCCGCCAACTTTTTCGCCCAAGGTGTGCAAAAGGAAATCAAGTAATTAAAAACTTGTTAAGCTAGTATTATTCGCTGTATGAACAAAAAGGAAGATGATATTTATCTGAAAATATAAGAAATAGATAATTTATTCTATATTAGAAAGGATAAGATAGTTAAGAGTCTATAAAAAAAAAGAACGGAGAGCGAATTTTGGTAAATTTACCTTCTTTTTTACGATGAATCATTCCTTTTCCTCTGCTTAATTTTTTTACGCATGGAATTCAAACAAACTACAAGTTCCTGTCACCATGAACCGATATGGGAATAGAATTGAATTTCGCCGGCATGTTCACTACAATTACGGGAGGTAACGTGCTCAGCTCCCCAATTCCATCATTGATAAAATCATGGCCATTCTCAGTAAAAATAATGTGTCTGTGTCAGTTCCTCTTTTCTTTTTGTTTTCTTCTTTTTTTGAGGGTCAAATACATTCGAAGCTGTTGAATAAAAACATTTTAATTTTTTTTTTTAACATGGTAGTTGTAGCTACTGCTAGGGTTTTGAATCTTCCCACGTCGGTCAGCTCAAGCAGAAAACTAGGATTACCTGCAGTGACTTTAATTGCCTGTGTTTCCCTTTTGCCCTTCATTGAATTGCACACCGAATGAGGAGGAGGAGGAAGAAGAAGAAGAAATAAATAAAGCAAGAAAGAAAGAATGGAATTATGGAATAAGAAGAAAAAGAAGGGGTAATAATAGTGACATGACACCTCACTGATTCGGCATCCGTTGAGAGTTTTGTAACATTCAAGCTGCCGCACACTCCTATTTATTGTACTCCACCTTACAAGTCATGTCTCCCGCAAAACTTGCTCCCCTCCCTCTTTTTTCTTGCTGAATAATCTTAGGGTTCCCTTTCGATTAAGGCACTTACGTTCGAAAAGTTATTTGGTGGACCTAATTGACGGACCAATCCGAGACGCCCCGTTTTGAATGGGGTGGATTTTGCTTCTAGATCCAAAGGCCGGCAGCCATACCATACTCGCTGTACTCCAAAAAAGAAAATAAAAATGATGTCGTGAACGAGTGTTCAAGAGATGCTTGTCAACCATCAATCAAGAAGACTCAGCTTTCGATACACTGAACATTGTCTACTTCTCTTGTTATGTGTTATCACTATCTTGAAAATCGAATCATTTCTAATGAGGGACATGGTGAACTGGTACAAATGTCCAGAAACATTTATCATCATGGCCGGCACATAAAAAAAATATATATTTTTTCATCTGTTTTAATTTCTTACAACAAGTGAATTTGTTGCGGTAAAATTATCTAGAGTGTCTTAGAAACATATGTTAATAAGATATTTTATTCATCGCATCATGTGAAAAGATATTTCATTTGATTCATCTCTGTTGAATCCATCAAGAAAGACATCTTCAGCAGATTCTCATCTACTGCCTTGACGTATTGGAAATGCAACAAAAGAGTGATAATTGAAATCTCTTTCGATGCTTGGGGTTCTTATGGTGAGATATGGTTGGGAAATGTTGGGCATTAAACAAGTTGAATTGGGGCGTTTGCTGATATAAGCATATCGGCCGATGTAAACATTTTTTTAATTACAAATAACTTGGTTCGTCCACCAACTTTTTTTATGGAGACAACAAGCAAATGGAATAGCAGTGATTATGACGTTCTAGTGTTTAAACTACCCAATGGGGAATCTTGCTCTTGACCACGAATTTTGTAGTTTATATATTGAGGAAAAAGACGATGATTAGTGTGAAAAATGTGGCTTGTTCTTGTGTTGCTTATGTCATTCGAGATCGTAATCCCAAGATAAGACAAATGTTTGATAACAGCTCCTACCAAAAGATTGGAAAAAAAATGTCAATGCTAAAGCTTATGTATACATGGTTCTCATAGGGCTTGTGATCATACCTATGCATATGTGATGTAAAATGTAAAAGGCATGCCAAATATCTTGATTTTACAAAAATAAGGATGATGATAGGCTCCATCACTTTTTTTTTTCTTTGTTGAAACTTTGCAATCATATAGTATTTGCAGCCGACTTTGGACCATACCGAGGATTTCATGAATATTTGCTCTAGCTCGTACAACATTAAAATGCATTGTAATTGTTGAGAGATATGCTAGATGTATATTGGACCAAACGATTTGTCTAATATGGTATTAGGGCACAATTCAAATCCGAAAAACCCCTTGTCTCTTATTATCTTTGAGCCGATTCCTCCCTGATTTCCACTTCATCGTGGCTATGCCTATAATTATGTCCATTCTATATGTCGCGTAGGAGGCTCAACTGACGTGAGGAACGAATATTTAAGAAATGAGCCAAATCTATATATAGGACTAGCTTAATGACAGCTTAGCCTTTTGGAAAAAATTATAAGTAATTACAAGTGCTTAATTCGGCTTATTCAAATTGATGAAAAGGGTACTTTTCAATTGCCCGCCATTGCTAAAAGAATTAATCCATATGCAAGTCAAATACTAAAAGAGAAAAGTATAAGCAAAAAAACGAAATGGCAAAACCATTCCCAACGTAGACACTAAGATTTCACTTGAGAATGAAGGTAGAAATAAACCCGACTCGATGAATTTCCATAGTTCAACAGTGTGTCTACTCCACGAAGAGAGATTGATGATATTACTCCGTTATAATCTGTAAAGAGGAAAATGCAATGACTCATTCACACTCATTCACACTCATTCTCACTCACTCACAAGGATTTATAACCTCCATTACCCCTGAATAAACCTCACAAGAAATAGTTAAGAAAATCTTTTGTCTCTCAATTTCTTGTGATGCTTCTCTAAAAACATATGAATAATTCGAATTCAAACCCACATAAACTTGCCTTAATTCGCCACTTATTTGGGATGTTAGCCATCTGATTTAGGATGCCCAGAATGTGTCATCGCATATTCTAAATTATCTTGCTCACTCCAAATGTCTGGGATCCAATTCAAGCTGTTTTAAATCGAATTGGTTCTAGCTTTTAGTCAAATTCAACGACCACAAAACCGCACTATTGTCAACTCACATAACTCTATCCACCTACCACTTCATTTATAATGTTGAAAGAAAGAAAGGAGGAACATCATATAGCTGGCTGAACCACACCAGTTTGAAAACAGAAGCTATGCAGAAAGTATTAGAAGAGGAACTGTGTGAAAAGCACGCACTCCATGGAATTAGCGCCATCTCTGTAAATACACAAGAGGGCGGAGGACAGGAAGGTAAAAGGAAGACTGGATAAGTCCAACCGAGCAAGGAGCTAGCACAGGAATTGTTCAAAAAAAAAGGAGCTAGCACAGGAACCCCCGTCAGTAAATGAGGGAAGAAATGATTTTGCAATCGATTGCTTTATGATTGAAGGATGAGAGAGAGAGAGAGAGACTTTATCAACAATTCCAAGGCTTTCTTTTTGACACAGGAAAGAAGGGGCTATCGAGGGGGCTACTGATTGATAGCCTCTTGTCTCTCTTTAAGGTGAAATTGCTGTTCTTTCTCCTTTTCCTTTTTTTTTTCTTCTTTTTGGGCTCTTGCCTTTATTTTCCTCCTTTTTTAGTCTTTTTGACTTTTGGGTTCTGCTCCCCTCCCCCTCCCCCTTTTTCCCATTGATCTCTACACCCAATGCCAAAAAAAATTTAAAAAAATTTAAAAAAGTATTTTAAACAAAAAGTAAGGAAAAGAATGAAAATACACAGGTGTCAGCATCAGTGACTCAAAGGGATGAGTGCAAAGTGCAAAGTGGGGTTGTGAAGGAGCTTTCACGTCAAAACCAAAGATGAGATTTGTGAAACTGAGATGGATGGAGACATTGCCCTGCATGGATTTATTAGGGGACCAGTCCAGTTCTTTGGGGTTCCTCTATGGGTACTCCTACTGTTACTATCTCGCCTATGTCTTGTGCTCCCCATTTTGACTCAGTGACTAGCCCTTCTCCTCTTCCTCCTCCTCCTCCTCCTTCTGTTCACCGATGTTGAGTTTAGTCCTAGACGAAAGGCGCATGTCTTAAACCTAGGTAGTAAAGGACATGGGGTGAGCCTAGCTCCGATTTAGTCTAATGGATTATATGAGTTATTCGGTCCATGTGCAAACCTACATGCATTCAAGTATCAAAGTTTAGTTTTCAATAATGAGGTGGGGCGAGACGTGATGATTTGGATTATTGACTTGCCAATAGCGGACTCTCCTGCTCAAAATACTACACAAAAGATAAAGAAGGCCCTTGAATTTTGTAATAAGATGAACTCCTGAATGCTTAAATCCTCAATTATCTATTGTCTATCTTTGAGTGTATGTAACAAAGAGAGACCAATACCTTTCAGAGCACCCTTGGCATTGTTTGTTTGAGCTTTGGGAAATTATCAAAAAAATTCTAAATCTATTGCAATTATATTAATTCAATCATAAACTTTTTTTTTTTACCAATTCAATTCATTCAGCCAATTTTGATTAGCCGACACTAACATGGACACTAGTCAGTGTCAGCTAATTGATCAACGCTTAACGTGACAATTTTTTAATAAAATATTATTTTTTCACTAATATTTATTTTTCTTTTTCTTTTTCATTTTCCTTTTCCTCGCCAACCACTGTGGGGAAAAGAAGTCAAATGGGGAAGAAGAGAAAAAACAAAAGGAAAAACAAAAAATTAAAAAAAATAAAAAAATTAATTAAAAAATGTGAAAAAAAATTATTATTTAAAAATTGCTTGATCAGCATTGATCAAACGGCCGGTGTCCAGTTAACATTGGCCAACCAAAATTAGTTGGACAAATTGAATTGACACAATTGCAAAAAAAAAAAAAAAAAAAAAAAAAAAAAAAATTGAATTAGCTAAAAGAAAAAAAAAATTATGACTGAATTAGAACAATTACAATAAGAATGCGATAGAGAAAAAGAGGCCAACTCTAGTGGTTTCAAGCTATCGGGAAGAACCTTAAATTCGCTAGGGCCTATCGATCAGGCTTGTGGTATTTTATTGTCGAATTGAAACGTTAATGGTTGATTGTCACTATCTTCCAATAATATAAGTAGGGGAGGGTCGACTATAACCAATGCCGACAAAGAAATTCAATGTCTCTCTCGTCCTTTCTTTCTTTCTTTCTTTCTTTCAATCGTGCTGATGAAGAGGTGGAGAGAATGATTCATTCGCGTGGGACTATGACAATACAGTTCTCGACTCTGTCCGGATTCCCTCTGTACCATGATCTGGATCATAAACATGATCCACATGGGTATAGGGTCAACACCATTTCGGGTCAGCAACCTGGGTCACACACACATCTGTTCTGGCTTTGGGAGTTGGGAGTTGGGAGCTTTGTCATGGGCCTTTCATGCAAGCCCACAATATCCTTTTGGGCCATCGTTTCTGGGCCTACCTGTCACCGAGCCCGTTAATCACGCCGCCTTGCCTTTCGGTTCTCTGGACACTACTGATGCCTTCATCGGCGCTTCAACGACTCTTTTAGCAGGGGCGCGCATTTGGCTACCAGGTAAAGGAACTCTCGATTTCCAGAACGACTCCGACCACGATGATTCCGCAAAGCGTGCTTAAGCGGGTCGCTGTCGGGTCACTCGTTTGAACGCGAATCGGGACTCGAAGATGATGACGAAGCAAACCTGCACGTCGTCGCGACCTTAGTTTGGATGGACTGGTGTAGTTAATTCCAAACGGACATGGACTTCTGTTCCAAGAGACGCAGACGAACGGACAAACAAAGAGATAAATTCGAAAGGATACTCCACTTCTTATTAAGGGTGCGTTTGGTTGGACTTTTGGGGAAAGTCTTTGGGAAAATGCAAAGAACTTTGAGGTTAAGGAGTTTTCTAAAATACAAATTGCGTTTGGTAAATTTAATCTAAAAGTCCCTTGTAAAATACCTTTAAGTAAAATGGTGTTTGGAAAAATTTACATTTACAAAGGACTTTTATAAAATAAAAAATTAAAAAGAAAAAATAAATGGTTGGCCGGCAAAGGGTAGGGGCTGCCAACAATCGAAATTGTCGCCGGCGGCCGAGGTCTCAAGTTGCAAGACCTCACGCGGCCGCCGGAGACCACAAGTCCTCCTTCATCTGCTGCTCCATCCACCGCCGTCAAGTCTCACCCCTGCCCCCGCCTCACTGACGCCGCCCTCACCGTCGTCGTCGTCGCTTGCGGGAATGCCTTCCTCTCCCTCAACCTCTCCGGACTCAGACGACCCAAATCTGGTTCGCCGGAGGTCGGGCGACCCAAATCTAGGTCGCGGCCACTCAGACGACCCAGATCTGGGTCTCGATGACTCAGGCGACCCAGAGTCGGAGGTCGCACGACCTCACCACGATCGAGATCCGGGTCGCCGGAGGTTATGCGAACTCGCCACGACTCCCGGGTCACCGAGGTCATGCCACTGGCCGGCGACGGTTGCCGTGACCACACCGGCCTCACGCCGACCTCCGTCGAGCCCGTCGTCGAGCACGTCGTCAGCCCCTCGCAATCTCGCTCGCCAATCTCAACGAAGAAGAAGGTGAACAATTACGAGGGCAAAACCGGAAAAATGAAATGTTAGTAAGGATATTTATGGAAGAAAATTGATCACTTATTGGCCTCTCAAGATTCTCGAGAAGGCTGAATGCCCAAGGCAGCCTCCTACCTGCCTTGGGCTTTCAGCCTTCCAAAGGCTTGCTTTGCCTCAATCATCTTTGCAAATAATTTCCCAAACACCAAATTTTAGCCCAAAGGGCTTTGAGTGCCCAAAGTGGCTTGGCAAAGCCACTCCCAAACGCACCCTAAGTTTATTGGGCTTTGTCCACATGAACTTTGGCTCAGATGCACATTAGTGAGCCTTCCTCACTTATGCCCAGTGTACTTGTAAAGCAAAATGAGCCCAAAAACCGCATAACCGTTTCCCTAAATTTTGATTCAATTTTTAGACTACGTTTGGAGCTTTTCCAAAGGGTTTTGGATGCCGAAAACCCTTGTTGAAAATATTGGAATGTTTGGCAAGTTTTCCAATTTTTCAGCTGAATGCTGATCTTGGGAAAGCTGAAAGCCTAATACTAAAACTAGTTTTCTTCTTCTAAAACTACCTTCACCAATTCCTTAATTTTTCAGTTCTGCCCCTCGTTACTATTCATCTTTTTTTAGCAAGGGCAGACAGCAAGGTCACATGATGATTAACTTGGTTGCATGTTCTCAAGCCTCATCACTCAGGTTGTGCGACCTCAAGCCTCGTCACTTGGGGTCGCGTGACCCTTAGCGACGATCCTCTAGGGTGGCGTAACCCCAACAACCAAACCTGAGGTCACACAACCCCAATTGACAACTCGGGCCGCAACGCCCATGATCGCACCACCCTTGCTGAGGGTCACACACCCTTGGGCGGTAGCCACCAGCACCAAATCTGGCTCTCTAGTGGCCTTAGCCCATCGCCAAAAGGTTTATTTTTTTAATAAAAAGGAAAAATTAGACCCAACAACCCTTTGCAAATTTTTTTTACCAAATACTGCAAAGTAGCTTTGCAAATGATTTTTTATCATACGCAATTTGTATTTCCCCAAGGTTCATTTGCAAAGCCGAACCAAATCCACCCTTAATCTATTCAACGTGATCTATGAACTATTAATAAGTGTTCAGTTTAGTCTATAAGCTATATGAAAAAATCCAATCTCATCATTCCATTAAATACAAATTAACAAAATTTAATGATGTGACTGCCCATACATTAAGTTTGAATGGTAGACAACAACAAAAAGTTATATGTGAATTGTCTGAGTAAGGTATTTATCATAAATCATGATATAATTATTCACGTCATCAAATGGTGAACATGTTAACACCTTGATTTGTTTTTTTTTTTCCTTTTTTCAAGTAGATGGATAAGAAGATGGGCCTATGGCTTATCATTTTTTATTATCCAACCCAACATATAATAATTTATATTATCGAATTATGTCCGATTTTTTGTTTGAGTAAATTGAAGACCGTATTGAACACTTACTAAGTGTTTAGGGATCACATTGATCAAATTAAAAGTCTAGGGATGATGCTGCATATTGAGCCAAAATTCTCGAACTGTTTGTACAATTTTCCCCTTCTTTTATTTTTAAGATGTTGCATTTGCATAATCGAGTTGATCCATTTTTAGAAATTCTCTAAACTGAAACATCGCTTGTTAAGCTCGAGCAACTTGTGGAAATGACCCCTTTAACTCAATACATAGACCACTTATAATGCACCCTCCTCTTGATGTATATTAAAAAAAAAAAGTTTAGGAAAAAGGAAAAAAAGTAGAGGTAGACGACGTAAAGAAAACTGAAAAATTAAAAAAATAATAATTTTAATATCATTTATTTGAAGTTGGCACATATATGCTTGTCTTGTTGGCCATTGTCATTGGCCACCAATAGATGGCAGCATTTTTTATTTTATTATTGGACAACAATGATAATAAACCAATAGGAGTCACTTGCTATTATAATTTAGTAAAAGAACTATTTCTTGACATTTATTATTTCCAAGCTCATTAAAAAACTTTCCTAAAAATTATCGCTAGTATCACTTACAAAAATTAATAAAAAATATATATATTTTCACAGTTCACGAAAATATTTAAGTGTAAATCATTTTTTATAATAAAAATAATTTTCATTAATTAATTACTTTAAACGATATAAATAATTATTTTATAAAAATACTTTCCAAAATTTGTTGTTTTTCTCAAAATAAAGGGTGCTTTATAAATTAGGTATTTTCCTGTTCAAAAAAAAAATTAGGTATTTTCAGTTTAACCTTTTTCTTTTATTTCTTCTTCTTCTTTTTTTGGGGACAACCACTTGGATTTTAATTGGCAATTTTGTGAAGACAGCCCACCGTTTCCCAGAGCGGAGTGGACCCCTGGTACGGATCTTGCCTCAGCATATTCCATTATCCGATATCTGAAATTCCATTTGATTCCACGGCATATTCGCATTATTCTCTTTTTGTTGATAATGCCAGCACCCCCTTTCTTTCTTTTTCTCTTTTTTCAAAAATGCCACGGTAAATAAAAAAAATTATGTAAATTTTATTTTCTATATCAAATGCCCACTTCTAACCCCCACATCCTAAATTTTCTCTCGGATGTCTTTTTCTTTTTTAAATTTATCTAAGTAAAGCTGAAGGACTAGGGAGCATTTGCTTCCTTCCGATAAATTCCTGCCGCGGATTTACCAATTCATTTACGAAAATAATGAGCTGAAGATGGAAATGACAAGAAAAGGCAAGTTCCTTTGTTATCTTATCCCGTCAAAAAAAAAAAAAAAAACTGAGGAGGTACTACAAAATTTGGTAATATTCTTTCTTCGGATCGATGTTAAATTTAAATAAGTCTATCTACAGCACATTACTAATGATAAGGAAAGGTTTTTGGCAAAATAGTATTTTTAGATATATCAAATTAAGATAGTGAGTCCAAATCAGTAACGAAACTCAAGATGACGCTTAAGTGAGATTGAAAAATAAGTCATTTCGAGGTAGGTATCCAATGTAGACTTCAATACCGCCTTACCGACATGAGCATTTTGATGATTTTCGTCGACAGAAAACTTTAATTGGAATTTATGTAGACATCGCTCATTCAATAGTGCCTAAATGTTAAAATAAAATAATGAACAGTGAGTGCCAAAACGCGGCGAAATATGATTGGCGGGGGCGATTTTAATTTTTTATATTTTTTGTCATAGATAATGGATGTTTTATTTTATTTTTTTGGGGGGTATGAATGGATGTTTTAGTTTGACTGTTAGGTTTTTTTTGGGGCCCAAAAAAACTCACTGGTTAATGATGGGTGTTTGGTTATCTCCCACACATAAATTTGACTAATCCGGGGAAAGAAAAAGAAAAATGGGAGAAAATTTATATACATGGGGCCAGATTTTTTTTTGTTCTATAAAGAGCCATTCCCTTTCCAATAATGTCGAAGAAACACCCAAAAAGAAATTATAAAAAGGGGGTCGTTTTCAATTTGGAGAGACAGAGAGAGAAGGGAGAGAGCACTTGCTTATATTCAACGTTGTTGGATCTTCTTCTTCTTCCTTCTTTCTTTTTCTTCTTCTTCCTTCTCTCTGGTTTGAGCCTTTTCCTTTTCCTTTTCCTTTCATACATAGATAAGAAACTAGCCTTAGAGAGAGAGAGAGAGAGAGAGAGAGAGAGAGATGGGTGGTGATCTCTGCAACAGAAGAAGCATGGCTCATGCGGGTGGCGTTGGGGTTGTGCTGGTGCTGGCGCTGGCGTTGGCGTCGGTTCATGCAGAGCTCCAGAGGTTCGAGCAGGCCGTCAAGCCCGACGGATCGCTCAGCTTCCTGGTGGTGGGCGACTGGGGACGGCGCGGGGATTACAACCAATCTCGAGTCGCTCGCCAGGTAAGAAAACCACCATCTCTCTCTCTCTCTCTTTCTCTCTCTCGGTGCAACTTGGTCAGATGATGGAAGTCGGTGTCTACGTTCTTTTTCCTACTGAAACAAGGAAAAAGGTTCGATCTTTCCTTGAGTTCTCCAGAACATGGCTTCTGGGTTTATGCCTAGATCATCATAGCCTCACTTTTTCATCACCTTTTTTAGTTTTTTTTTTCCCAATGGAAGAGAGTGGTTCCCATCTCTCTCTCCCTCTCTCTCTCTCTCTCTCTCTCATTGAAAGACCAACTGCAAATTCAGTTTAATATTATTTTTGCCCTGCTTCATTTGGTAACGCCCAATAAATTTGCCGGTTGTTGCACTCCACGATCACGTCCCATCTCTTGACTTTTGGAGGACAAAACACGACGGTTTTTCTTTTTTTCTTTTCCTTTTTGGCAAAGTTGGGTTACAGCCCAATGACAGGTCATTACTCTTACATTGAAATACCATATATTAAAAATACATTTTTTGATGTGATTTTTATGGTTTGGTGCAGATGGGGAGGATTGGGGAGAAACTGGACATAGACTTCGTTGTATCGACGGGAGACAATTTCTATGACAATGGCTTGACTGGTGCACTTGACCATGCTTTTGAAGAGTCATTCACCAACATCTACACTGCCAAAAGCTTGCAGAAACAGTGGTACAGCGGTGAGTTTCAGCACCACCTCCTCTGTATCAAGATGTTCAATTTAATTTTAATTATTCTCTTGTTGTTGACATTATGATTTTTTTTTTTTTGGGGGGATTTCCTCTTGCAGTGCTGGGGAACCACGATTACAGAGGAGATGCAGAGGCACAGATGAGCCCTGTCCTGAGAAGAATTGATAGGAGGTGGCTCTGTTTGAGGTCTTTCATTGTCAATGCAGGTTGATTTCATATGCTTCGTGACCTTCTTTTGTTCTTCAGTATGACCTAGCTTCAGCTTGGCTTTGTTTCGTGCAATTCTGTTTCATGCAATGAACACATTCATGAATTTAGAACCTTGATGATTTGCTTCTTTTGATTCACCCAGAATTGGTCGAGATCTTCTTCTTGGACACCACCCCCTTTGTCAAATCCTACTTCACCGATTCCGAGGGACATACCTACGATTGGCGCGGCATTAAATCGCGCAAGTCTTACATCGCAAACCTACTTAAGGTAATCGATCAGGACAAGCTTCTTTAAGATCATGTAATCAATTTATTCAGAGCTCATCGGATAGCTAAGCCAGTACTCGTTGACATTTGCGGCATCTCTTGAGTCTCGATTTGATCCGTTTGTGCAGGATGTGGAATCCGCGCTGAAGGCATCAACCGCAAAGTGGAAGATTGTTGTCGGCCACCATGCCATCCGAAGCATAAGTCACCACGGCGATACTCAAGAGCTCATCAAGCATCTCCTCCCGATTCTTCGGGTAAATCAAAGTTCCAAAGCAGCTTTATCTTTTCGCTAATCAAGCAATAGAAGGGTTTTCTGCTGCTTAAATTCAATCTAAAGCTTCAAATTTGTTCCTGAATTTCAGGCGAACAGCGTCGACTTCTATGTGAACGGCCACGACCATTGCCTCCAACGCATCGGGGACACCGAAAGGTAATCAACATACAATCAAAGTTCACCGTGCAAAGATGTGCACGACAAATTGGTAGCTGATGGTAGATTCTCTTTCCTTTGTGCAGCCCGATACAATTCCTAACAAGCGGAGCAGGGTCGAAAGCATGGAGGGGTGACGTCAAAGAGACTAACAAAGGCAACGTTAGCTTCTTCTACGACGGGCAAGGGTTCATGTCGGTGCGCTTGACTCAGTCCAACGCGGAGATCGTCTTCTACGATGTCTTTGGCGAGGTCTTGCACATGTGGAACGCACCGGAGCAGCATCGTTCTGCCATCTAGAGAGATAACCCATTTGAGGGATCATTCCTTGCAGGAAACATTGGCAAAGATTGAAGAAATTTGAAGGAATTGAAGGGGAGAAATTTGTTTAGTAGCTCTCACAGGGAAGCACATGAGCTAGCAATTAGCATTGTAGTTGGAGACCAGAGATGGGTTAGGATTGGGTGGCAAGGTGCTGGCCAATTTTTTGATTTTGTACAGGGTTTAGTGACATCTCTTTTTTGATGTAATCTTGAGCAAAGTCTCGATTGGAGGCACCATCATGTATTAGTATGAGCGCTAATGTGCCTTATCTAGTGAAAAGCTTTGGGGTGATTTGATTAGCGGAGGTTACGCAATGTCGGAAAATTAAATTGAATATTTGGCTAGAAAAAAAAATGCCAATTTGATTTGTGTGGTGAAAGCTGAAGCAAATAACGAATGACACAAATGGAAATTCACTATCGATCCACTTGCATGGAAATATAATGCATGTCAACAATTTGCATCCATCGACCCTACATGAGATGTATTCGATCTAACAGTTCCGTGTTCAAGCACTCGTGCACTGACAGGCCGATGATCTTCCATAGCACGATTGGATGAAATTAACCGGGATTTGAATTGAACCCGATACGTGCTGCAATGTTCTGTTTGTTAGATTCATCTCGTCGACGCGTCAGCAAGTGCAATTTCGTGAGCCCCGTGACCGCAAGGAACCTTCCTTAGCTTCTTCCTTGGGCAGCTCGGTTTTGAACTTTCTTGGCTGATTCGACCTAATACGATCCAAAACGTCGTACATTCCGAATGCAACAAGATGAAGTTTCCTCGAAACTCAACGATGAGAGAGAGAGAGAGAGACAGACGCCATTCATTTGAACACATACAGACGCCATGTTGCGGTTCCTTGTACCGTCGTCTTCATGCAAGAGCTACTGGCTTTGTATTTTGCTTCGTTTGCATGCTGTTTGGCAAGACTGTCCTTTCCTGATACTAGAGCTCCTTTCTTAACTTCCAAACGACACAATTTGTCACGATGTCCCAGAACAAACATCAAATGTTCTCCTAAGAAAAATGAGAATTAAGCTTTGAACAAATTGCATAATCGGAAGTGATGGAGATAAGTAATGACAAATCAAAGAAAATAGGTGGTGCTACTGCAACTGCAAAAGTAGGCTTGTGGCTGTGTATCGGTTTCACTCGGAGATAGTCGGGCTGAGTTGCCCCCCTCGGAGGCGTGACACTCTGCTTATTGCTTTTTACGGTAGGTGCTCACAATCGATGTCGAGTTGCATTTGACAGATTCACCTTCTTAGTGCTTCCTATTTCTTGTTAAACTTGATAAAAAAAATTGGGGCTCGTTCCATTTATCTCAAAGTAGCCAAGATCAAGAGACCTAAAAGGTGCTACCAGAAGCAACTTTCATCAATGCATCAAAGTCAATTATATCGCCAAACAGGCGCGCTTGAAAGTTCACCTGTTTTAGCCTTTCAGGTCCCAACAACCGAATTCCGCCGCAGAAACTTCAGTGAGATCCCTGGGCACCAAGTCAACATTCACTTATTTGGTAGTAACGAACATTTAAACCTTCGGTATTGCATTGGTAAGCAACCACCACCAAAATGATAGCCTTTTTCATGAAAATAACAAACGAAGCCCCTCCATTCGCCCACAAAAGGTCTCTCCAGGAGGTAGAAATGCATAGAAGGCGGGGTCAAGGCAGAAGAGGCAGGTAGACATTGTTAATTAGGATTTCTTTTTAAGCCTCCTCTACTCAAGGCTTGATGACGCAGCCGACACCCACAAGCACGAGAGAGAGAGAGAGAGAGAGATGTCGAGGAGGTTCTATTCCTCTGCGGAACAAAATTGCAGGCCAACAATGTAGACATTTACAGAGAAGTAGATAGCTTAACTAAAGCATCCAACTAATTCGTCCGCATGCCTTAGTTGTATGCAGCGTTATCCATCTTCTAACAAGTCGAGGAGGTCCCAAGCATTGACAAACTCAATGACGTGAAAGTCCTACTATGATGGACAAGGCTTGAGATCAATGCAACTTACTAAAACTTACCTAATATTCATGTTTCGTAGCATTTACGGCAAGATAGATGTCATCTAAATTTCTCCATACTTGCTCGGTCATTATGAATTGCTCACTAGCCAAGTTCCTCCAGTATAAGTGAAACGGTTCGTATGTCCAACTTGGCAAACTAACTTACAAAACAAAAATGCAAACCACAGACCAGGAGACACCTCTTCCGCTAATAATCTCAAACATCTAGCAGGGTAAAGGGACCATCCCACAAATATTAAATATCAAGAGAGAGAAAAAATTCCTCTTCCCATTATTTAACTCGGTGAAAGAGTTTCTATCAGCATGAGACAGAGTGATAAACTCGTGATCACACATTAAATTATGGCACTTGGTGTTTTAGCAGACACGTATAACAAAGTAGCTAGTGATCAATCTACCAGGCAAGAGTTCAGTATATGATATGGATGCATTATTCATGGAAACGCACATGAATGTCAGCAAGTGGTCACTGAACACTGACAGAATTTCTCTGTCATTAGTAAACAATGACAAAAAACAAGGGGGTAGATACCATCTTTGCAAAGTTTAGTAGACAATAACTTTTGCGTATCCTTCAAGTACCATGTTGGAGCCTTCAATGCAGCTTATACCTGCTTTGGCCTAAAAACTAACACTCCAACACATGTCATCTCATCACACTGCTCAACCAAATATATAGATAAACTGGACATACCTATGGAATATTGCTGGTTAATTAATACTCAGCAAGTTTATTTCAACGACAAAGTCATCACAAATGTGCAAGTTATTCTCCTCCTAAGCTATCCGAAGTGGACATTGATTTTTCCCCCTGGACTTTGAATTTCTTTGGCTTCTCAATCACCAGCAAAATAATTGATCATCAACTTAAGATGCATATGAAGACCACTTCCTATAACATATTTGAGGATCAAAGGAGAAGGTAGTTTCCAAAGAGATGACCAGATGAGTGATTGCATTAGTACCAAATTTGACTCTCCTCCATCCTTAGCAAGAACAGTCCCATGCATATGTACAGACAAGTAGCAGAAGCTAAAGCCAGATCTACCACCGATGTGTTACTCTTTTGTCCAAGATAGCCAGTTGTGCAACCTCATCAGCTTTGGCCTAGCACAATCACCAGCAAACATGCTTCAATTCATCACAAAATGATATCTAGAATCAACAAAGCTCTCAACATCCCAAAGGAAAGAACCAAAAGTTACAGCTTCCAGGACAAGTCTCTTCAAACAACCAAAGCTGATCTTGATATGCTCATCCCTCGAAGAATCTACTGTACCCTCAGGTGTTATAACAATCTCGGGTCTTCCAAACAAGGCCTCTGTGTGCTTCTCAATGATGCTCACAGCTTCTTTCGATCTAATTGTTGCATATCTTTGAAGTGTCTCTCCATCAAAAGACATCACATAGGTGCGCAACCTGGAGGGTTTTATTCCACTACCAAAACCCCCAGGGCTCACACCGCCAGACCATGATGAAGCTTCAGGATGGGACTGCACCGTCTGGAAAGTATCATCTCCAGTGTCTGGCTTTCTGTCTTCTCCAACAACTTGCTGAACATTATTAACCTCATCATCATCAGACGCACTAGGGAGAATTTTCATTGTTTTCTCAAGCTGAAATCTCTGGTCAACCCGCTTGAGGAAATACCCATACATCACCGATGCTGCATAGACTTGTCCAACCCTGAGTTTGCTTATCTGGGCAACGGAATTATTATCACCCATGCGATTCCCCAAAATGAGAGCCAGATGATTTTGGATCATCTCATAGGCTTCGGGAGAGTGAAGCTGCTCAAGCATCTCTTCTTGAATAGGCCAACCGTCAACTCGACCTGAAGGTTCTGAAGAAGAATTTATGGATGGAATCAAGGATACATTTGCATCCATGAATTTTTGCACCACCAATGCATACAAAATCTCTTCCAGAGCCTTTCTCCTTTCATTAGCCTTTACTTCAGCAATTCTCCTGATGGACCAAAATAATATATACATTATTAGCATTTGAAAAGATTTTCATGCCTTACCTGAATACATCGAGAGTAATGTTCTTCTAACCTGTACAAAACCAGCTCTGTGCCAGAAGCATTAGGTTCTTCCTTTTTTGTCTCAGCATCACGGTCGGTCTGGAGCTGTTCAAGCTGCTGCTCAACTGCAGCAGGCACAAGATGTGGATGGCTCACTAAGATCTCCGATAGAAACTGCCCAATGGGTGATTCCAGCTTAAGCGGTGCAATAGGAGCACTAGAATCCGCCGATTCAAAAGAAGCCGATGCTCTAACCATACATCTCCTGCTTCCCACTGGCACTCTCCTATGACCTGCCCTTGAGCGAAGACTAGAAGTGTAATGCTGCCACCATACATCACTCGATCAATGAAATGAACAAGTCAAAATACCGACACATCATATTATAACCACAATAAGTGTTCAGACAGCACGAGTTTGCAAAAGGAAAACACTATCAGACAACGAACTTCAAAGCATAAATATCCTTTCTGTAACATCAGCTCTTTCCAGCTAATAGTGAAACAACTGGAATTGTCGGCATCCACAACACATGAGTTAAATATCCCACTAACTTAAAGAAGCAATAAGCTGGCAGCAGAGAAACCAGAAGCTTGAGGTAACAATCTTGACAAAGCTCCATCCACAATTCCAATACAGATCATGAACATTCATTTCCAAATGGAGCTATGTAGACAAATATAAACTCGAAGTTTCCCCGAGCCACTTGATAAGTATACTGCAGGATAGAAGCAATAAAATTCGAAAGCTTGAACATGACAACGTAACCAAACAGGCCCCGAGCTTTTCCCCCAGAAATATTCCTCCAGCACCCATTTTACTGAATTTTTTTTCCCTCGTATCTAAGACACCGCTTCACAAACCCCAGCTAAAAAACATGTACAGCCGCCCCCTAAAAGAGGACGCAAGGGAACACGAGCCAAAAGACATTACCAAACATCTGACCTGTTTGAAAAAAGTTCACGAAGAAACCAAAACCGTAGAATCGAATAAATTAGAGATCCGGACATTTCATGCGACCAGCAGAACTCTCAGAATCGCAAGCCATATCCATCGACCGGGTTCAAACGAATTCGAAAGAGACAGACACGGAACCGGCGAGGGAAAAAAGGATATACCTTCGACGGGGCAGGCGGTCCGGCGCCGAACCGCACGAAGCCAGGCCCGTCGGCCGCCAAGACGGCCGATCTAGACGCGCACGGCGACGGCCTCAACGCGCCGACCGTCGACGACCGGAACGCTGTCGCTGCGGCCGATTCCATGTTAACCTCGGCTCCTGCGAAACCCCCAAAAAAAAAAAAAAAAAAAAAAAAACTCAAATCAAAAAGGGTAAGAAAAAAAAAAAAAAACCCGAAGTCATCGCATCGCCGCGACGACGGCGGAGGCGATCGATCGTACCTCCTCGCGAGACCGATCGGGCGGAGACGGGACCGGCGGGGGATCCGCGGCGGAGCGGCAGCGGGCGTAGACCCTCGCGAGTGGCGGCGACGCGCGGGGGCGGTTGGTGACGGGAGCGAGTGCGGGGTGGAGAGGATGCGGAGGTATCTGGACGGCGAGGGATTCGGGCGACGTGGGCTGTTTTAATAAGAGCGTTATATCTGTGGGCGAATTAGCATGGTTTGTTTATATATAGCGTTCGTGCTTGTGGATGGGGCGATGCGCGTTGCCACGTGACCGGTCCATCGTGCCCTTGGGGTTTCCGTTTAATTACCAGAATGGCTTTCTCTCCCCACGTTTTTTTTCTTCTAATATTTTTGGTTTTTATGATGTCCTCCTCTCCATTTTTATTTTGTAGGTGAGTAATTCCTATAGAGAAAATAGTGTATTGATATGGAAAGTCGAGCTATCAAAATGGGTTATAGACCAATTTCTTAATTTATTTATGATGAGCCAAGTCGTTTGATGAGTTATTTATATTCAATAAATGGATTTGTAACTTACTCTCTTCTTGTTCTTTTTTGCCCTTGTTCAATATCACCCTCACTTATGACACCCTCTTCACTCAGTTTGGAAATGAGTTTTTCGTAAATTGAGTTGAATATAGAAGTGTTTTGATAATATGAATATGGTCAAATATGGTCTTGGTATTAGTCATTATTCCAAAAAAAATGTGTAAAAAAAAAATAAATGAATTTATTTTGGTTCGAACCATATTCAACCTGACTCAAACCCGACCAAACCCACCAATTTTGTCGGTTTATCATAAAGTAATTGCTAATTGAGAGGTAGAGGTGCAAGTATGAACGGGTGAAAAAAAGATTAGTTTTTAACATCCTGATCATTTCAATCGGGAAGCCACACCTGTCGTTGTAAATTGGAATTGTCCTTAATTTTTTTGGTTTATTGATCACAAGTGCTGAAAAACATATTGAGTTAAATTTAGAAAGTCTGCTAATATATTAAAACTATGACGTCAGAAGCATAGACTATCAATCATAAGAAATACTTTTAAAAATAGTGAATTATGACAAATAGTTTTTTTGTTTGTTGATACTTATGAAAAATAGTTTGAAAATGATTGTATTTAAGGTGGAAAAAATGAAATATGACAGAAATTATCTGTAATTTTTTGTTTTTTTGTTTTAATTTGTTTGATATGATATTCGAACTTTGATCAAATGTTCAACATGTTACTTGAATTTAAAAAAAAAATCATATAGTACATGGACTATATTAAGCATAAATCAATAGTTTAGGCATTATATTGAACAAATTAAACTTTTATAGATAACAGTGTTATTAAGACAAAGTTTATGGATCATGTTACATAAATTAAAAATTTATGAATAATATTACATATTTGATTAAAATTCATAGATCATTTGCGTTATTAAAAAAATCATAAATTCTGTTTCTTTTATAAGAAACATAAATATATATCGATGTTGGGAGGAGCTTGTGGGTAATTTAAGCACGGGCGAGAGATCTCTTCCCGGGTGCAGCGTAAGGACGGCCCGGACCACTGTTCTGGAGATTTCTGGGCTTGTGCGGAGAAAGGGGCCCACTCGCCATTTCACTCGTTGACGTTCACATAATCGTCGAGGAACTCGTGGTTCATAACTCGACATGATTCGTCCCTCGAACCCACGAGGTTTGTAAGCGCAATAAGGCAGAGATTCCGTGTTCGAATTACGGCGACGTATAATCACTATAATATCCGGATAATTTCATAATGTTGTGGAAAATGTGATTCATCGCGAGTGAATGAGAAGGTATGCGCACATTCGATGACAGTCGAGGTGAAATTCATGAGTTCCATAATGTGTATCTCACGAATGAGGGTCAAAAAAAAAATTTGATTGGGTTGAGTCCAAATTCGAGGTTGACGCATCCGATGGCAAGTGGAGTGTGCCCATATGTGGCCTTCATATGATTTTGTCCCTGATTTTTAATCATATGCCGACAATCCGTGAAAGGTATTTTTATTATTATCCATAGTATCAAAATTTGATGTGACATGGAACCAAGATTCCAAATCAATTTCTCTCGTTGAAATGGGAAAAGGAATAATAATTGATTTTCACATATTGTAATCTCATGGAGTTGAGTCAAGCTACTTTCAAGTAGCTCGGCCTTGGTATGAGAAACAATAGAGTTCAACATCCTAACTTTACCACCGGCCACGGTGGCTCCACTGGCTAAGACTCTGTTGATCCTCAACAAAGAGGTGAATGATTCAAAACCTGGGAGTGCGCAGGTGTATTAAGTGTGACTCGGGGGTGGTGGGTCCTCCCGCTAAGTGTCACCCAGGGGTTTTCTGCGCATGCATTTCTGGCCATGTTCGATTCCCCAAAGAAAAAAAAAAAAAAAAAAAAAAAAAAAAACATCCTAACTTCACTACCAGCCGCGGTGGCTCCACTGGATAAGGCCCTGCTGATATTCAGCTCAGAGGTGAAGGGTTCAAAACCCAGGGAATGCGCTAGGTGTATTAAATGTGAGTCAGAGGTGGTGAGTCGGCTTCACTTACTGCAAGTCGGTTTTCTCCAAAGACAAAAAAAAAAAAAATCCTAACTTCAACTTGAGTTCGAGCTCACTAATACTAAGCTCGACAATTTCATGAGTTTAATCGAATTTCTATTATTTCTTTACATAAATATTTTATATATACAAAAAAATGACGTGAAAATCATTAAATTCACATGATATATTTGCATATACATAGCTGTGGGACAAGTAGCCGAGCTCATTAAGCTTGAGGGAATGCTTGAGTTCATATATGATTATATTATAATCTAGTCGAACTTGAGTCAAGCTTGAGTATTTGGGAGCTCCATTCGAGTCAAGAATTGTTGGAACCTTGTTTGTAAAACAAACAAAAGCACACTGTCCCGCTAGGAAAGGTTGGGAGTGTGCGAGCTAATATTTAAGTATGACCGTCTTCTAACATTACAATTGAAAACAATAGGCTAAGTTGCTTGATCTTACAATACCTACCTTGGGTGTGCGAATAATTAAGTGCACTTTGCACCTTCGGGATCATGATTGGCACCAATTCTTGTTTGTTATGGTTATTAAGTGCTCTGCAATATTTGAAAAGTTATGTTTCTTCGAACATAACTACTTAATCTCTGAAATAACATATCCGTTCAAATACATTTATTTTGTTTAGATTTGGTGTACAATCACAATGGAATATAGAATAAAAGCGAGAATAAGAAATCACAATAAAATATAAATAAAAGCGAGAAAAATAAATAATGTAATTTCCAATAAAACATGGGCTTAGAGTATAAGGTTACATCTGGTTGTTTGAATTTTTAATCAGGAAGGATAGGATAGAATATGAAATTTAAGAATTTTACTACATCTTATTCACTGTTTGGTGAATCGCAATGCTAAAGATAGGTATATTTATATTTTATCATGTCAATTGTTTCGCATAAATGATATATTGGTGTAAATAAACCTAAAAAGTGCATAAATAGAGACAGTAAGAATCTCTTATGATACTCTTGCCGACTTCATTTTCATTAACTTTTTTTTCCTCTCTTTTTTCAATTATTTTCTTTTTTTATTTCCTTTTCCTTTCCATCATTCTCTAATAAAATTTTATTAAATAGTAAAAAATACCAAAATATCTAAAATGTGTAATAATTATAAAACCTAAATATATATTTATATATTAAATTCATATTGGAAGATGGAAATAAATTTGAATATATAAATAAAAAAACTAATACATAAAAATTAGTTTGTTTATATTTTTTGTTATTTTGAATTTTATATATTAGAGTTCAAATTATTTCTATTCAAATATTATTTAAATTTTGTTAATTTAAGAAATTTGTTATTCAAGAAAAATAAACTTTCCTATAATAGATGTTATAAGTCATATCCACTTTTATCATACCTCTCTATAATATAATTTTATCATGGCTATATTCCTTTTATATCAATTTTATCATGTATTGAGTAGGTACCAAACATATGATACAATAAATTTTATTTTATTCTGAATTTTATCCCGATTGCCAAACATAATCTAAAAATTCTCTACTAGCTTGGGGTGCTGTTGCATGCCTTTCTTGCGACTCTCGTGCCTTCTTGTTGATGAGCAGTATGAGCCACATGCCAATATATTAGCTATTATGTATTTAACATTTATGTTCGATAGTTTTAACTTCCATTTTTTCATTTCTTCCTAAATATATATGTTCCTTTTCAATTATTTCTTTTCTTTTTTCTGCAAAGTTATTCTCGCTCTTAAGACTTTCATTTTTGGTAATTTTCTCTAGACTATCATCCAGCCATTTTTGGTAATTTTCATTTCTTTCTAAATATGTACGTTCCTTTTCAATTATTTCTTCTTCTTTTTTTCTGCAAAGTTATTCTCACTCTTAAGACTTTCATTTTTGGTAATTTTCTCTAGAGTATGATCGAGGCATTGACAAAAGATCAAGAGTCCGGCTGCTACCAAGACGAGCCGCTCCCTAAAAACTAAATATATATTTATATATTAAATTCATATTGGAAGATGGAAATAAATTTGAATATATAAATAAAAATACTAATACATAAAAATTAATTTGTTTATATTTTGTTGTTATTTTGAATTTTATATATTAGAGTTCATATATTATTTATATTCAAATTTTATTTAAATTTTTATTAATTTAAGAAGTTTGTTATTCCAAAAAATAAACTTTCCTATAATAGATATTATAAGTCCTATCCACTTTTATCATACCTCTATTTTATCATAACTATATTTCTCTTATATCAATTTCATCTCGTATTGAGTGGGTACCTAACATAGAATACGATAAATTTTATTTTATTTTGAATTTTATCTCGATTGTCAAATATAACCTAAAAGTTCTCTGCTAGCTTGGGGCACTACCCTTGTGACTCCCATGCCTTTCTTGCGACTCCCATTCCTTCTCGTTAACGAGCAGTATGAGCCACATGCCAATATATTAGCTATTATGTATTTAACATTTATGTTCGAAAGTTTCAACTTCCATTTTCATTTCTTTCTAAATGTATACCTTCCTTTTCAGTTATTTCTTCTTTTTTTTCCCAAAGTTACTCTCACTCTTAAGACTTTCTTTTTTTAGTAATTTTCTCTAGACTATCATTGAGCCATTGACAAAAGATCAAAGAGTCCGGCTGCTACCAAGACGAGCCGCTCCCTAAAACATCACACGGCCAGCTTGAGCACGGCATGGCTTGCTCCGTGAATAGGCCAAGCTGCTTCGACACATGGGGGTTCCTATGCTCGGCGATGGCAGTGGCGGCGGCGGCGGCAGCGGCAGCTCCTGCTAGGCCGGCCCATTCGCCGCCCTTCCTGTGGCGGATTTGATCGACCTAGCCCCTTTGGTTTTTGAGCATATAAAGGGAGACGAATAGCACCACCACAATTCCCACGTTGCTGTACTTCTTTTCTTCGGTCTCCAATCGCGTGCCTCAGCAGCCTCTCTCCGCCGCCAGCGGCGACGACAGTTTCAACTTCGACGGCCGTACCCCTTAACGGAGCTAGAGGGTCAACTTCCCCCCGCCGCCGTTAAGTCAGCTCCGTTTACTTTCTCTCTCTTTCTCTCTCTATCCTCAACAACTCTCTCTCTGACTCTTTCTCTCTCTCTCTCTCCTCCAGCTTCGACTTTCAACGCGATCTCCTTCTGCTCCCTCCTCATCATCTTCCTACTGCTGCTACTTTCCTTCTTCAACTTTCTCGAGAAAATCAAACTGAAAATTAAGTAAGAAAAGTCCCCGCGGCTTTCCCTCGCTCCTCCGCCGCGCCACATGGCCTCCGACGCCGAGGACGACCGCGAGACCGCCTGGGAGCAAGCCCTCCGCAAAATGCTCCCCGCCGGCGCGCCGCTCCTCGACGACGACCAGCTCGACTACTCCATCGCGGTCGAGTACGACGGCCCCCGGTGCCCTACGACGTCCCCCGCGTCGATCCCGTCGAGATCGCCGAGCCCGTCTCCGGCGCCCGCTCCCCTCCCCTCCTCCCAGCCGATCTGTCCGCGATCCCCGTCGCCGCCCCGATCGCCCCCAGGATCCTCCCCCGGTTCGGCCGCCCCGGGAACGGCTTCGCCTCCAGGGACTCGCCGGCGGAGAGTCGACGCGCGTCCTCCGCCTCGAGAGCGCGGATGGAGGCGGCGGAGGATGGGGACGGGGCCGGGGACGAGAGCGGGAGCTTGTTCAGCGTGGACGCCGGTGCCCTAGATGCGGCGAATGACGACGAGGCGGCGGCGGGGGGCGAGAATGGGGAGCCGAGGCGCGCCGCGGTGGTGACGTTCACGACGCCGAGGGACTCCGAGTACTCGGAGGAAGACGAGGAGGAAGCGAACGATTTCTCTTCCTCTCCGGTGTCGTCTGCCGCCACCGACTCGCCGGCTGTCGCGAAGAAGACGCCGGGGAAGCGAGGGCGGTGCAGTAGGTGTGGGAAGGGGAACAGATTTAAGGAGAGGGAGGCGTGCTTGGTTTGCGACGCACGGTATTGCGGAAATTGCCTTTTGAAGGCCATGGGATCAATGCCGGAAGGTAGGAAGTGCGTGAGTTGCATTGGGAAGCCGATTGATGAAGCGAAGCGGTCTGGTTTGGGGAAGTGTTCAAGGATTTTGGCGCGGGTGTGTAGTCCACTGGAGGTCACGCAGATAATGAAGGCAGAGAGAGAGTGTGCGGCGAACCAGTTGCGGCCGGAGCAGCTCGTGGTGAATGGGAGGCAGTTGAGGCAAGAGGAACTAGCTGAGATTCTTGGGTGCCCGATTCCGCCGCAGAAATTGAAGCCTGGGAAGTATTGGTATGATAAGGATTTAGGGTTATGGGGAAAGGTAAAAGAAAGCATTTTGCTGATGCACAGCTGATAATTGCATTTCTTTTGAGGTTGTGATTTTATTGCTTGATTATTTTAGTTTCCTGATGTTCTTATATTTGTTTCTCAGGAAGGGGAGAAACCTGACCGGATAATAAGTTCCAAACTTAATGTCGGGGGCAAGCTCCGGGTAAATGCAAGCGATGGGAATACGAAGGTTTATATAAATGGGCGTGAAATTACGAAGGTTGAGCTGAGGGTTTTGAAGGTAACTGTAGAATGCACATTCCTCATATCTTATCGTGAAGATGTCATCATCAAAAGTAAATTAATGGATTAGGGTTTTGTGCTTATGCATTCTCTTAGTGCAGCTTTTTGGAATAATGCTGGTCGATAATGCAATGGAAAATATCTGTTAGCAGAAGATATGCTCTCTGTAGGTTATTTGAGACAAAAGCATGCATTTATGATCTCTGCGTCGTTCGCACCTTCACAGGCATTTACGTGATTATTGTTCTAAAGGTTAGATAAAGTAGGACTACTGGAAAAATTCGTTGCTTTTTAGTTTTTCTGAAAGATTCTATGAATTTATTGTAATGTCTGGCATGGTTTCTTCAAATGTAAATTGTTGGTGGATGTTGTTTCCTCGTCAAGTATGTGTATTGTCAAAGTGACCATTGATTTACTCAGAACTTTGATCCTTGGGAAAAAAGGTGTCATTTGGGCTGGAGTTGGAGAGGGACAAAAGGCACTTGTATTCGTAGTACGAGAGACAAACACACTGGAAAAAGATTAACTGAGAGTTAAGACTGAAAGATTGAAGTTGAGATCAAATCTGGAATATGAACTGTTTGACTTGTATTTTACTTTGGAGAACTGGATGTAGATTCTTTATCTAAGTTTTTTAAATGCGCATCTCTTGTGGTTGCAAATAGTTTGTTAGTACATGATAAGCAAGGTTGCAATATTCACAAAAAGAGGAATAGGGGTGACAGAACAGAGAACGAAGTTCAAAACTGTCTTGACTAAATCGGCTGTAAGGTCACTTAACTTTGTTAAATGGTAAACAATCTTGCCAAAATGATCTGGAAGTTGTTACCCATGGAATTTATCTGGAAACAAAAGTGTTTCCTAATGTTAGTCAGTAAGCCTACCCTGATGTTTCACTTTCCTCAGTTTGCACTAGCAGCTCGGTGTATGAGTGAAGCAAAAGCTTTAATTGCTGGTTGCTATCCCTTTTAGCAACATTGTGGATGATTATTAGCTGCTGGACTAAGTATTCGCATCTCAAATAAAATTATGAAGTATGCAGTGAGCTTTTCTTTGACCAATCAAATGCTGAATGTAGTTTGCCAGCATAAAGCAACCACCTCACCGGATTATATCGGTCTTGTGCGAGTACCTCATCCTCTGGGAAAGATATATGTAATGAAGCTACTTACTACTTACCTACCAGAAGTCATTATAATTGTCCCACAATTGCCCTTGTATTTATTCAGTGAGACGGTGGCTGTTTTTTGGCATTTAGAATCATCTCCGGATAAGGAGTTTTTGGCCTTACCGTCCATATTTTTATGCATCGGCGGATTTGTTCCCACAGAAGTTATCATATCACAGAATCTGTGAGAATCCATGCCGTTGGTCACAACTATATTTGTTCACCAGCACGTATCTCTTCAATTCTGCAGCATAAACCACACTTGACAAGAAAAAATGAGATTTGTGTAGCTTTAAATGATTGAGAAATTTTTGCCTTGGCAATTCACGGGCCGATAGATCAACTGCCTCTTACCTCTTCAACAATATCTTGATTCTACCTCTTGCCCTTAGGTTAGGAGTTAGGCTGATTAATTTTTTCTGGGTGGGGTTATATGGATTCCTTTGACTTGAATTATTTTGCTATGCTGGTGTGCTGCCTTTTGGATCTTGACTTTTCTTTTCACGTCACATTTTATACTGCTCTTTTAGACAGATGTGCTCTGTACTGGGGCATTTTCCTGCTTTATCTCTTTGAACGTGTCGTTAAACATGTGATCTTTTCCTTTTTATTTCAGCTGGCCAATGTGCAGTGTCCTCGTGATACTCATTTTTGGGTTTACGATGATGGTTCTTATGAGGAAGAAGGTCAAAATAATATAAAAGGAAACATATGGGGAAAGGTTCTCTCATTATCTCTAGCAACAAGCTACTCCTACCACCTGTCAAGTTAATTTGGAATATATGTAAATTGATTTTTTATACCTTCAACATTTGTTTTTCGGTAGGCAGGCGTCTACACGTTTCATTTGTTCGCTGTTCTCGTTACCTGTACCACCTGCAAATCCTCATGGGACTAAGGAAGATCCAACGACCTACTCAAGTAGATCGGTGCCGGAATATTTGGAACAGGGAAGAGTTCAGAAACTGCTGTTGTTTGGGATGGAGGGATCAGGAACAAGCACCATCTTTAAGCAGGTATTATTTAAATACGACTATTCTTTACACCAAACGGTGATGATTTTAGCAATGGCACACCATTCTATTAGGTCTCATCTGTCCTCTACATTCAATCACCATTTTGAACCGATATTTTTCACTTTATGTGTATGGTTTTGTTAAAACTATACTTAATAAAGAAAGATTTTCAATTTCAATGCACTGATTGTGCATAACACTGAAAAATACTGTTTTGGTTATGACAAACTTTCTTTATTTGGATGTTTATTTTATACATATTAAAGAAGATTTGGAGAGGATTTGTGTTTTCTCACCATCATATTTTACTTTCAGTGTAACATGACAATCCATTTGCACGGTTATGGCTCTTTGACATTCGGCTCTATTCTTGGAGGATGATCTGTGAATTATTTTTCCCCGGTGACAGGCTAAATTTTTGTATGGGAATAAGTTTACTCCTGACGAGCTGCAAAATATTAAGCTTATGATTCAAAGCAATATGTACAAATATCTCAGCATACTACTTGAAGGCCGAGAACGGTTTGAAGAGGAAGCTTTGATGGAGAAAGAAGATGCTACCAATGAAACCGAAGAGTCTGCATCAGGTATCTAGTGCTGATCTTTTGGCCTCTTCCTGCAGCTACTGCTAAAAGTAATAGGGTATAACTAAGTCAGGACTATTTCTACCTCCTCTCTTTCCTCAGATATTAAGGTCTAGGTTTTTTTTTTTGGTTGAAATATTAAGGTCCAGGTTAGATATGCTTTAGCTTGCAAAGAAGATGCTTTAGTCAAATTTTAATTGTGGAATAAATTTAGGTGAGGAGGGAGTTCATGAAAGCCAGCGATGCATTTACTACATCAACCCGAGGTGTAAACACTTCTCTGACTGGTTACTGGATATCATGGCAACTGGAGACTTGGATGCATTCTTTCCTGCTGCAACACGTGAATACGCACCTATTGTTGATGAGGTCTGGAGAGACCCTGCCATGCAGGAAACATACAAGAGACGGGAGGAGCTAAATTCTCTTCCTGATGTAGCAAAATACTTTTTAGATCGGGTATCTTCATTGCTTACTCCCTGAGCCTCTTAAATACTATCAAATTGTTCATTCGGCCAGGCCTTGGACATTGCTAGCCTCTTGATATAACTTTAACCTATATTGATTTTGTTAGTGAAAGTCTCTCCAGCATTGGGACTACATAAAGTTTAGGGATGTTTAGGGAATTAGGCCAGAAATTATTCATAATAGCTTAAGAGTTAAATTTGATGACTGGCACTAATTTAAGATCCAAATAACTCTCTGGTCATTCAGTGCTTAAAACTTATACAGGAGCATGTATTTATTGAATCATTTTTTATGTTATCTTTAGTGGAGTCAAAGCTCCATTTCCCTGGTGTGCTCATTCATGGTCTGAGGCCCTGCGTCTATCCTAGTATGAAATTCCATAGTTTAGCTTGAACTGACTGACAGTGTAACTTTGATTAATGAACCATACTTCATCATTTCATCTTATAAGGCTGAAACAGAGAGCTTGTTTGAAAATGTCAACCTGCTCTATAGTATGCAGCCAATTCTGTGGGTTGTACATAACTTATAGTTTATGCTCTTAATTGAGTATGCCACAAATTTGGTGGGTTGAACATTACTCATGGTCTATGCTCTTAAGAATATGCACATATCTTTGTTCGTTTAAGATGTCGATTGATGCTGGTATGTGATCTCATGCAGGCCGTTGAGATATCAAGCAACGAGTATGAACCTTCTGAAAAGGATATCTTATATGCTGAAGGGGTCACACCAAGCAACGGACTCACCTTTATTGATTTCTCGTTTGATGATAGAAGTCCCATGTCTGAATTGTACAGTGAAAACTTTGAAGGGCCCCCATCCATGACAAAGTACTTATTGCTAACTTCACGTTTTGCTGCTTAATCTGTTTGTCCTTTTTGATTTGGTGGAAGCTGTCTTACCTCAATCACTGTTCCTATATCAGGTACCAACTGATTCGGGTAAACTCCAAAGGACTTAATGAGGGTTGTAAATGGCTGGAAATGTTTGAAGACGTGAGAGCGGTGATCTTCTGCATCGCATTGAGTGACTATGATCAAATGTGGGCCCAAGGTGCTGGTCCTCCCTGTAACAAAATGATGGCAAGCCGAAATTTATTCGAGAGTCTAGTGATGCACCCTTCATTCAGAGACACTCCTTTCGTGCTCCTTCTGAACAAGTACGATGCTTTTGAAGACAAGATAATCCATTCTCCCTTATCAACTTGTGAATGGTTTACCAATTTCAGCCCCGTAAAGCCCAACCACAATGGTCAGGCACTGGCTCAGCAAGCGTACTTCTTCGTGGCAGTGAAGTTCAAGGAGCTGTATTATTCATTGAGTGGCAGAAAGTTGTTTGTGTGGCAGACCAGAGCTCGGGACCGTAGTTCCGTTGATGAGGCATTCAGATATATAAGAGAGGTGCTTAAATGGGATGAAGAGAAGGATGCCAACATGTACGGGCTTGGGGCAGATGAGTCGTTCTACAGCACAGAAATGAGTTACTCTCCTTATATTAGGCAAGAATAAGCATCGGATCTAATGTGAGTCTGCGACAGAATCTGGTGCAAGTCGCAAACCAATGGAAAGCACAGAGCCGGTTAGCCCTCTGTGATGGACCATGCAAAGTCGTGATGGTTTCTGTCTTTGCAAACAGAGTGCCAAGTGAAAGAAGAGGTATGCGATTTTGCCGCTCCGAAGAGAAACTGATGACTGAGCCGCTTGCCTGAAAGGCGGATCGACGAGTGATTTATACATGGGAGTTGCATACTGACGAGCAAGTTGTATTTTTGGGTGATGTGTTCGAATTTGTATAGCATTTATTTCCCGGCGTGAATAAAGCCAGCGTAGATGGTTGTCGTGAGATTTTGATGTAAATGTTTGGTGAATTGAGTGTTAGCGGTAGAAAACAATTTCGATTTGGCCCCTCCCAACTCAGGTTGGTCATCTGTAACATCTGCACGATAACTTTTGACGTTGAGAGGGCGTCTGATTTTTATTTTTTTTTTAAATCTCCAAACAAAGATTGTTTTCCGGTTACAAGATAAAGGCCTTGTTTGGTTCAACATTGTGAAGGGGCTTTGGGGCTCTAAAGGGGTTTGGGCAAATGTAAGTAGTGTTTGATTCAATTTTTTGAGAACTTTGGGGATATGCAATTGCATCTCCAAGGGGCTTCAAAGGCCTTTTGGGGAATGGAGGGGTAGAGGTCCATTGGGAACTTTGCATTTTCGGAATGCAAGTTGTGCTGTTCATCACTGTTCATGCGGCCGGTGGAGAAGCCGATCGGAGGCCGACGACTGCCGGCCAAGGGTCGCATGCGTCGGCGACCACCGCCTGAGGGTCGCTCGACCCTAGCGATCGTCATGAACCTCAGGCAAGTTGCTTGGGTTGCGCGACCTCAAGAGGCTGCCCGGGTCGCCCGACCTCGGGAGGCCGTCGCCTGGGGTCGCTCGACCTCGGCGACCATCCGAGGGCCAAATCCGACCATCTAGCTGCCAAATTCGACGGTCTGGCCACCGGATTCGGCGGTCTAGTGGCTGAACTTCAAAAAAAAAAAAACAAATATATTTATGCTTTTCTAATTTAATAAAAGTTAATTATAAATGTAAATTTTACCAAACGGTATTTTGGCAAAAGTTGTTTTTCAATCCAAATTTTACTAAACGGTATTTTCATTTCGGAAAATCTCCGTCACTCAAATGTGATACCATTGAATAGACCTAGACTTTAAACAAGGGAGGACGAAGTCAATTTCCTGCAAGTATGTTTTCCCACAGTTGGGTGAACCTCTCATTTAAACCCTTCAAGAACAGCCTTTTAGCTGGGAAACCATTCTGCCCTTTAGTTTAGAGTCTAGAGATACCCAATTATAATCAGGATGGTAACATTTTTAACTATCCGAGCTGCATTTCTTAGAGTATCCTACTAGGCTGGAGAAGAAGAATGAGTTTAGAAAGCCATGAGAGAATTTCACAAAGCACTATGCAAAAATGCATTACCCAAAAGGCGAACCAAACGGGCCCAAAGATGGTGGTCGCTTTCCCTCGATCGAGAAAGATCCACTTGATTCGAAAGCTTTTCCCGTGTCCCGGGTGCTCGTCTTATGTGCACTTTTCTTGAGGCTTTTAAGCATACGTCGACATCGGTGGAATATGTTATTCTCTGACCTTGTCGTGGGAAACGCATGTTGAGGGGGTCAAATGACGGAAGACGTGTTTTTAAGTTGGCCATGCACAAAGGGAGGCGATTGAATTAGCCAGCAATTGCAGAGAATAGCCCAAGAGGGGCTTCTTCAATGTGGGGGTTTTGACGACTTCAAAACTTGGGGTTTTGTCAAAGGCTGCTTCCGTGTACGAATATGGCGATTAGTTGGAACTTCGATGCAAAGGGGTAATCGTGTTTGGAATCAAAGATTTGGATTTTCCACATCGAGAATTTGGAAATTTCAACTCGGGTAAACTTCGGTCCCCCCTTCTACAAGACAAGGCAAATTGACTCCCTAGCTCTCCCTCCCTCGATTTAGGACTCGATTCAAACAACAAAGCCTCACCCCCAGTCACTAAGCATTAAGCATTTCCCAGAGAGTGAGATTACATTTCGTATAGAATCGAACCTCCCCTTAATCCTCGTACAATTCGATGAATATTAGGGCCTCCGAACAACCTAGGCGCCTCATGCAAATCTATATAGAATTCCAATTTCTCATCTCGTTTCGTTGCACGATAGATTTTTCAAATCAGGGGTAATACTCAAATAGGTGTGCATCAATGCAAGTGAAGCAACCGAGATCATTCCTGCAATCTGTTCTGCAATGGACAAACATGTGCGATGATTCTTCTTTTCTCATTTGATTGTTCCTTATTTTTTTCCCCTTCTAGGCTTCTAGATTCATTCAAGTAAGTGCTCTTATCCTTTTTTGGACGCACAAAAGAAAAGGGGGGACCGAGAAATTAGACAAGCCGAAGACAACCCTGCTCGACACTTCGATTCTGTACTGCCTTTGAAGTCAAAAAGGGCATCAAAAGCCGGACAACTCACGAGCTCAACTCAGCATGGGCGCATGTGAATGATCGAAATGTCACAAAGTGGACTGCCACGGTTCTTGAGCAGCCGCGTTAGTACCATGTTGTTCAACTTCTTTTCACACACATTTAGGCAAAAAAAACGAACAAACAACAGAGCAAATCATCGCATACTAGGGTGAAAAAAAAGAGCTTTCACATGTTTGACCAGGGAAAAAAATTCTGTCTCCATGGAGAAACTCATGTCTTGCATGATCATTAGATTTTAGACATATGATATTCGAAATTTACGTGAATAGTTCAAGTATGTAAATCATATCTGCTTAGTAATGTGAAAAATGCACAGCATGCAAAGCATTGCGTGGTCATAATCGTGTCATTTCGTATCATTACCAAAGTATATTGAATATCAATACGGGGTTGATTGGTAAAAGCATTTCAAGTTTTGTTGGTTTCGAGTACGTTGTGTCATATCTTGTTCAAGCTTCTCTTGGTGAGAATTTGGATCGTACTTGAGTGTCTTCATATGCAAGGCCAAAAATTGTCATGACTAGACTTTACCTAATCTATACGCACATGTTTGTTCCTCCACTCCTAAGGTCTATATTACCTAAAGCCCATTCGAAAATATTTAGTCGACTCATACACACGATTTCCCTTACAACGTGAAATATTAATTTCTCATAAAGATTTCATTTTTCATTGGAATTTAGTTATTCACCATGTACGAGAATCCTCGCTAAGTATCCAAGCTTCCCTTTAAACAATGTAAATATTTGCCATGTTACAATTGGATATTCACATTAGACCCTATTTGATCATAAACTTGTCAATTGGTATAATCTATAGTATGGACATCAATTTGATCATAAACTTCTCAATATTACCAACTGAATCTTAAACCCTATGCAAAATTTCAATATAATCCTCCCAACTAATTTTTGTTGGAAATCACCGACGCTATAATGTGCCACGTAGGATGGTTGGTGATGACTAGACCGTTACGTCAACGATCTTCGGTGAAAATTGGCCGAAATGGTTATTTTGGAATTTCGCATTAAGACTTAAGACTAAATCAGCGGGCGAACGTACTGAATCCACCGGTGACCATCGGATGCGCTTCATAAAACCCAGCAAAGACAAGTTTTCCCTTTCATACGACACGAGGCAACAAGAGCTCATGCAAGTAACAGGAGGCAAAGGAGCAGCAGGATCTCCTCCGTTGACTCGTCAAAGCCTTAACACAAGTCACGCCAAGCTCGGGGTCAAACGTCAAAAGCAAACAGCAATCTGTACCCTGCGACTCTGCCCTCGATTGGGCATTTACAATATTATTATGCCGAAGCCTTTGACAGGTTCAGCGATCTGCTCCTCTTTCTCACCGTTCCCCGCCCTTCTTTGACGGTTGGATTCATACCGTCGCGCATCCCATTCAACGGTCAATATTCAAAATCTTGCGCTCCTGATCAAACGACCCGCATCCCTCGTTCTCCCCTCCTCGGTCGGTCGGTCGGTCTGAACACTTTTCTTGAATCCTTCTTCCTACTCCTCTGTTCAAGTCATCGACCGATTCTCGGATTAAATACCGGGCCGTGCTCGTGTGTGAACTTTGAATACCGTGTGAAAATTGTAAGGAAGAAGCCGAGACTTATCGACATATAAAGGCTCCCGCTTCCCTCTTCCCTTTCCCTTCCCAAGTCGAACCCGCAATTCAAAATCACATCTTTGACGTCCGGGTCTCTGCAAAATCACTTCTTTTCTGCGTTGGTTGGTAGTTGAGGGGGAGTTGCGAAATGGGTTTCGGTTGGAGGAGGAGGAGATCGAATGCCGGGGACAACGGGGGCAAGAAGCCAGAGGGCGGCATTGGCGGTCGTCGGGAGCTAGAGCTGCAGGAGCTCGTGATCCCGGACCACTTCGTGTGCCCGATCTCGCTCGAGCTCATGAGGGACCCCGTCACGCTGTCGTCCGGGATCACGTACGACCGCGAGAGCATCGAGCGGTGGCTCGAGGCCGGCAACTTCACGTGCCCCGTGACCAACATGGTGCTCTCGAGCTTCGACCAGATACCGAACCACGTGCTCCGCAGCATGATCCAGGAGTGGTGCACCGAGAACTGCCGCCACGGGGTCAATAGGATCCCCACCCCGCGCGTCCCCGTCTCCCCATTTGAGGTGTCCGAGGTTCTTTCGGCTATCGATGACGCGTCGCAGTGCGTCGATCACGCCGAGTGCGCCAAATTGGTGGGGAAGATCGAGAAGTGGGGAGGCGAGAGCGAGCGGAACCGGCGCTGCATCGTTGCGAACGGGGCGGCGAGCACGTTGAGCAGGGTATTCGATGCATTCGCGGCTGCATCTAATTATAGCCAAATGGGCGCAAATCCGTTGGAAGAAATATTATGTGCATTGAGCTGGATGTTCCCACTTGGTATCGATGCTCGTCACTACTTGGCATCACGGTCATCTCTCGATTGCTTGGTTTGGTTCTTGAAGAATGGAGATACAGAAGCCAAGAAACATGCCATTTTAACCCTTAACGAGCTTTCTCGCGATGAGAAACAAACCGGGGCATTGGCATACACGGAAGGATTACACGAAACTTTGGTCAAGTTCATCGAACACCCGATTAGCCCGACGATCACGAAAGCCTCTCTCTCAGTGACATTCAACCTCGTTTCTTCTGAATGTTGCGGTGATGAGGAGAGATTGGCATTTGTCGAGATGTCTTTGGTCTCCAAGCTCTTGGAAATCCTCGTCGACTCCAGCGATAAGAGCGTATGCGAGAAGGCCCTCGGCGTTCTTCACGGACTGATAGGGTGCGAACAAGGGAGAGAAAAGGCTTATGCGAATCTGCTGACCGTGCCGATCCTAGTGAAGAAGATATTGCGTGTGCCGGGGACGGCGACTGAGTTCGCAGTATTGTCTCTTTGGAGGCTTTGCAAGCACGAGAGCAGAGATCATCAAGAGATGGCCTTGGTGGAGGCTCTTCAAGTTGGTGCATTTCAAAAGCTCTTGCTGCTGTTGCAAGTGGGTTGCGCCGACGAAGCAAAGGAAAAGGCGACCGAGCTGCTGAAACTGATGAATCCGTATCGAGCTGGATTGGAATGCATCGAATCGGCAGATTTCAAGAACCTCAAGAGATCATTTTGAACCTTGGAATAGGAAAATCATTTTTTGGTCATTAGTTATTGTTATACCTCTCTCCTTTTTTAGTTTGTAGAGACTAATTATTCCTTGGATGAATAGCAATTAATTGTTCTCAGTATTCTTTTGGATGCCAAAGGCAAACTTCCGAAGAAATTGTGCCCAGTCTTCACACAAGTTATTATAGTACGTCGAACACCGATTGCTTGAGCTTACTGATGTACCAAGTTTTGGTCTTTACTCCGAAAATTGAAATGTACCGACATTACTATGTGAAAGAGATCAGGAAAACCATGCTTCTTTTCACACTCACCATCAATTTCATCACTCAAAGACTGACCTCGCCATCTTGCAAGAGTGCTTTAAGTGATTCATTAGACACACTCGTATCATCCTACGTATGTATACGCACGGATGAAAGCTATTAATAGACAGGGCATCGCACGCACCTAGGTATCTTCAGAATGGCATAGATATTCTTAGAGATGTTTTAATATGATAGGAGTAATTCAACCAAAGTACTTATAAAATGATCAGGATCATTGAAGGAAGAGGCAACCTAAAGAAGCTGCCAGCAAACATGCATCAGAATGACCGGCACAGTTCGGCAGAGTCAGCGAGGCCAAAGCCTTCATTCCAAGGTGCAAAGCCGTGCTCTTGGAATTTTTTCCCCCTCGTGAATCGTATCGAAGACCACACACACTATATTCCACAAATGGGGAGGAGGAGCTGGCAATTTTTTTTTCTCGTTTTTACCACGGACCGTCGGGTCGTTTCGGTTCCTTGGAGCTACGAACGGGTTCGATGGGAATAGAGGGGTTGATTTCCCCGCCGGATCAGCATATTCTGCCATGACAGATGGGTCCTGAAGAGACTTGACTATTGAATTCATTGACAAAATCGTCCAAAAACCTCTAACAGAAGACGTGATCTCAGAAACTTTGAACAGGTAAAATGCGTGTTACCTGCCATCCACAGCGACACCCCGGGTTATTAGTTTGAAACCATCTGTTACGCATGCTCCGGTCGCGAGAAATTCAAGCCACTCTTTTGCAATAAAACCGACCATTTTTCCCAAAAGCCAAGTCTGTCGTTCCATTAGTCTCGCATATTCGCTCGCCATTTGATTTGCGGATTTGAGAGTTTGGTCGAAGAGATTTCGCTAAATAGTACCTCTAGGGCAACTTTCTAAACAGCTAAATAAAGAAAGTTGCGATTTTATGCGACCGAATTTTCTCATTATACGCGCGATTGATGCCCTCAAAAACTCAAGACGTGCCATATGCTAAAGAAAGTGCTCCTAGGGCACTACACAGGGTCTTGGAACTAACTATTGAGGGTCTCGCCTCCTTCACTTCGATTGTACTTGCTGACGTTTCTAGATAAAAATTTGATAATTTGATTTTACTCCTAATTTTCAACCAATGTAGGAGCATTCAAACTGCGAATGTTTAATGTTTCTAGTTCTGACGATTCTAGATAGGTGAGGACTTCAAGGGCCATGGCATCACAACTTTGTTTAGTACTATCATGTCAGATTTCTAGAAGCGGGACCGACTGCACAGGGCTTTGTCTGTTTTGACGATCCTGAACCCCGCCGTTGATTGTCTGAATGATAGATCGGTCCAGTGAGAGTCAGTCCAGAAAAAGTAACACAAGATCCGACGTCGAGAAAACGGTTTAATCCTAATGAAACCCATAGCCATGCAAATGAACCACAACAGTTGGAGACAATGTCCGCTGGAGACTCCAGTTTGCTCTTTTTTTGTCAATTGAATACCCCTAAAAAGATGCCATATCTTAATCTGGTCTCAAGGAAGATGGATTGTCGCAGTCATCCTTTCCTACCCTTTTATCGCTTTTCCGGTGGTTAAATGCTCCCCATAAGTACATGGATTTCTCACTGTCATATATCCAAAACCTGATGGAAGAAAGCTGACCAAAAACAAATAAAATTTATCTGGGGTCAAATTGCGGATCCATCCCCTGTCATCTGATTACCAACCTGGTCCGCTACCACTCCCAATTTAATATGGAAGTGCTCTACTTGCTTCAATTTAATAAACAAATGACGTTGTCACATTGGACTGCAACTACTAGTCCCATAAAGCAGGCCCGAGATGGTCAACCAACCTGTCAAGTCAATGCATTTCGAAAGGGCTTAAATGGCCCCCAGCAAATCGTCCACCTTCTCCCACTGCAGTGACGTGCGGTTTGTACACAATATGTACTTTGTCTCAAATCACACGAGGTTAAAACCCATGATTTGGGGACTATGAAAAACTATCTATTAAGTTTGGATTATTTCCAGGATCAGGCTCGATGGCAATTTAGTCAAGCAGCTAGATGAAAACTGAGAGGTTACCAAACAAGCCTGACTCCTACTTAAAACACTAAATTAATTATAGGATTCTAATCTGCTTAAATCCGGTATCTGCAATATATCTCGATGAATACAAGCAAGAAACAAATAGGCATGTCATATTACGCATCGGTAAAGTATCTAGTCTAAGCTGGAGAAACTTGAGGTACGTGAAAATCAAGTATGGAAAGTACCCAAAGATTGGGGAAAAGAAAAAAGAGGTCAAGGCAAGAGGAGACTTCTAGAGGCAGTAGCCACTTCATCCACAGGTAACTCAGTCAAGCATCCGGTGGAACTAGAGAACACAGATGATATTACTGATCCTTGAACCTCTTCTCTATTTCCTCCAACTTCTGAATTTCTTTGTAGTATTTGCAAATGCGATAGATGCACCTGCATACATGTTCGCATCAGCATGATTAGCATCTGCATGCAACTTTATATTATATGAAAGAAACTTATTAGGTTTCCTGAAATGGCTGCATACCAGTAAAGAAGGCAGGCTGAAGCACATAGAATCACATTCCTTTGAGCTTTATAGATCTGTATGGCAGGCATAAGTGCACCCAGAAGTCAATTGGCAAAAGGTAAATGATAGTTGATGAACATTTTTCACAATGAGATCAAGGGAAATATAGCAATGTGAAGTTCCTAATCTGGTTAAGAAAACTATCAGCATTTGAGCCCATCATCATCTATAAAGATCTAGATAAGGCCAAAACAAACCCAGAGCAACAGAGCTTTGGCATGCCAATTGTGGATAAATATCTCAGGAAACATTGGACCCATTAAGTTTAGGGGTGAGCGGTTCCAGGTTCCGGTTCGTTTCGGTCTGGAACCTGAAATCTACCCTTGGGTACAGGTTCCTCAAAATGAGGAACCTGAAACCTACCCGTGGGAACCGAGAACCCGGAACCTACCCTGTCACAGGTTCCAGGGTTAGTTCCAGGTTCCAACAGGTTCTTTTTTTTTTGTTATTTTCAGATTTGAACTATAATATATGCGCACGTTACCCAAAAAAAATATAACGTACGCACACGTTACCAAAAAAACTATAACGTACGCGCACGTTACCAGAAAAACTATAACGTACGCGCACGTTACCAAAAAAAAAACTATAACATATGCGCATGTTACCAAAAAAAATATAACGTATGCGCACGTTACCAAAAAAAAATATAACGCATGTGCACGTTACCAAAAAAAACTATAATGTACGCGTATACTACACGGTAACTTCCCATTGACATGTTATCTTGATACATTAACTTCGCACTGCACAACAATAATAGAATATAATTAGAAATTTCAAAACAAATAACAAACTAGAAAGTAGAAATAAAACACCACTAGAACAAGAATGTCTAGAGGTACAAGTTTTGAAAACAATTTCGATTAAACCCTTAAATGAACTCAGAAAATTCTGAAATTTGGACACGTTGTATTTAAGACCTAGAGGTACAAGTATCATGAAGAAATCGTAGTCCAATTCGTTCTGGATTAAAAGATAAAATCGATTTACTTTTCCTATTCTCTACTTGCATAGTTTTTGAAACATTTTTGGTTAAATAGGCAAATGAACTACAAAAATTACGAAATTTAAATATGTTGTAGGGAAGACATGAAGAGAGATATTTCATGCAGAACACATTTCCAAAAGAACCTCATACAAAGTGATATAGTCCACGCATTGCAACTTACAAGATCCGAACACATCAGATTGCACAGTTTTAGAAAAATTTCCGATTAAATACCCAAATGACCTTCAAAAATTATGAAATTCGACTATGTGCTAGCCAAGACCATAAGGTAGATACTTCATGAAAACATCAAAGTCAAATTCATCCTAGATAATTAAATATGGACGGTTAAAATCCCTGTTCGTAGTACCGTAATTCCAGATCTAACCATCTCCAAAGGACCACGATTTCACCTACCTATTCTTGTTTTTTTTCTCTAAATTTTTGATATGTTGTACCTCAGGATGTCCTTTACAACTTTTGTTAAGAAACCGAAGAAGGTTGCCTTACAGTCCATGCATTCATCGAGGGTCGGTCCCAAAATCTCCAGATCCAGTCTTTCCAAAGAATAACAATTTCACCCACTTATACTTGTTTTTTGTCCCAAATTTGAGTATGTTATACTCCAAGAAGTCCTTTACAACTTTCATTTAGAGGCTGGAGCCAAACTTCAACTAGAACATCACATACAAGTCACTAGAACATCCAAGGTCGAGCTTTTTCTGCCCTAAGTAACCGGTTCCGGTTCCCAGAAAAAAGGAACCGGAACCGGTCCCCCTTGGAACCGGGAACCAAACCGGACCCTCCTCCGGTTCGGTTCCGGTTCCCAGGTAACCCGGGAACCGCGCTCAGCCCTAATTAAGTTCACTCTTACTGCTAAAATACCCTGGTATAGATCAGAAGCTAGACAACGACTCAAGATAAATGGAAGTTACTTCAATTTCCCCACATCATGCTACATATTTTCACTTGATGCCTACCATCAGTGAAAGTAGCAACACCTTTAAAAAGCTGTGGAGTAGCAAGATGACCTTCATTGGACTAGGCAAATGTACACAGAAACAGAATAATTGCAAGAAAAAACCTTGATGGGAAGAAATTGCCAATGATTAGCTCACTACAGGCATGTACTCAATGTGAGCGTGCTCAAGTTTCTGCAACAAGAAGGACTAATGTTCTTTGGAAGGAGAGGGAATCTTATTGCAAAGGCACTATTAAATCAAAGGCAGAATAAAACTAGGCAATCAAACACCGTCATCTACATGAAGTTTATTTCGAGCCAAAATCTCAAGAAGAGACGGAAATATGGCTGATCATTATGAAGATTCAGATGCCATCTAGCAAATTCAAACAGCTCCCTCACAAGCTCGTGGCAAAACTACAATTTGGTGCTCCCTTTTCCTTCAACTAAAAAAACAGACCCACCCAAACTGAGGTGAATGACTTAGATTTGCTAGAGTATGGAAGCTACAAAAACATTAATGAGGAAATCCTTTCCCATGGAAAGAGTAAGTGTACTAAGATTAGTGTTCAAAGCCGGTATCTAAGTAATGTGGCAGACAGTAAATGGACATATATGAAAGTGCATTATGATGAACACCCAATAAAAGTCTTATCATATAAATTTGTATACCAATCGGGAACCGGTCTCAGTAAAGCCAGCATTACTCTTCTAGGAAAAGTCTATTGCAATAGAACTTATATGAATGATCACCTAAGCATTTAAACTCATCCTACTCCTCACTGGCCAACCTTAAGGTTAAGTATTCAAGCTACCTGATAAATGAACTAAAATAAAAACAAGAAACTTGCTTTTCTGCCAAAAAAAAAAAAAAAGAGGAAAAAACTCCGGCTACTTTTTCTTCATGCCATCAAGTGAACTTCTTGGATGAAATTGATACCTTCTTTATCATTAAAATACCACGTCTGAATTCTGCGACGCGATACCTAACGTGGAAGTTCAGTAATTTCATCTAATGCTTGCCAAGGCATTCATGTAAGCTCTACACACGAAACCTTCAATTCTATACATGAATTGCAGGATATCTCATACACGGTCATGTTTTCGTGCCATCTTTCCAGACGGAACTGTGCAGATATACCGCCATCTGATTTTATTTCAACGTATAAACTTCGATTACTTCGCGCCTCTCTCATCAATAGCCAAACCCCTCTCCTTGCAGCCGGTCATTGAGCAACTTTCAACAGCAGAGCAAGCATTGCAGCGCTTCCTACCCCACAATGCTCTCCCCTAAGGGCTAAAAAACAGAGGGGGCCAAAAAACCCCCAGATCTCACACGAAATCGAACTTCAGAAACTTTCAAGACGGGAGCGGGAAGAAGATCGATTTGACTCACCGCTTTCTCGTATCGGTCTCTCTCGGCAGCGGTGCAGATGTCGGACGTGCAACTCAAGCGGTGCTCACTCTTCCAATATATATCTGCACAGAAAAACACCCCACACACGCGCTCAGAAACGGCGGCGCACGGGGACAAACCTCCGCCGTACCGGCCGACGAGATCTCGGAGAAGCCGAGCGATTCCAAATCTAATCGGCGCTCCCGCCGGGCGGGCGGAGCAAACCGAGGACCGCCGGAAACCTAGCGTCGAATCGAAGGAACGGGGGGACCCGGGGGGGGGGGGGGGAAGGGGGACTGACCGAGGAGCTGGAATCCGGCGAAGGGGACGACGAAGAGGGCGGGCTGGAGGACGAGGGAGACGAAGGAGACGAGGTGGTTCTTCAGGAACTTCGGGGACGGCAGCGTCAGGAGGAACGCAAGCGCCGCCTCGGCGGCGACGACGTACGTCAGGATCATCCACTGCAACGCCATTTTCAACGCCCCCAACCTCTTCTCTCTCGCTCGCTGCTTCTTCTTCTTCTTCCTTCGTCTTCGTCGTCTTCTGAGAAAGATCGCGGCAGGGTTCCTTTTCTGTTTCGTCAAATTCGTTTCTTTTTGTTTTTTTTTTGTCATAAAATTCGTTTCTTAATAACCAAGGTTTTGCATTTATTCTTTTCGTTATTTCCTTTTTTTTTTTATAAAAAAGAAAATCTATATAGCTGTAATTGTATGAATAGCGATAATAGTATTAGGGATAAGTGGTCCCGTAAAGTTTCTACAATTTGTCACGAAAATACATTTTGATCACAAAACTTGCGAAAAGTGCATTTAAGTCTTAAAACTCATCAAATTGTTTTAAACGAGTCACAAAATCGACGCCGTGCTTTTTTCCGTTAAATATCTTGATGTGGCATTTTAAATAATTTTTTTTATTTTTCACGTGAATTTTTTTTAAATTATTTTTTTAAAATTAGATTTAAAAACTAAAAAAATCAAATTTATTCAATTTATTTTATTTTTACCAAAAACTTTAAAAAAAGTTAAAATATTTATTAAAAAAAAATTTAGCGGCTCCTCCCCCGCCACCGCCACCGCCCATCGCCGGAGGGGCTAGGCGGTGGCGGGGGGGAGCCGCCTAAATCAAATATTTTTTTAATAAATATTTTAACTTTTTTTAAAGTTTTTGGTAAAAATAAAATAAAATGAATAAATTTGATTTTTTTAAAAAAAATGGATGAAAATTAATTAAAAAATACACATGGAAAGTAAAAAATTATTTAAAATGCCACGTCGGCATTTTTAACGGAAAATGCTAACGGCATCCATCTTAGGACTCATTTGAAATAATTTGACAAGTTTTTGACTTAAATGCACTTTTCGAGTTTTTTTTGGGACCGAAATGTATTTTCGTGATAAGTTGTAGGACTTTTGAACACTTATCCCATGGTATTATTATTATCGAAAAAAAAGGAGATTTATTGCTATAAAGAAAAATGGATGATGCCCTTGGGTGTGCGCTTCAAGGATCGTGGAATTACAACTAAATCCCTCTTTTTTCTTTTTTCTTTTTCTCCTTGCTTTACTGAGCGAGTTATGAAGACAAGATTTAAATAATATTCAGATGAAAAAAAAATCAGATTTGTATTAAAATGATGTCATTTTGGCCCGTCCTTCATATTTTAGCCTCGTCGGCACTAAGAGTGCGCATGGAACCGGACAAGTAAAAACTAATCCAATTCGAGATTCTAATATATGCAAGTGGATTTCAAGTTTCAAAATAAGAGAATCTATTTTTTACGGGTAGGTTTTAGATATTTATCGATGTAGAATTCCTATTCAAAATCACTGTAGTTCCTTTTCGGGCAGCTGTAGGACGGACGGCCACCTATAGGTGGTAGGGTAGGGTAGGTGGTACCGCTCAGATTACGTCCAATTTTCCTAACCGCACGAGAGGAACCTAAATGGAATTTGGAATTATTCATCCAAATTGGCATCATGTGATAGAGAGAAAATAATAAACAAAATATCACATTAATATTTTTTGTTAATCGAGTTAGATGAAATTAAAATAATGACTTAATCACATCAATTTGAAGATTTTCATGATTTGATTGAGTTGTTTGAGAGTTTTAGAATTTAATTATAATTTGGTAATAATATTTTAGAATATTACATATGAAGATCCATATGTGAAATTCACATGCTAAATAGAAATTGGTCATATCTGACATTCGATACGAATGCACTACTCGGTTTACCGGTTTTGCAATTTAGAGGTCCTTGGATAGTTCTCTAAAAGACGGGACTGATTCAACTTAATCGATCATAATTTTTTTTTTTTCGCATTCGCAATTTTTCCTAGGCCGATGGTAGTAATTTACCTGAGGGGTAAGTACACTATCAATGCCAAAAGTTGTGTATGGTACTTATTTTGGTGCTAAAAGTTTACGATTATTTTAGTGCCAACTCCGATCTGGTTGGCTGAAAATCTGACGTGATACTTTTTTATTAATTTTTGAAGCAAATGTGGCTCGCCGGAAAGTACAATAAGCATTTAAACAACAAAATGACGCCGTTTGGTGTCTCTCCTCCAATTCAAAACCCTAAATCCCCAAATTGAGAGAGAGAAGATAAACGGCGCTCACTTTGGGTCAGTCGCCGTCCTCGATGGCCCCCACGCTCGGCGGCCATGGCTTCAACCCTGACCCCGACCTTGATGACGACCACTTGACGGCCAAGTCGAAGGCTGTGATCTGACTGGTGCTCGGGGAGGCCACTAATGAGTGCGTCGCCCCCAATCTCTCCTTTCCATTTCCAATCTCCCCGACGAGTGCCTGGCCTGTGTCTTCTAGTACCTAGGCTCTGGCAACCGGGGTTAGTGCTCCCTCGTGTGCCGCCATTAGCTTGCGATCGAAGGCCAGAGCCGCTAGCGGCTTGCCCTCCATGCCCACTTGGAGCTACTGGACATGGTCCTGGTGCTGTTCACGCAAGTTCAACTCGGTCACGAAGCTCACGCTCAAGTGCGACCATAAGTCGTTGAGCATTAGCGACGAAGCGCTTGTGTTGATCTCGCTCAAGTGCAAGAACCTCACAAGCCTCAAGCTGCAGCCGAGCAATGGTGGTCGAGCGAGCTAGGTCGGCATTGGGGGAGGATCGGACAAAAAAACCTTAACTTCAACCCCAAATAAAAAAAAAAAAAATTCCCAAATAAGTTGTGCGGCGTCGTTTTTGTGAGGCCATCCACTTATAATGACAAAACGACGTCATTTAAAAGCCATGTTCATTTTTTTTTTCATAAATATAAAAGTCACGTAATTATTTTGGCCAGAATCTCTCGCTGATGACACCAAAGTGATCGTTTTTTCTCCAATTTAACACTTAAGTGATCCGATAAAACTTTTGGCACCAAAGTGAGCTTGTACACAAAGCGCCGTACACAACTTTTGGCACTAATAGTGTACTTATCCCTTGACCCGATACACATCTTCCCGTGGCTTTGCTTCATATAATGCAATTTCCATTTTTTCTGTCATAAATTTTGTGGGTCATATGGTTCATTATATTCGATTGAAAAATAATAATTTGCCTAAGTTTATAGTAAATTTATTTTCTCTCTAGTAAGTAAATTACCTAATGGATGGTTGCTTTTGGGATGAATGTAGCGTGCATTTAATTCCACGGCATTTCTAACGGGCTTTTAGCCTCCAAAACTCTTGAGCAAAGCCGGATCGTTAGACAACCCTTTTGAATGAGCTTTCGGCTAAATATTGATATTGGAAAAACTAAAAGCCTAATACTAATAGAGATCGGCATTGGACTTTTAGCATTTTGCCAAATATTAAAACTAATTTTTTCCTTCCAAAATATCCTCACAAATTCTTCAAATTTTCAATTTTTCCCTAGGTTAATTTTTTTTTATTAAATAAAGGAGATAACCTTTTGTTGGACTAGCGAAGGGCTATGACAGCCAACGAGTTAGATTTGGTGTTAGCGACCGTTGATTAAGGTCGCCTAAGGTCGGGTGACCTCTGGCGATGGTCGCATGACTTGGCCGAGGGTTACTGAAGGTCATCAAGAGTTGCCCAAGCCTCGAGCGACCTCAATTGATGGTTGTTGATGCCAGATCTAGCTTTTTGGTGGCCATAGCTCTTCGCCGATCTGACAAAGGGCTTGGTCCATTTGCAAAGAGATTTTACCAAACACAATATACATCTTCCTCAATAGCTTTTTACATTATACCGAAAGCTCAGCTGAATCAAATGCACCCGTAGTAAGTAAGAAAGCTAGCATAAATACTCAGCAAGCAATGGTTCTTAATACAATGACAAAAAGGAGGAATGATGAAGTTTCCACTGCGAGCAAGCTAGTCCACACTCCACAGCAGGAAACGCGCCGACCATCATCCGCCTTGGTGCTGCTGCCGTTCATCGCGCGCCGCTGCTCATCAGGTACAGATTCTGGCCATCACTGATCATGTCAACGTCGGTTACCTTGCCGCCGTTTTCTGCTAAGATGCACGAGTCCGCTTCGACGCCGAGCCGCTGTTTCGCTTCCTCGATCAGCTCCTGCAAGGTCCGCGGAACCCATAGTATGATCCCTTGCCTTCCTCTCTCGTCCCTCGCGTCCCAGGGGTGGGAAGGAAACACGGTGCATTTCCTCTTCTGCAACCTAGCTGCTGCGCACAACGAAAGATTGTTTGTAGTTTACAAAGATGGTCTTGAACTAAATGGCCTTCTTCATACTTTGAGCCGCTCCAGGCACAGGAAAAAGACGCGATGAGGATGTAATAAGAAACTAGAATGCCATCTCCTAAGAAAGAAAAGGACTATGTCGATGATATTGCCATCCTGTGACCATCAAAGGTGGAAGATTGCGAAAGAAAAGGGTATTCGTCCAATCCTTTTTGGATTCGGTCATAAATCCGCAGATGATACAATATTTTCGTACTGTCCCCCGGCTGTATCCTGGCATATTATGATTTATTAGGAGATGTAGTCACCTTGAAGATGGCATGAGTCAGCAACTTCAGAGATTTGAAGAGTCTGCGCATCTTCGAGCAGCTTGATGAGATTCTTGTCTCCGCTTAAACGGCTTTCATCGAGTGGAGTACTTCCCCATCTACAAGAATGAAGATATTGATTACTTATGGCGAGATATGAATGCATCTGGGATGATAAAATCCTCTAACTAGCAGCTAATTGCTTTTGAATGAATTGCATTCGGGTCCAAACCTGTCCTTAGCTAAAACGCTTGCTCCTGCTTTGAGAAGCAAATTTGCAACCAAGTACAACCCTTCAGAAGCAGCTACATGAAGCGGGGTTCGGGAGTCGTAATTTTTCGCGTTCGGGTTGATTCCATTATCCAAAGTCCTCTTCAAGAGATCTGTGTCCTTTCTCGCGACGGTGGTACAGAGGAAACCACCAGCATCATCTATCATCAGTGAAGCGCCTGCTTTGACAAGTAAAGGAACGATCTGATCGTGGCCGTGCTTGATAGCTTCCAGCAGTGGGGTATTTCCAGATTCATCTGATTAGACAGTTAGCAACTGCAATGATTTACTAATTTCGTGTGAAGGACACCGTCAATATGAAAAGCAGACACAATGCATAATATAGATACAAGACATTATGACGAACGAAATGGTTAACCTGGACTGTCAATGCATACACGCTGTTCGATTAGGAAAGAAACGATTTCCTGATGTCCCCTTGAAGCAGCAACATGCTGTTAGTAGAAAACAAGAAGAATTTCAGGCGGCGTGCTAAGAAAATTGTATGTTTCACGGAGCTGGCTCCATAATCTTTTCTAGGAATGCCAAATGTCGCGTTCCGCCTCAGCACTTGCATAATCATGATTTAAAGGAAAGAGGCCCATGATGGAGCTTAATACTTGTAAGAATTGGATTTTTCAGCCACCCTCATTCAGATTATAGATGCCAAGATGATCAAGCAATCGAGGAATCATACCAAAGGCGACTTCTTATTGTAATCCGTCAAGCCGGGATCCGCTCCAGCAGCTACCAGGAGCTTCAAGCGGTGTAGATCTCCATCATAGGCAGCACAGTTCAGCCTCGTCGCGAGCTCTGACTCATGCTTCATGATATAAAGTGTGACATCCGATTCCAACAGCTGCTTCTCACTGACGCTCGGGTCGTTTCCCTGTCAATTTCATAAACGTCGGATTGAGTAAATCTGTTTTTTTTTTCGTTAATTTTTTTCTTTTGCCAGATTAATCATAGGAACTTGGACTGGTGAAAGAGTTGAGCATCGGCACATGAATCACCTCACGAAGGTTCTTCAAGATAATGCGTCCATCAGAAAAATGTATCTCGAGGATCTCAGTAAAGGATTGTTTGCTGAGGCGTAAGATCTTGCATAGTTCACTAGCACGAACAGTATAAGGAAAAGTGGTATTACAGAGCAGTTGGATTGCTCCTAGCGTGCTATAACTTGGCGAGTCCATCTGGACAAGTTCCTCTTTATCGTCTTCTTTTCGAATTCCTTCCTGCCAACAAATCAATCGAGCATAGCAAATTAATCCAATTTGAACATGATAACACAAAGGTTACCGTGCTAAACTTTAACTTGATGTCCATACAAATCACAAAATCAAAATAGCAAATGTATCGTGACGCTAAAACTTCCTTCTTTCCACTGTTTGATCGCATACACAGACATTTGAACAGTGTCCCAGTTTCAAACAGTGAGGGATCTAGACTTGACCTCAGTGATGCCCCGGATCTGCATTCTGGTGGTATCAATACTTCGACTTGGCTCAGTTTCCATACATACAGACAAATAATAAGCCTAAATGCAAGAAATTATTCGCAGTGCAAGTCAATTTAGGCTTGCCTCACTTGAAATGGTGTCATCCTAAGCTCATTTCCATTCAAGAAAGTATATCTTCGCAAGACTAAGTCAATTTTACTAAAGTGTAACATCCAGGAACTGTCGCCATAGTTAGATAGCTGAGTTAGTTAAAGGGAAATACAAACAGTTCTTTATGGAGATGGACAGGAATGAAGTAGATAGTGCAGATTCACTGGTAGGGAAGTCATACCAGAGAACCATGACAGAGGATGAATAGCTGGTCAACCACAGTTTCCTGTTCTATGATCACTTCTCTCGGGAGGAAAAGTTCCTCATGCACTCTCACTGCCTGATAAACAAGAGTGAAGAAGAGGCTTAAATGACCAAGTTTTCTTCCTGTTATATTATTATTTCTACTGTATATTAAGTAGATGGTAAGCAAAAAAGAGCAGACAGAACCGTCTTTTAGCTTATTAACGTAATTGAGTACGTTTAACAAATCGGCTTACTATCTGCTTGATGAATCCTGGAGAACAGCCCTTGAAAAGAGAGACTTTAGTAATGTCTGGCTCATACAACTTTTGCTGGATCTGCAGCATAGAAAGGATTAGTCATTAAACATATATTTTACTTACTTACAGCAGAAACAAAGAAAATTATGCAACTGATACATGACAACATATCAAACGCTATACAGTTAATAACCACAAATGACATCAAACACAATGATTTGGTCTCTCATGAGTTGTAGTCGTGTGAACAGACAATGAGACTGCAGTACAGGATGCACTGGCTGATTCTTTTTGTGAAAGGTCTCGATAAAGAAGAATAGAGACCGGATGAAACATATTTTGTAGACAAATTATTTCTGCTGCATACTAATTGGAATCTGAACAATGGACTTATTTCTATCTCTAGGCTTACAAATCACACATACTAATTGACATGAGATTGAGGTGCTAGCCAGAAAATGCAGCTCGACATTTGCCCTGTCCGTCTGTTTGTTCAACCTTAAAGTAAAGGTTGACCCTGACTCTCTTCATCTCAAGAGAAGGAACAACAACGACTCCAAAGCATAACAATATATTTTTTTAAGTGCTGAACGATACGTATATCAAATACCAATCTAGTTAAGGCAAGAAATAGGCATGCTGTTTACCAATGACGAGAAATCCACTTTAGAACCTTATCCTAAGTATGACTGGGTGAGGGCACATAGCTATCTTCTATCCTGAAAAATAGCAAGGAGGCAAAAAGATTGGTTATACAGTCTTCATTTTGCTTGTCCCCAACTTCACACTTAAGGTTACGTTGCTTTTTGCTGCAACTTTATACTTGCTGCTATATTTTCAATTGTGAGGGTCAAACATGTCTGAAATTGTATGTCGAGGAAACTGTGTATAACCGCATCGACATGACTCATATCAAATTGCTAAAACATGAGATTGAGCGAAATGTTGCTCATCTTCCAGTGCAATATGGAATGCTTTGATATAGGGTAGTGTTTTCCAGAAATAATATAGAGAGATGCATCGAGACATGGTCATACCTTTGTGCGGATAGAGTTTGGAATATCCTGAAGAGCGGTGACATCAGTGTCCTGGTGACCAAACTGGAGTCGCAAATGGTTTTTGACTTCATTGCTAATTTGCTTTCCAAGATTATTCCTATTCATGTATCTGATGAGTTCGGACATTTTATCCCTATACTTTTCCGTCTTCGATCCTTTCACTATCAATGCCGTCATGTTACCAAGCAAGTAAGCACCGAGGATCATGTCAAAAGACACATAAATCATTATGAATATCATCTCCCTGACATTTACCGCGTGGATGTCTCCATAGCCTGAAAAACAGAACCCGGATCAGTCCATAAAAGAAGGTTCTCACCTCGATTTGAAGTAAGTAATTTATCTTCTTCCCTCTTTTGAAAAATGGCATTTCCATCTGAACTAGTTAGCTGAGAATCACTATTTAGCACTTGCGCGCACCCAAATTATCGAGAAGTTACCTATTCTTGAAAATCACGAAACCGGTTCATCCGGAGATCAACACTGTCAAGGTGATAATGCACCTTGTATTTTCAAACCCCTAACTCTTGTCAAACAGGTAGTCATGCCATATTGCCGAAAAACAGGAGGAAAGATCTTTACCGACAGTCACCATCGTGACGATGGCAAAATAGAGAGACGTGATATAGCGCGTCCAAAGATCGATATCTCTGAAGTTCGAGTAGCTATAGTCACCCATCTTCAAGCTCCCGATCCACGTGTATCTTTCCTTGGAAGGAGGCATAGTGGTAGCGAGATAGTAAAATATGCAAGCGGCCGTGTGCGTGCAGTAGAGCTCGACGACGATAAGTTTCAATATCCTAGTTAAGAGGTAATTGATTCGAATGTCCTTCTCCAGCTTCTCGAAGAACTCCGTCACTCTGAGCGCCCGGCTTAGCCTAATCCACAGCATGTACCTGACCGGCTCCTTATGCCCGCAAGCCTGATCCAAGAAGAGGAAACTCAACAACAACAGCACAGCAGCAAAACCATTCACCATTCTCCCTAGCGAACGAAATCTATGCTCGTTGCACCATCAGATAGGCAGAAATAATTAAGAACAAGCGATCGAAGAACATGGCGACGGCGGCGAGGACAAGGGCAACAGAATCAATACCTTAAAAATAGCATCCCAGGGGAGACAACCCAGAAGATCGACGCTAAATCGAGACTTCAAGTACCTTAAAAAGCAACAAGCAGTTAAGCACAACATGAAGTGCCAGACACGACAAGAGTCAAGAACACCCCACTACTACCCCATGTTCAAGAAACGCCGAAACCCAGCAAAATTCAAAGATCATGAAGCGAACAACGACACAGCCAAGGGAAGGGAAGCCGAGCCGACCTTAGGGCGATCTGGGAACGATCGTAGACCATTTTGTGGGAGCGGGAGTCCTTGTAGGCGACGGAGAAGTGGATCACGATGTCGATGAGGAAGGCAAACTGCCCGGCAATGTCGAGGAGGAAGAGGTTCTCCGGCAACCCCCGGAAGAAGCCGAACTCGAGAGGGGTGAAGAAGGAGGAGTACACCGCCCACAGCAGGATGAAGTGCGTCCACAGCACGTACCGCCTGCATCATTTCCCCGCAACGACGTCACCGGCGTGTATGCAATATGCATGGCGGCTCTGCTTTTGGCGCCAATTGAGTTCATGAATCGAAAATCATCTAACTGTTTCTATTTTTTTTTATTTTTCACCGTTGGAAATTATCTCCATGGTCCATATTATTCAGATAAAAATTTCCGCATTTCTCTTTTTTGCACTTTCTGTAGTTACCCGACATTTGCAAAATATGTGATTCGAACGAAGTTGTCGAAATTATGATTTCTCGCGTGGGACCATCACGTACATTGTCGGGCGCTGGGCCCCAATGGAGAAACCTCGTCACGTGCATGTCCGTAGAAAGCTACTTTCTATGGCCCGCTCGTGAAAGGGAAAAAGACAAAAAAGGCGCGTCCAATTAAATAGATCTTCGATTTTCAGTAAAATCGAGAAAAATAATTTACGATCAATTTAATTTGCGAATTACGATACACGTACATTGTCGGTAAAGGTAATCGCAAGGCCCGCTTGAACAAAAAAGGCGCGTCCAATTAAATAGATCTTCGATTTTCAGTAAAATCGAGAAAAATAATTTACCAATAATTTCTTTCCAAGGTAACTAAAAATAAAAACTTTCTAAAAACAGAAGATCATTTATGTGTCGGCAAAAAAGAAAAAAAAATATCTATATGATCGGCTAGATATATCACAAAAGATCACTCTTAGAAAACTATCTTCACCTAAAAATATCATGCTGTTATTCAAAAATCCTTTTCCTATGTTTATATCATCAATTAAGACCATTTTTCAGGAATGAGATAATCTATTTGATTTCGTCTCTTCTCCTTTATAGGGAGTCGAGTATAGTCCTACCATTTTGTGCAACCGCAATAGCCCAAACACAATCTAAATAGCAATATGTAGCTATGCACGAAAAAACCATTCTATACACTTGTTTTATATGCGATGTGATATAAGTAAATCATACACCACAAGAATATCATGCTCATGACGAGGTTATACCCAAATATTTTTCATGTGTTTGTACCATTGATTGAGACCACTCTTCATTAATAATTGGTAATAATTTTAAAGAAAGGTTTTAAATTTATTACATTTGTACCAATTCATTCATAAATCTTTATAATTGTGTTAATTTACTACATCCGGCTAATTTTGATAAAAAAAAAATCGTTAATGTGGACGCTGATTGTTTGACATTGCACAACTAACCCCGATATGGACAAATAAAAAAAATTATTTTTCTATAATGATTTTCCTTTCATTTTCATTTCCTTTCAAAGGGGAAAAAAGAAAGAAAAAATCTCAAAAAGTTTTAAAAATTAAAATATTATTAAAAAATGATTGCGTCGGTGGCGATTTCCGACCAAGCACAGTCGAGATGGCAGTACGTAGCTTTGCACCAAAAAACCATTCGATAGACTCGATTTACAGGCGATACGATATGAGCAAATCACACACCACAAGAACATAATCGTGTCATGGAGCTCCTGCTTTTCTAGAGAAGGAGAGTTACCAGTCATCGGGATGAATGATAATAGACCCTTGCTGTGGAGAGGAAGAACTATAATAGGACTCCAATCTCGCGACCGATCCCCGCCGAGAACCCTCGTTCCCCATCATCACCCCGAAGCACAACCTCCACGACCGCTTCGGGGAGTCCGGTCTCCGCGGCACGACCTCATCGTCGTCTTCCTCCTCCTCCTCCGATCCCCGTCTTCCTCCCCTCCTTATCCTGCCTCCGTCGTGCACCGTCGACATCGACCGGGTCGCTGGAGCACCTTCTAGCTCAGGCACAGAAGAAGAAGAAGAAGGAGGAGGAGGATGAGCGAAAACCCGTTGGAGATGGATGGAAAGGCAAAGACGATATCCTTCATGTGAGTGCAGGATTTAATCAAGGGATGACGCTCGTACCGTTGGTAAAGTGACTCTTCACAAGCTAGCGATCGAGAGAGATATAGAGAGCTCAAGGGATGACGCTCGTACCGTTGGTAAAGTGACTCTTCACAAGCTAGCGATCGAGAGGAGAGAGAGAGAGAGAGAAACAGACAGAGAGTACCAATGGCGACAGCTTTTGCGATTCCTTTTCACTTTCGTTGCACAGTGGCCATGAAAAGGGATTGGACGTGCACATTGGAGCCTAATCATCGGCACAGTGAGATCCTTGGAGATAGAGAGAATCGTGGGACTTGGCGTGCGCCGTTCGGTTCATTTGTGCGCGCATCGCCCCCGGTGCGCCCCCCTTCTTATCGACCGTGTAGCCATTTGTGTTATTCGGTGCTGGATACGTGAAGAAAACCGTCGAAATGAGGTCTCGTCATCGTTCATCTCAGTAAAAGAATCGCCCAAAAGTGGCTCCAAATCTTATCCTTCATGTGGCCTATTTATGCCCCAGATCCCATGCGACGATTCTCTCTTTTCACGCGCAGACAACTGTTTGGGGAGAGCACGACGGATCACGAGGCCGGGCCGACCAAACATAATAATGCTTTTAGGCATTTCGAGGCCGAATCAGATTCGAGCAGGTGGCCTTCGTCGTCAGCCGGCGCCGTCGAGGCATATCTTGTTTGGGAAAGTTAACCGGAATGAATCTGGCCCGAAACCTTAGCGGGCTAGGCTCGATGCCCATATGTGCGTACAACATTGTCGGCCCACGGGACGGGATGCCCTAATCTTTGAGCTTCGAGAATTGACGTGATAGATGATAACTTGATAAGATGACACCGGCCTTTCTTTTCGATGTGGACACTTTCTCCTGCTGTTGTCCTCTTTCCTTTTCGTTGGTTATAGATAGCTGTATTAAAGTAGAGATATTTAGGATATTTTCTCTGATTTCCTCTGTTTAAGCCTATAAATAAGTTATCATTGTACTCTTTTATATATATGGAAATATATTGAAATCTCTCAATTCTCTCTTCCACGTTCTTATTTCCAATTGTTAGAATTAGGAATTTCCACCATTGTCAGGCTCTTAGCAGGGTTTTAGTTTTGTTGTCGAAGGAGAAGTTCCATAAGCGGGTCGGGCCCAATGGGCCACCTGGTCTTTCCAAGCCCAATAAGAAGATCATGGGCCTTTTCAGGCCCATTTGGTCGTCTAGGGGAGGCCGGAGAGCCCACTAAGAAGCGGCCTTAGCGAATCTAATGGCCGTGGAGTAACGAGAGGGAGAAAGTACTTTTGCGGGGAATTGCTTTGATACTCTCGTGTACGATTCTTTGGTTTACTATGGTTTTTTTTGTACTACGTCACGAAAACATAAGTCGAATCCCCACATAGAAGGATCACATCTTACAACATTTTTGTAGTTACTAATGAGGAGACATCGTAACGATGATAATACCGTAGAAGTTACTATTTTTTGTATCTATTATAAAGTGAGAAAATTGTCCAAAAAATCTTAGACCTATTGCATTTTTAACAATTCATTCTTAAATATTTTAATTGTGCCAATTGAATATTAAATATTTTCATATTTTGCTAACTGAATCAATTGATCAATTTTGACTTGAAATTACTAATATGAACACAAGTCGTTCTATGTGGCCTGAGGATGCTAATGTGAACCATTTGTTAATGTTTTGTTTCGAATTTTTTCATTTCATTTCTTTTTTCATTCCCTTCTTTCTCTAACTAGTCACCGGGCCTTGGCCATTGGAAAAGGGTGGTGGCGAAGTTGGCAATAGGCGGTGGAGGTGGCAGTGGCGGTGAATTAGATTCATGGAAGCAAAGGAGGAGAGAGCAAAGTGTCTAAGAAGTGAGATCACGAATTGCCTCATGAGTGAGTAAAAAAGAAGAGGGAAGAACTAAAACAGGCTGTAAATGGATCTATGTATATTTTGGCTTCCTTATTTTCAAAACTCATTATGATTGGTCGGTAAAATTCAAACAAGCATAATGTTCGTAAACAGAAGTTGAACCCATTTTAACAGGTTTAGCGGCATCGAGATGATGGGAACGCATGACCTAGTGAATTCAAATTAAACCCCTGACCACTCAACGGGCTTTAGGAGTCTTGGAGCTAATCACAACTTTTTATTTTCCCCTCATCGTAAGGTCTTTTCCGCCCCCATCAACTTCACGGGGATTAGACATCACTTCTAAGGGAACTAGTAACCCCAAGCTGACGTCATCCATGACGAGTAAAGCAATTGGCGTCATGATCCATGGGGTTCGTCCATTTTCAATCTTTAATACCAGTTGAGAGGTTCACACTAGTTTGCCCAACATTACTTTAGAAAGGCTCAAGGTGTGAACCTGACAGAAACTCTCTTTCCAAGAACCGAGATTTATCACCCAACCTTAAATAATAATAAAGATATACCTTTATTATAAAAGGTTTAGGAACTGGATTAGATAAATCGAAAGGTTGAGCTATTAGATTACATATTAAAAGTCTAAAGCTGAATTGAACGTTAAGAAATAACATGAGAATCATATTAAATAAATTAAAAGCTCAAAAATATCATTGCACATTTAACCAAGATTCAATGACATTTACTATAATTTTCCCTTGTAATTAAAATCATAATTACATGTTATCGAATCAGTGGCGGATAGTTAGGAGCGAGATGAATGCCTCGACAATGGTATTGTCCTTGCTTCGGCATTATAATAAAAGTGGCAAGTCGGAACACAATTGACACTTTAATAATTGTCATATGGTTAACTCTGTAGAAAATGAACAAATCCGTACGATGGTGGAGCCCACTTTATGAACTGTTCTTTGTTCGGCTATCATTTGAATGCATCTTTCCTAGGTCACCCATCAGAAATAAAAAAACACGCGGACGACCCCGTTGACCAGAAGTCAAGTTAGTGGGGTTCATGTACATGACAAAGCAAGTCTTGCTCTATGTTGTCTCAAGCTCCGCATTTGCATCGGGCCGGTCTAATAATCACCTCTAACGACTAATGCACGATGTATTCATTGTGCTAGCTTCTAAAAAAGAAAAGAAGTATTTTATTTTTAGGCTCGTATAATTGATGCGGTATATTTAACAGATTACTTGTTTCACAACACGAGGTATTTGAATCTTTTAGCTCGATCGATCCTTATAAATTGGAGCTGGCAAAATGGGTTATACACCCATATTATGACCTATTTTTAGTTAAATGGGTTATATATGGATCAAGTGAAAGTTAAATATTAATTAAAAATGGGTCAAGTGAAAATTAAATATGAGTCAAAAATAGGTCTGAGAAAGTAAAACACAAAAATAAATATGTCTAAATAGGTTATTAGGAAACCCATTTTAAAGTTTAAACCCATAGCATTTTTTAACTTTATAAAAATGTTTTTTTTTTAAATTGAAATTATAAATATTTTTCATATTTCAATTTGTTTTATTTTTCTTTTTTCTTTATTTTTCTTCCTTCCTTAGCCGGCGTCTAGTAGGACAACGGCCGGCCGCCGGCGGCGACAGGCCGTCGAGGCTCGAGCTTGCCAACATGTCGCCGTAGGTTGCTGATGATGCGAGGCTCGAGCCTCATCGGATTTGGCGAGACTTGAGCTTGCCGGCATTGGGCGGGGCCTCGGCTTGGCTAGATCGGCGAGATCGAGCCTCGCCGGACGCCGGCGAGATCAATCTCGCCTATGGCCGATCGCCGGCCATCGTCGTGGCCAACGGCGGTCGAAGAAGAAGAAAAAAAAGAAAAAAAAGAAAAAAAAAATATTAAAAATAAAAAATTATATTTTTAAAAATAAAAATAATTAAAAATTATATTTAAATTTGATTTTTTAAAAATATTTTTAAAAAGAATTATAAAAATTTTCCATTAAATTTTTATTGCATATAAATTGTTAAAAAAATTGTATTTCATAAAAATGTTTTAACAATACTTTTTTTTTTAAATAAAAAAATCATAAAAATGAGCTTTTTTAGGTTTAGTTAAAAAAAAATTTCATGTTACAATTTTTAGTTATTCAATTGTGTTCACTTCAAATAAGAGAAGCATGTGCATAGTCTAATTTTTTTATAAATATTTCAATTTATAGGTTTTTTCAACTTTTTTTATTTACTATTTTTAATTTAATTTGAAGTTTTAATCCAATTAATATATAGTAGAAGTGGGTTTTCCTAGAATATTAATAGGTTTTAACAATATGTATCGGGTCGGGTACAGGTTAGGTCAGATATGGGTTACTGATTTATATTATAAGAATATGGGTCAAAACGGATTAAATATGTCAAATATGGATCGACCCATTTTTGACCCGACCCATACTCAACCCGATCCACCCATTTGTCACCCCTATCACAAATACACGCGTGCATCAGCTGCTGAGGATCCATTTATGACGTAATGAGTGTAGCCTCCAAAGTTAACATGAGAAGTGTTTGCACAAAAAATGATTAATTTTTTTATTATTGTCGATATGTGATAGACAATAAGAGTAGAATTTGATCATTTAAATAGAAAAAAATTGACAACTTGATGAATTGACAGCTTAAGGGAATCAACAAAAAGTGGAGTCGATAATTTTGGATGTGACCGTTAAAGAAGTAATCTCCAACGTAGTGGAATAAAGCAACCGTTTAGATAGTGAAGTTGGAGAAATCGTCAAGGTAATGAAGTCAATGGAATCGTTGATAAAATCATTTGGTAAGTGTTTTTAATCTCCCTTTATAACCTCTATTAATAATTGCCGATTCTACATTTCAAGCACAAACATTTAAACACGTTACTCTTTCTCGGGTTTTATCATCAATTAAACTCTAATTCGAGCTTCACCAAAGTAGTCGGAACGCAAATAGCTCATGTCCGGAGGACGAAACAGTCGGCGTCGGTGAGCCAACAGCATCTCTGTCAAGGTGAAGTCTTCTCCCCCGTCAACTTTCGCAGGACTCGAGACGTCAATCCCAAGGCAACGGAGTGGCACCTGACGTCATGCATGACGAGGGACGCGACATCGACGTCACTCGTGACGTCGCCTCCCCTCGCTTCGCTGCAGCGACGTCGGTTGCCAGGCAGGTTTCACAGCGACGTGTCGGTCGCTCGCTTGCTTGCTTTTTGCGAAAAAGCTCGACTTGTAAACCCCGAAAAAAAAGAAGAAAAAAGTCTTGTTCAAAAAAAAAAAAAAACCCCGAAAAAAAGACGCTCTCTCTACTAACCGAAGAGGCAAGATGGATTACGTAATGCGGTACGTCGCGAAGGACGATGAGAAGGAGCTCCGCTGGCGTCAGCAGGACAGGGACTAGATGAGTTCTAGCCTCGCCGTACGAGGAATGCCCGCCGGGGGGGGGGTGGGGCCGCGATGCTTATGGGCCTTTTGCTCCTTTCAGACGATTTTTCTTTTTCTTGTATTTCTTTATTTTTATTTTTTTGATAACCCAGGAGAATCCCATGACAAATGACAAATTTGGGAGTAAACCCTTAGGGAGGCACGTAGGAAATCACCACCCACACATCCCGGGATAAGTCACCAAGTGGCCCCGCCTGCCTTCCTGCAAGTTGCAAGGACTTTGAACTCCAGACCTCCTGCATGGAAGTCTAGGAGCCTATCAACGGAGTCATCGCAGTCGATGGATCTTTTATTTATTTATTTAATTAAACATAGGAGGCCTATGAACAGTGGCAATGATTTCTAGGAGTGATCGGTTCGGGTCCGTTTGATTTCACCTGGAAATTGTGACACAAATTGGAAGAATTAGTTCCTAATTTTTGAAATCAAAGACTGATTTGATCCAATGGATGATTCAATGAAATTAGTTTATTTACAAATAATACCCTTGGAACCAGGAAAAGAGGAGACAATAGAGTAGGATGTGTGAAATGGGAATGGAAAGAATTTTGCGTTAGAAATAAATAAAAAATCTTATCGGTTTCACTACCGGTCATGATGGCTCCGCTGGATAAGAGTTTCATTAATCATTCCCAAAGAAGAGGGGTTCGAAACCCAATGGAGGCATTTGGTGTCTTAAGTGGGATGTTGGGGTGGTGAGTCATCCGCTAACGTTCCCCCGGTTTACCTCGCCGACTACTGGCTGTACGGGGGTTCCCAAGTCATCAAAAAAAAAAAATCTTATCGGTTTCAATTTTATGGAATTGAAAATCGAATCGATGCCTTCAAGAACCGTCAAGAAATCAGCCGGTTTGATTTGAGCGGTTTGTCCTCTACTGCTTATCCCTATTATTTTGAAATATTCAAGCTTCCATTCCTCTGACTCCACGTGGCAAATTCTAGTGACAAAATCTTAAAAGTTTTCGATTTTGTTTTCGTTTTTTTGCTAGAGACAAAGTCGTGAAGTTGGTCAGTATGGAAATGGCACCATAACCCACGTCAAGTGGATGAGATCGGGGCCTACGCCATTAAATACCAATGGGGTTCAATCATCCTTATCTGATTAATATTTTTTTTATTATTTTTTTGCTAAAAGTTATCTGATTATTTAAGTCGTGTTTTGATGGAGACTTGTAAGGGAACCACTTCCGGAGAGTTAGCTGTTGAAGTAAGAGAGACAACGCAAAGCACTATAATTTACACACACCTTGAAATCTCGTCCCATAACCTATAGTTAGGATCATACCATGCAACGTGAGAGGGAACTAAACCCACCAACATTATAATGAGAAAAGTCTCGTGTTGTGCTCGTCATAGAATGGATTAGGAATGATTAGCAATGGTCGAAACTAGATGAATGCCTCATGTGACAGATGTAGCAAGTCGAATCGAACTAAATAGTTGCGTTAATTGTCGTTTCGTTAATTAATATGAAAACGGATATGAATGGGTGGGGACAAAAGCCTACTTTATGAAATGCTTTGGATTAGTCAATAAATCTATTTCTGATCATACCTATTTCATTTCTTATAATCTAGAAAGCATAACCTAGAGTATTTTGCACCAAATCGATTATATTTGAATATGCAGCTCTAGTCCCTAAGCTAAAAATTTATTGACATTGTAATCAATAAATTGTTCAAAAAGTTATAAACTTTGCACTTTTACTAATTCAGCCTAAATCTCTTAATTATGCTTATTGAATTTTAAACATTTTTATATTTTGTCAATTGAGTCAATTGGACTAATTTTAATTGGAACTTGCTAACTGGATAGTGGTCATCCTACGCGGCATAATCGACATTAATGTGGATAATCTTTAGTAATATTTTACTATTTTAATTATTTATTTATGATTTTTTTTCATTTTCTCTTCTTTTCTTTTTCCCTTTTCCCTCCGTTGACCATCATTAGTTGTTGATGTCATTAACCTTGGACAAGGGATGCCTGTGCCTTGCTTGAAGAGGGGATCCCTTGCTTGGGCGAGTGTGGACTACCCTCGCTTAGATGGGCAATCCTCACTAATCTAAGCATGGGCGTCCACTTGTCCGAGAGCGATGACCTTTGTTGGCCATCAATGAGGGTTGATGATAGCCGATAGAGAGAAAAAAAAAGAAAAAAAAAAAAAAAAAAGAAGGAAAATTGAAGAAAAGAATGAGAAAATTCGAAAAAATATTATAATATTATATCCATATCAAAGCCACCACGTCACTTAAGATGATTAGTATCAATGTCAAATTTAAAGATATTTATGACTCAATTGACATAATTAAAAGATTTATAATTGAATTAACAAAAACACATCAAATTTATGAATTTTTAGATAATTTTGATCAGCCTTGGTGGTCCCTGGGTTTCATAATCGCGTAGATTAAATTATAATTCTTTTTCATCTTCTCTATTTTCCAGCTGCTAATCTCCTTAATGATTTGGGGGAAGGGATTTTAAATGACGGTTGGTGGACGTTGATGTCCCACACCCGAGATGGATCGGACGGCATCGCCAACCATATTATTATTTAATTTGAAGCAGTGGGAAAACGAGGGCGGCGTGCGGGTCACGGTTTTGGCTTGATACTAAAGCAAAATATAGGCAACTATCTAATCTTATCTACTATATAATATCTATTATATTAATCAGTTTTTTGGTCAGGCTATTATATTAATAAGATTAAAAGAATAAAAAAAATGCACATTAAAGCCTGGGACCCGAGAGAAGTTAAGAAGGGGATAACATGAGTTGGAAGCAATAAGTTGGCAATCTAGTTTCGTACATGTTCTCAAGTTACTTATCTATGTTGGGTAACTCTACTTAGGTAATTTTATAAATTAACTTGTTATTTTCTTACAACAATGACATTTTCTCATTTTTTAATTCAAAATTTAAGTAGTTTTTGCTTTATTACTTGAAAAGAGGAAGTCTATGTTCATGATAAATACCGATGAAAAAAATTTAAGGAGATTAATGGTTGTAACAAAGCATCGGTTCCAAAGGATTGTTAAATATCACTCTTTAAAAGGTAGAGTTTTTTTTTATGCATTGACCCCTAATTCATGGATGCATAATTTTTTTTTATCTTTTCTTATTTGCAATGTACGAATTATGTAATTCATGCCCATGTTTGTCACCTCAGTAGTGCGTTCACACCCCCCCCCCCATCAACTGCCATGATTATATATATATCATGTACACACTCCACTTAATTAATTCTCGAATTTTGGGAGTTAGATGCATGGCCACATGGTTTTGACAAAGAAACTGTCATCTTAACTTGTCATGATGTTGGATTCCGATAGGCTACTTTCGTTTTTGGGAGTAGTTGGCTGTATGTTGTCACATGCCATTAGTTTAGTAGGAAGAAAACAAAGCATTATTGAAAAAAAAATACGGAATCCCATTAAATCACAATAATAATAATAATAATAATAATAATTCAATTATCCTCGAAAAATTAAAAATGAATGGCGTTAATCCCATTTCCACCCAGCTTCCTTCCACATATCAACATCACATTCCAAATGGCCTTTTACTAAATGATTTCTTTTCATTTTTTTAAATCATCCCACGTGCTTTTCTCTCTCCACTTGCCCTCCCAGAATCCGCCACCATAAATTCACTCCACTCATCGATCTTATCTCTCCGCTCTCGCTCTCTCTCTCCCTCCCTCCCTCCTTCCCTCTGATGGCCCTCGTCCGCGAACGCCGGCAGCTCAACCTCCGCCTCCCGCTGACGGAGCTCCCCAACCGCCGCCCGCTCTTCCCTCCGCCCCTCTCCCTCCCCCCCCTCCCTCCGCCGCCGCCGCCTCCGCCACCGCCACCGCCACCGCCACCGCCGGCTCCGGCGCCGCCGCGACCTCCCTGTCCGACCTCGAGAGCCTCGGCGTCCTCGGCCACGGGAACGGCGGCACCGTCTACAAGGTCCGCCACCGGCGTACCTCCGCCGTCTACGCCCTCAAGGTCGTCCACGCCGGCTGTGACGCCACCGTCCGCCGCCAGGTCCTCCGCGAGATGGAGATCCTCCGCCGCACGGACTCGCCGCACGTGGTCCGGTGCCACGGCATCTTCGAGAAGCCGAACGGCGACATCGCGATCCTGATGGAGAACATGGACGCCGGCAGCCTCCAGACGCTCCTGGAGGCCTCCGGGACCTTCTCGGAGAAGCAACTCGCCGCCGTGGCCCGCCACGTGCTGAACGGGCTCCACTACCTCCACTCCCTCAAGATCATCCACCGCGACATCAAGCCGTCGAACCTGCTCGTGAACTCCGCGATGGAGGTCAAGATCGCCGACTTCGGGGTGAGCAAGATCATGTGCCGGACCCTCGACGCGTGCAACTCCTACGTCGGCACGTGCGCGTACATGAGCCCCGAGCGGTTCGACCCGGACAGCTACGGCGGCAACTACGACGGCTACGCCGGCGACATCTGGAGCCTGGGGCTGACGCTGCTGGAGCTCTATCTGGGTCACTTCCCGCTGTTGGGTCCCGGCCAGAGGCCCGACTGGGCGACGCTGATGTGCGCGATCTGCTTCGGGGAGCCGCCGAGGTCGCCGGACGGGTCGTCGGAGGAGTTCCGGAGCTTCGTCGAGTGCTGCCTGCAGAAGGAGTCGAGCAAGCGGTGGTCGGTGTCGGAGCTGCTGAACCACCCTTTCATAGCCGGCGGTAAAGATCCGGCGGGATCCTTGTGAGGTGGAAGCACGCGGGTCGGGTTGAGGCAAAGTATTTTACCGCTGGAAAACCCGGAAGTCGAGGCGGGCGCACGCAGAACGGGCCCGGCCGGGACAAATCAAGTACGGGTCGGGTCGGGATTCGCTTCGCAATGAGTTTTTGTACATAAAGGGCGGACTTCGGGTCGGAAATTCGGGCTCTCTCTGTTTCTTTTTTTCTTTTTCAATGTCCTCTTTAGGATTGCTTCCGGCAGTGAAATTGCTGTTCGAGAACTAATGAAGGGCTTCTTGAATAGTTCAATTTAAACTCTCTCTTCTCTCTCTCTCTCTCCTCACTCGGCTATATTTGTGAATATTCGTTACTTAATTTCGAAGTTTGGTGATCATCGAGAGGGTTGATTCCCGAAAAAGATTACTAATTCTCGTGTTTTTGACTCGAAAACTCTCCAAAAATCAATCGATTGTAGGGGCGAAAACCGATTAAAGAGCGGTAGGCGGAGAGAAAATCGCCATTAAATTTGTACATCTTTTCTTCTCAAGATTAAGAAAACGGGCGAGGAGGGGTTTCATTTTAAGGGTGCTTTTCTTAGGGCCAGTGAATTACTGGGTTTAATTATTGGGAGTCGGAGTAAAGGAAAATACTTTATGACTCCTGGAATTGACCCAATTCCAACTCCATGACTTGGTTAGCTTGAACTCAATTCAAAGATGGTCTACGGAATCGTAATTTCCGGTCAATTTTCAATTTGAAGATTCGGATGCAAAAGAAAGAGAGAAGATCTTGTGCACGACAAAGGGCGACCGAGAGGAGGAGGAGGAAGGATCCCTCGATTTCTTGGGGACAACGTGCAAGCAACACCCCCCCCGCAGGTTTCACAAATTGCACGTGCTTCCTTGTTTTTCACTTTGGCAAGAGAAAAAGAATATTAAAAGTGAGGGGAGCGATGGACGGCGACGTTTTTAGAATTATGCAGAAAAAAATGGCTCTGGGAACACACGTTCCTTTCGATGGGCTGGTTCTGCGCACCTTCTCTTTTTCCCGCAACTTGCGAAGGCGAAGGGGTTTTGTAGCCACCTCGAAAGGGAAAGGGCACGGGTCGCAAAATTAAATGTGGGGGTAGGGGGGGACAGCGACCCCTGCCACTTCGCTGCCCTAGCAAGTAGCAACGTGAATGAGATGATTTAAAAATGAATTGAGCCGAAAGATCTTCTTCGAATGTCGTGCGGTTATCGTGGCGAGATGGGCGCTGTTGAAAGATCTCAACGAGAGGCGGCTTCATTCGGATGGATAATTTCCTAAAAAAACCATAAACTTATTATTATCAGTTTCAAATATTTCAATTATGTCAAAAATTCAGTCTTAAACACTTTGACAATTTGATAATTTAGTCTTACAACTTTTGACTGTGCTAATTTAATCCTAAACATATTAATAATTTGTCGATTTAGTTGAAAACATTTTGACGATTTACGATATAGTCATATCGGCTTAGGGACTAAATTAGCAAATCATAAAAAAAATAATGATTAAATTGACACGATTGAAAGATTTATGATTGAATTAATAAATTACTAAAATATTTAGGATTACATTAACACAATTAAAATGTTTAGAATCTGAATTGATTGCCGTATAATTGTTTTAGGATATTTTAGACAATCATCCCTTGTTGCGATTGGTGTAATATGCCGTGATAGCAACGATACCTTTACAAATCAGAAACTCCAAATCATTATTATTGATAACTCGAATTTCCTTGTGAGGACCCAGATCTCTATCAATGGCCTCACGTAACATAATCATCGGACGATGTGGGTGCCGTCGCGGGATCCCATCGACGGTCGATGTTGTTCGCCCGATCGGATCGGGGCGGGGTGGATAGATGGGAATCTTCGGAGAAAGGACGAGGGGGGTGCTTGTCGTGAGACGGATGGACTTAAAAAAAATGGATGGTGGCCATTGATTGGCGGGATGGAGACATAAAAGAAAAAAAAGATGATGTGGGCGAGAGAGTGCGTTGCGATTGTGATCCACGCGACGTGGCGATGTTTCCGGACGGCTTCTAAAACCTCATGCGAAAACGGACAAAAAATCCTTCGAAAAGAGGGCACGAAAACATTAAAAAAGAAGAAGAACAGGAGTTGAATCGTAGGTGAAGGGGGGAAACGAGGAGTCGGCCCCTACGTCTCCATCCAGAGTCCAGACGCCCCACTCCGCCTCCGAGCCCAATCGAATTCAATGTTTTCCACAAATGCATGAACGCAATCGACTGCGATATGATTACTACTTGGATGGTAAGTTAGGGGATATGTGGGTCGGTGTTTTCTTAATCGTCTAGTTAGGCCACTACTGATGTAACGTCATGTTTTATCTATTATATAGGATCCGGTGGGTTAATTGATAAGAACAACAGTTGTTATAAGATCTCGCGCCTTAAGGATAAGCATGATTCTAAGATAGAATCGGAAATATGAGCATCACACCAATAGCAACCTGTTTTGATGGATATGTTCCGAATTTTAAGTGAAATCAGAAACTTGGCACTTGGGATTTGAAACAAGCTTTTGTGTTTTTCTTATTTATGTCTTCGTGCGATATTGTTTAATGATGAGTAGTATACTTTTATTGTGTTAAAATTTCATAATTTTTGTGCGTCTAAATATGAGTTGTGATTAATGAATTGTAACAAATGGTTGTCATTATAAGTGATGATTCGTCGTAAATGTTCAATTAAGAGTACATGAAGAATCTTAGTAGGTCTTGGAATCGGTCCTCAAACATGTGATAAGGTAAATTCTAAGTTCCAAAAATTAGGAAATCTGAATTGTAACAAAGGGTTGTCATATCCTCAAGCAATGTTTGATTTGTCGTTGCTGCCGAGTGAATTGCTTGTGCACAGTGATAGGATAGGGTCGACGCAACCTCTACCAATGGATACAAGCTCTACGTCGGCGCCCTCGAGCCACAATCACCTATGGTTGGCAGGGAAGCAAACAGAGAGAGCTCGAGACATGGGAAGGAGCAGGGAGGAATGAGAGGAGACGACGCGGGAGCTCCAAAGATGATCAGGCCGTCAGCGGTGGGCGGGCTGGCAGCGGTTGCCATGACAGTGGTGGTAGGGCCGTCCGTGGCAGGCGACATAGGCCCGCGCGTGGGCGTGAGGAGAAAAGAGATGGACGTTGGTGGGGTGTGATGAGGAGTAAAATAAGATTGGACATTATTATGTGGTGATTCCATGGAAACTGTACTGCCATCAAATAATAAATTGGGTAAAAAAAAAAAAAAAAAAAGATGATAGGAAGGCCTACAAATCTATCGCAAAAGACAGTGGAGTGGGGGGGAGCTTTTTTCGTCTTCTTTATCTTGCGTTTTCCACGAGGGGGGAGAATATGAATGATCGATTTTGCCCTTTTTCTAGTCCACTGTATGGTGGGAGACATGGCGGGCGCCGCCCAATTCCAAATCCGAACATTTTCATGCCTTTTACACGTGTATCATGTAAAGTAAGCGGATCTCTCGAATCTCACGCCTGGTTATGCAAAGGGTGAATTATGTTGGTAACATTTCTAGGGAACATTAGATGGATTTTCTTCTAATTCATCATATTTCTGATCTTGAATAATTTTGACTTTAGCAAGTGACTAGTCATCTTGACAGTGAAATGGGTGACTGGTATTAAAAACCGATCGTCAATTACCATCTCTTCTAGTTTGATTCAAATAATAATAATAATAATAATAATAATAATAATAATTCCTCTAGAATAAAGGAATGTTTGTTAATGTTCCTACTTTTTTTGTTTTTCTATTTCCCGTAATAAAATAAAAACAGAAATTCATTTGTTAACGTCAACTAATTTTTCTATTTTTTGGAATAAAAAAGCGGTCGATAATATATTTGAAATAGAATTAAGAAGTAGAAAAAAATATAATAATTTCAAGAAACAAGTTATTTTTTTTGTTCTTCCTCCTTGGCCCCTACTACTGCCCACTATTGTCCGGTTGCCTGTTGCCTGCCGTCGCCAATCGATCAACAGCGGGCTGCTATAGTAGCCATCGCCACCATCAATCGTTGGCAAGGAAGAATTTAAAAAGAAAAAAAGAAAAAAATCTTAACAAATTATTAAAAAATTAAAAAAAATTTTATGTTACGAAAATTTTTGTGAATTATATACTAAACGTATTCCCATTCTTTTTCCATTTCGAGAATAGAAATTTTGTGTAACTACTTGAATGCGTATTTTTAACTAAAAAATTATTCCGAAAAATAGAAATAAAAAAAGACAATTTCTGAAAAGAAATTGTTCTCTGGAATAAGAGCGTTATTAAACGGACCCTAAGTTTTCATTGTCAGTATTAAGGGTGTGTTTGCTTCGGCTTTAATGGAAAGTTTTTGAAATACAACTAATGTTTGGTGGAGTGTACTTTAAGAACATATCGGGAAGCAATATTGACTTAAATACCATTTAGAAAAAATTGCACTTTGTAAAAACTTTTACTAGTTCTTTTTAAAGGAGACTCCTAAACTATTTACCAAAGGAACTTAGCCATTGGCTAGCCTCGCCTAAGGTTGTGTAACCTCATGAGTTGTTTGGGTTGCACCACTTGAGCCAACACTTGTGGTCGCCAACCTCAAGTGTCGCCTAGCTCCTAGTGGCCCAGGTGTAACTGGCTGGTAGCCAAATTTGGCCTTGTCGGCAGCCTAAACGAGGTTGCTTGAGGTGGCAACATTTGCGGAATTATAAAAGTTGAATAAGGGTAAGGTTAGAGAAAAAAAAATTATATTTTGGCCTTGTCGGCAGCCTAAACGAGGTTGCTTGAGGGGGCAACATTTGCAGAATTATAAAAGTTGAATAAGGGTAAGGTTAGAGAAAAAAATTATGTATGCTTTGCAGAAATGCAGCACTCCAAAGTACCTCTAAACCTATCTTGGGCCAATGGTCTAGGCCTTTGGAAATGCCATTACATTTTCCCAATACTCTCCACAATATTTGCCTAAAGCCAATTGCATTTGCTTAAGGACTTGAAGCCCTAAAGTGCTATGGCAATACTGAACCAAACATATTTTAAGACTGATCGTGGAATACCATGTCCTAAACCAATTACAGGATAAGAAGTTCCCGTCGCTGGCGATCGGGGGAACGAACGACAGCCCTGTCGTTGCTTCCGAAGTTGCTTGTTTCCTCCTCTCAATTCTCAAAATCAAACCTAATATTGTTGAATGTAAGACGGTGTGGCGACCAGGAAAAAGTTGAAGAGAGTTGGAAACTAACCCTTGAAAGGAAAGTGAAAGTATAGGATGACGCTTCAAACGTCAACCGTTATTTTGGCCATTACATGTGGAAATTATGCTGATGACGATGCTATAATGGACTGAAGGTGACCCTGTGAAACATAACAACGTCCTTCATTTCTCATCAAATATATATGCACAAAATCGAAGCCCAAATTCCAGGACCGGCTCGATTCTTGATTATATCGTGTACACCATCCCGACCTCAATGAGCGCGGCGTGGGGGATGTTCAGCGCGACCGGAGGCTCCCGGGAGTTTCTAGCCAGCAGAACGTAGAACATGATCACGAGCCGCTTGAAAAAGTTGGAGCCTTGACGCGCCACTGTATGGGACTGGCCGAGGATGTATGCAGTGCCGCTCTCCCTGGCGTCGACTAGTTGTTGCAACTCGTCCCGCATAGATGCTTGCATTTTAGGACTCTCTGGAGGCAATACGAACCGGACCTTCTTCCTCCTCACTGGGGCATTAGTACTAGGACCTTTTTCTGACCCAGGGTGGTAAGAAACGGTCATATTTTCCTCGCTGGTCCGGCTTGAGGACGCAGTGGACATGGAGTTGTTAACCGGGATGAGGGCATATGTCGTGCTCCCATCCGAGCCCGGCTTCCCGCCGATGGTCATCTTACCTTCCTCAAAAGTGATGGACTCGAAGTCTTTCTCCTCCAGGGAAATGAATTCTCCGATGGAATGGATGATCTGCTCCTCGAAATCATCTGTGTCCCTGGTGCGGTCGCAGTATCCATATCGCACAATGCACCGGTAGATCCTGTAGTCCTTGTGGCCGACCCTATTAATGAGGAACCGCTGGTTGCTGGGCACATAAGGCAGCGGCTGAGGCTTGAAGGACACGAAGATGAGAACCTGGTGGAATGCGGGAAGATTTGCGATGAAGTGCGAGAAGAATGCCGGGACCCCAGTCACTATGTCCGTGTAGATGAAGCCGATCCCAGGGACCCTGGAGATCCCGAGCCCCGCACCAAAGTCAGTGAGCCACTCAAACGAGACCTTGTTCTCTAGATCAAACTCATACTCCTTCATCGATCCGTAATGCCACACGAGCATGATGGTCAAGAACAGCACAGAGAGCATGACGAGGTACCATGCCCCTAGGTGGAAGTTCCAGATACACGCTGATAGGTACATGGCTTCGATGAAGCCAAAGAATATCAGGAAACACGCAGATAGGAATAGGCTCTTTTCCCAGTACACAGAGATCACAAGTGACATCAGGCAGGTTGTTACAAGCATTCCCGAAACAATGGCCATTCCTGCAGAAATTTGACCCAGTTTCTCATTAAAAAACAGAGATGAGTGTCCTAAGTCCTACATTATATGTTGTCTATTTGTGTATCTTTCTAGATAAGTAGATAAAACTAAGTACTTGCCAAGCAATGCGTCGAACATACCGACATTCATTTAGCCTTACAGATAGAATAAGGTAAATCGTAACCCTTCAGAACCCAGAATTTATAGATGCATATACATGTTGCTCTCAAGGAATCGAACCTGTCGCGTATCCAATTGCCTCGACTTTGTGGAAACCGATTGTCACTGAGAGGCTTAGGACCATCAATAGCCAATTGAGGTCTGCGATGTAGACCTGTCCATGTATCTTTTCTGACGTATGCACCACTTTTACCTGGGGAAAGCATTTAAGGGCCAAGAGCTGGTTTATGATCGAGAAGCTGGCCGTTATTGATGCTTGGCTCCCGACCGCTGAAGCGAACAAAGATAACACCACGAAGGCATGCCGAGTATGATCTGGACGTGCAGTTAAGCCTTCTAAGCAATCAAGGATTTGAAAAAGAAGGGGGGGTCGGAAGACACTAAAAAGGAGGAGGAAAACGAGAAAGATGCCATGATTGTATTAGTACCTACCCGGCATAGAGCTACTGAGATGATTGAACTCTGGGACGATGTGCCAGTTTTTGGATATGAATGCAGCTTGACCCGCATAGGATATGAGAAGAACCGGATAAATGCAGCACACAAAGGTTATCTGCAGAGAGACAGAATCCAAGAAAGTCATCTGCCAGTCTTTGGCATGGAGTAAAGGAAATTACCAGAGCTTGAGCTCTCTACGAAGCAACCTTAATTGACTTCTTTGAAAAGTGACCTAGATTCGCAAACATCGCTTCTGATCCTGTCAAAATCGCACACCAGCAGAGAAAGCGGTCAACATTTTCACAGACTAACCATAATGTTCCTCGTAGTGGCTAAGAAGTGGGAGGGAGAAGAAATGGTTGGTCACACCAACCTGCTATGCAAAGGAGAATGCTTCCCAAAGATCTCCAACTATGCTCATTGATATTTCTCACGAATCTGTACATGTATGCCGGGGATATGGCATGGAGAATATTAGGGTTAAAGTGCAAGATATTATATAAACCTACCCCACCAATAAATAAGAGCCAAATGGTGATGATTGGCGCGAACAGGAACCCTATTTTATCAGTTCCATATTGCTGCAGCATGAAAAGGCCTATCTGTATGATGCATGCAGAAGGGACCGGAACATCTGGGACACATAAGGAGAATACAGGATAAATGTCAAACAAACAGATCGAAGTATTTAAATGCTGTTTCAAGAACAAGCATTTCCGCTACGTTCTGCCTTTCATATAGGGCAAACAGCATTTGGTGACCAATCACACATTACAAATCAAAAAGGAGAATATTAACAGAGATTGGTGCTTGGGGCAGTTGAAATTATTTGGTTTGTATTGTAGATCAAGAGTGAAAACAAGAAAGAGAATACAATACAGCAAGATATTTAAACGCAACCCAGTTTTGTTATTGAGAATGACTATACACTCACATTTATCCAAGGCCTTTGTTATGGAATCTCGAGAGGCGTTCAAAGAGGAAGCTGGTAAGAACCAAATACCAAGAAACATGAGAAGTTGGTCAAATCCGAATCATTATTTCCTTGTCATTTTACAACTGGATATATCTTGTAAATCTTACATGAATTGACAATCTCCGACAATGACCGCTTGACCCCATTAGAAGCTGACAGCACTGGTTCAAACAGAGGATGAAGAAATAACTAACTTATTCAAGTCAACTGAAACAATCTCAAAAGTCAAAAGGATATGGGAAAATTAACAAGATTGATTTCGGAACCAGATATTGCGGGGGTAAGCACTCCATCGTTGATAATCATGCAGGAACCAAACAGAGCCAAGAACAGCATCAAGTAGTGACTAAATCGGTGCTTCTCGAGAGCCCTTCTGGCCTTCGATCGCCACTTCATCTTAGATGAGGTCTCCACCAAATGCAGAGTCTCATCTGTAAGTTGATCATTTGGAAGTAGACCCACTTTCGCATGCCTACACAATAGCGAGTATAAAGCGAATGTACCACCTGCGAGAATTTGCAAGCCATATCAGCGCTCTGCAAAATCCACTGTAAAAACCGTCCCCATGCTCAAAGAAGGAAGTAATCTCTTACCCTCTCCATCATCATCGGCTATCAAGACTATTAAGGCATACTTCAGCAAGGAAATGATAGTGATCGTCCAGAAGATGAAGGAGAGGAACTCATATGGAATCTCATCTGACTTGAAATCCTCTTGAGGGATCGTTCCAAAAACATACAAAGGTGCAGTGCTTAAATGGCCATAGATTACTCCCAGGGTCTGAAACGATAAGAGGGCCACATGCTTCCATGTTTCTTTCTGCATGTGTAATCAATTCTCCCATGGAAAAAGGTATCAAAAACATAAATGCAAGAGCCAACACAAATGGCTGCAATAGATTTGGATATATAAAGATGCTGATCAAACCAAAAGAAAGAAATAAACTGCGTGCACATCTGAGGCTGAAGTTATACAGATCATATGCAGGACAGACTTGAAACAAATAAGCTAGAGAAGTGAAAAAGAACGACGGCCGTTGGGTTTACACCATGAGTATTAGAATAGTTGATTTCACCAGTTGGTCCCTCTTCCAAGAAACAGTGATAATCTTATGACGGAGTCAGAACTACTTGCCGAAATAAGCACCACAAACAATAAATTTGGTTGATGCCACACCTCAAAAACCATAATCCGACAATCACCTGCGATTTTATAGACATTTAACTGTATCTCAAAAGGACTGGAACTTTACCTGAGGCTGACAAGAGAAAGTCCCATGGTTCAGCGTAGGATCCATGACTAAACAGAGCTTGTTGTAAAGAGATAGAGAGTGAACTTGTCATTAATATAAATTGGATATTAGTCAAGAAAAGAGAGGAGTGAACTCTCATGTGAGAGATCAGGCAGATGAGAATGGCCAGCTATCAAGCCAACAACTGTCCAACTGAGAAAACCAAGTTTTTTGAGAGAGAGAGAGAGAGAGACTCACGAGATGAATAACTATAGCCTTTGTGCTTCTTGTAGATTCAAAGTTTTGGCTGATATTAACAAAGAGAGGAACACAACACACTAGAGACTGCAGAGATGTTCTTATTTTGGAGTTTTTCTCGTGTCTGAGAGGGAAAGCCGGAATGAAAAAGACGGCCATTTTTGTCTGAAAAAGAAATCCTCGAAGCACAATGTGTTCATTTCGAAGTCCTAAGATTTTCACATGCTCTTCCATTTGGATTGCTTGTACTTCAAACCCTTCTTGCTGCTTTTTTTTTTTTTTGAAATTCTAAAGCGGAATAAAAACACACGGGGAGAGAGAGAGAGAGAGCAAAAACAAAACATAGTGCCAGATTGATCGAAACATGGAGAGCCGCGACGCTACGGCCTCCTGTGTTATGTTATCATCACCAACTTGCATTTATATAATTTCTGTCATAATGAAAGGACAGCATTCTTTAACCTGAAATGCTAAAAAATTCTTTAATCCCCCTCGCCAGAATTTCCGTCGTAATGAAAGGACAGCATTCTCTAACCTGAAATGCTAAAAAATTCTTTAATCCCCCTCGCCAGGAATTAAACATTCGGAATACCATGTTACTAAATATACCAATTTCGTGAACCGATTTAATTAACCTTAGAATAGAATTCTTTCAAGTGTTAACCACTCAGTCTTATTCAATCTAATTTTTCCACATTCGGACTCTCAGAAGCCCAGAGTCAATAGCAGCATTTTCCCCAGCGACCGAGTCCCTTTAAATCTCATCACTTAGCAGAGAGAATCGCAAACCTTTGTGATTACTGGACTAATTCTGCAAACTACACGTGTTCATATGCTTGAACAAATTGAGGGAAACAGAAAGCTATAGAATCAAGAGGCAAGATCTGAAGCAACTCCTCACTTCAATACAACACGATATTACTTGCAGAAGCATGAACGTCCTTTCCAGGAAAAAAATGGCAAAGAACATTCTTCTATCTAGTCTATATATCAAAACGATAACTGTCGAAGCCCCATTACCAAAGGTTGATCTACCTGAAAATCCAAAGCCAAAAAAAAAAAGGTGGTTCAAGAACGTCGACCAGTCAACAGGTGCTCCTGATCCACAAAGCTGAAATGTTAACACCTCATTCGCAAGCCTCCTCCCAGTCATCAACTACTTCGGTGGCCTCCACTCCACTGGAAACTAGTCCTTGCGTTCCTTCTGAACTAGACCCGGCAGCCTTCAATTCCGGTCCTATCACAACCTGATCTTCAAATTTAATTGAATTGATCTCCTTTCCGACTAAAGGAGCAGAGGAGCTCGTGGCGTTTTCAGAATCCAAGACACTCCAGCGATTAACAGAAGCAGATATAGGAGCTTCTTTCTCTTTCAAGATGGAGCTCTGGGAATCAATAGACCACCCCTCACCACCCCACGAATCTTCCTTCCAATCGGAAACCTCCTGCACGACAGCCCTCTTCCATGGATTGCCCTTTATAGCTCCAATTGAAGCTCCTTCCTTGGCCGGACCAGCTCCTCCCCACGCATTGGGCATGGTCAATGATGATGTGGCACTTCCATTCTGAAGCACAACAGCCCCATAATAAGCTGTGCCGTGATCCAACCTCCTCAAAGCAGTTGCAGCACGAGCGGGGTCACTGAACACGGCCAGCGCATTCTTATCATTCAACCAGACTAACTCACATTCCCCACCAAATCTCAGGACCAGAGCGCTTATATCTGCCTCCCTAGGCAAGTCGAGGAAAGAAACAACAAGCCTAGGGTCCATGTCAACCAACGGGTCAAATGTGGGTGGGTGGGGCACGTTTGAGGTTATAGAGCCCCTACTTCCGAGCACACGAGCCGGCACTTTAGACTTTGATGTGGCATGGACCACAATAAAACGTTTTGGCTCCCAACCAGCCGCACTGACCACAAGCTTCCACCTCTCGGCAATAAGCCTCACTGCATCTCTTTTTTCCTTCAGCATTGGACAGAAAACATGAACTTTGAGGCTAGTGGCACTTCCTCTGCCCTTGCCAAGAACTAAAAACTTGCATCTCTCCTCAACAGCTAACACCCACTTAGAATCACGCCTGAAGAGATCCACAACTGATTCTGACACGTAAGAATGCTCCCCAAAATGAAGGGTTTCCAAATTTGGTGGATTGATGTCAAAAGCATCTGCAAGAACCCGCTTGCGCTCTACTTTAGCACAGTCATCATCGCACACCAGCTTCCTCTGCCCAAGTGGAATTCTCTTCCCAGTAGCTTCTACGGGTTGAAGTGGCACAGGCAACTTTTGCATTATGGAAGCTTCAAAAACGGTGTCGGTGCTAAAATTGCCATTGGCCCCACCGGCATCGCAAGGTACACTTGCTGTTATCCGTCCACAAGAACAAGTGATTGTGACAGGGGAGTCACATCTTGCATCAGGACATGAAGCTGAAGGGTGACAAGGCGCTCTGCAAGTGTGTCTGCAATCTCTTCTAGGAGCGCCACATACCTGTCCACATGAAACTTTGAGACTTGTTTCACTGGCGGAGTTGTCCGAATCGCAAGGTGGTGGGTGACAAGTCCGACCACAGGCATGCAAACCACACTGCCTGGTCTTACCACAGGGTTTGTTACATCTGATGTCTTTGGACCCACATGGTATGTTCCTAAGAACCACATGTCCACCAATGCACTCTTTTGCCACTGGGACCGAACAGGGAGGGCAGTCTCCAAAGTGACAGCTGTGGGTGGATGAATGCCCACAAGGTTGAGGAATCAAGCATGGGAGCTGACATGAAGGTGGGGGAGTGCCACAAGGCAGAGGAGGAGGTATTGAAGTTCTACCGCATGCACAAGTTAAATCGGTGAAGATCGTTTCGAGGCAAGGAGGGCAGTGGCCACTGTGACAAAGTGATTCACATGAATGCTGCCCACATCTAAGCTTCTTGCCACAAACCATGGAGCACAGATGAGGGTCCCAATCACCAAGGGGAAGGTTGCTAGAATTTGACAAAGGGCAGCAACGCTCGCTACAACGATGCCTACCACAATTTTTCTTCCGTCCGCATGGTTTATCACAAGTGAATATCTCCTCCCTCGTTCTGTGGCATTCAACAGTACGAGAAGTCAAGCCACAACGACATTTTTGGGCAACGTTCTCCAGACAAGGAGGACAAATCCCTGCATGACACATTTCCGCACAAAAGTGTATCCCGCAAGGGAGTAACTTGTCACAAACTTGTGAGCAAGTCGGAATGGGGTCCAGACAATTCTGTCTTTCATCCATCAAATTCATTTTTCCACAATAGCATGTTTTAATCCTGCCAGGCAATAAGTCGCACTCCCCACAAGGACCCGGATGGCAGAATTTGTCGCACAAGTGATTACCACAACTAAGCAATTTTTCACAAGTTGAATTGCAAGAAAAAACTCCACTTTCCACGTCAACTTCTCCCTTCATGGCCATGTCTCCGCAAAGAACAACCTCTATATTCTTTCTGCAGAAGCATGAAGCATTCAATAATACTTGGCAAGGATCACATGGACCCACATGGCAAATTTGCTTACAGCGATGACGCCCGCACTCGAGAAGCTTATCGCAACACTTGCCACAAGTAAGAACGGACCTGCGATCAGAGCATCGAGTCGTAATTGTTTCCTTCCCACAAGGGCACAGCCGTGGAGGGGCAAATGCCTTGCAAGGAGGGCATGGACCAGGATGACATTGCAAGACACAAAGATGGGGGCAAAAATCCTCCTCCTTCTCACCAGGCTGCAAGATGTCCTTTTCCAATGGCTTCCCACAAGGTTCTCCGCATGAATGTGGTGTCAAATATAAATCTGACGGCGGATCTGTCCTTTTTCCGCAAAAGCACATGTATCGAATCTCCTTTGATGACGTCAGTTGCACATGCTGACATCCAGGACAACGCCAATTGTCACCCTGATTCTTCTCGGCAGAAAGATCGACTGAAGTGGGTGCCCGAGCCCACTTCTTGATGCAATTGAGATGAAAAATGGAGTAGCAGCTGGAGCAAGACCAAATGGATGCAGACCTCCGGACCATGTCATAGCATATCATGCACTCCACGGTACCCTTCATCAGCTTCTCCTGAATTTCTTGCACCAGCTGAGGCAAATTCGGGTCATTGGACACTCTATCTCCACTGAACTCGCTCCTCGCTTTTTCCTTCTCCTTTCTCTGATTCAAAGGTCGAGCAGGGTGACCTCTTGGACCGTGATTACCCCTGGGACCAGAACCATGATTCGCAAACCCATTGTTTCCGCGCAAGTTCCCTCTATGCCCACTATCGGGAGGAAAAGCGCGAAAACTCGATGCGTGCCCACTATCAGAAGGAAAATTTCCATCATCGGAACTGGGATTCAAGTTGGCCGGTGCCGGAGGGTTTGCAGGTGGACCATTTGGTACAGACCCTCGAGGAACCCATTCTTGACGGGCACTCTGAGCAGGCATCCTAGGTCTTCTATTGTTTCTGGCATGGTGATTCATAGTCCTCAACGAATCCCGATTCCAAAGTATACTACCTGACGAAGCCAACTCGAGCGCGAGCGGATGGAACGGACACGAAGTAGGATCGAAGGATCAAAATTTCGGTCCAAATCCCTTCGATGCTGTGAACAGGAATGAAAACGATCAAAAAGCTCGAAAATGCCAAGTAAAAGCTGATGAGATCAGAATCACAACCCATCGCCCAGAAAGTAAAACAAGGAAAAACACACAGGGATCGCAATCACAATAAAAATCGCATCGCTCCCCAATATTCATCCGCCAAGCAATCAACGCGATGCAGGCCTATAGACACGAATCTCCTAAAAGAGGCCGAGGAAAAAGCTAGCCATGAAAAAAAAAAAAAAAAAAAAACTTCACAGACAAACCAGCAAACACCTCCCGGGCAGGACGACCGGAACACGAAAGACGTGAGGAAATCGCGTCGCGATTCCGGATTCTAACGCCCCGCAAGGGGAAATGAACGAGACCCCCAGTTCGCGGAAAACGTTCGACCGATGGGGGGGGGTGGCGAAAGCGATGATGATTACCTCAAGAACCCTCCTCTGCACAAATCCCGGGAAGTACCCAAGGACCACCGCGCACGATCCTCTATCCCGATATGGCAATTCCCCCCTCTTTCCTCCTCCTCCTCCTTCCGCAGATTTTTCAGGTCCCAAAAGCAAACGTCTTTTTACCCTGGGGGAGACGGCAAAGAGAATTGAGTGTTGGGCTGAGCTTTGCTTTTGGGTCTCCTCCTCTTGGGTTTCCTCCAAAACGGTTTAAACCGACCCGACGAGCGAGCGACTGAGGGCGCGTTTGGTAACGTTTCTTTAAAAAATTGTTCCAGGGAACAGTAGAAAAAAGTGTTTACCCTTTTAACAATTTACGAACAAAAAAAGCGTGTTTGAACTGTTTAACAAAAAATAAACAAAAACACGTTTTGGTAAATTTGGATAATTTTTTTATTTCTTTTATTTTTTCTATTTTTTTCTTATTTTTCCTTGTTTTTTTTTTTCTTTTTCATTTTTTTTTCTTCTTTTGGCGGTCGCGGCCAAGGCCTTGGCGACGGCCGGGCGAGGGCCGAGCTCGCCCGCCAATGGCGGGCGAGGCGCGGCCTCGCCGGCCACCGCCGAGGCCGAGGCTCGCCGGCCACCGCCAGCGAGGCCGAGGCTCGCCGCCGGCCGGGCGAGCTCGGCCTCGCCGGGCTGGGCGAGCTCGAGGCCGGATCTGGGCGAGATCGAGCTCGCCCGGCCGGCGCGAGGTCGGCCTCGCCTTGATCCGGCGAGGCCGAGCTCGCCCGCCGGCCGCGAGCCGCGGCCCTCGCCGGCCACCGCCAGCGAGGCCGAGGCTCGCCGGCCCGGCGAGGCGGCCTCGCCGGATCTGGGCGAGATCGAGCTCGCCCGGTGCCGGCGCGAGGTCGGCCTCGCCATGGCCGGGCGAGCTCGAGCTCGCCCGTCCGGCGAGGCCGACCCTCGCCCGGCCTACGGCGAGCCTCGGCCTCGCCGGGGACGCGGCGTCGGCCTCGCCGGGCCGGCGAGCCTCGCCGTGGCCGGGCGAGGCCGCCGCCCCTCGTCGGCCGGTCGCCGGCCGTGGCCGAGGCCGGCGACCGGCCTCGGCCGTGAAAGAATAACAAGAAAATAAAAAAAAAAAAAAAAAAAAAAAAGTGTTTCGATTGTGTTACGAAACGAAAACAAGTTTTTTCTTTTTGCTTTTTCTGTTCTTTTTTCTTAACAAAAAGAATAAAAACAGAACAAACGCACACAAACGCGTTTGTTCTTTTTTGTTCCTGCGAACAAAAGAACAAATTTCTGTTCCTGGGAACAGAAATAAAGGCCAACCATGCAGGCCCTGACTGACCGAGAGAGAGAGAGGGAGGAGGGCATATTTATAGCGACCGCATCATCCCCTCCCTCGTCGCTTCCGTGCCGATCTTGATGAGCCGACCGCACAGAGTCGGTGGACTCTTTGAAAAGCCCATAAGAGCACCCCGATCTATGGATTTTTGCTGGGCCGATCTTCGGTTTTTGTTTCGACCATGTGATGAGCTTCGATTTTATGAAACTCGTTTTCGTCAATTCGAAAGCAAACTCGTACGGGAAATCGTCTGTTATTCCAACTACAAATAGCACGCTTTGATTTAGATCGGGTTCCGCGCCGATGCCGAGAATACGACTTGGGAGATAAGTGTGAGATGATTGCTCGCCCGAACTAACGTGCGGTGAAGTGCGTTCCGCACGTTAGCGTCGACCCAATAGAATCGTCGAGCGGATTGGAATAGGACCATTCGAAACGATCGTGGAAGTCGATTTCGTATGTTGACTTCTCGAGCCAAGCATCGTGGGGTACAAGAGGCTAATAATCGAGAAGATCTAGTCAAATCGCGACGACAGGTGCCGAATTTCCAAGTGAAATTAACCCGATATTGTTTTTCAGTGGTTCAGTCCGAATTGTGAGTTTGAGAAATTAAAGCTGTCGGGTATTCGGCAAAGACAAGGTATTTACAGCATCTCCGATCTCAATCAACACCTACCAAAAAACTCAACGACACGGGGAAAGGGGAGAGAGATCTCCACCGTCGGTCCTACGAATCGCCGACGGCGATGGCCGCGCCGGATAGCCCGAGAGGCGACGGGGCGATCTCCCGGAGATGAGGTCTGGTCTCGAGGGGGTCGGGCCACCAGTCGACGACCTTGTCCGACTCCCGCTTGATCTTCCTCACCCGGCTATGCACCGCCATCTCCGCCGCCGCCTCCCGGGCAGCCATCTCCTCCGCCGCCTGTCCTCTCCTCTCGCGGCCGGCGACCCTCCGGCTCGGCTCGATGTCCCTCCGCCGCTGCTCTCCACCTCTGTGCTGGAGCCTGGTGGGGGAGTTTGCTGGTGGGTGGCGACGGGATCGCGCGCTATATAAGCGCGCAGAGAGAGAGAGAGAGAGAGGGGGCGTAGAAGGTAAGGGAAGGGGAGGGTGGTGAGTTGGGGGAGCGAGTTGGGTGAGCCGAAGCGGGAGAGAGGCGATGGTGATGATGATGATGACGACTGAGTTCTTTTGTCCCGTTCTGCGAACGAGCTCCAGACGAGCTCTTGTCGGGAACGCGAGACGACCGCGTGCGGACGACTTCGGGGGGAAAGTTACTCGGTCCGCCACTTGCTGGCCGTTCGATCGCGAGCGGCGAGACCCGTGCCGTCTTTTCGCGTCTGCTTGCGGGACCCGTTCGCCTGCACGCCTGAACCGGCCGTGGTTTGCTGATTAAAAGTCAAAAGTAGGAACTATCACCTTAAGCTTCACCTAATCACATGAGAAAATCCCGTGATTCCATATATATATATATATATATATGTATGCGATTATGTCGGGATCTTCGTGTTAAACAAGAATCAAAGTGTGGGTTCGTGGCATCGACAAAAATTCAAAAATTAAAAAGAAGAATCACTTGAAATTGCTATACGATAATTGATGAAAAATAATTATCTTTTTAGTCAATTTATGAAGGAATGGATCAACAACAGTATCCCTATCTATCATGGTAGACAAGTAAGATTTTGGACATTTATTATGTTTGAAATTTGCAAACACATCAATCTCCCCATAAATAATATTCAATTGAATATATATTTGTTCCCATACTCGAATAGTTCTCTTGAAACTTTTATTTTGTTGAAATTTATATGATCACGAGTTATGAATGAAGTAAAAACCGAGTCGGATTAAGCATTCTTGTCCTGCTTTTTCTAATTTGATCACTCGATCAATAGACTTTTTCTTTTTAGAAATTGTGATGTTATTATTTATGAGAATTTAGACCGATTTTGCAGTTATTACATTTGTAATTTCTTCGCCTATTTATAAATGTCAAAATTGTATTTCAAGGATTGATGCATCCGTACGATGGGATATTGGGAGGAAGATGGACGGGCATGATTTGGCGGCCGAAGGAACGCTGTGATTACACCATAGAACTTCCCACCAAGGCAGCTGAATAATGAGAAAAATATTTTTCTTAGCCAAGTTCAAAGAATTCGATGGCAATTACCGTTGTCAAGAGGTTAACTGAATACGTACCCGAAATATATGTTATTCACCGTGCTTAAATTAACAAATGGGAAGACACGAATTGTTTTTGAATTTTAAATAAGACGTACAATGTTATTTTTAATTTTTAATTTATTTAATATGGTTCCGAATTATTTGTAAATGTTTGATGTAATCCTCTTGTTTGCTCAAAGGAATCAGTAGATGTTATTTGACAATGTATGTGAGTTTGATTTTTAATTTTTTTCCACCTACTCTAGAAAAGGAGAAATAAAATCAAGCTAACATGTCCATGATTATTTAATGACGTGGATTGTTATATCATGATTTAAGGTGAATATCTTACTTGAATAATTCAAGCGTGATCTTTTTTTTTTTCTTTTTGTCAGCCATTCGTTTAAATTTAAAAAATTGGAAGTCCCGTTAGCCGATTTCATTCACTTGAATTAATAGAAGAATAGCATTGGACATTTTATATAACATTGGAATTAAATTGAGCATATACTAATAATTTAGGGATCACGTTGCATAAACTAAAAGTTTGGGGATTGTATTGTAGATTAAATAAAAAATTTGAGACTATTTATGTCATTTTCTCTAAAATATTCCCACCAGACCCTATCTCAATACAGCTTATGGTATAATAATCTCTCTCTCTCTCTCTCTCTCTCTCACTTCGAAGGCCAGAATTACTGGATTATGCACAATCTGTAATCTATAATATACCTAGTGAAACCGACTTTTTTCATCGAAAGGAATTAGTATGGTCTTACTTAACTGTTTTCTGTACACAATTGTTTCTTTTTTGCTTTTATTTAGCCATAATAAACACGTTGTCGTTTAAATTGACGTGCAAAGCTTTTGAATGCAACCTTAAAAAATTGACATTAATATGACTGAAGAATTGTCTGTTATTATAATATAATAACTTACAAACGAATATTGATAAAGTCTAACAATCGAAAATGTTTTTCCGCATCAAAGCGTGGGCATATTTCAGTGAAATTTATATATAAATTCATTTTTCTTGAATTTGATGTGTTTAATAGTTTATCATAATTATTTAAACTCAACAAGGTTATTTTAGAAAAGAAAATCCACAAAATAGGAACTTTTTTTTTTTCCCTTAGGGGTGACGATAGCAATTTATCCACATCATCAACCCTTTTGCATATTAAATGAGAAATCCTATAAATTCAATACTCTCCCCAAGATACAATAGCAAGTAATGACAATTTCAGTTTTCTATAGACATTGGTATTATTGTCTAAAAAAGAAAAAAAAAGAAAAAATAGATAATTTATACTAAAAAAAGGCAATGAAAGTTGGCTCGTCAATTAGGTCAGCACTGTCTATTCAATTAGATGAAGTCAATTTCGAATAATACCGAGCCGATCCGACCATGACTTGTTTCATATTGATCGTGTCAACATAAACCAAAATTCGCTAAATTTGTATCTTGTGGACTTAAATCAATCGAAAGATAGCATTGCACATTTTTATATAGTACACGAACTTGATTGAAAATATACCAAAAGTTCATATATCACATTACAAATTTAGCCAAATTTCAAATACCGTTCGTGTGAATTACCCTACAACAATAAACCTTCTTTTTGAAGCAGTTTTGACCTTTTTGGGCAATTTTGTCCAAGATTTGGAACCAAGACCGCGGGCACCTATTGCTCGAGAAACTGAGCTAGCTCCTTCAACTGTATGGTGTAATTAATTGATTTATGAAATTCATTAGATGATCAATAGGATGAACGAAAATTCAAAATTTTAAAGATTTTGTTAATTGAGTGTCCTAGAACACTTTTTAAGCAATCAACTAAAGAAATTTTACAATTTTCAATACATTGATTGTATTCATATTATGCACAATTAGTACCTTGAAAATTGATTGCACTCGTGTTATATCACATTGTTCCACCAAGATCCTTTCAAGAATTAAGGGGTCTCGTAACACACTGGAATTATCCTGATAAAGGGTACGCTAAGCACGCCGGGGGCAGCGGTACAATTCTCAGAGAGAAATTTACAAACCGAGGCAATTTTCCTTTTTCACTTCCACCAAAATATACTTTTGACCAAACCCATTCCCCCAACTACAAGTTCATCCAGCTGAAAGAAAATGAGCACACCAAACTTCTGACCGAGACTAACTTTTTATGGACGATGATCCTAGTGGTTGGGGCCAAGAAGCGAAAGCAGGAAAGTCCTATAGTGGCCTGATGTTTCGGAGTGAACTGCGTCGTTTAGAGTCTTCTTGTACTTCTTATGGTATTCTGTTTTTATATACTGCATGTCGATTTCAGTCCTCGTCACGATCACCCTTCTCAGCGTCGTGTCATTGGTCCCCAGACCTTTCATCGTCTTGTGTAATACCTGCAAAGTAAAGTACGAGTGCATGAAGAATGCGACTCCGCTGGACTTCAAAATTTTAGGCGGCAGCCAAGCAAGCAAGGGCTAGGCCTGAAATGATATTGAAGAAACGTACCTTTGCAAAATACATGGTAGTGTTCTGAGAGCACTGTAAGATTGTCAAGAGACCATGCTCAAAATATCCAGATGTTTCGCTCTTCATGGCCTGATTCGGTTCATGTTCTGGTTAGGCATCTTGTTTAACAAAATAAACGACGGAGGAAGTATGTTAGTATATCTGAAGAAAACTCACCTTCTTTAACGAATTGCCGTACATGTTATGATAAGCAGAATTAATAGCAGCCAATGGTGCCCTGCTTCTCTCACTAAATATCTGGATAAAAGTCTTCTCATCGATCCCCAGCCGCTTCTCCCCAGCTTTAAAAAGAGCATTTGCATCCTGTTCTGCGGCAATCCTATCGACTTCAAAGCCTTCGGTGTACCAAAATATTTAAGCAGAAGCTGCGGAAAGCCTTAAGGTTCAGAAACTGGTGACTTATCTAGATTGATAGATGCTTGTCCCTATTTGCATAAAGATTCCAAGAGCTAGTACAAAATTTAGATCATTACATTCCCTATGCATCTTTTTATTGAGTAGACACAAATTTAAAAGTTGGCAAATAGCTTCGCATTAAACATGTTTGAAGCAAAAATTAATAGAGAAGCTTCTTGATGCAATCTGAACGTAGAGGTTCTCATTAACATGACCTACCTCGGGAACATCCTTACACCAGCATGCATGAACAAAATCTTGGAAAGAAATCAAAAGGTGGGTAGGGTTTAGAACAGAACGTGTCCAAAAGAAGTCCTCAACTAAGAAATCAAAACCGTAATGATTTCCTTACCAAAAAAAAAAAAAAACGTAATGATTTCTGTGAGATCAAGTGCGATTTCCCTAGGGCTAACTATGCAGACCTAGAGCTAAAAACAGAAGAGAACTACGAAAAGGGAAGAGCTCTCACCTTCTTATGGTCCCCGGAGGTTTGTTTTCAATGTCATAATTGAGATGAACCCCAAACTTGGAATAGCAGTGTTGCTTAAACATCTGTATCTGAGATGAAGTTCGAGAACATATTACTTTGATGATGCCGTGAAGGCCTGCCTCACAGCCATGGCATTTCGTCCGGTTGGGTCATGCATCCACAGCAAAACAGCCGTCTGGGAAAAGGAAATGGACAAAACAAAACACAGGATCATGAAGCAGAATAGCTCTCTACAAACGAAAAGATGAAAAAAAGGGTAAAATTGTGTCTAAAAGTGCAGAACGAACTATGAAAGAGAGAGAAGAATTGAGACCTCTAATTTGCCAGTCAGTTCCGATTCTAAGCGTTTCAAAAGGTCACCAGAATACATGGTGTGATATTCCTGCTGAATAAGAGCGCGCTTTGTGACATTCTGATGGGCAAGAATATTGACAACCGCTGTAGCATCACATCCCAAACCTGGAATATGAAATAGGAAACGTCACTTGTCACCTACCAAAGCTCCTTCATAAAGCTTCTTTCTGGATTAATACCAATACCCTATACCTTCGTTCAATTATTGCTTTGAAACATAGAACTGAAAGAAAAGGAAAATGAGGGTTACGGAGCCTAGCAAACCCCCTTCTAAAGGTGTTCTCACGCAGGGTGGACATCCGGTGGCATTTGAGTCCCGAAAGTTGAATGATACTGATTGTTGGTATACCATCCAGGAGAAGGAGATGACCATGGTGGTCTACTGCCTTTGGACATGGAGGCATTATCTTCTCGGATCTAAGTTCGTCGTGAGGACGGATGACATGGCCACGGGTTACTTCTAAACTCAGAAGAAGCTGAGTCTGAAGCAAGCTTAATGGCAGGATTTTCTAGTGGAGTTCGACTATGTGCTAGAGTACAAGCCCAAGAAGGCTAACTCTATGGCTAACACACTAAGTCGAAAGATGGAGCTGGTGAGCACAATGAGTCGACCAAGTTGTTCGTGGATCGACTGCATCGGGGAAGGGCTTAAGCACGACCAAAGAGCTTAAGCCCTCATCGTGTATGTGTGGGAAGGCAAGACCCGACAAATTTGGTGTGAGGATGACCTTCTCTACACCAAAGGGAGGCGATTGTATGTGCCTTTCCACAAGAAGTTGAGGAAAAAGATATTGCACGAGTGCCATGATTCGAAGTGGGCAGGTCACCTAGGGATCCACCGTACATTGGCCCTCATCAAAAATTAGTATTATTGGCCTCGATGCAGGATGAAGTTGAAGCTTATGTGAAGATGTGTCTTGTATGCCAACAAGACAAGCTGAAGCAACGTTCGTTGCCGGGCTCTTGGAGCCGCTTCCCATCCAACTCGTCCATGGGAAAGTGTTTCCATGGACTTTATCATAAATTTGTTGAAGTCCGAAGGGTGTCGGATTCTCATGGTCGTGGTGGACCGGTTCTCCAAATATGCGATCTTCGTGCTTGCAACAAAAGATTGTTCGGCCAAGGAGGCAACCAAGCTGTTCATGAAGCACGTGGTCAAGTACTGGGGAGTTCTACAAACGATTGTGAGCAATCGTGATCCACGATTCACGGGGCATTTCTAGTCCGAACTCTTCAAGCTGTTAGGGTTGGAATTAAACCTCTCTACGAGCTTGCATCCCCAAACCGGTGGTTAGATGGAGCGGGTCAATGCACCCTTGGAGATTTATCTCCGACATTATATGAGCATAACGCAAGCGAATTGGGCAAAGTTAATCGATGTAGCCCATTTCTCCTATAATTTGCAGCAGAGCGAGTCGACCGGCTAGAGTCCATTCGAGATCTCAACTGGGCAACAACCACAAACCCCAAGCACAATTGCGTCGGGTTATCGGAGGAGTAGCCCAATAATTACCGTGAGTCTTTCTTCTTCTACTGAAAATACCGTCACATTATAAATAATTATAATAATTAAAATGTATTGTAGAGTCGATGAATTGGGGGCTACTAATCGAGCTTATTAAGTTCACATGGAATTCCAAGTAGCCCACTTGCGAACAAGTTTGCCAAGGATTGGCAAAAGCAAGTTGACTTAGCATGGGTGTGTCTACATAAGGCCTCCAAGCATATGAATAAGTGGGTTGACAAGAAGCGACGGCATGTGGAGTTCTAAGTTGGGGACTTGGTGTTAGCCAAGCTACACGCAGTTCTCCAATATAAGGATGTGCATAAAGGGTTGATGCGTGGGCCATTTTGTGTGCTACAATGGGTCGGAAAGGTCGCATACAAGCTGGAGTTGCCACCAAAACTAAAGGTACATCCGATTTTCCATGTGAGTATGCTTAAGCCTCTCTCCAGGTAGGCGAGGAAGGTCCAGATCGAGGGGAGTTGCAACGGGCGCCACTCAGGGCAAAAACCTCATATGATCTATAAGTCGAATATATAATGACGGATCGAGTCATACGGAAGCGGTACTGTGCGCCGAAACAAGAATACTTGGTCCAATGGAAGGGTCTTCAAAAGAGTGAAGCTAGCTGGGAACCTGCGGAGGGTCTTTGGCAGCTTAAGAAGGAGATTGATGCTTTCCATGCTGAAGACGCGACGAGGACATCGTTTGATTAGGTGGGGGAGAATGTCATGGCCGAAGGAAAACACGATCCAAGAGGGTTCTAAACGACGGCCGTGACCCATCCTTAGAACAAGCGACCCTCGACTTGTATCCCCAAGTGCTAGGGTTTCCTCGAGTATTCTAGAACACTTTTGGGGGTGGGCGATACGGTAATCGTACAATTATGCAATATATGCGGGTAGATAGTAGTTAGGGAGATACAATCTCCACTGTTAGATCGATGAGAGATCTACGGAGACGGTTTGTCCTGTACTTGTATATATAGGGGTCTCCTTCCCATCATTCATTGTATCATCTCATTCACAAGTGAAATACAAGTTGAGAGCTTTTCTTTCTAGCGCGACCGTCGATCATCATTGGAGAACCTCTTGCGCGACCGTCGATCATCTTCTATCCACTCATGACTTTGTGTTTGACTCTCAATTTATTTTTCTCGAAAATATCTTTCATCCCTCGGTCGTGGACGGTGAAGAAGAACTTGAGGAGTGGGGTAATGCAAGTTTTTTTATTTTTTTTTCTTGATCTCAATTGTTTTCCAGTTTTAATGGTAACATTTTTGTATATAGAGATGAGGGACAACTTCCATCCAAAGATTTACCATCTTTGGAAGAGGAGAAAACGACGATACCTAAGGTTATCGATGCTAAAGAACTTCAAAATTGGGGTAATGCCCATTTCTTTATTTTTCCCTGTTGCTTCGATTGCATTATAGTTCTAATGGTAAGTTTGGGGACTCGTAGAGGATGGGTTTGATTTACCACTATAGAATGAAGCTATAGCTCCTGACACATTTTTTGCTCAAGAACTAGGGACTTCTTCAAGTGACAAGAGTGAACACCAAGAGGTTGACCAAGAACTGTTTGGTAGAGCCACGGCAGATCTCCTTCTAGAGTACACATATTTCGCAATATAGTGGGGGATTCCGGTATATGCATGAGCTTAGTCTTTGTTTCTTTATTTTTCGATCCAATCTAACTGTAAATGATTATTTTGATTTTAGGGTGAGAAGTACTTTCATCTGCTCAAGAGGTTTTTTGAATTGGCCGTCATAAATTTTGGGTATCGGGAGTTGGACCAAATGGGTAACGACATGTGTTTTTTGACTGTGTCAAAGAGTCTCGCAGTAGCCTAAGAATTGCAGTGAGTCTTCCTTCTCCTGCTGAAAATACCGTCACATTATAAATAATTATAATAATTAAAATATATTGTAGAGCGAATGAATTGGAGGCTACTAATCGAGCTGATCGAGCTCACGTGAAATTCCAAGTAGCCCGCTTGTGTATAAGTTCGCCAAGGATTTGCAAGATCGGGCCGACTTAGCACATGTCTACATAAGGCCTCCAAGTGTATGAATAAGTGGGCTGACAAGAAGCGACGACATGTGGAGTTCTAAGATCGATGAGAGATCTATGGAAACGGTTTGTCCTGTACTTGTATATATATAGGGGTCTCCTTCCCATAATTCATTGTATTATCTCATTCACAAGTAAAATACAAGTTCGGAGCTTTTCTCTCTAGCACAACCGTCGATCATCATTGGAGAACCTCTTGTGCAACCGTCGATCATCTTCTGTCCACTCATGATTTTGTGTTTGACTCTCAATTTATTTGTCTTGAAAATATCTTTCAGCCCCCGATCATGGACGGTGAAGAACTTGAGGAGTGGGTAAAGCAAGTTTCTTTAATTTTTTTTCTTGGTCTCAATTGTTTTCCAGTTTTAATGGTACCCTTTTTGTATACAGAGATAAGGGGCAACTTCCCTCTAGATTTACCATCTTTGAAAGAGGATAAAACGATGACACCTAATGTCACCGATGTTGAAGAACTTCAAAACTAGGGTAATGCCCATTTCTTTATTTTTCCATGTTGCTTCAATTGCATTATAGTTCTAATGGTAAGTTTGGGGACGCGTAGAGGATGTGTTTGATTTACCACTGCAGGATGAAGCTATGGCTGCATTTTTTGCTCAAGAACTAGGACTTCTTCAAGTGACGAGAGCGAACACTAGGTTGACCAAGAATTGCCTGGTAGAGCCACGACAGATCTCCTTCTAAAGTATGCAGATTTCGCGATAGAGTGGGGGATTCTGGTATGTGCAAGTCTTTGTTTCTTTATTTTTCGATCCAACCTAACTGGAAATGATTATTTTGATTTTAGGGTGAGAAGTATTTTCATATGCTCAAGAGGTTTTTTGAATTGGCCGTCATAAATTTTGGGTATCGAGAGTTGGACCAAATGGATAACGGCATACGTTTCTTGACTATGTCGAAGAGTCTCGTAGCAGCCCAAGAATTACAGCGAGTCTTCCTTCGCCTGCTGCAAATATTGTCACATTATAAATAATTATAATAATTAAATAATATTGTAGAGCCAATGAATTGGGGGCTACTAATCGAGCTAATCGAGTTCACGTGGAATTCCATGTAGCCCGCCCGCGTACAAGTTCACCAAGGATTTGCAAGATCAAATCGACTTAGCACGGGCGTGTCTACACAAGGCCTCCAAGTATATGAATAAGTGGGCTGACAAGAAGCGACGACATGTGGAGTTCTAAGATCGATGAGAGATCTACGGAGACGGTTTGTCCTATACTTGTATATATAGGGGTCTCATCTCCGTCATTCATTGCATCATCTCATTTACAAGTAAAATACAAGTTTAGAGCTTTTCTCTCTAGCATGGCCGTCGATCATCATTGGAGAACCTCTTGCATGACCGTCAATCATCTTCTGTCCACTCATGATTTGACTTTGTGTTTGACTCTCAATTTATTTGTCTGGAAAATATCTTTCAACCCCCGATCATGGACGGTGAAGAAGAACTTGAGGAGTGGGTAATGCAAGTTTCTTTAATTTTTTTTTCTTGGTCTCAATTGTTTTCCAATTTTAATGGTAAACTTTTTGTATACAGAGACAAGGGACAGCTTCCCTCTAGATTTATCATTTTTGAAAGAGGATAAAACGATGACACCTAAGGTCACCGATGCTGAAAAACTTCAAAACTAGGGTAATGCCCATTTTTATTTTTATTTTTCCCAGTTGCTTCAATTGCATTATAATTCTAATGGTAGGTTTAGGGACTTGTAGAGGATGGGTTTGATTTACCACTGTAGGATGAAGCTATGGCTCTTGACGCATTTTTTGCTTAAGAACTAGGGACTTCTTCAAGTGATGAGAGTGAGCACCAAGAGGTTGACCAAGAATTGCCTGGTAGAGCCACGGCAGGTCTCCTTCTAAAGTACGCATATTATGCGATATAGTGGGGGATTCCGGTATGTGCATGAGCTTAGTCTTTGTTTCTTTATTTTTCAATCCAACCTAACTAGAAATGATTATTTTGATTTTAGGATGAGAAGTACTTTCCTCTGCTCAAGAGGTTTTTTGAATTGGCCGTCATAAATTTTGGGTATTGAGAGTTGGACCAAATGGGTAACGACATGCATTTCTTGACTATGTTGAAGAGTCTCGCATCAGCTCAACAATTATAGTGAGTCTTCCTTCTCCTACTGAAAACACTGTCACATTATAAATAATTATAATAATTAAAATATATTGTAGAGCTTATGAATTGGGGGCTACTAATTGAGCTGATTGAGTTCATGTGGAATTCCAAGTAGCCCGCCCATGTACAAGTTCATCAAGGATTTGCAGGATCAAGTTGACTTAGCACGAGCGTGTCTACACAAGGCCTCCGAACGTATGAATAAATGGGCCGAAAAAAAGCAATAACATGTGGAGTTTTAAGTTGGGGACTTGGTGTTAGCTAAGCTACACACGGTTCTCCGATATAAGGATGTGCATAAAGGGTTGATGCATCACTACAATGGGCCATTTCGTGCGCTATAACAAATCAGAAAGGTCGAATACAAGCTAGATTTGCCACAAAAAATTTATAAATTTTTGTATTTATTTATTTTTTCTTTTTACTCACGGACTGCCGACTGTTTCCTGCCTCCATACGACCGTGGCACGACCGCGGCACGACTGTTGCACGACCAGCACATGACTGGCACACGACCGCCGACCGTTGTCGCCAACTACCGCTGTAGGATTGCCGCCCATAGCCCACTAGTCGTGAAAATGATTCTTTTGATTTTAGGGTGAGAAGTACTTTCATTTGCTCAAGAGGTTTCTTGAATTGGCCGTTATGAATTTCGGGCACCAGGAGTTGGGCCGAATGGTTTATGACATGCATATATCAACTATATTGAAGAGTGTGGCAACAGCCCAAGAATTACAGTGAGTATTCCTTCTCCCTCTGAAAATACTGTCACATTATAAATAATTATAATAATTAAAATGTATTGTAGAGTCGATGAATTAGGGGGCGACTAATCGAGCTCATCGAGTTTGCGTGGAACGGAGTAAGTGCTTGATGATTTCGTGAAATCCTTATAATTTTGATCCAATCATTTAAAAACCAAAGTGCTTCTTTTGATTCCAAGACCACACCTATGCTGGTATGCTACGTCAAATCATTAAGGAGTCTAGGCAAAATTTTACGCGTTATGAACTAATAGCACTGCTGAGGTACGTGTGGGGTTTCTTTCATGAGAATGAGAAATTGTGATATGGTGTAGGACATAGCAAGGTGGAGGTTTGATAACTTAAACCTGACTAAACCTTCCCTTTTCATTTGGATTTTGCACGACCGGCGCACGACCGCGACATGATCGGCGCACGACCGCGGCACGACCGGCACATGACCGTCGACTGTTGTCGCTGACTGCTACCGAAAGATTGTCGCCCACAGTCCACCAGTTGCGAAAGTGATTCTTTTGATTTTAGGGTGAGAAGTACTTTCATCTGCTTAAGAGGTTTCTTGAATTGGCCATCATGAATTTTGGGCGCCAGGAGTTGGGCCGAATGGTTTACGACATGCATATATCGACTATATTGAAAAGTGGGGAAGCAGCCTAAGAATTACAGTAAGTCTTCCTTCTCCCTCTAAAATACTGTCACATTATAAATAATTATAATAATTAAAATATATTGTAGAGTTGAAGAATTAGGGGCGACTAATCGAGCTCATCGAGTTCACGTGGAACGGAGTAAATGCTTGATGATTTCATGAAATCTTTATAATTTTGATCCAATCATCTAAAAATCAAAATGCTTCTTTTGATTCCAGGACCACACCTATGCTGGTATGCTATGTCAAATCATTAAGGAGTCCAGGCAAAATCTTACGCATTATGAATTAATAGCATTGCTAAGGTACGTGTGGGGTTTCTTCCATGAGAAGAGGAAATTGTGATACGGTGTAGGACATAGCAAGGTAGATGTTTGACAACTTAAACCCGACTAAACCTTCCCTTTTCATTCGGATTCTGCATGACCACCACACGACTGTGGCACGACCGTCGATTGTCGTCGCCAATTGCCACCGTAGGATTGCCGCCCACAGCTCACCAGTCGCGGAAATGATTCTTTTAATTTTTGGGTGAGGACTACTTTCATCTGCTCAAGAGGTTTCTTGAATTGGCCATCATGAATTTTGGATGCCAGGAGTTGGGCTGAATGGTTTACGACATGCATATATCAACTATATTGAAGGGTGCGGTAGCAGCCCAAGAATTACAGTAAGTCTTCCTTCTCCCTTTGAAAATACTGTCACATTATAAATAATTATAATAATTAAAATATATTGTAGAGTCGATGAATTAGGGGGCGACTAATCGAGCTCACCGAGTTCGCGTGGAACGGAGTAAGTGCTTGATGATTTCGTGAAATCCTTATAATTTTGATCCAATCATCTAAAAATCAAAATGCTTCTTTTGATTCTAGGACCACACCTATACTGGTATGCTACGTCAAATCATTAAGGAGTCCAAGCAAAATCTTACGCGTTATGAACTAATAGCACTGCTGAGATACGTGTGGGGTTTCTTCCATGAGAAGGGGAAATTGTGATACGGTATAAGACATAGCAAGGTGGAGGTTTGACAACTTAAACCCGACTAAACCTTCCATTTTCATTTGGATTCCGAACTAATCCTTAGCCACCCCCACTTTAATACTCTTGTCATAACAATTGTGGTGCATGTTGAAAATGAAATGATATGTTGCTATGGCGCTTAACTACTCATAAAGAAATAGTAATCACAAGAAAGTTGTGTCGTTAAGATAACGAAAATCCAACACCCAAAGAACATTTCGAGGATTGACCTACCTCTCGGTACACTTCACTGGGTGTTTAAAGGAAGATTATTTCATTACATTCTTTTTATGTATATACAGTAGTGTATGAACTTAATGAAATGATTAATGAAAGATACCGAGTATGGATTGTAATTACAAATTGATTCAGTTAATCAACCCGAATCCTAGATTGTATCAAGGCGTATCTTCAATGCCAGGGAGGTTCTCAACTACTGAAAACCGCAAAAAAGCGGGTCTCATTAGAGATGACACCGGGAATTTTCCTTTCATTGTGGATAGGAAGTGGGTCCTCTACCCCGCACCATACACACCAAATCAGCTTCGGGCACTCAGAGATTGAGTGCTTCGAGCTGGGGAGGTGAATCCACATATTGTGAGTTTCGCGAGCCGAGGGGTATTGTTGACGTCTAGTTCCACGCTGCTTCCGTTGTGTCAAAGAGAAATGAGATTAGGAGTTGGGGCCGCAATGATGATGCTTTTGCAAACACTTGCATCTTGCCGATATGACCAGGTGCTTCAACTCGGGAGGGGATGGGTTGGGGATCACGAGGTCAATCAAATGAGCAAGAGCTCGACACGCACAACCTCTCTCGAGAGATGGACCCTCCGAGAGGAAGCGAACTAAATATTATAAAATATTACGTTGCAAATATATAATATAAAGAATAGAGAGATTGACTAGAGAAAATAATAAAAGATCGTAGAGAAAGTCAGATGAGAGAATTTTATTTTCAATGTATCACTATTATATGACTGTTATGTCTACAACAAAAACTAAACTCCTATTTATAGGAAAACAAGAATGTACTATCGAATGATACATGTATTAGATATGGAGATGAACATTTATTGTATAGGGAGATATACTTAGAATGTATGATATAAATGTACCATAATAAGTACATTAGATAAGTTGAATATAATAAATATTCATTCATGTATTTTATTCATTTATGTATTTCATAACATTCCCCCTTGAATATTCATTGTATTCATTATGAATATGTATTGAATGATAATGCCTCATTAAAAACTTTAAGCCAGAAAAACCCAGTGGGACAAAAATTGAACAAAAGGGAAAAAGAGTGTAGAGTACAAATTTTATGATATCTCTATTTTGTGGTTGCATTAATTGCCTCGTTAAAAACTTTAAATCGAAAAAACCCCATGAGAAAAAAAAATCGGACAGAAAGAAAAAAGAGTGCAATGTATAGTTTATAATACCTCCCCCTCAATTGAGTCATATAGCCATTGCTGAGGCTAATTAATCTTGCATCTTGTGAACTCACCACATACCAATGCTGCAATGCATAGTTAATATTTCCCCCTTAATTGAGCCATATAGACACTTCTAGGACTAATCAATCTTGCATCTTAGTTATAGAGTCAAATAAATATTATATAAGGTTCATTAGCATTTCATAACCATATAAAGAACAATAAAAAGTAATACATTTAAAGTGAAACAACTAAAAAGAAACTATTAGAATCATAGAATTCGAAGTTCAAATTATCATCCAGCAATTTGATGGCCCATCAAAATAATCAGAGACATCCAGGGATGCATTTGCTACAGAGGAGTCCCACTAACGGAAATATTGTTGGTCTCAACAGTGATTATGGCAGTAAGATTGATTTCAATGGCATGAGATTCATCACACTTGCTCGTATTTTTTAAAGATGCCTGGTATAGGTCAACAAAGTGCTTTGACGTATGACAAGTACGTGACCAGTGCCTAGTTATGCCACAACGAGAACAAATACTTTCATTAATCACCTTCTTGCCTACACTTAATGGCTAGTATTTTTCTCAAAGTTAGCATGTGTTTTAGGCAATACTTTTGAGCCAGCAGGTCTAAGATCATGATTTTTTAGTAGTGATTCATTAGTTTGCTCGGTAGTGAGGAGCACAAAAATTAATTCAAAATATGTGGCAAACTGACGTTGCCGGTATTGCTATTATAATACAATATTCGAAGTATGGAATGTGGAGAAAGCTTTCTCTAACAATTTTGCATCATCGAGTTTGATACCGCATAATTCAAGCTAAGAAACATCAAATAAAGCGGAATTATAGTCAGACACTGATTTAAAATTTTGTAGTCTGAGATTTTGCCAGTCATATTGTGCTTGAGGGAGGATAACAGTCTTGATATGATCATACCTATTATTAAACCTCTTCCACAAGATTTGAGGGTTTCGAATGGATGAATATTGAGTATGCAGGCTTTCATGCAAATGACGGTGAATAAAATCAACGCATTTGTTTTATTCTTTTCATTTGAGGTTCCATCTTCTGTAATTTTATTAGTGAGACATTGTCATTGGAGGTGCATTTCCATGTCAAGGCACAGGGATAGATAATTTTTTCCACTCACTTCCAGGATGTGGAATTTGGGCTTTTCAATATTTGTCATAATTCTTGCAAAAATAAATCCTTATTAATTAAAATGATTTCCAAATATCCACCACCATTTCAAGAAAAGAATGATATTTTTAGATTTGAAATTGGCTTCGGGCCAAGAAAAATAAAAATGAAGAATTGATAGAAGAAGATGAAGTATAAGTTGATTAATAAAAAGAATACTTATCTTGCAAAATATACTTACTCAGTCGGTAGATCCTCGTGCTGATAAGGTGTTGTAAAATATTGCATTGCAAATATATAATAGAAAGAATAGAGAGATTGAGTAGAGAAAATCATATACCAAAGATTGTAAAGAAAGTTAGAGAATATAATTTTATTTTCAATGTATCACTGTTATATGACTGTTATATCTACAACAAAAACTAAACTCCTATTTATAGGAGAAAACAAAAATATACTTATCATCAATGTCAATGTATCGAATGATACATGTATTGGATATGGAGATGAACATTTATTGTATAGGGAGATGTACTTAGAATGTATGATACAAATGTACCATAATAAGTACATTAAATAAGATGAATATAATAAATATTCATTCATGTATTTCATAATACTAAATCTATTAATTTTTTTTCCAATTAAGTCAATCAGGCCAATTTTGGCTAGAATCCATTGACTTGATGGCTTAGCCGACGTTGATGTGGACAAGATTTATTATTTTTAAATTATTTTCTCGAATTTTTAATTTTTTATTATCTTTTTTTCCCTCTATTTTTTTTTTTCCCTCTTTGTTGATCGCCTAGCTTCCGGCAATTGGTTAGAGGTTGTGATTGGCAAGGGTTGGCCTCATTGGCGTTAGGCAAGGTTGCCCCTACTAGAGGCTAGCAAGGGTCAACCTCGCCAAGATTTAGAGAGGGACAACCTCGCGGGCTAGCCATGAGGTTGACCCTCCCCCTCACTTGAAGCATGCGAGGGTTCGGCCTTGCCGATCGTGAGCAAGGCTTGCTCTTGCTAGATTTGACAAGGGTGAGCCTCGCCTAAGCCAGATCCCCATGAGGGCAACATCGCGTGAAGTTGGCAAGGTTGCCTCTTGCCATTCCCAGCGAGGGCCACCTCACCAATCGTAGCCTCTGACTGGTCATTGGAGGCTAGGCGATCGGCAAAGACGAAGAAGAGAGAGGGAAGAAAATTTTAAAAAATTCGAAAAAATAATAAATTTTGTCCATGTTTGTGTCAGCTTTGCCATGTAAGATAATTAGCATCCATGTTAGCGAATTTTGGTCAAAATTGGTCGGATTGACTCAATTGGCAAAAAGTGAAATTATGATTCAATTGGTAAAATTAAAATGTTTAGGACTGAATTGGCAAAAGTGTAATAAGTTTAAGATTTTTTGGATAATTTTTCCCACAATATATTTAAGATTTTTTTTGCATAGTTTTCCCCAGGAGCATTAGAAATGCCCCTCAAACCTAGTCAACTGATGCCGCATTGTCGCCTTTTTCTTTCGCTAGACAAATCTTAACCTTTTTAGGCACACTTAACAAGTCTCTGACTGGTCATTGGAGGCTAGACAAATCTTAACCTTTTTTTGCATAGTTTTTCCCACAATCGTAGCCTCTGACTGGTCATTGGAGGCTAGGCGATCGGCAAAGACGAAGAAGAGAGAGTGAAGAAAATTTTAAAAAATTCAAAAAAATAATAAATTTTGTCCATGTTTGTGTCGGCTTTGCCATGTAAGATAATTAGCATCCATGTTAGCGAATTTTGGTCAAAATTGGTCGGATTGACTCAATTGGCAAAAAGTGAAATTATGATTCAATTGGTAAAATTAAAATGTTTAGGACTGAATTGGCAAAAGTGTAATAAGTTTAAGATTTTTGGGATAATTTTTTCCACAATATATTTAAGATTTTTTTTGCATAGTTTTCCCCAGGAGCATTAGAAATGCCCCTCAAACCTAGTCAACGATGCCGCATTGTCGCCTTTTTCTTTCGCTAGACAAATCTTAACCTTTTTAGGCACACTTAACAAGTCTCTGATCGGTCATTGGAGGCTAGACAAATCTTAACCTTTTTTTGCATAGTTTTTCCCACAATTGTAGCCTCCGACCGGTCATTGGAGGCTAGGCGATCGGCAAAGACGAAGAAGAGAGAGGGAAGAAAATTTTAAAAAATTCGAAAAAATAATAAATTTTGTCCATGTTTGTGTCAGCTTTGCCATGTAAGATAATTAGCATCCATGTTAGCGAATTTTGGTCAAAATTGGTCGGATTGACTCAATTGGCAAAAAGTGAAATTATGATTCAATTGGTAAAATTAAAATGTTTAGGACTGAATTGGCAAAAGTGTAATAAGTTTAAGATTTTTGGATAATTTTTCCCACAATATATTTAAGATTTTTTTTGCATAGTTTTCCCCAGGAGCATTATAAATGCCCCTCAAACCTAGTCAACTGATGCCGCATTGTCGCCTTTTTCTTTCGCTAGACAAATCTTAACCTTTTTAGGCACACTTAACAAGTCTACCTTGATATTAGTATCATGACCAGAGCACGCAACTTAGGAAAACTCATCTTGGACATTCCCTTTAACAGCAGAAGAAGCCATCGGAATGTGTTTTGCAAATTCAAATCAGCTTGCGAAATGTAGAAGAGAATAAGTGCGAGGAGAAGCAGTAATATGCAATTGACAAATAAATTTACTAACTCCTCTATAAATTTGCTGGTCTTTATTTGAGCGGCTTGCCAACTTTTTCCGCTTAATTACCAATTAGTTTTGGGTACCTGAGTTGCTTACCAAAATTTGGCCTTTCTTAATTTACCAACTTTTTATCGTATATTGAAATTAGCTAGTTTTTCATTTATCAAGTTTCATTTGAATTGTTATTGACATTTAAACTTTGGCTAATCATATAGATATAAGTTGCATAGAAAATTAGGGACCAATCCCGGCTCCTAATACAAGTAATATGTGAAATTGCATGTAGGTATTAGGAACATTTGCGTATCTATTGGATCGGTGATGGACTTAAGTGAATGGTCTTGAGCTTTATCGAATCAACCGGATTCAGCCCAAATTATTAAATGTTTGTCCAAGCCCAAAGAGAATATGATGGCTGAAGTTCACAATTAATACGCATATGGGAGCCGAAGTTCATACCAAGAAAAAATTGTTGGAAACAAGTTAAATGGAAGGTGATAATCGGCTGAATTGCGTGCACGGGGTCGATACTCCTTTTGCTATGTAACTAATTCGGTCATGCAAACGAGGAAGGAAATACTGGTTCTTTCCTTGAGGACGCCACTGCTTAGATTTTAAAGGAAACACGGTACGGATGGAGACGGGGGATCGGCCACAATGAAGGGAGAGGAAGAAAAAGACGAAGGTGGAGGGGTGGTTCTATTCTTTGGATCTCTGACAATCTCTCTCCCTTCAAAATAGACTCTGCTTCATGAAAGAATTAAAAAGGAAGACAGGAGTCGAGAGTGAAGAAAGTGGCCTAGTTCTTCTTTTGGGCTGTTTTGGCCCTTTAATCTTGCAGGGACGCCTTCTTTTCCAGGTCGCTTGTCTTGGCAAACGAGGAAAGATCATGCAGGAAAACGTCCAATTACGGGTCAAAGGCAGACTCCCTTAATGTTTCTTCAGCCTTGGGCGAGGCCTTGGACCGAGGGCTAATCGAGAGCTGCAGCCACATCTTCATCACCACCAAGCTCTGGTGCACTGACGCTCATCCGGATCTCGTTCTTCCCGCTCTCAAGAAGTCTCTTCAGTAAATATTTGCTAATTGGCCTCATGATCACCTCTTACTTATCGTACCGCTAAGTTGCCAAATATTTTTATAGACCACACAATAATTTCTTTCACGGGAGATAGGATAAACATTAGCTCTCACTTTGGTATATAATTATCAGTTGCATGCATTAGTTTTTTTTTTTTTTTTTTTTTTTTCGAATTTTCCTCCACATTATTTTTCCGCTTTCTGTTCAGTTTAGTCCTGTTGTGTTGATGTTGCTTTTTTCTTTTGTTTGGCACTTGGTGTATGATTGATTATATGGGAAGCTAGGGTTAGAGTATGTGGATCAGTATCTAATCCACTGGCCACTGAGATCGAAGGAGAAAAACGAAGGGTTCAATTTCAAGGGAAAAATGTTGCCATTTGACATGAAAGGGACATGGGAGGCCATGGAAGAGTGCTCCAAACTAGGGTTGGCCAAGTCCATTGGAGTCAGCAACTTTGGCACCAAGAAGCTCTCTCAACTCCTCATGCATGCCACAATCCCTCCTGTTGTTAACCAGTTGAAAGAGAATTCAATTGTTCTAGTTCAATCTTTAAGTCGAATAAGAAATCAAATCAAGATTTTCTTCGAAATTTGCATTTTTTTTCCTTCATGGGTTCATCATGTTTAGCTGGAGATGAATGTGGGATGGTGACAAGAGAAGCTGAGGGAGTATTGTAGAGACAAGGGAATACATGTGACTGTATTGTCTGCTTTGGGAGCGAATGGAGCATCTTGGGGTTCATTAGCTGTTATGGAGAGTCCCCTAGTTAAGGAGATTGCTGCTGCTAAAGGGAAGACTGTGGCTCAGGTACTTGATTATTTTCTGTTTGGTTTTCTATGCTCTCAAGTCATCCATGTGAGGGGTTCGCATGGTAAAGCTAGACGTAGGAAAACCGGGGTCAAAATGAATAGCATCATGCTGAGAGCGAATCCGATGAGGCATCCTACGAGGAGAACAAAAGTCAAATGTTTTGTCATTTTCATATTGGAAGCGAAGCCTGTAACCTTCCTCCTTGGTCAAATGTATCTATTTGTAGGTTGCACTGACATGGATATATGAAAGGGTCGACCTTCATTATGAAGAGCTTCAACAAGGAAATAATGAGAGGGAACCTGCAAATTTTGGGATGGGAACTTATCCGGGAGGATTTGGAGAGGTTGAATTTGCAAATTCCACATAAAGAGGATTTGTGGGAGAGTTTAGTATTTTTTTAAGATGGGCATTACAAGTCATTGGATGAGCTCTGGGATGTTTTGCAATTATATGTGAGTTGAATAAGGTGTTTTCAAGAATTAAACAACTAGTGATGATGAGTGGACATACATAACTAGTGGTGATGGAGATAAGAGATTTTGTAGGATCACTGCTGACTATTATAAGATATGAGATTTTATTGTAATTTCATTATCTTTTACATGGTTAGCCACGATTGCATTCGATCTTAATTTTTAATTTTCACAAAAACTCATTCACATCCTCAGTTGATTGGTTTATCCTCGTACCTTTTTTAGATTTTGTCTTATTTTAACTCATTCTCTTTTTTTTTTCTTTTTTTTTATGAAGCATGGAAATCAAACCCCATAAATGAAACTAAATATTCTCACCCACCCAAGCTCCCTTACCACTAGGCCGCGTGCCTAGTGAGTATCAACCCATCCTTAATTTTTTGTGGTCAAAATCGATCCATACTTTGAAATGTGCTTCATCAACACCTTTCGGTGGAATACACACTTCATTTCATTTTGCAGCATCAACCATAATGTTTGATGAAGCTTTTGGCCACCTTTGCTAGCTCTTCCTGTCAAGCATGTCCCAATATTTCGCATCATAGAAATCAACATCCATCATATTGTTGTTGCATGAAATAAACTCCTGCATTTATCATGTATCTAATATGTCAATCATGCGATAAATCGAGTGGCAAAGAAAGCTATTAGGTTCTCATTTTGACCCAGAGAATTCCTTTTAGTGAAAACTTGTTTTTATCGATATCTGGTTCCTATTTTCATGTTCATACCTTCTTGTTATCCATTGATCTCTTGCCCCTTTGGCGAACATGCGTGGACAACAATCTATCAACGCCAAATCCGTCGAAAAGCATGAATCTTGAGACCATTCAAATTCTTAATTCATGCACGATGTTGTCGTCGAAGCTTTAAGACCGTGCTCCCTCGGTCAAAATTGGGCAACAAGAAAAGAATCTTGCTTCGGAATGATGGGGGATGGACGAATGACGATGACGAGCTCGTCGTCTTCATTGGACCGGGCCGGACGTGGCTTGCCTTGTGGATCAAGCCGCACCTGCTAAAAAAGCCCTTCGTCGCTCCAGTTCCAAACTCATCGTCAACGCCAAAGCAAGATCCAATGCTTTCTGCAATCTCCGCTAATCGATCGATCATCTCTGACGCGACCCAGACCCCAAAGTCTCCGATCGAAACATATCCACCTCCGATTCGGACCGAATCAAATCCCGCCGCCATGTTCGTCTCCGCCGCCGCCCATCCCAATCGAAACCTGACCTCCTTCTTCTCCTTCTTGTTCTTGCTGTTTCTGCTTCACCCGCATCTTCAGCTCGCGCACGCCAAGAAGCCCCACGCCATCGCCTTCCGATCCCCGGGCCTCTACCCGGAAGCCATGGCCTGGGACCCGTCGGCCCAGCACTTCGTCGTCGGGTCCCTCCGGAGCCGTTCCATCCACGCCGTCTCCGACGGTGGCGTCGTCGAGGACCTCATCCGCGACGACTCCCTGCCCCCCAACTGCACCATCGGCGGCGTCGCCGTCGACAGCCCCCGCAACCGCGTCCTCGCCGTCGTCCACTCCATCGCCCCGCTCCCCCTTCAACGCCCTCGCCGCCTACGACCTCCGCTCCCCCGGCCGCCTCTTCCTCTCCCTCCTCCCCCTCCCCCTCCGGCCATGACGGCGCGAACGACGTGGCCGTCGACTTCGACGGCAACGCATACGTCACCAACTCCTTCGCCGACCTCATCTGGAAGGTCAGCCCCGACGGGGCCGCCTCGATCTTCTCTAGATCCCCGGCCTTCACCTCGTTCCCCGTCGACCGCGAGGCGCCGCACAGCTACTGCGGCCTCAACGGCATCGCCTACGTCGGCAGGGGGTACCTCCTGGTGGTCCAGTCCAACACGGGGAAGATGTACAAGGTGGACGCGGAGGACGGCACGGCGAGGGTCGTGCTGCTGGACCGGGACCTGCCGCTGGCGGACGACGTGGCGGTCCGGCGAGACGGGGTGGTGCTGGTGGTCTCCATGAACAGGCTGTGGTTCCTGAAGAGCGACGACGGGTGGGGCCAGGGGGTGGTGTACGACGAGGCGGAGCTGGACGTGGAGAGGTTCCCGACGTCGGTGGCGGTCGGGGCGGAGGAGAGTGCGTACGTGCTGTACGGGCACGTGCTGGAGGGCCTGGGCAGGTCGGCGGCCGATGCGGCGGCGGCGGCCGGGAGGAGGGAGTGGTTCGGGATCGAGGAGGTGAGGTCGGAGAGGGAGCACAAAGACGAGAAGGTGTGGATATACGTGGTGTTGGGCCTGGGCCTGGCCTACTTCACGTTCTGGAGGTTCCAGATGAAGCAGCTCGTGACCAACATGAACAAGAAGACCAATTAGCACCCCTTTCTCATTATCTTTCTTTCCTTTTTTTTTTTTCTTTTTTCTTTTTGAGTATTTTTTGAGGTTTTGGGTCTTTGTGATTTGGTAAGCCTGGATTGGCTGGCTGAATAGGTTTTGGTTTTGTAAGCAGTGATTAGGGGTGTGAAAAAAATTGGGAACGCCGCTGACCGAATCGAACCCTAACCGCCCTAACCGCAGTGGTTCTTGAGAGAACCGGTCCGATTCCCGGTTCCAATTTATGAGAACCGGTGGGTATCGGTTTGATTTCCGGTTCCATGAGCAGATCCATCCACCCGCCCACCGGAACCGAACCAATTATATTATAATAATATATCAATTTTTAATATTAAAAAATGAAATTAAAAATTAACAAACCAAAATCAAATAATTAAAAAAATTAATTAAAGTGGGAAAAAAGTCCAAAGCACACCAAATGGAGAGGCACTGATCTCCAGATCTCGCTTATTAAAACCCGCATGGACTGCCCACCCGATTATTAATCCACACAAAACTCGCTTCTTTTCTTCGTTATGGTTGTGTGTATGCGCGTGGCATGCTTTGCGGTTTTTGTTCTGTTGATGAATGGTGGCCAACTGTGGATTTTGCTGAGGGTGAGGGCGGATGATGGACGAGGGAGAAATGTTAGTTCTGCGTCTTTAACTAGTGCAATGGAAATTTGATCTTAATCTTCCCGGGTTCTGTTTAGGATGAGCGAGTACGTAGATTTGTTAAGATTTTGGGCATGACAAGGGGAGACTTCAGGATTTAATCGGTCTCGGTTATTATTATTATGAGATCGGTTCCATGGATCCACTTGGGAACCGGACCAAACCGGTGGTCAGGTTCCCTAGTGGATCTATGTGCAACTAACGGGTGGATCCCTGGTTCAATTTTTCGAAAGTGGTCCTTAGCAAGCGTTCCTGGTTCTAGGTCCGGAACCGCCCGCCCGGATCATGCACATCCCTAGCAATGATTAAATGGAAAAGCACGTTGGATTTTGTTCAAGTTTCGATCCTATGCTAATCAAGCCACTATCGGTTCTTGTGCTTATAATTCTGTTGACACGCCATCAATCATTAGGATTGAATCTCAAATTAGGGCTGAGCTGCGATCCTCGTCACATGTTTATGTGGGTGCCCAAGCTCTCACTATGGGAGAGAGAGAAGTATGGGTGTGGTGCTCATACTCATAGATGAAAATGGGATTTTTTTTTAAAAAAGAAATTAATGGGGCCTCATTATTATTAAAAATAAAGAATTTCAATTTTAGGTTTGATTCCAATTTTATCGAATTACAAATAAAAATCTATTTATATTCACGTCTCAAATCTGTCTCATTAACCTTCCACACAAATTTAGTCAGTCTAGCATAACATTCTCATGTCAGAATTAAATACACACTAGTTGTTGATATGGATTAAGCCACTCTTCGTGGTCTTCCTACCTCGTGAGTTCTTCATTAGGCCTGATATGAATCAGAGTAGAGGAGAAATCTTGTTTGGGCCCTTCTCATTGAAAACTCTTAAATTTTCATTGGAATTCCTCAATTGTTGTTCTCATCATATCTCTCTCTCTCTTTGATCTCTTGGGCTGATCTCTCTGAGGTCGGCATTGCGAGGAGGCCATGCGACCTCAACTATGCCGACCTCAACTCACAGCCGTGACCTCTTCCATTAGATAACAACTTGAAGGTGGCCAAGATGTTGCTGCAATGAAAGTACGTTGATGAAGAAGAATGAAAAAATGGTCCATTCATGAGGTGGTGACTAGAGCTTGCAGCGTTCTGACAGTTGGAGCTTCCGTTAGTGTTTTGAGCCATAAAACTCGTGGCAACCATGGCCATGTGATCTTTTACGAATTTTCGGCAAAGGTCGTAACTGTTTAAAGATTCAAAAGACCAAATCTGAAGTCACGACTTCCAAATCCATTCTCAGAGGTAGCCCAAGGGTTGCAGGCAAATAGTCATATGGCGGCGGCTAAGCAAAAGGGTATTGCGGTTGTGGCGCCGCTCCAAATTTTGTTGGAAAGGCATCAAATGTGGGGAAGTGGCTATGAATATTTGGTAAACAATAACAATCATCCATGTTAAACTAAATTATGATAATTTTAGATGGAGGATTAATGAAGATAGATTTTAGGCTAGTGTAAACAATTTATGATCGGGCAAAATTGAGATTGGATATAAAGTTGGACGTTAATTAAGGGAATTTAGGCTGAATTAGTGATTTCAATTCCCAAGTTTGAGAAATCGCATTTCCTGTTGTATGATTTGGCTTTTGTGGGGTTGAATTGGCCCGCCATTCCTCGAAGGCGGGCAGCCACTACAACCTTTTGCTCCTTCATATTCTTCTAAATGACTTTGAAAAAGTTAAGCTTTGATTTACTAGAGAAAAAAACGTGTTCGGATAGAAAATTGGAGGAAATTCGGATGTCCGGTGAGATAGGACTTGAGAGAGAAATTCTTTTTCCTTTCCAATTTTCTTCACCCCTCTTTTTTCTCAATCATGGCACTAATATGAGATCGGAGCCCGCCGTTCTTGAATTACATTCTTTTTCCCAAAATCTGATTTTATATTGTCAAAAGGAAATTTCTATTCATTACCAAATTGATACTTAGAATTTCAAAAGTCACGGTAACAAAACAAACCCATAGATCTCTAAAATAAATAAAAAATAGAAAACAAGACATTTCATCATAGTATGGCTGGTAAAGATTATCACAAACTCGTCTTTCAAGAACAATCTATAACTAGATTCAAGCGAAAGGATCGACGGCCAATCACTGAATCACACAATACCATCAGTAATGAGCACATGCCAAGATCTCCATATGTAATTACGGCTTTACTTTTGGGCGATGTGCGCCTAGGTTCGGCGTCTCCAACACCATCACTGTATAGACACAACATAAACATATTGAAAAATCTCAAATTTGACACCTATGAGACCGAGACCTGTAGCCAATGCAAAGTATCAAACTTTGAGTGAAAATGTTAAAAGAGTACAAATTTGACATTGAAACTTTTGTGAATACCATTAAAACTAGAAGCAGAATACTTATTCATTGAAACTCCAAAATCTAGAACTAGATCGGGAGAGTAAAGCTCCCAAATCTAAAACTAGATTGTGAGAATTAGGAAAGAAACATAAGGAAATAAAAGGAAAAGAAATTGGGAGGGAAGGGTGAGATCTAAGTCAAATCCCTTCCCTCCAGAAGTGGAAGAGACGAAAAAAGGTGTAGAGAGAAACTAAAATCAGCAAAATAATATTTCAAGTGCCAAAATTTAGCATAAAAGAACAATTAAGTGCCAAAACTTACTAAAGTGACATTTAAGTGCCACTTTTTATGAAAAATGAGACACTTGAGTGTCACTTCTGGTGAATCCTGCTGGAAATTCCACGTGACATTTTTTTTTAAATTAATTTTCTCGCTTATGTGGCTCATTGGAAGGTTGACTCAGCAAAACACTCACAATAATTTATATTTTAAAAAAAAAAAAGGTGGAGAAGGAGGAGGAAGTCAGCCAGTGGCTAAGGGCTCAGCTCTTGTCGCCTTCCCGTCATCGCCAAAAGGTGGGGGAGGGTCGGTTGGGGCCACTAAACCCCAGTCGAGGGCCAGCGGCCCCAGCCGACTGGCGGCGAGGGCTTGTGTGCCCTCGCCCAGATCAATTGTGATGTCATTATTTATGAGAATTTAGACCAATTTTTGTGATGTCATTTGTAATTTGTCTATTTATACTTGTCAAAACTACATTTTCAAGGATCGACGTATCCATATGACGGGATATGGGAGGGAAGATGAACAGGCATGATGTGGCGGTCGCAGGTAAAAATAAGATGTTATTTGACAACGTACATGGGTCTGATTTTTAACTTTTTATCCATCTACTCTAGAAAAATGAGAAATAAAATCAAACTAATATGTTAATCATTATTTGATGATGTAGATTGTTATATCATAATTTAAGGTGAATATCTTATTTGAATAATTCATGCACAACCTTCTTCTTCTTCTTCTTCTTCTTCTTCTAGTTGGAAGTCCATTTAAATTTAATGAATTGAAAGTCACATTAGAAAATTTCATTCACTTGGATTAATAATAGCATTGAGACTAAAAATTGAACGTTTAAAAGTCTGTGGACAGTATTATACATTAAATCAAAATTTAGAGATCATTTATGTCATTTTCTCTAAATTATTCTCATTTGATCTTTGCACAAGCAAGTCATTGAGAATTTGAGATCAATACAGCTCTTAGAGTATAATAGTTACTCATATTTGTTCCCTCTCTCTCTCTCTCAGAAGGCCAAAAATACTAAATTATGCACATTTGTAATCTATAATAGACCAAGTGAAACTGACTTTTTTTCATCGAAAGAAATTAGTATAGTCTTAATTGTTTTTTGTACACAATTTATTTTTTTCTTTTATTTAGCCATAATAAACACGTTTTCGTTTAAGCTTTCCAATGCAACCTTGAAAAATTGACATTAATATGACCAAAGATTTTCTGGTGTCCTGATATAATAACTTATAAACGAAAATCCTCTTACCAAAAAAAAAAAAAACTTATAAACGAAAATCAATAAAGTCTAATATTTGAAAATATGTTTTTGAATCAAAGCGTGGGCATATTTCAGTGAAATTTAAATATAAATTTATTTTTCTTGAATTTGATGTGTTTAATAGGTTGTCATAATTATTTAAACTCAACAAGGTTATTTTAGAAAAGAAAATCCACGATGTAGAAACGTCTTTTTTTTTTTTTTATCATCTTAGGGGTGACGGAAGCAATTTATCCACGTCATCATCCATTTTGCATATTAAATGGGAAATCTTATAAATTTAATACTCTTCCCAAGTTATAATAGCGTGTAATGACAATTTCAATTTTCTGTTAACACTGGTATTGTTGCAATGAAAGTAAAAAATAGAAAAGAAAATATAGATAATTTATAGTAAAATAAATCAGTGGAAGTGGGATCGTCAGTTTGTCAACATCGTCTATTCAATTAGACGAAGTGAATTTTGAATAATATCAAATCAATTCGACCACGATTTGTTTTGTATTAATCGTGACAACATAAACCAAAATCCGTTAAATCTATAAAGCTCAAATGGTGAAAGTGATCGCTTCTACTAAGGGCGATAAGTTCTTGAATCGAATTAATTTCATTTTAGAATTAATAATCAGATTAATTTATTTTTGCTCTTTAGAAGAAAAGGAAAAAAAAAAAAAAAAAAAAAACATATGGACTCAATCGGTCTGAGCGGTTCAGTTCGATTCCACACATGAAGGGGGAAATAAGATCGGTTGATTCATCGGTGGGTTCGGTCGGTTTAGTTCCCTGCACGCATCGGCGGCTCCTGCCCCTTTCCCAAACTTCGAACAAAGAGGGCCGGGGACGCTCCCGCTCGAACGAAGTAGCCGTTGGACTGTTACTACGCAGTACGCACGCCGGACGCGTCCTTCGAGAAACGACGCCGCCTCGGGAGAGAAGAAAAACGTCTCGTCTGCTCGCGAAAAGTAAATATCAACAGTAGAGCGAAGAAGAAGAAGAAGAAGAAGAAGAAGGAGACGACGACGGAGGTTGCTCATGCTGAAACTGGCGCCGGCTTCGCCTTCTCCGTAGCCAGCCAGCTAGCCGTCGTCCGTCAGTCGACACCGCCGTCGCGGCCGCCGTGGGAATGGGACGATCTCCGGCGCCGGCCGACTACGAGGGCCTCAGAAACGCTCGGATCCTGGAGAACCAGGTATCCCTTCTCCCCTTCCGTCGATAGGGTCCGTCCATTGATGTCTCTGAGAAATCGGCCGTTTTTTTTTTCATTTCTATTTTTTTCCATTTGGCCGGGGTAGGGTTTGGCGTTTAGTGCTTCTGTCGTTCCCCGCGGTGATGGGGATCAAATTTTTTTTTTTTTTCTTTTTACAGGCTCGGCTGGCGTCTTTGGGACTGCAGAAGACGATCCACGAGCTCCGCTCTCTATCTTCGCCGGCGAAACCGGTTAGGGCGCGGCCGACGAAGGTGTGCTCCATCGGTCCGTTGCGTCGCTCTGAACGGTTGAGAGGGAAGCCTGATTCGAGAAGTGCTTCGGCGCCGGTGCGCCGGTCGGACCGCTCGAAAGGGAAATTCGCGGCTGACGCGAAGATGGAGAAAGGTATCAGAAAAACTTAACTGTCTTGATGCAATCGATGTGAAATGGGTTTGTGGGTATTTGTTGTTTGGAGGTGGAGAGGCATATGCTTTCTGAATAGTTCATGTAATGGTATAATTGATATGGTCTGATCTGCTATGCGAGGAAAATCAGGTGAAATTAGCCATCTGCGCCGTTCCAATCGTTTCAAACGAGTAGCTGCTGAGTCGGTGCCAAAACAACCCGCAGCATCGGATTCTTCAAACCGCTCATCTGAATCATCACTTGAAGGTATCGCTCGTGACCCTCTTATCTCTTTTTCCTCTTTCGTTTGGCCGACATTTGGGCATGACATCTTGATTAAGTAGCGAATTGATCATGTGCTTTAGCAAGTGTTTCTTACCTCGCCAAGTAAGATTTTTTTCAGAGCAAATCCATCCACTGTATCTATGCTGAAGCTCAGCTCTTTCTATGTGGGTTAATGGCAAAACAGGGAGTGGTCATGAAGAAGGTGGAGAGGTTTCGTCTACTGGAAGTAAAAGTATCAGGCCTGCCAATAAACCGCTGCTGAAATTACAGGGGTTAGAGTATCAGCTTTCACCAGATGCTTCTTCCAGACGTTGCAACAGCAAGGGCAGGGGCAGCGTCTATGATCCCGTCTTTGGAATTTCTTGCCATTTCTGCAGGTGCTTTGTGCTTTCACGCATTCGCGTTATTCCCATGAATCTCATTTTGAGTAGAGGATGATTGGGGAGGAGGCCAATGTGCTTGGCACAATGGAGTCATAAATCTTAGTAGTAGTCTTATATTGTTAAATCACCGAAAGGCCGTACTCAAATCACATGGAATTGTTGATGCCGGAACTTATTCAACCTCTGATTAAATACATGAGACGTAACTAAGAAGGTTCATTGGTTCCATTACTTCTGCATTTGGAGCTGGATTATTGAGAGCCTTAGCTTGAAGTAATAGAAACAAGAATTGGAGCCAAAAGTTGCAATTCGAAATCCAGCACTAAATTGTAAAATTTTTTGCTATTCATCATGTTTCTGCAAGATAAAGCAAGATCAGCTTTTACTTATCTTAATTGAAAAGTAATGCCGTTACAAATAATCTATAGCATCAGCTATTTTCCATTAGATAGCGATTGATAACCATCTTGTGGCTTCACTAATCCATGGCAGATGCTTCTGAAAAAATTCATGGGTGTTGGTTGTCATTATTTCCTTCTCTCTTTTGGCATGATGTACACATTTTTTCCAAGGTTATAGTGAATGTACCATGAAGTTGCTCTTGTAAATGATGTAATGTGACAATTAAACCATCATTCAATGATTGAGTGAAGAAATAGCTGCTAACAAAAGCTGCGAAAATGCAGGCAAAAGAAACTGTGCGGTGAAGAAGATTGCAAACGATGCAGTCATCTTGACATGGATGAACCATGTATAGGTCCGTTAGTACTTGATGCATTCTGAAAAGCCAAGAATTCCCGTGGTTTGTAAGGTTGTCCATGTCTCATGCAGGAAAGACGGATTGTTCAGTTTGCCATTCTGCCTTGGGTGTTTTCTGCCGTGCTTGTCTCAAGGTTAGATATGGCGAGGGTAAGATGCATTCCCATGGAAAGTCGAAGGAAAAGAATCTGTAAAATCATGGCTATTAGCTGTTGTGTCTGAAAGAAACAATGTGTGAAATGATCATGTTTTATTACTGTGATTAAAGAGATATATTGGCAAAACACTGGCAATTTCATGCACTGAGCTTTCCAACTGCTGTCAAGCATGCCAATCATTTCCTAAATTCTCCCTATGTTTCAGAGATGGAAGAAGTGAGAGAAAACAAAGATTGGATGTGTCCTCATTGTGTTGAAGCAACTGGATCGAATCCATACTGGATATGTAATAGGTAACCTTTAATCGGTCATTCACTCAACAATTTGGAATCTCACCTATGGAATTGCAGGTTATGCACATTTACTATTTTCCATTACGATTGATACTAAATTCACCGTTGCCTTTACATTTTGGAAGTTCAATATGCTTGAAGAAGCGAAATAGGGCACCGACAGGAATTGCAGTATACAGAGGTATGGACAGCTTACTCTCCTGCTCATCTACGATCCTTGTTGTAACATTGTTGACTCAGCTCTGATCACTGACTTCTACCTTTTGCAAGCAAAGCTCGGGAAATGGGATACAAGTCCGTGGCCCATCTTTTGATGGATGAGCTCCGACGAGCTGCAAAATGCAGGAGATGATGGCGTGGCGGGCCTTGCAAAGCAATGGATTCCGAGGTCAAAAGGCGGAGAAAGGCCAGCAACATGGGAGCCCCGGCTTAGAACATCTTGGCAACAGCATTATGTATTGGATCTCAGACATTAGACTTTTGACGCAAACCACTACAGTTCGGCTGTGCGCCCTACAAGAAAAGGATGGTCCTAGTACTTTTGTAATCAGCTTCAACCGTTGGGCCTTTTCACCTTGATTTTATTATTTTCGGGACACTATCTATTTAGTACTCAAGTGATGATGAAAGTCGTATTATCAGCGCAGAGAAGACTTTCATTTGTTGGCAGTTTAAACTTGCACAATTCACTGACTCGTCCTTTCATGATCATTGATTTGGCTAATTAATCGATTTTCAAAATTATAATTATCGGACCGTAATGTGTAATGTCCCTTTCGGGTTAGAGCTCTTTTACATACTCCCATCGAACATAAAAATGACTTATAATTATCGGACCGTAATGTTATGATCAGAGTCAAGTCTATGAAGTAGAGACTTTACCGTCATAAGGTCCTTTCTTGCACCATAGACTTTGAGCATTTGGAAGTGAACTTAATCTGAAAAAAGAACGCATCCCTCTTTCGAGAACTCCACTTACATTGCATCGACCATTTCAAATTCTCGCGATTTCCCAAAAGCATTCAGGTTGATGGCAATGACATTGGAATCAAGAAATTATCCAATCAGTCTTATCTTATCAAACACCTTGATGACGTTGGCATACTATATCTCCGCATGACAACATTTCTTGGCTGGGGAACAATTTTTTTTTTCAGAAATAGTTCTTTTCTATTTCTATTCGGGAACAATTTCTCGAGCAAAAATCCGTTTGATAACCGTACAAAATTTCTATTTAAACAAAAAATAACAAACACGTTTGATAATGCACAAATTTCTATTTCGGAATAGAAAAAGAAACAAACACGTTTGGTAACTCGCACAATATTTCTATTCCAAAATTTAAAAAAAAAAATTAAAAATAAGAAAAATGAATAAATTAGGTAATACATAAAAATTGGCAAGATCAAAATATTATTAGATTAATAATACATTTGATTAAGTGTAAGCATTGTAGTTGAATATGCTTGTAACATAGGTGGTATTGTAATAGAACGTGAGCTATTATTTTATATCTATGTGTGAGGATCTTTACATATGTTTTATAACGTATTGAATTTATGTAGCGCTTTGTTGGAATCGGTATTCACAAACCGATGTTTTGAACTATAATTCTCAATAATATATTTTCTTTTTGCGAATTTTAATGTTTGGTATAGCAAATATTGCGAAAAAAGCACACGTAATATTGTTGGCCAAATTAATTTATGCTCATTTCCTTGGGATTAAGTTTTTACTCTTTAAAAAGAAAAAAATTCTCTAAGGGCGCATTCGGTAATATTTTTAGCCAAATGCTGCCATATCATTGAAAGTAGCTTGATCATGTAGCCAAATGCTGCCATATCATTTACCTCTCCCGCATCAAAAGCTTGCCAGAAAACCTAAAGTGACATTCTCTAAGGGCGCATTCGGTAATATTTTTTTTTTTGAAATAATTTCTTTTCATTTTTTTATTTCTATTTTCAAGAACAGTTTCTGAGTATTTTAAGACTTTTGGTAATTATATAAATTTTTTTTCCCGAAACAGAAATATGTTTGGTATGAACCCAAATATTTTTGTGACTTAGAACTTGTTTTGCTTTATTAATAATTTATTGCATTTTTTTCTTTTTTTTCTTTTTCTTCCATTCCCTCTTAGCCAGTTGCCGACCTAGGCCATGGCTAGCTAGTGGTTGGCTAGACAAGGTCGCCGCCTTAGGGGAGCCTTATTGGTAGCTGGGCAAGGCGAACTTGGCCGGCCACCTTGAGGTCGTCGGCCTTGCCCACCCAGGCGATGCTAACCCAAGCCACATCGACCTGGCAGAGGCTGGGAGAGGCTCCGGTGAGGTTGTTGGACTTGTCTAGCCGGTCTCTGGCCAACGCCGAGGCTGACGAATAGTTGGGGGAAGAAGAGAGGAAGAGAAAGAAAGAAAAGAAGAGGAAAGAAAGAAATAAAGAAAGATACAAAACTCGTTTCTTGTTTTTTGAATTGTTCCCGGGAACAAGAAACAATTTTATTTTATTTTTCTTATTTCTGTTTCAAATCTATTCATGGAAACTAAAAAATTACTATACGCATCCTTTGTTCTATTTCTATTTTGAGAAATAAAAGAATTGGAACACGTGTTCCAAAGAGCGTTACCAAACGCTCCTTGAGTGACCAGCTCTAGCAAGAAATATTATTGCGGTCTCTCAGGAGATATATTTTAGGCGCCTATGTTCATTGCATGACCAATCAGACCATTCCTTTCATAAGTCACAATCATGGTCTAATAAAGCACCCGATCAATCTCAACCTCCGAACACCTTAGCTTTTGAAAAAAAAAAAAAATTGTCGCTACATAGTGTAATTTTTCCTCCTTGCCCCATATCACAATTATTATTAGTAAGTAACCGCATTTGCTTGAATTCCTATATTTTGCATCTCTTGGACCACATTTGTTGCCTTCTCATGTTCAAGAGATTTTCCAAAAAAAAAAAAAAAAATCGAAAAAAAATTATATTTTGTTATAAATGTCCACGTCAAAGCTGATTGGCTGATTGACATCTACATAAGCAAATTCTAACTTAAATTGGTTGGATGAAATGAGTTGATACCAACGTAAAAATGTTTATAACTAAATTGATACCAAAGCAATATCTCAACACTTTTTTGGTATTTTTCCCATCAACAATACATAATGAAACAAGTCAATGAAAATGGCAAGACCTACCCAAAGATGTCTGTGTGGAAATAGGATAATTGTCCAAAAAATTCTAAACTTATTGTATGACGATTAATTCAGTTTAATTAGATTGTTTTTTGAAAATCAGAAAATTAATTAAAATCTAGAAAATCCGAAAAATAATAAAAAAGAAAATAATTAAACATTCAGAAATTTCTAAGAAATAAAATAAATTCAGATATTCACCTAAAACTAGATAAGCTTTTATAATGGGTTCTTTGATTTTAGGGCCTTTATTGTTATACTTGGTTGTGCTTTTCAATATCATGGATGTATTTTCTACTCTTAAATGGTTAGGAGAATGCCTAGAATTTTCACGGGAAGGATTAGGTTGTGACACCATTGGAGAATCTCTTGCGCGACCATCGATCATCTTCTGTTCACTCATGACTTGACTTTGTGTTTGATTTTCAATTTATATGTCTCGAAAATATCTTTCAGCCATCGGTCATGGACGGTGAAAAAGAACTTGAGGAGTGGGGTAATGCAAGTTTCTTTAATTTTTTTTTTCTTGGTCTCAATTGTTTTATAGTTCTAATGGTAACCTTTTTGTATACAAAGACAAGGGACAACTTCCCTCTAGATTTACCATCTTTGGAAGATGATAAAATGACGACACCTAAGGTCATTGGTGTTGAAGAACTTCAAAACTGGGTAATGCCCATTTCTTTATTTTTCTCGTTTGCTTCAATTGCATTATAGTTCTAATGGTAAGCTTGGGACTCGCAAATGATGGATTTGATTTACCACAGGATGAAGTTATGGCTCTCGACACATTTTTTGCCCAAGAACTAGGAACTTCTTCAAGTGACAAGACCAAACACCAAGAGGTTGACCAATAACTGCTTAGTAGAGCCATGGCAAATCTTCTTCTAGAGTATGCAGATTTTGGTGGAGATTCTGGTATGTGCATGATCTTAGTCTTTGTTTTTTTATTTTTTTCGATCCAATCTAATTTGAAATGATTCTTTTGATTTTAGGGTGGGAAGTACTTTCATCTGCTCAAGAGGTTTTTTGAATTGGCCGTCATGAATTTTGGGTACCAGGAGTTGGACCAAATGGTTAATGACATACATTTCTTGACTATGTTGAAGAGTCTCCCAGCAGCCCAAGAATTACGTGAGTCTTCCTTCTCCCTCTGAAAATAATGTCACATCATAAATAATTATAATAATTAAAATATATTGTAGAGCCGATGAATTGGGGGCTACTAACTCATCGAGTTAGCGTGGAATTCCAACCAAATAAGTGCTTGATGATTGACGTGAAATCATTATAATTTTGATCCGATCATCTAAAAATCAGAATGCTTCTTTTGATTCCAGAACCGCATGCTATGCAAATTATTATGAAGTCCAGGCAAAATCTTACGTAGTGTGAACTAATGGCACTAACGAAGTACGTGGAGGTTTCCTCTGTGGGAAGGACAAGGAGAAGTGGAATTAGCAATGACTTTAGAGAGAATCATGATGGCATGTGTGTAAGCAAATCATTTTTCCATTGTTTAGAAGCAAATTAATGGATTTACGTATTAGCCTCTTAACATAAAAAAACGGTGTAGGATACAGCAAGTTGGAGGTTGATGACTCAAACCCGACTAATGGTGGATATTTAATTTCTCTATCTACTAACCACACCATTAATCATGAGAATACTTAAGAGTATAGTGTGCGCCTAAGATCGAATCACTCACTTGCTCACTTATCCGAATCTTAGAGAGAGAAAATTTCTGAAGAGAGAAGCTGTGAACAAAATAATAAAACTTTAATTATGAAATGGTTTGATGAGTACAATAAGAGGAGAGCACCCTTATTATACTAGTGGCCCCGGATTACAACCATTGCCTTTCAATCCTATGGATGAGATTGTGTCTTCTAACCTACCATTTATTGGCATTTATGCAGAGAGAGTTCTAGATTGTCGGTGCAATTACCATCTTGCCTATCCCTAGTAATGTTCCAGAAGCTCTTGTGGGAATCTTGGATGATCTTAGGAGGTCTTCCTTGATCATGCATCGTCCTTTGTTCTCGAGAATCTCGTGACCGTGGCAATAGCATATTTCTCGTATTGTCCTAGAACATCCTAACATACAAGAATCCAATTGTCATTATTATTCTCATTTGTTTTCCTTTTTCCCCCTCTTGAAGAAGAGGAGTCAGGTTTAGATATGACAGTCAAATTGAATGGAGTTGGCCTCTATTTTTAATGCGCTTGTGATTTTTTGCAAGTCCGGTTCTTCATTAGCCTTGTCGTCGCAATGTTCTATATATTAATGTTATTTGAAGAATGTAAGTACTAACAATTGACAAAAGGCTTCTTCTGCCATGAAAAGAAAAGGCTAGATAAGCAATCGATATCAATTATTTAGCTCTTACATTGACTAATTATTATGCCTACTTAATAGCCCATTTATAATTAAGTTTAAATACTTACAAAACAAAAGGAGCCATAATTTAATTAATTTCATTAAATAGTCAAAATTGAATGGAAGGGATATTGATGGATTTGAAGAAGAGGAACAGAGTCGGGGAAGATTGTGGATTCGGGCCAATGGGCTCGATGGATAGTGGATATGGCCTGGGTTGGGCCTTGGATTCAATAAGTGACTAGATTTTCGTTCTGAATATTTTGTTAACAAAAAGTCAAATTATTGAAGTCACCTGATATTATAGCAAAATTTTATGAATTAATATTAGATGTGATGATTTTTCGACCTTGCGGAGGAAGAAACACAATTATGAATGTAATGAAGGTAGTTTGAAAGTTTCTGATGATTACAAAAAAATATATAAGTAATCTACGGACGAACGGCCATTGAGGCTCAAAGGCGAATAAGCATGTTTGCATACACAAGGAAGTCCAACCGACCCTACTAATTAACACTGTTCTCATTTTTCCATTTTCTTACTTTTTTTTCTCTTTTCAAAATTAACACCGTGCTCATTTTTCCTCATCTAATTATATAAATAAATACCCGAGGAAACCTCGTCGAGGTGAATGGACTTAAGGCGCAAGTCATGTCCGTCCATGAGCTGTAGGTTGAGGAGCACCGATCTCTCTTTGGCCGGTGAAGCCAGCACTAATGCCCAGTGCCCGAACACGGAAGCCGCAGCGGAGCAGCCACGATGGCGACCATGGCGGGCGGTGGTGATGCATCACTCGCCGAGTGCCGTCGTGGCTGCTTCTGCTGCCGCCTCCGTGTTCGTCCCGGTCTTCCTCGACCTACACCCATGGCGGAAGTAGGAGCCGCAACGCTGAAGATCTGGCCACAAGGCTGAGCAAGATTTTGGGGCTCTTCTCCAGATGTGGATTAAAGAGGAAAGGGGTCGGAGGTGGAGGAGGGGCGGTTGCTTCATTGGAGCTGGAGCTGGCTTCGGCGATGAGAGGTTAAGGATGTTGAATGGGGGGAGTAATGTTGGAGCTTTGCCCCTTCTACAAAAAAGATTCCAGGTCGGGATTTTCTTGGTGCTTCGCAATTCCTTCTTTTCACTTGATGGTGATGGATGCACATTCTGCGGAGTTGAGAGCGGTTTTGGTTTGTTAATGGGTACTTACACACCCGTATTGATCGTTCCTCACACTAATTTTTGGGAAATTAAAATGGCTCGTTAGGACATGTTTTGGTCTTTTCTCAGGGATGCCATTCACTGTCGATGCATTCTCGCTCCGCTAAGGTTGTGTTGAGGGATGTTCGGCCTCTCCCACATTTTCATGCTGATCACTATGGTGGCCTTAGCAAGGGATGGTCCCGCGGCCCTATTCATTGCACCCCTTTCACTGCTTGGCTCGTTCAATCCATAGTGACAATTGGATTTTGCTGTTTCCTTTTTCTCTCCTTTCGTGCTTATACTCCAGAAGCATTTGTTTCTGCCACATTGCGCAGCAGAATGTTAAGAGTGTATTCACAACAGTTTTATGTGCTTCCTGTGTAAGCAGGTTTATCCGGCCTCTAGAATTGAACTAAGACCATCATATAGCTGAAGTTAAGAGTCCAATCATTGTACAGGTGCAGCTTTTATTCACTTTCATCTGTCGATTGGTCTATGCTACTTGCACACAGGAGACCCTAGACCCTCAAAACCGATGCAATGCAAACTTGCCCTCTTCTCGCAAACCAACGAGTTAATGTGCTTTACCTGGACAACTTGTTTATGGTGTTCTCAAGTTAGTGATTACTACTTGGGGTGGTTATTACTGGTTGTTGCTTTTGTTGGAGGGATCATCGCTTCTCTAGACTACAGATGGGGGAGTCATGTTCTGCAGAACTAATCAGTGAAGGGATTAAGTCCTCTGTATTGGCAATTATGCATTTGTGAATGCATAATTTGGATAGAACAAGAACTCATGTTTGATATTGGAAATAACTCATCAAATTTTAGGTACATAAGAGTGGCAAGACATCAGTCCACCATGAACTGGCTTCACCCCCTTTCTTGCCAGGCGGTGGCAATTGAAAGATGTCATATTAGAGCAGAGCCCTTCCACAGCTAGTATCATCGCTCAACAGTCTCACAAGATGTCATCTCTACGCTCGCTCGAGTGAGCAGAGCGTTGCTGCTCTGCTTGCGAAGCTTGCTCGAGCGAGCAGCACAACAGGCCTGTAAGCCAGCTCAGTTAGAAACGTCAGGCTTGTGCCAGAATCAATGATCGTCCCGCCGCCCCGATCGGCTGCCCATATTAGGGATGGAATCTTTAGCAATTCTCCGTTGATGGAGATGCCCTCTACATTCACTGCATAGAAGGGGATGAGGCTGGCCAGATCAAGCTTGGTGTCATGCATATGCGAAAGCAACCCCGAATGGATCGCGGCGCCCGCATCTCGAAAAGTTAGGTAATTGGAGAGGTACTTGTGGCTTAGATGATCAACAAGGCAATAAGAGAAGGTTCCCCCGAACATGTGAGAAGCCCTGGTCGCAAAGGAGTAGTTGTTGTACGCCAAGCCCAACACCCCCTCGGCTCCCTGGAAGCTCTGACCTTGGAGAGTCAGGGTACCTCCAACCACCACATCTTCCACCTAAAGATGATTAGCAGGATCTATCAATGAACTTTGTTGTATTATATGGGAATTCTATTTTAATCTCCACAATTAACGCTTTTCTGTAGATAGAGAGCAATCGACTGTTGGCAACATAGCGCGAGGTCTCAACCGTTGGAATTCTTATGAAAATGTCTAGCATGTGAGTTCAAGGGTAGTAATTCTTCGTCAGGTCTTGTTCAGGTTGATGGGCATTACATATAATAACATTGGCCGGCCATTTTCTACGTGACTGGAACTCGCACACTGCTACTGGGGCCACCGGCCGGTTGGCTAACAATTATATATATAACTTCAATGAGGATCAATTGAAAAGAGCCAGCTTTGATTTATAAGCTGATTAGCAGGATCTATCAATGAACTTTGTTGTATTATATGGAAATTCTATTTTAATCTCCACAATTATAGCTAATGATATCTATTAACTTGAGAAAAACTAGAGTAAGGGATAATAACGACCATGGTTTCGCTAAAAAGAATTTATACGAAAACATTTTTTTAAATTTCCAATGTCTACAGTTCCAATTCCACATGTTGAGAGATGGAAGATGATTATGTAGCAAGCAAAAACATTTTTTTCCCATTTGATTGAACAGCATTATTGATGAGACCTATGAATTCATCAAGTGATTCTATTGTGGGAAGAGATGACGGTATTATTCATAGATCTAGCACAAGTATGAGACCGTGATTGTAATATTAAAGTTGACAATGAATAAGTAAACATTGCTTTGTTTTTGAGAATTCCAGTATCACATCTTTAGTGTTTGCATGTGTTGATTAACCATGAAGCAAGTGAGTTTCTAATCAAGGCATGTCAGTCCATCATTAATTGAAAAATTACAATACTACTTACTTTCACATCATCCAAGAAGAAGAAGTACCTGCTCCTTATTTTCTTTGTATTTTTGCCAAAAGCAACATTATACAAGTTCAAAATAATCTTTCTTTGTTACCAATTTTGTCTTTCATAAAAAATGAAGAATCTTATACAATGAAGTAGAACATCTTTTTCCTTTTCGTCTTCACGATTTAACAAGGTGAGACTAACGAAATATTGGCCTTGAAAACAAAATAGAATGTTAGATGTCCCACTTGAAAGGATTTTGATTCAGTTTAGGTTACAAAACATTCAAAATGATCCTTTTTTATGCTACTAAAACTGATTCCTAGAGACTGGTGTCACAGTCACAAGGTTCTTGCAACTAAAGGCCTGTGCATTTTTGAGGAAGACCTCCTGAGACTGCTAGGGTTTCCCACAAGAGAGATTCCGGAACGTTCAAAGGGAGGGCGATACAGTAATTATAGCGAGGTCTAGAACTCTCTTGTCATTAGTGTCGGTAGTTGGTAGGTTAGGCAATACGATCTCATCCGCCGGATGAAATCTCGATCAATGGTTATAATCTGAAGGCCTCAAGTATAAAAAGGTGCCTCCTCCTTATTTGTATCTATTCAACCATTTAGTAATAAAAGGCTCATTTTTTTTCTTTCATAGCTTCTCTCTCTAGAAACTTTCTTCTAAAAGAAAAAGAAAGGTCATTTTAGGAAACTAGGAAACTATAGAGAAATTTCTTTGTAGAGAAATTTTTTCGTGGAAAAGAAAGATCTTTTGCTAGAAAAGAAAAGAAAGGTCATTTTAGGAAACTGTAGAGAAATTTCTTCGTAATTAATGTGAAAGATACCCATAAGTAATTTCGACACCGTGCTTTGACACCTTAGCAAAGCATTTTACACACCATTGACAATAAACAGGGGAAAACATAGCAACTAAAACAGGGCAAAACAAAGCAACTAAAACAAGGCAAAATAGAGCGGTTGCAGGAGCTTTCATTTTTATTGCGACCATAAACTTTTTCCTGGTCTTCTTCCGTCGTTATCCCAACTTTCTCACTAAGTTTTAAATAAATAAATAAAAAATACTTAAGCTAATGAACATTCATTTCAAATAATTTTTTACTCATTATAATATTTGGATATAACATTCATTAAGCTGCCCTTTTACTGAATTCAAAACATAAAAAAAAAAAGAAAAGGACATGGCCGACTTTCTTCATTGGATCGACTTCACCACCTTCTCAATGCTGGAGAAATAATATTTTTCACTCGTATACCTATAAAACTCAGCTAGAGTTCATCCATATTGGCAAATAATTCTGAGCTGTCAGAAATCAAACAACTCGCTCGGTAACGTTGGGGCGGCGAATCGGTGAGGAAGTTAGTGATGGCCTCTTTTCCTCATAACTTTCTCACCGCCTTGTCATAGCACTACCTGCTCAGCTGTGTTGTAGGTGCTGAAAGTTTGACGTAATCCCTTGTCTTGAATTCTTGTAATTCATTTCCTTGACCGAGTCCACCTCACTCCTGAGAACGTCCTTTGGCTGCCTGAAGATGAATTTCCGTGAATCTTAGACTTCTTGGCGCGCCTCAGGGGTCTTCTCCTCTCGTCGGTGACTTCATGGCCACCAAACCTGGGCATAGGGGTTTATTTCAATTTAGTAATCTAGGCGAGGGTGGTGTTTGGGACCGAGAAATTGGTAGTTGGTACTTGAGAGAAATTCTTTCAAGGAGAAACTCTTTCTGAAATAAACTGGTGGTGGGTGCTTGAGAGAAATTCTTTCAAAGAAAAACTTTGGGATAAACTAGAGTGGTGGTGTTAGGGACTGCAAGAAAGTCTTTTAAAGTGGCAGTGGGCAAACGAGTGGGTGGCTCTGGTGTGTGGGCTAGTGTAGGAGCTTGTTATGCAACACTCCCTTACACATGTAAAAGGGAGAATGGAGCGGTAGGATTGCACTACAATGATAAGAAACATGTACTTCTTCGCAGTGTGCATCAAATCAATCCTCAATTATTCATATAGTCATGATTAGGCAAAATAATTATCATTCATTTAATAGCACTCCAAGTCGAATAAAGAATCCTTGAAGTTATGATTAATCAGATTTGATTTATGTACAATTTTAAAGAAAACATAGTCTTAAAACATCCAATGGATGTGACGTCTGGCTAGCTGATCAAGATATGCATAAATTGTCCCAAAATTACAAAAGATATTCGAAGTCACCTTGTAACATAAATCAAACAAAAATACTATTGGAAGCATATGCTAACTATCTTGGCCCAACAACCATTAGGCTATAACCAAAGTTAATCCCAATTGGCCCTGTCTTGCAAGCAGAGGATTCCTCAGTACATGTGAGAATGTTTAACAAGCATGACTGCGTCAAAGTAGTAAATTTGCCATTACATAGTTGGTGTCAATCTAGTAGTGAATGTGTTACCTCTCTATTACCAAATCATGCAATAAGCCAAATCATAAATTTTCAGTTAGAACACTAGAGAGAATAAAATGATTAAGAGTTCCCACTATTTAAAACTGAAAAATTTCTAGCAAGGTAAAACAAAAAAACTGTAAGAGAAAGCATAGTCAATCAGCTACTTCGTAGGAAATCCATCTCAAGCTGAAATGGTGGCTTTCCACGTTCCACCTGCATGTTTTCCATATTAAAAAAACTTCATCTTAATTTCATTTAACTGCCTGCTCATAAAGTCGTGCAATTGCTAAAGAATTAGCTAGTGCTTACTTGAGCAGCAAGGCCGCTACGACCCAAGGACTGCATCTAACCATACAAACTGCCGATCTAAACCGCAAAGTATGTACATAACAGTGAGTCTTCAGCGAATAAAACTGAATAGCGGTTGGAGAGTGTACAAATTGTCCAAAATCAGATTCCATATGACCATCTTGACTCTGTACAGGGTTTGCGTTTTTGGCATTTTCCCCAGAGACAACCAATAGCAGAGGGTGTGATATTCTGAATCCTTAGGAACATTATAGTCTACTAGAAATGGCTGCATTTGCAAGAATGTAACTGGACTGTCGTGCTTTGAGACTGGCTCAGTGAATTTAGAAGCATCCTCCGTGTCAAGAAAACCATTCTGATAGCCAAGTAAGAGAACATGCTTGAAGATAGATGGAGCAAGATCAAGTCTATCAAATCCAACCTAGGTAAGCTACAGAAAACCGGAACTCAGGTATGAGATGACCACAGATTTGTTCCTTATTGCATTGTACTCGATTAACCTATCGGTAATAAAGACTTAACCTACCTGTAGTAATTTGGGTTGCTTTGGCTGAGATTCATCAACAAGCTCAGCAACTCCCGCCAGCAGAGCATCAATTTGAGCCATCTCTATGCCCATCCCATTTGAAAGAATCTTAGCTCGAGGGACAGAGAGTTGCAATAGGACAAATCTCCAATAACAAGACCTGTCATTTGCCTTGTCAGCCAGAGCTTGCCACTGACCCAAAAAACATAGCCAAACAAGTAAATATCAAGAGGAAAAGATGGAAAAAAGGAGAGGTCCCGTGTCTTTGCACCTTGAGGAAAAACATATCCCTCACAAAGCGGGCTTATTGAAATCCCAAAAAGAGGATCTTTTAGATTGATCACGCCAAAAATAAAGGGTTTAGTTTATATTTTACATGTAGAATTTCAAATGGTTTTGACAATGTAGCAACACTACGGTAACCCTATATATACACAAGTGACAATAAACCGAGTAGATATGGGACTAAGCAACAAAATGAATAATGAAGCCCGGCACAAAGAGGGATGGGCAAAATAAGGGCGCAAGCATAACCTTCTAGGTTATTTCAGAAAATATTTCTCCATGTGATTATTGGTAGAAAATCAGATCCCAGATGGTCACATTATGGCTTGTTGAGTGCATCCCAAAAACCAATCTGACCATGGGGTTCTTGACTGAGCTAATGCAGAAACCAATCAATCACCTTAAAGCTACTTTACTTCCTCACTTCCTTGCAATAACCAGCCTGGTAAGTTAGCTTGGTATCTCACAATACAGCGAAAGCTTATTGAATATCTCCATCGCTGTGTGAATGTATGAAAGTACAAAAAGGACATTTACCTGAACTAGCATGGACTCATCAAGTATTTCAGGAAGGAACTAAACTTGATGACTGGACCCCACAAGCCTCAGCTTTGATTGTTTGCCACTGTTTCACAAGAGATTCAGCACCCTCCAATTGCATTGCCTCCTTTGAAATTTTGCTATTTATGAGAACAAACCCAAAAATGAATTGCTTGCGCTTTTAGAACCAGAGAAGCTTTCAACTACTTCGTATTATTACTCTGACTCAAATTGTCTGCAGACCTTCCAAATATGGAAACAATCGTTCAAGACTTACTGTGACAATGATTGTAGAATTTCCACTTGCCAATCATAAAGACTATATAAGAGAAGAAATACGGAAAGGGCATACATCATCCCAACTGTAATCACATATGCCTTTTTTTGCCATAGATTTTATGAGCAAAGCTGGATGGCTTATGGAGACTTCAATGGAGACTCCTTTTGGCTTCCCAGTAGTCCCTGAAGCCGACAAGCCCAGCACAGCTAAACATCTGGAAATAAACACTTGGGATGTTATATCCATAACTATGAACTACCAAAGCGACATTTCTCCGAACTTAGGCTTCAATGTGGCGTACAATTGAAACATTGACCCTGCCTATGACAATCACAGAGAGGAAAGAAAATGCATAAATAGAACCTACATCCAAAGAGATCTGTTGATTACTGTAATGCAAGACAACCTTTGAACCTAGAAACCAATATCACATAATGTAATCCTCAATTTGAGAAACCATAAAATATTGCCAAGAAAGATGGACAAAGAAGCTTTTCTGGGGAGTCTAGGTAAGAAGAGTGGTCAGTAAAAGCAACAGGTGATCAGCCAACAGGAAAGTCATCTATATTTACAGATCCATTACTGTCCACTCTATGGCAAATCTGATATGATTAAAATGTTTTGGGCGGTTAATCAAACCAAAAAACAGCCATTTGGTATCGGTTTGCATGACATAGACTTTGAAGAAGGTAATGAAACCTACAGATTGCCACTTTTAAATCTATGTGGGTGCACATGTGTGCTTGTACCGTCACACACGGCTCTAAATAGGATCTATCACTTCACAGTAGACCCGTTAAACGGGTGGGTCGGGTCGGGTTTGGGTTGGCTCATTAATGGTCTGACCCAAATCGACTCATTTAACCCGTTTATTGTAATGCAAAATTTTTGACTCATTCCCGACTTGATCCATATCGACTCATTTAACTAAACTTAATTTATTATATATATATATATATATAAATGGTATTACTAAAATAATTTTATACAACACAAATTTAATGGACAATTTTTATAATTTTTAAAATAATTATTTTAAAAAATCGAATTTGATTATTTTTATTTTTTAAATATAACTTTTCTTTTTATTTTTCTTTCTTCTTCTTCTTCTTCTTTGGCCGGTCGCCGGCCACGACAATGGCCGGCGGCCGGCCACAAGCGAGCCTCGAGCTTGCTTGATGCCGGCAAGCTTGAGGCTCGGGTGAGGCTTGAGCCTTGGCCGATCTGGCGAGCCTTGAGCTCACCGGGCGTCGGCGGCCTTGCCGTCCGGCAAGCTCGAGCTCGCCGACGCCGCGAGCTCAAGGCTCGCCTAGCCGATCGCTAGCCATCGCCGTGCCGGCGACCGAAGGAAGAAGAAAGAAAAAAAAAAGAAAGAAAAAAATAATTATAATTTTGGTTTAAAAAAACTATAAAGTTAAAGAGAGAAGAGAGAGATTGTGAGGTTTTGGCTTTAGGTAAAAATAAATGGATTGATAAATGGGTCTTAAATGAGTGCAGAGCTGATCCATTTAAGATCCATATATCTTACTCTCTTTAATTTTAAAACCCATTATGGGTGCTTTAGAAAATAAAGTTTGACCAATTAACGACCTATTTAAATATAAATGGGTCAATGACCCATTTTAACACCTCTACTTCACAGAAGAGTAAAAGAACTATCTTTCTCAAAAAATCACCCACTGAAGACTACCAAAAAGAAAAGTACTTGTTATTGGCAATAAGAGGAAGTAAAGATTATTTGGAGGTGAAGGATATTATAACAGCACCATCACGAGCCCAGATACAATCAGTGGTTCAAAAGGGAACTTGGAGGAGTTATTGGATGCAGATCCAGCATAGTTGATACTAGCTTATAAAAAGAAGGGATAGATCAATGATACGAAGAATATCATCATTTTGTACATTGCATGATGGGTAACATTAACTTTTCTCATTCTACAACAACTTCGGACTTCAAGAAAGCAACAGACCATTCACATTGCTTGAAAATGACCAAGAAAGCGAGCCCAAAGAAACATGCCATTCAAGAGAAGGTATATCATCCTTGTGCAGCACAGAATACCAGGCTGATACAGCCCTCATCTGTCACCAATATCACAGGCCTTATGGCTAACATGGTCAATCTAGCTTAATCGGCACTCTACAATCAAGATTTCAGAATGAATTAACACCGTCAAGTAGATGTACATATTATGAAACAATCATCATCATGCCATGTAGCGGTTTGCTCCACTTTCTTAATTTTCTGACTGACAAAAGAGAATTAAGGCACTGAGATCTGATAATTTTGGCAACCAAGCTACTGAGATTGGCTAATTTCTCCTCCAACATACTATGAAGCAGAGACCTGATCATCCTGTCTCTTTTCCACTTCCACGTAGTCATGATCCATGGTTACACTTCAACATTGCATCCATGAGCAGGTCAAGTTAAGATTTGACTTGATCATTAAAAATTTAGGGTGGTCTTGCTTGCTACGAAGGCTGCTGGTTCAGGGGTGCATTCAAATTTATAATGCCAAGTACCCATGGACCGATTCATCTAGACAAGAAGCAAAAATCGGCACAAAAAGTAACGAAACAAACAAAAACATGGTAAGCACAAAAAACTAGCACCCTGATCAACAGATTGAGCAGCAGCTCACTAGTTAAGACAACTTTTGTATCCATGAAACAAATAAAAACACAGTAACCGCAAAACTGCCAATTTCATGCGGAAGAGTAAACATGAAGAGGAAAGAATAAAAAAGGAGTACATCTACACACAAATATCAAGAGTGAACGTGTTTGATAGAATCCCGGTCTAAGTATGCTTATAAGGTAATATTGTTCTAACATTTTGCCAGTTTAATTCCAAGAAACTGCAATCTCTCGTGATGAATGATTGAAATTCCTGCTAAGAAAGCCTTACCCTTTTGCATGTGGTTATTTTATTGGAATCCCTGCGATCATCTCCCGGAGAGATGGTGGGCAATTACTCGAGGCTTTTCAGAAACAAAGTGTGAAATGATTAGTTTAGCATTCGATTCAACTCTCTAACTGGTATTGACGCGATTCTTTAATCAGTCCGGCTCCAGTGTTAAGAACAAAAGCACGACATAAATTGCAGAATCATGAGAAGTATGCACCAAGACGAAAATTTCAAAACGAAAACATTGGCATACGAGATGAGAGCAAAGTTCCCATCAGAAAATACTACTTTGCATTTCTTTTTCCTTCAGTGAGTAATTACAGGGAAGATAGACTCAAGAAACTGCTAATACAACAGGATAATGAATGGAATCCAATATTCAATCGCCATCTTCACTACTTTCGTAATTTTGACATATTAACTGGAGTCCAACGCTGAAGATTGGATCAACTTTCTTTACCACACCAATTCGCACAGAGGTAGCACTCCGGTCTTCTGATCCCACATAATTTCCCGTTAAACATAAACAGAAGTATTAGTCAATGAACAAGGAACAAGGACATGAGTTTGTCACTGCCCAGCAATATTTATCCCTATAAAATATAGATGCTCGTGGAACAACCAAGCAATACTTATTTCTAAATGAAAATTGAAAGACCACAAACATGATGGAAAGACACGGAAATGTAAGCAGAAAACTTGCAGAAACATCCACCATCAGATGGAAAAAGTTACTTTCCAAAAGTCAGGTCTACTTCCACGAAGGTAGTCTGCATTTTAATACAATCCAAAGCACTTGCAGGAAAATGGAAGTGCCACACCTCTTTATTTCAACACATCCATCATTCAAAAGTGCGTATGTAATTGAAAATAACATGTTCAAAAAAAGTGACATACCTCTGTTGTTCAACAAGTCACTAGAAGTATCTTTCATCAAGGGATCTGTTGGCTTGTTCGGAGATTCTTCAGAAAAATTTTTCTTCTGCATTTCGAATTAAACTTATAAGTAAGCTTTTCTGTAGGCCTCGACAACAAAAATAATTCCATAGTAAATCACAACTTCTGGTCGCCCCAAATCCAAAACGCCTGAAAGAATATTCTACTTGCACAAAGAATAGGAAACCAACTCCGTAATATGTAATCTTAGGTAGAGGTGAGATTTAAAGTACAACAGTCGTACTTTAAGAAGAATCAAGAAACCACATGGAAAATGATATATACAACAAAGCACATTCACCTTTCCGAATTATGGAATTGAGGTACTATCAATTTTATCAACAATGTATACACAATCAGCAAACCAGTAAATCATGCTCTTTCTAAGAAGTTTGATAGATATTTCCATCAAGAGTTGGAAATACATGCAAATGTCTGACGATACATGTGACACATATTAAGCACATAAGATGACATGGATTGAGCAAAGAAAAGCATGCTATACAGATCACATTGTCAATGCATATGCATCTAACGTAAGTGAAGCAAGACAACTGTAAACTTATTCCATACAGAAACAGGGATCGATGATCACAAAAACAGAGAACAAACACTAGACGGACTTTGTTGGCGATACACTTACATTGGCTGGAAATTTATTTGGATAAATCTCGGCATTGACCGGTTGGCATTGGTGACTGGTCAGAAAAATCATCAGAAAAAACAGAGTAAGCAAGATCAAAAAACCCATCGGAGAAATCGTAATGAAAGGAGATTTTGAACTAACATGCAAGTGTCACGGGCCGAGAGTTTCCCTGGCCTCGGAAACGACCAGCGGGCGCCTAGCGAGCGGAATTCGCCAGGCCAGCCTTTTCTTTAACTGTTCCACGAACGATACGGTGAATGATTCTTCGTGCGAGATCCTACCACGCCCAGCTTCGCTCGGGCGTCCAGTCCATCGAGTAAGGCAGCAGTTCTCTTTAGGACGATAACTGGTTTCGGCCTGCCATGACCTCGTCAGGAGAGCAACATAAGCTTCCGACCAGTTTGTGCACAGGAGGCCTACCCCGTCTTCAGAGCTCCGATGTAATCCTTCTATCCTAGAACTTCTAGCACCAACCGTCCTGACGCCACTCCCACGGACCAGTTGTGTCTACCCCTTCTGCCTCACACTTTTCTCCCGGTAACCCCAAGTGCCAATCACAAGTGTCACGAGTACGAGAGGATTCACGGACCGTGACACAAGAGAAAAGAAAGAAGATGCCCCCCTCCCAAAAAAAAAAAAGGAAAAGAAAAAAGAGCAGCAAACGTACTATTTGAGATGTCCTATCTTGATGCGCGACATAAAGCCCAGAATATTGCGCATCTGCTTCAATTCAACGCGACATAAAGTTGAAAAATCACTTTAAATAAATTAAAATTTTAGAGACCACATTACATATTGAGCAAAAATTCATGAATTATTTATGTTATTATTCATAGAATATATATATATATCTTTTTTTGCAAAATATTCCTAGTATATATTGATGTTTTTTATGACTCACGAGTCATTAATATTTTAGGATGATTCATGGTCACGTAATTAATGTTTAAGAAGAGCTACGGTGATGACATATGGCTTTGTAATCAATGTTTTAGGATGAGTCATGGTTAAAAGTCATAGGTGTCATAGTTTGAGTCATATTTTTTATGAGGTGTTAATGTGCCTACGTCACAAGTGATGTAATATTGTTTGTCCTTCTTTTCCCTTCTTTTCCCTTATACCTATAAAAGATTAAAAGACTTGGTTTGTGATATATTGAGAAAAGACTAGCCTTCAGCACTAAAAAGTGTGCGTTTGTGTGTTTAAACCATGCAAAACTAATTCTCCCATTTTCTCTTCAAATTTCCGTGCGCTTTTTAGACATCGCTGAATGCATATGTGCAATTAAGACATCACAGATTTAAAATTCAATAAAAATGAAACCATTGTTTATGAAAACTACTGTTAATAAACTATTTTTTTCTCTTCTTGGCAACAAAAGAAGGCTTAATAACACAAAAAAAAAAAAAAAAAAAAAACTCTTACTTGATATACTCATGATAAATTTATCTCAGACTATTTTTTTTACTACTTAAAAATATTAAATTGATAAACATATAACAAATTTATCCAAAATGATCATAAAAAAATCCCAAACTGATATACTTATGATAAATTTAATTTAAATTAATTTTTTGACAGTCAAAAATTTCAAATTGGTACATTTATGATAAATATACCATATATTAAATTAGATTAATACCACAAAAAAATTCATCAAAATGGTACAACCGTGACAAATGGAGAGAACTGTCATATGTCATTTAACTTAGTAATTTGAAAGTATAATTTAACTAAAACTGACAAAAGATAAATTTGTAACAAGTATACTAATTTGGGATAAATTTGTCAAATGTGTACTAGTTTTAGATTTTTTGCGATCAAAAATTTAATTTAAAATAAGTTTGTCAAATGTGTATTACTTTAAGATTTTTCGTTATATTAAGATTTTTCGTTATATTAACCTTTCTCAAAAATAGCATTGAAATCCACAAATCGTGTCTCGACCAAACTTTCGGATGAACCATCTAGAATCAAGCTAATGGATTACTAAGCCTAAACTTAGCTCAATCTCTTCCAAGCCTATACCAATTTGCGACTTAGGTTGAAATTCTTAACATGTGATTGATTTTTAATTAGGAATTGCCACTAATCTATTGTTGATAGGTCGATTAGAAACTCAAGTAAAGTAACGTGAGATTTTAATTACTTCTACGAACCAGAAATTGTGAGTTTGGAGACTTGATTACGTTTAATTTCTCTAACGCCTTCGGTACCTTTCTCTTTTATCTCAAAAAAATGTTTTGCAGACAGCTTGAATTGATTTTAATTTATCTTTAACATGTGAGGTTATTAAGCGGGTACGCAAACCACTGATTTAACAATAAAGTAGTGAATAAATTACAGGACTTACTTTGTAGTAATGAAAGCATCTGTAATGTTAGATCATAGTTCACATCGACAGTTCTAGATATGATTTCTAATTAACATGCAATTACTTTTTTTTTTTTTTTTTTCACATGTTTAATGAAATCTAAGCTAATGGGCAATGCAATCTGATCAAATGACCTAATTCTAATGATGAATAATTTCTAATTGAATGGACCTAGCAATAATCACTAAATGACATATATTTCATGAACCTAATTCTATATGACATGCACATGATTATTTATATTTTTTTTATAAAAATTCTTAATTAAAATTGCTAAAATATAAAATCTAACTAAAGTGAGATATTATGCATTTTAAGTTAGGAAATAGATTAATCCGAATCCTATCTTAACTTAAAAAAATAATCCCATCATGCAATTTAATTCAAAAGATGTTATCTAACCTAGATACCATCTAAACATGCATTTAAAAAAACTAATTATTCTATCATGCAATTTTATCTAGGAAAATCAATTATAATCTACATGAAATGCAAATGCAAATGCAAAAGTAAATTTTTTTTATTTTTTTTATTTTTGGGATATATAAAGCAATTAAAGGGCAAGCACCAAATCATTTACGATCACCAAGGATATTATCCATAATTCGAATTTGAAAACAATATCTAATTCAACTTGATTATTTCGCTAAGAAAATTGATATATTGATCTTAAACCTTAAAGATGGAATAAAAAATTCGTGTGCGGTTGCAAATTAGGCAGTGCATCGGGGATTTCAATCATGCATCAAAGAATATTTTTGATAAAGAAAACAAAATATTTAGAAATAAAATATGTTGGATTTCAAGTCGGCGGAAGACGATTTACTTGATTCCAATGCGCAAATAACAATTAACTCCAGAACGAACGTTGAATTGTAGACAAATTACGAAAGAAATTACTCCACGTTGGTCTAGATGAGAGAGAAAAGCATCCGATTTCCACAACGCAAATGCCGATTGTTATTGTAAAACTGAAATTGAATGCCTTTTCCTCTTTGATGGAAAGGGAGAGAAATTTTGTTGCGTATGTTCTACCAACCGTTCCAATGGTTATCTACAAAAGAATTATATACGACACCCTTTATATCCTTTCAAAAGGGTATCTTTCCATGGTATTATATCAAGCCCAAAAGTGCTGTCTAATTGTATCTCATCATAGACGTACTAGCTAAAGTATAGTATAACAAAATAAAATAGAAAATAAAAATAATCTACCCAATGTGAATTTTGGATTTAAAAAATTAAAACGGGGCTTCGCAAATGAAGGCTCGTGGATCACGATGGAAACTTGGCGTGGCTCAAAGACGGGGCTGATGTTGAGCAACCGAAGGCAATGGGACGTGGTCGTCGGAGCTCCGGCGAGGGGGCTCGGGCGGCAGCCGGTGGCAGAGCTCGGGAGGAGGGCGGCGTGCGAGGCAGACGAGCAGCAGCAAGCTGGCGGAAGGGACAGCAAGGGAATCGCTCGGAGGACCTGTAGGCAGCGGGCGGAGTCGCCGGGGTGTTCGCACGGGGGTGACCAGCGTCGGGCAGCAGGGGGCGGGCTGCTGCACGACTGAGCAGACGCGGCGAGCGGACCCACAGACGTCGGCGACGGGGCTGGGCTGCAGATCGCAGTGGGCTTCGTCGGGCTGGTGGAACGGCGTCGAAGGCTGCTGCGGGTGCTCGCGGCTTCAGCGGTCGGACAGAGAGGCCGGCGCGGCGAGGCAGCGACGTGCAGAGGCGCTGCAACAGAGTCGATGGCGACTGGGACCAGCTTCTGTGGCGTCGGGCTCGCGGGTTGCTGGCGGAGCGGCGGTGCGAGATCTTGCAGGTTGCAGGCGAGGCGAAGGCGCTGCAGCCGACAGCCGACGTCGGTCGCTGGCAAGATCAGCGGAGCGGCGGTGGCCTGCGAGCGCGGCAGCACGGGTGAAGCAACGGACGCCGACGAGAAATCCAACGAAGAAGATGAACAGTGGATTTTCTCCTTTTTCCCTCTCTGCTGCCGCACGTCCTTGTTGCTATCTCCTCACTGTAGCTCCTGTACTTTCTTAAGCAAAAAGGGAAATGGGGAAGGGAAGTAGACTGTCGTTTGACCACGGACGACCTGTAAAGCAACTTGCAAGGGAAGGCCTATACTGTATTCATCAATTGTTATTGCATATTTATCATTATCATTCTTTTTGTCGAGGAATTTGTCATAAATTAATATGGAGAAAAAATCCCTTAAAACAAACCAAAATTATCGAACAGAACCTTGACAAAGGGCAAATGTATTACACGTCTACAAATTTGAGGTTACTTATGTAAGAAAAATAATTTCGAGTAAATTTGTTAATAAGCTTTTTAAGTCTCAAAAAAAGTTTAAGATGAATATGTCACAACAAATATAATTTAGATTTTGGTGACTTTTTCCTAAAAATTTAATTGGCACCTATAATTTATTTATTTTTCATTCAATGATTATCAATTCTTTTTTTTTTTTGTCGGTTATAATTTATTCTTACTTTAACTTTCACTCTCATATTTTTGTCATACTTTTATGGAGCATAGGAGTCGGTTACACATGAAGCACATTTACAACTAAATCGTCTCTATCTCAACTTTTTAAAAATGTGAGGATTTGAACATTCAACCTCCTCTTTTTATGTGGGAAATGTGGTCATTGGGACAAACCCTAGGTTAATAATAAAAACAAAAGGTTGCGTTTTTTGTGGAAAATCCTGATTTTGGTCGTGTTGTTTTCTTTTTCCTCCTAGGAAATTGCGGAAGAGATTCGCTTTTGCAAGCAAAGAAGTATTTCCCTTTTCCCATTTCCCACAAATAAAAAAAAAAAAAACTCTGTAGAAAAATTAAATTGCCAACAAACCGAAAGTCCTCTTTGTGCTGATAATAGCGCTTTCATCAAATTACATGAGAAGATAGTGAAATAATAAAATCAAGGTGAAAAAGCCCAACGGTTTAAGCTGGTTACAATAGTGCTACGACCATCCTTTCCTCGTGTTTTAAAAATCATATTTAGACCAAAATGATATCATTTTAACCTCATGTTTTGTGTTTTAGCCATGTCAATGCCATGTAAGAGAGAGAAGATATTAAAAAAAGCTACATAAGTATTTTTCATTAGTTAAGTTGGACGGAATTTATAGAATGACTCGATTGTACCAATTTGAAAATTTTAGGAATTGATTGTACTTTTTGCAAGTGCACTTTTGTAACAAGTTTTGCAAGGAAATTGATGCCCAATTTCTTATATTTTTTTACCTTCCACCCTGCATGGTCACATTGTGAAGCATGTGATTATTTGGAAAATTATTCGTGAGACATTGCAGTTTCTGGATGAAGTCAATAGACAAATTTTAAGATTGAAATGATCAGTTGAGCTTGTTTCAAGGTAATTTTGAAAAAAGAAAAAGTCTTATAAACAACTTCGACTTAAATTATTAGTCACATGTTTTACGAGGAAATTAATGCCTTGGAAGGAAATTAGAATTTTCTTTTAAAAAGTGTCACAGATTGCCCCTTTTAACAAAATCGAAAGAAAGAACGTAAAAACAATACAACTTTCACTCGGTAAAATTATGCCGAAACCGAACCGGATTCATATATACTGCATCCCTTGTTCAAAGTCACTAAGATTCGACTGAGGAAGGTTTCTACTAAATAAATGAAAATTGATAATAGCGAACGAAATAAAGGAAACTAAATATTCCTAACTATAAATATCTAAACTTAAAAAGATCCTCTACCTAAGCAAGGCGACTATATATTTGGTAATCAAAAAGTGTACCACGATATTCAATTCAATGATAGGATACTTTTATGTTTAATTATGGCGAAATCTAGGACTTGCCCCTTTAGTATGCTTGCGATTGCTCCGTTTTAGTAGATGAATTTTCAGTTTATTTATAGATACCTTTAGAAAACAAAAGTTGATGCCGTTTATTCCTAATACCGATTTATTAACTACGATTGTTTCCGGCATATAACCAAGAATTTCCTCAAAAAACTAATTGTGTCTAAAACAAGCAAATCACTGGTAAGTTGATAACATTTCATTGCATGAAAATTATTGGATCTCTTCTTTTTAATAAAATGCGTCAACGTATTTGATCACAATGAAATCGATTCTTTTTAATAAATCCAAAAGCATATTATATCAAAATAAATAAATCAATAAACGTTTTTTTTTCCAACAAATCCCTTTATTTGCATTTTCCCACCTCATGATACCAAAGTCTGACAAGAATTACATTATTTGGATTTTCTCTTTTGGCTCGACGATATATTCTTCACTTATCTAACAAGAATTACATTATTTTGATTTTCTCTTTTGGCTTGACAATATATTCTTTACTTATCTATTTCAGCGATGTATATTCGAAAAGATAGTTATTTCCTATTTGGGTTGAGTGTATCCTTTTTATTTGTGGCAAATATATAAATATTTTCTTTATCCCTTGGAAAGTATGCATCATATAAATCCTCCCCCCTCTCTCTGCACAACCCGCCGATCCTCCTCTTTCTCTCCAATCCGCGAATCAACAATGGTGGAGCACGACCAAAAAAAAAAAAAAGAAAAGAAAACAATGGCGCAGAATTGGCCCAATCTCCTACCGGAGCTGCTAGAACTGTGCTCAAGACGGCTTCTTCTACGGGATTGGTTCGCATTCCGATCCGTGTGCGTGGCGTGCTGCCGCATTCAAAGAGAGGTTCGACTACCCATGGTGGATGCTCGAGGACAATGAGAACACCAAGACAGAGTGGGCTGAGTTTTACAGCCCCTTCAGTTCGCAAATTCACAGAGTTTTAATGCCGGAAGTGAAGGGCAAGAGGTGCTTCTCTTCACGGGGTTGGATCTTCACTATCGGCAAAGATTGGAAAATCCACATGCTGAATCCCCTGTCACGTGCCCTGTCATGTGCTGACGACATCATTGAGCTCCCTAGTGCAAAAACCCTACCCAACTGGGGTCCCGAAGTAGAAGAACAGCCGGATGACTATTGCCGGGTTTTCCTCCGCAAATTTGTCTTGTCTGCAAGCCCCTCTCCAGACTATACGGTCATGGTCATTTGCTCACCCTCCGGACCATTAGTCTTTTGGAAACCCGGAAATAAGGAGTGGAAAGAGTTGACACCCTCGGACTACCCAGATAATGGTGTTTTGGATGTCATACATTACCAGGGGCAATTTGTTGCCCTTGGCTACTAGGCTGTTATATTCACTTGTGATGTGGATGGACCATATCCAACAACTCAAGTTATATTGGAGACTCCCGAATCTCCGGAATTTCTAGATAGCATAAATTTTGCTATAAATGAGTACTTGGTGGAGTCGGCGGGTCGTCTATTGCTGATCTTACGATTTGAACAATGAGAGCAAAAGCATGGAACCGTCAGTTTTCAGGTTTTCGTCGCTGATTTAGATACTAGAAAGTGGACGGAGCTTGAGAGCATGGGGAATGTATCCCTCTTTGTGGGTTTCAACTCTTCCTTTTCAATACAGGTTGATGAGAACCAGCAAGTTATCAAGCCAAACTGTTTTTACTTTACCTGCTGGGACGACATCGGAATATACCACATGGAAGATGGAAGAATTGAGTTTGACAAAAAAGTTGATTATAATTTTGATCCGCCTCTATGGATTGAACCAAGATTTTGAGGTAGCACTAAATCGATCTTCCATCAATAAGTTCAAGTAGGATTTTATAAACATTTAGAAGTAGCCTTCTATTAGTATTTTTTGGTGGTAAGAATTTTGCTTATCTTGCATGAGACTTGAATTTTAAGTTGGTATCTTTTTTATGCATGAGACTTGAATTTAGTCCATGGAGTTGTGTAATGGAAATATTCAATTCAAGCATATTTGAAATTTGTTGGAATTTAGAATACATAAAACTAATTAGCTGTTAATACATTGCGGATTATAAAATGACAAAACAAATGTATGAATTTTAGCGTTGCAACATATACTCTGATTGAATATTACAAAATAACTTTTGTGTACAACCTAGCAAAAAGGAAAAGAAAAGGAAAGGAAAGATCCATGGATATTCTGCTCTTTCATTCAGTGTATCTTTTTAGAGATTGTCTTATGAGATTTTATTTTTATATTCAGAAAAAATAGAGCTGTTCTAAAATAATAGATGATTTATTTGAAAATAAATTAAATGTTACAAAACAATTAAAAAGCATTATATGATCATTAAGAAACAAAAAAATAATGTCAACTAGGACGACATATCAATTTAATTGGATTATGTATACGACAAAGGAAGAACTATCCAAGAAGAGAACATAGGGACCAGTGCAAGTGGGACATAGAATCCAGGTCACGAAATTGTATTCGTAACCATTGCATCGGTTCTAGATCAAAGAAGCAATATTTAGAAGTATAGGAATTAACATATGAAACAAGAAACAGCCCTCTTACGAGTAAGAGGAAGGGAAACAATGCTACTACCAATTTTTCCCAAGGCCAATATTTTCTTATGTAACCTTCCGCTACGCAAGCTCACATCATGAGCTTGTGTTGACATTTGATATATAATAATTTACAAGCTAGACGATATGTTACTGGATCCACTTATCAAGCATAGGATTACTTGGGAAAATGTTCACAGTCTCTTCCTTTTGGTAGCATGCCATGATTAATACGGTCAACAGTCTTGATGATACCAACAAGCAACACTCTTGTTTCTGCTACCATCCTGCCTATGACCCTCAAATGACAGAGTGCCAATTCAAAAGAAAAATATATGAACATGGTTCATTACAATTACCACATAACTATATGTTGTTTTTGTCTCAAACTTTCAGGTTCATGATAGATCCTTGACTCCTCCGTGTAAAAAATGAATGCCATACCCAACCTCATTTCAACGCAAGGAAGAAATTCGGAGGGAATGCGGTGTTTTACTAGTCATGTCAACGTTCAATGTGGTTGACATTTTGACATTTCAATTAATTTGTTTTCTTCATCGTATGTTCGTTACTTTTCCAGTCAGAACTGTCATAGACATATTCTTTGCCCAAACAACGTTGGCAAAACGCAAGAGGTGAAGAATCTTCACCTTTTTACATTGAAGAATGCTGCATGCCTCCATCGCCCTCGTCGAAGCTCTCTTCCCCCACCCCCTTTTTAAAAATTTTTAATCAATTTTTGGGGCTTATTGCTGACTTGGCAAAAAAGATGACGTTTTTCTTTCACCGTCATCCGCTAAGTCAGCTTCTTCGTAAGCCACGTGGATCACTTATATTATTAAAATAAGTCTTGTCGAAATTGGAAGAGTGTGATATGAGTCTGATATAAATCTTCATTTCTGAGTCTCATTTAAAGTAAAAAACACTGGTGAGGCGGTTAACGTAATTTGAACTAAATCGAAATTTTCGCAAGTTTCTGAAACAGGTTCAAGAAAAAAAAAAGTTCATGGATTTAACGCTTTTGGAAGAAATGACAAATGAAAATGGATAAATATTATCCAAAGTTTGATAAATTAAAAGTGCCATAATAATAAGTAACTTAAATGAGAGTTGATAACCAAAACTAGTTGATAATTTATTTTGAAAATTGGTAAATCACTTAAATGAGAATTGATAATCCATATATGAGTTGGCAAAATATTTCCTCTTTGAAAAATTTTAAAATCAATTTTCTTAATATGACTAGATATTAGTGCTTGGATAATAAAATCTTCACTTGGGCAATAGAACCCTAACTCACATTCCCAAGACCTTAGAATCTAGGATTGGGTCTTTGATGCCCTAGTCTGAGGTAGGTAACATCGACACTAACACACAACATGCATCACATAACACAACACGACACGACACGACGACACGACGTGGATACATTATTTATTAAAAATAGATAATTTTGACACATTATAACATGTTGCATATTAAATGCATATTTTTTTTTTATGTAGATCATAGATTTTTTTTTGTTATTATTTCAATCAAATTAATTTGATTCAAATTCACAAATAAATAAATAATTAAAAGGAGGCTAAAATGAATTTACACTAAAAATATTAATCCATTTGTTAATATCATTTATTATTTCAATTTGACAAATTCAATTCCATTCTAATAATCCATGAAACTTGATGGAAAAAAAAAAAAAACAATCAATCCACATTTTGGACTCATGTGTCGAAAGAAAAGAGAAAAAAAATTGGAGATGAATTATGTGTCACGAAAAGTGAGAATCAAAATAAATAAGAAGACTAGGTTTTCCTTCTTTCCCCCTTTATTATTTCTATTTATTTTTATTTTTTTTATATATTTATTTTGATCCCTTATTTATTGAATTTTTTTAAAATTGACCTGTATGTATTGAAATTCTGAACACACATGTTGCAATTTCGAACTCGAATGTCGAGAGAGTTGATCAGATGTCAAATTTTCTAACACATATTTACCCAAGTGTGCTCTTGAGACTGCGCATAGTCCGTAGAGACCATGCGCTTGACATGTTTTATGAAAATATTATCCTAATTATATTCAATTCAAGTCAATAAAGTCAACTTCAATAAAATTTAATGAGCTTGATCAGCATGACATGACTTCGCCATAATATTTAGACAATATCAGATTAAATTGGATTAGGTATGAACAAAGGAAGAACCATCCAAGAAAATACTGTACAAATATTTGTACAATATCAAATTAAATGTAGTTTACACCAAAACGGCAGATGAGGAGCAAATCGCGGGAATATTGTGGATTTGGGCTTGTGGGCCCTAAGGATAATGGATATTACCTGGGCTGGGCTTTCAATTCGATGAGCGAATCAAACTTTCTTTCTGAACATCTTGTTCACGAAAAATTAAATTTCTGAGTCAGTTGACATTGTACTCAAATTTTATAGACTAATGTTTGATGTGATGAAATCTTTTTTCTCGACTAGCCGGGTTGTGGAGGAAAAATACAACTATAACGCAATGAATATAATTTCTCATGATAAAAATAAAATGTTTACGTAATCAACCGACCATTAAGGTTCAAAAGACGCATAAATGGGCTTGCATGCACAAGGAAATCTGGCCTGCCCCACTTTAGTCGAAACTTGACCTGAAAATTTCTATCTAACTTTTATGTAAAGGGTAGGCTGGGGATATATTAAGCTCAACCTTTGGCCTCAGCCTCAAACTACCCAATTATCGCTAATTCTAGAGAGGGTATTGCCCTCTTTCATCGTGCTTGGGGAAACAAGATAGAAGTCCATTGTTTACAAATGCAAAATAGAATGACAAAAAGTATATATATTAAGTCGGTCTATCATAACTGAGGCTGATTGGACCACTTCATTTAGAAATTAATTGGAGGATATTAGGTAAAATTTTCATTCACTATTTGTGATCATAAAAATGAAAGCATTTTAATCTTTGAAGGATATTTAATAATTATTTCATGGGTGTTGTGAGAGAATGGTCCACCAAAGTCCTGAGAAGCTAGTTTTAAAGGTTTATTAACATAAACCGGGGTTGTCCCACACACACCTTAAGGGTTTTTTAACATGTGGCATTATAATTATGGTACAATCCAACTACAAAATAATACCAAACGAAATCGTACCATTTTCGATGCTAACACTCACTCTAATTAAACAACCACCTATCAATCATCACCAAATTTTAAAAAAAAAAAAAAAAGCAAGGTTCACCCTTTTGGAGCTAAGCAAAAAGGACACTAATTAAGCTAGTTAGCTACAAGCTAAACTTAATTGAAAGTCGATGTCCATGTTAAACGCCCAAGCGACAATTACCAAGTGCCATCCTCTACTTTAGCACGTTTCAATTGCATAACTGACCGTACGATATCATCTTTCTTTGCTTGATCAGGGAGACCAAGAAGCTGTAAGAAAATGTAATCTGCCGTGAGCGGTTCACCGAATGGACAAAACAGAAGTGCAGAAACGGCAGATAACAGTGAATGCAATGAACGATTTGTGGATTAGTAAGGCCTTGAAAATATTAGCCATGATGGACAAGAGTGGCGCATTAGCAAAGTATACCGAAAAAGTATCAATTTCACATTGGATCGTCCCTCTGCCATGGCATCCTTCCAAGCTAACTCTCGTCTGTTGGTGAATGAGCAACAACCGAGTAATAAGAAGTTATTCCGCTTCATTTCTCGCTTGACTGCACCCTAAGCAGGAAACGAGCAAACTAACATTTGAACGAGGGAAATCACCTGATAACAATTGACAGGATGTCGACGTATGCCGATAGTGAGCGAAATGCGGAAGAGACAGCGAGGCATTCCGATTGAGGTTGCCATGGCTGCACATGGAAGAAGAAGTAGAGACATCAGCTGCGACACAAGCCAACAGCACCATAAGAGCGATGATTTGGGGAAAATTCAAGAGCTAGGGTCCTTACGGCTAGAAAAACCCAATTATCGGAGTCGATAAATAAAGAAAAGTTCTTTCTCAATATATATCCAAGTAATTTATTTATAATCAAGAGATGTTGACTAAACAAGGAATCTACTAAATAAATGAAAATAATAAACTAAATATCTCTAACTATAAATATCTAAACTTAAAAGATTCTCTACCTAAACAATGGGACTGTATATTTGGTAATCAAAAAGTGTATCACGATTTTCAAATCAATGATAGAATACTTTTATTTTTAATTATGGCGAAATCTAGGACTCGCCCCTTTAGCATCCTTGCGATTGCTCCGTTTTAGTAGATGATTTTTAAGTTAATTTATAGATACCATTAGAAAACAAAAGGTAGCTTATTCTTAATACCTATTTATTAATCACAGTCATTTCTGACATATAACTAAGAATTTCCTCAAAAAATAATTTTGTCTAAAACAGGTGAACCATTGGCAAGTTGATAAAATTTCACCGCATGAAAATCATCGGATCTCTTCTTTTTAATAAAATGTCTCAACATATTTGATCACAAGGAAATGCATTCTTTTTTATAAATGCAAAAGCATATTATATCAAAATAAATAACTAAAATATAAGTTCTTTTTCTCCACAATTTTCTCACTTTTGCTCAAACCTTCGATACTTCCCACATACCTTTATTTGCAATTTTCCTCACTTCATGATACCAAAATCTGATAAGAATTACGCTATTTGAATTTTCTCTTTTGGCTAAATGAAATAGTCCTTTTTTTAAAAAATCTATTTTAGCAATGTATTTTAATCATTTGGTTTGAGTGTATCTTTTTATATGTGGCAACTATATAGATATTTTCTCTCCCCCTTTGGAATTATGCATCATATAAATCCTCCTCCCTCTCTGCATAACCCGCCGATCTTCTGCTTTTTCTCAAATCCACAAAACAACAGAGGCGGAGCACCAAAAGAAGAAAAGAAAAACAATGGCAAAGAATTGGGCCGATAAAGTGCTCGAGACGACTTCTTCTAAGTTCTAGAGGACTGGTTCGCATTCCGGTTAAAGAATCTCTCTATACCCAAATCTAACAATAAATATATTATTTTATTTTCTCTTTTGGTGGGACGATATATCTCTCACTTATCTATTTTAGCAATGTATATGTGGAAAGATAGTTGTAATCTAATAAACATAATTTAAACGAGCATTTTGTTTTCATTTTTTCTATTCATATTCGATATGAATCTATTTTTTTTTTTTTAGAGAAAAAATCACCAAAAATCCCAAACTTTGCATAAAGTGAAAAATTTACTCCATTTTTTTTTTTTACATAAAAAAACCCAAAACTTTGCAAACTTTGCCTAAAGTGTCGTCTTCGTCTCACGGTTTTTTGTGTCAAGAAAAAAAGTTTAAGGTAAATTTGTCACTATAGGCAAAGTTTAGGGTTTTTAGTGGTATTTTTTTTTTTTATGAGTGACAAATATATAAATATTTTCTCTCCCTTTTGGATTTATGAATCATATAAATCCTCCCCTTTCTCTCTCTGCACAACCCGCAGATGTTCTGCTTTCTTTCAAATCCGTGAATCAACAACAATGGCCGAGAATTTCCGAGAAAAAAATAAAAATAAAAACAACGGCGGAGAATTGGTCCAATCTCCATCCAAAGCTGCTAGGACTGTATCTCCATCCAAAGCTGCTAGGACTGTGCTAGAGACGACTTCTTCTAGAGGATTGGTTCGCGTTCCGATCCGTGTGCTTGACATGGCGTGCTGCCGCATTCGAAAAGAGGTTCGATTACCCATGGTGGATGCTCGAGGATGACGAGGGGCTGAGTTTTACGGACCTTCCGTTTGCGAATTCACAGTGTTCTATTGCCGGAAGTGAAGGCGAAGAAGAGGTACTTCTCTTCCGGGGGTTGGATCTTCACTATCGGCCAAGATCTGGGAATCCACATGCTAAATCCCCCGTCCCGTGCTGCCAGTCGCTATAGCAACGACATCATTAAGCTCCCTAGTTTGGACAATTTCCCCGGTTGCTATCCAGGCTTGGATCCCGAAGATCCCCAGGAAGATGAGTGGGCGAACATGTACCGAGCTTTCCTTGCCAAGTGTGTCTTATCTGCAAGCCATACGGTCATGGTCATTCGCTGGCCCTCCAGACCATTAGCTTTTTGGAAACCCGACAATGATGAGCGGAAATTGTTGACTCCGAATAATGGTGTTTTTGATGTCATACATAATTTGTCGCCGTTAACTACGATGGGAGAATATTCACTTGTGATCTGGATGGACCAGATCCAACAACTCAAGTTATATTGGAGATGCCTCTCGAATTTCAAGATCATTGAAGTCTTAGCGCGTCGTGGTACTTGATGGAGTCGGCGGGTGTCTCTTGCTGGTTTTACATTTCACACTACAAGAGGGTGAAACCTCCGGTTTTCAGGTTTTAGTCATTGATTTAGGCTCCGCATGATAACCTTCCCCAGCCAAGAAATTTCTATTCTTCTCTTCCCCGAACAAAAAGAATAGAAACCCGTTTGATAACGGCAACTTAGTTTTTTGTTCCCGAACAAAAAGTTAGCCCGAATGGTTTTGGAATAGAAATGAGAAGTAAAAAAAAGTTCTACGGCTGCCGGCTGATCGCTGACATCGCCGGCTGGATGGCCGGAGGGCTGACCGACCACCGCGCCGGCCGCCGGAGGCCGACCGACCACCGCCGCGACCGGACGCTGTCGGACGCCGCCGCCGCTCGCGATTGCCGCGCGGTCGCCGCACGCCGCTGGGCGGCTGCCGCTGGGCCGAGGCCGACCGACCGCCACCGCTGGCCGTCGCCGCGGGCCGGAGGCCGACCGACCACACGCTGGGCCGCTGCGCCGCTGGCCGACGCCGGGTCGTCGGAGGCCGACCAACCGTCGCGCCGCCGGCCGCCGGAGGCCGACCGACCACCGCCGATCGATCGCCGACACCGCGGAGGCCGCCGGCGCACGTTGCCGCCGGGTCGACCGACAGCCCGCCGACTACGCCGCCGATTGCCGCCGCCGGCACGCCCATCGGGCGTCCCGGGCGGGCGTCCGGGCGAGCCGACGGCGGGCCGGCGTAGCCGTGCGGCGGGGCAATCGGGCGGCGTAGTCGGCGGGCGGCGGCCGACCGGCGGCAACGTGCGGCGGCGGCGGCCTCCGGCGGTGGCGGCGGTCTACCAGCAAAAATAATAAATAAATAAATATAAAGAAGAAACTATTTTTTACCAAACGGATTTCTATTCTTTTTCTATTTCTAGAGTAAAGTTACCAAACGGGTTTTTTTTACGAGAAATTGTTCCCCTAATAGAAATAGAAAAGAACTATTTCTGAAAAGAAATTGTTCCCCAGCCAAGAAATGTTCTCATGCGGAGCCTTAGATGCTAGAAAGTGGACGGAGCTTGAGAGCATGGGAACATGTCCCTCTTCGTGGGTTTTTTAAGTCGTTCACTGTGCATATTTTGTTAATCTTTATGACAATATGAAAGCGTTGCTTTTGAGATTACACACGATCCATAGGGATGGTGTTTGACATGTTATATGAAAATATTATCTGCTTTATATTCAGGTCAAGTCAATAAAGTCAACCTCAATAATATTTAATGAACTTCATCGGCATGATATGACTTTACCATAATATCTCTATAGTAACATATGAAATTGGATTAAATATGCAACAAAGTAGAACCATCCAAGAAGAGAAACTAATGCACGAGGTCAAGAAATTGTATTTGGAATTCGTAGCACTTGCATCGCTTCTAGATCAAAGAAGCAACATTTGGAAGTACAGGAATACATATATGAAACATCAAACACAGGAATTCATATATGAAACATGAAACAGCCCTCTTATGAGTAAGAGGAAGGGAAACGATACTACTACCAAAACTTCCAAAGGCCAATATTCTCTTTTGTAACTGAACACTTTGCATGGTCCCATCATGAGCTTGTGGAGATATTTAATGTATAATAATTTACAAGCTAGACAATATATCACTCAATCCGCTTATGAAGTATGGGAAAATGTTTGCAGTCTCTTCCTTTTGATATGAAATTGGATTAAATATGCAACAAAGTAGAACCATCCAAGAAGAGAAACTAATGCACGAGGTCAAGAAATTGTATTTGGAATTCGTAGCACTTGCATCGCTTCTAGATCAAAGAAGCAACATTTGGAAGTACAGGAATACATATATGAAACATCAAACACAGGAATTCATATATGAAACATGAAACAACCCTCTTATGAGTAAGAGGAAGGGAAACGATACTACTACCAAAACTTCCAAAGGCCAATATTCTCTTTTGTAACTGAACACTTTGCATGGTCCCATCATGAGCTTGTGGAGATATTTAATGTATAATAATTTACAAGCTAGACAATATATCACTCAATCCGCTTATGAAGTATGGGAAAATGTTTGCAGTCTCTTCCTTTTGATAGCATGCCATGATCAATACAGCCAGCCAATAGTCCCGATGATTCTAGCAAGCAGCACTCTTCTTTCTGTTACCACCCTGTTTACGACACTCCAATAACAGAGTACCAATTCAAAATATATATTTGAAGACGGTTCATTACACTTACCGCATAACTATTTGTTGTTTTTGTCTCAAACTTGCAAGTCTCATTATAGATCCTTGACTCCTTCGCGTAAAAATTGAATGTTATCCTAACCTCCTACTGATATTCACTTGAATAGGAGATCCCCTACCTCCGACAGTATCTTTACCTAGTATTCAAATCTATCTAAATGCGAACAAAGGTAACTCTAAATTTTTTTATTCATGAACTGCCGACGATTTTGATTTGTATAGACTCCAATAGAGGCAATGAGCTGGACAGTTGATCCTTGCCCATCTTTGCTCTCATTAATAAATGCTTACTTTTGGTCTAGCACTTACTAAGCCCGAGCCTGAACAAGTGCTGTGGTTTGCACTTGCCTTCTTGGCTTTGGATCACCGTCATCTCTTGTTGGTTCAAGGTGACAGTCACTTCTCCTATTATAGTTGTAGACACATCATATATCCATTAGCAATCAATAAAATAGTTTGTCGTGACTCAACATAGTCACGTCTTTCACAATCTTTTTTTTTTTTTTATCATTTTGGAACATGCATGGCTTCCGCACAACATTCTGATCCATTCGCTCTTGGTTTTGGTCAGGTAGAAGAATAATCTCAGTGCAGCCAATGAAGTTCACAAAAAGACTTTTATCTTATTGACCCAGATGTTTAATGAACCAAAACAGGCTCCTCTATTTTTGTAACTCTGTCATCACCACCCTATAAGCAGAGTGATTTGCTACGAAGGAGGAGGAGGAAGCAGTGAGCCTGTCGACGAGAGCCATTTGCAGTCGCAGAGAGAGAGAGAGAGAGAGAGAGAGAGAGAGAGAGAAGCCACCGCTCTTTCTTTTGGTGAAGACAAGAAGGCGAAATTAGCTCTTGGGATTGTGGAGAGGGTACGGCTCTTTCCTGTTGGGAGGCTTTTGTGTTTTTTTTTTTTTTCTTTCCTTTTCTTTTTATTTTTCAGATTTCTTCAATTTGCCAGGAAAATGTTTTTTTTTCCTAATTACAATAAGATTGATATATATAAAGACGACATAGCAAGTGATATGGGGGAATTGTTAGCTCATATTTAAATAAGGATTAATATCACAAAAAAATGCTTAAATTGATACACAAATGATAAATTTATCATATTTTTTTTTTTTTGGTACCAATAGAGACCTTAAACTAATACACTTGTGAAAAATTTACCCTCCGTTAATTTTCTTTAAATTTTATTATTAAATTGCTAAGTTTTAAATTGCTAAGTTGGATAACATGTGACAATTTATTGGTGTATTGGTTTGGAATTCTATTTTTCTTCAACTTGTGATTTTTCGTGATATTAATCTAATTTGATGGAAATTAGTAGAAGGTAAATTTGTTATTTTTCATGGACCAATTTTTTTAATTCAAATTGGGAAAAAAAAAAATAATAAAAATGGGACTAAACTGGCCCGGACACTATCGGTCCGCGTTGGACTAAATAACCGGGCCGGCTCTAAGGCTCAATTGGAATTAACTAAATTGGCCCATTAAATTTTTTTTAAAGAAAAACCTCAACCCACTTCCATTTTCTATTTTCAGCCCAATCTTCCAGCCCAAAATGACAGTCGGCCCGAAACCTTGGAAGAACGTAGCCCACAACAAGCAAGCCCGAGGCCCCCTTTTCCCTTTTTTTTTTAAACTATTTTTTTATATTTCTATTTTAGGCTTTTTCTTTTCTCTTTTTTGTCCTTTTCCCTGTTGTCTTCTTCTGTCCATCTTCTTCAACCGCCCGCCTTCTTGTTCACCGAAGCATCCGCGCCTGCAACTTCTCTTTTCCTCTTCCCGAACCAGGGATTCCTCAACGCACCACTCAGACATGGTATCACCGACGCCGGACCACCCCCAACCGCCGTTATCTACCTTTTCCTTTCGTTGAGCGCCCCTTTTTACTCGTCGACCCCTCTCGCGTCAAGCATGCTCGACCTCGAATCTTTCTGGTTGAAATGGCTCTTTCTGTCTTTGCTTGCTCGACACCCTCATTTTTTTCTCTCTCGTCCCCACCCCCCACCCCCCCCCCCCCCCCCCCCAACCCACTTTTCTTTCGTCGAGCGCACCCTTTGTACCTCACCGAGCCCCTCACGCTTTAATCATGCTTGCCATCGAATGCCGAATGCTCTCTCTCTGTCTTTGCTTGCTCGACACCCTCCTTTTTTTTTTTTTTTTTCTCTCGCCCAAGCGTGTGTGGAAGAGGGACGCGTAACGAAAAAATCATCCCCATTTACCGTATGGGTTTTCGAGTGGAGAATCGTTCCACCAAACCAAAGTGCTAAGAAGCTAGTTTCGAGGGGTCACTAACTTAAACCAGGGTCGTCCACGTACGGTTTTAGGGTTTTTTCAAAACTTGACATTATAATCACGACACGGTCCGAAGACAAAATAATACCAAGCAAAATCACATCATTTTCGATGTTAACATTCACTCTAATTAAACAATCACCAACCAATAGTCACCAACATTAACCCAAAAAAAAAAAAAAAAAAAAAAACGAAAGAAAGAAAGAAAGAAAAAAATTAATTAAATTATGAAAAATATGAAAAAAAGAGAAATAATTAACCATTCAGAAAAATTCTAAGAAATAAAATAAATTCAGATATTCACCTAAAACTAGATAAGCTTTTATAATGGGTTATTTGATTTTAGGGCCTAGAATTTCCACGGTGAGGATTAGGTTGCGACACCATTGGAGAATCTCTTGCGTTTGCATGACTGTCGATCATCTTCTGTCCACTCATGACTTGACTTTGTGCTTGACTCTCAATTTATTTGTCTTAAAAATATCTTTCAGCTCTCGGTTATGGACGGTGAAGAAGAACTTGAGGAGTGGGATAATGTAAGTTTTTTTAATTTTTTTTTTTGGTCCCAAATTTTTTTTTTTTTTTTGGTAAGGTTTCTTGGTCTCAATTGTTTTCTAGTTCTAATGGTAACCTTTTTGTATATAGAGACGAGGGACAACTTCCCTCTAGATTTACCATCCTTTGAAAAGGATAAATGATGACACCTAAGGTCATCGATGCTGAAGAACTTCAAAATTGGGTAATGCCAATTTCTTTATTTTTCTTGTTTGCTTTAATTGCATTATAGCTTGGCGACTCGCAGAGGATGGGTACCCAATTTCTTTATTTTTCTTGTTTGCTTTAATTGCATTATAGCTTGGCGACTCGCAGAGGATGGGTTTGATTTACCACTGCAAGATAAAGCTATGGCTCCCGACGCATTTTTCGCCCGAGAACTAGTAACTTCAAGTGACGAGACCAAACAAGAGGTTGACCAAGAACTGTCTGGTAGAGCCATGGCAAATCTCCTTCTAGAGTACGCAGATTTCGCAATACAGTGGGAGATTCCGATATGTGCATGATCTTAGATGACTCAAACTCGACTAATGATGGATATTTGATTTCTTTATCTACTAACCACACCATTAATCACGAGATACTTAGTGTCATGGGCCGATCATCTAGGATTGAGATCGTGCAGTCTCTTGGATCATTTGAGATTATTGGATAGCCTAAGCCAAGCCTTTTCTAGGATCGATTGCTCACTTGCTCACTTATCCGAATCTTAGAGAGAAAAAGTTTCTAAAGAGAGAAATTGTGAACAAGATAATAAAACTTTAATTATGAAATGGTTTGATAAGTAAGAGGAGAGCACCCTTTTTATACTAGTGGCCCCTGGATTACAACCATTGATTGCCTTTTGATCTTACAAATGAGATCATGTCTTTTAACCTACCATTTACTTGCATTTATGCGGAGAGAGTTCTAGATTGTCGGTGTAATTACCATCTTACCCATCTCTAGTAATGTTCTAGAAGCTCTTGTGGGAACCTTGAACGATCTTGGGAGGTCTTCCTTGATCATGCATTGTCCTTTGGTCACAAGAACCTCATGATCGTGGCAATAGCATATTTCTCATATTGCCCTAGAACATCCTAACATACAAGAATCCAATTGTCATTATTATTTTCATTTGTTTTCTTTTTTCCACCTCTTGAAGAAGAGGAGTCAGGTTTAGATGTGACCATGAAATTGAATGGAGTTGGCCTCGATTTCTAATGCGCTTGTGATTTTTTGCAAGTCCGGTTCTTCATTGGCCTTGTCGTCGCAATGTTCTATATATTAATGTTCTTTGAAGAATGTAAGTACTAATAATTGACAAAAGGCTTCTTCTGCCATGAAAAAAAAAGCCTAGATAAGCAATCGATATCAATTATCTCTTACATTGGCTAATTATTATGCCTACTTTTTTTTTTTTTTTGGTCGGTAATTGTTATGCCTACTTAATAGCCCATTTATAATTAAGTTTAAATACTTGCAAAACAAAAGGAGCCATAGTTTAATAATTTCATTTAATGGCCGAAATTGAATGGAAAGGATGTCGATGGATTTGAAGAAGAGGAACAGAGCCAGGGAATATTGTGGATTTGGGCCAATGGGCTCAATGGATAGTGGATATGTCCTGGGCTGGGCCTTCGATTCGATAAGCAACCAAATCTTCGTTCTAAATATTTTGTTAATGAAAAGTCAAATTGTGGAAGTCACCTGATATTACAGAAAATTTTTATGAATTAATATTAGATGTGACGATGTTTCCACCTTGCTGAGGAAGAAACACAATTATGAATGCAATGAAGGTAGTTTGAAAGTTTCTGATGATTAAAAAAATGCATAAGTAATCTACGGACGAACAACCATCGAGGCTCAAAGGCGAATAAGCAGGTTTGCATACACAAGTTCAACCAACCCTACTAATTAACACTGTTCTCATTTTTCCATTCTCTTACTTTTTTTTCTCTTTTCAAAATTAATACCGTTCTCATTTTCCCTCATCTAATTATATAAATAAATACACGAGAAAACCTCTTCGAGGCGAATGGACTTGAGGCGCAAGTCATGTCCGTCCATGAGCTGGAGGTTGAGGAGCACCGATCTCTCTTTGGCCAGTGAAGCCAGCACTAATGCCCAGTGCCCGAACACGGAAGCTGCAGCGGAGCAGCCACGACGGAGACCATGGCGGGCGGCGGTGATGCATCATTCACCGAGTGCCGTCATGGCTGCTTCCGCCGCCACCTTTGTGTTCGTCCTGGTCCTCCTCGACCTCCACCCATGGCGGAAGTAGGAGTCGTAACGCTGAAGATCTGGCCACAAGGCTGAGCAAGATTCTGGGGCTCTTCTCCAGATGTGGGATTGAAGAGGAAATGGGTCGGAGGTGGAGGAGGGGTGGTTGCTTCGTTGGAGCTGGAGCTGGCTTCAACGATAAGAGGTGAAGGACGGCGACTGGGCAAAGAAAAAAGAAAAAAAGAAAAAAGAAAAAGGGAAGTGTTTTTTAGAATTATTTCTTGAAATTATTTTCGGGAACAAGAAATAATTTTTTTTCTATTTCTTATTTCTATTCCAAATCTGTTCACAGGAACAAAAGTGTAAATAAACGGGTTTCTATTTTTTTTTTTTGTTCTCCGGAATAAAAGAACAAAAAATTGTGTTATGGGGACATAAACAAATTTAAACAAACAACCCCTAAATGAACCAAACACTGCAATGATACTTCTAAAACCTAGGGTATAGAATTTGGTCCACACACTGTAAATGAATATTTTATCGTTCAAGGTATATGGAGATGCAATATTTAACTTAGAAAAGTAGTACAAAAATGACGTGATGAGACTATAATCGGGTATTATTACTTGAGATTCTTGAGTAAGTATTAAAGTGAGTGAACTTTTCTCAAGCACTAAATAAAAGTCTAGTGATATTACTAATGAAATTTGGACCTGAGCAAGTCTCTAAAAGGCTTTAAGGGGAAGAAACGGGTAGGAGATTTGTCTTGAAGTGGGAGACCGCGCAATGTCACCCCCGTATTCCCTCTATCCGGGAAAAACAAAATTTGAGGGAATTGGGAGACTGGGCATGCAGGTACCAGTAGGTTAAAATAAGGAATGTAATCCTATCAGTCCAACTAGGTAACTAGTCAGGTGGGGTGACCCCAGCTCTGGTGGAAACATCTCGTTCTTTGGTTAGCTAACCCTATAACCAAACACTGACCAAAAAAAAAAAAAAAAAAAAAAAAAACCCTATAACCAAACACTAAAAATCGGAAGAATACCCTTGGTTTTCCATCTTTATTTTTGGGTACCGAATAAGGATTTATAAGATATCTCTGTAAAGTAAACTACTCTATAAGGTTGTTATCCTACCATGAATCGATGGGGTAAGGAATTTTTTTTTCCTAATAATTCCATGGCAAGATCAAAGTGATGTTGAGTGGTGAGCACCACATTAGTTATTGATGGATTTATGAGATGGGCTTAAGGCCCATCCGCTCAAGCTGGGCCCAAAAGGCCCGGCCCACGGAATAGGGCCCGTGGAAGGGGAAGGTATAAAGGGAGGAGAGAGAGAGAGAAGACAACGTTTTGCAATTCAACGTACGTCTTCTCTTCTCCCGCGCGCTCTCCCTCCAAAAGGAAACAAGAAAGCAAACGGCACTTTCCTTCTTCCCTTCAAGGCGTCATCGGATCGAATAGGGCCATAATTTCTTTCTCTTCTTCAGTGTTGGTGTTTAATCTGTGGCTAACAAGGTACGCTCGAACCGTGGTGTGCTTTACGATCGGTGATGCGTGTTTTCCGGCTTCGTCTTCCGCATTGATTTAGGGGTTCGATTTAGTGTCGAATCCGGTTTTCGGGATCCGTTATTCCCAACATTGGTATCGAGCCCTGTTTCACGTTTTTCCCGATCAATTCTAATGTTTTTGATTGATTTTTTGCGAAATCCCTTCGGCCGTACGGAACCGGGCGAAAATCCCGACACCCGAGCACTTTTCGGCCTTTTTTCTGAGTTTTCGTAAGTCGAAATCAAATTCTGAAGGCACTGGGAGAAGTGCGATGTGGAGACGAGTCCGGGCGATGTGTCGACCACGCCGCCGGAGCCGCCGCACGCGCCCACACGCGCGGCGGAAGCGCTGCGCGTGGGCGTGACGCGCCGGCGGCGGCGGAACCGGCACGCGCCGGTCCATGGACCGACGCGTGCTGACGTCATGTGATGACGTCACCAATGACGTCATCACCGACGACGGTTGGCCGGCCGGCGAACCGACCCGACGGCGACCGACCCGACCCGACGGCTGGCGCGTGTCGCGCACGTGCGGCCGACGTCTCGCGTGACGTCGACGTTCACGCGCGAGGCACGTGCCGGCCGACGCCCGCGTGACGTCAGCCATCGCACGCGCGCGGCATGTGCGGTCGATTCGTCCGACCGGCCCGACCCGCTCGCCCGTTGACCCGACCCGTTGACCGTTGACCGACGACCGTTTGACCGTTGACCCGAAAAAAAAAAAAGAAAAAAAAAAGGGGAATTTGTTTTCTTTTTCAGTCATGCCTATGTGGGTTATAAGTAATCCATTTTTAATTCTGCATTTGTTGGATGAATTTTGAAAAATTATGTATTTTCTCTTATATTAATTATGGATTATAAGTGATCCATTTTTAATTCTGCATTTGTTGCAGGAACTATGATGCGTTATGCAAGGATACCTACAATCCCGAGAACGGACGAGGGAATTGCAAAACTTAAGAGACTGATGATAGAGTTAGCTGATTATCGGTGGCATGACGGTGATTTAGTATCACATGTGGTCAGGGTCAATCAGATGATACAGGAAATCATCTGGAATGGTTATCTTATGTCGGATTTTGAGAAGGTGCCGACTTTGATGAACACTCTTCCACTTGAATGGCAAGCAGTGTTGGATCGGCTATGGGAGGTCAATGTGGTCCCGGGTTATAGGAGGCTAGTGGAAGCTTTTGTAAGAGAGCACTATAGGATTGAGTTGGCCAAAACTTCAACCCTTAGATTGAGCGCCACATGGCGCCGAGTGAATGCGCCTTGGAGGCGACATGAAAGCTCTCCAAAAGTTTTTCCATGGTTGGCAAATGTGCCTTCAGTTTTCTCAGATGTTTTGACTGATAGATTAGTAGGGACATTCCCTATTTATTTCTTTGATTGATTATGTAATGATTACTACCTAATTGTGTTAATTGAAAGCATTATTGTTTTTAATTGTATGTCAATTATCTTTGCTTTCATATTGCTGGTTGTCAGTGGGTAATTAGTCATGGGTAGTAATAGAAGTTTTTGTAACTTCATAGAATTTATTTGCATAAGATAATTATATTAATAATAATTTTAAGTTAGGATTTTTGGAGGATGATTGGAAACATAGTGACCTTTTGATTCTGAAGCATTACTTGAAATTATTTATTAATATGATGGGTCTATGCAAATAGGAATGCATAAATGATAGGCATTAATTATTCGTGTATGTATGTCTCGATGTGTTCGAACGATGGTTCAAAGAACTAAGAATGCAATTGCTGATATGAACGGTAATAATTGTGTAATATTGAATATGAAGATTCAATATGTGCTGGAAAAGCAAGAAGCACTAGAAGCTCTTGACCACATTATGGAAGATATTGAGGGTGTCGTGCACCACCTTGAGCTAGTAGAGGACCGCCTAACGTATTTGAGCCGTAAATAGACATTTGCTATCTTGGTTCTAGCTCGAAAGGGCTTTGTGCTTTAAGCACAAGCGTATTGATTCGTTCAATATGTGGGAATGCAAAGGATCAAGTCCTTATTGCAAGAAATCAAGAGTTAACCAACACAAGAGAGGAAAACGTCCTCAAGTGAAGAAAATGTCAAGAGTGATGTGTTACAATTGTGACAAGAGAGGTCACTATACTCGCGACGTGTGAGCCAAAGAAGCTATACACCTCTTGTACATTTGAGAACTTTGCTTATGTGTCAAGTTCTGCATTATAGGCTGAATCCAATCCTTTGTGGAATGTAGATTCATGAGCGACAGACCATGTAGCAAAGGATAGAGGATCATTCGTGGAATTCCGATGATACCAATTGGAACTAAGTGGATCTATATTGGAAACAACTCTAGAGCTGATGTAAAGGAATCGGCACCTGCCAATTGAACATGCATGGTGGACACATCTTGATGTTCTATATGCTCTGGAGATTCGTCGAAATTTAAGTGTCTGTCTTAGTGTTGGTTAAGCTTGGTTTTGGTATGAACTTCCATAATAAATGTGTAGATTTGTGTTTAGATACAAACTACTATGGTTGTGGTCACTTTCTAGATGGTTTTATTGTACTAAACGTTGACGTAGTGGTGATGTCAATATGTTATTCCCTTGTTTCACGTCTTCTACCTTATATGATAATGATGTGATTGTGTGGCATGCTAGACTTGGTCATATGGGCCAACAACATATGAAAAGACTAGCCAAAAAGGGCTTGTTGGGCAATATTGAAAAAGTTGATTTGTCCATATGTGAGCATTGCCTAGTAGGGAAAATAACAAGGAAACCATTTGGAAAAGGTAAAAGAGCTGAATTTCCTCGGCATTTAATCCATTTGAACGTCTGTGGTTCAATGAATGTGAGAGGAAGGCAAATGGCTGTTTATTTCATCACTTTTTTTTTTTTTTTTTTTTTTTTATAGATGATTATACTCGAGTCGGACATGTCTATTTTGATTTCTCATTAATCTGAAGTATAAGTTGTTTCAGAAGGTTTATGAACCCGGTAGAAAATCAATTAGACAAGAAAATAAAGGTATTTAGATCCGATCGAGGTTGAGAATATTTATCTGATAAGTTCAGAAAATTATGTGATGAAAAAGGAATAGAAATATAGTTGTTTATTCCATATACTCCTCAACAAAATGGTGTTGCAGAGAGAAGAAACAGAACCCTACTGGAATGGTTAGGTCCATGATGGCGCATGCTAACTTACCTATCACTTTTTGGAGTGATGTGTTATTAACTGCTGCCTATATACTTAACCGAGTGCATTCCAAATAAGTTATTTCCACTTCATATGAGTTATGGACAGTTAGAAAACCGAACTTAAGTTTTCTTAAGTCATGGGGTTGTGCTGCCTATACTCATGAGTCCTCTCACAAGTTTGGGAAATTGGGTCCCAAAGGAAAAAAAGAGTATTTTAATGAGATATTACGAACACTCAAAATGGTATGTGTTCATGCGTGAGCAGGAAAGTAGGAGTATAACTGAATTTGAATCACGGGATGTCACATTCTCAGTGGATGAATTTCCTAAGAGGGGCAAAATAAGGGAAAATAACTCCCTATTTGAGACCTTGGATCAAGATAATGATATTAGTGAAGTTTATTCAAGTGGGAGTAATATGAGATGTGATAAATTGAATTCAACTCATTCTCAATTGCAACCACCTGATGTGACGACATCATCATTACCTAATCCAAGTGGGAGCATGATGGGGAATGATGTGTTAAGTGTACAATCTCCCATACGGTGAACAAGTCGCCAAAGTATTCCCCGTCGATGTTTTGACATTGAAAGGGAAACTTTTATGGTTGCTCCACAAGATGAGGATGAGCCAAGAAATATTAATGATGCTCGAACGCCCTAATAAAGAAAAATGGATTCATGCAATGAAAGAGGAAATTGAGTCAATGAAATCAAACCAAGTCTGGGAACTGGTTGATCTTCCAAAAGGATGCAGAGCTATAGGAACAAGTAGGTTCTCTAAATAAAGCGAAAGGCTGATGGCTCTATAGAAAGGCATAAGGCTCGCCTTGTGGCGAAGAGGTATAATCAACAGGAAGAAATTGATTATGAAAATACATTTTCTCCTGTAGTGAGATTTACCTTGATTTGCATTATTCTGGCAATAATGACTAGTATGGATCTTGAGTTACATCAAATGGATGTAAAGACTGCTTTCTTCAATGGAGAATTAGAGGAAAGAACATATGTGGAACAACCTGCTGGTTTCATAATGAAAGGCCAAAAAGAAAATGTATGTCGACTTTGTGGGTCGATATATAGTCTTAAGCAGTCGTCGAGATAAAGGTATATACATTTTCATAATGCCATAGTGGCATATGATTTTACAATGATTGACGAGGATCATTGTGTATATACCAATAGATCCAATGATCAATTTGTGATCATATCATTATATGTTGATGATATACTAATTGCCGGAAGCAATATGGAGTTGGTTAATACTTGTCAAGAGATGGTTGTTTTCCAACTTTGAGTTGAAGGATATGGGATTGTAAACCCATAGACACTCCTATTGCAAAAGGTGAAGGATTGAGCCATAAACTGTGTCCAAGGACTCCACAAGAGAAGGAACAAATGAAACATGTTCTTTACGCTAGTGCTGTTGGGAGCTTAATGTATGCTATGATGTGTACAACACTTGACATATGCTTTACAGTTGGAATGGTGAATAGATACCAATCCAATCCAGGTCAAGCACATTAGAAAGCCGTTAAGAGAATACTAAGGTATCTAAAGGGGACTGCTGATCATACGTTGAGTTATTAAGGAAAGGATCTGCAACTTAAAGGCTATTCTAATACTGATTGGAGAGGAGATTTAAATGAAAGGAAATCTACCTCTGGGTTTGTTTTCTTACCGAATAATGGCACCATATGTTGGAGCAAAGAAGAAACAGAAATGTATAGCCTTGTCCACGATGTAAGTTGAGTTCGTGGCATTATCGCAAAGAGATAAGAGAGTGTTTGGCTTAAGAGATTTTTTTTTGGATCATTTAGGTGTTATTGGAAGTGCTGCAGATTCATTGTTGGTTAACTGTGGTAGCCAAGCAGCAAAAAGCGTATACCAAAGATCCAAAATATCATGGCAAGACCAAACCTATAGATACCAAGTATAATCTTGTCAAGGATATGGTTGCACGAAAAGATGTGAACTTAGAGTACATACTACGCATGGAATGGTAGCAGATCCCATGACAAAGCCAATACCTAGAGATGTGTTTTGTGGCCATATGAAATCTCTAGGATTGCGTAGAGACTGATGTACTGAATATTGTATTTTCCTTAAGTGTTCACAATTTGATGAATTTGTGTTTTCATCATTAATGCCTATGAATCTTTGTTTAATCTTTATGCATCTTAATGCTTAGTGCATTACTTTAAGTTGAGAAGTATGTCGGACAGATATAAGATTAGCCCACTCACACGGGTAATCGCCTCATTTCTTGTGTGATAAATAGAGATGAGACTGTTTTTAAGCTTATTATCTAGGTGATAATCGAGAGCTCAAGCTTAAAACACGTATGTCGCCTTAACTGGTGTTAAGATGAGGACATAATACTTACTATGTCCGAAAGTGAAATACCCCACATATTTTACTTTATCTGTCTAAGATGCCAGATGTGAGTTCTGATGAATTTTATGAATGAGTAGATATGTGAACTCAAGTTAGACATTGGGTATGTCTGAACTATCATATGTACGGTATTGAAAAGTGTAGACATATGCTCCATGGGAAATGAGTTAATACCGTAATACGTATTTCATACTACGTTTGTATGAGACGACCAATAAGAGTGGCAAAAGTTTGATCTCAATTTTTATGTTGTGTGAGACTCTTGAGGAAGAGAGTTCCTCAATTTCTTAGTCTCCTCATGACTCTTACTTATTCTCAAGATTTCTATTTAGTGTTTGCTATCTTAGGATGTTGCCAATGGTCATGAGTTTGATTCGATCTAATGGGGCATTTCTAGAAAAGCAAGTCGGGACTGAAATTGAGAGTTTGAAGGAAAGATGAAGATCGTTTTTGGAGAGTCACATTGTAGTTTTGTATTCACCGGTTAACCAATTATGACTGTCTTTGTGATAATCATAATTGTGAATACAATATATATATCATTGTTTGAAAGAGATCAAGAGAGATATAAATGTGATCGATTGATCTAGGGTACTGCATACTAAATCTACTTAGGATGTGATGCCCATTATGAGCTGCTATATATTCCTAACAGATGTATGGCAACGAGCTCTCAAAGTATGCTGGTCGCACGGATTATTCACCGGTATGAATGTTGAAGAGAGGAAAAGAGGATTATGTTCGGCCCACCATGTTAAGTGAGAGTCTATGATGGATTTTTCTCGATGGGGCTGAGTAGGGCTGTCCGCCCATGTTGGTTTTGCACCACCATGTGCGAGTGGGAGATGATGGATTTATGAGATGGGCTTAAGGCCCATCCGCTCAAGCTGGGCCCAAAAGGCCCGGCCCACGGGAATAGGGCCCGTGGAAGGGGAAGGTATAAAAGGGAGGAGAGAGAGAGAGAGAAGACAACGTTTTGCAATTCAACGTACGTCTTCTCTTCTCCCGCGCGCTCTCTCCCCTCCAAAAGGAAACAGTAAGCAAACGGCACTTTCCTTCTTCCCTTCAAGGCGTCATCGGATCGAATAGGGCCATAATTTCTTCCTCTTCTTCAGTGTTGGTGTTTAATCTGTGGCTAACAAGGTACGCTCGAATCCGTGGTGTGCTTTACGATCGGTGATGCGTGTTTTCCCGGGCTTCGTCTTCCGCATTGATTTAAGGGTTCGATTTAGTGTCGAATCCGGTTTTCGGGGATCCGTTATTCCTAACAGTTATAATCATGGCAGAAGTTTGCACAATTTCCTAAAAAGTATAGAAGGATAGATAAAATCCAAACAAATAAAACAAAACGGTAAATACCCCTTCTTTTGCCGTGCTTTTTCTGCAATCTTAATTTGTAGATACATTAATATATTCTAATTCCACAAATTAGATTTGTAATCGTGTGAGATTCTAATTCCACAAATTACATTTGTAATCCTGTGAGCTCGCCTCACGGATTTAATTCTTCAACTCACTTTTCCATGAAATCGTTTCACTAAAAATGGGCATGGTTAAAAACTTTTCATCAAAGATTGAACTTTGGCGTCATGTTAAACAAGTTCAATGGTGATTCGGACAAGAATTTAATTGCATAGCAAAGATGAAGAATGATGAATTTAGAAATAAAAGACTGCAAGTGACAGGAATTTAAAACGAATTAACATTCATAATTAGAAAGAGTACATATGAGGAATTTGTTCTCGATGATCTTCACCCTCAACAGTAATTATACACTACTTTTTGTAATCTATATCATATGTAACTTCCTATAAATCAATATATTAAAATTTTCCCTCAAAACTCATAGATCTTAACCAGTCAATCGCATGAATACAGGCAGGCAACAACCATCTCAGTCAGGCGAGCTTCAGGTATTCCCATGACAACGATTCCAGTGACTCCTGGATGTTGTAAAAGTGTATTGCCTTCACCTATGTTCTAAAACAAGAACATGTCGTCAGAAAATGAGCTGAGAGTACATCTTCTCATATTAGCTAATCACGATTTGGAGAAAATAAAACAGGTTCAGGATTGAAGACACAGGAATTATGCATCACCCATTCGAGCCTCTCAACAAATCCTCACAAGAAAAATAATTTAATTGCCAAGCAATTCATACACAATTCATTCTGTACCTCTTCAGCGCAAAAATTTTCTTCCCCGGTCTTGATCCGAGCTTTATCGACCAATTACCCTCACCCAACCGTGCTCATCGATGAAACTGACATCACCCATGTCAAACCATGAAAGACTGCTAGATTTTCATGCTGGAACTTGATCCCATTATCCAATAATCAAATGCGGACCTCTGGAATTTTCACGGTGCCAATAAAATCATCACTATCTGTCGTCAATTCAACATGGGGTGCAGGTTTGCCAATTCAGATGGCCCATGGCCTTTGAACTAAATTGAGATATGTTCCAACATGAAAATTGGGGGCTGGTAGCGAAAAGGGAAATGTAGGTCATAGAGAGTCATGAACGTCAAACGAGAATAGGTCTCTGTCATCCCTGCATATTGAAAAAAGGACAAACAAAGGGTAGCATAATGAGCACGGTAGTTTTCAACAGACATTGCTAGCGGGTACTACCAACTAGCGTTGTAGATGATGCACACCACAGGCTGAGAGAATCTTAGCTCTTAGGAAGAAGTTGCAGCTTCTTTGATGAGATCGATCAACAGACTTCCTCCGCAATTAATATCTCTTCCACGCAGTCTTTTGCTCTATAGTCCTTTCTTCCTGAGAAAACTCAGAAATAAGCAAAAGTATCACTTGAAGAGCGTAACTTTGAACTTACACCATGTAAGTGGCTGATGCTCTCCACACATGATGTTCAGTATTTTGATTGCTCGTGAAAGATCACTCTTTGTAGATAACCTGAAAAAGGATATTAGATCAGCGACCATGGCCAGAAGAGTGATCAAAGCGGTGACCTCGTGTTTCTCTATAACCTCAATGGCAGAATTAGCTTTTGACTCAAAAAAAAAAAAATGACAAAATTAGCTTCAAACTTGGGTGTTCAGACATGGCAAGCTCCAGACCATAACATCGTGATGGCCAATGACAGACACCAATGTGGCACAAAGGAGCAGTGTGCAAATAAACATGCAAAAATCGAATAAAAAAAATTCTATCGCATTATTACTCTGACTCAAATTGTCTGCAGACCTTCCAAATATGGAAACAATCATTCAAGACTTACTGTGACAATGATCGTAGAATTTCCACTTGCCAATCATGAAGACTATATAAGAGAAGAAATATGGAAAGGGCATACATCATCCCAACTGTAATCACATATGCCTTTTTTTGCCATAGATTTTATGAGAAAAGCTGGATGGCTTATGGAGACTTCAATGGAGACTCCTTTTGGCTTCCCAGTAGTCCCTGAAGCCGACAAGCCCAGCACAGCTAAACATCTGGAAATAAACACTTGGGATGTTATATCCATAACTACGAACTACCAAAGCCACATTTCTCCAAACTTAGGCTTCAATGTGGCGTACAATTGAGACATTGACCCTGCCTATGACAATCACAGAGAGGAAAGAAAATGCATAAATAGAACCTACATCCAAAGAGATCTGTTGATTACTGGAATGCAAGACAACCTTTGAACCTAGAAACAAATATCACATAATGTAATCCTCAATTTGAGAAACCATAAAATATTGCCAAGAAAGATGGACAAAGAAGCTTTTCTGGGGAGTCTAGGTAAGAAGTATGGTCAGTAAAAGCAACAGGTGATCAGCCAACAGGAAAATCATCTATATTTACAGATCCAATACTGTCCACTCTATGGCAAATCTGATATGATTAAAATGTTTTGGGCGGTTAATCAAACCAAAAAACAGCCATTTGGTATCGGTTTGCATGACAGAGACTTCGAAGAAGGTAATTAAACCTACAGATTGCCCCTTTTAAATCTCTGTGGGTGCACGTGTGCTTGTACCGTCACACACGTCTCTAAATAGGATCTATTACTTCATAGAAGAGTAAAAGAACTATCTTTCTCAAAAAATCACTCAATGAAGACTACCAAAAAGAAATTTACTTGTTATTGGCAATAAGAGGAAGAAGAGATTATTTGGAGGCGAAGCATATTATAACAGCACCATCACGAGCCCAGACATAGTCAGTGGTTGAAAAAGGAACTTGGAGGAGTTATTGGATGCAGATCCAGCATGCCCATAGTTGATACTAGCTTATGAAAAGACAGGATGGATCAATGATACGAAGAATATCATCATTTTGTACATTGCATGATGGGTAACATTAACTTTTCTCATCCTACAACAACTTCAGACTTCAAGAAAGCAACACACCATTCACATTGCTTGAAAATGACCAAGAAAGCGAGCCCAAAGAAACATGCCATTTAAGAGAAGGTATAACATCCTTGTGCAGCACAGAATACCAGGCTGATACAGCTCTCATCTGTCACCAATATCACAGGCCTCATGGCTAACATGGTCAATCTAGCTTAATCGGCACTGGACAATCAAGATTTCAGAATGAATTAACACCGTCAAGTAGATTTACATATTATAAAACAATCATCATCATGCCATGTAGCGGTTTGCTCCACTTTCTTAATTTTCTGACTGACAAAAGAGAATTAAGGCACTGAGATCCGATAATTTTGGCAACCAAGCTACTGAGATTGGCTAATTTCTCCTCCAACATAATATGAAGCAGAGACCTGATCATCCTGTCTCTTTTCCACTTCCACGTAGTCATGACCCATGGTTACACTTCAACATTGCATCCATGAGCAGGTCAAGTTAAGATTTGACTTGATCATTAAAAATTTAGGGTGGTCTTGCTTGCTACGAAGGCTGCTGGTTCAGGGGTGCATTCAAATTTATAATGCCAAATACCCATGGACCGATTCATCTAGACAAGAAGCAAAAATCGGTACAAAAAGTAATGAAACAAACAAAAACATTGTAAGCACAAAAAACTAGCACCCTGATCAACAGATTGAACAGCAGCTCACTAGTTAAGACAACTTTTGCATCCATGAAACAAGTAAAAACACAGTAACCACAAAACTGCCAATTTTCATGCGGAAGAGTAAACATGAAGAGGAAAGAATGAGAAAGGAGTACATCTACACACAAATATCAAGAGTGAACGTGTTTGATAGAATCCCGGTCTAAGTATGCTTATAAGGTAATGTTGTTCTAACATTTTTCCAGTTTAATTCCAAGAAACTGCAATTTCTCGTGATGAATGATTGCAATTCCTGCTAACAAAGCCTTACCCTTTTGCATGTGGTTATTTTATTGGAATCCCTGCGATCATCTCCCGGAGAGATGGTGGGCAATTACTCGAGGCTTTTCAGAAACAAAGTGTGAAATGATTAGTTTAGCATTCGATTCAACTCTCACTGGTATTGGTGAAAAATGCCATGACGTGATTCTTTAATCAGTCCGGTGCCAGTGTTAAGAATAAAAGCGCAACATAAATTGCAGAATCATGAGAAGTATGCACCAAGACGAAAATTTCAAAACGAAAACATTGGCATACGAGATGAGAGCAAAGTTCCCATCAGAAAATACTACTTTGCATTTCTTTTTCCTTCAGTGAGTAATTACAGGGAAGATAGACTCAAGAAACTGCTAATACAACCAGATAATGACTCAAGAAACTGTTAATACAACGGGATATTAATGGAATCCAATATTCAATAGCCATCTTCACTACTTTCGTAATTTTGACATATTAACTGGAGTCCAATGCTGAAGATTGGATCAACTTTCTTTACCACACCAATTCGCACAGAGGGAGCACTCCGGTCTTCTGATCCCACATAATTTCCTGTTAAACATAAAGAGAAGTATTAGTCAATGAACAAGGAACAAGGACATGAGTTTGTCACTGCCCAGCAATATTTATCCCTATAAAATATAGATGCTCGTGGAACAACCAAGCAATACTTATTTCTAAATGAAAATTGAAAGACCACAAACATGATGGATAGACACGGAAATGTAAGCAGAAAACTTGCAGAAACATCCACCATCAGATGGAAAAAGTTACTTTCCAAAAGTCAGGTCTACTTCCACAAATGTAGTCTGCATTTTAATACAATCCAAAGCACGTGCAGGAAAAGGGAAGTGCCACACCTCTTTATTTCAACACATCCATCATTCAAAAGTGCGTATGTAATTGAAAATAACATGTTCAAAAAATGTGACATACATCTATTATTCAACGAGTCACTAGAAGTATCCTTCGTCAGGGGATCTGTTGGCTTGTTTGGAGATTCTTCAGAAAAAATTCTTCTCCATTTCGAATTAAACTTGTAAGTAAGCTTTTCTCTAGGCCTCAACAACAAAAATAATTCCATAGTAAATCACAACTTCTGGTCGCCCCAAATCCAAAACGCCTGAAAGAATATTCTACTTGCACAAAGAATAGGAAACCAACTCCGTAATATTCTTAGGTAGAGGTGAGATTTAAAGTACAACAGTTGTACTTTAAGAAGAATCAAGAAACCACATGGAAAATTATATATAAAACAAAGCACATCCACCTTTCCAAATTATGGAATTGAGGTATTATCAATTTTATCAACAATGTATACACAATCAGCAAACCAGTAAATCATGCTCTTTCTAAGAAGTTTGATAGATATTTCCATCAAGAGTTGGAAATACATGCAAATGTCTGACGATACATGTGACACATATTGAGCACATAAGATGACATGGATTGAGCAAAGAAAAGCATGCTATACAGATCACATTGTCAATGCATATACATCTAACGTAAGTGAAGCAAGACAACTGTAAACTTATTCCATACAGAAACAGGGATCGATGATCACAAAAACAGAGAACAAACACTAGATGGACTTTGTTGGCGATACACTTACATTGGCTGGAAATTTATTGAGATAAATCTCGGCATTGACCGGTTGGCATTGGTGACTGGTCAGAAAAATCATCAGAAAAAACAGAGTAAGTAAGATCATAAAACCCATCAGAGAAATCGTAATGAAAGGAGATTTTGAACTAACATGCAAGAGAAAAGAAAGAAAATTGCCCCCAAAAAAGAAAAAAAGAGCAGCAGACGTACTATTTGAGATGCCCTATCTTGATGCGCGACATAGAGCCCAGAATATTGCGCATCTGCTTCAATTCAACGCCTTTCGTGCAGAGAACGGCCTTACCCTTAGCCTGACGCCTGTCCAGTGGAATTGCGCAGACAGGCTTCGCCGCAATAGAATTCATGGTCGGACGAGTATAAGCGGAGAGAGAAAGAGACAAATCTCTAGACAGCAACAAGAGAGCAAGGAGAGAGCAACGAGACAAGTCTCTTGACAGCAACAAGAGAGCAAGGAGACGGCAACGAGAAGCAACGTTCTAAAATAGGAAGATTGAGACGATATGTACAAGATGCAACGTTCTTAAATAGGAAGACCGAGACGATATGTACAAGATGCAACGTTCTAAAATAGGAAACTTCAAATGTTTTTGGATTGAATTTCATTGTATAATTCCAACGTTACGTATATTTCATGGTATATGCCCTTCGACTTTTCTAAGCTCGAGATAACAAAATTTTGTACAAGATTTTTAATAATTTTTTCATATTTCGATAACATTTAAATTTTGACAAGAAAGTTAACAAAAAATTAACCTTTTACGCCAAGATCATTTAGTACATTCTTTTGATAAATTAAACAAGTATCTGCTTTCTAATAGAGAATAATATTGTTAGAAACCGTTTATAAGGAAATAATTAATGGGGTGATAGTTTGCAATTTAATATATAAAGAAAAAGAATAAAAAATATTCTTTCTTTTAAAAAACTGAAGTTTCCTCGCTTATTGAAAACCACTATAACGTGGGGATTTCCTCAATATTTTGGATTTAAATATAAATTTTGACAATATGTAATCCATCAATAAAAAAATCCATTGTAAAAGGAAGGATTGAAAAAAAATTTGATCATGGTAAGAATAATGACACGTGGAATTCCATAAGAATTGCTTCATATGAGTCATTGCTAATGGGCTCAATTTTAGTTCATAGCAATCCGCATAGGCTTCCTTAAGTTGGGAACTTTACAACATGAGGAGCGGAGACCACATCATTCCCTAGAATTGACCGGACATGGTCGAGTTGGGGAAAGGGGGAAAACCGTCTCGTTACATAAATGGTTCGACCACAACTTTGAATTATAAATAACCCCATACTACGGAATCCCATTAAGATATAAGTCCCGAGTTGATTGGATCAAGTTCGTCATAAATCCGAGCTTGATAAGCGACTGTGATGAATTCAATTTATATAAACTAGGTTTGAGACAAATGTTCTTCATATGGAGCAATAGAATGTTGCATTGATTTCAATTGCCAAATAATAGACTCATCAAATGAGTGGGTTGGGCTGAAGTTTATTCCAAATTGGTCTATTTCCATTTTATACAAATCTAATAATTAATATCTTACCTAATTCATACTCAACTCACAACCCAATTCATATTGTTAAGAAATTTTTATTAGGAAAACCTATATGAGATAAGAAATTACGAAATCGAGTGAGGGCAAAAGAGCGAAGGGAGAGTCGAATTGCCAAAATTGAAGATAGATGCATAGAAACGACACTCAATCAGATCTCCAAAGATAGAAAACCCATGGACCATCCATCAAGAGGACAACAATAATAATTGAGAAGAATCATCGTCACATCATAAACAAGTTAGTACAATTTGCAAAGCCATTCAAGCCGCTCGTGTGGGATATTCACTGAAGCCTCGTTTGGCTCAATGGTGCAAAAGGGGAAGTTCTCTGCTGGTATAGCTAATTTTGTGAGGGTATTAAAGAGCATTGATTTGCCAACATTTGGTAATCCAACCTGATGATAAAGCAGCAAAGTAAACATGCCAAGTTCGTCCAGCCTAAGGACGTTAAACAAAGGCCCCAGTTGTCAGAGTCACTTCTCCAGGTCACAAAAGAAGAATGATAAACCCCCGGGGGATTGGAAAACCAATTGGATATCCCCTTGGGCCTGATCCCCGCGACGCCTTCCCCGGTAATTAAGTTGGGCGTAATAAACCCCCTAAAATTCATGAGACAGTAAGGTGCAATAGGAAGAATAATGAGTCGCAAACAATCACACTAGTATCTAGACTGCAAAATATGACCTCAGGTCCTCAAAATCTAAACATCTGTACATTGCATATAAGTATACATACATATAGATAGTCTTCTACATTAACAGATACTCCGAACTCAATATTTGCTTGTACAATTAAACGGGGGAATTGATTACATAATATATATATTCCTTCTTTTTTGGTATCACTTCATGATACCAAAATCTGATAAGAATCACGCTATTTGGATTTTCTCTTTTGGCTAAATGATATATTCCTTCTTCTTTTTTCTTTATCTATTTTAGCAATGTATTTTAACCATTTGGTTTGAGTGTATCTTTATATATCTAGCAAATATATAGATATTTTCTCTCCCCCTTTGGACTAATGCATCGTATAAATCCTCCTCCCTCTCTGCATAACCCACCGATCTTCTGCTTTTTCTCAAATCTGCAAAACAACAATGGCAAAGAATTGGGCGGTCTCTCCGCCTGAATCGCTAGAACTCGTGCTCGAGACGACTTCTTCTAGAGGACTGGTTCCCATTCCGATTAAAGAATCTTATTTGTAGCCTTCTTGTATTTCTCGTAATTATGAATGAAAGTATCTACATTTTCCGATCCAAAAAAAAAAAAAAAAACTCTCTATACCAGTACCAGGGGAAAAAAGGCTATTTCTTACATTGCCCTTAATTCTTCCCTTCTTTTACCCTTTTCGCCCCTAATTCCTATCCTATTTACACTTCCTGTCCAGAGCGCTTCCGACCGTTACAATGACGACAGATTCGGGGGCATTTCCGCTGCGACAGCCGAGCCGCAGGGCGGTCAGCGGTGGCTGGGCCCGCACCCCGAGCACAGGCACAGGTGCTGTGCAGCAGCAGCACCACCCCCGACTCCCTCTCCCCGCACCACCTGCACCGCCGCAGCAATTCCACTGCTGCATTGCCGCCTTCTGCACTCGCCGTCCCGGGATCGTTGCTCCGGCCCATCGCCGTGGGAGAGGATGCGCCGGAGGTCGGAACGGAGGGAGTTGGCTTCGAACTCGTTGTCCCTGACCGATCTGGTTCTCCATCGCCAGGAATTTCAATTTCTCTTGGAGTTGGCTTCGAACTCTGTGAATTCGCAAACTGAAGGCTATATATATATATATATATATATATATATCAATTATTTATTTTGATTTTGCCTGGGATCTTCGTTTAGAAAATCATTGGATCTGAAGCACCAATAACAACACCAGTAAGAGAAAAACAGTTAAGGCATTGCATCAATGTTGTTGACCAATAAGAATCCTCGATGATTGACGTATTAGAGGTTAGCACAGTATATATTCCACTAAAACTTTGTTCTGCATCAATTTATAATGGACACGTATGTATCTTGAATGATAAAGATCAGAGGAACCTTTTCTCTTTTAGATGATTGAAAAATTGTGTCACCTGCTTGAGAAGCATCAACTATTGCCTCTGTTCTTCAGCAAGACATGCTTCTTCCTTACCCATGGCATGATGGACATGCATTTCAACAACTCACGCTTTTCTAACCTCAGAGCGCTTTCAACCTTAAAGAGGGCAAATATTTTTTTATTTGAACTTGTTGATAGAGGTTTCTTATAAATATCTGTCCTACAGGTTGGTTGCATAATTTCATAAGCTTCATTTATTGTAAAGGCATATTGGAGCTGTTGGGAAAATATGGCTTCGAATTGGGTAGAAACATGAAGTCGGATCGAGTAATCAAGTCAGACTTGGAGGCGTGATATCACTCTATATTTACGGATTTATTTGTCCTACAAAATTGCTAATAGTCACCGGCAAATTTCCTATACAACAAAGTCTCAAATGAGAGTACTAGATAACAATTATAGTATTTCTCCAGGGTTTCTCGTGGGAAACAATTGAAAACAATGGTTGTAGTTTCTTTAGAAAGAAAAAAAGAAGAAGAAAGAAGATGTGTGTTTGATCTCAAAACAAACGTACTTATCTTTGTCTTTTGAATAGAGGCAACTCTTTAAAATGTTGCAAAAAGAACCAAGGTAACCTTGTGGGAAATGTTACAAAATGAACAAGTACATCTCAAAAGTTACGTTGAAAAGACATAAAAAATTCGAAATTAAATAAATAATAAATAATAAATCACCGTAACTTTTTTGTGAACAACATCGCACTGTTTCAACAAGATTTATAATTAATTTTTATAGAAATAAATCTGAATTTTTTTTTTTCAAATGATCGTTGGTTAGTGTCAAATTTCGTCAACATGCACACTTACATCTTTTTGATGTGGGACAAGGCACCTCTTCATTTGTTTTATAAACAAACTACCAACAATCCCCCACTTTTGTTTATAAAACAAAAACAAAAAATAAAACATTAGAATTATACAGCCAAAATTTCCATGAAATTAATATACATACATAAAGGTCTCTTTCGAATTAAACATTTACTTAATGTAAGTATCTTAAAACTCTATCAAAGTGACAAGTAGCTCAGTTTAAACTTATACTTTTATATGATAGAACTAGACATACCGCACATATATTAACATCTTGTTTCAACGAAAAGTTCTATATTGCTCCACACTATTTTGGTCTTGTGCTTGATCCTATTTTATGAGCTCTCTAGAAAACAACCCTAATTTTCATAAGAAATGGCACCGCTTTTAAGCTCATATAGGTGAAGTATCTACTATGTGTTTTTGTTACTATCAACACATTATAAGTTTGTACTATACTTCATTAAGAATTCACTTTAACTTACAAAACGTAATAGACGATACTGATTTCTCATATCGGGACTATGTCAGTATCAAACAATCACATGCAGTGACATGTTATTACCCATTAAACCTTGTAACCAGTGATGTTCTAGAAAAAGGTTGGGTTACCATTACTGGTGATTTTAATTAAAGGGTTTCCGCCTTGTTTCTTATGAGGTCATTATTACCATGTCTCTTGGTAAAGCCTTCATCAAAGAATTGGCAAGATTATTACTTGACCTCATGTAGACAATTGTTATGGTACCATATTTAATTAATTATCTCACATATTCATATCTTAGACTAATATGTCTAGACTTACCATTATAAGTGTTATTATAAACTATTGCCAAAGTAACTTGACTATCACAGTGAATAGAAATAGGAGGCATAGGACTATGTCATAATTTGATATCAAACAACAAATTCCTAATCCATTTGGCCTCTTTCCTAGTTGCCGCTAAATCAACAAATTCAAATTTTATCATTGACTAAGTTATGTATATATGTTTCTTGCTTGTCCAAGAAACAACACATTCAAGTAATATGAAAATTAATCCATTAGTGGATTGTTTATTTCTCACACTTGTAATCCAACTAGCATTGGTATATCTTTCTAATATAGCCATATTATTATAGAACAATAAAATAACCCTCCAATGTTCTATATTGGATTACTAGTATTTACTCAACTTCCATATACAAAAAGTAATATCGGGTCTAGTATAATGTATCGCATACATTAAAGTAGGGGTGAGCGTGGTTCCCGGGTAGAACCGAAGGTTCCGGTTCGGTTCCCGGTTCTTAAGGGACCAGTTCCAGTTCCCGGTTCCCTTTTTCTAGGAACCGAAACCGATTAGGTTAAAAAAAAAAAAGCCCCAAATTAATTTACCCTAGTCTCAGACTCTCAGTTCTCACTTTCACTTCACGCTTCTTCTCTCTATCTTTGCTCGACGCTGCTCTCTGCTCAGTGCTCGCCCTCGACGAGTTCCTTGACGAATCTGCTCACTGCTCGCCCTCGACGAAGTGCTCGCCGTCGACGAGTTCCTCGACGAATCTGCTCACTGCTCAGTGCTCGCCTTCGATGAAGTGCTTGCCCTCGACGAGTTCCTCGATGAATCTCCACATGGAGTCGGGCCTCAAGTCCCTCAACGAGTTCCTCTCCAGCAAGACCTACATCTCCGTGTAACCCTTCCTTGATGAGTTCCTCTCCGGCAAGACTTACATCTCTGGGTAACGCTTGCTTGACAAATCGGGCGATCACCTTCTCGGATCTCCACACGGAGTCAGGCCTCAAGTCCCTTCCAAGTGGTGGTGTTGGCCGGCGGCTTCTTGAAGAAGCTCGTCCCCCTCGTCTCTAAGGTTGCTCTCTCCACCTTCCTACGGTTCGGAGATTTTCTCCAAGGAACTAATGCGTTCTACTTAGAGAACGATTCTTGAAGGCTTTTCTCATCCTTCTTCGTCTTTGTTTTTATTTTTCATCTCGGTTCAAATTTGTTGCAAGAGGTGCCGAAGGTGTTGCTTCCGGTGGCCAACCACCCTGTCCTCTCTTACGTCTTGGAGCCCCTGGAGCAAAGTAACCTCAAGGATCTCATCGTCGTGAGTTCTCTCCCGCTCGTTCTCTTTCTTTGTCGTAATTGGGGTTGCCAGCATGTTGTGGTCCGCATTCGCGAGCGCTTTTTGGTGCGTCTTTCGGAAAGCTTTCATTTTGCTATGCCATATTTTTGTGCAGTGCTTCCTAGGGGTAATTTGATTGCAGTAGATGATCTAACTCAAGTATAAGTTTATGAGTTTGTTCTTTCTGTGATGTGGAATTTGGTCAGGATTATTGATTGCGTCTTCTATCTTGTGCTTCTGATTGTTTCTGGAATTTAGTCCTCCATTGGCCATTTAAGGCTGAATAGTGCCTTAGCATTTTTTTGTAGAAGGTATGAGTTGTTAGTAAATGGATGTTGGTCATCAAAGATGGTAAAGAGAAACCTAATCATGTGGATTCCGTGAAAATTGGTTTTCTCTTGTTTTTTACTGTGAGGAAAACTTGTTCAGAATAATAAGTCAGGCTAGAAAGTTAGTAATGAAACATCAAGGAAGAAAAGGATGGTTGGTTTCATCATCTACAACTATCTCTTAAACTTATATCGTGTAGTTATGTAATCCTTACGAAGGGTCCCATGTATTTTCTAGTCTGAGGAATAACTTAAGATAATTTTTGGTGTAACTTGTGGCTCCTTGGGTAAAGATTTTACAAATGCAATTGCTGTCTCGATTTTAGAGAGTTTATCTTTGCACATATGGATCCTGACTATGTGTTGGCACCTACGCTCCTTTAGTAGGTGTTTGGTTTTTCCATTAGTCTAAGTCCTTCCTATATGTTTTTTCTTAGATAAACTATCGTGAAGTATGCGGCACGGTATATTTAGAGCTAGAAACCTGTAAGTGGCTAAGTGCAAGAGATAACTTGGCATACATGGCATTCGGAAGGTTCCACCTTGCGTAAATTATGCATTTGTAGTTAACCTGCATGAATTATTCATAAATTCTTAGATAAATAACGCATCTCCAAGTGCTTTTTTATCAACAAAGTAATCATGGAAGAGAAAGGTCCAACTTGTAAAAGGAAGAGAAGTATTTAGCTGTTAGCTTTGCTCAGGTGCATTTGTAGATTTTCATTTCATTCCATGGGGCGGATCCAATTGTTTGATCTCTTCCCTTGTGATATAGATGATATCTAAATAAGGAATGCTACTTGTTGGAAACCCATAATGGAAACTCTATAAGTACCATCAAAAGATATGCCAATTTTACATTTTGGATCCAAATTTTACATACCATCAAACCAGATACAAACTCACATGCCCAGATCCAAATATACATGAAAAGAGAGGTCGATTTTATCCGTAACATCTGGTTGTACTTTCTATCATGTTATCTTTCTAATTTTTTTATTTGGTTGATTTTATCCAGAGAAAAAGTGAAGAGCTTGGCTGTGCATCTTTGGAGCAGGGTGATGTTGTTGGCAATGTCGGCAACAAAGTCGTTTTAGGTCCTAAGGGAAGTTGGAAGGCTAGTGCTCTTAGCAGCTTCTCTTAACTGATTCCTGGTGAAGAGCAAACCTCAATATGGAATAGCTCCAGCTTATAAGTGCAGTCTTTTAAGTATGAGAGAAAAATTCACTTGCTTACATTTCTTGTTGATTCTTGCATGTACAGACGATCTTGGGCTGCTTCCACTGTCTTAAAAGAACCTGATTGTTGCAGAAGAGAATGAATCAATAAACTCAACTCGCTCGCATTGAACAAAAATAGAGTTGTCATTTGGAAGCAATTCTCCGTGAAGGAAATTCTTCACAGCCAACCTTTGCATCAGTTCCGCATACATCTCCATGGCAGCATCTACAAATTAGTCAAAGGGTAGGTTCCAGGTTTTACATGCATTCGTATATCCAAAAGAGTTTCCTCATGTGCCTTACCATAATAGCAAGCTCACTCAATTTGTTTATTATTGCTTCTAAAATGCTGTTTGTGTTATATTCTCTTCAATGAATGACAAGTTTGTTTATAACCACTGGGATTCGCCCCAGTGGCCATCATTCTAATATGGAAGGGGGAGGTGAAGGGTTCAAATCCCCATCTTCTCAGGGGGGATGGGGTGAAGACGCGTAAGTTTCAGGAGTGGGTTTCGACTCCCACGCCCTGCAAGAGGCAGGGCAAAAGTCTGAGAGTGAGTGTAGAGTAGGAATAGAGTAAGACTGATAAAAAAAGAAGAAGACAAGTTTGTTTATTATTGCTGCATTCATTTCCATTTTTTTAAAACTAAAAATGAAAAAAAAAAAAAAACCTATTGGAACCTATTGGAACCCTGGAACCGACCTCGGAACTTGTGACAGGGTAGGTTCCATCTTGGTTCTAACGGGTAGGTTCCGGTTCTTGGTTACGACGGGTAGGTTCCAGGTTCCAAAAAATGAGGAACCTGTACCCAAGGGTAAGTTCCAGGTTCCAAGCGGAACCTGTAAGGAACTGGGAACCTGCTCACCCCTACATTAAAGACCCATAGCACTCACATTAAAAATTCTCTACCAGGAATCAAATGAAGTACTAATATATTTGGAAAACAAGATGTTTAAATTTATATAACATCTTCTCCGTGTAATCACTTTGGCTCAAAGAATAAGCCCCACTATTTTTTAAAATTTTAATACTTAAAATAGTATCTGTTTCACCTAAATCTTTCATTTTGAAAATAAAAGTTAGATACTTAGTCTCAATGATTCCAATCATATTAGTTCCAAAGTCCCCTTCAGACATAACCCCACTTCAAGAATATTCCAAGAGGCAATTGATCGAAATTATGCATCATCAAATTTTCATCCTCAATGAAATATATACATCAAAATAGAAAACCAATGCAATTCTACTCTCTTGGCTCATTTATGCTATTCCATGGAATCAAATATATATGAGGGGCAAGGACAACAAATAGAACACATTAGAACCAAATAAGAACATTCAAAAAAACCCATTCGGTATCTCCAGATTGCCTCCATAAATAGAGCACTACATATCAACCCATGCATGTAACAACATTCTCTAACAATTCAGTAAACGCGAGCGAATCGAGTATCGAGATATCGAGTATCGAGGTATCAGAAGTACATAAACATACCTCATTTCTTCATGATATTAACTTTCTTGAAGCTCTCATATCATCCTTCTCAGGACCCACCACATCACATGAAGGAAAAAAAAATCCATTGCGAATCTACCTGATTTGTGGAATCTACACTGTGACGGATTCCCAAACAAAATGGTCGAATGTTGCGACAGCAAGAGATCTTCACTAGAGAGGAATCGAGAGTTGATGAAGAACTTCCCCGACACCGACGCTTGAAGCATCTCATTAATTTTAGGCTCAGGCAAAAGCTGCTTGTCCTTCATCTCAAAAATATCCGTGCACTTCCTCTAACTTTCCACTCCGAAAGAGTTCATGATTCAACACAATATAAGAGCTTTTGATTAGGTGCATTCAAATTCGTCAACAACAAAACCAAGAAAGTGTATCCGAATTTTGACCTCAAAATAGGCGAACGCTTGAACAAAAACCAAAAGACGGTCATAATTTCTCGAATGCAAGGCCAAAAAAGGACGTGCTTCTACCAGTTAGAACCAATTCAGGGCAAATTAGTAGAGAAAACGATGGAGCATGAAACTAACATCTCCTTTTACCATGGCAAATTTAGCAAGAGATAATCCCATAAGAGAAAATCAGAATGGACAGGATCAATAGGGTTACACCAGGAAAGAAGCATGCGGCATTCTATGCGACCAAGCATAAGGCCATAATAATGCGGAGTAATATAGAACTTCCCGCTGAAACAAGAGGTTAGTATGTGCGATATGTTCGGTTTATTATATAAAAGTACAAGTTTAAAGCCGATCTACTTGTCACTTTGATAGAAGTTTGAGATACTTGTACTAAATAAGGGTTTAACTCGAAAGAGACCTTTACGTATGTATATTAATCTCATGGAAATTTTTGCTGTATATTTCTAACGTTTTATTTTTTGTTTTTGGTTTTATAAACAAAAGTGGGGGATTATTGGTAATTTGTTTATTAAACAAATGAAGAGGTGCCTTGTCCCACATCGAAAAGATGTGAGTGCACACGTGGATGAGATTTAGCATTAATCGATGATCATTATTTTTATTTATTGAAAATTCGGATTTATTTCTATAAAAATTAACTATAAATCTTGTTAAAACAGTGTGATTATTCACGAAAAGTTGCGATTATTTTTTTATTATTTATTTAATTCCAAATTTTTTATGTCTTTGAGACGTAATCTTTGAGACGTACTCATTCATCTTGCAACATTTCCGGAAAGGTTGCCTTTGTTCTTTTTTGCAACCTTTTGAAAAGTTGCCTATATTCAAAAAACAAAGATAAGTATGTTTGTTTTGAGATCAAACAAACTTCTTCTTCCATTTTTTCGTCTTCTTTCAAAAGAAACTATAGCCATTGTTTCTAATTATTTCCCATGAGAGACTCTAGAGAAATATTAGAATTACTATCTAGTATTGTCATTTGAGACTTTGTTGTATCCTTGAGAAAATTTGCCGGTGACCATAAGCAACTTTATGGAGTAAATAAATCCTTAAAGATAGTGATATCACACCTCAAAGTCTGACTCGATTACTCGATCCAACTTCATTATTCTACCCAATTTGAAGCCATATTTTCCCAACAAGAGCTGAGGTCATATTTCAATTTTATGTGGATTTTTCTTGAAAAGTTATGCATTAAGAAGCTTGACATATTAAATAAATGATCAAATCATGTCATAGGCGTACTCATTTGATGCTAATTTTTCAATATAAGCATGATTGGAATATACCTAAGGTGCATATGACTTTGCTAACAGAGCCACTGCATGTTTTCAGGAATTAACTCCTAATCAACTCCAAGCAGGTCAGACATTAGAAATAAAGAGACATGGAGAGAGAAAGCAAAGAAGAAGATGGGCTCTCAACATGCTCTCTGCTTCTCAAAGAAGAAGTCTCTAATTGTGGCAATCACGGCGAGTCTGCATCTTCCAGTGATTCTTCTGTCATAACTCTTCTCATTTTTAGCACACTGGTTGCTGTTTGTGGGGCTCTTGCAACTGGCTGCGCTGTGAGTATTGGTGTTGCACCAACCGCGCTATGCATTACAAAGCAATTTATGAGCCATCCAATTTGTCTTTATGGAGTCTTTTTTTTCTCTGTGATGTTTCTTTTGTTCATCGTCACCAAGAAGCTTTTTGTTGGACTACAGTTTAAGGATAGGTCATATTCACCAGTTCTTTCCAATTCATGAATATCTAGTAGCCTCAAGAAGATACAATTAACTTGATTAGCAGGTTCTGTATCATATGGCCTATCCCTAAAAAAAAGCGTCCGCAGGAATTATTAATAGGTATTTTGTGTTCTTGTAATAACCTGTGCGCATAAGATTAGGATTGTTACAACCACTGGGGAAGTAATCAAGTATTCGAGCTCTGTTGCATTATCAGGAGAAAAGGGAAAGAGAGAAAAGAAAGCATGAAATTAGGAGCCAGTGTTTGGGCTAACCATATTGTGCTGCCTCAATCGAGGTTGTTCTTCCTCACGAGGTTACCATCGGTCACAAAGGCCCCTTGACAATGGCAAGCAATTTACTGTGCATGTGGGTTATTCGTCACCAGCTATGTCGAGCATAAAGGAAGATCTGGGACTTTCTGTAGTAGTGGTTAGTCTACCTTACTCCTCACAAATGAAGAATATGTCGAATGGGTCTGACGTATTTAGCTAATTGCTGGAATGGGATCAGGATGGGTTGATTGCTGCAGAGTTTTAATTGATTTAACTATCATCTAAACTCTAATCTTCAAATTATAATCTAGATTTTCTACATACATTGTTCCTTAACATATAATTAGCATTTAACCCTTTATCTTAATTGATAAGCGCTAAAAACATATCTTGTATTAAGGATTGCTGACAGATAAGTGGTCAGTTACATTTCAGCTTTCTGTCACTTTGAAGACCAATATGGTAACAAACCCTATTGGTATTAACCCTACTGACAATACCATCCCAACCCGAACCCCAGAGAAAAGAAAGGTGAAAAAAGAGAGAGTAGGAAATCCAGCAACTCAACCCGAACCAACCCGAGACATATTAGATGGTCTAATGTGTTTTGGGTCGGGTCAGGTTGGGTCACAGTGTATGACCCTTGTGTTTCAGATCGGGTCGAGTAACAACAAAACTCAACTTGACCCGACCCATTGACCCCCCTACTGGTCAAGTGGAAAATAATCTCAGTGCAGCCTCCTAGTCAAGTAGAAAATAGTTTCAGTGCAGCCAATGAAGTTAACAAAAAGACTTTTATCTTATTAACCCAGATGTTTAGATGAACCAAAACAGGCTCCTCTATTTTTCTAACTCTGTCATCACCACCCTATAAGCAGAGTGATTTGCTACAAAGGAGGAGGAGGAAAAAGTGAGCCTGTCGACGAAAGCCATTTGCAGTTGCACAGAGAGAGAGAGAGAGGAAGCCACCGCTCTTTCTTTTGGTGAAGACAAGAAGGCGAAATTAGCTCTTGGGACTGTGGAGAGGGTACGGCTCTTTCCTGTTGGGAGGCTTTCGTGTGTTTTTTTTCATTCCTTTTCTTTTTATTTTTCAGATTTCTTCGATTTGCCAGGAAAATGTTTTTTTTTCCTAATTACAATAAGATTGATATATATATATATAAAGACGACATAGCAAGTGATGTGGGGGAATTGTTAGCTCATATTTAAATAAGGATTAATATCACAAAAAAATCCTTAAACTGATACATAAATGATAAATTTATCATAAATTTTTTTTTTTTGTACCAATAGAGATCTTAAACTAATACATTTGTGAACAATTTACCATCCGTTAATTTTCGTTAAATTTTATTATTAAATTGCTAAGTTAGATAACACGCGACAATTAATTGGTGTATCGCTTGGAATTCTATTTTTCTTCAACTTGTGATTTTTCGTGATATTAATCTAATTTGATGGAAATTAGTAGAAGGTAAATTTGTTATTTTTCATGGACCAATTTTTAAAATTCAAATTGGGAAAAAATAATAAAAACAGGACTAAACCGGCCCGGACACTATCGGTCCGCGTTGGACTAAATAATCGGGCCGGCTCTAAGGCTCAATTGGAATTAACTAAATTGGCCCATGAAAATTTTTTTAAAGAAAAACCTCAACCCACTTCCATTTTCTATTTTCAGCCCAAAATGAGAATCAGCCCGAAACCTTGGAAGAACTTAGCCCACAACAAGCAAGCCCGAGGCCCCTTTTTCCCTTTTTTTTTAAAAACTATTTTTCTATATTTCTATTTTTGGCTTTTTCTTTTTTTTCTTTTCTCTTTTTTGTCCTTTTCCCTGTTGTCTTCTTCTGTCCATCTTCTTCAACCGCCCGCCTTCTTGTTCACCGAAGCATTCACGCCTGCAACTTCTCTTTTCCTCTTCCCGAACCAGGGATTCCTCAATGCACCACTCAGACATGGTATCACCGATGCCGGACCACCCCCGACCGCCGTTATCTACCCCTTTCCTTTCGTTGAGCACCCCTTTTTACTCGTCGACCCCCTCTCGCGTCAATCATGCTCGACCTCAAATCTTTCTGGTTGAAATGTCTCTTTCTGTCTTTGTTTTGTTGGAAGATATGCAGAAGATCTTCGGATACTAATTGATCCGATCCTGATTTTATAGAATCAATCTAAAAGCTAGATTGATTTAGATTGATATGTATAATATTACATTGCCTTTCTTAGTGTACACTTTGTATTATAATTATTCATTGATGTACATTGTCGAGATATAGAAAAATACACAGAAAAGAAATTCTCCCAAAATCCGTTCCTTTGTCATCCTCTTTTCTCCTCTTCCGAATCTTGCTTCGTCCCTTGCTTCGACTTCTGACATGGTATCAGAGCCCTAAACTCCAACTTCCGCACCAGATTGCTTTCGTTTGAATCTGCAAGACAGATCTACCTCTTGTTACGAAAGAATCGATTATTGTAAGAAAGGAGAAGAAGCGGAGAGGATTTACTTACCATGAATCCAGAAAACCTACCTCCCGTCAGCACTGGAATTCCTTCCACAGGCAATGTCACACCGATCGTGGAGACACAAGGCCACAACACCGATGTGGTACCTGCAAATACCACAACACAGCAACAATGGCAAATGTTCCCGGCTCAGGCAAATATGGGGCACCCTTTCTGGGCCAACCTTACCAATGGGTACCCTATCCATGGTACGTCGGGCAAGGCCCGAATCCATCATTGCCGAGGGTAATGAATTACCAGAGCAGTGTTTAGCTCGATGGAGGTCTACCAACTGCAAGCGGGGCAAACTCAGCCACCGAGATAGAACCGAGAAGCGAGTCTGAAGAAGCGGGATCGGGAACAAACCTTCACCTGGGTCTCTTCAATGCGGGGCATAGATCTGGATTCGATGGGTCGGGTACAGGGATGAATCCCCACCCGAACCCAAATTTTCCACCAAATTTCTTTCCGTATCCGATTGCGGCTATCACCAGCCGATCGGAACTAGGGGACCCCTTGCATGTGTCTACCGCCGACGGTCCAGAAGTGCGACTCATCAGTCTGCAATTGACCGGGCCAGAAAATTACAACAAGTGGTCACAAGACTTTCGGAGGGCTCTTGCGACAAAGGATAAGGACGGTTTCCTCGACGGAATTGTATCGATCCCGTCGGACAAGAGGCTGGCAAGGCACTAGAGAAAGTGCAATCGCCTGATCCGCACTTGGATCGGCAACTGTGTCTCCCTAGACGTCGCAGCGGGCCTCCCACTGACCGAAGATTCAAAAACCATGTGGGATAACATCAAAGAGATGTACGGAAAGTTAGATAGAGCAAAATTTTTCTGTCTCACGCAGGAACTCACGGATCTCAAACAAGGAAACATGTCAATAACGGCGGTATACAACAAACTCTCATCGCTCTGGAACGAGCTCGAGGCCGCAGAGGAAAAGCTCGAGGGACCCCCAGAGACGCTCAGGCAGTACAGATCGATGAAGGAGAAGGAGAAATCCACTCGATTTCTCTTGATTTTGAATGAATCTTACCTAACCTTTAGATTGCAGATTCGCGATGGAGCCCGTGCCGCCCTCGGCCGGATTTTCCAGCGGTAGCCGTCCAAGAGGAGAGCCGACAACTCACGGCTCCGGAACGGACACGAGGAGGCGACATCGTAGCCCTCGCCCTCCGCGGAGAACGCCGCAGGAAAGAATTGGGGGCGAAAACCCTAGCTCGGGAGAATCGCGAAGGGCTAGGGTTCGAAATGGCTGAACAATCCCTTAAAAGGGATGGAAACTACGGCCAGGATTTAATCAGGCGATCCGACGGCACAGATCTCTCGAGGAGATCTGACGGCTCCGATTTATCCCGAAGATCTGACGGTCCGCAAAGGGGATCTGCGTCATTGGATTGGACGGTGGAGATAATTCGGAATCAAGGGATCCGACGGCCATATTTTTTCCATAAAAATTTCAACCAAAATTCAAAAGGAAAGGTAAATTGTACTGTGAGCACTGTAAACATCCGCATCATACTATAGAAAATTGCTGGAAATTACATGGAATGCTAGGAGAAAAAGGAAAAAAAGGAGAGAATACTCTGCAGCTTACTAGGTGACCGGACCTACCGGGATAAGTGGTGATCGGCCCATTACCTATGGGCAATATCAGCAATTGATGCAGGCATTGCAGAAAGCGGACATTGGAAAAACAGGGGGAAGCTTCTTAGGTATATCTTACTGCCTGATAAACTCAATTTCAAAAAGGGCATGGATAATTGACTCATGAGCAAGTGATCATATTATTTGTGATATGAGCTTTTTTTCAAAAAGGAATAGGGAATTGGAGGAACCTATTTCTGTAGAACTTCCAAATGGAAATATTACTCATGTCACATTGACAGGGACTGTTCAATTAAGCCCCCAAATTATCCTGCAAAGTGTCCTTTATGTCCCACAATTCCAGTTCAACCTCATTTCCGTGTCCAAAGTCTGCAAAGAAAACTCTTGTCAAGTACTCTTTAATGCTGACACATGTCTTTTTCAGGCCATTTCGACTGGGAAATTGATGGGCTTGGGTAATATTTCTGAAGGTCTATATTTTTGGACCAGGACTTCAAGTCATCATGGTTCAATTCCTTTCAATAAAATGTCATTGTGTAACGTCATTGCTAATGATAAAGATTTTCTTTTGCATTCACGAATGGGACATAGTACCTTCTTTCCATATCCTAACTGTCATGTTTGCCCTCTAGCAAAAAAATCTTGTGCATCTTTCCCTTCCAATGCAAAACGTTCCAATAATGTCCTTTCCTTAATTCATGTGGATGTTTGGGGGCCATATCACACAGCACATCGTGATGGTTCACGATATTTTCTCACTATTGTTGATGATCACTCTCAAGCCACATGGGTATTCTTGATGCAATCAAAAGCACAGGTTCCATCTCATTTGAAGACATTCATTATCCTGACAAAAAATCAGTTTGGGAAGTCAATCCAGCGAATAAGGACTGACAATGGAAAGGAGTTTCTTAGTCATGAATACAGATCACTCTTCCTGGTTCATGGCATTTTACATGAAAGCTCTTGTGTTTATACTCCACAACAGAATGGAGTAGTGGAATGTAAGCATCGTCACTTGCTGGAAGTCGCACGCGCTTTAAAGTTTCAGGGATCCATACCAACAACATATTGGGGAGATTGTGTCCTTACTGCAGCCTACCTCATCAACCATATGCCTACTCGGATCTTAGCTGGTAAGTCACATTTTGAATTACTTTATAAAAAAAGACCAGCAGTAGATCATCTACGAGTTTTCGGTTGTTTATGTTATGCTACAACTGTGGGACATCGTGATAAAATGGGTCCACGAGCAAGGAAAGGAATTTTTATGGGTTACCCTAACCTACAGAAAGGGTATTACATTTTGGATCCATCGACAGGGGAGTTTTTTGTGAGCAGGAACGTCATATTTCACGAAACTGTCTTTCCATTCCAGGAGACTACAGGGGATTTGAATATTTCAAATAGCTCACATCAATTTCCGATTGAAGATAATCTATCTCCTGAATACTTTCTCGCTGCATCACCGGGGCAAGTCATCCCACCATCATTTAATCAGTCACCAGAGACAGAGACATTGGACAGCATACCCAGTGCTTCATCCAACATTGAGAATGATTTTGCCAATCATGCAGAAAACAATGCTGCAGAAAATATCTCCTCCTCCACCACCAACAGACCATCCACGACGTTCGAAGAGGGCCATGAGACCACCGACATGGACTAAAGATTATGTGTGTGCCTCACTTAATGGACCAGGTATTAACTATCTGACATCTTCTTATGTTTCTTTTGAAAGACTTTCGTCGGAACATAAATGCTGCATTAGTCGTATATCTGATGAAAAAGAACCGCCTAGTTATGATGAGGCATCCAAAGACCCACGGTGGCAAAATGCGATGGCAGCAGAATTACAGGCATTGGCCGATAATCAAACATGGGAGATAGTTAATCTTCCTCGGGATAGGAAGTCCATAGGATGCAAGTGGGTCTACAAAATAAAATATTGAGCTGATGGATCCATTGAACGATACAAAGCTCGATTGGTGGCGAAAGGATATACACAACGCGAAGGTTTCGACTATAATGAAACTTTTTCTCCAGTGGCCAAGGATGTCACTGTTCGATCATTCTTATCCATTGCAGCAATCCATGATTGGTTGTTACACCAAATGGATGTCCACAACGCTTTTCTTCATGGAGATATGGATGAAGAAATTTACATGGACATTCCTCAGGGCTTATGGAGACAGGGGGATGATAGAGTATGTCGCCTCCGTAAGTCCCTTTATGGGCTGAAACAGGCTTCCGGACAATGGTATGCTAAATTTGCCAATGCTCTCACCAATGCCAACTTCAAACAATCAAAGTACGATTATGCCTTGTTTACATGGACCAAATGTACGTCATCTATCTACTTGATGATTTATGTAGATGACATCCTTATCATGGGAAATGATGAAGCTGCAGTAGAGAGTCTTAAAAAATACTTGCATACCGCTTTTCATATAAAGGATCTAGGAGCACCAAAATATTTTCTCGGGATAGAGATCGCGCGATCTCACCAAGGGATTTCTCTCAGTCAGAGAAAGTTTGTATTGGAGATCGTATCAAAGGCCGGATTATCAGGGTGTAGGCCAGCAGTCATTCCAATCGAACAGAACGTCAGGCTAACTACAGCAGATCATGCTGGGGGAACATTTCAGGATGATCCTCTACTACAGGATCCAACGAGCTACCAGAAGCTCGTTGGAAAACTTATATACTTGACTATGACCAGGCCTGATATATCATATGCGGTGCAGAATCTGAGTCAATTCATGCACAAACCGAAAGAATCTCACATGAATGCCGCTTTGAAGGTGGTCAAGTATTTGAAGGGATGTCTAGGACTCGGAATACTTTTATCCAGAAAATGCAATATGGAAATGACAACATATTGCGATGCGGACTATGCGACATGTCCTATGAGTCGAAGATCCATAACTGGCTTCTGTATCAAGCTTGGAGATTCCCTCCTCTCATGGAAAACCAAGAAGCAAGCAACAGTTTCTCTATCATCAGCAGAGGCAGAGTATCAGGCCATGGCAAAAACCACATGTGAAGTTGTGTGGATATGAGGATTGCTCAGTGACCTTGGAGTACGATTGAAAGGTCTGACAAGGTTATACTGTGACAATGAATCGGCCCTGAAGCTTGCAGCGAATCCTGTGATGCAAGAGAGAACTAAGCACATAGAAGTGGATTGTCATTTCACTCGGGAGAAGATTCAAGAAGGAACAATTGAGACGAGAGGGATTGGAACTGCTGAACAACCTGCGGATGTGTTTACCAAAGCGTTGTGTCAAAGACAGCATGCATATCTATTAAGCAAGCTAGGTGTCTTGGACATTTACAAGACACCAGCTTGAGGGGGAGTGTTGGAAGATATGCAGAAGATCTTCGGATACTAATTGATCCGATCCTGATTTTATGGATCAATCTAAAAGCTAGATTGATTTAGATTGATATGTATAATATTACATTGCCTTTCTTAGTGTACACTTTGTATTATAATTATTCATTGATGTACATTATCGAGATATAGAAAAATACACAGAAAAGAAATTCTCCCCAAATCCATTCCTTTGTCGTCCTCTTTTCTCCTCTTCCGAATCTTGCTTCATCCCTTGCTTCGACTTCTGACATGTTTTTGTTTTTCTCTCGCCCAAGCGTGTGGGAGAGGGACGCGTAACGAAAAATCATCTCCATTTTACCGTATGGGTTTCCGATACGTGACCAGATTTTCGTTGTGAATATTTTATTAACAAAAAGTCAAAATTGTTGAAGTCACCTGATATTACAGCAAAATTTTATGAATTAATATTAGATGTGACGATTTTTCGGCCTTGCGGAGGAAGAAACACAATTATGAATGCAATGAAGGTAGGTTGAAAGTTTCTGATGATTGCAAAAAAAATGAATAAGTAATCTACGGACGAACGGCCATCGAGGCTCGAATAAGCAGGTTTTGCATACACAAGGAAGTCCAACCGGCCCTACTAATTAACGCTGTTCTCATTTTTTTTTCCATTTTCTTACTTTTTTTTCTTTACAAAATTAACATCGTTCTCATTTTCCCTCATCTAACTCTATAAATATATAGACGAGAAAACCTCTTTGAGGCGAAGGGACTTGAGGCGCAAGTCATGTCCGTCCGCCGCGCATCCAAGGCGAAATGCGAGCGTTGCGGCTCTTACTACCGCCATGAGCTGTAGGTTGAGGAGCACCGATCCCTCTTTGGCCGGTGAAGCCAGCACTAAAGCCCAGTGCCTGAACACGGAAGCCGCAGCGGAGCAGCCACGACGGCGACCATGGCGGGCGGCGGTGATGCATCATTCGCCGAGTGTCGTCGCGGCTGCTTCCGCGGTCGCCTCCATGTTCGTCCCGGCCTTCCTTGACCTACACCCATGGCGGAAGTAGGAGTCGCAACGGTGAAGACCTGGCCACAAGGCCGAGCAAGATTCTGGGGCTCTTCTCCAGATGTGGGATTGAAGAGGAAAGGGGTCGGAGGTGGAGGAGGGGTGGTTGCTTCATTGGAGCTGGAGCTGGAGCTGGCTCCGGCGATGAGAGGTTAAGGACGTTGAATGGGGGGAGTAATGTTGGAGCTTTGCCCCTTCTACAGAAAAGATTCCAGGTCGGGACTTTCTTGGTGCTTCATAATTCCTTCTTTTCACCTGATGGTGATGGATGCACATTCTGCGGAGCTGAGAGTGGTTTTGGTTTGTTAATGGGTGTACTTACACACCCGTATCGATTGTTCCTCAAACTAATTTTTGGGAAATTAAAATGGCTCGTCAGGACATGTTTTGGTCTTTTCTCAGGGATGCCATTCACTGTCGATGCACTCATTCCGCTATGGTTTTTTTGAAGTATGTCAGGAATATTCTCTCGCACAATTTCATGCTGATCACTTTAGTGGCCTTAGCAAGGGATGGTCCCATGGCCCTATTGATTGCACCCCTCTCACTGCTTGGCTCGTTTAATCCATTGTGACAATTGGATTTTGCCGTTGCCTTTTTCTCTCCTTTCGTGCTTATACTCCAGAAGCATTTGTTTCTGCCACTTTGCGCAGCAGAGTGTTAATAAGTGTACTCACAACAGTTTTATGTGCTTCCTGTGTAAGCAGGTTTATCCAGCCTCTGAAATTGAACGAAGACCATCATATAGCCGGAGGAGTTAGAGTCGCACTGTTAGAAGCTAATCATTGTACGAGTGCAGCTTTGATTCACTTTCGTTTGTCGAATGGTCAATGCTACTTGCACACAGGAGACTTCGGAGCCTCAAAACCAATGCAATTCAAGCTTGCCCTCTTCTCACAAACCAACGAGTCGATGTGCTTTACCTGGGATTCAACTTGTTCCAATCCAAGATACAGGTATGACACTTTCCTTTCTGCAGAGGATAACTGATGGATATCTTATTGGCTGTGACTCGTGTCCAAACAACTTGTTTACTCCGAGTGTTTGTTTTGATTGGTCCGTTTTAGGTTCCTTTTCAAAGAAGATGGACTAAGTTATGTTGTCAGAATTTCTAATGACCTCCTCAAAAAGCAACCAAGACCCTTCTTATTGTTGGGGCTGGGAAAGAATGTGTCTATCTTGCTCTTTCAAAGGCGTTAGGGGCATGGCAATTCTTTTCTCTTTATTTATTTATTTTTGGTAACACATTTGTACTTTATAGAACAATAAGCATGCCAAACTGGGTGGCGTATAAAACAGAAACTCCATAGGTGGGTTTGTCATGATTGTGTGTTTCTAAGTGTCAGCATAATAAGCAATTTTTTTGTCTCTTTATGTCTGTCATGTGGGGAGGCAGTTTATAGTCTTAACTTTTGGGGTCTAAAGGAACCAAATCTGAGAACCAGTACTAATTTTATAGGTCTTCTGCATACCACTAGTCTGATAAACTGGTTTCCTTACTTGATCTTAAAAATTAGGGAAGCAAGCACTAGTCACATATTAGGCCGCAGATCTCTCATGTTTGACCTAACTCTGAAGTATGGGGGGAAAATGTGGTTTACATGAGGCGCTTAATGTAAATATATTGAAGGCAGTGCAGTTAGTGTATGTGGTCTGTGGTCATGAGGGAGAACCAATGCGTGTCTTTCTAATGGCTTTGCAGTGCTAATACTGTTTCCAAACAACCTTAGAATGATGCACATGTCTTTGCAAAATTGTTGGATATCTCTATATTGATGATACGTAGCTAGGGAATTACCTATTTTCATGTTGTTACCTTGTCATGCACAGGTAAGATGCTGATTGTTTTTGAAAAAAGTTTTACATGGAGCATTTGATAGTAAGTGTTCTTGTAGCTAATCTTAGGAGCTAGATGTCTTTCTCTTGACTTAGTGATATTGGGCAAACAACATCAATCATTATCCTCAGCTTCTTTCATGATGTTTTTAAGTTCTGCTGCCTCCATTAGATTATCAGAACATAGGACAAATTTGAATATTAACGAAAAAGTCCTCAGTATATTTTGGTTGCTGCTTTAGGTTAAGGTATAAGCAAAGGAATAGCTCGTCATTGAACCCAATGGGTTGTGTTTTCACTTTGGTTGGTTAGCCTCAGGCCATCAAATATTTTTAATGTGAGCTTGTATAGGGTTATAAGTTTATATTGATTTACAAGTAGGAGTCTACGCATTCCTACAAGCATGTGTGCACCTTATAAAATGGGCTTTTGTTTCATTTCTTGCTATCTAAGCTTTCTCAGAGTATGGGGCCCTTGTTTTGACCTCTGTCTTCTTACTGTATGCACTGCATTTCATCTATGGGAAATGTCATCTGACTTGCACTTTCTCAGCTTTAGACAGAAAGGGCAAAAATGTTGATTAGATTTTGGATTTCTTTGATTTGGATTTTTAACTTATTTACCTCAATATAAATTGCAACAATGACTTAACTAACATCTTTAGCCGTACTGGATCTGCCACCTGTGAAAATTATGTTGTGTCTTGCACTTTTCTTTTTGGGCCAAATGGTGTCTCGTACTCTTGATATGTCAGCTGGCGCCAACGATATGAGCTTAAGTTATGGTGTACAAAGCATTTATGTTATGTCTCTTTTAACTTTCTGGTTTCAGGCAAGTTAGCATTATGTTGCTCCGCTGACTATAATGTCAAAAAATTTAGAATTCAAACAATGCTATACGGTGGACATTGCTCTCTCTTGATCTGTTGCTTTTCTGCTTTTTTTTTTCATTTCCCTCATGCTCCATTGTTATTTTATATGTTTAACTCTTCATGTTAAAGTAAACAAGATCAATGGCTGAAAGATGCAGTTCTTGCACTATTTGCAGGTACACAAGATTGTTTCCATCATTGGTAAGAATTTTTTTCGACATCTCACTTGTGATGTACTGACACAAGATAACTTTACACAGAAAAATCAAATGATTAATACAGGATTCCCCTGCAGGTTCATTTCTTTTAGTGGTGAAAAAAAGAAATCTGCTCAAAAGAAAAGCAAACGAGCAACAGAAACATGTCATCAGTGAACTACAGGCTACTATCCACGTCTTTTGCAACGCGCAAGAGAATTTGATGAATCTTTGCCTACCTAAAGTTCCTCCCGACACCCTCCATTAATCAGTTGACTAATATTCAGAGCATGGATATGGTCGGTCAGAACAGTAGTGGAAACAACATTAGCTCACCCTCTGTTCAAATGAAAAGAAGGCTTGCTGTATACCATAGCACCATTTTGGATATGCTGTTCACTAAGAATGATGTAATTGGACGGATTGTCTTTCATACAGTTTTGGGTTGCTAATTGTTAGGCCACTGAGCAAGAATATGATAAGGATGACCAATGGATGTAGATGGATCTCTACTAGCATAATCTGATAGGGATACAGGATCTATTGTCTGTCGCGTGGATTCTTTTCCACACAGGCTGGTTTTGCTCACCACAAGGGAAACGACATCACCAGCAGAGTGGACAAATTGTTGACTCTGGTGAAGCAGCAGTTTGAAAGCTTCTCTGGTTCTAAAAGCGCAGGCAATTCATTTTTGGCTGCTGGTTTGTTCTCATCAGCAGCAGTAGTTCACAAAAGGCCAATGCAATTGGAGGATGCTGAATCTCTTGTGAGTCAGTGGCAAGCAATGAAAGCTGAGGCTTATCAAGTTCAGTTCCTTCCTGAAATACTTGATGACTCCATGCTAGCTCAAGTAAATGTCCTTTTTGTACTTTTATACGTTTACAGCAAGCCATAATGTGACAATCTGGAATCTAATTTTATACCAACAACCATATAGAGAAATATTTTCTAAAATAACTTGGAAGGTTATACAAGTGCCTTTAATTTGCCCATCCCTCTCTGGGTGGGGCTTAGTTGTCATCCTTTCATTTTTGTTGCTTAGTCCCATATCTACTTGGTTTTATTGTCACTTGTGTATGTATGGTATTACCGTAGTATTGCTACATTGTCAAAACCATTTGAGTTCTGCAAGTAAATTATAAACTAAACCCTTGATTTTTGGCATGATCAATTTCAAAGATCCTCTTTTTAGGATTGCAATAAGCCCACTTTGTGAAGGATATGTTTTCCTCAAGATGCAAAGACACGGGACCTTTTCTTTTTTCCATCTTTTCTTCTTGATATTTACTTGTTTGGCAATTTTTTTTGGGTCAGTGGCAAGCTTTGGCACAAGGCAAATACCAGGTCTTGTTATTGGAGATTTGTCCTGTCGCAACTCTATCCTACGAGCTGAAATTCTGTCAGATGGGATGGGCATAGAGATGGCTGAAATTGATGCTCTGTTGGAGGAAGCTGCTGAGCTTGTCCATGAATCTCAGGCAAAGCAACCCAATTTACTACAGGTAGGTTAAGTCATTATCGCCAATAGGTTAATTGAGTATAATGCAATAATGAACAAATCTGCAGTCATCTCATATGCATTGTTCGGTTCTGCTTAAAACTCTTTCTATTGGTTTATCATATGGATGATGCTTTTGATTAAGAAAGAGAACCTATCTCTTTTTATCCTTGCCGCAGAGATTGTGTCTCGAAAATTCAAAAACGCTTGCCTTATCTCCTCTCTTATCTAATTGGTCATAACCTTCAACTTATTTTTGGCTGCAGCCACGGTGTTGATTATGTTCAGGATGTTCCAGCTTCCCTTTCCTGAATTTGATTTGGCAGTAGTTGTTGTGGGTGTGTAATTTCATTTCCCTCTTTTTTGACAATACCAGCTCTTATGGAATTCATTCCGCCCTAAAGAAGCAAGAGGATGGATCATGGAATTTCTGTAGAGGCAATGTGCAAGCTCCCTCCATGACATTCTTCCGGTTTTCAGACGCATCGCTAGAAATAGTTTGTGATGGCTGACGTTTCTTGACTATTATCAGCAATTTGCACCCGAGATGACGAACAAGTTAGCAGCAATTTGCTAACTTGGAGATGTGAAATGAAGAATAGAAATGTACAAAATGGAGACTGCGTCGGGCTTTCTCATGGCTTGAAGAGATGATGGGGCCTTTGTGCTCTTGTTGTTTGTCCAGTTGAACTCCACAATCTGTCCTTCTCCACCATCATTTCCACGCTGGTTGTATTTTAATTCAAGGGCTTGCCATTTTCTCAACACCTCCAACAATAATATTGATAAAACAAAATACAAGATTTGTCCTCACCAATGCCAATTAATTAGCAGATGCTTGCTAATTAATCGCGTACGGTAGAGTACACATGGATAAAAGATGTTTTGTAGGTGGGTGATCAATCAAAGATCTTTCACTCAAATGGACATCTTTATCTTCTTGCCTCACCAATGTTTGGTCTGGTTCCAATGAAAAATGGATGAGATGCTCCATTGTTTTCCCAAGCTCACCCATCGTTTAAGTTCAACGACATTGTTTATTGCATCCCGGTCGACATTATTTGGATTGGCACATATAATCTTTTTTGGGAACCCATTGAAGGAAAACGAACAGAAACGAACTATACATCTGTACCTGTTGAAGTCAAGCTGCAGTATAAATCATTTTAGCACGCTAATATATCGCCTGAGCGTTGACTATGAGGAATTGATGATTGTAGAATGACAAATAAATAAATTATAAATGCCAATTAAATTTTGGTAAAAAGCCTCCAAAAATCTAAATGCCTTGAACTCTTTTTTTGACTTAAAAAATTCGAGTACATATTTACCCCAAACTTTATTTTTGTAACGTAAATATTCTCAAACTTGTACTCGTGTGACCTATTTAGGAGGTTCCATCAAATGACTTTTTAGCTGAGATTACATATTGGTTATTTTACTTAAACCATGCAACACCATTCACCTTTCGTCGTCAATGTAGTCAAATCATCAATAGTGTTCATTAATGGGAACCTGATAGATTGTTATGTACAAATTTAAGATTTTTATTGTCATAGAAGAAAATTTAGGATAAACATGTTATAACGGGTATAGTTTGAGGAGAGTTTGGTGGTTTTTCCTTTATTAACAATTTCCCCAAAAAAATTAATAATGATAATTATGCAATAACAATTAATTGACGAACATAATATAAGCCTCCCCTTGCTAGTTGCTAATAGGGTCGTCCGTGGTCAAACCACAGTCTACCTCCCTTCCCCATAGCCCCATAAATCAAATGAACGGACTTGCACAATGTTATTACACGAGGAAGTCGGAATTGCCCAATTTTGACCGCAGTTTGTCATGTATGCCACTTTTTTGTCATGGGCGGAGTTGGGCAATACATTAGGCTAAATCTCTGGCCCCGCCCCGCTCAATGATCACTTACTCGGGAGATAATATTTTCCCCTATCTTCGCGCTTGGGTACAATACAGTAGCCCATAAAATATTGAACTGTAAAACCGAAGGGGAAAAAAAAAGAAAAAAAAAACGCATATCGAGTTCGTCTAACATAACTAAGCTGATCAGACTGCTTTACTTAGAAACGAACTTGAGGATGTTTAGATTAGCTTTCGTTTAGCATTTATAACCGTAAAAAGGACTAATGCGTGAGCTAGTAATGCTCCGTATGCATTTGCAATTGTTATTCTGTCGCAAATAATAATTTTTTTTTAAAAAAATTACGGAGGGTTGTAATGTATGCATGAGTAACTATTAGACAAATAACTTCTATAATTGATGAGGTTAAATGCTTAAATTAAGCAAATAATTTGCGACCGGTTTTGCATCATCGGCAGGAAGATTGCATGAGGGTTGGTCACGAATACATTTACAACTTCCATGCTACCATCGCCATTGTCTAAGTTTCAATCCACCTTTTGAATCCGAGTGTGCGCAAGCATAGCAAGCTTTTAGCTGCAAATTCAAATGCCATTTCCATAAGATGGGAATGTGTGCAAACAAATCATTCTTCTGGTGTTTAGAAGCAAATTAGTGGATTTACATATAATCCACGGTCTCACGCTGGAGTGATTCACACATCTAGCAACAGGATTTGATGACTCAAACCCGTTACCCAGATTCTGAACCCTTTCTCCTTGCACTCTTGGGTAGACCTAATCCTCGGCCGCCCATAACACTTGTGTACATGTTGAAAAATGAAGAGATAGGTTGCTATAGCACTTAATTACTCAAAGGAACTAGTAATCAGAAGAAAGTCGTGTCATTGAGATAACGAAAATCCAGCACCCAAACAACGTTTCGAGGATACCTGCCTCTCAATATACTTCACTGGGCGTTTAAAGCAAGATCATGCTAATAATCTCCTTCATCAGTTTGTTGATTCTCCTGATCTGGATTATGCAGCAAACAGTCAATAACTAGCCAGTCAATTCAAAGGAATGTACAGCAAGCAGCTATATCTAGTGTCATCATCCATCTCTTCAGAAAAAACCATGACACTGATCAAAGCACTAAATATGCTAAGACCATCAATGAGGAACATAAACTTTCTATCAAAAACCAGACATGAAAGGATGCTTAGGAGAAACGTGCAAAGCAACTGCTTCTACGCGTTCTTCTATTTATGCTTTAGCAAAGTTACCATTCCCACACATCATGTACATGTTCATTTGTCTCCGCCTCAACCAAATAAAGATATCAACATACTTGCAGCCGCACCACCTTCACAGTAAACTTATTTACGATTGTTAGAATTGCGATTCTCATAAGAACAAAAAATGGATTAAAAAGGCGTTACCAAAAAAAAAAAAAAAAACAATGGGCTAAAAAGGCTTAAGGAATTTATTGCACTGTTCTCGCAGTCAGATTAACTTATGCATATTCATGTCAAAAAAACTAGATAATCAGTTAACACAAAATGATATGACTCTGACTAATGAGTTTAATATCACTTAAAATTGTTAACGGAATTAATAACAAACACTAAACAGTAATATCACCCATGTCCTTGAGTGCGAACTCATCAATATATCAAATTGGACCTATCTTTACTAAAAAACTTAAGTCAATAAGTTATGAGCCAATTACTATATATTAACTGCTTGACACATCCTAACACGTAACTCACGTAGGGCAGGGATTGGTGTTGTGTTGTCTAGTCTTCTTTAGGGCATAACCATTGCCATATTTTCTCATGGCTAGAAAGATGAAGTTCATCGACGATCTCAATGATGAGTATTGATCATCTCTTTCATACAAGGGATCTGCCTTCTTCACTGTTTATTTCATTTCCTGATTTGTTCGACCGTGCACAATGAGTTTCACTTGTTTTCCTCGTCATTGTAGATGTGGTGATGGAGTACATCCGAGGTCTCGTGCAAACTTATCCTTTGTTACAGTATCTCCATGGTTTTCCTGAGGTGCTGCGTCATCGGCCTATACCTTCTATTTCCGTCATTTTTTTTCTGCTTTTTTTTCTTTTTTGGATTTTGACATATAGTTGCGATGCTCGGTTTCAGGTGAAGGTTGTCATGTGAGCAGGTTTTTCGAGCCATGATAAAGTAGCTGTGATCATTGGTCTGTTTTCTTGTAACTTTCCCTCCATTGTTGATTTTCCTCTTTTTGTATGTGTCTGTGTTTGTGTCACAGGATAGTTTTTTCAATCGCAAACTGTGCGGCATTTAGACCTTTAAGCTGCTTGATCAGGTCTGAGTAATCGATCGGGTCTAAGTAAGCCTTATTTTTGAAAGTGCTAGTATGGACACCTAAATGGAGGTGAATAGGTGTAAAAAACAAATTTTGCAAAATGCAGTGAAATGCAGTGAAATCTTTTACTTTTAACCTGAGTCAAAAGAGCAGCAGACTATGAGCAAAATCAGACTTTAGCAGTTAAATAGAACTACGAACAGAATAAAAGTGTTCAGAGAAGAGAATAAGAACACAAGCTTTATAGTGGTTCGGTTAGACCAAGCCTACATCCATTCTTCCGCACTAACAGCCCACCAGCTGGATTTCACTATGAATCAAAAGAGTTGTTACAGTATCATGTCCTTGATTCCACAGTATAGAGACTCTGTTACACTTCCACAATGCCTCACAAATATCTAAACTCTCTTTTGAGTACAAATTTACGCTCAACAAATGAATCAATAAAGAACAATAAACTTCAGACTTTGGAATTTTTCTATTGCATACACTCTTGAATAACTAAAGCATCTTCCTTATATACTCCTCCATGCCTCCATAACTGTTGGCACCTTCCAAATGAGTTCTTCCATTCTACCCGTTGGACAGAATCAATTAGAGAGATTTTGAGTTACTTAAGGAATGTGAAGATAGCCCACCAATCATGCTCGTCTATACAATCGGGATCTAGGTTTTCATAAGTATAACCTTCCAATTATACTTCGCCAATCAATGGATCTAAATTACGCAAATTAATTTCGAAACGAATAATAGATCTTGAGATGCTATCTCCAGCCGTGAGAACTTCTTTAGCCGCTCGAATCAAAACTTCAAAGAAACACTCGCATTTGGATAAGTCTTATTCGTCGGTCTAGAAACTGTCAATGAGGGCAGACTTTAAATCTTTAGTCTAGCGGTCTTCAGACTTTGACGAAGAGTCTGCAAGCCTTCAGACTAGACTTATGGAAACGTTTTGTCAGCTTCAAAACAAATAAGGAAGTTTTCTCCAACAATTTTCACTTGCGCTCGCTCACTCAAGAAAGGGGATTTCTAGAGAGAGAAAGTAGACAGAGAAGTTTTAGGAATACTTGTATTTCTCAAATGAAGTCGATGATAAAATAAGGGGAGGGCTCTCCTATTTATACAAAGCTTTCTCTAATTACAATCATTGATATTGTACACAATATAATGCTAGAGGATATCAATTCTCGTCTAATTGATTCAACGGTAGAAATGTGCTTGATCTAACAGTGGAGGATGTTGATTCTCATCACATTAGTCCAACTGGTAGGGATTGGTCTCATCTAACGGTCCCCTCTAACGGCTTTGAAGAGCTCCCTTGGGATTAATGATGTGGCACTCTTTGGTCCGTGACATTTGTGTGTTACATTTGTGGCTTGCCAGTCGGTCGTAACTATAAGCTCTATTCAATGATGTAGTTTTTGTATGACTTGCTAGTTTTTGTAGAATTAATTCCCTCTAGTTATGGTATATTGTATTTTATTGGAGGTGGCAACAAGCACCTAAGTAGCACCGACACCAACATCGACACATGATACGTGACATGGCATGATATGTCGATACATTGTTTATTAAAAAATAGAGAATCTCGACATATTGTGACACGTTTTATACTTTAATATATACATGATTTCAATCAAATTAATTTGATTCAAATTCATAAATAAAAAATTATAAATAAATAAACTAGAATAAATTTATACTAAAAACATTAATCCATCATTTGTTAATCTCATTCATTGTTTCAATTTGACAAATTTAACTCTATTCCAATGATTCATAAAATTTGGAAAAAAAAATAGCAATCTATATCATGGACTCGCGTGTTAGAGATTGTCGGAAGAAAAGAGAAAAACACAAACTTGGGGGGTAAATTGTGTATTATGGAAATTGAGAGTTAAAAGAAAAGAGGAGACTGGATTTTTCTTCTTTCACCATTTATTATTTGTTAACTTATTTACATTTTGACCCTTCATTTATTGAGATTTTTTAGCATAAGGATGATTTTTTGAAGGTTTGCTCGATCAAGTTTATTCCAAAAAATATAGAAAAAAGATATGTCATGACCAAAGCAATTTTGTACAACTTTCATAAAGAAACATATTCAAAATCAAAACACAAAAATGGGCAAAAAATTAATAAACATTACAGACCACAAATCAACAAAACAACAAGCAAACAAGCAAATAACAGATTTTGAACTCAACTTTGGACAGGCAGAAACCATATCAAATGAGGCCGGATCAAGGCGTTCTTGGCTCATCGGAAAGATATTCAAACCATCTTCGAATGTTGTAAGACATCAAACAAAAAAAGCAAAACAAACAAGTCATTCCAAAGCAAAACCCCAGACAGTCCAATCATGGATCCAAAATTATAGAACAAAATCATTCATGCAATCAACCATTGTGGAACTATAATCAATCATTCATACCCATTCTAAATCATCCTACACATCCTATAATAGGCATACTCATCATCAAACAAATCCTAGGCTTCTAATGGGATTGCTTTATTGAGCTAGGGATTAGGCGTTTACCTTTGTGCGATTTTTGATTAAACAAACTCGATTGAGCTACAATCAAGGCACCACAGTGGACTACAAAGGTTGAGGATCGTCAATGGAACACCGAGGATGCCAGAATAAGTCGGATCGGCACCAGTGGACCGCCAGTTCGAAGCTGGACAAAATCGAGTCCGATTAGACTGGTTGAGCCGCTGGTGAAGAAACGCCACTGGAAGCATTATGGTGGCTCTCCGATCAAGCCCCAACCACTTGAGGTCAGGGACATGCCTAATCTCCTTTTCAAAATTAACACCATTCCCATTTTCCCTCATCTAATTATATAAATAAATACACGAGAAAACCCTATTCTTGCAACGCAAGCAGCTCGTGAAGGGACTTGAGGAGCAAGTCAAGTCCGTCCACCGCACGTCCAAGGCGAAATGCAAGCGTTGCAGCTCTTACTAGCGCCATGAGCTGTAGGTCGAGGAGCACCAATCTCTATTTGGCCGGTGAAGCCCGGGCAAAGGAGACGATGAAGCCAGCACCAAAGCCTAATGCCCAAACACAGAAGCCCCATCGGAGCAACCACGACGGCGACCATGGTGAGCAGCGGTGAGGCATCTAAGCATGAAACAGAAAGACATCACTCGCTGGGTGCCATCATGGCTGCTTCCGTTGCTGCCTCCGTGTTTGTCCCGGTCTTCCTCGACCTCCACCCATGGCGGAAGTAGGAGTCGCAACGCTGAAGATCTGGCCACAAGGTTGAGCACGATTCTGAGGCTCTTCTCCAGATGTGGGATTGAAGAGGAAAGGGGTCGGAGGTGGGGGAGGTGGGGGAGGTGGGGGAGGGTGGTTGCTTCGTTGGAGCTGGAGCTGGCTCTGGCGATGAGAGGTTAAGGATGTTGAATGGGGGGAGTAATGTTGGAGCTTTGCCCCTTCTACAAAAAAATCCCAGGTCGGGAATTTCTTGGTGCTTGATAATTTCTTCTGTTTTTTTCTTTTTTTTGCCTGATGGTGATGGATGCACATTTTGCGGAGCTAAGAGTGGTTTTGGTTTGCTAATGGGTACTTAGACACCCGTGTTGATCGTTCCTTGAATGCAGAAACTTTTTTTTTTTTTTTTTTTTTTTTTTTTTTTTTGGGTTGAATTTGTTGGAGTGAAAATGGCCCATCAGGACATGCTTTGGTTTTTTCTTAGGGACGCCATTTACTGTTGATGCATTCACTCCGCTATGGTTGTGTTGAAGGATGTTCAGCATACTCACTGTTGACAAGCCTTTAGGGGGTTCTTTGTTTTTGAATTGTTTTTTTTTTTTAGGGACAATATTAGGATATTTGTGTATTTTTCTTTGTGATTATACTTGCTCGCGCTTTTAATACTTTGGATATTATTTTCTTCATTTTAGAATGGTTAAGACGAAACAGATTTTGTCGATAGGTTGTTATGGCATTAGCTAGCTTGTAATCAAGTTAGGTACTAGCATTAGTCTTAGAATTAATATAATCAAGCCCTGATTTTAGAACCTCTAGTTGCACATCCGTGTGTTACTTGGTTTTTAGCTGACCAAAATAGGTTAGTGGCAACTCATTAATTGAATTTAATGTAAGATTAATTGCTAAAATTTAACGCTCAATGTTGTGTAAACTATGGATCTAGGAGAGCCGAGTCAATAGAATGTCGTTGGCTCAAAGTTGACAATACTCTTAAATCGAAATTACCCCTTCCCTAGTTCGAAGGGGTTAGGTTGCGATAGATATCGTGCCAAACAAAGTGCTATTTCCAATTTAATACAACCAAACTTTAGTTGGATTCAATATAAACATTCTAAGCTTTGAAATTTACAATTTATGAGTTTGTTTTTTGAGAAATGAATGATTTGCAAAATATTTTCTTAAAAATGATCCTTGTATCTCTTAAAGAAATGAATGAACGAAAAATACTTTTGTTAGCCATGAAAATACCTAGATATAAATTGTGGACAATTATGAAAAATGTTGTCATTGATTAATTATTTTAATCGACTCAAGCGATTATTAGGAAAATATTTTCCAAACCATTTATTTTCCACAAAACAAACAAACCCTACATTAGAATCCCAACAAAAAGACTAATTAATATCCTTCACATCCTTCATATGAATCTTAAGCTATCTAAGACTCTGTTTGTCGCGTGAAATGATTTAGAAAACATTTTCCTAAAAATGACTGTACATAATTTCAACAAACGAAGAATATTTTGATCGTTTACGAAAATATTGAAACATAATTTGTTGTTGATAATGAAAACATTTCTTGTTGACTAATTATTTCAATTGATACAAGCGATCATTTTTATGAAAATATTTGCCAAATCATATATTTTTTGAGAAATAAACGGAGCTCCAAAAGCTTTTAATACTAACTCAACCTCACCCAATGCAATCTTCATTCCATATATTTCTTCATTCTTAATTTACAATTCTAACTTCCTCATCTCTGTAGTCCTATCGGTAAACTTCGACAATGAGGCCTATTCAAGATAAGAATGTGGCATCGCCGGAGAAGATGGAAAGGGATTTGGTGGCATCCGCATGAGCTCATCCACCATCTCTCATGCTGAACATCGATCTCATGCTCTCGTTTACTTGGAAAGCTTGGTGAGACCAAAATCCGAAAGCTTCTGAATGAAATCCCAATCAAGCAAAATGTTCTGGGATTTGACATCAAAGTGCAGAATTATCTGGTGGCAGCTCGATGGGTATGCTCTACCCCTCGAGCCATGCCAAGTGCAATTTGATGCAGAACTTTCCATCCTGAGGAACAATTTGTACTTCAGTTTTTTCCGAAGGGTCATACTTAACTAAAGATCCATTGGGCATGAAGTGGCAGATTAAAGCTCTTTTATGCGTCTCAAATCAATAACGTAAAGAGTGATGACTTTCGCACGGGCCGTACTACTAAATCTTGCAACTTCATTCGTGGGGTCCTCTCCATTAGCTTTAGAGTTCCTAAGAAATTTTATGGGCACAAGACGGCCATCGATTAACTAACCTTTGTAGGCCTCATCATATCCTCCACGACCAAGTTTTTCTGAAATTGAGTTGGTCATCTGGCCTCGTAATATCTGCATCTCCTTTAGGCAAGAGATCTGTCAATTTTCACAAATAATTTAAAGCCGTGAGAATTTTCATTATGTTCCTTCTTATAAACCGAAGTCTATACCAGAAACCGTAGTTGAGGTAGCAAAATCTATCACAAGATATCCATGTGGGTCATACGTCAAATGAATGGCCTTAGCTAATGAATTTGATTAGTAGAGCTAGATTAAAAAGAAATTGATACGTGAGCTGCACTGGGCATAATGCCACATGATATTCACGGATAAGATTATGTAGCATGTATTGTGGAGATATTATGGCGCATTGATGAGATAATATGGGGCCCGACATATTTATAGGAAAAAAATCATGAGATTAATGTACTGTCCATTGTTACACTATTATGAAGGGAGGTCTATTCTGATATTTTGTGACATACATAAATAAATCTATGCTGCCCTCTTCATGGTTCCCATCGGAATTCGAAGTCATCATTTCCCCATGTTGCGATGAGGTGAAGCTGCGACGGAGGAGGAGGAAGCCAGCTTGTTAACAAGAGCCATCGAGAGAGAGAGAGAGAGAGAGAGAAGGCGAGGTTGACGAATGGAGACCCGAATATATATAAAGTTCGAGGCTTCAGAGCTTGGAACGTGGGAGGAACGACAGAGAAAGCGACTGCTCTTTCTTTGGGGAAGACGAGAAGGCGAATTAGTTTTTGGGACTGTGGATAGGGTACTCTACGTTGATCTGTTGGGAGGCTCTCTCGTTAGGGGTGAGTATCGGTCTAGAATCAACCTTAGACCGACCTTGGATCGGCTCAACCTGCCGGTCCTAATTTGGCTCCCAAAGAGACTAAGTCGGTCTTTGGTCCTATAATTTTTAGACTAGCACTGTGCGAGTTAGTTTTTGGTCCAGAGAGTTCAGGATTGGTTCAATCTGGACCCACCCTAACTATATATATAATATTATTTGTAATTTCTTTATATAGAGAAAATCTTAAAATAAATGGCATCAACAATATTAAATAGCTCTTTAGTAAGGAGTTTAAGTAATTTTACATTATTCTTTAATAATTAATATTTTTTATGGCGTCAATAGTAATAATTTACGAATGAGGAAAATGTTTTTGTGAGAAGTCCTCCTGGCGTCTAAAAGAGTATGAACAACTTCTTATGGCATCCTCTTCTAGTACTTGTTCTCTTTTGTTCTCTTTTGTTTTATTTGTCTTCTTAGTCTCCAATTTGCCAAAATCGGAAAAAAAAAAAAAAATTCTCCATTCGCCACTCGACACTCGATGCTCACTCCGTTCGACGCTCACCCCGTTCGACTCTCATCGCTTGCCTTTCTTAGCTGACTCACTAATCATCGAATCTATTGGGTCAATCTGGTCCTCGATTGCCCTTTCAAAGAGTGTAAAAAATGAAATAAAAAATTATTAGTTGGTCATTGGATTGACTTTGAAATTAGATTAAACCCATTGGATCAGTTCATTCCTCAATTACTTTTTCAAGGAGTACAAAAAATGAAATAAAAAATTATCGGCTAGTCCCGGGTTGACCTTAGAACCAGACCAAACCCACTAGGTCGGTTCGGTCCTTGGTCTCAAGCTCAATAAGGTTGGTCATCGGTCCCAAAAATTGAGGACTAGTACTATGCGGGTTGGTCCTAGGGTTAAGGGGTGGACTTACCCAACCCGGACCATGCTCACCTCTATCTCTCGCCCCTCTTTTTTTCTTTCCTTTTCTTTTTTTTTTCCTCATAATATAATAAGTTAATATATATAAAGATGGAATAGCAAGGAATGTGGGGAATTGTTAAGTCATATCTAAATAAGGGTCAATATCATTAAAAATATCAAATTGATATACTTGTAATAAATTTATCATAAATTTATTTTTTTATAACAAAAAACTTCAAACTAATATATTTGTAACAAATTTAATTCTAATTTTTTATTGCCAAAAACCTTAAATCAGTACATTTGTGACAAATATACCTTTCGTTAAATTGAATTAATAGCATAAAAGACTAGAAAACATGTGCACTTATGACAAATGAAGGGTAAAACCCATAATTGGTATATTCGCTAACTACTACATGTTATCCAAATTAGCAATTGAACAATAAGATTTAACAGAAATTAATGAAGGGTAAATTTATCACAGTTATATCAATTTCGGATAAATTTATCATATGTGTATTAAATTAAGTTTTTTGATAGTAAAAAAATTAGTTAATGATAAATTTGTCATTGATGTACTAATTTGAGATTTTTTGTTGTCAAATAATTAGTTTATGATAAATTTTTCACATGTATATTAATTTGAGATTTTTTGTGATTGTATATAAACATGGTAGAGCAAGCAATGTGGGGGAATTATTAGCTGGTTTTAAAATAACTAGATTCATTTTTGTAAAGGGCTTTTAGATCTTATTTTGGGAATTTATTATGATTACATTATATGTTACTAAAAAAGCGATGAATTATGACTGAACATCTCAATTTTTGAATATGGACTGCACCGCGAAAAAAATAGCCAACGAACCGGTTGTAATTGAAAGCTTCAAAATCGTATTCGCTATTTACAACCAAGTTTTACTAATCTTGACAGAGAGGGTTGTGATATGCTTAAGCCGTGCTCATGCCAAGGCACGATTTGACGGACCAACGATGAAGTGGTGGGCTCCTGGCTTATTACACGTGTCAGGGTAGTATTGGCCTCCTTAGGGAAAATCAAGTCTTTTTTTTTTGTCAGTCCTATTCTATTCCTACTCTACACTCACTCTCAGACTTTTGCCATGCCTCTTGCAAGGCGTGGGAGTCGAAACCCACTCTTAAAACTTACGCGTCCCCACCCCATCCCCCATCAGAAAAGGTGGGGATTTGAACCCCTCACCTCCCCCTTCCATGTTGGAAGGGTGGCCACTGGGCGAATTCCGTGGTTAGGGCAAATCAAGTCTAATCGCCAGCTTAGGAGAAGAAACATCGACGGCTGAACGATGGCGGCTATGGGAAGGGAAGTAGACTGTGGTTTGACCACGGACGACCTGTAAAGCAACTTGCAAGGAAAGGCCTATATTCTATTCATCAATTGTTATTGCATATTTATCATTATCATTCTTTTTTCGAGGAATTTGTCATAAATTAATATAGAGAAAAAAATCCCTTAAAACGAACCAACATTATCTAACAGAACCTTGATAAATGGCAAATGTATTACACAGGTACAAATTTGAGGTTATTTTTGTAAGAAAAATAATTTCAAGTAAATTTGTTAATAAGCTTTTTAAGTCTCGAAAAAAGTTCAAGATAAATATGTCACAATAAATATAATTTAGATTTTGGTGACTTTTTCCTAAAAATTTAATTGGCACCTATAATTTATTTGTTTTTCATTCAATGATTATAAATTCTTTTTTTTTTTTGTCGGTTCTACTTTATTCTTACTTTAACTTTCATTCTCAGA